>OX443563.1:42271520-43532353 GCA_949372485.1 Cheilosia soror
TTCTCCAACAATAAAGAAATGATAAATCAAAAGCGAAAGGTAATTCTTTTTGTGGATAATGCTGCCTGCCACAAGAAACAAGACAATTTAAAAAACGTCAATGTGCAATTTCTACCGCCGAATACAACGTCAATCACTCAGCCTCTTGATAAGGGCATTATTCAATATAATAAGAAAACAAATCGCATCTATAGAGCGTGGAAAAACAATCGATGAATTTTCCAAGTCCATAACGCCCCTGCAAGCAATGCATATAAGCAAACATTGTTTGTGGCTTATAGCACCCTCAACAATAAGAAATTGCTTCAGAAAGGTAGCTTTGGATATATTTTATTACTTACCCTTCGTTTACAAGTTTTGTTTTTTAAGGCAGGTGTTATTCAGGATGAAGAGCAACCGGAAGAAAGTGATGTCATTCTCTCAGACGATTTAATTGAAAATACAGAGTTTAGTGGTTATTTGGCATGCGATGAGAATTTATCATGCTATGGCGAGCTTACAGACGCCGAAATTTTGAAAACCCTCAGTGAAAACACGGTTGAAAATGAAGAATTGGAAGAAGAAGATATTGAAGCCATTCCACCGTCTACTTATGAAATACTGCAGTCGATTAAAATACTTCATTCATATTTCTTACCGCTTAATAGGTTTGTAATTGAATTGGAAAATATGGAGCAATACATTGTCAAAAACAAAACAATGCAAACCAAAATTACAGACTTTTTCCATCCACCTGCATAAGCATTTTAACAATACTAGTAATTATTTACAAGCTGTTTTACTAATGTACCTACTAAAATACATTTCTTCCATTATTACAACTAGAAAAGAACTTAATAGAAGTTTGCCATCGACGTTACTTCTTAAACCCACCTTGAATTTAAAAGGGTATATTTATTATGTTTTCGTTTTTTTTTTTTTTTTTCAAAATATTGTTTATTTTTTGTTTTTGTTTTGTTTAATAAAATGTGTTCAAATATTTATGTTTTTGATTTCATGTTCTTTGTTCGAAATATTTTAGATGAATATTTAACGTTTAATTGACCGACTGGTGCAATTAAGCGGATTTCGCTTAATTGAACAGGTCGATCAATTAAGCGGGATTTTGTTAATTGAACCACCCGGATAATTGACCGAAAAATTTGACAAAATGACAAGTTCAATTAAGCGGGGAATAGTGTATATCTTTCCTAATATAAATCCTTTTGAACCAGAATTAAACAAAGATTTTTTATATAACATTGCAACAGGACGAGCAGCATCTAACAATGTTTTCTTATTAAATATAGAAAAAAAAAGGAAGTGATCTACGTGAGAAATTTATTTCGGAAAGTGCTGAAAACCCTGACCGTTTTGAAAAATCAATCAGAAAAAATTAAAATATTTACATTTTCTACTTCGAAAAAGAAGAAAGTTACAGTTGCTGGAAAAATACAAGAGATACGTATGCAACGGGATCTATTTGGATGACTTTTGCGTATTTCAATGGAACAAAATATAAATATTGCAAAATTTTTATCATATCCATTGACGCCTGTTCCTTTATCAATGTGCCAAAACATTTGGAAATATCTCCAAAAAATGTTTGCAAATGACTACTGGGTACCCTGCTCCCAGAATCGATATAATTTTTGATCGCTATTTTTCACCACCTATCAAAGATAACTGTTCAGAGACACATGGGGGCAACGAACACCATACTAAGCTGATCCACATACAAGTCAGCTAACGATCGCCCATTCACCCAGCTGACCCACATCGAATTCAATGATAGGCGTATTTTTTTGAGATTTTTTACTCACTTTTCGAGTCTCAAAAAAACATCCCTAACTCACTTTTAGCTCATTTTAATTTTATTTGGAAGTTGGTACACGTGTTTTCAACTTGACATATTAGATATCAAAATAATTTAAATTGGTCAAGAAGGAAAAACATTTGAATAAGGGTAAACGAATTAAACTAAAATGGATAATGAAATATTATTATTTATTATTTATTAAAAGTAAATAAATTTACAATTAATTTGTAACCAGCATTAGCAGCTTGGCTTTCGGCATGGATAATGAAATAAAAGAGGTACGAAACCATAAAATGAATTGTTTGTAAGCTTTAAATAATCTTTTTAACTCCAGGTCTTATTGCAATTAGTGGAATCATCAAGCGATGAAGATGATGAGTTCAGTGATTATTTCTTGAGTGTACAAGAAATAAGTGATTCTTCTTTCGAGAATGAAAACCACACCAAAATAAACAACTTCATGGACACTGTTACCGAAAATTCTTCTTTCCTTGCACTATAAAAGTGTAAGAAAACCAATGTTTCTTCTCTTGTCCAACGTTTTGATTCTCAAAAGTATAAAAACATTACGTGAAATCATCAAACTTGTTTTGATTGTATTTTGTTTACCTTTTCGCCATGTTTTTTTTTTGTTGCTTCTTGACAGTAGTTGGAAAAGGGTATGTTCAAAAAATGTATACTTATTGGAGAAACTGAAATTCGTTCTTAAATTGTATCAACTGCAAACGTTCGTTAACTACCGAATGAACTGTATTTCGAAATTCCAGCCGTATTCATACTGCTGGTTGAGTTCAGGAATACTTTCGCTGGGTTTAACCCCACATGTAGCCAGTAACAATAATCCTTAATTAGTTTACGACCTCTATGGTGATGTTTAATTGCCAAGACATAATCCGGTTTTAAAACAACAAAATCTATCATCTTATGAAATTAAATTATATACTTATACTTTAAAAAAAAATATCTTGTTTGAAGGTGGAATAAAACAAAACAAAAATTGCTTGAAAAATGTTTTTGCTCTAATTAGTTGATCCAATATGAGCATCAAAATTAAATACGCCTTGTTTACGGGTTTGCGGTAAAATTGTGTGCATACATTTACCCCTGTGCTCAATTTCGGTTGAAATTGAATTCGTTCGGATTTCGAATTTTTGGTGTACAAAATATGCATTTTTAATAACCTTAAGTCGCATTGACTTCTGTTTTCTAATTTCATGTTTCTTAATTTAAACAAATCAAGTCAGCAATAGTAAAAAACTAAATATTAAGAGAATGTCGGTCGGATTCAGCACAGGGGTGATTATCTTTAAAATATTTACAAAGGAATCGGGTCTATTACATCCAATAAATGTTCACGTTGCATTTTGTTACCTTGAATACCTACAACAAATTGCAGTAAGTACATATTAACATCCATTTTTCAACAAAATTTATGTAGCATTTTCCCTCGTATTCAAAATATTATGTAAGAATATAAAGTATTAAAAAGTACAACTTCAACTAATACGAGAATTGCAAAATATTTACCAATTCAGACAACAATCAATGAACACAACCCATATTAGTTACAAATAACAAGGCTCTCAACTTTCAAGAAAAAAAATAATTCCTCCTTATTTACAACACCGCCATCTATGCATGAAATTTTATAACTTTCCTATCTCCACTTTATTACTGCGTTAATTATAGCCACTTTTATAGCCACTTTTATAGCTAGCTATAGATTCCCAAAAAAATACGCCTAATATCAACAACAGAGTCAGCATAACTGAGGACATCGACAATTATTGCAATACATCGCTGACTCACCATAGTACTTAAGCATTTTATGTATATAGTAGATTAGTAAACATTTTATTTTAATATCATAAAGAGAACACACTTTTTATTTCCTTATCTACGCATCGTTTATAGTGAACAAGCTCAAGTGCTTGGCTCACAATTCTGCAAGAGAACAAGTTAATGCGCTTGGTATCTCTGCCTTATTATCCAGAACATTGTTGGTGACCCCGACGTGATTTGAAATCACACGACAAAGGTTCGCTTCCCCCCAACAGAGGTAAGGGAAATAATTATGCGAAAAATCCAAAAAAAAAAGAAGGAAAGTTGCAAAGCTTGTTCAAGACTGGAGCTCTAGTGGACTATCTTCTGCTGCTGACTTATCAAGATCAAGTACTCTTTTAATTGCCCGAACATCTATGTGTACTCTTCAAGTATTAGCTTTGTATTTAGATTTTGAACTTTAAGTTTTTAATATTTCAAGCGTAAAGCGACTCATTTCGTTCCGCGGAGGTAGGATACTGACTTTCTGTCACTATTTTGAGCGGGAAACAGCTGTCAGTGTCAAAATAAATTATGATTTAAAAAGAAATCACTAGATGGCACACTCTTTGTATGGAAGGAAATGCCATGTCCGACAGCAGAAGTCAGCGGCAGAAACACAGGACAGTCAATTAATGCACAATTGCAGCCGGTCGCCCACCAAAGAGTCGCATAGGAGTAAAAGTTCGCAACAGGAAAAGGCGAACAGTTATTAGATATATCTATGCTAAGAGAAGGCCGGATACAAGGTGTGAATGAGCATCGAATTCAAGAGGAATTACGTAAGATTAACGCAGGAGCAAAAACAATAAATAATCGTGTAGGTATTAATTTGTACATTCTCACCTATCTTCTTCCCGGTCCATGCCACCATAGAGCGATTTGTTAAAAAAAAGGACAATTTCGACGCCGTCCGAATGGATAACCATTATTGCCAATTCAAGGATAAATCCAAAGCCTTACGAGGTTATAAAATTAACAAAAGATGATTTTCGTGACTGGAAAAAAAAGCTTTAAAATATTTTTCAATGCAGAGAGTTAAAAATGGGGAACAAATTAATTTTAAAATATCTGAATCCAACATTTATTTGTTCTCTAAGTCATCCTCTGATATAAAGTATTCCATATTTAAGTCTGGAACCACGGAACCATCTTTATATACTTTGGATTTGTGCCGAACTTGTAATCAAGTTAAATGTCTTGCGGAATTTGATGAGCCTGATATTTCATAGACTTCAAAACTACCAATATCGGAGCCAAAAAGAAAGGATTTAGAAAATCTTCTCAAGAAAAAGTTTATTCCCGTACGGTATATCCAAGAATACAGAGAAATCATTGAAATTGTTGGCGAGAAGGAAGATGTTTTACCAGAGATTGATGAAGAAGACAACTTATCGGAAAACCAATTTAATTAATGATTCCTCAATTTTTTTTTATCAAAAATTAATTTTATTTATTTTATAACTGAACTATATCCTAATTGAACTATGCGTATTTTTTTGTTAAATAACTATTTTAACTTTGATAATAGTAAAAACTAATAAAAGTAAAATGAATTAAACTACAATTTTTATGGCATCTTGTATTAAATCCTACCATGTCAATGATTTAAGCACCATTTAATTCTGTGTCAAGTGACAATTATTAGACCACAAAAATATTCTAAGCGACAAAAACCTTTGTATCAAGCGACAATCTTTAGACAATAAAAATGTTCTAAGCAACAAAAACTTTTTATCTAATTGACATTTCGTTCATAAAATAATTAAAAACAATTTGCGTTGCAAAATTTAAATCGAAATATGTTTTTTACTACAAAATACGCCAATAATTATCTTCACAGGAAGTTTTATTTGTTTCCTGTAAAATTTTGAAAATGTCGCTTAATACATTCTTACGGGAAGGTATCGATATTTGCTTAATTTGAAGACCAAGATTGTAATCGCCACACGTGAGTTGGATTAAGAATAGGAATGTAAGTTTTTTTTGTTTTTGTAATGAAGCACATTATGTATATGTAATTAATATGATTTTTCTCGAGCAAATAAAATTCTAGCCAAAATTCGGAATAGATAGTTATTTTTCGCAACGCAATTATCCCTGCCCACATTCAGCGATACAATAGATGCACTTATACCTTCCTAATGCGCGCAATACCATTTTTGAGTTGGGGGCAGTTGGGGTTTGATGTAATTAAAAAAAATTACTAAAATTAAGGAGCTTTAAAAAAAACTCATAACTTGGCTACTAATGGAAAGGAGTGTTTTCCCTCCATGTACCAAAGCCTTATTTTCTTGGTAGGGAGTGTACTTACTTGTACCGTTTACGTTTTTAGCGTTTATGTGCGAGCGGAAGCAACGATTATAAAATAAGACTGCGCGCGGCGAATGTGTAACAAGAAGTGATTTTTATTTTCGGTTTATGCTCTAACATCGATTATATTCTATGTTTATTTTTCTACGTTAAATATAAAAGATGGCTCGCCCAAACATTGTGGCGGCACATTTGAATAATCGTTAAGTTCATTTGTTAATAATTCAATTTGATTTTTCATTTAACTATTGAAATTATAAGTTGAAATAGGTTGCGCCTCAACAGCTACTGCTTTTAGAACTCAAAGTGTCGCGATCGGGCTAAAGATTGCAGGCGTCAGAAAATCAAAGCTTGATTGTATCACTAGGTGGCATTCTAGCTATGACATGGTTGAAAGTCTCCTACCGTTTGTAATGGTCAGCAGTAAAAGCACCATTCTGTAGATATGTTGCAGAATTAAAAGTGCACGAACGTTTTCTGACCATTATCGAGGTCCCAGTAGCGGATGCTAAAACTTTATTTGGAAAAATTACATAATTTTTTTAAAAAGTAATAAAATACCTTATGAAAAGAATTTAATAGCATTTGCTTCGGATGGAGCAAGTGTAATGGTTGGAAAACACAATTCAGTTTGAAAACTATTAAAAGATGTGATTCCGAAAATCAAAAGCTACCGTATCAAAGCCATAATTTCATCCCCGTGTGAGTGAGTGCAAGTGATTTACTTTTCCTTGTGTAATGCTTACTTTGCACACACCTAGCCCAAGTAATTTTTTTTTTTATAAATCGGATAGCGCCCGGCATAATTGCCAATATCACACTCCTAAGTGAGGACCCTGAAAGCCTGACCAGTGTATCTAAACGGCAGTGCTAAAACAAAAAAATATATATATAAAAAGAGAACTATAAGTTCTAAAAAAATAAAAAAAAAAATAAAGACAGTAGATATTCCCGATTGAACATCGTCTGAAATGACAATTTCCTCCTGCAGCCATATCATCTGACGAATATTTTGAGCTGGCTTCTACAAAGATGGGTGTATCATTCTCCACACCGTGAGCCGATATTTTTCAATTGTAAGGTTTACTTAATAATATTTCCTTAATTACATTCAATAAATTTTGGATCCAGGATTTTCCATTAGGAATTTCTAGTAGGAATTCTATCTCAGGTAGTGATTGGATAATTACGTTAGTGATTCGTAGAATTCGTGTTGATCACTAATTCGGTTCTGGATTAGTTTACCGCGAAGATAAATTCAACAGACCCGATTAGATATTAAGATACACTTCATGCATCTAGATTGTGTCAGACAGGTAAAGTCCTTAAGACTGATTTAGTTTTAGTAGTAACATTATTGCATATTATTGCAATTCTTTTAGTTATTTAAGATTCTAGAAGCATTGAAGCTTTATCAAAGTGTTAGACGAATGTGTCAGTCTAAATTCGTGAACATATTCATTGCATAAGCTATTGTTTTGAGCTAAGTCCTGATTAGAATACTTTGTAACTTAGAGTAAGTACAGCGATTCAGGCTCCTTTTGATTCATTAGAATTCTTAGGCTAGACCCTCAGTAGACACCCGTAAGTAGCAATGCTAGGAGTGCATGCCCACTCGAGTATGCAGGTATCGACGTATGTGTTCGGTTCTTGTAGCAGAATTCACACCGTTCACTAGTTTAACCATTACAGTGCCATGTCAGGGTGCCATTCCCAGCAGCCAAGCTCAAGTCTCGGACAGTATATGAAGCAAGCTCAAAGAGTTGGTGTGTGTGCTTTAGAACCCCCTCAAATCGCTACCAAGCGTTTGCAGTGTGAACAACTGACAGCAGGCGATTGATTTGAAACATGGTTCCGTTGTAAAATTCAAACAGGAAAAGTACAATCCGAGTTTGCTTTAGATATATATATGTTATATCAGACACTACTTGTGCGTCCCCAAAAGATAAATGCAACATAATACCAAGCAAACCCACGCTTGACTTCAGATTCAACTGAATCATCCACAGATACGCTGCATAAGCAAAATGTATTATAAATAAACCACGCTTGACTTTAGATTCAACTGAATGTTGAACCAATACAAATCTTATCTACAAATTTGCTGCATAAACAAAAAAGCACTATATAAAGGGTCCATCTGACCATAGACCACTCAGTTCTGTATCACACTTCGTTTAAGCCCAAGATTTCCCCCCACCAGTGGTAAGGAATCTGAAGCTCAATAAAAATACTAAAAATTAAAAAGTTGTTTCATTTAAAAGTTGGTTTCTGTTCGTTAAGAACAGAAAGAAATATATTTTTTGTGTTCAACAAGAAACACAAATAAAAGTGGCGCAGTCGGTAGGATACCAGTCAGACGTATAAGTGAAAATTATAAAGAGATATGGTAATCCAGTGATCGAACCGAAAAGAAAAAAAAAATTTTTTTTTTTTTCTCGCGATCAAACATTTTTGTGAAACCAAAAAACACCGAACGAATGTCGATACGACTCACAAACATTGAGAAGTGAAAAGTGAATAATACAATCGAACGAATATCGATTTAAACACTTAAACAAATCAGTGACAAACAATTTATTTGAACGAACATTGAATAATTGTTAATTAGAAATTATTTAGTAATTCAGTCAATGCATATGACCTATATTACGAAATCCGTAGAGGAAAAAAGATTTGAAGTAGAAAAAGAAAAACAACGATAAACTATCTCAACTTAAACTGGACGTCCGGAGACAAATAGCAAGAATTAGAAGAAACAACCTAAGGAGAAACACATCCCAATTCAGACATTACCTATACGGTAGAAGATTTCTTGTAAAAACAGACCATCGTCCATTAGTATGGCAAAAAAATTTAAAAGAACCAAATAGTAAATTGCAAAGATGGAAGATCAAACTTGAAGAGTATGACTTCGAAATACAATACGTACAGGGGAAAGAAAATAAAGTAGCAGGCGCACTGTCCCGGATAAAAATAGAAAATAATATCAATATGATAAATAACGATAACGGTGATACGTACACACTCAACACAGCGCAGAATCAGATAATTCAAGCTTAATTAGTGAAAAAAAAACCGATTAATATTTTTAATCGACAAGTAATTCTTAAAGTCAACGCAAATGACGAAGAAACAAAAATTATTTATCCACATGTTGGGAAAAGAAGAATTCTATTCACACGCAAAGAATTCAAAGAAAAAGACTTTGAAGATATAATTAAAGAAGTAGATATTAGAATGTTAAATGGCATATATATAGAAGATGAGGACATCTTTAAAAAATTCTAAGAGAAATGGAAGTTAGAAAATACAAAATCAATTAAAATATTACACAGAAGCACAAAACTCTTACAAGATCTTAAAATAGACGAACAAATGAAATAATATTAAAAACACATACAAATAACAACCATATAGGCATAGAAAAAGTATATCTAGATCTTAACCAAAAATATTATATACCAAATTTTAAAACCTTAATAAATAAACAAATTAATAATTGTCATCTATGTTTGACAAAAATCGAAAGAAACCCGATTAAGTTACCATACGGAAAAACAGTAACCCCAAAAAATCGAAATGAACACTATCACATAGATATTATGGTTCCTAAACCATAAGAAAAAATACCTTTCATGCATTGACAAGTTCAGTAGGGGAGAGGGGGGCACATTTGAACGTGGGGCACCTTTGAACAGCACTAATAAAATCTTATTAAATAAATATATGAGAGCGTAAACCAAATTTTTATCCTGGCAATATTGTTTTCTATAACCGTCAACAGCTTTCGGTCATCTTTTCAGTACTCACTTGAAATTCGCTCGTGGTGGATGTGTTTATGCTGGTTTTCCAACTTTTTTTTTTCTTTGTAAGAGTATACACAATTTTTGGTGTGCTTTTTTTTTGTGAAAAATAATTTTCGAATTCAAATTTTCAATTAGAGCCATATTAAGGTAAGTTTTTTTATATATAAGTACAATAAAATTTTTAAAGCTAAATTGTTCTTGACAACACACGTTGGGGCAGGTTTGAACAAATCGGTCGGGGCAGGTTTGAACATGTTCAAAGGTGCCCCTACGTGTTTTTTTGTATATTCCTTGTCATGTGCATTGGAATTTGTTGGTGTTGTTTCTATCAAGTTTTAAATTATTTTCAGGTGAATACAATGGTGCGTAACTATAAGAAGAAAAAAACCACAGAAATTAACGAAGATGACGTAAAGAGTGCTATCACGGCAGTTATAAATAAAACAATGACCCTTAGAGGTGCTGCCAGTACTTACGGTATTCTGCCGAATACTTTATTTTATAGAATTAAGAACTATAAACAAAACAAAACTCTCCAGGGTCAAGATTATTCAAGCAATTTTTCTACAAGGCAAGTTTTTACCACCGCTGAAGAAGACATGCTAGAGAAATATTTACTTCGAAGCCCAAGAATGAATTATGGATAAACATATGTTCAAGCTCGAACATTAGCATTTCAATATGCCACCCTTCTAAAAAAATGCCCCGATATTTGGACTGATAACAGGCAAGCTGGGAGGTATTGGATGAAAAGCTTCATGAAGAGACACTCCACCCTTTCTTTAAGGAAGCCTGAAAATACGAGCTTATCACGATCAACAAGCTTCAACAGGCACAATATCGAAGAATTTCAAACCAATTACCAAAGAGCACTTGGTAAGTTTAATTTTAGCCCCGACCGAATATTGAACTTAGATGAAACAGGGGTGACTACAGTGGTCCAAGCCCCAAACGTAATTGCACCAAAAGGGCAAAAACAAGTTGGACAGTGTGTTTCTGCTGAAAGAGGCCAGTTGATAACTATGTGCGCTATTGTCAATGCAGTTGGTAATACAATTCCTCCAGTATTTATTTTCCCGCGAGCTAGATATCATGATAGTATGCTTACTGGAGCCCCAGCTGGTAGTGTAGGTTATGTTAACAGCCCCACAAGTGGTTGGATAACGGGAGTGCTTTTTATAAAAGTTCTAGAACACATTCAAAAACAAACAAGATGCGCAAAGAACGATATGATATTACTTCTAATGGACAATCACGAAAGCCATTGTACAATAAAAGCTATAAACTTTTGCCGAGAACATGGTATCGTTCTAGTTACATTCCCCCTCATTGCACTCATAGACTTCAGCCCCTCGATGTCGCAGTACTGGGACCATTCAAGCATATGTTATCCGTGGCTCAAAATGACTGGCTACTAAATAATCCTGCAAAAACTATAACAATACATGATCTTTCTGGTATTGCTAATACCGCTTATATTGCTGCATTTACACCTAAAAATATAGTTGCAGGGTTTTCAAAGCCAGGAATATATCCTTTTTCAAGAACTGCATTCACTGACGAAGATTTTGAGTGCGCGGAGGTCACAAATAGAGAAATAGAAGTTCCAGTTGCGCCAATTATAAATACCGAAGCATGTGAAGCACTACGAGATGTTGAACCCTTATTATGTTCTGTAAATAATGGATCAGGTGTTAAGTATTCACATATGGATAATCGCCATACTTTCAAAGCAAATGTTGCACCACCTGAAATCGCTAGGCCTTTCCCGAAAGCTGGTCCAAGACAAAATTCAAATCGAGGAAGAAAGAAGGGAAAATCACGGATTTTGACGGAAACACCAGATAAAAATGAAATTGAGAATGCCTACAAGGAACGACAGCAGCGCTTAAAAAAATCAGGAACGCACTCTTTTAACAAGCGTTTAAAGCTAGATCAAGGAACTAAACGGACAATCAAAGCTAAAAAGCCAAAGGAAATGGAATCGAGTTCGGACTCTGATGAGAGTTGTTCGTACTCGGTGAATGATGACACAGATCTAGATTTCAACTTTGCTGATGATTCATCCATTGAACAACTTGATGCAGAGCACGAAGACGAAGCATGTATAGATTTAAGTTACGACCATTTAAATCCAGGCGATTACATATTGGTGTAATGTTCCAATAAGAATAATGATAAGATATTAGGTTTTGTTGGCCGAATTAACGAGAAAGATGGCAACATGTACAACGTCAGTTTCTTAAAAAGGAAACCGGGTTCGTATAGGTTTTTCTATCCTGACATAGAAGACAAGTGGTCTGTTAGTGCCATTGAAATAAAAGCTAAGCTGCCACCACCTATTCATCCTCCAGGAACATCGAGTACAGCTGCGATGATGACTTTCGCTTTCAACTTATCAGTTAGGTTAATGAGGCTACTTTTTTGTTTGTTATATACAGTCTATTTACCTATATAAATAAAGTTATTTGTGAATTTTAGTTTGTGTACCTATTTTAAGTTTTTTTTTTATCTCTTCTTACCTTATTAAATCGTGAATTCTAGTTTATTAATGTTAATTTTAGTTTTTTATCTCTAATTTAAATAAAATAAATAAAAATAAAACTAATTTATAATTTAATTAAAGTGTAAAGTCTTATTTCAGGTAAAAAATGTGTAATAAAAACTGCCGTTTTGAACATAAGGACCTGCTTCACTCAAAAGATAATAATAAATCGAAATCTTCATAAAACGGATAGAATTGTGCTTTTAAACTAAAGCTGAGTTCCATTTCTAAAAATAAATAGAAGTTACAGATCAATAATTCAAAAACTTAGGTTTTTATGAGACTTGGAAGCAAAAAGGGTTCAAAGGTGCCCCCCTCTCCCCTAAATATGCAGCTATAGAACCTATAAAACATAAAATGTGCACCGACGTTTTAAATGCTTTAATGAAAATATTTACGTATATGAAAAAACCCAAACAAATTACCCTTGAAAACGCTTTTGTTTCTAAAACATTGAAAAATTTCTTAGAAAGTAATGATATAAATGTTCACTATTGTACAGCTAATCGCCATACAGGTAATTCAGACATTGAACGTCTCCACAGCACACTTAATGAACATATACGAATTTGAACACAAATACAAGAATCAGGTAAGGAAAAAGAGCCCATTGAACATACAATTAAAGCAATAGACACTTATAATAATGTCATTCATTTAACAACAAAAGAAAAATCTATAGAAGTACATTTCAATAATATCAACAATGAATTAATCTATAAGCGTATCGAGGAAAGTAAAACTAAAATGTTAAATAAATTAAACATAAATAGAAAGGATGTTAGCATAGACGAAAATTACGCAAAGATAACAGAACCAGAAAGAATAAAAAACAAAATAGCCCCGAAACATAAGAAGGTGAAAGTAATTGATAAATGTAACAAGAAATACACGTTAGAAGAAGGAAACAGATTTAAGAAAAATCCTAATCGTATTCTTCATAAAGATCAATTTAGGAAAAAGAAAAAATACCAACAAATAAAAACATCCCATTCTAATTCTACTAAAGATACCACATCAAATAAGGCAACATATGGTGACAATACAGAAAGCGATTGTAATTCTGATGATTATGACACAACAGAGACAGAGACAACAAGCAGAGTTAGAAATTACTGATTTAAATAAAGGAAATGGTTTTACTTTAATACAACTAAAAGAATACCCATTAATTAAAAGCTATGAAACGATTCTCTACATAATAAATTTGACAGAGTATGAAAATAATATAGAAATTCTGGAAAGAAATGTTGAAGAAATGCCTGAAGAAAATGACAGCATAACTAGGAAAATGTCAAAAATACGTAAAGAGTTTGAAGTTCTTTTACCCCATCCTAAACAAAATAGACAGAAAAGAGGATTGTTTAACATAGTAGGAACAGGTATGAACTTTTTATATGGTACTATGGACGACAATGATCGCCAAGACATTGAAGAACATTTAAAAGTAATTGAAACAAACAGCAATAATGTAATTACAAATTTAAATAATCAAATAATAATCAACGATAAATTTAACAAACAAATAAATATATTAACTGAAACTTTGAACAATGAAACCAAAAATATAATAAATAGACTTAACACGTTCATAGGAAGTTACAACTATGAAAAAGGTATAGCTAAAATTCAGTATGAGATAAAGTTAAGAGAAAACCTTGACTATTTACATGAGGATATAGACAAAATAAAAGAAATACTAATGACTTCAAGGTTAGGATTACTTAGTAGAGACATTTTAACTACGGAAGAAATAAATAGGTACGGAATTAATCAATTCATCTAAGTTATTTATCTTAGATGAATTGAACCTCAGTTTGGCTCTATATAAAAACAGTATCATATTCATTATTAAAGTACCCAAATTTACAAATGAACTTTACAAAGAGATATACGTTCAGCCCATTCCAAATAAAGAAAATAATTTACAATTAAAAATAAATAAAAATACATATCTAACCAAAGATCAGACTATTTATGAAAATACAAAATACATGAAAAATATAAGTAAAATAAATGATGATTGTATTGAAAATATACTTAAAAAATCAATGCACTGTAAACTTGTAAGAAATTTAAATGAAGAAGTATTAGAAATAGGAAATAACAATCTTATATTAATTAATGTAAAATTACAAAAAATTAAACAAAACTGTAACAATCAAAATATTATTATCAAAGGTAACTACCTAATTAAATTCGAAAATTGTAAAATTGAAAAAACTATAAACATGAACCATTAATTCCCAATACCATTTTAGATATTAATTATACTAAAACCGAAGATTTAACTTTCCAAGAACTACATTATCAAAGCATAAATAATTTAAAAGAAATTCAAGAACTTCATTTTAAACATAAAAAGTCAAGTTGGACTATATACCTTATCTTTGTAACTATTATAATCATTGTAATCATTTATGTTTATCTAAAAATAAGAAATAGAAATATGAAGATTATAAATAATGCAAATCTTCCAACGGTCACTTTCTAAAGATAAATGCAACATAATACCAAGCAAACCCACGCTTGACTTCAGATTCAACTGAATCATCCACAGATACGCTGCATAAGCAAAATGTATTATAAATAAACCACGCTTGACTTTAGATTCAACTGAATGTTGAACCAATACAAATCTTATCTACAAATTTGCTGCATAAACAAAAAAACACTATATAAAAGGTCCATCTGACCATAGACCACTCAGTTCTGTATCACACTTCGTTTAAGCCCAAGATTTCCCCCCACCAGTGGTAAGGAATCTGAAGCTCAATAAAAAATACTAAAAATTAAAAAGTTGTTTCATTTAAAAGTTGGTTTCTGTTCGTTAAGAACAGAAAGAAATATATTTTTTGTGTTCAACAAGAAACACAAATAAAAGTTATATATATACGTAGCTATGTCAAATTTAGTTCCGGCTCAGACCCTGCATTCCTCTCAGAAGTACATGCCACAGTCAGAAGCATCAAAGAATCGACGACCGCAACTACGGCACTCACTGAAATAAATCCAGCCGACAACCCCGTGGATGATGACACCTTATCAACACCAAAGGGAATCGCTGAAATAATTCAAAGTAGTCACTCTAAGAAGTCAACTGGACTGGCAAAGCTGCCGCAGTCAATTATGATCCTGCTAGCTATAGTGATGAACAATTGCATCAACAACTGCTACTTTCCTAGGAAATGGAAGACCGCTAAAATAATAGACATACCGAAGAAAGGCGATCGCAACAACATCAGAGGATATAGGCCGATATCCCTTCTATGTATAGTGTGAGCAAAATACCAACTCAACATCATACCGGACATACAATTTAGATTTCGGGAAAAACATTCTACGTTGCACCCGCTAATGAAGTTACACCATGATTTTACAAAAGCTTTCAACAAGCACCAAGTCACAGTCGCATGCTTTCTAGATGTGGAGAAGGCATTCGATTCTGTGTGCCTTTTCGAACGACTCCGCCACATATAGCAGCTCAATGTTCCCAGCCATAGCAGCACGAAGAGTTGAAGTCCACGTCAGGAAACTTTTCGAGTACTACCAAAAATGGGGCATATGGATCAACACAGCCAAATTTGAACTGATCTGCATCAGAAGACCCATTAGGGGAAGAAGTAGGAAGGTCAGCCTCCACTTAGGAATCTAATCTTTGTTAAGTTAATCATAAGGCAGTAGCTTAAAAAATGGTTTTGAAATAAAGAGGACCTCTCAACAAATGTTTGGTGTTTCTTTGGGCAAATCCTGGATCAGGCGAGGAAAACCTCGGCCTCAGAAAAAGTACATCACAAATGGCGCCCGAGCAGGGACTTCAATAGAGGCATTCCAAACTGTAAACCCGTCCGCGAAGTTGAATTCCGCAGAGTGAACCCGTAAAGTCCTCACCAGAGGAACCCCGACCTCATTAGGAGAAACTTGAACCCGTAAAACCTCAATGGAGGTATATCGACCTCAATAGAAGAGAACTTGAACCCCTAAAACCTGAGTCGAGGTATCCAGACCTCACCAGGAGGAACTTAAACCTGTAAAGGTATCCAGACCTCAACAAAAGCAACCAGTACCAGACCCAGATCGTGCCATTAATAGGACATCACGATACCATGACCGACCCTGATCCCGACCACCAATGGCCGGCGAGAGAAGCTACCATTGGCCTTACCACCGAAGACCGCGTATCTCTGTTGGATATACCTGCTGCAGAAGCAAGAGCTTGTAGAGCTCATGAGCGAGAGAAGCTTAGACACGAGAGGAACCGTCAGCCAGCTGCGAAAGCGTTTGAGTGGCTACATCACGGAAGCTCCAACCCGGAAGTCAACCCAGAACCTGTGTCAGGAATGGAAACAAAACGTTGAGGAACGCGAGTACGCAAATACCACTGAAGAATAATGGTCCTTTTCATTTCAACAGCAAGGACAAGATCTTTGCGAGTAAAGGAAGTCTCCCCTTTTCACTGAGACTAGTTTCCAAGCATCCTTCAAGCGAACGACGATTATCCAGGCCCCTCCAGATCAGTTAATGCCTATCCGCCCCGGGCAAGTTAAATGGCACTCATCACGACTCACGAACGTGAGACGCCTGAAGCCAAAATCAGTACGGAGCCACCACGCTATACAACCTATCACAGTCTCAGTTACTGATGAAGAGCAGCTTGTTTGCTGGAAATGCATAATATTGGTTTTATGATGACGAGTAAAATTTAATTTTACAAAAAAAAAATTATTTTTTGTCTTTAATAAATAAAAAAAATTGTTTGTGGTCAGTTAAATATGCTATTTCAAAGCACAAATCTAAATTTTTGTCAAGCACAAGATGACATAAATATGTTCGTTTTATTGCTTTGTAAAATAATATTAAAGAAAGAAATATTTGCTTCGTCCACATCATCATAACTATCGATTTTTGAAACTATATGCTATATTAAGTCTGTTGACAATTATAAAGCCGTACGTGAAATAGAGCTTAACTTTGAGTTCACAGAAATTGAGGAAAATTATTCAACTGAAATTACTTTTAAAGTAAAAAGCCTAATTAAAGAATTTGTAACAACATTTTTATTTGAGATAGAAAAGCGAACTCCTGAAAATTATTCAATTTTAAGAAAAATTCGGAATTTCGGTCCGAGTATCTGCTTAAATCATATGCGTCCCGGATTCAGAGAACTTCCGATTGAAATGCTTCCACAGACGAGGAGAAATACATCTTACCTTTATCTTTTCTAGGATCAGTGGAATAAATTAATATTATTTGACTGGAAAGTTGTGTTTCCGGTTGAGATACCACAAAATCCTGAACATTTTTTGATAAGAAGTATTCATTGTGAAACACTGCGACGTTTAGCCGCTCGCCTCGAAGAGACTGGCACAACACGAGACGCTGCCAGGCGTGGCAGACCCCGGAGTAGCCGTTCTGCAGAGAATATTGCTGCTGTAGCCGAAGATGTCATGGAAGCGCCGTCGACATCGACCAGACGACGTGCCACGCAAATGGATATCAGTCGACGGTCTTTACAGCGAATTTTGGTACAAGATTTGACGATGTTTCCGTACAAAGTCCAGAGGGTGCATCAGCTGTTAGCTGCTGACCGCCAATCGCGTCTAACATACACTCAAGCCGTCCTTAATCACCACCAAGAGGAAGATGATTTTTCATCAAAAATAATCATGAGTGATGAGGCCCATTTCCATCTTAGCGGGTACGGAAATAAGCAAAATTTACGCTTCTGGGGCACTGAAAATCCGCGTGTAACCCACGAAGAGCCATTACACCCGCTCAAAGTCACTGTATGGTGTGCTGTTTTCGCTGGAGGAGTCATCGGACCTTTTTTCTTCGAAGACGTCGCGGGCCAAACGGTTACTGTGAATGGTGAGCGATACAGAGCAATGATCAACGAGTTCTTTTTGCCGCAACTTGATGAATTGGGATTGGAAAACATGTGGTTCCAACAGGACGGTGCAACGGCACACACTGCACGTGCCACAAACAAATATGCTGAAGGATGCATTTCCCGGGCGCCTAATCCCCCGTTTTGGCAATTTGCACTGGCCAGCAAGATCGCCTGATTTGACCGCTCCAGACTTCTTTTTGTGGGGCTTTTTGAAGTCGCGGGTTTATGTCAACAAGCCTCAGACTCTTGCAGCTCTTAAAGACAATATCCGTCAAGAATGTGAGGACCTATCGCCGGAAGTTTTGGCCAAAGTGATGGAAAATTCCATAAAAAGGGCTCAAATGACAATCAACTGTGGCGGCGGCCATTTACATGACATCATATTCTCGACTTGATGTAAAAAACATTAAAAGACCAAATAAAAATAATCCACAAGAAGAATCAAAGTTTTTCATTTTTTTTTTTTTTAATTACACCCAAAAAACATCGGAAGGTTATTTTTGCGCCACCTTGTATATTCCAATATTTCTAAATGTTGAATTTTATCGCTGCATATGCATTTGTAAGTTTTCCACGTCATTTGATGACTTATCTGCTCGCTGACAAAAAAAAACACGGCTGTCAAAAAATTTTAAGATTTTTGAAATTAATTTTATAATGTTTTTTTACTAGATTGTAAAAGCGAAAAAAGTAGGAAGTACATAGTAATAATTCATCGGAATCCATCCATCCGATGAAAAATTGTTGTTGTATGTATATAGCTTATGTAGTAGGTATTGGGTAATCAATTCTCATACTAGCTTAGCTGTCATTTGCAATGTTGAAGTTTCAGTGGGAACGCAAAATTGGATTTGCGAAATTTTGTCTGCTGAAATGTTGAATTTAGGTACGGTGTAAATCTCGGTGTAAACGTACTATAAGTTTTGTTTACTTTAATAAACACCAGTTTTATAATAAAATACAAGAACCGAATTATTTTCAACGATTTTTGGGCTTCTTTCTGGGCAACGATATTGGGCTACATTTCTTTAAGATTTGGCCGCTTAAAGCAATCAAAATTGTGGCAACCCTGGGTACTGCAGTTATGTGAGATTTATTAAAAAATCAACATCAAATGCAAGATCAAATAAATACACTAATTCCAACAAACATAACAAACCTAGTTTAAACGACACACAAATAGAGTGCAAGCACGAAGTTCTTTTTACAATGTTAGACGAAAAGGTTTGTAGTGCCTTCTCGCACTATGATTTCTCCCAAAAATGCTACATTTGTGGCGCAACTCCCAAGGAAATGAACAGCGAGAGAAGTTTCAAAAAAAAACTGGATGAAAAAAGGGTTAAACTTTGGTATTTCTCCATTGCATTCCTGAATAAGAGCATTTGAGTGTTTATTACATATTTCTTATAAGCTAGAAATAAAGAAGAAAAAAACGTAGTTGCAAACAAAAAAAGTTTATGCAAGCCAAATTTCGGAAAAAATTCTAATAGTGATGTGCTTAATTGATTTTTATTTTTTTCGGATCCTTATCTATCGAGCCGGGGTACAATGAATATAGAATAGAAAGCAAATAGAAAGAAAAATCCACTCCCACTTGCATAAAAATCATAAAAAATACTAGCAAAAAGATTTTTGAAAAAAAAAAAAAAAAAAAAAAAAAAAAAAAAAAAAAAAAAAAAAAAAAAAAATGTTGCGGTCACTATTAGAATTGTTTGAAGAAACTTTTTGGCAATTTCTAAAGCGGTTCTCACATTGAGCGAGACCACATTGAAGAAATTTCTGGCTGTCAGGGAGATTTTTCCAAAATTTCTAAGAATTTTGTACTGAAAACTATCGGACATATTTTTCTAAAATTAATAAAACGTATAGTATGCAAACTTTTAGCGACGTGTCACTAATGACAAGATTCAGCAATCAGCAACCGATATTGAGTTGCTTTGATTTAATTCAACGTAAAATAATTGTGTATTATCATATTGCGTGTTTCCTATTGCCAGTTGGTTTGGTATCGATTATTGCCCGAGTGTGAGAGCCGGCTAAGAGTTTATTTAAAATTGTGAATGAAATCATTTAATAGGTACATTTCTCATATTCGATTACTAGATATGCGTCGGCATCGGCAAAGAACGTTAACGGGTAGGCGTGAGGGGGGAAAAGGATAGAGTTGGCCATTTTCTACCTGATAATCATCAGTTTAATTGATAGTTTTACGGATACATTCAAAATCGCATTAAATTTAGTACCGCGTAATTTCAATTCCTTTCATATTGGCTTGATGAATGTACAATGTGTCTTTTGTAATGCTATACATTTTAGTTCAGAGACGACTAGTAAGGATCTAAATATTTTTACTTCTTGCTGTCACAAAGGAAAAGTGTTCTTACCGCCTTTCAATCAGAGCGATTTCTTCAATAAGCTATATAATGACCTGAGATCAAATGATCAACATGATAAAAACCGTGCGAAGAAATATTTTGATAATATTCGCAGTTACAATTCTGCCTTCGCAATGATTTCTTCAGAAGCAAAATTGTCAGAAAATGTAATGCACGGTATTTATCACTTTAAAATACTTTTTATCATAGAATGGGGCCTTTGACTGTTTCTGTGTTCGGTAATTAAGCATTAACCATAACCATATTTTTATGACTCTGATACTGCTAACCACCGATTAAATGTTCAGTCTAATCGTAATTGTGATCGTGATATGATGCGTTCAGTATCTGATGAATTGAATCGTGTGAATCCATCTTTTACATCCATGAGAGATTTTTGTAGTAGATCTGGTAATAAAAGTAGAGAAGTTTGTAGGTCATTAAAGTCAGTCATGATCTTGACATTCGTCGTTTTAATGCCCCTGAAACTCATCGGGTCCTTTAAGAAGAGGAGTGTTTCAGCAATAAACTGCAGTGATCAGTCTCTGCGCTGACATAAAACAAGCCCAGAACTCTTATACGCTCACACACACACAACACACACGCGAGATATATCAATTAATGATAGACCACTTGGGCTAACCTATTCAATCCCCATTAAAATTTAATGACATTTTTTCATTTCAGATCACAAAGTAAAAGAATACTTTGTGATCTCTCAGCATAAACATTCGGCACCACTCAGGGCCTAATGTAAACATTTGATAACATTCTTGGATCGACACACTCATCGATCCTAATTGCCTTCTGCAATTAAATATACTTTGTCTCCAATGACAAAGATGCTTCGATGTCGCTCTGTCGAACACTTGTGTAAACAAACACAATGTTCGGACCGACGATTCCGTTACCCACCGAGGTAACATTTTTGATGATGAGCCTTGACTTAGGCAGTTGCATTTCAGTCCGTGAACAAGACCGAAACACTCTTTCCATCTTCCTTTCTTTATCCAGAGTTAAATAAATAAATTTTTTTCTTTTAAACTATAAAGAAGAAGTTTTCTGGCGCAGTCGGTAGGATCGCGAGTTAGCATACTGAACTAAAATGGGAAATTGATTAGAGAATAACTTTTGTGTGATAAGCAACAGTATATCATAGATAAAAGAAAAACTCTAACTCATAGTGCTAATGTTGCAAAGCAACAATCATCGCGAATTAATTTTAATCTATTAAGTGTGAGTACAATTTAAAATAAAAAAAAAGTGAAACAGCGAGTTACAACTCGAAGTAACAACAAAAAAAAGGACCAAAACATGTGGGCTTGGCGTCAATCCTCAGAAAACTGAAATGGTCCTCTTTACAACACTGAAAAAATTATTCTTCGTAATGGTACGAATTTCGTTACGTTAACTTGTTTTTCGTTGATTCAATGAAAAATTCGTTGTCTCAACGAAAAATTTCATAAAAAGTATTTGTTGTTTGATGAATCTTTCGTTGGTTCAATGAAAGTTGATTCGTTAATTTTTTTCCTCTACGCCAAATTGATGAAATTATTTTAACGTAAGCTTTCGTAATTTAATGAACTTTGAACCAACGAATAAAATTTGTAAAATAATGAAAACCGTCATACCTTAATGTAAATTTCATTAACCCAAAGAAAAATTTCATTAAATAACAAATACTTTCGTTGATTAATGTAGGAAACGTTAATCAACGCATTATTAATAAAAGAACGCTCATCACGCCAACAAACAGTTTCGTTCAATGATGAAAATGTTTCATAGTTTAATGTAAAATTACATTACCCAACGAAGGATTTATTAATCTATTATCAAAATGCGTAGATTAACGATTAAAACGTTAAACAACGCATGATTTATAAAAAAAACGTTTGCCAAACCAACGAACTGTTTCGTTTAACTATGAATACTTTTCATAGCTTAACGTAAATTATCATTACCCAATGAAATATTAATTAACTAATGAACAAGATCCGTAAATTAACGTTTAAAACGTTCAACAACGCATGATTTATAAAATGCTTTTCATAGATTAACGTAAAATGTCAATACCCAACGAAATATTAATTAATTAACGAACAAGATTCGTAAATTAACGTTTAAAACGTTTAATAACGCATGATTTATAAAAAGAAACAGTATGCCATGCCAACGAATAGTTTCGTTTAACTATGAATACTTTTCATAGCTTTACGTAAATTGTCATTACCCAAAGAAATATTAATTAACTAATGAACAAGATCCGTAAATTAACGTTTAAAATGCATGCTTTTTTACTGGCACATATTTTCCGATAGCAATAAACGATTTTTTGCAAAACGTTTCATTTTTGTACTGTTTCGTGTACGCATTTTACTGATGGTTGTAACTAGTGCCTTAACGTGTGCTATGTCGTGTCGCTGAATGTGCACACTTGCGTGGTGTGCTGTGTTGAATTCAACATAGTTTTTTGTTTTGCTCTTTGAACACCGCTTTGGCGTTGTAAATATAATGAGACGAGTCATATGTACTCTTTCTCTCATATTGCGCAATTGTGTGGTGTGGCGCATTCGGAAGATGAGTCATTTCAACACAACACAACACATGGGTTAGGATATAATACCTAGTATGGAGAATTACGTTAGGTACTGTTTACATTTCATTAAAAACGTATTACACGTAGGTAGATGCCTGGTTATGTAAATTCAGTTTTGAACGAAAATATAATTTGTACTGTTGATAATATTTGATCCGCATATTCGAAAACCACACGAAACTCACAATATCGCAACAACAAATCACAAGCTAGGAACATATCGCTACCTAGTGAATGTTCAAAACAAAAACCATGTCGATTTAGGTATTTCATGTTCCACCAAATTCATTAAAATTGACACCAACTAAAGGATATTTATAAAAAAAATATATGAGTGGTTTTTAACCGTCGTATAACACGAATCACTCACAATAATCATGTAGCGCGCTTTTCTCTCTTAGCGCTATTTTTGTAAATACCTAAATTTTGTTTCCCAGAACCCTACTCTAATAGGTACTATACTGCTACATAAAACAAGTAAAAGTGTTATCATCGGCCTGGCCGATGCTTTGATACCCTCCACTGCTTAAAGTCATGCTTAATGTTTGCCATGCGAGTTAAGCTACGAGTACACGACATACGCATGCCACTCTGACGTCACGATAATTACTCGACATATTGTAGAATATGTCACGTTTTATTATATTGTGGCATGTGCGAAAAGTATGCCGAGTACACGGCATGCACGTTTTGTATCAAAGTTGGCATATTCGTATGTCGACGGTGACTGGCATGTGTTTTGCCGCCCCGGAGATGCATGTAATATGTTGTAATATGTAAGGTGTTGAACAGAAATATTATTTAACTAATATTAAAGCGTCAGTAAATGTCACGCACTTCCATCGCTATTGGCTATTTCGGAGAGCAAAAAATCGCCTCAATTGAAGATTTCTTAGACGTTTTTTAATCCATTGACATTGTAGCCATCGTTTGATAGAATTTGTTACTTTATGGCTTGATAGAAAGAAGACGAACCATATTTTGGGATATATACTCTATTTATTTCGAAATGTCACCAGAAAGTCATAAAATATTAAAAATTTTAGTGATTTATTTTCGCTTTTAGGGCTTTCTGGTGACATTTCGAAATAAATAGAGTATATATCCCAAAATATGGTTTGTCTTCTTTCTATCAAGCCATAAAGTAACAAATTCCATCAAAGGATGGCTACGATGTCAATGGATTTAAAAACGTCCAAAAAATCTTCAATTCAAACGATTTTTTTTTTATTCTCCGAAATTTACATGCCATTCTGAGTCGGACATATGGGTGACACGCATGCCAACATATGTTAGCGCCAATAATATGCCGAGTACACGACATGCACCCTTTTATGACATATTCTGACGTATTGAGGTTTTTCCAAATTTGCAAAATCGCTTCCACATTTGGGCAAAATATGATTCAAAACTATTGCGGGAGCACTAACTCCTGGTCAACTAATGTCGATTTCCATTGGGCTTTTGCCGTTTTGCTCTCAGATCTCAGATTTTTCCTGCCCCAATGGAACATGAAATGAGATTACTTTTTTTTGCATTTGGGTTGGTGTGTTGACAGTCAGCTATTTTTTTTATTGCAATTTGTGTTTACAAATGTCTCTTGTTTTGGTATTGGTGAAAGTATGTGTGAATCGAGATTCGCAAAAGTGATCAAAATCTTAAATAAAGTGCTTTTTTCCATCAAATGGAAAACGAATTTGACAGCTGATTTCTAGAGCAGAAAAACTGGTCTGAAACTGGAAAAAGTGATTTTTATTGCAAAATGGAAATCGACATTAAAAGCTTATGAAAATGTTGTAAATGTACTCGCTTTTTGATAATACCAACAACAAACACTTTCAATAAATGTAAACTTATTTTCATCAAAATATACAACAGAAAGCTTAAAACAGTAAAGTATGTACCAGGGAAATTACAATAAATAGTCTTTGCTGTATTTTTCAAGACTCATATCATAACACGAATTTCTGCTAAATATTTACAATTACTTATTATAACTATACCTAAGATGTCATGTCAAATTTATATCGGCAGTTTCATTTAATACTACCTAACAGTCTAAAAATTTAAGTAACCCATTAACATAAAATCGTAAACTGTTTTTAATACAATGTGAACCCCGCACAACTGAAAATGTGAACATCTACCGAACACAGCTCCAACCCACCATGAATATTGAACATCACCAGCCGCTGCAACTCACGATCAGCCATGTTTTTTAATCTTCGCCTTCTCTGCTTCGCGCCCATATGCTAAATTAACAAAAGAATTCATTCAATAATGTAAAAAGTAAGAGTCCTTTTATCATTTCGACGAAAGATTTAGTTTAATTATGTAAACTATTCGTAACTTTATGAAACAAAACGTTCAGCCAACGTAAAATTTAATAAAGGTACGAATAGTTTACATAATCAAATTAAATCTTTCGTCGAAACAATAAAAAGACGCTTACTTTTTACATTTTGTGCAGACGTTGTCCGAGTGTCCGACCATAATGACCATACGAGTCTCGCGCGTGTTTTTAGTGTGAAAAATAAATAAAAAAACTAGAAAAAAACAAAAAAATCAAAGAAAAGTGACGGTATTAATCCAATAATTAAAAAAAAGAAAATCCTCTGCTTCGCGTCCATGGATAAATTAACAAAAGATTTCATTCAATATTGTAAAAAGTAAGCGTTCTTTTATTGTTTCGACGAAAGATTTAATTTGATTATGTAAACTATTCGTACCTTTATTAAATTTTACGTTGGCTGAACGTTTTGTTTCATAAAGTTACGAATATTAAATTAAATCTTTCGTCGAAACAATAAAAGAACGCTTACTTTTTACATTATTCAATGAAATCCGAGTTAGACCAGACGTGTCTCGTGAGTGCAAAATAAATAGAAAAACTAAACAAAATTGGTGACTTGCAAAATCTAAAGGAAAATCAAAGGAGGAAAGTCGCTGCCGAAAATAAGAAAGCCTGGAAGTAAAAATGTAAGTCATAACATTTATATTACATTCTTAATTTTAGAGTACCTACAGTAAACTCTCATTGAGCTCAAAAATTTACTCTGCTGAAAAGGTAACTACATTAAGTCGACTTAAATGAATTTTTAACTGTTTTGCGCATTCGATTCTCCAATTCAATATACGCGTAGTTGTAGGTAATCTTCGTATACTATTTGCATAGTCGATAAAAATGCGTATCAGTATTTAGTAATTATTCCTAATAAGATGATATTATACAGTCGAAACCGGATAATCGCATAGCACCACTATCCTCAAGCGAAGCCAGTATTAGTTGTGTATTTTGTACAACTTTTTCTGGCAAAAATTCTTTTATTCGCACAAGGCTCAAAATCACATAAGCAATATGCGCGCTTACTTTTTACATTTTGTGCGTATGACTTGTGTGAAAAATAATTAGAAAAACTAGAAAAACTCAAGGAAAAGTGACGAAATTAATCCAATAATTAAAGGAAAGAAAATCGTCGTCTGAGAAAAAATTTACTCTGCTGAAAAGGTAACTACATTAAGTCGACTTAAATGAATTTTTAACAGTTTAGTGCATTCGATTCTCCAATTCAATATACGCGTAGTTGTAGGTAATCTTCGTATACTATTTGCATAGTCGATAAAAATGCGTATCAGTATTTAGTAATTATTCCTAATAAGATGATATTATACAGTCGAAACCGGATAATCGCATAGCACCACTATCCTCAAGCGAAGCCAGTATTAGTTGTGTATTTTGTACAACTTTTTCTGGCAAAAATTCTTTTATTCGCACAAGGCTCAAAATCACATAAGCAATATGCGCGCTTACTTTTTACATTTTGTGCGTATGACTTGTGTGAAAAATAATTAGAAAAACTAGAAAAACTCAAGGAAAAGTGACGAAATTAATCCAATAATTAAAGGAAAGAAAATCGTCGTCTGAGAAAAAATTTACTCTGCTGAAAAGGTAACTACATTAAGTCGACTTAAATGAATTTTTAACAGTTTAGTGCATTCGATTCTCCAATTCAATATACGCGTAGTTGTAGGTAATCTTCGTATACTATTTGCATAGTCGATAAAAATGCGTATCAGTATTTAGTAATTATTCCTAATAAGATGATATTATACAGTCGAAACCGGATAATCGCATAGCACCACTATCCTCAAGCGAAGCCAGTATTAGTTGTGTATTTTGTACAACTTTTTCTGGCAAAAATTCTTTTATTCGCACAAGGCTCAAAATCACATAAGCAATATGCGCGCTTACTTTTTACATTTTGTGCGTATGACTTGTGTGAAAAATAATTAGAAAAACTAGAAAAACTCAAGGAAAAGTGACGAAATTAATCCAATAATTAAAGGAAAGAAAATCGTCGTCTGAGAAAAAATTTACTCTGCTGAAAAGGTAACTACATTAAGTCGACTTAAATGAATTTTTAACAGTTTAGTGCATTCGATTCTCCAATTTTTCCTGAAAATCTATGAAAATAGATCTAAGACAGTTTACCTTTTCAGCAGACATTCAATTATTCTGTAATAGATTATGTACTCGGTGTTTACTCTATCATTAGATATTTGTATGTATTGAATATTTAGCAGTTCGTTCGTGCGAGCTGCAGCTACAGCACTCTTTGTGTTAAAGCAATTAACCGGTATTTTCAATTTCCTGAAATAAGCTGGGCCCTAATCAGCCCGATTAACCGAGAGTTTACTGTTGTTACACACAACTTTTACTGCAAATTACACCAAGAATATTTATTATTTCTTTTAGAACAAAATGATTTGTTTCTTATGTAAACAAGTTTTTTCCACAACGGACTATTTAATCACACATTTCAAAAGAAAACACGAACTCAAAACTAATAGTACATTTAGATGTATAGAAAGTTCTTGTTATCAGGTGTTTCACGATATTGCAAGCTTTAAAAGACATGCAAAGCGAAAGCATGAACCCAGAACTGCCGAAAATAAATCTATGTTATGTTTTAAAAATAAAAGTATCAAAGTATCAGAGCATACTGCAATAAAATCAGACTATACATTTTCCGAAGATTCTGGCAAAAGTAATGCTTTAAACATTGATGCATCCGAAATTATTTTTGAAGCAACAGACGAACCATGTACTGCCACACAGTCATTCAATGTATGTACTGTTAAGAGTTTTTTACAGTTCGCTGCTAAATTTTCGTTGGTGTTGCATGCCAATAATAATTTCACTAGAAAAGATGTATATGTAATTCAAGAACACATAAAGCAGTACATCACAGATCCACTCTTAGACATGTTTAAAGTATTTTCCACAAAAAAATTACAAATTGCTTGTCCAGAAATACATAATGAGTTTGTGGATTTGGTGACTGAGTGCAGAAGTCCATTTAAATTGTCTCAAACAGAATATCGTTTGTTTCAATGGCTAAAGGAAGAGCAGTATATGCAAAATGCACAGGAATTCACCATTGATCAATCAATAGGGGCCGTTCATCGCAGTGGTATATTAGCTTACGATGAAGAAAAGGTGACAGGCGTAATAATGCCAATGCGTTTTCAGTTTAGAAAAACATTTGAAAAAAAGGGTTTACTAATTGATGTACTCGAAAACATAAATGAGCTAACGAAATGTAGCCGCACCACAAATTTTGTTCAAGGAGAACTATGGAAACAAAAAGTGAATATGTATCCTGGCAAAAATCTAATCCCATATTTTTTATTTAACGACGATTTTGAAATTAATAACCCATTGGGTTCTCATAGCGGCCAACATTCAATAAGTAATGTATATTACTCATTTCCATGCTTGAGAAAAAAAGAATCAAAGCTAGAAAATATATATTTGGGAGCAGTTATTAAATCGAAGGATATTAAATCGTTTGGAAATGAAAAATGCTGGAAAGCCTTAATTGATGAGTTAATTCATTTAGAAGTAGATGGAATTGATATTTTAACAGAAAACGGTGTGCAGCATATTCATTTCATCTTGGGATTGGTGCTAGGAGATAACTTAGGCCTCAACACATTTCTTAATTTTAACAGATCATTTGTTAGTAACAGCTTTTGCAGATTATGTAAAATGCTGAAAACTGAAACCCATACAGCAAGTACTGAAAACGAAATTTTAATGCGGAATCGAATAAACTATGATAACGATATTGAAACCCAGCAATCTTCAGAAAGTGGAATCCGAGAAGTCTCATTATTAAATCGAATACCATCATTTCATGTAGTAGAAAACTATAGCGTCGATGTTATGCACGACTTATTTGAAGGAGTTTGCCACTATAATATGAGCCATATATTAAAATATTGTATTGAAACGGCGAAGTATTTCACTATAGAAACTTTGAATTCGAGAAAAAGGAATTTTGATTACGGATCAATTGAAATGGACAACATTTCAGGGGAAATAACAGCAGCTCATTTATCAATGAAACATTTTAAAATGTCAGCTCGGGAAATGAAAACATTTGTTTACTGCTTCCCAGTTATGGTTGGCGACATGGTGCATAAAGACGACGATGTTTGGGCTTTCCTTTTGAATTTTTTGGAATTAATAGATATGATCCTCTGCTGCGAGATCAATTCTGATTTTATTAATCTTTTAAGTACCAAGATAACTAAACACAACTCGGACTACACCCGCCTTTTTAATGACACACTTAAACCAAAGCATCATAATCTTATTCACTATCCAACAATTTTCAGAAAATCCGGACCATTGAAAACATTTTGGTGCTTTAAATACGAGGCGAAACATAGGCAATTCAAAGTATATTCCAGAGCTACAACATCACGAAAAAACATTTGCCTAACTTTAGCAATAAAGTATCAATTAAAATTTGCATATTCTTTAATGGATCTCAACTCTGAAGAGCATTCTTATTCATTTATTGAATCGGATCGAAAAATCAGCCCTTTTAATAACATTATATCCGAACTGTTACACATAGAGCATATGCTAATTAAATCATTTCACAAAATTAAATACAATGGGTATATATTCAAAGATGGATACTATGTAGCAACATACAAAAATGATATTAAGATATTTACAATTTTAAACATTTTTACTATTGATAATTTTTCAATTTTGCTATTTTGTCAACAAATTAACTCAATTCAATATCATCCACATTTTTTGGCTTACGATATAGAACCTGATGTCTTAGGAGAGTTTTCGGTATTAGATGTAAACGACCTTGTCGGGCCTCCTTTAACTTGCATTAAAACACCAAGAGGACGAACAATGATTAGAATCAAAGAACATTTCGCTGCAAATATATAAAAGTTGGGTTTATTTTGTTTTCAGTATCTCAACAGTATTAACTCACAAATATGGATATCAGGAATAGCGATATGAATTCTCAGGGGATGAACTTTAGTACTTCTTCCGAAAACGACAATATAAATTCGAACGAGGAGAACCCACTTAACATAGGAGTTGCACCATTACCACCTTATATCTCTGATGATGAGTTTTGTGACGAGCTACCCGAAACTGAGAGTGAACTCACTGACACTGGATTCAACTTGAACTCAGCTCAAACCTTTAATCCACAAGACCTCATTTTGATTGATGTACCAAGCGACGAAGCAGGCGTCATTATGCTGGATAGTGATGATAATTTTCAAATGGAATCAAAAAACGACAAACTACGGGACCTTCTGAAAAGTTGGAACTTAAGTGAGCTGGCAGATATCCTTATAGGTAAGAAATTGTTAAAGTCATTGCTACAGCATGAATTTAATTTCTTCTAACATTATTAAATACATTGTACTCCAGTTAAGAAGGCCAATCCGGTAAGTGTAGGCCACTGAAGTTCTATAGTAATGTTCTTTTGCACGCGATGCACTGTTTCTTGGTACCTGCGCAAAGAAATGGTTTTGCGAAGGACAAAGTCGTCAAAAAAACACGATTAAGTTCAGCATTAGGGATTCCCAGGAAGCATTTTTGTTCATTGGTAAAACATCGCAGCAGGTAGGGGATCATATTCTCCATTTGAAGCAAAAGTCAGAAAGTATTCAGCTCTTCCTAATAGGAATTGGGGATGAACTTACATTAATTAATGATTTTATTGTTTATTTTGACGGAGTTAAATTTAAATTTAAAACCTTCATTAGAGCAGTAGACATTCTGCTCAAAATATTTCATTTGTTTAACTTAGAATACCCCATTGCTTGTTCAAATTTGTTTAGATATTTAGGACTCTTCAGTCACAGCATTGATCTTCTTAACTGGGACACCATATTTTTAACAAATTACAGTATAATAAAAAACGTGCAAACGCATTTTAAATATGAACAAAATAGTGGACATAAAAGTCGCCCAAAGTCAAAACCTTTTTCAACGTTATTCGCAATGTTTATATTGCCAAATTTACTGCATTTCCGTTTTCAAAAATATACTATCTTGGTTTGCCGGATGCAGCCATGAACATATAAATAGCACAATTTCCAAAAAGAATATGAATAAATACATTTTAAAGCAACAACAACTTGAATTATGAAATCAAGTTATTAAAATACATTATCAGCCCAATTCTAAATATTCCCGGCGAAAAGAACTAGCCGGAAGATTCTTTCCCGGGAGTTAAATTCCCCAATTTCAAATTCCCGGGAGACAATTTGCTTTTTGCTTGTTGTTTTGAACCTAAAAAAAATCATTTCAATTTACCTCAATATTTAATTTGCAAAAAAAGAAAGGCTAACATTTTGTCATTAAACTCCCTAGCAAATGCGTGGGGAACAAACTCACGGCAAATTGCAGAATAATCTCCCTTTTGTTGACATTTGAAATGCCTACTTATTTTCCCGGAGTATTTTTCCCATTTTCGAATAGAATAGTTTATAAATAGTACGAGAAAAGGGAAAGCAAAGAAATTCCTCGGAAGTTTTTATTTAGAATAGGAGAAATGGGAAAAGGAAAAAAAATCCCCGGGAATTACCATTTAGAATTGGGCTGTATATGTTTTTGTACTATAAATATTGACCGCGTTGTAGATCACTACTTATGAACTACTGTTCTTTATATAAATTTTTACTGTATGATCATAGTAAACACTAGTGTCTATAAAATTTGATAATGCAATTTTAATTTTTCGCTATTTACGTCTCCGTGGTTTTGAAATCAAAAAATGATTATAATTTCTCTTTCTCATAGGAAAAAGGATATCCATTGATGTCTTAAGAAAAATGAAAAATTGCCACATTCCCCTTTACTTATCCGAAGTTCCCGATGGGCTAAAAATTTTATTTGAATTCGAGCTAGAAAAGTGGAAGGAGGAACATAACCGCATATATAGCAATGAGCATTTCTCACCGATAGTGTTACGAAAAGCAAGTTCATCCCGTTCATCCCCATATCCGTCTTCTTGTATTGGGTCACCTTGTGACAAATCTGAACAAACTGTTAATTTGTCAACTATTCTTAATAACACACTGAAAGGGAGGTTTTTGATAGAACATTATAATTCTAAGAAACAATTTGGTGATGAACAGAGGATCATGCTCATAGGCACTGTGGCAACCTATTTTGAGGAGAACAAAACAACATTGAGCTTAAAAGAAAGCTACAAAATCGAAAGAGAAATCCTCGAACGGTTTCCCACAGAGAAATTGGTAAATTAATAAAAGAGATAATTAATAATTCTGAAATTTTTCCTGTCTGACTTTCATTCGATTCGAATACTCATACCCGTATTCTTATAACTGAAAATACTAATTGGTTTGTATTTTTAAACACATAATGTACTCATTATAGACTAAGAGCTAGCAACGATTTTTCTCAAGTCATTTTAGCAAGGCTGTAACTTTGTTAGCTTAGTTGGGGGTGACTACTGAACACGAATTTTTAATGTCATAACCTCAAAAGGGCAAAAAATGTAGGTACCTCATTTTAGCAAACTTAAGATTTTGGTATGTGTTAATTTACGACCGATGTAGCCAGAAAATGCAATTGCCATATCAGTTTGCCGGTTTTAAAGTGCAAAAAAGGCAAAATTTAAGTCATAATAGCAAAGTTTAATTTTTGATATTATGTTAGAGATATTGTCATTCTACTAATTCCTCAAAGCTAAACCAAAAATCCGCTTTCATCATATACCAAAATCTTAAGTTTGCTAAAATAAGGTAAATTTCTTTCACTTTGAGGTTATGGCATTCCAATATAAACCAACGCAGCGCTGCCAGAAATGTATTTTCGTGTTCAGTAGTCACCACGAACTAAGCTCACAAAGTTACAGCCTTGCTAAAATGACTTGAGAAAAATCGTTGCTAGCTTTTACTCTATTATTTAATGTTTAGAATGTTTGAAAATCAGAATAAAGTTTACTAGAATTTAAAAAAAATCGTATGTGCTGGAACGGAAACTCAAAACAAGTGTGTCTGATTTCGATATTTTTCCAGGAATATTACAGAACGTCCACAAGGGGTCGACTTTATAACAAATATTGCAACATGAAAAGAGCGTTTGGGTCAGCGTGCTCCAGCCCCGTTCCCACTGAATCTCCAAGTTGTAGCCGTTCCGATAAAAAAATACTTGGTAAAAAAAACCTTATTATTATTTTATAGACACATTTTACTAAAATTGTCGTAATTATTAAGTCTCAGAAAGCAATGCTGAAGCTATTGTACGAACAATAAAATACGACAATCTCTCAGCAGACGAGTTTGACCATTATTGGCAGGGTTGCGCAAAATTTAGAATAAACCAAATTAGGGAATCCGTTTCAACTGCTGAGGCCTTGGACAAATGGCCTAACTATAAGCAGCCACTTGGTTTTCGATTGGTAATTTATAATTCTAATATTTTATATTAAAATAAATACACTAAACTTACGCACGCCTAAAAATACTCCTAGCGCAGCGCCGTGCAATGTATTTCAAGCGTATTCATTTTTATTCACTTAACATCTAATTATTGCGCAAAAGTATAAATAAAAAATGTATACCTATATGTCATCCACTTGCTTAATTAAGTCTCGAAAACATTTTTTCTTTCAAATATAGATCGACATGGACTTCAGGGTAATGCACAGCGGCGCTAAATCCCTCCTAGACAACTGGGATGAAGTATTTAAAAAAATACTACATTTTCTATCCGAAGACCGAAACATAAAAGAGCCAAGATTAAATGGGCTCCTTAATGATTTAAGGAACAACAAAATAACAGAAAGTAGGTTTAATATATTATATATTAACATAGATACATGACATTTTCTTTAAACTTTTACCCTCTTATTTATAAACTTTATACACTCTCTATAATAGCTCTAAACGCAAAAATCTAATATATACTTTTGTGATTTTATTTGTATTTTCAGCTGCTAGGGATGCTGTTCTATTGTACGCGATGCACGGTTTCTTGGTACCTACGCAAAAAACGGTGGCGAAGGACAAAGTCGGCAAGAAAAACACGATCAAGTTCACCATTAAGGATTCCCAGGAAGCGTTTTTGTTCATTGGTAAAACAGCGCAGCAGGTAGAGGAGCACATTCTACATTTGAAGCAAAGGTCAGAAAGTATTCAGCCCTTCCTAATAGGAATTGGGGATGAACTTACATTAATAAATGATTTTATTGTTTATTTTGACGGAGTTAAATTTAAATTTAAATCCTGCATTAGAGCAGTGGACATTCTGTTCAAAATATTTCATTTGTTTAACTTAGAATACCCCATTGCTTGTTCTAACTTTTGGGGTTTTGTACAACAGCATTTGTACCAAATACCATATTCAATAAAAAACTCTAAAATTAGCATCTTGGGTAGTGCACTTAGGTAAATGTGCAAATTTGTTAAAGTACATAATTATCTGTTTTTAATACCCAATTGAAATCAGTCTGACTTTACTTTTCAATTTTGTTACAATAAATTTTGTTACAATAAATTTTGTTGTTATACTGACTATTGAATGACATTAGTTTTCTTTCACAAATTTCTTTTACAGAATAGGTAATTCCAATTTCCCAGGTGATCCTGTAAGAATAAAGAACATATTTACTCAACGAAATAATTCGTTCAGGTAAGCAACAGGGTACACTAATTAACAAATAATATTCGTTGATTCAATGAAAACGGTACGTAAACTTATGAAAAGTATTGTTGATTCAACGAACACTTTTCGTTAACCAACAATCAATAAACGTTGTTTTAACGAAAATAAAACGTAATTTAATGAAAAAAATTCGTTAATCCAATGAAAGTGGGACATAGACCTATGAACGATATTCGTTGATTCAATGAAAACGGTACGTAAACTTATGAAAAGTATTGTTGATTCAACGAACACTTTTCGTTAACCAACAATCAATAAACGTTGTTTTAACGAAAATAAAACGTAATTTTATGAAAAAAATTCGTTAATCCAATGAAAGTGGGACATAGACCTATGAACGATATTCGTTGATTCAATGAAAACGGTACGTAAACTTATGAAAAGTATTGTTGATTCAACGAACACTTTTCGTTAACCAACAATCAATAAACGTTGTTTTAACGAAAATAAAACGTAATTTAATGAAAAAAATTCGTTAATCCAATGAAAGTGGGACATAGACCTATGAACGATATTCGTTGATTCAATGAAAACGGTACGTAAACTTATGAAAAGTATTGTTGATTCAACGAACACTTTTCGTTAACCAACAATCAATAAACGTTGTTTTAACGAAAATAAAACGTAATTTTATGAAAAAAATTCGTTAATCCAATGAAAGTGGGACATAGACCTATGAACGATATTCGTTGATTCAATGAAAATGGTACGTAAACTTATGAAAAGTATTGTTGATTCAACGAACACTTTTCGTTAACCAACAATCAATAAACGTTGTTTTAACGAAAATAAAACGTAATTTTATGAAAAAAATTCGTTAATCCAATGAAAGTGGGACATAGACCTATGAACGATATTCGTTGATTCAATGAAAACGGTACGTAAATTTATGAAAAATATTGTTGACTCGGTATAAGTTTTGCGTTGATCATTGAACAAAATTTCGTTAATCAATGAAAGAAATTCGTTGACTCAACGAATAAATCGTTAATCAACGAAGAATGTTATTGATGAAATAAAATAATGTTAATTTATGAACAGATTTCGTTAGTTTTATGAAAAATACGTTGCTTTATTAACAGCTTCGTTAATATATGAATTCCTATTCGTTGAGCCAACGAACGTTTTCATCGGCTGAATTTTAATGAAAAATTCGTTGAGACAACGAATTAATTCGTTGGATCTACGTATGTTTTTGGTTCAGTGAAGGAAGTACAAAACACCCGTCTTTGTCCCTCCAAAACTAAATGGCACTCCGCTTGTGCTCTCTAACACGGCTAAATACTTAGGCCTCACTTTAGACAGCAAACTGAGCTGGAAACCCAATATACTGCAGAGGGTTCAGAAAGCCACCACGGCATTATACTGCTGCAAGAAAGCTATTGGTAGCAAATGGGAACTTCAGCCTCGAATCACTTACTGGCTCTATGTATCCGTCATTAGACCTATACTCACGTATGGTGTCGTCGTCTGGTGGACTGCGCTGGAAAAGGCTATTCACTGTAAGCAACTTAATCGTGTGCAAAGAACGGCATGTGTGTGCATCAGTGGAGCGCTTAGGACCACTCCAACAGCGGCGATGGACATACTATTTCACCTGATACCGCTAGACCTCTACTGCAAACAAGTGGCAGCAAGTGCAGCCATCCGTATGAAAGCAATCCATCTGTGGACTAGTCGACAAACTGGTCACTCGTCTATTCTAGATAAAATCGAATGCATCCCTAAAGATACTGATTACACCCTCCCCCAGTTTCAACTCAGTAAGAATTTTGTTACATGCATACCCTCCAGAACTGACTGGGAGAGTGCTGCAGTGACTCACAGGAAATCCGTCTGCCTGTATACAGATGGGTCTAAAACGGAAACAGGAGTGGGGGTGGTGTTTTCTCCCAAGATTTAAACTGTGCGATCTCATTCCGTCTTCCCAATCATTGTAGCGTGTTCCAGGCGGAAATCATGGCGATCAAGGAGGCCCTATCGTGGCTACGGTATAATGTAATATCTGCAAAGGATATCGTGATTTTTACCGATAGTCAAGCCGCGATTAAATCCCTGGACCCTGTCATCTTTAAGTCCAAAACCGCCCTCAACTGTCGCTTGTCTCTTAACGAGATGGCGGAGCAGTTCAAAATTCACCTTATATGGGTGCCGGGCCACAGGGACATTCCAGGGAATTGCAAGGCCGATGAACTCGCTAGGCACGGCACAACGCTGTCGATTCTACCGGAAAAGGAGAATCTCTATATGCCTCTCGCTACGTGTAGACTTTTAATTCAACAAAATGCGATAAGCGCCACTAATCGAAGGTGGTCGAATTGCGCCACGTGCTCCATCACGAAACAGATCTGGCCCATGCTGGATTTTAAACGCTCCAACGATCTTGTAAAACAAAAAAGATCCAATATAAGCACATCAGTAGGTGTCATCACGGGGCACTGCATTATTGGGAGACATGCTCTCAGGCTGGGCCTCCCCTCAAATGATTTCTGTAGAAGCTGCATGGACAAGGAGGAGGAAGAGACAATTCTTCACCTCCTATGCACGTGCCCTGCCCTTTCAACTCGGAGAAAGCTATACCTCGGAGAATACTTCTTCGACAATCTCGGCGAACTCGCTAATGCAAGCATAAGGTGCCTCCAACGCTTTATTTTCAGCTCCTCTTGGTTCAACGGGTAGTTGTGAGATCATCAGATCCTGTGGTATCACAATGGGCCTCCTCTGGCCTACGTGAGGCTGCACTTGTTGCGGCCTGCCACTCTAACCTAACCTAACCTAACAACAAAAAAAAAAATTGTTTTAAACCAATACCACATTAATTAATATCAATCGATCAACCTAATAGACAAGTTGTAAAAGATAGACAAGTGAGAGGTACTCTGAGACAAAACAAAGAGGAGGAAAGTGATAGTGAAAGTAACGAGACGAGCAACCAAAATAAAATGAATTTCACATTTAGTGATTTAATTAAAGAGGCACGGTCTATCCCAACATTCAAGGGAGATGACTCGTACGCCCTTTCATCGTTCTTAAACGAAGCCGATTACATGATGTCGATGATACAAGATGCCGGACAGTTGGCATACTTACAACGTATAATAATAGCTAAAATCCAGGGAGAAGCGTTAAATACAATACTGAGATTACATCCGGACAGCAGTTGGAGCCAGGTGAAAACTGAACTACAAAGGACTTATGGCGTTCACGAGGAGTATGCAGCTCTAAAGGAAAAAGCAGACGGGATAAAATTTAGTAATGTAAGCCAATTTTATCATGAACTTAAAGAAATATTAGATGAATTTAAAATACCGGTTAGATGGAAATCCGCCTATGGATTTTAAGCCTGAGTGTAATGAACAAAGTATATATAATAAGTTTTTATTTAAAATTCCTAGAGAAGAGGAAATGTACCTAAGAGCAAGGGGTATTAATAATTTAGAAGAAGTTTTCTCGCGCGAGTTACATATTCTCCCGTCTCTGATATGATGATGCCAAGTGAAGCTGAAGCTTCACCCATGCAGATTCCATAATCTTTCTTTTGTTTATGTTTATATTAATTATATCTCTTCGAGTTCCAACAACAGTACGAGAAACAACGAAACAACAAAGTAAACATTCTCCATATCTCTGGCCACACACGACTGCTTAATCAGCATAAATCCCTTAAGGATTTCATCTTGACGATAGTCAGATGATCGTGCCAACCAAATTGCTTACCAAGCACAAAAACGTTTCTTTGTTCCTCGCACTGTTGAAAGGTAGCGTTAGAGTTTTAATCTGAAAATAAAGTCAGTCATATTTTACCAGCCGAAAGAGACGGTCTTTTAATACTTTACTCGCGCATAAGTACAAGATCGCGAAAAGTAAATCCCAGTTGGATAACAATTGAGTCAGTGAAGATTCGGCTGTCTAGCGACCTGCATTAAGCATAATAAAACTATTTGTTCTTATCGTTGTTTCAATAAATTTAAGTTTATATTATGAAGTAACTGAGATCGTTTTAATTTTTTCGGCTGGATCACATCAAAACAAATAGGAAGATATTTTGTTTTAAAAACATTTTTTTCCTTTTTTATTATTAATTTAATCAACAATAATTAATGATTGATGATGATATAAATAAAGCAATAATTTGGAATCATTTGTCATGAAATTCGAATTTTGAAATTTCATTTAACAATACAAATCAAGTAAAAGTGTTATCACTTGCCGATGTTTTGATACCCTCGAATGCATACAAGTCATGCAAAATGTTTGCCATGTCAGTAAGTATGTAAAGTATGCCCGCATGGGACTTGTGTCGGGCAAAGAAAAAAAGTCGGGAGCAAGACGGACACGAACGAGTAAAGGAAGAGGAGAAAAAAGCTATATAAAGCGAAATATAGCTATTAAATTGTTCAAATACTAAGTGCTATCATTTTTAGTAAATAAAAACTCAAAATAATTGCGCGGTTTAAGTGATTCCGCGAGATTAAATCACCCATCCATCCACCCCACATGGGCGGGTGCGCAGTGGGTATTAAAAAAGACAAAGATGGCCGCAAAGGCGTCTGCAGAAATCCCCAAATTGTCTCTCAAAGGGACATACAAACTGCTCGTATGCTACAATTTATTCGTAATAATACGATTTCGAAGTGTTATCGGAATATTTCCGACTCTGCGCCTCATTTAAAAATGGATCTCCACCAAACCAGTGGTTGTACTTCGCAGTTGGTTCTTCGGCCGCATCGAATTCAGTAGATCCCAGCGATAAGCAAACATGGCACAACGTAACCAGTGCTAAAAAGCGGAAATCTGGCTCATTGAGCCCAGCATCTTCCAACGCATCAATTATTATGGAAGATAAAAATCCGTTCGCTATCCCGGGAGATATCAGCATTCTTAAATGCCAGTTCTCTGATGTCAATAAGTCAAAGAACAAAAACAACTTTATCCCGGAGCAAGCAACTCTAGACTGGCCACCGTTGGATAAAACTAAAAACATTACAAGCACGTCAGGCGGAATCGCCGCAGACGCTACCCAGGACCGAAGCAAGGGAGCAACCATCCACAACCCAGTGATGCCCAACGATCCAAGAAGCTCGACGGCAGGGACCAGCCATTCACCCCCGACGAAGGACCCATCATCCTCGGACACCATTGACAGCAGCAGTAGTAAGGGGGGTAAGTTTTGTCCACCGATTATATTGCATAACGTAGACTCTAGACAGCTTTCCGCTGACTTAAAAGAAAAAGCCAAAATTGCAAAGTTCAGCTTCAAGTTTAGACAGGGGAAAAATAATTCTTGTAAGTTATACGTAAGCGAGCCCGGGGCTCATCGGCAGCTGATGGAAAATGTTAGGAACAACAATAACGTTCAGGCGCATTCCTTCACCCTCGAGGGTGACAAAACTGTTAACCTCATCCTTAGAGGTTTATATTGGGGATTTAAGACCGAGGAGGTGCTACGAGAAATCGACTCAGTGGTGCCTAACACGGTCAATCAGGTGACCGTGTTCAGTACAATTCGGTCTGTTGAACACAAACATAACCTTAGCCTTTTTCTAGTGAGGCTTCTTCCGGGGAAGTTGGCCAGGGAGATAATAAACGTGTCTTATCTTTTTAATTTTAAGGTATGTTTGTCGCCGAACATAATATACCATTTTCCGTTCTTGACCACCTCAATCTTTTACTTAAAAAATATATTAACGATTTAGAAATCGTACGAAAGATGTTAGTTAATCGGCACAAGGGACAAAAAATTATAAGAAATTTGACAGCGTCAGAGAACTCCAAAATTATTTCCAGCATTGCTAATCGCCAGTACCTACTTTTCAGTAGTAGTTGATGAAAGTACTGATTCTATTATTTGCAAGAATCTATAGCTATTGTGATAAGAGTATTTAATGTTAAATGCCAAGATATATTTCTCGCGCTTACAGAAATAGAAGACGCTTTAGGCATTTTCAATGCCATACAAAAAGTTTGAGGAAAAATGCATTCCATTCAAAAACATGGTGGGATTTACAGCTGACAAATGCCACCACCACCATCTCGATCTGCCAAGCCTGCCGTCGCTACACGAAATTGTGAGATCAGTAAAGAAGACCTCAACACCCTCTAGCCGCCTTCGGACAGGTTGTGCAAAAATTGCCCCGAACGACGTGACGTCATAAAAGGATTGCCATCTCAGCGTTTGAGACAATCAACGTCATCTTAACGTCGTTCTCGGGCTTGCCACTCCACAAAATAAATTAAAAGAAAAGAAATGTTTTTATGTGAGAAGTAAGAAAGTCCATTTCGTTCAATTAAATTGAACTGCTAATTATTTTTTTCGCGAAACTAGCTAGCGCCTACCATTGATCATCTAGCGACCAGAAGGACGATGATGTGCACACCATCCACCCCTGCTGAAGAAAATCCGCGTAGCTTTACTGATAAATTGGGGTAAGTCAAACCAAATTATGTTGATTTAACTGAACGAAATTTAAGTAGATGTAATGGAATGGTTGGTTGGGCGCCGAATATCTACAAAGTACGGCCGAGAAGTACAATCGCACCTCTTGGTTGCGAAAATTTTTTTTTCTCATCCGTGCGCCATAAAATTCTCATTCCGGCTTGCATACCCCCTTCCTCTTCGACCGTATAGTCGTATTATTCATTTCCACATACACAGCAATGTGTTTGGTTTTTTTTCGTATTACCTACCACCATAAGATGCCGTTGATACCCAACCATACATTATGTCTTGCCATGAAATCACATCGTGATATTCAACAGCTCCCCTCTCCATGAGTTGACCTCGCTTAACGTTGATCATGCGAGGCGGCAAAGAGTCGGCAGTTGGCCGCTCGAACAACGCAAAACAGTTTTTCCATGGAAAATTCCATTAATCGATAACCATATTGGTTGTTGTGTGGCGCTTCGTTTGGAAGCGACCAGTATGTCGCCGCCGGTTAATATTGTTAAGATATAATGTGCGGCAGTAAAAAACAAAAAAAAAGAAACGAAATAAAATAAAATAAAGAACAAAAAAAAAGAGAACTGCAAGACATTTCGCAGTAATAGTGCGGTATTTGGAAGAAAAAGAAGGAAATCTTGCCAAAACGTAATCCAAAAAAAAAAAACATTTTTGACTCGCGTGTGCTACCACTGCGTTTGCAAACAAAAAAAAAATATATATAACTAACCACCATTGTGCGCAAATTAGGGTCGTGGGAACCTTTGACCAGTGACCAAAAATAGTGCCGGTGAGAAAAATAAAATAACCGAAAAAAAAAAAATATAACGAACTTAAAACATAAAAAGATTTCCGAACCACCTTACACCCCGCTTTTGGCAAATCAACCCCTTTGTCTCCATCGCCCCGCCAGTGGGCGCATTCGCTGTGCTGTAGCCGAAATCATCTGGCCCCTGCTGCCACCACCACAACACATCCAGGAGGGTCAGCATAGTCGACCATCGATCCTATTCATTTTGCTCGTGTTAATATTCTAATTGACCTCACCTCCTTTATTGTTTTGAAAAAAAAATAGTCTTTTGCGTATAAATAAAAAAAAAAAAAAAAAAAAGGAAGAAAAAAGAAAAATTGTATATCTGTTCATTTATCAGAAATTATAAAAAGAAAGTAGTGCGATTTGGTGCAACGTGGGTAGAAATATAACAAAAAGAAAAAAAAAATTTTAATTGAACATATATCAGGGTATACATATGTATATACCGTAGCAACGTACCAACCCTATTTGGTTATATAAATTTTTTTTTATGCGTTTTTTTTTTTTTGAGAGGGTGGGAGTTTTTTTTTCCCCAAAGAATTATTTCAGATACAAGGGATCTCCTTCGACAGGCCTGACGATGCAGAACCCCAGGTAAGCGCAAATTAATAATAATCGTACCATTATTCTTAAAACGCATAAATTAAATATTTTTTTTGTCTTAATGGGGATAATCCCATATATAAAGAGGGGTTGCCACGCGGCAATGCTTCCTGACCGTAGTTACCAGATCGCAACATTTTGGTTTATCCTGTCAATTTTAAACGTTTAAATTCTACAAGAACAGAACAAAAATATTTTGGTTTAAGGAAAAAGAAATATTTGTTTTTTATTATCGACCCACTAAGGGAATATTTAAATTAAACTAAAGGAGGTCCATAGAAATAAAAAAAAAAAAAAAAATAAAAATAAATTTAAATTTAAATCAGATTATCGTTATGATTAGTTTTTCCGTTTGTAATCTAAAGACATAACAACATGCTCATATTGAAAGTAAATAAAATAACAATGTTTCGCGTTTAAATAAATTGTTTGGTGTCTCATTTCGATTGGTAGGGGAATAGATGGTCCTTGTTAAGAAAGCGTAAGATTTTTTTTTTTTGGGTGCAAGTAGAAAAATCAGCGGACTCTTGCACATGGCTGGGAGGGTTAAGACCCGCTTTGAGGACAACCAACAGATCCTCCGGTGGTAGTGGTAGAATTCCATCTTTTTCTTTGATTTCACCGTTATTAAGAGTACGTATCTTATCGTATTATTACCTATGCATGCAATTTTTTTTTGTGTAGTGGTGCCTTTCCAGTTTCTCGGATGCAAGATCCCACCCCGTCCGACGAGCTTGAGCTTCGGCTAGCAAGGCATGCGCCCGTGTCAGGGAAGCTGGATAAATTTTCTCCCTTTTTCCTTCCCTTCCCCTATCCCTATCCCAATCCCAACAGTTATTTTTCTCGTCTGCTAGGCATTCTCCTCATCCTTCGTTCTTCCGCAAAGCCACCACCATTATATAGAGTAAACCAATACATATCAATCTTTTGTTGGTAAGAAACAACAAAATAACATCGTATCATTTATTTCACAAATAGTATAATATCATATCCCATAGATATTCCCTTCATAATTAAGTATCGTCTATGTATCTTTGTCTAATTTTATTTAAATCATCCCTGAAATTGAATTATGTACTAGTTTTTAAGAAAATTGTCTAATTCCTTGACCAATAAAATTCATTAAGTACTTGAAATTCACGGATGTGATGAACCGTGTAAGTGTGCTCTGATGGCTGATCAGATTTTATAGGGGTCCATGACCTCCTATTATAAGGGGTGACTATATAGTGTATCAGGAGTGGCTTAGTCATTGCTATATAGATATGCAAGTTTTATGTATATCTATTTTTAAAAATATTTTTTATTGGTTGGCTGGCCTCGGCCAAAGTGACCATACCCAAATAGAATACCTGGATCCGCCCTGCCCCCATTATACATTTTTTACGCCATAGTTATCGTACTCTCCCCTTTGATGATTTATATTTAAAATGGATTCAAGTTCTTCGAAGGACACAAGTGCACAGAAGAAGCAGGCAATCGTTGACGCAACCAAAAAATTTTACGATCTTGTAAAAAAATAAGACGAAAGCTGTTAAAAAAAACTGCGGATAAATTTTCTGTAACTGAACGAACTGTCTTCAATTGTTTGAAGGAAAAGAAAAGAAAATTTATTTTACTGAGAAAACGTGTCCCAACAAAGGACACAACCGTGAAAGTTTAGAATGACATAGCCATAAAAACTCTAAAGCAAGCATTCAATGAGGGACTGTCAACAGGACTGCGTTCACCATCCGGAATAGGTAAGAGGTGAAAGGATTCGTTGCAAGCCTAAATAAGTCTTTAAGACTGGCAGAAGTAAAAGATCGCCTAAAAACAGGACTTACGAAGGTTGACGTGGAAAATTGGCAACGGTGTGTTTAACACGTTGAGCAGGGAGCCAAAGATGGGGGAGTTTTTCAATAGATTTATGCTTGTAGAATGGAAGCATGCGTAAGCGGAACTAAGGCCTCATTAAATATTGGCAACAGTGCAAAATGTAGTAGATACCTAAATATTTTTAAATACATATCTACAATGATCCTTTGCTTATAAACAGTAAGCAATGAAAACGCATATGACGATCGCATGAACAGCTCCTTTTGAGGAGCTCAATGGAACGCCGGAGCAGAATATATTGCAAAATACAACAAACAAAGATTTTAACGATCACACTCAGGGAAAAACTTAACTCTCTTGTGGATTTGGACAAAGACTTACCTTGTGTCGGGGACATGTCAGATGTAGACATAATAAACGTAATGACTCATGCATTCGACAATAATCCAGCTTCTTGGATTTTCGGATTGGATAAATTACATTTTTTTTCAGTTATCGGAACTTCGGTTAAGTACAACAATTTTTTATTTATCCGAAGTCCGTATAAGTGAAAATACTACATAAGTGAAATAAAATGTGTGGCAAATTGCCGTTTCAGATAAGCGGAGTAATTAATTTGTAAAAGAGTCATTGCTTTTAATTCAATTAATTTTTTTTGCCGGCAACTATTTACCCACGAAGAGAAGTCGTCGAGCAATTTGAGCTAGGGCTTAAATTGCATGGTAAGTTTCTGCGACCATAAAGTAATATATGTTCTGCGATCGATTTCTTTTTTAATTCTATTGGCGATGGATAGAAGATAGAAGTGTCACACTCTCTAGATAATACACCGAAATAAGTATACGGCACTGATAAAAACATAATCGGACCAGAAATTTTTAGCGAATTGTTTCGTAACATCAGAATTTCAAGGAATTCACTTATCGTAGACGAATCGATAGATGTGTCAACTCAAGAACACATCTGGATAAATGAGCTAAAAATTAAGAAAAAGCTTTTCCAGCTAAGATACTATCTGATCACTTCAAAAAATGTAAAAATGTCTTCATGCTTATAGCGATATTGCCAATTATAAAAGAAATGTGCGAGTTACATGCAGAGACACCATAATAACGAATGAGCGTAATCAGAATAACCGTCAATAGCATTCGTCCATTAACCACGACTTGTCAACAACCACGGCTTAGCAACAACCACAACCAGTTTGTCACTTCTGCAGCTATGTACCTTATAATATATGTATATAGGTAGTATACCTACTCAAACCCAAACCAAAATGTGTACTAAAAGCCGGAGAGATGCTATTACGCGACAAATACTCAACGATTCCAGAAGGAATTTACCACCAGACGAAATGAAATGAAATGACAGCTGATCCAAATACCATATTGGCTTTGATGGTGCAAATTCTCGCTAGACTAGAGGGCAATACACAACAAGCTAATAGCCGAGCCCTAGTTCTAATGAGAGAGATTTCCTATATAAAGGAATTCTCTGGAAACAGAGAAAAACTGACGCAGTTTATAAATGTGGTGGACCACCACATAAGCCTAACACCGGAAGACAGAAGACCCGCTGCATGGACCGCGACAGCACAATGTAAGGTGATTGGAAGAGCAAAGGAGCTACTGCTAACCAAAGCAACAACGGTGTGGGATAAAGCGAAGAATCTGCTAGGATTGACCTTTAGACCGATAATCGACCAGGAAGAAATTAAAAGAAAAATAAATAATTCAAGGGTAAACTCAATTTTAGATTTAAATAATAAAATTGAGTTCTTATTGACAGATAATGATGTATAAAAATAAGAAGGATAATCTTAAGTCTCTGTTGTAAAATTGGGTGTTTGTCCTTTTTGTTTTTGTTCACAAGGTAAGAGAGAGAGAGAGAGTCACCCTTTGTCGAGGGTGGCCCGAGCGTAAAAGTGATCTGCAGACTGCAACTGCAAAAAAGGTGCAATGTGCATTCTGTGTGTTGGCAGAAAGGAAGTACTCAAAAGTGTCAGTTGTTTCGGTTATACGAAACGGGTAACAAGAAAAATTATACCGCTGGCGGACTCGCTTTGTGATCATGACGGGCGAAAGTGGAACGCTATCTGGGGCTCCGACGACATATTCATATGTAGGGTTTGATTAAGGGAACATAATCACGGACCGAAGTAGTAATCGGGCACATAAAAAATACAGAGATAAAGAAAGAAATAATATACCTGTGGCAACTCTGTATACCAAACAGATGCATGTAATTTATTTTTAAGAGAAAGAATGGTGAATACATACCACTGAGCGGCTGTCGGTGGTAAGTAGGGTAGATATAAGAAATCAGTCGACAACGTATATCCGACCGCGACACATCGTGAACGTAGAGTAGCATATCATAAATAAACAATTATACATTTAATATTTGAATAACTTGTGTTTTATTTTACTAATACCTAATTACCTAATAACCAATTAAGACAGAATATTAACTTCAGCAATGCTGAACAGGTCCGCATGAAGAAAGACAATACACTAACCAAGCTTTAATAGCTCTAGACAAACAAACCAAGAAAGGCAAAATAATAATTACAATAACCCTGGAAGGCGACGAAATACTAATGTCAGTAACTCTGGACAATTCAATCCTTAAAGGGAGGAAGAGATTAGCATTCCAGAAAAAGCTCAAAAGAAGCCCCGGTTCTTTCTGAATCCAGCCTCATTGGTAGGAAGACACAAATAGCATTTTTTATAAGTAATGCAAAACATATATGTCTACTATAGATACAGCCATTGTAGAAGCACTGTATTTAATACAATTAAAATAGATTGTATATAGTGAATATAAATTCTTAACGAAGTCACAATAACACTTTCGACAGTAAATAAATCATCGCTAATGCGCATAGTAAATTCTGTAGCGAACCAGAATTTTAAACAGCAGGTGAATCACTACTAAATGCCAAATTACAAGCTGCTGAAAGTGCGTACAGCAAGATACTCGAAGAGCACATGTCGCTGGCACAAAAAGCTGCGGACAACGAAGAGCTAGATGTCCACGACAGCTACTTGGGGACGATAGAGGATGCATTCCATACCGTTGCAGCTAATTCGGATGCGGCAGGAGCGACCCACCAAAATCATCACCTTTGAAGGAGATGTCAGCAAGTGGTGTGAATTTCGCGACCTGTTCATCACTGAGGTCCACAGCAACCCAGCTTTGGCCAACGTATCCAAGATGCGCGAGCTAGTTCAGGCATTGAAAGGGCAGCCTGCCAGGATGACACTGCCGCTTGAGAGAAGCTGAACAAAGTCTAAGATAATGAGCAGAACATTGTGGATGGGCATCTAAATGCGCTACATATGCCATCCCAAAATGTGAAGCGGAGTCAAAAGCCCGTGGAATCCGTGATATAGTGATCTAGGAAAACGTTCACCTCAGTTTATTACGTGCTCTTAGACTGGGCATCACAACATGGGACCCGATCATAGTCAATATGCTGAGAAAGAGACTGGATCCGGAGACCAACCATGCATGGCAGATGACGAGAGATGATGTGGGCAAGATTGCTACGCTTAAGGAATTCCTCACATTTTTAGAGCGAAGAGCGAGCGCGATGGACTCAACATTTTTCGACCAAACGTTCAAGAAGGTGGAAGTCCCCAAGGAGCGCAACGATAGAAGTGCAGCTAAACCCAGCAAACCTTGGGTACCGCGAAAGTGCCCCCAGTGCAAATCAACGCATCCACTATATCGTTGCTCCGATTTCCTGGCACTTTCCATACAAGGCAAGAATGCAGAAGTGCGAAAGTGGAAATTATGTGCAAACTGCTTGAAATGCGGACATTTTGCGCAGAAATGTCCACAAAGACAGTTGATTGTCGCAAATGCGATAAGAAACACAAAATTGTCCTATGTGCTGAGCAACACTCAGCTAGTACCAACATTGCGATTGCAGCTGTCCCAGAACAACAACGGCCAACTACTTTAACTCATTAAAGGAAAAATACGTTCTCTATGAAGATAATAGTCCATGGAATGAGGAATTTGATGGCGATGACGTAGATGAGAAGGAGGAGATAGATCTTGCCGATCTAGCACCTTCTAGGCTTACAAAAGGTAAGTTTCTTCTGATCAAGCTTAAGGGAGGTAGCAAACTTACTATACTCTTTAAATACGTATGCGTTATTGAATCATGTGGACAAAACGATCAGATTGAAGTGATGCTTCTCAAAAGTTTGGACACATTGAAGAAGACCTAGTATCTCAATGATACTAAGAAGATTCGCTTCGTAGATATCATCCGAATTCAGCTCGATCCGACACTTATCATGCTGGGAATAAGAATTCACTATAAATTAGAGAAAAGCATTGACAAATTTGTTTTGACTATTTTTCCCCAAAAATTTACATGTGCGTCTGTGCAAGATAATAAAACTGTCAACTGTGGAGAAATACAAATTAAATTCCCCAGTGTATTTTGGGATAAATTTTGTGTATTTTTTTTAAAGCCACGCGGGAAGTGAAAAAGGGTAGGTGAGAGCCAGAGCAGTATCTCTAAGGACAGCAGAAAGTTGGATGTCCCGTTAAAGGTACGGCTGAAAGTTTTGACATATAACCAGAGTGAAAAGTGCCTTGCTGGGGAGGGCAAGATCGTGTTACAGGCAATTGTGCTACTAACATTACAGATGGGAAAATTTAAAAGCCTCCATCATACACACCTTTTCAAGTAGTGCTGACGTCGTGCAACAACTCCGAAAAGTTGCAAACTCAGAGAGCAGTGAATTTGCAACATACGAGTATCCCGAGTTGAGGAAAGTAGCGCAGATAAACCAGCGACCGTTTAAAGTTCCAGAGGAAATGATTGTTCGGACAGTGGTGGGAAATATTTCAGAAGTTGGTTTTCAAAACTCTCTCACGTTTGTCATGACAACGACCGACACGGTCCAAAGTTTGATTGACCATTTGTCCTCTATTCGCAAAACACTTAACCAAAAACCTGATTCGCTAAATGTCCCCGGTTAGATTTCGATAGACCTTTCGAGTGTGGACAGGTAGGGCACCTTAGGGATAAACGTCCGCAAAAAGCTCTACCAATAAATAACGTTGTGGAAAAATTAACGAACAGTATGATAAATGTTAGAAGTTAAAAATTAGTCTGGCCTCTGCCTCTGAATTTTGGACCTGACTAAAGAGAGAAATTTGTAGGTAATCAGCTTGTCTGGTTAGTGTCAGCCAAGGCTTACGCTTTAATCGTATGTCGTGATCCATTTGGGTGAGGTGGGAGTAAAGCATAAAATCGTAAATGTTAGTGAGCACATAGTAAGCCGTGCCGATGAACGCAAAATCGGGGACCGGCTTCTAAAGAGCTCCCCCAGACGCCTTGGCGAGGGTCTGTTGTATTTAGCCTTGCCCAAGTACGTCGGCGCTGCCTGGGTCGAGCTTTTGTTTCCGACCCTACTCGTGGGAATTAAATGGAAAGATCTAAAATTAAACATTAAACAAAAAATAGTAAAAAGAGGATTTGAAATCTCAAATAAAAACCTCAGTCATCCACCTCCGGCTTGGAAAAAGATTTAGAAAAGGTACTGCTAGCTAGTGACATTGATGATGCGGATTGCACCCACACTGACACTAACATAGCCTTGAGTGAGGTGGCTGGTGCTCTCACTTCTGTAAACAAGGGCAGCTGTGGGCAAGCAGGTAATCCCACCAATATAGAGCAGGGCAAAAGTGAGCTGAATGGTAGACTAGAAGCTAGGGCTAATAGCAAGGTTGCTGGTACTCTCGTTAACACCGATAAGGTGTAAGCTGGCAGGTACACTGTGGCTTTCGGGTCCTCCAAAGTCGTGCAGTAAGGGAAATGTTAGAGCCGTCTCAAGCTACGCCATCTATGTGTGAATTGTAAACTAGCCTTGGGTTTCCACCCTGAAAAATTTGTCAAACGAACAGATCTATTTGTCATTTCTTTTCTCGCGCGCATTTTGCATTTCACGGCCATTTTCTTCTTCGCGTGCACTCGCACTATAATTAACAAATCAGCTTGAATTGTAAAATTGTTCCTAAAAATAAAATTTTAAATTTAATAAAATTGTAAAAGTAAGAAACCTAAGGTAAGAGAAACAAAACACAATGTAATATCTTCTTCTTCTACATATATTACCTATATAAAAGAAAGTTTAAAATTATGTTTGTCCGTTTATAACTCGAATTTGGCTACACCGAATTTGATGATTCTTTTTTTTCTGGAAAGGTATTCTTTTGTAGCAGGTTTCTATGTAAAAAAAAACAATACCTTTAGAACGAAAAAATCATCGAAATCGGAATTGCAAAACTGGAGATCAAAATCGATATTTTTGTCAGTCATTTTACCAAACACACGGCAAGCAGCTCTCTTGATGCAACGAAGTGAGTGAACAGAGAAAAAACATCGTTTCTCCGTTTCTACCATTCACATTTGTAAGAAAGTGTGCAAACCAAACTGTATACAATACATGTAAGTATATACACATATATAGGTTAATGTGTCGTTAGCAACACAAGAAAATATAACAACTATTATTATATGGCTATTGTAACAAATGCACATAAGTGGCAACACTAATCATAATTTTCTCAACAACCAGCCCACCTGGCACCTATTGCGTCGTATTAGCATCGGAATCATTCAAAGCAACAACGCACTCACAACGACGCAATGTGTAACTGCCCTGGGATTGTAATTGCAAGTCGCAGTAAATGACTCAATTCAACCCATCCGAGGACTATAAAAGGCGTGCTCCATCGCATACTGATTTGACTTATGAATCAACTCCCAGCACGAGCACCTCTATGGTCTTGTCTGTTTTTATCATAAATGTTATGTAATACAATTTTAAATACATATAATAAAAATATTATATTTTTTTGTAAAAAGAAACAAACGGCCCTTTTTATACTATTCAGATTGCTTAAGGCTGGGTGTACGAGGGTATATGATTTTTCGCCCCGATGGGGCTTGCAGGGTTTAAGAGATAATTGATTGTAGTAAACGGCTTTCGACAGTAAATAAATAGACGCTGTTAGTGACCGTCTTAGAATTTTAATTTTTTGACTTTTATGTACCATAAAGTCCCAAAAACGTCATTTTTTGGGTGGTTTTTTTTTCGCCCCGGTGCACTATGGAATATGGTAGTAAAAGTCCTGATCAAAAATGCTTTTTAGAAATATTTAGAATTACATATTTTGTTGGTTCTATTTGTTAGTTAAGATGTCATACTATAATATTTAGTTCGTTTTTTATGTACTTAGTACACAAAATACATAGTAAATTACGTTGGATACTTACATTATGTAAATTTTGCCTCGTATAATATATATGTTCAAAGTTAAATTGTGAGTAGTAGCTCCAAGAAAAGTCATATTGTATGAAACATATATGGAAAGCTTATTGTCTGTTGATTATAAAATAGTTATTGCCGTTATATTTGGAGATAAAATATTGCTGCCGTAGTGCTTCTCATAAAATGACCAAGAAAAAATAGTTTTTTTAATTTCGACAAGACTTTTGACAGTTAGCTAAGCTTGCCTAAGTTGTAAATTTTGTTTCATTTCGAGCACAAGGCGTCTACCTATAACATGTGTTAAAAAAAATTTGCGGTTATTTGCGGTTTTTGAAATTATAAGACATTTTGTAATCAAAGGTCCAACAGTGTATTATCACGCGAAGTTTTCAATCGCGTGTCACAATCGTTATTGTACCTATATATTAATATTTTTTATAAGTTTTCAAATATAATATTATATCAATATACTGAATATTATCATTCGGATTATTTACAATGAGTTCTTTTATCTGTTCAAAACGGGAAGTGCTAGTTTTCTATATTGAGAACCAAAAGAATGTTTCGGCCCTGTCTACATTTTTACGTGAAAACTATCAAATTTCGGAAGACAGTATAAAATTGATAATTTGTGATTTTCAGAAGAAATTATTACCACAATTCAATAAACGTTGGGCTCAAGCTTCACGTAAGAAGGATCAATTTTTCCGAATTAGTAGCAGTTGGCTTGAGACGGAGTACATTGTAAGTCTGCCTACTAGAATGGCAGAAGACGAATCAAGTCTCAGTATGCCTTCAACTTCTTCTGAGAAACGAGGAAGGCCTAGTGTTCCTTATGAAGACTCTTCAGAATCGAGTAAAAGGCGCAAAAATACAACACTACTCAAAGAATACGGATTTCAGCACATCTACGAAGCATATTTTGCAAGGATTACGATCGATTGGTGAAGGAATCGAGGCAAACCTTGTGGAAATTATAAGGACTGCAGACACAGAAAAAAAGAAGACGATTTTAGATTTGACTACTTCAGATAAAACTGAAATTTTGTCCAACGAAGAATCTTTAAGTGTTTACATTGACTTGGATCTTACAAAAGCTCAATATTTGTACTTGAGAAATCTTACAAATGAAAGGAATTGTTTTCTACTGCCACCTTATAGCAAAATACAGAACTGTAAACAAAGCTGTTACCCACCTGCCTCATCGATTGAAATCACTAACACATATGCAAAAATTATTTTTTTACAAGATTTGTTGAATCACACAGCAGCTAGAATTCTATTAATTGACACTGTGTGTACAACTGGGTCAAAAAAACTTGATTTTATATAGCAAGTGGGGGTGTGACGGCTCATCTAGGCAAAGTGAATACAAACAAAAACTTCCCGAGGAGTCTGAACTTATTTCAGATGCAAATTTGTTCATAACGTCCGTTGTTCCCATAAGGTTAGTTGATGAAGGAACTGGCGCTATAATCTGGCAAAATCCTGTGCCTTCGTCTGTCAGGTTTTGTCGGCCTATTTCGATCGAGTTTTCCAAAGAAACACCCGAGAAAACTAGAGCTGTTGTGGGTAATATTGAAAATCAAATTGACAATTTGTATCCATTATTGATTAAAAGACATGGTGAAGAAATCCAGATTAAACATAAACTTTTCTTAACAATGATCGACGGAAAAGTGGCCCAGGTATTAACTGACACTCCTTCAAGTTCTACGTGTACTATTTGTAATGCCACTCCACGTCTAATGAACGATATAGCTAAAGTTACTGCTAGGCCAGAAGACGAAAATTGTTTTCGGTATGGATTATCCACATTACATGCCTGGATTAGGTGTATGGAGATGATTTTACACATATCATACAATCTTTCCTTCCAAAAATGGTCAGCGACTAATAATGAAAACAAGCGATTAAAAGATGAAAAGAAACGTATAGTTCAAAGACGTTTTCGGTAGGGATTGGGTTTAATCATAGATAAGCCACGACAAGTAAGAGGCAACTCTAATGATGGTAATACGGCAAGAAGATTTTTTAGTAATGCCAGTTGCTCTGCAGAAATAACAGGTCTTGATGAAGCACTAATACGCAGATTGCATGTAATTCTACAAGCTTTGTCATCAGGTGTTATGATTGATGCTCAAAAGTTCGGCGAGTATGCTCTAGAAACGGCAAGAATTAATGTTAATAAATACAACTGGTATTATAAATGCCGTCATCAGTCCATAAAATTTTAATTCATGGAGAGAGCATAATAAACCATTTTGCTGTACTACCCATTGGACAACTCTCGGAAGACGCTCAAGAGTCTCGCAACAAAGATTACAAATATTTTCGACTTCATCATGCTAGAAAATGCTCAAGATCGTTAACAAACGAAGATGTGTTCCATACATTAATATATACATCAGATCCTTATATTACAAGCATCCGTAAACCTTATGTAAAAAATGTCAAGGAGCTAGATGAAGACACTCTACATCTTTTAAAAATGACTCAACTCATCTCGGACCCTGAGACTGTAGTTTGACAAATTTATGCTTTTATTTATGTTTATTATTTAATTTATGTTTGACAAATGCTCATATCTACATACATATGTATTTAGGAAACTATCTACCTACTTATTAAACTTATTAAACTCGCTCTGTATTTCTATTTAGTAATAAAAACTAGTGAAATTGTAATATTTAAATGAATTTCGTATAGAATTGTCAATCAAACGTGAGTGAGGCCACAAGCAAAAATAAGTTTTTGTTAAATACTTACTCAACTAAATTCATATACTTACTACTATGTCTATACAAAATTTCAAGTCTTTATATTCAAAATCAAAAAAGTTATAGATTTTTGATCAGAAACTGACCCATTTATTCCACAGTGCGGTGGGGCAATATCTAAATGGAACTTTTTTATTTTTTTTATGATTTTATTTTATAGTTAATGGGTTATATTAGTTAGTGACCGTCTTCGAATTTTGATTTTTTGAGTTTAACTATTATAATCTGCAAATTAAGGTGACCAAAAGGAAACAGTGTTTGTAGAGCAACCAGAACTTATTTTTGTCAGCTTTTCAAAACAGAATAACATTCAAATATTTATGTATCTGTTCATTGAATACAAATTAAAGATTTGGTTCATAAAATAGTTAAAATTGCATTTTGAAAAGTTAACGTTTTAACTGCAGCTCCTTTTTTGTTTCACAACTCACGCTCACATATGCAATGTAGTTCACAAAATATCCGACACAGCGCTAATCGTTTTCTCTATAATTTTGCTCTCTCGTGAGAGTCTGTAATTTGCAGATTGTTGTTTGCCGCATTCGTTGCCACTGGGATATGGAGAAAACATGTTTGGATCCTTTTTTGGGTTTTCTGATAGATACCTACATACTAATTACTTAATAATATTATTGTTGTTGTTTGAAGTCAATCGAGCATTAGGCAGATTGGATAAAAATATCTTCGTAGACGTTACCTACAAAACGCTACACGTACGTAACATAATTATGAATATGATAGGGAAATCAAATCGAAATGAAAAATTATATTGAGAGCGGAATATTTTTAAGGGATGATGAATGATGATTGATATGGATTGAGGGCTTGAGAAGATTTGAGAATATGTATGGGAGTGGGAGCTGGGAGGTGAATGATGATTTTTTTATTCTCATGAGTTGAGTTCAAATCAAACTACCTAAATGCAATTTTGGGTCATCGTAAATAAAATACCTACTGTATGAGGAAAGGGGTTGGTTGCTTTGCTGTTCCCTATTTTCGGCCGAACTTTTCAAAATTAGTGGTTGTGTGTTTTAATATTTTGAAAATTATTGTGTGTAGTATAAGCATGTATATATACACAACATCCGCTTTTATTGGTGATATTGAAATGGTCATCTATTCACAAATCATAATGATTGGTCAATGTTTTGCATGACCAGTCTGGAGAAGAATTTGTTAATTTGTGTTGAGGTTAAAAATTCTAAAGACAACAATAAAATGTGTTCCTGTGGGCAAACTCATTGTTTGTTATTACAAAATTTTAAGGCAAATTAGTACATAATATAGAACTGGGTAATGTTTTGTTGCACTTTAAACGTTGTCCAGGTAACTCATTCACGATATAAAAACAGTGTTCTACAGGATGCTATTTTTGTATTTCATGCCGCATGTGGTTGGTTTGTAAGGCGGCCCTAGATTAAGTGCAGCTTTGAAGCTCCTCTAAAAAATATTTTTAGGGGTTACCCAACCTTTTCAATGCCTACCGACTTCACAGCGTTTAAAATACTTAAAATGATAGTACCTACATAGGTACTCTATATCTATCTACGTACTAGCATGGCATTCACACCCGGCTTCGTTCATGTTATTTTTTTTCCGCATGATGCTGCTGTATATCTACAAAATTGATCTCATTATAGTCATATCTCTGTAGAGTGAAGATAATTACATAAGTAATTTTTCTCTCCTAAAGGGAGCAGGGGGATAGTTTAAAAAAAAATACCAAAAAAGCCAAAAACTATTATGTATTAATTTTTTTAAACAGTAGATATTTGGGAGTAGTACCTATCTACAATATATGTAGGTACATATAGGACATACATCCATCAATCGGATATATAAACTTTGAGTTTTCTGGCTCTTACCATTTGGGCTAGGCGTCCTCAATCAGTCAGGACAAACTTTTTATTAAATTAGATAATCCATACCTACATCCATAAATGGTGCGAGCAGGGCTGCAGCCGTTTGTTTTTGGATAGGATTTATATCCTATATAAATTAAATAATATAATATAATAAAAAGGAACCCAAACCCACAAAATAAAGCAATAATAACAAACTAGCCCTAACAGGTTTTTATAAACAGCCAGCATAGAATGCCAAAAAATAAAAGCCAAAAAAGAAGAATGAAAATTTGTATAATATGGATTTTGGATATTCATATTATTGTTATGTACTTATTTCGATTTGTGCTTACGAATGCGATTGTACGACGCTATGACGAAAGCCATATTCAGAAGTGTGCGTTAGGAAATTCTATATCTCACACACTTTTGGTTTCAGTGTATTAGATAAACAACGTTTGCAGCAACAGGAGCAACAGCAACAGCAAGCACAGCTTGTCCCTTTCCCTTCCCTTTGGTTGTTTTGATTTATTTTGTTGTGCAGACAATTTTGTATTCTTTTTTATTAATTGAGCTGAGCGAGTCTGCACTCTGCGTCTGCAGTCACAATTGTGATCTTGATAAGGGAGGGTGTGCTCGTCTATTTTAAATTCTGTGCACCAATACATGGAAACACGTTTACTTGAGCACGAAGTTCATAGCTGAGGGAGACCCACCCTTAATCATTCACATTATAAATTAAAGAATCTTATACCACCTAACGATTAGGTATCAATCAAATACATAAATAAATAAAAACAAAAAGGAATTGCAATGCAAATCAGTGATTCCTCACTCCATTAGCAAACGCTTAGATGGATATAAGAAGTGTTGTAGTGAGAGAGAGAAAAAAGAGGAGGAGTATTTTTTCGCAAAATGGCACAGGGTGCTCCGTTAAAAAAATGAAATTTTTTGTTTGTCATACATTTTTATTAAATTTTTTTGATAGTGTCATAGATACACTCGAACGCACTTACATAAAATTTTATAAGAAATTCTTTGTTTTGATTTGTACAGCCAAAGTAGGTTTAAAAATTTGAAAATTATTACAAAAGTACAAATTGGGAAAACGTGAAATAAATTTTTGCTATAAACTTTCTAATGAATCTAAAAATTCTTTAGGCGAACGTGTTAAATGAGCACCCTCATATTTCTTAAAATTTGTAAATATGGAGGAAACACTAGGTTGCTGAGTGCTGACTTAATTCCAACTCACACTTAGGTTTTTCATTTTTTTTTTAATGTATTTAATGCAAAATAATATAACGCATTTTTACTACCGAAATCAGCAGTAAAGGACCATTCACATGGGAGCGAACGAACGAATTGATGAAATGCGAATAAACCACTTTTTATGCATTTAAAAACAGAAAATTCCACATTTTATTATTCCAAGATATCCTCCTCTTGGAATAAGGTTAAGTTCGAACGAATTTTTTATTCGCAACTTTTTGGAACGCGATTTAAATGATGTGGATTGTGAATAGACTGACAATTCGCGCCAGGGTGTTTTCGTTCGCGGCAAAAAATTTGGATTTCGAAATTTCGTTATTTAAACTGTTAATAAACTCGTTTTCTTAATAAATTTTGATGGAATAGTTAATTATCCTCATCTTGAAGTAGTAAAATGTGCAGTTTTCTGTTTATAAATGCATAAAAAGTGGTTTGTTCGCATTTTATCAATTCGTTCGTTCGCTCCCATGTGAATGGTCCTTTATATAGTCAGATACAGTTTTGAAAGCGTTTATTTCTTTGTCCTTATTTTTTGGTGATTGAAACTGTATTTACACGTCGGTAAGCTCTAAATTTGTAGTTGGCTCGCAATTATTTCCTCCATGTACTTTGCTGAAAAAGATCTTTTAAATTCACAAATAAATTGAAATGGAACGTCTTATTATTTCCTCCTCGGTTGCGTTAAACAACCTTATCGAAAAAAGCAATACCTACATAAAAAAAATTAAGATTTAGATGAATTAAAAATGTGGTATAACTTAGGTCAAAGTTCGACCACAAGGAATACTATTAATTTTTAAAACAAAACGATGTATTTTTAAAAGTGTTTGAGCAAAAGTAGACCAACAATTTTTTTTTTTTTTGGTTGTGAGTGAATGGGGTTTTCCATTCGACTCAAGAATGTTGCGGTTGCTAGCTAAAAACTTTTTAGATATAGCAGGAAGAAAAATTGATCGATTCGGTGAAAGCAATATGCCTGGCATTGATTGGGTGAGAGGATTCATCAAACGCAATGGATCCACTCTGTCAATGAGGCAATGTCAAAATATAAAGACATCTAAGGCCCAAATAAAGCCTGATCAAATAGAGCACTACTTTGAGCACTTAAAAACCACCCTTAAATCAAATAATTGAGATTGGATTCCTGCGGAGAGGTAGGTTTTTTTTCACTAGAATCCGGTTTTCTTTATTATGTAGTTCGTTTCTCAATATTCAGCACGTCTGTACCTATTGTTTAAATTATTTATTTTAAAGGATATTCAATTTCGATGAAACCAATTTAACTGCTAGGTTCCACATTTCACTTTCACTCGAAATGAAATCGGAAATAAATTTGTGTGCTCTACATTTCCCTGTATTCGATTTCGATTTCAAAATTTTCTGAATTGGGACAAAGTGAAATTGTGATTGTATTAACTGTTCTAGGAACAATGCGCCATGGGGATGATAAGGACGTTGCTATACGCAAAAAGCGAACCAAAATCGTTGTTGAGCCTGGGAAAAGTGTGGAGATCGCCGCCGGTGAGGATGCTGTTCATGACAACACATACGAAAATGTCGAATACTTGTTGGATGATCCTGTGGAGGAGAATGCAGATCAAAATGTAGTCGAAGCTGATCTTGAAATAATCGATGAAGGTGAAAATACCGATCTTTCAGTGGACGAAATATTTGCCCTTTTATGTGCACTAAAAAAAGCTTAAATGTATTAAAAAGCTAATAATTTAATAAAAGTTCCTTCTATGTGTGATTTATCCATATCTTAAAATAATAAAAATTTATATTTATCTTTCGAATAGAATAGGTTTACTCTTTTTTATTTATCAATCGACCTAAATAATGCATAAACAGGTAAACAAACCAGAAAATTACAACGTGCGGTCAATGTTAGACTAAAGGTAGTGAAACTTTGACCACCCGGTTTTTATACAGATTTTGCCCCAATATATGAATTAAAACCAAAAATTAATACCTTAAATTATTGTATTAAAGACAGCCCCTAGTATTGATTAGATAAACTTGTTAATATAGAATATATATAAATTTTACAGCTATATCAAGGTCAAAATCGGTCAATGTTAGCCAACTCTATGGTACTCTGGTTTGCAGTTTGAGTTTGCACACATTGTTATAGCCGGCTTCTCTGCTATTTGCGTGTAAGGTCAAATTTAAGTGATTCTTCTATTGTTTACCTAAATCCAAATCAAGTGCTATAATTAGTGTTTTGTGTTTTTCTTTTTTTGACGAACATAGTTTACGGGTACTAATATTTGTGAAATATTTTTTTCAAATAATTTGAAGTGATTTGTTTCATTGTCAATTAGTTCAAAATGGACATTGACGAAGAAAAGGGTGAAAGTGGTGAACAATCAGTATCAGTAAGTGTTGCTTTGGACGGATTAAAAACGCCATCTGCCAACGATATAACCGACAATCAGCTCTATCACGAATTCCGTCGTAATCGAAAATCCGCTACGAATCCCGAAAAATACATCATGGAATCCATTCGTATTGGAAAATCTGTTGCGAATTTCGAAATTCGTATAATGAGGTATCTTCGAATCCAAATGAAACGGAAAATTGACCTCTTTTTCTACGACAAGTAATTTGTGTCGGAGACGTTGGGAAAAACGATGTTTGCACAGAAATAGGTTGTGTTTTGTATAAAAAACAATAAGAATTTTAATTTTGTTGGTTCTTAATAATATTTGTTGCTCTAATAGGACAAACACAACTAATAAGCCACATATCAAATTTATTAAACACGAAAGCACACACCCGAGACAAACTCATGTTCCAGCTCCTCTAATATATATTTAAATGCCGGTTTATTGAGTCGAACATTTCTTTGAAACCTCTAAGTTTAATATTCATAAAAGGAATAATTGAATTCTCTATACTCGTACGTTGCCTAATCTAAATCAAAGGGATCACAAGAGAGAAGAGTCGCAAAGTATTTTTCCCAGAATTTTCAGATTTCGCTTTGAGAAGGCAATTGAATCTATTTTTTAACAGTTTATATTATTAATTTGTTGTTAAAAAAGAAGAATTATTTAATTATTTAAAAGTTTACTCACAATTCATTTCAATAATTTTCAAACATTAACTATGTTTGACACAAAACAGCTGATTTCGAAAATCTTCCCAGGCATCATCGGCTCCATGAAATTAGGCCCCAATGAAAAAAGGTCCCAAAAATAAATGAAAAAATGCCCCAATAATTGGGGAAATATTTCATTATGAAAAATAGCCCCATTCCATTTATGCAAAATTGCCCCAAATAAATGAAAAATTGCCCCAAAATAATGATTGGCAAACAACAACAAATATTATTATGAAATTTGAACGTATTTTCATTGTTTTGGGGCCTTTTTTTAATTTTTTTGGGGCCTTTTTCCATTTTATTGGGGTGATTTTTCATTTAATGAAAATTGTTTGAAAACCACTTGAGGCATTTTTCCTTTTTTTATTTTGGTACCTATCAAAACAAAACTCTACTAGATGAAACGCAAATTATTCCGTTGTTACAAGGGCGTAACAATTAACCTGTTTCTGTTTTTCCGTCCGTCCGTTTTGTTTCTTACAAATATTCCTAAATCACTTGGTAAATAATACCGCAGCAAGATTAATTTTAACTAGTCTTTGTTTTTCACTTAAAAAAAATTAAATTTATTTATTCATTAAAAACAAATTACTGAAAACGTTGAAGTTGTAAAAAAGTCCTCTTTAACATTGACGCGAATTTTTAACTTTTATTTTCTCTAATTTTCTAAGGCTTAAAGCCAGCTCAGTTTTTGAAATAACTTTTAATTTTAGCATTAGAAAATTAGAGAAATAATAATAATAGGCAAACTTATAATTGCCCGTATTGCAGGCAAAGTATTGAAAATGCAATTAAAGTTTTTATTTAAAAAAAAAAAAAAAAAACAAACAATTACAAACAGTTTTAACTTTTTATTGCGTTGTAATTCGGGGTTTTCATTGAGTTTGGGTGATATACCTATTATTCTTTTGGGGTGATATTTCTTTGGAACATCATAATATTCAGAATCGATTCTAACATATTTTTCGCGTTTTTCATTGAGTTTGGGGCCATTTTTCATTCTTTTGGGGCAATTTTTCATTATTTTGGGGTGATATTTCTTAAAAATCGAAAATCGATTTCACATTGGGGCATAATTTCACAAAAAAAATGAAATTTTGCCCCAAATTATTAATGAAAAAAGGCCATAAAATAATGAAAAATCACCCCAATCCGGCAACAAAACTTTGTTGTTGCTTACTACATAATTTTTTGGGGCGTTTTTTAATTTTTTTTTGTTTGGCCTTTTTTCATTGGGGCCTAATTTTATGGAGCCGGCATCATCAGGCCAATCGGAAGGACTTTCTCAATCGGCTGCTTTAAAAAGGGCGAAAACGACTCAGCAAATCAAAAATTTGATCGGATCGTTCAAGACTACCGGTCTACATTTTCATAAATTAAAGCGTAAATATTGAATTTTTTGGTCGGTTATTGAATATAATACTGTTTTCACTTTTCATTTCAGGTGTTTATTTAGCGCTGTATGATGAACCAATCGACCGAGAGATTCTATTGGCATTGATAAATAAGTGGCCAAGTTATGATTATTGGCAACAAGAAATTAGCAATAAGAGATACTTCCTTCCATAAACCATTGTCTCCCATTAAAGGTTATCTATCTTTATCTATCGCAACACGTGTATTCAAGTTTGTACTCTGTGTTCATGGACAAACTTAAATATGTGCACGTGTTGCGATAGATCTCTATCGCTATCGCAATCGCGGCGAAATCGAAAAGCTACAAAACGTGAGTGAAGTGTGTTCACGGTTAGTGTTGTGTGTACAAATTAACATGAAACAAATCAACTCTGTGAATTGCATCAGCAGGTCATTCACACGACCCAATTTCCGCTCCCACGAATCGACAGACAAAACTCATATTGCAACTTTACTGGAATCAAAATTCTTAGAAACATTTTCAGCAACACTTGTGCTGACAACAGCAAAAATACATGAATGCATGTAGAGTAGTAGAATTGAATAATATTGTATTTTTAGTCTTAATCAAGTACTCAATCAATAAAGAAGGCATCGCTGCCTAGAAAATATTTTTTTAATAGAAAACGGCTTTTATTTTATTAACTGGCGCCCGAGCAGGGACTGCTCAATTGACACCATTGTCCTTATCGTGTAACAGTAAAACGTTTGAAGTGAATAATCAAAACACAAAAACTTCCTTCAGTGAAAGCATTATAAAAAAAAGTGAATAACCAAAACACTCTGCAAATAGTGCGCGTACACGATCCATAAAGTAGATAATCAAACTACTAAAGACAACAGTGAAGTGCTAAGGAAATACAAATAAAGAAGCCCCTAAGTAAGTCCTTATAACACAAAGGACCAAAAAGAAATCAGAAAATCTGACAGCCGCCTTGCCATCATAGAAGCAGTGTCCCGATTCCCTGCACTGAACCAAATCGCGTAGGTCATATTGACGAAAATATTTTGTCAATCTTTGAAGAATTTATTATTCGAATCGACAATTTTTCATCAAATTTTTCGTTTTATTGAAAATTTAATATTCAAATTCAATAAAATTTCTTCAACTGTGGTCCGATTTAGTATTTTATTCACACTAATGAAATTTCGTCATATTGACAAACTGAAGTCGTTGATTGAACTAAATCCCGTAGGTAATATTGAAGAAAATGGAATGGAATTGGAAAAAATCAACGGCGAGTCATCAAAGCCTTGTTGGACAAAACCCAAGAACATTTTCAGTCTCTTAAAGCGCTTGTAAGACCTGTGGCTAATTGGGATGATTGGTGGGTGCATCTAACGGTAAGAAAATTGGATCCCAAAACTCATCGGCAGTGCAAACTATCTCAAAAGGAAGACAAGATAGCAAAGTTTTACGCGCTCGTATCGTTCCTCGAGATGCGATGCCGTTCATTGGATGCCATTAATTCGCACCAGCAACTAAGCGATTCCAAGTTTCTTTCAGGACGCCAATCAAAGAGCAAATCCAATTCCGGCTACGGTACTGCACTTCCCGCTCGCTGAGCAAGTCAATGTTCGTCGTCAAAGTCAAAAACGTTTGCTTTACTGCTCCGCTAAGCATCGTGTCTACAGCTGCGATAAGTTACGGGGCCTGGACGTCGCACGACGAATGTCATTCACTCAAGAAAAACAACTTTGTACCAACTGTCTTGTAGCGGGTCACGACCATGGAAGCTGCCGCAGTACCTGTGCGTGTCGTGTGTGCCAAATGCGTCACCATACCTTGTTACATCGTGAAACGCCAGATGCATCTCTTGCAGTGTCAAGTACTAGCCTAACGCTGTCTTACTTCGCGCATGCTGAGCACCACGTTCTTCTCGGGACCGCAATCGTCAAAATCGTCGATCATGCCGGAAGGTACCAGTCAGCCAGACTGCTGTTCGACAGCGGTTCTCACCTCACTTTTCTCAGCGAAGCCTGTTTGCAAAGACTCAAATTTAGGACGACTCCATCGTGTACAGCGATTGAAGGAATAGGTGCAACTGCGGCCGGCAATTCTAAAGGTGAGGTACAATTTACACTCTCATCGTTCGACATTAGCTTCACAACAACAGTTCGCGCACACATTTTACCCAAAATTACTAGCTATTTACCTCCGGTTCAAATACGTACAACGAAATGGCCACACATCGAAAGACTGAAGTTAGCGGATCCAGATTTCCACACTCCTGCTGCGATTGATATACTGCTTGGAACGGACGAAGTTGGTCAGTTTCTTCTCACCGGCTTGGTAAAAGGCCCAATTGGTACCCCAATCGCACAACAATCAACGCTCGGATGGGTTCTCTTCGGAAAGATTTTCGACTCCAAACTTACCAGCACCGTGTCTACAGCAGTCTGCATGTATACGGACGCTGCGTTATCAAAGGCTGTTTCAAAATTCTGGGAAATCGAAGCTCTGTAAAGCATCTTACCATCGAGGAGCAGCTTTGCAAGAGGAGTTTCATGGAAAATCATCGTCAAAAGGATGGCTGTTATGTGGTTAAGCTTCCCTTCAAGCCAGACTGCCCGCTAGAAATTTCTCGTCACGCTGCTGTTCGAGCTCTTCTACGAATGGAAGCGCTTTTCGCAAAATATGAAACCCTTCGGACGATGTACAGAAATTTCATGTACGAATTCATCGATTTAGGGCATATGGAGCAAGCAAATCAACCGCCAGTACCTGGTAAGCATTATTACATCCAAGTCCTCGCTGGTTATCAATGCAGTCCTAGAGGATCAACGAGAAGTCGTTCAGTCTTTGGATTTCTCTGATATAGACTGTGTTCGAACATTGGGGCTACTTTGGGATCCCTCCTCTGACGTCCTTACATTCACCGTCCAACTTCAACAGGTAGATACTGTAGTATCTTGAAATACTCTATAAATTGTCAGAATTTTAGTGTATGCTCACACTGTATAAAATGTCAGATTTAATAAAATAAAACTTACTTTATACGAGACTACAGAACCAGACAGATGTCATTTATTCAGGATACTACATTTGGCGACGAGGACCAAAACCCGTAAAAGATACCAAACAATATGAGTAATTTAAACGTAATGTCAATGCGGCCTAATGATGAGCTCAAATTAGTTGAATTTCTTATATCAGATTCAATGAATTTGAATAGATAGCTCAAAAGATGGAGCACAAAAAAAATAATAATAATACCCGCTGTTTCAAAAAATTTGGAACAGGGGAAAGGCGTTGTAAGCTCGAAAGATAGAGCATTAGGAAAATATTCCGCTGTTTCAATAAATTTGAACAGGGAAAAGATGTTGTAACCTCAAAAGATGGAGCATTAGAAGAATTTTGCCGGCTCAAAAGATGGAGCATTAAAAAGTCTGATTCTATTGATTTGAACTTGTACGCCCAAAACGTTGGGGCATTATTAAATTAGATATCAGTAATTTTTAACGAATCTGCATTAAACGAATTCGCACGTGATGTTTGATCTGGAATCTTTGCCAATTTTATTTTTGTCATGCTAAATTTCAGACATGCAACAAACAAGGTTGGCAGACAGACATTGCGGCAGTGATTGGAGAAAATGGTTGCGGGGTGACACAAATGACAAGAAAAAACGAACACATAATATAATGCTAGGCCCGGTTAAGGCTCTCCCGATCAATCATTTAATCTAATCTAAATCTAGCCTTCAAATCCATCCATGAAAGCTTGTCAATAACATTATATAGGACACCTGAGTCCACGATTAATTCAATGTCAATAATATAATATGGGCGGTATTGACATTGAATTAATCGTGGACTCAGGTGTCCTATATAATGTTATTGACAAGCTTTCATGGATGGATTTGAAGGCTAGATTTAGATTAGATTAAATGATTGATCGGGAGAGCCTTAACCGGGCCTGGCACTGCGGCCTCTCTACAGGAGCCTATTGTGCCATCCCTGGTAGGGTCCTAGAGCCATCTTTTTACTCCGGAGACAGTCAGGAAGACAAGTATTTTCTCTGGGGGTAATTCAGCAAGATTTGCCGAGGTAAAGATTTCTTCACCAAAAACTTTCTTTCTAAGGCGGGAGAGAGCCATGAGAATGTGAAGAGAGGATTCATCACTCTCTAGGCACAGTCTGCATGTGGGGTCTGGTGAGACCAGGATTCGGTGAAGATGTTTTTTCATAAGACCATGGCCAGTAACAATTCTTGTCAGGATTCTTAGGTTGTTTTTACCCAGATTAGTTAGAAAATAGGATTTTCTTTGGGAGAATTTGGGGAAGAACTGTTTGATGCAGTTCTGCCCAGGTGTTTTAAGCCAGAGTTCATTAGATTCGATTTGAGCTAAGCTCCTAATGTATTCCCTGAAGCATCCCTTACTGACACCGCAGAAGGTGTTATGGATAGGATGACACTAAAAGTTTTCACCTCCGCTTCTCTCCTGATGTACCTACTATAAGTAGTAAATAATTCTGATTGATCCGAGGGACACAGGTTCGAAACCACAGTAAAGCTTAGCTTTAGTTATTAATTTCTTCTCTTTTCATCTTCGTCGTTTCTTAGAGGTCAAAATGACAGAGAAAAATTAGGCTAGAGTCGTGCCCAGGGATTACTTTGGAGATCAGTTCGAGTAGAGTGTGCAAGCTAATATAGAGCAGTGACCGAGTGTCCGAGTTCCGATAAAGTGAGAGTCTTTGATTTTGTCTATATATTGTACATATCATCTGTATATACCTAAGTGATTTGTGCGGCTGCACAATAGAAACGAAATCAATTTAAAATCATTTAAAATAAAAAAAAAAAACTATATACTACAATCTATATTCTGCTACATTATCGTAGTACATATAATCAAGTAGAATAATTACTACAAGTGCATATGGTGTCTAGTGCTGTCAGTGAAACACCGAATTGAATATTCAAGAAACATATAGACGGATACTCCCGTTTAATTATTAATTGTTTCATCTGTCCGTCAGGTAATTAAGCGATACATTCGTGTACTCTTAAGTGACATTAGTTAAGGGATTACTGTGCTGTTTTTTTATCTCATCCTTATGTAGGCAGTGTGGAAGTCTGAGGTTTTTCTTCCTCGAGAAATGACCTTGGGTGTCCCACCACATCACGCTATAAGCACATAAAGTGCAATCTCTAAGTATACTCGTATATACCTATATAATATAAACGTAAAGCTCTTATCTGCATTTGAGACACAAAAACCGCTGGAATCCAGATAATTTCGGGCAGAAATCGTAAAGTAGCTGGTTGGAGTTGTGCGAACGTGTTGGCTTGTTACGTGCGATGTTGGAGAATCGAATCCCAGGCTGATTCTTTTTTTTTTTATTATTACATCTTTTCTTTATTCTTATTTTCTTTACTTTTAACTTGATTTGTGGAATCTGCTTTTGTTCTAATTACTTATATTTTTTTATAATTATTTGGTTTATCCTTTCAATTATTACCATAATTATTATCATAATTATCTAGTATAAGTTTTTATCTTAATTATCCTTATATTCTTTTATTTAGTGTTGTGGTTCTGTTCGTAGATCTGAATTAAGGGGGCGTAATTCAACGCATCTAGTTATGAATTGGTCTTAAACCTCGTTTTATATGTACACAAAGGGGTGGCAACGTTGCGGCGCTTTTGGAGGGTCAGGGTAGTGTATTTTTTTTTATATATCAGGATTAACCCTAGTCAATACGAATAGACCCATGAAACATTTACTCAGATTTGTACGAAATTGAAATTATTACACTTGTTTTTATTTTTGAAGTTGATATAATCGAGTGGTTGTTTTTTTTAAGGGCACGTAACTTATATCATAGTCCATAACAGCTATTAAGCGAACCTTCGTGATAGTCGCGGTTCTTTCAAGAAGGCATTTCGGAACGCTGGGTAAATCGCGTGGCGCCCAATTAATACCATCTTACCCCCCACGACCATCTCCATGAGTCGGCTGGAACTCGGTATTCCGAATCGCTAAAGTGGACCGTAACAAAGGGTTCAGGTCCGACGAGTGGCGTTGTCGCGCCGACTTTGGCCAGAGAGTCAGCCGTTTCATTTCCAGTAAATCCCCTGTGGGCTGGAATCCAGTGTAGGTTGACTAGGTTTTTCTTTGCTAATTCGTAGATGGCCATGTAAGTTTCTAGGACCAGCTCCGATTTTATAACAGATGAGTTCAGAGCTTTAAGAGCATCTAGAGTCTAGACTGTCTGAGAAGATAAATATGGTTTTACCACTTTATTCTAGCGCAGTGATTGACGGCAAGGTAGCTGTAAAATGGAGCGACACAAAATGTGTGACAGCTGTGTCGAACTGTATGTGGCAAAGATCACATCGGAGAGGTAAATTGCTGGATAAAAGGACTAAAGTGCCGATAGATACCGATACCCGGTGTAATCCAAGATTATAACACTTTTATGGGCGAAGTGGACTGGACATACCTGATCAAATGATGGAATACTACCGCAATAAAACAAAGACAAGAAAATGGCCAGTTAAAGTTTTCTTTCATTTTCTGGACATCGCAATCTACAATTCCTGGATGGAGTACAAGAAAGATGCATCACTCTTAAGACTTCAAAAAAAAGAAAGATATGAAGCCGTTCTTATTTTACAAACTTGAAATTGGTAAGGCACTGGCACAAATGAAGGACCACACGACACATAAAATGTAACCACTGGACTGGACATTTATGGAACCATTGAAAACCTTTTACAGTGAAGAGATCCGGCAATAGTATCTACATTTGGAGAAGCAGATGAATATGTATGATATTTCAGAGTTGTTCGGGCGTGCATATCTTAGGTGTCAAAAGGCATCTATTGCAGTAAACGGTTTTAAGGTCACAGGGATATTTCCATTTAACAGAAATGTGTTTTCTGAGACTGATTTTAGCTCGAGAATCTCAACCATCAACAGAACTGTTAGAAGTTTCAACTATTTTTGATTGAACTCCCGCAATATGTCAGCATTCTACAAGTCAACGACAGGCTGTTATTGTTCCTTATGCCAGTGCCATAGCAAACAATTGTCAACCATCTATAAGTCAACAACTAGGTGTTGTTTTTGCCCATGATATCAGTGACATAGCCAACAAGTAGCTCGTCACAGCCATGGTTTTACCCGGAGAAATCATTCCCATACCAAAGATAAGAAAAAGACATCAAACAGAGGACGTAAAGCTTCATCTTCTGCGCTTTTAACAGGATCCATATACAAAACGGGCCTTAAACAGTTATTGTTAAATATCAGTCAAAGAGAAAGAGGACGAGATGGAAAAAATAACAGGCGTGTTATAAAACGTTGAAACGGCAACACTACAGCTAATCTTCATCTGTTTTTTCCAGCCACGTCGTCATAGAAATGTCAGTTGATATCTTTCATCAGCTGATATCTGACATCTTTATAAAAGTGGACACGAGGAGAGAAGCAACTAAGAAGAACTACAATATTTCGCACATTCGCACCTTTAAGAATTTCCCTTAGAATTTAGTTTTATATTAATTTAGATTTAAATAAGGATTATTATATAACGTTAAGTGAGTTGAGAAGAATTCTTTTTATTAAGTTGGAATTCGATACTTCATTGATTCTACAGACTTTTTAAAGTTGCACTCGATCGTATGCCAAGTGATAACCATAAAATTGTTATTCGTGTCGATAAAGTAGCAGAAGGTCATCATGCAAAATGATTCAATGCTCCAACTATTAACTATCAAATCACATATAAATGTCGAATATTGCAATTCTGCAATAGACAAAGGAAGGGATATGGCTGTATTTTGTGTTGAAAATAAAATCGATGAAATCAAACAATATCAATAAATTGGGCAGATATGTGAGCATAGCAGCAATGAAGCAGTATGGCGATTTTTTTTCATTTCCAATTCATGATAGGCATCCAGCTGTTGTTCATTTAGCTGTTCATCTTGAAAAAGGACAACGTGTTTATTTTACTATTTATTTTGCAACTGTTTCGTAAAAATGTTGCAAGATAAGTAAAGCTTTTGAAATCACTGAAAATAAATGGTTGCCTACATGTTGTTTTTTTTTTTTTTTTTGCTACAGGCTCACAATCAAGTTTTATTTTCTTGTCAAGAAATAAGCTTACTGAATTCTTAAGAAGTTGTCCATCTCATGAATTTAAGAAAACATGGATCCCGAAGTTAAAAAATCTGATCAAAAAGTGCATCCGAACCTGCAAGCCAGTGTATCCTGCAAAGGAAAAGGTTGCAGTCGCAATTAATGGGAGCATTACCGGTCGAAAGAATCACTTTAAGTCTACCATTTACAAACACTGGCATAAACTTCGCGGGTCCATTTCAGATTAAAAACTATTTTGGCCGCAGTTGTCGGCTAGAGAAAGGATACGCATGTCTATTTGTATGTTTTGCCACGAAGGCAATCCATTTAGAGGCAGTCAGTGATCTGTCTACTCATGCATTTCTTGCTGCTGGCTCCCTGAAATTACGCCAAAAAAATAAAATGGAAAAAGAGCCCAAAAACCTCCATACAAATTTGTGGCATTTTTTCCTAGGAAAAATCGCCCAAATATTTTGACACAAGTGTCGCTAATTTTGGCATTTTTTCCAAAACTCTTTTGGGCTTTTTTTCCATTTAAGAAAATTGAGAAAACGCCAAAAAAACATTTTTGGAAAAAACACCAAAAAACTTGAAAAGGAAAAAACCCCAAAAAGTTGTTGTTTTTTTTAATAGAAAAGAAAAAAGCGCCAAAAAGTTGCATTCTTTGACTCCCAATTTAAACTGTCCGATAATAACAAACATTTGCTTTCTTATTTTTGTGAAGATTGCGCCGATGGCGTTGAACACGATGAAGATTTTTCGGATGATAATGACGATGACGAAGTAGGAAACCAGGCGAAAAGCGCAGAGTTGGAAACCGTTGTTTTATGTGTAGTTTGTCAAGTGCTACACCCAAACATTGTAATGTTGCCATGCAAACATATGAAGGTATGTTCAGAGTGCAACATCAAATTACAAGCCCAGTCAGTGGCTGATGGAGAAGACAATTATAAATGTCCGTGCTGTCGGGAAATTGTGGCAAATACCCTTCAGGTGTACGTCTAATACAGTGATATGTACATATAAATTACATTCATGACTTTAAATAAAAAAAAAAGTTATTATAATTAGTTTGTTTTAAATGTGTTAGGTGGCTAAACTCTGAAATATAAGTGAAATATAAATTGTCCAAAGAAGCGGCGTTTCAAAATTCATTTTCGTAAAATCGCTGGAAGTGTAAAATAAAACCGCTGGAAAAACCTCAAAATTCTTCACCATCAATTCAGCCTTTGCTAGAAAGAGGAATATTTGAAGGAGCTAAACAAGCGGTATAAATGGAAGTTTCCAACGAGAGACATAGAACTTAATGACATTGTGGTCCAGTGTTCCCAGATTGATGGTTTTTCCAACCAAAATGGGTGGAAATCAATGCTATGGTGGGAAAAAATGATGGTGGGATTTATGGGGGGAAAATATTTCAAACTTTTTTTTTATGGAGGGAAAAAATTCGCGAATTTACTTGATATAACCAGACAAATTCTCTATATCTATTTGGCATCAATACAAATCAAAAGAGATAAGTGGGAAAATAAAGAGAAAATTTATGCTAAAAACGCATTAAAGATTAAAAACATGTGGAACAGTGGAATATTGGTGTGCGCGCTGTGCGGTGCGGGGCGGGCAGCAAAGTTTAGTTTAATTTTTAGTAGGTAGACAGACATTAACAACGAGGGAAAGGAAAATGTTTTAAAAGAGAAAAATAAAACTACTAGAGCACCTATCATATTTAGTTAAATAATCATGAATTTGTATATCTATTTTGTAAAAAAAAACTAAGCTGTACTTATTTTGTATTGTTTCGCAGCCGAAGCTGCAATGCGGCCGGTAATGTTTAACTGAACTAGCTATAAACATCTAGTACATCTATTACATTTCGTACCTCTAGTACCAATTAAGCTACTTCCAAGCACTTCCTAATATTTTTTTTTGCTACCGAAATGCGATCTGTGTTCTTTGCCATCTGTCATCTGTCGAAAAAAAAGGCAGCCAACCACCAACCAAGACGGACGCGCAATGTCCGCCTCTTAAAAAAAAAAAAAAATATAATATAAAAAATTTTTATTAAATTTTGATACATACATTTATGTCGAAAAAGTGCTAAATATAATTAGTTTTAACTTTTTATTGTGCATTACTGGATTATTAATCCCATAAAAACGACAACGTGGCAATTTTGCCTTCATTCTTTTATCTAAGAATATAGACATCGTGAACGAATTGCGCAGATCCGCCATTTTGCGGATTGAATCTAATTCTTTTGTTCTAATTGGGTTAATCCCAAAAATATTGCCGTGGCTTTTTGCCTTTCATCTTTATAATAAATTATAAAAAATCCTTTATCGTGGATGACCAAAACCGATAGGCCTTTTCGCGGATTGATTCCCGCGTGGTTATTGTTTTCTTCTTGCTGCCTGCCACGCATCCATTGTTCCTCGCCGCCATCTTGTGCCTTCGCTGTACCAACTGAGTTCCGGATTGGAGTTTCTTCACCAGAAATATCTCACTGCGTTTTAAGTGGATCGCCATTTTACCGACTCCACATTAAACTGAATGCTTATTGTCCAAATGTGGCTTATAAGTATTGGTTATACGTCGTAAGCTTCCTGCTTTACCTTGCGTAAGATGACATCTTTAACTGGCAGCCCCACGGTGGTGACAGCTGCTGAGATTCTCATGCAGTTTGGCGCCAATACCTCATGCACCTCACCTAACAACAGCCATTCTGGCTCGCACAAACCAGCCATGAATGTGGAGTCATCTCCACCCAACATCCAGCACGATGATGACGATTTTATTGTGCCTAGGAAGAGACAGAGGAGCCAAAGGCTTAGTCCCAACAATTCTGTTGTTAACTTCATCGCCAACTCCTATGACAGCGCTAACCGCTTCGCCCTATTGGGCGACCTAACTTGTGAAAGTTCATCGAGTGGTAGAAAAAATACCAATTCTTACACACAAACGGCGGCCTCTTCACCTGCTGCCGACTCTTCAGCCTGTCCTTCAGTGCCTCCAGCTTCATCATCATCTAAATCATCATCATCATCTGTTCCTGCTCCATCAAGCACCAACCTCAACACTTTGAAGACTCCAGCGACTCCCGCAGCAACAGTTCCAGATAATTTAACTGTAAGTAGCAAGTTCTGCCCTCCTATCTTTGTAGTTAATCTTAATCTTAAAAAGTTCATTCAAGAACTGAAATTAAAAGCGGATCTGTTTAAGTTTAGATTCCGCGTGCACAACCTGAAACATGGTTCGAGTAAAATCTTAGTCGATAATAGCGCGGTCCACCGAGAGCTCATTGAAAAATTTTGACTCAATAAAGACATCCAGGCTCACTCTTTTACCTTAAACGAAGATAGAACTGTGAATCTGATATTAAGGGGGCTGACCACAGATTTCTCCACTGACGACATCCACAAAGAGTTGGACAATCTTGTTCCCAACTCTGTGGCCAAGGTCTCTCACTTTGAAACCCTCTCGTCGAAAAAGGGTGGCTTTTTATATAATTTATTCCTGATCAGACTGGTACCTGGTACCTCTGAGAAGGAAATCATCAAAATTAGGTATATTCTCCACACAAAAATTAAGTGGGAGAAACCTAAGGGGAATAAGGGCCCCTCCAATGTCGTCGATGCCAGGCTTTTGGCCATCTGGCAAAAAATTGCGCCCGCAATTATAAGTGCGTCAAATGCACCAATCTACATGGCCCGGGTGAGTGTCCCCTAACTAACCAAGAGGACTCTAAACCTACTTGTTCAAATTGTGGTGGAGACCACCCGGCCAACTATAAGGGTTGCCCTCTCTTTAAGAGTTACGACAAAAGGAAAAAGCAAATTGCCAGAAGAGTTGCTTCCAAAACCTCTAACATTTCTCCCGTGTTTACTTCTCCTTTTTAAAGGCCCCGACAACGCCCCTCGTGCCCCCGTTGCCGGACAATCTTCTAACCCCATGAACAACTGTTTGGGTGAATTTTTTTAGCTCTCCAATAGCCTTTTTGGCACCAACCTACCCGATCTTCTAGCCAAGGTTAGCTCTTTTTTTGGATAATATTAATAACGCTGGCTCTTTGCAGCAGAAAAAATTAGCCTATTTGGAATTGGTTAATCAAATTCTTATTACATCGAAATGATTTTAAAATTTGTATGCCATAACCTTGCGTCCCTGATCAGCGATGCCAGAAGGATTGAACTTCAAAAATCTCTTCTGTCACTTAATTGTGATTTTGCTTTCCTCCAAGAGACACATCTTGGCTCATCCCATAAGGTTCATCTGGACCATTATAGACTTATTGGTTGCACCAAAAATCAAGGGATTGCAATCGCGCTTAAAGAAAATATCCGCTTCACCCCAGTGGACAATACTGGCATTTTGTTTCCTAATAAATTTATCTCTGTTTCCTTTTCCTGTAATGGGGTTATGAAGAACCTTTTACTTGGGTCTATTTATGTCCCTAGTAATTTTCCCTCTAACGCACTTCCTTTGGAATTTTCCAAAATTACTAGTCTCTCGAACTCCTTTGACGGAGCCATTATCGGTGGTGACTTAAATGCTAGAAACCCTATCTGGGGCGATTCCCTTGCCAATTGTAACGGTAGGGCCTTAGAGAATTGGTTTTTATCCACTTCTCCTCCCTTTGTTAGACTTACCTCTTCTACACCTACGTTTCCCAGACACGGATCGTTCCTGGACCATTTCGTGATCTCCAGCCACTTAATTAATCTGTTTGACCCAAATTTCAGTAAAAAACTGAGCTGGAAAAACGGAGTCGCTATGATGGTATTAATTGTTGCCAAGCTCGAAGAACAGAAAAATTGTCTAGAATCTATCGAAGAAGAATTCAATTGTCGCTGAACAAAAAGATGCCCTGAAAGAGTTTAAGAATGGTCTAGAAGTAAAGTTCGACGCGATTGATAACAAACTAAACCTGCATGCGACACAACTTGAGAAGGTAGGAACAAAGTTTGACGATATCAATCAAACATTACAAAAACATGGGACAAACTTCGAGAACTTTGCAAGTGAGCATGAGACAAACTTCGAGAAATTAGCTAGAGAACTGGAAAAAGTAAAGAAACAGAAGGCCCGAGAATATTCTGCTGATTGCCCTAGAAGGAAGGAGATGCAACCGCCTGTTTTCGATGCTCAAACATCATGGCCAATTTATAAGCGGCAGTTCGAAGCAGCTGCAATGACCAACAGCTGGAACGACGGGGAAAGCGGATATCGAACGTCTGGCGCATTTGTCATATCCTAATGACGACGAGGATGTAATCAACGAAATGGCTGTAGAGGCGTTTATCCAAGCCAGAGGACAGGCAGCTGCAAATAGCTCTACGAATGGCTGGAAAGAAAACTCTCCCGGAGGCACTGGCATTTGCCTTAGTAATAAAAGCTGCTGACCAAGCATGATTTCACCGCGTGAGAGAAATTACAACCGTCAAAAGCTCGTGACAAAGGGCAGACATCGTAGAACGAAACAGTGCTTGCAGGGAACCGATCCGATGCTGGAACTGCAGCAAAATTGGACATCTACAGCGACAGTGCAGAGCTCCACCCAGACAGGCTATTTCTTCGCACTGCAGTACTAGGTTTTGTAATGAAGGGGCATCTGAGCGTCCAAGAGATGAAAGAACCAACCTTACGGGACAGAAGCTGGTTTCTCGATTCGACGCCCCCGCGACCACAATTCAAGTTTCCTAGACCAAACGAGGTAACAAGAGTTTGACAGTGGAAGCCCATAACGGCCAGAAAAAGTATGTGGAAGACAAGGAAAGGTTAGAAGATGAAAAACACAACAGGAAAAGGATTTGTGAAGCAAACAAAGAGTTGAAGAAACCGAAACCTAAAAGGAAGGAACAATTTTAAAATTAATATTATATCAGATACAGTTTTACATCCCCCAGTATCAACTTATGAGGAAGACTTAAAAAGTTCAGAAGAAGACGATCCTATGCCATGTACCAGCAAAGGAAAAAGATTCAGCAAAAATCAAAACTGACCAAAAATCAAGGGAAAAAATTAACACCACTTGGTCTAACAGACACGACTGTGTTACATCCCGCAGTCTTCGGCCAAGAATCGACGAAAACAGAACAAGATGTATTCTGAAAATAAATAAACGAGATGTTCGTATATTAACGGGTGTACTGACAGGCCATTGTACTATGGGCACAAGACTGTGCATCAACTCACCAGCGAATCCAAAGCTAGTCGACTCCGATACCTGGGAGACACATTTTTCGGAGACTTAGAGGACCTGCACTATAGGTACCATTGACGGACACAATCAGGTTTGTTAAAAGTACGGAAAGTAAGGAACAACTTCAAGAAATCATGTAAAGTGTTTATGCATGTTTTTAAATTAAATTTTAATTTTATCCACGACCAAAACTTAGGGATCACAATGGACCAAAAGGCCCCCGTGGTAGCACAGCACATATATAAGCTGTGCACTTCCCTCAAACATAACCTAACCTATAAATCTTTGGAGGGCGAAGTGCTCGGAAATAATTGAAAACATATGGAGTCCATATTTGAAGAAAGAATTGAGGGAGGAATTTGGTAATGGACCATATAGTTTAGTTTATTAATCGACGAATCCATAAACCGGACACTTCGATACAAAGGCTTTCGATAAGGGCTTGAGGGGTTGAAGCAAATCCTTAGATTTCGTTTCTGCAATCGGTCGCACAAAAGAAGTTCTGAATTCTCTGAAGAACATCAGAGAAAATGCCAAAGATTTTTTTGGAGAGGCTTTTCAATCCGCATCCTAAATTGCCGAGGACTTGTTTGAAAAACTTCATTGAAACAAACAGCGCGTTCCATTCCAGAAACCTCTCCGACTGATGAAGCCTATTTTAGTGTGTGTCGATACCGATTTCTTGCACAGATTCGTTAATACTTAATCTTCGGACAGATTCATGGTCAACGAAGACGTTCTACCATCGTTTGAAGCTCTTCTCCCAGGTTTTGCTGCAGTTTAGCGAGTGAACGACATGGAAAAGCTAACACGTTACTTTCATAATGCAATTTTGTTGTCAGTTATGAGTAAATTCTTTGGTGCGAAAAAAAATCGTCGAGTGATCGTTCTACCGAAGTTTTGAAATTGCTTGATGTATGTGACAAGACTTACTTTAGAAGTATAAATTTCTTGCTTACGGTTTTAGCAACGCTTCCAGTGACCACAGCTAGTGTTGAAAGTACCTTTTCAGCTATGAAAGGGATTAAAACAATGTCCCGAAGCGTTATGGAGAATGCAAGGTTAAGTCGTAAGATTTGATTTGCTAATAATTATATCTTTTTTGCTAAAAATGGCTGAAAAAACTACAGATAAGTAAGTTTTAGTAAAATGTAGTGTTTAAACTCCAAGATAACGGTGAAGTTTAAAATGATTGTAGTTGCGTTTGCATTCGTTAAGTTCTAAGTACCTATACAATGTGTTGGTAAGATAGATACGGAGAAGGGCGAGGTGAGGATGGAAGTGACGTTGTGAATTGAAGTTATATATAAATATATATATACGACTTGGGGGCTGCGCCTAATATCGGCACAGGGCAGCGCGGAGAGGGGCACTCAGGTGTCCTCCAGGAAGTGGGACTGAGACGTGATCAAATAGATCGCGATTTATGTACGATCAACAGCTAACGTACGGAAGGGTGTGGGACAGGTTCACGGGTTACTATGCTACCATCTCGACGTAAAATTGTTACTTTTTTTTGTGTGTTTTTTGTTATATATCGACCGGCACGAATATTTTAATATTGTGGGTGTGTACGTTACGCAGAAGTTTCTCGACAAAGCCACCAGAAGACAAGTAATCAAGAATACAAAGAGTTTCACCAGGAACCGCATTTTCGGGATATATATGGCAGATACGTCGTCAAAATTCCGCTCAAAAAGGAAGTTTATCATGAACAAAAGCTGGGAGAATCCAAGAACATAGAGCCATAGTTAGGCTGCGACAACTCGAAAAGAAGTTTCGTACCAATAAGGAATTAAAGGCCTATTGTTCACGTAGCTACGTTTCATATGACCGCTTTCGACATTTGCAACTTGTTGTACGCTTGTTTCCAGCTTGCATATAAACAAAAGAAGCTATGTCCAACAGATGAAGTAGTGTCTTTCTGCGGAGATAATACAAATACTATGTTTGAAGGTGCAACTCGTCACAGTACTACAAGGTTTTTAAGAAACTTCAATCTTCATTGGGGAGGACCATAGTTGGAATAGGGTGCGCCGCGTATATTCTGCACAATGCTATTAAAACTGCAAGCGATTGCTTACCAATTGATGTGGAAGTATAATTGTTGTAAAGATATATTCCCATTTTTATATTTACACTGTCAGAATTGAGAAGTTAAAGCAAATCTGCGACACTGATAATTTTGAATACAAAAAAAAATGTTGGGCTCACTAATGCCCACTGTCAAAAGAATTTTAAAACTCTATGTGCCTTTTAAGGACTATTCACATAAGAGCGACCAAGTACCGTATACTTACGAACGAACGAATATTCGCGAACACTTTTCGTTGTCGCGGCAGTTCGCGAATTTCAGTTATCAGTTTCTACAAACAATTTCTAGTTTGAGGTTAAGTTCGAACGAATGTCTTATTCGCCAGTTTGTGGAATGCGGTTTAATGTTGTGGAGTGCGAATATACTTTGACCATTTGCGTCATGAGTATTCTTTGAATTTACAAAAATTTCCGTGAGAGTAGAAGAAATCTCTCCTATTATTACTATATGCCGACCGTACCTACAAACTGATAAAAAAAATTAAAGTGTGCCAGACTTTTTTTATAAATACACTATCCATAAGCCATCAAATGGTTAAAACTGTGGTTTGCAAATCTTATAAAAAGGGAATGACTGTAACTGTAGTAGAGGACGATAATCGTGGGCGCACAAATCTGAATTCACTTCTTCCAAGTTCAGTACCAGCATTGTGCAGCTAAATTCAAGATGGAAATCAAGCACAGTTTTCTAGAGCCTGGCCACACACAAAACGAGGGCGACTCGATGCATAGCGTCATCGAAAGAGTCACCAAAAATATTCCCATTTACTGTCCAGACCAGTCGTACAATGTTGCGCGGACTGCTTGTAAAACTAAGCCATATATAGTCAAAGAAATGTACGCGAGCGGCATTTTCGACTTCAAAAAAAAAACTGCTTACAGACACTACCAAAAACTGGAAAAAGACGAAGAAGGAAACGTCGTAAAATGGACCAAGGTTAAAGTTGTTCAAACATTCCCAGAAACTCCCAATTTAATAAAAATTAAGTATGCCTTTGATGGTGAAACGAAAATTATCAACACAATGGAGAAAAAAGGGGGAACTGTACAAAATTTAGACACTTACAATTACAACCGTGTGCAGCTAAGAAAGAGACAAATTCCAATACAAAAATTGAAGCATAAGGATCTTATACATCTTTGCCGGGAAAAAGTAATTCCTGAAATATATCATCCATTCTACGAGCATCTTAAAGAAGGGCCCACAAATCAAGACGTCCTGGAGATGGATAACAGCGAGTCTGATTAACTACTAATTACTTAAATATTTTTAAACTTTTTTTTTTAAATGCAAAGAATGCACTCTTGTTATTTTTTATTTTATTTTTTTTAAAGTGATAACTACTGTAATTATTTCTTTTTTTTTTTTGTGTGTTTGTCTAGAATAGACCGACTAATCATCAGTGCAGTAGTGCACCAAAAAACAACGATACAAGCACCCTACAGAGCAGTAGACGAATTTATGGCGGCATCATAAAATCAATAACCAACGGGCAGGCAGATGGCCCGCAATAAAATCGAAAACGAAAAACCATATCATCACGAGCAAACGAGCGCCGTACCTTGTCCATTATGAAGGAGCAGATAAAGAGGAGCAGCCGATAACCCGATCATCACGCGAAACGATGCGGTGCCTGCGACCGAGATATGTGCAATATTCAGGCATACGGCAGCTGTATATAACCCAGCAAAAACTAATGAGCGACACTTGATGTGCACAGTACGTGCAGTGCAGTTCAATATTTTTATGTAATACAGTCCACTATTTTTTCATAGAAAATGATATTCAATTTTTGTTATTTACATCTATGACAGCGCGTTTTTCCCTCTGATCTAAACATTTGGTCCTTCGAGCCGGATTGGATAAGAATAAGTGCCGTGGAAAAACATTTACTTGTGCGCGTGAAACATATTGTGCAGTTCATGCGTAAACGAGACATTTGTGCTCAGACAATTTGTGCTTCAACAACAAATAAATTATATTGTTTTAAACAGTTTGTGCAACAAGTAGGGTGGCCAGTTCTCCCGATATTCCGGGAGTCTCCCGGTTTTTTCATTGGTCTCCCGAAAATTCTACGAAATCTCCCGAATTTGCAATATTTCATTTTAATGTTCTTAAAAAACCAAACTACGAACAGTTAAGGAAAATGTAACTATACAATGGATATGTATGGCATAACTTTTTTTGTTTTTTAACTGACACATTGGCCATTGACATTGGCCCCGTTCCATTGACCGCTAGTTGTCTAGCACATAATATCCCTGATGGAGGAATGCTGGTGCTAGAGATCTAGCGGCAGCGGCATGTCACTTTGCCGCTGCCGTTAGAACGAATTTGAATTCGTATTATTTTATCTTCATGAGAGCCAACAATGCGTTTTGTGCCATCATGCCGCATATTTATTAATGGACTATACTTTAAATAAACAAACACAATGTATATTAATTAGCTACATAGAAGTTTAAATTCTCATTTTACACCAAATTGAAAATATTTGACTTCTGCACATTCACTTCACAACTGAAATTTCAGTTTTTTCTATATGGAGTTTGGCATGTCGCTAGTCATGTAGCGGTCAATGGAACGCGGCCATGACAGATCGAAAATCGTAGGAAATAATAATCTCAAAATTGCCAATTGTATTTCTTTCGCAGCGGATAACTATGGAATCAAACTATTTTCAAATCATAAACCCATTTATGAAATGAATAAAATGGTGGAGTGTATGACACAAATTGTTAGATAGTTATTTAACTGTCATAAAGTTTTATCAAACTTAAAGACCGACATCGAATCTAGAATTAAGGAACATTTTTTTTAAGCAAAAACTCATGAATGCTTAAGAAAAACAAGTTTGTCAATTTAATTTTTCTCGTCAAGAATTTGTTTCTTAAAACTGAAGAGGGGAGGCGAAATTGTAATTCAAAGACAAAGGGCTTTAAAATATAATAATACTCATTAATGTTTTTATCTTTTTTTAGACAACCCTGAAATAAAACTATAAATTTGTTTTGTACCTACTATAAAGTAATAAGGTTTTTCTAATTCTCCCAATTTTTTCTGAATCTCCCGATATTTTTTCTGAAAGCTCCCGATTTGTTGAGAAATATTTCTGGCAACCCTAGCAACAAGCCATTGTGCTTAGACAATTTGTGCCTCTGCATTAAGCAGAATATACTGTGTAGTTCGTGCAACGAGCCATCGTGCGTAGACAATTCGTGCCAAGCATAATAATATTGTGCATATAAACAGTTTGCGCGTCAAAAAGACATTTGTGCAGTGCTTAGACAAGTTGTGCTGAAACAAACAATAAAAGTGCTCATTCCATACGCAATTTCAGTGATTTCCGAAGGGTCGACCTGAGTTACTGGAAGTGCGTACGGTCTCACGGTAAATAGAGCATAAAAAAGAGCAGAACAATGGGAGACACAGTGCGTAGAGATGTTTTCCGCTCATCGCTAATGCGCATTAGTGAATTCTGTAGCGAGCCAGAATTTGAGTCATCAGGTGAGTCATTACTAAATGCCAAATTACAAGCTGTTGAAAGTGCGTACAGCAAGCTGCTCGAAGAGCACCTATCGCTGGCAGAAAGAGCTGCCGACAACGAAGAGCTAGATGTCCACAACAGCTACTTGGGCACGGTAGAGGATACTTTCCATACCGTCACAGCTAAAATAAGAGAGCGCATTTTAAAACTAGAGCGGGCGAGTGCTTCCGACAGAGCAAAGAGAGTGCATCAACACCAACGGCAAACGTAATTCAGGTGCAGCAGGAGCGACCCATCAAAATCATCACTTTTGAAGGAGATGTCACCAAGTGGCGCGAGTTTCGCTACCAGTTCGTCACTGAGGTCCACAGCAACCCGGCTTTGGCCAAGGTATCCAAGATGCGCGAGCTAGTTCAGGCATTGAAAGGGCAGCCTGCCAGGGTGATTGGCAGATGGCGAATCACCGGCGACAACTACACTGACGCTTGGGAGAAACTGAACGAAGTCTACGACAATGAGCAGAACATTGTGGATGCGCATCTAAATGCACTACATGCCATCACAAAACTCGACGCGGAGTCATCAAAAGCCCGTGGCATCCGTGATATGGTGAACGAGGTAAACGTTCACCTCAGTTCATTACGTGCTCTTGGACTGGATATCAAAACATGAGACCCGATCATAGTCAACATGCTGAGAACGAGACTGGATACGGTCCGGAGACCAACCATGCTTGGCAGATGACGAGAGAGGATGTGGGCAAGATCGCTACGCTCAAAGAATTCCTTACATTTCTAGAGCGAAGAGCGAGCGCGATGGATTCAACATTTTTCGACCAAATGTTCAAAAAGGTAGATTTCCTCAAGGAGCGCAACGATAGAAGTGCAGCTAAATCCAGCAAACCTTGGGTACCGCTAAAGTGCCTCTGTGCAAATCACGGCATCCACTGTATCGTTGTTCCGATTTCCTAGCGCTTTCCTTACAAGGCAGGAATACAGAAGTTTGAAAGTGCAAATTGTGTGCAAACTGTCTGAAATCCTGACATTTCGCGCAAAACTGTCCACAAGGAGCATGTCGGAAATGCGACAGGAACCACAACTGTCCTACGTGCAGAGCAACATTCATTACCACCAACATTGCGATTTCAGCCGCCCCAGAGCAGCAATGGCCAATTGCTTCGACATCAAAGGAGCAACCAGAGGCATAGCAACCAGTGCGTAGCCTGCCTATCCAAACAATGGTAGGTCAGGTCATGCCACCGAAGAGCGACATCGACACCAGAGCCAGAGCAGAGCATCAAAGCGACAGTGCAGAGCGAAACAGCGCAGATGAGCATCATAGTGCAGAGCGAACCAGTGCGTTGTTGGCAACAGCGCGTGTAAAGGTGAGCAGGGCGAGCATTTCAGGCCAGAGCACTTCTCGACAGCGGAAGCCAAGTTAAACTCATTACAGAGCAGTGCATCCAGAGAATGGGCATATCCAAACGCAAATGCGAACTAGAAGTGAGCGGAATCGGAGCCGAAACGAGTGTAAGACTAAATGGTGTTGTCCAAATCACCATATGTCAGAAGCAGAACCGAATTTCTCCTTGAACTGCGAGATGTTCATCATTAAGAGAATATCCTCTTGCCTTCCGATCACAGACGTTCCACAGGGGCAAATAGTTGATATGAGCAACATGCAATTGACGGATCCAATGTACAACAAACCCCCCAGGATCGAGCTTTTACTTGGAGCACAAGTATGGGCGGACGTCATAAAGCGCAACATCAGGCACAAGACCGGATTGACGGCACAGGATACCTATCTTGGATGGATCATTTTTGGGCAGTTGCAACTGAATGAGAGCCGAGCACTTAGAGAAATAGTTGCAACAGAAGAATCACCAGATGCGCTACTGGACGAGAACCTCAAACGATTCTCGGAGATAGAAGAGCTGAGCAGACCCGATCATCACGCGAAACGATACAACGGTGCCTGTGACCGAGATCTGTGTAATATGCAGGCGTGCGATAGCTGTATATAAACCAGCAAAAACTAATGAGCGACACTTGATGTGCAAAGTCCGTGCAGTGCAGTTCATTATTTTTATGTAATACAGTCCACTATTTTTTCATAGAAAATGATATTCAATTTTTGTTATTTACATCTATGACAGCGCGTTTTTCTCTCTCTGATCTCTGATCTAAACATTTGGTCCTTCGAGCCGGATTGGATAAGAATAAGTGCCGTGGAAAAACATTTACTTGTGCGCGTGAATCATATTGTGCAGTTCATGCGTAAACGAGACATTTGTGCTCAGACAATTTGTGCTTCTACAACAAATAAATTATATTGTTTTAAACAGTTTGTGCAACAAGTAGGGTGGCCAGTTCTCCCGATATTCCGGGAGTCTCCCGGTTTTTTCATTAGTCTCCCAGTCTCCCGAAAATTCTACGAAATCTCCCGAATTTGCAATATTTCATTTTAATGTTCTTAAAAAACCAAACTACGAACAGTTAAGAAAAATGTAACTATACAATGGATATGTATGGCATAACTCTTTTTGTGTGCCGGTGGTTATCGTGAACGCAATCTTCCAACGGACAGTTTGACTCATGACTCATTTTTCTTCAGATGACGACTGGAAAGACCCGGATTATTGTTCGTCGAGTAGCTAGCTCATCAGGGAACTCAAATATTTTGCGAGTCTCAAGTGAGATAGATACTGGACGAACTTAAATCCGATGAAAAAACGCTAACCTGTAGAAAAAGAAAATGTCATAGGGATGAATGGACGAAAACGAAGGCAAAGACGTTAAGGAGTTTAGGAAAACTAAGAAGATTATTAAAGAAAGGAAAATAGGTCCTGTTTGTAAGTGTAAGCTTAACTGCTCTTCAAAAGTGAGTGAGGAAAGCCGACTCAAAATTTTCAGCAGTTATTGGAACTATGGAAGCATCGAAAAACAGCGAAACTTTATTGCGGCTTCAATGATTGAGGTAAGACCTAAATACAAATATGTTCGGATTGATGGAGAATCCTCTAACAGAAAGCCTCGAGGTAACAATAACCAATTTTTCTTCACCGTGGAAAACATAAGAATAAGACTCTGCAAAACATTCTTTAAGTCTACTCTGGGCATAAACGACAGACCCATACGAACGGTTCTTGCTAAAAGAGACCAACACATAACCAACGTCGTTGACTCAGACTTAAGAGGAAAGTATTCCCCTTCAAACAAAACTAGCGCCAATATTATGAATGGAATTAAGGACCATATTGACTCAATACCACGTATTCCTAGCCATTACTGCAGATCAAACTCTGTTAAAGAATACATCGATGGAGGTATGACAATTGCGGAGCTACATAGAAATTATGTAGAACAGTGCAATGAAAAAGGCGTGCCTTTTGCAAAATATTGTATTTATTATAACGTGTTCGTAAATAATTACAATATAGCTTTCCACCAGCCGAAAAAAGATCAGTGTGAAGACTGTCTTGCTTATGAGAATAGCGAAAACAAGAATATTTTACAGGCAAATTATGACCAACACTTGGCAGAAAAAAATCTTTCGAGGGAAGAAAAAGAGAATGATAAATCATGCGCCAACGAAACAAGCCTAGTAGCTGTGTATGACCTTCAGCCTGTTCTCCAGTGCCCCAAAGGTGAATCCAGTAACTTTTACTATGTGTCCAAGTTAAATGTTTTCAATTTCACCATCTGTGAGCTGAACAGTAAAGAAGTGGATTGTTTTGTATGACACGAGGGCGAAGCCGGAAGGGGGGCCAATGAAATTGGTTCCTGTGTTTTCCTATACCTTAAAAGGCTTCAAGAAAACTCGACCAAATTGTTTAATGTCATATTTTACTCTGACAATTGTTGTGGACAACAGAAAAATAAGTTTATGGTTTCTTTATACACTTATGCTGTCCAATATTTTCCTAATTTGAATAGCATTACACATAAATTTTTAATAAAAGGTCATACACAAAATGAGGGTGATTCAGTTCATTCTGTTATTGAGCGTGCCGTTAAGAAGACCCTAAGATCAGGATCTATATACACTCCTGACCAATACATAACGATAATTCGGACAGCTAAAAAAACGGGAAAGGCATATCATGTTCACGAGCTGGATAAGACAACATTTTCAGAATTGAAAGACTTAACTGCCAACATCGGGTCACAAGTTCAAATTATTATTTTTTAATTGTTATTTTTGTTAGTTTTACTAAACCAATTTAAAGAGAAAAAAAAAAACTAAATTTTTTAAATAAACAACTTTTAAGTTTTCATGTAAATTTACAATGAAATCGTTTTTTTCTGTGCCGCAAATAACTTCAATGGCTTTTCTGGAAAACTGTTGATTTCGACTTATGTCACTTTGCTTTTAAACCGACGATATAACTATAACTGAATTATATTCTTTATTACTGTTGAATAATTTATAATCAAATCACATACAGCCTTATTTATTTATTTATTCACGAATCTAGTCAAGGTAAGTCGTGTCGACTTGAATTGTCTGGATTCAAATTGACCAGTTAGTTGTTTGTCTTTTTGGTGGAGGGCCACTTCTTAAGTTTTGCAAGCTCTAGCGATTGCTTGCCTATGATTTCGTTTGCTTTAGAAATCTCCGCCGTAGTAATTTTAAGGGCCTGTCGCTTGGTTTGACAAATCTTCTTTTCCGCTTCCAACTAGGCTATCAAGTCAGACTGAGTAATTGGTTAATGGATGAACTACAACATTGAATAGAGGGGTACAGTACCTTCATTTTGTCGTATTTCTTAATTTTATCCGGCAACTCGTGAATATGTTTCCGTGAGTCATTTAAATGCATCTCATTCTTACGCTCCAGATTTTTTAGGGCTGCCATATCAGAAACTAAGTACATGCTATCAACAAACAAACAAGCATCTGTCCACCACCTAGGACAAAACGTCACTATTGATAGCAACAATTTCGAGGTAGTTAAGGAGTTCACCTACCTCGGAGCAAACGTAAACTCCACGAATGACACCCTAGTGGAGATCCGGCGAAGAATTACCCTAGGAAACCGTTGCTACTTCGGTTTGGCAAAACAATTGGGTTCAAAACTCCTAACTCGAAGGACGAAATGTGTGCTCTACAAAACCCTTATCCTGCCAGTTCTGCTTTATGGCGCCGAGTGCTGGACGATAAGCAAGAAGGGAGAGCTGATACTGGGCTCCTTCGAAAGAAAAATACTTCGGCGGATTTTTGGTCCTGTGTGCAAGGAGGGCGAATGGAGGAGAAGATACAACCGCGAACTCTATGAGCTGTACCAAGGTGTGGATGTAGCCCAAAAAGCCAAAACACGTCGACTACATTGGCTCGGCCACATCGAGCGAATGGACAATAATGCTGCAGCCAAGAGGGTCTTCGAATCCCAGCCCCCAGGTTCGAGAAGACAAGGAAGACCGAACCTCCGTTTCAAAGACCAAGCCATCGCGGATGCCAGAGCGCTTGGTCTGGACAATTGGAAGCAGCGTGCCCGGGATCGTAGAGGATGGAAGGCTGCAGTGTCTCAGGCAGAGACTCTTCACGGGTCGGGAGCCCGATAAGTAAGTAATATCAGAAACAAGTTTATCATTCTGTTCTTTGATAGATGCTATGGTCGGCACGATATAAACGGTCTATTACCTGTCCATAAGTGCCCTCACCAATTTGTGCTATCATTTCAAAAACGTCCACACATCGTTCACCCCAATCGCGGACGTAACTTCGGGATTCTCGCGCTTTCTCGTAACCATCGTCGCACAGAAACCAGACGAGTTCTTTCCACCACCACTTGAGGTATTCATACTGTCGTCCGGACTTCCGATAATCTCATCGTCGCCGCTAAGGTATTCACTTCCCGGCACCCGGCACTCTTGTTTGTTTTGGGGCGCGGGTGTTTTTGTCATCTTTTTTTCGGGCTATATGCCATTTTTTAGATAATAATAAACGAAATCTAGGGATACAAAAATGGAAGCGATAGCCTTTATAGTTTTCCAACAGGACGTGTGCAACGATGTCTTGCCTAGAAATTCAAAACTTGAGCTTCCGAAATCACTCGGTTCAAGTATCAAACATGTACTGGTTGCTGAAAAGGACATTTACTAGAAAAAAAATAAATTCGCAATAATAAAGTGGGGTTTTTGCTGAGCATAATGTCGCGCTCGATAGTAGTGGAACATCTTATAAGATATGTATTTATTGAAAAATAAAAAAGTGAAAGTGTTTAATAAAATGTCGGAAGATGAAAATTTAGTGTATGAAATAGTTTATTCACACGTTGGTAGTGAAATCGAAGATCTCCTTATTGAATGGGGTCTCTCGCCGACATCGATTTCATTACTCCACGAACAGGGTATCGATAGGAATATACTCTGCAAAATGGAGCGAAGCGACATTGAATTTCTATGTTCGCAGCTTAATTTAAATTTTCGGGAATATATTTTATTCAAAGACGGATTGTTAAATTGGCGCATTGCACAGGTACGTATGAAATGAGTTTTTTTTTCTATCTGGATAAATTTTCAGGAAATAATTGTCTTTGACTAAAAAAAAAATAAATCAATTTCCAATTCATTTAAATCAGTGATAAACACTTTTTATTGTAATGCTTTGTAGTGCACATCATTTAACAAACTTTGGCTCCCATGATTGTCGAAGAAGAGTTTGTAATGTTTTTGTATATACAGTCCAATTTGACCTATCTTCACAGGAACATTCCCGGGCCAATACTTAAAACTGTCTGTAAATTTGAACGCGTGGTTTTATCATAACTAAGAAGATTATCAAGTTTTGCTTATGAAATTGAAGATCTTCTTCCAAAGGGTGAAGAGCTTTATCTTATTTGTAAAAGATGGAAACTTATAAAATATTTAAGTCATTTTTTGTCTTTTGAAGTAGGGGGCTTAGATGCAAATTATTGTGCAATGAATATAAAAAATGTGGATGGACCACCTATTCACTTTTATTATAAAATTGAATTTATAAATAAATGTTTAACTACTAAAAAAGATACGTTTATTATTTTTCAAACACTACTGTTTAGATTCACCTGGTAGGTGCAGCGCGACTATACATGTAACTTTGTTTTTAGTTTTTCGAGATGAATCCTCAAGACGTCAGTAGACTTCACAGGTCTTTGTTTGATGAGGTTCTCACTCAAAATGAGGACTTTGGTGATGTGTCTGATTCCCACAGCCAAGATGATATTCAAGAGCGGGAAGGAAATTCGGATACAGAGCAAAGCTGTGAAGAATCATCTGAAGAAGAAGAAGAACCAGGTGATGCAGCATACTACACGGCAAATAGATTGAAGAATACGAAGGTCATAGACTCTATTCAATGGAATAAAAATCCTCCAACAAACAAAAGGCGATTTGGCAAGCAAAACCTATTAGTTCACCTTCCAGGCGTGATTGGAGAAGCAAAAAAGGCAGAGACCATTCTTGACACTTGGCTTTTTCTTTTTGATCAAACTATGCTCAATTCAATTGTTACGTGGACCAATCAGTATATTGATCGTGTGAGACCTGAATTTGAACGTCCCAGAGATGCTCGTCCAACGTACCTAGCTGAGATCAAAACATTTATAGGTTTGTTATACTTAGCTGGTGTATAACATGCATCACGCCTGAACTTGGACGAGCTTTGGAATACCGATGGAGACGGTGTGGAATCATTCAGGCTCACTATGTCATTGAAACGGTTCCGATTTTTGATGAGATGCCTTCAATTCGACAAGGAGACGCGTAATAGTAGGCGGGAAATTGAAAGACTTGCTCCAATATACGTGAAATATTTGGCAGTTTCGTAACTAATTGCCAGAAAAGCTATTCTCTTGGGGAGAATGTGACACTCGACGAAAAACTTGAAGCCTTCCGTGGACGTTGTAGTTTTCGTCAGTATATACCTTCTAAACCAGCAAAGTATGGCATCAAAATCTTTGCCCTTGTTGATGCCAAAATGTACTACACTTCTAACATGGAAATATATGCTGGTAAACAACCTGAAGGACCGTATTGTGTGAGTAATCAATGTACTGACGTTGTTCGCAGAATGGTAGCTCCAATAGTCAACACAGGGCGCAACCTAACCATCGATAATTGGTTCACTGATATACCCCTGATGAATGAACTGACTGGTAACAAAATTTCACTTGTTGGCACCTTGAAGAAAAATAAATGGTAGATTCCCGCTGAATTTAAAAATGTGTCAAAAAGATCTGAAAAGTCCAGTGTTTTTGGTTTCAAGAACGAAGGAACGATGGTATCATATGTTCCTCGTAAGAACAAAAATGTCATTCTCATATCCAGCCTTCACTTTGACGATACAATTGACGCTGATACCTACGGAGGATTTGAGAAAACCTGAAATCATAACATTTTATAATAAAACTAAAGGAGGTGTCGACACGGTTGATAAGTTGTGTGCAGCCTACAATGTAGCTAGAAATGTACGCCGTTGGCCGATGGTCATTTTTTTTTCTGCTCTCAACGTGGCTGGTATAAATGCGCAGATAATATATACTGGAAACGGCTATTCAATGAGCAGCAGAAGCGCATTAGCCAAAAGTGTTTACAGGTAAAATCTGAGAAAACACCTCACAGGTGCAGCGCGACTAACGGTGTGAGAAAATAGGGCGCGACTAACGGAAGGTTAAAGGAAACGATTTCCCATTAAAAAAAAACCTGCTATTGAAGTGCAAAACGTATTATTTTTATAGGAATGCACTTTAAATGAACAAAGCTTTCACTTAATATTAAGCTATAAGAAGTCTAAAACCAAATGATTTTCTAGTACAATCTATCTGTAAACGTATGATATTAAGGTGTCAGACGTCTTGATTCTATAGGAATGCACTTCAAATTAGCATATGCTTCACTTCATATCAACCTTTACGAAGTCTTAAATAAAAGCAATTATTCTAGTTGAATCAATCGGTAAAAGTGTAATTTAAAAGTGCACGGCATCTTATTTTTATGGGAATGCATTCGAAATTATAATGAACTTCACTTTAATTGACCTTATAGAATAACTTAAGAAAAAAACATTTTCCTATAAAATTAAACGGATTCTTTTAATAACAAAATGCAACACGCATAGAGATAATTAAGATGATCTTGACACTTATATTAAGTCGGAAGTCCGCTTGGCAAAAAACCATGCAGAAATCCGATTAATTTGAAACAGATTCTGTTTGCTTCTAGCATGCATTTTTTCTCCGTGCAGCCAAGAGGATCTTTGAATCCCAGGAAGACAGTACCTCCGTTTCAAAGACCAAGCCGCGGATGCCAGAGCGCTTGGTCTGAACAACTGGAAGCAGCGTGGCCGGGATCGTAGAGGATGGAAGGCTGCAGTGTCTCAGGCAGAGACTCTGCCCGGATCGGGAACCCGATAAGTAAGTAAAAGTAAGTAGGTAATCTCAACTTGCTATATTAAGAGATCCAGACTAATAAATATTATCACAGATTTGAAAAGTACAGTACGAACTCGGTTAACTCAACCATCGATTCGCAATCAAGTGCCTCAAGCAACGAGATAAACTATCTGCCGATCCTTGTGTAGTAAATATCAGGCAATTAAATTCACACAATTTGTAATAGATTACAAGATAAACCTTGACAATTGTTGCCCCAACATTTTGACAGCAATGCATCACGTGAAAGACTCTAAAATCAACTATTACCAATCACAAAAAGGAAAATCGATGATCTTCAGAGTTTAAAGAACCTTTTACCAAAAGACTATCATATTTAAAAAAAAAAAATTATGATACAAAATAGGTAGTGTTTAAGTGCATTTCCAAATTGCGCCTGTATCCACCCTAAAGTGGAACATACGAAACAATTGCATCTGCTGTTACACTATCAGCGCATAGATGGCGCCGCGGGCATTAAGTTCTACGCATATGCAGTTGTTTCGTTGTTCGGTCTGCGATCGTTTCCCTGGGTGCGAGAGACCCATATATATATTTCATATAATAGACCAGATGGTCAGTCAATCGGCAAAGGTGAAAATTGTAAGTGCACACTGCACCGCGAATAAGAAAAATAAAATCAAAAAAAAATTACAAAAATTCTGGCGTTTTTTATTCTAAGACGACACAACCTCCATAATCGAACAGGTAGTATAGTAATATAGTAGTATAGTAGTTGAAAGAAAGATGAGAGGTTTAAAAGAAAGATAAAAGGTTGAGAAAGAGAGACGACTGCCTAAGAAGCCAAACAAGTGGAGAATGAAAATATTCGTTCTCTGCACTACTGATGATGACTTCAAAGTATACCAGCGGAGGGAAAGCGTACAATTGTATGGAACTACAATATGGGTCTGTTATCAAGCATAGTTCTACGACTTAGTGAATTCATTCCAAAGGGTAGCGGACGTAAGATGATGTTTCATAACTTTTTTACAATTGAAATCTTTAAGGAATACATACAGAAACCTTACGTGCCAATAGAATATCTGGTGCATCTAAAACTATGCAAGGGGATAGGAAATTACGACCCCAGGACTGAGGGTATGTAGTTCTAATATTTTTGTTTTGTGTTGGATGGGTAGTGGTCTAGTTCTTCTGACTTCTCCTCCTCACTGCCACTGACATTCCGCGGTCAATGCCTGGATTCTATATTTAGCAATTAACAAAAGGTTCAAAATCTCAAAAACCTCTTAAGCAAAAAAAAAAAAAAACAGGTATCTGCTAAATTCAAAAACAAGTGTACGATCAAAGATGATGAACATGTTTGATCGTAACATATCCACTATTCCGAGTTCACGTACGATTAGGAGAGAGAGTACTGATTAGCAATCTCAATCAGTCCTTACTCACACTCTGTAGCGATCGGACGTGTGTGAAACAACGAGCCAGTGAACAACAAGTGGCGATGAGAGTAAAGTCGAAAGCTAGCGGGTAAAGAAAAATTTGGTTCATTTATACTAACAAATCAAATTAGAATTCTGGTGCTGTGGTGCTTCCATTAAATTGGGAAAAACTATGGAAAAAAAAGTCAAGAAAGATGAAAACCGAAACGAACAATAAGAACAAACATGGAAAAACAATTTTTTGAAATTTGGTGGAAGGGAACCTTCATTAAATTGAAAACAAATAAATTACATAATAATATGTGGACCAAAACAGTAGTAACCGTTTCTCGAAAAACGTGGTGGTACAACGCATGCCCACATTAAATTGTAAAACCCTTTAGAATAAAGACGCATGACGTATGACATGCATATGTGTTGCCTAATCAGTTTAATAGAATGACACATCGGGATTAGAAAGTTTTGCCCTGGAGTATCTCCCTCCATCATCTATTCATCTTGTTTAGTATTCAATTTATAAGTAGTATGTGTATTGGCAACACCCAAATAAATTTCCACCTTCCAGTCGCTCACAATTTCCCACAACCTCTCACTCTGTTATGATATAATTAACACGTCCCACTCCCACCCCATTCCTACAGCCATAAGCATTATATACATAGATAATAGTTACATGTAAATCATATTGAATTCAACTCACTTTGGATTCTATCGTCGAAGAGGCAAGTCACAATTTCCAGCGTTAATAAATTTCTTTGAATTTATATTCTGAATTACTTATTCGTCTTTTTAATCTACAGTTTTTCTTTTTATGAGTTTTTCTTTCGAACACATCTCTTGGACTAAGATGAGATAGATGGAAGAGGGCATTAAACGTATATTTGGAAGCAACAGACATTACCTCATCAATTAAAAAAAGTGCAACGTTATTACATTTCGGTGGATTAGGGCTGCAAGAGATGGACAATGATGCTTTTGCCATCGCAATAAGCGAATTCAATGAATATTTTTCTCCAAAGCGATGTATGGGGGAAAAGTTTGAAAAAATATGTTCTACGATTAAGAAACAGAAGCAGAAAAATGAGGATTTTAAAATATAGAGGAAAACTTAATTGACCAAATTCGACTCTTATTATCGTCTCCTAATTTGTCTGCTAACTCAATCCGTCTACAGGCTGGTCTCTTACTAACTCGTCTCCTACTTCGTCGTCAAACCCATCTTCTACATCGTCGTCTAACATAACTACCTCGCATCAAGATCCATGAGGGACTAGATAAAAGGCCGCCTATGTCCTTCTACAGGTCCTACGACTATTTCTTTGCCAAATTACTTAACAATTGAATCAGACTTAAAAGTCGTGTAACTGTTACAAACAAACAAACCGACATTCTAGACTTACTTTCGCATTTATAAACTTAATGTAGATGAGGTGAGAAAACCAACTGCTGGCCAAGTCGATATGCAGACACCAATGAATCAAACTAATGCCCTTTCACATATTGTGTTTTTTTGATCCTTTGATTCATGTGTGCGTTAATCGACTTGATGTAATCGGAAAGTCCATTTAATTAGCAAAATTTGCTTTATATAAAATAAATAAATTTTTTTTTTATTTATTTGAAAATAATTTCGGAGTGCTAAAATTAAAGAACATCGAAAATGTCCGAGCCACTTAAAAAAGTTCGACTAGCAGCAAGACGGACCTGTAAACCGCCGGGACTGTTGCAAGACGGAACTGTGAACCGCCAGGACTGTCGCAAGACGGACCTGTGAACCACCGGGACTGTCGCAAGACGGACCTGTGAACCGCCGGGACTGTCGCAAGACGGGCCTGTGAAACGCCAAGACTGTCACAAGACGAACCTGTGACCTATAAGAACTGCTGCAGGGTATCCCAAAGTACCCGCCCCAGGTTATTGAGACTTGTGGCACCGATTTCCTAAGACCGACCACCCTCCCCCGGATACCAAGAGGGGAATTCATCACCGCTGAACAGTATATTATAATATCATACAAATTGTAAAATAGATTAGTAAGTCTCAATAGTAAGTTTACGTATAGGTATATAATAACCTAATAAGGTAGAACTAAGAAAGCGAAATAAAACGGAACCTCCAAAACCAAAGTTAGTGTTTCTTTGGAAGAATCCTGGCGATCCGGGGAGCTGACCTCAGCCACAATAAAAAGGACAGCACATTGGCGCCCGAGCAGGCACTGCACGAAGGAGTCCCAACAACGTTACGACCGAGAGGAGCTGACCCACACCAATCCAAACTGGAACTTCGAACACGAGACATGAACGAAGACAGCCAGCTAACCGTACCAGAGCAGAATTCAACTATAGGAATAAACCGCCAGATCCTGTCGACTTCTTTATATCCAAAAAAATATCTTCGAATAGAATAAGTGTGCCTATCTGCGGCCTATGGCTCCAGCGGGGTATTATAGAATACGCGTAGAAGGACCTTTAGCTGAAAATCATCCCAATAATCCAAGAGGTAAATTTCGTTTCGAATTCGGGTCAATAGAAGAAGGGCCAGATCTTCAATCAGATCGTTGCTCTATACTACTTACACTTGGAAATAAAATAATAATAAAAGAACATAGCCCACAACTAGTTAATAGGCTGACTGACTGGAACTACTTCAGACAGAAGTTGGAAGGAAGTATTCAACTATAGGAATAACCCCCAGATCCTTTCGACTTCTTTATTTCCAAAAAAATATCTTCGAATAGAATAAGTGTGTCTAATTGAGCCCTATGGCTCCAGCGGGGTATTATAGAATACGCGTAGAAGGACCTTTAGCTGAAAATCATCCCAATAATCCAAGAGGTAAATTTCGTTTCGAATTCGGGTCAATAGAAGAAGGGCCAGATCTTCAATCAGATCGTTGCTCTATACTACTTACACTTGGAAATAAAATAATAATAAAAGAACATAGCCCACAACTAGTTAATAGGCTGACTGACTGGAACTACTTCAGACAGAAGTTGGAAGGAAGTATTCAACTATAGAAATAAACCCCCAGATCCTGTCGACTTCTTTATATCCAAAAAAATATCTTCGAATAGAATAAGTGTGTCTAATTGAGCCCTATGGCTCCAGCGGGGTATTATAGAATACGCGTAGAAGGACCTTTAGCTGAAAATCATCCCAATAATCCAAGAGGTAAATTTCGTTTCGAATTCGTGTCAATAGAAGAAGGGCCAGATCTTTAATCAGATCGTTGCTCTATACTACTTACACTTGGAAATAAAATAATAATAAAAGAACATAGCCCACAACTAGTTAATAGGCTGACTGACTGGAACTACTTCAGACAGAAGTTGGAAGGAAGTATTCAACTATAGAAATAAACCCCCAGATCATGTCGACTTCTTTATATCCAAAAAAATATCTTCGAATAGAATAAGTGTCACAGTCATCGACTAACTTCCGTGCAATACGCATCATTGTCGATCGGCTTCTATCTTCAGTGCCCTAGTACTCTAATTACTATTAACAAAAAAAAAACTGCTTTGCTTTTCCTTTTCACGCTCAAGTAACTGAATTATAGTAGTCTTGTGTGCAGCGATGCCAGATTACAAGATATATCTTTTTTTTCAAGATTTTTAAGCTTTAAAATATGTGCAAGACTTTTTACCTTAAATTCATCAAATTTCAAGATTTTTTATATTGAACTATAATTTCTCTGTCTAACAATTTAAAATAGCATTTTCTATGAAAGAAAGTGGTTTTTTATTCCTTATTATTGTCAGTGAAAAAAAAACTCATGCACGACTTCTGTTATGCACTGGAAACTATTTGTGGCATATGATAAATTGGCTCAAGGAAGTTACGAATAAGAATGATCCTAAATAGCTATGTGGCTTATTGTATCATCTAATTGCAGACTTCCACAAAAATTGTGGAAGAAGTCACTTATATAGCAGGACCAAGGCAATTGCGATTGTTAAAAATAGTCACATGTGCACCTCCGTTGGTAAAAAGACCTAAGTGCACAAATATTGATACCTTAGCCGGCTCTCATACTGAGGCAATAATCAATAAGCAACTGGCATGGCAATAGGAAACACGCAATATTATCGCTCAGAATTATTTTACTTTCAATGAAATTAGAGGTCTTACATCAAAGGAACTCAATATCGGTCGAACGAAAAATGTTGCTGATTGCAACATGTTGTACATAATTTGTAAAGGAAAATATATATTCTTTCATAGTAGCAATATTTGTCATTAGTGACACGTCCCTAGACATTTGCGCATATAAGTACTACGTTTTATTAATGATTGAAAAATATGTGTATGGGAGTGGGAGGTACCAAAACTAGTCGACCGATATAGTCCATTTTCAATACCAACGACACGACGACGAAAAAAGTCAACTCACAAAATTTCTTGCTTTGACTATTTTTAAGGATATTCCATTTGATGTTTCCTATTATGTATTTGGAAAACTACCATAACAAAGACTTATGTCAACGGAAAATTTAATTAAATTAAATAAAACGTTAAAAACATAACATGTAAACAGTTCTTCCGAAACTTGTAAACAGAGTGCCTTTTGACACTTGTACTTAACTAAACAATTTTTTTCCCGTTTTAGTTAGTTTTTTCTATATTTTGGAAAAATCTTGAAAAAAAGATATTTTATTTTGGAAAACAAGATTTTCAACTTTTTCATCTGGGAACACTGCTTGTGTGTAGTGTTCTCTCGCTTTGCAGTATGGCCTCAGGGCCTAAAGCGTTTAGCGGTCTTTCCGAAGTCTCGCTCTCTGAACCTCGGGCAAAAAAAATAAAACAACTATTAATCAATTTGATGAATTCCCTGAACTCCCTAAAACATCATCCTATATAAATCTCAGATTTGTCCTAATCGCACCCCAAAGTGAAAATAAACCCCTTACATCTGTTAGTATATTTGCCTTAAGAAAAGCTATTGATGCAATAAGCACAGAATATGAGCAAATATCCCAACTTAGAGATGGAAAAATCCTAATTCTAACTAAAAATCAAACAATCGCCAATAGATTCATTGCTACAAAAAATCTATCCAATCTATGCCCAGTCAACATTACTTTGCATAACTAACTCAACTCTTCAAAAGGATTAGTTTACGCCCCATGCCTTATAAATGTATCTGAGGAGGAAATTGTCTCGGATATGAAAACTCAAAAGGTAACGGAAGTTTATAAATTTACAAAACAATTTGAAGGAAAGCAAAGACCAACAGGTCTTATGCTTTTTACATTCGACTCCTTCTAACAGCACACACGAACACTGATTGTTCAAGAACCATGTGCATTATGCACTAACTGTTATGCTTCTCACCCCTCTTCATCGAAAGAATGTCATAAATTTATCCAAATGAAAGAAGTTCTAAAAATTAAAACAACAAAAAAAGTGCAGCATTGCTGATGCCAAACGGTTGTATAGAGAACAACACCCCTCTCCAGTTAATGTTAATTCCGAGTTATTTTCTGATAAAGCAAAGCAAGCTAGCAATACCCCTTCTCCTTCTGCTTTCCCCAATGTTCAGTAATATCCGATTAATGAACCAACAACACAAAATTCTGTAACGGATCCACTTACACAAAACCTCGAAAAACAGAAACTCTCTTCAATTAACAAAACTTATGCAAAAACTCCCTCAACTTCCAAATCCCCTTCGTCGACACAATCGCGTCATCTTCAATTCTTTCCCTCACTAACCCTCCTCCTCCTCCTCAGGGAGCCAGAGGGATTCAACGCTTGGACAGCGGAGTCGGGTCTTAACATCCTCAACTTTGACAAACCCGGATTTTTCACAGTATAGCTCGAAATATACCATACTAAAGTCTCTATTAAAGGTTCTTCAGTGAAACCTTAATGGGTTTTTAAATAATCTTCACGAACTACAACTCCTCATAAATGAATTCACGCCATCTATTATTTCTTTACAAGAAACTCACATTGAACATAATCCAAAACGAACTCCACAGGCATCAGGCACCTAAGCAATACTCGCCTTATTTTCATAATTTAAGCACAAACACTTCTGCAAAACAAGGCATTGGCCTTCTTGTTCACAAATCTATCACGCACACTCCGCTTACAATTAATTCAAATATATCAGCGGTAGCGGTAGAAATTGAGTTGGGAGCGAGAGCAAATTGGCATCTCTTCCAGGATAAAATTTCTGAATATCGGTCAGATAGATACATTTGTACAAACACTGTAAGCACCCTATAATAATTCCTATAATACCTATTGTAAATACCCTACAATAAATAATGGAGCACTGAACGATGCCACTCTCAATTTTGACTGCACGAATGCGATCAGCATATCTGTCAAATTGAAAGTGCGCATTCGTAAAACAGCATCCGTCGAGAACAGTCCAAATAAGTATTTTATTTAATTCTTCTCCGCTACGTTTTACATTGGTGACCCCAACGTGATAAGTCGCAATTAAATGCAACAAAATTCCTTTCGCATACGCATACCCCATACTGCAAGTGAAATATTTTTTTTTTTTTTTGCTTAACAACAAAATACGCAGTCAACAGTCACGCACGGCCATTGGGAGAACCTTACGCATTTATTTCCCCGCAGTGTCAAACGTAAAAAGTGAATTACTGCAAACCTAAGTTGTGCAAAACGTCGGAAGGGATATTTATTTGTGTGGAAGTAAAAAGTGTAAACCAGCCACATAGACGCCACAAACACAAAGTGCCGTACGATTGTGACTCCACAAATCATCAGACCATCGAATGCGTTGCCCATACCGGTACAAACCGTATTTCTTACATTATGCTTAAGAACGCACCTCAAATTTTAAAGCAAAGACTTCTATTGCTCTACAATAATATCTTTTCCAAAGTTATTATACCACAAATGTGGAAAACCGCGAGCGTTATATCAATACCAAAAAGAAACAAGAAAGCTTCCGACATCAATGGATACCGTCCAATATCTCTCCTTCCTTGTAATGGAAAGGTTCTTTAAAAAAATAATTTCTAAAAGGCTTTTTTGGTTCTTATAAAAAAATAATTTTATAATACTATGCACGCACTGTCACATGTAGACCGCCTCCGCTCTTTCAAATAAAAACCATGTTTCGATATTATCATAATCGACTTTGAAAAAGCATTTGATAGAATTGGTATTCATGTTATTTTAAATAAATTGATACAGTGGGAAATTGGCCCAAAAATGTATAACTACATTAAAGCATTTTTAACTAACAAACAATTTCGCATAAAACTAAATAACATTTATTCATCTGTCCAACATCTCCGCAATGGAATACCACAAGCGTCGCCACTATCAGTAATCCTATTTATAATAGCTTTTAATGAATTAAGTGAAATTGTACTTAGTTATAACACAATTGCCATTCCTTATACGCAGATGATCTTATAATATTCTCGAAATGTTCTAGTCTAAGAAATACATCCGCAGCTTTTTAAAATTTTTTTTTTAATCGACCTCACGACCTGGTGTAATACCTATTGGGAACAATAGAGAACCAAAACAAAAAAACTATAGAGAATGATGCCTCTATAAATGCATCATCAACTAGGGATGTTTTAGAACAACCTGTCGATAGCGACTCAGACTCGGAATCAAGTACTGTATATGTGGTGACTACCACTACCTCTACCACATACCAACAGCAGCAGAAACCAAAATACGGTTTCTCGCACATCAGGCGAGCAGTTGCTGTACTTATATACGAAGAGCACAAAGGAGAACAAAAGAAAAAAAAGGTTTTTTTTTCTGTTGCTGAAGCAAAAACTGCACTTGGTCGGACGAGAAGAAATTCAGTCTAGGCGCACGCTTCAACACCTTTAATCCCAATTATAAAAACGCCGTTCTATTCTATTGTAAAATACGAAAAGCAAATAAATATAATTTTTGTAACGGAGTTACTTCGCATTAGATTACTACATATACAACATCAGTAGCACCGGAAAAATCATCAAGGTTACCACAAATGAAATATATCAAATCGCAATTGCAATCAAAATTGGAACCTTGGGTTTTCCAAGTATTAAAATGTATTAAAAAAAAGTCAACCATGGTCCCCGTAATTTTTGAAACAATGACAAGGCATAGATTGCATTTGATAAGGAATAATCTGCACTTTTCAAACCTCAGGAGCCCCACAGATAAGTTGTGGAAAGTTCGTCGTCTATTGAGCACTATTTGCCAAAAATGTTCAGTCATTCCTAAACAGGAGTTCGTATGCATTCACGAAATGATGGTTCCATTCAAAGGAAAAACTGCCCTGAAGCAATATATGCCCAAGAAGCCAAATAAGTGGGGAATGAAAATCTTCTTGCTCTGCAGTAGAGACGGTACCGTACATGGTTTTGAAGGCCCTACGAACTAAGTCCCAACTGGAACTAACTCCCACTAGCCAAAGGAACTAAGTCCCACCAAATGTTCAGTGGGATTTAGTTCATATGTTTGGGGATAGTTCGTAGTTCATTATGAACAAATTCCCAATGAATTAGGTCCCAATTTGAGAAAATGGGAGTTAATTCATTTAACTTGTTTCGAGTAAAAATAGTTCTGTTGAAAGTGGGAGTTAGTTTATTTTGTGAAAAAAATGTTTTTAACAAATTTTTAGGAATGGTAACGGGTTCAAATGTAAATCAGACATACAAATACGGTTTGTAGATTTTGTACAGTACATACATTACATAGGTTTGCCTTATGTACCAGCAGTTATTAATGAGTAGTTGCGTTGTAATTGTCGGGCTGATCGGTCGATTGGTTAGCAAAAGTAATATTAAAATTGAAGCGAGCGATTAGCTTGCGGGTGGGTGGGTGAGTGTGTGTATACACGTAGAGCTGTCCAAATCCAAATCTAAACTCCTCGTGCCGACGAAAGGCGACGAAGAGAACCAGAGCCAGGCGACCAATTATTTGTTCAGCGGCCTGTCTACTGCTCTATAATGCTCAGAAGAAATCTTCCCAGTAATCAGCGGCGAGCGACGATGATGATGACGAACGATTATCAGAGCCAGGCAACCAAGTGATCGTTCAGCCTGTCTACTGCTTATAGGTTGAGAACAGTTTGAAAAAATAATAATAAAGAGACTCCAACTATTCGCTGTGTGCACCCCTTTAGCTTTATTCATCAGACTGTGTCTAGGCTAATTCGTGTCGCCCTTTTATACCCAAAATAGTAAAGGTCACTTTCGTGTGCTTTAAATGTTTGTATTATGCTCCCGTTGCTTTGGTACTATTTTGTGGATAAAGGAACTACACGTTACAACTTTACTTTAAAATTAATTGATTTAATTGAATGAATTTTTGTATTGCAGTTTTACATAAGTAATTATCGAGTTCAGTAACGTTTAAATTAATAATGAAAGAAAAAGTAGTAAATGAATTTATCAATATAATAGTTTTGTGGCAACTCTGTATACCATACAAATGCTTGTGATATATTTTTAAGAGAGATAATGGTGAATACACACCACTGAGCGGCTGTCGGTAGTAAGTAAGTAAGGTAGAATAAGTAGTCAGTCGACAACGTATATCCGACCGCGACACATTGTAAACGTAGAGTAACGTATCATTAATTTAAATAAACAATTATACATTTAATATTTGATGAACTCGTTTATTATTATCTTCAACGAAGTGGCCAACATCCCTTACAGTTTTTTACAACGATTATTATAAAAAGAAAGAATTAAGAAAAAATGAATGTCGGCCCTAGCGAGGTATCCGTCGGAACGTAAAATTCTCCGAATTCATACGAATCGGAGGATTTTTGCTTCGAGGTATTCTTCCGAAAGGCTTTTCGGAACTACTTTGCGACAAATATGCAACGCACACAGGCGTTTTGCGTTTCAGTGCGACCAAGTGCGTTTTAACTGATATTTTTGACAGCTTCATACGATTTTTCTTCCGATATGCTCCGACAGGAATTGGTTGCGGAATTTGTTTACGATTTGCAGTGAAGTGTTGATAAATGAACGCAGTTAAGAAAAAAACATTTTAGCAAAGTAATTGGTTGTATTTGTTGCTTTAATTTGTATTTCCAGAGCAAAAACAAACGAAAAAACAAGCACTAAATAGGAAAACCCCGATGTACCGCCAAACGACATCATGTTAAATCAATGCGTCGTCGCATTTTAATTATTCTTTCCGAAGAGGGATACCTCGATAGTAATTTGAGTCTCCGACGGAGTATGCGTTGCGGAAAAAATTCCGTTCCGACGGATACCTCGCTAGGGCCGTGTGTGTATTATTTTATTATTGTTGTTTTTTGATGGATGACCGTTACAAAATGGAATACGTATTTGTAAATGGTAAGAGGAGGAATAGTAAACTCCTATACAGTGAAAAATACTTTATATATTAAAAAGTCAACAAACAAAAAAAAATACTTCCTATTTTGTGTGTTACAACAATATATGCAAATCCAGAGTGGAAATTTTAAGCAATGGCAATTGTGTAAAAAGTGGTAATTTTGTCGATCATTCTCATAATGATCACAGTGATGTGTATGATACTCTAAAAGTCGTTAACGAGATTAAAACGGACAGCGTTAATGTTGGAAGAGTATTGGGACATACAAACGCTATGAGTGGCATACAATCCGCATTTGAAAAAGTTTGCTCGAAGTAAGTAATTAGCTCAATTTTTGAAACAACTTTTAATTTTTGCTTTAGAAAATTTGACAAAATAGAAGTTCAAAATTCGCGCGAATTTTTAGCTTTTATTTTCTCAAATTTTCTAAAGCTCAAAGCCAGCTCAATTTTTGAAACAACTTTTATTTTTAGCTTTAGAAAATTTGAGAAAATAAAAGTTCAAAATTCGCACGAATTTAGAAAATTTTTTGAAACAACTTTTATTTTTAGCTTTAAAAAATTTGAGAAAATAAAAGTTCAAAATTCGCGCGAATTTTTAACTTTTATTTTCTCATGACTTTTATTTTCGGGCGAATTTTTAACTTTTATTTTCTAAAATTTTCTAAAGCTAAAAATAAAAGTTGTTTCAAAAATTGAGCTGGATTTAATGTTAACTTTAAAAAATAACCTTTTTGACTTTAGAGAGGCTAGTGAACTACTAGAAAATGGCAGGATCACGGCTGACAATTTTTTGCAGCGAATGATATTCAAGAAAAATGAGATTTGTTACGAGATGGAGCCCGGCGAGGATATTTTTTAGGAGTTTACGGATGATAATCAAGATAAAGATGAAGTTGAAACTGTATCTACAGAGGTTCACCGTATGAATAGCAACAACTCTTTGTGCATTCTTCCATGCAAGCATATAATGATTTGCAGCGAATGTCATTTGAAGTTGCAAGCAGACAGCATCGCCCAAGGTTCGAACGATGGATATACATTAGGGTGTCCCAAAAAATTCAAAGTCATTTTTTTTAATGCATACCAACTCATTTTTTTCTTATTATGTTAAAACACTCTAAAATCAAATTTTATAGAATTTGAATCACAGCAACCCGTGCCGACTTGCAAAAACATAACAGTACTTGCATTATATGAGCACGCGCTTAGTCGTCTATGTTCTTCATTATTAATTTCTTGTTTTTTTGTCAATGAGCGTATTGTTTTTAGTCAAGAAACATGTCAGTGGAATTACGCAGTGCTAAAAAGGCCATATTTTTGGTAGGCGATGTAATGCATCAAATAACTGGTTCAAAACTTCCATCCAACGGACAAGTTCTCCGAGTTTTTTTTTATAACATCCGCGAAGTAAAATTAAGTGTTAATGAAAGTGCAAATCTAGTTATTCGGGAGTGTGTTATATTTTGGGAAAAGGCGCGAATACCCACAAAATCGACCCCTAATTGTGTTACAAAACTTAATAAGTTGTAGGTACCAAGTTTGGAGAGACCTACAAAAAAATGCAAACAAAACACAGGACGTGTTCAAGCGGCGTGAACAAGATTTTTCACACAATTTAGATAATTTGTTTGACATTGCACACGCCGATGCGCTTCAATTGATGAAAATTGAAGAAGATAAAATTTTCTTGGAGCGCCAAAGAGAGCCAGGTCGACCCGGTTACTTTGCTGGAGTGGATAGAAAACTGGCAAACAAAGAGGAAAGGGCGCGACTCAGGGCTATTAAAGAGGAAAACTGGCGAATGAAATATTTTTCGGCATCAACTTCTACAGCGGCGTCGTCACATGAACCTTTACAAGATGATTTGTCTTCCAGTTTAAGCGAAAATATTGGTTCACAGGAAGATTTGTCATTTGTGATCAAGAATACGCAACCCGAGACTACTACTTCTGTTACTTTTTCTACTAAATTGGTAAAGCAGAATGATTTGGTAACTCCAAAATTAGTAGCTGCATTAGACAGATGCCAGCTGAGTGTGAGAGACTCTGTCTTTATCCTTCAAGCAACAATCGAAGCACTTGGTCATAATATTGATGATTTTCCGATCAGTAAGTCATCCATTCAACGAATACGTACGGAAAAAAGAAGAGAGCGTGCGGAAGCAATTAAAGTAGATTTCCAAAATGAAGTTCCAGGCTTTGTAACTGATCACTGGGACGGAAAACTATTGCCTGCTCTGGATGCCCGAAAATGCAAATAAGAACGTCTTCCTATAGTAATTTCGTATGGAAATAAGGAACAACTAATAGCAGTGCCGAAATTGGAGAGTTCAAGTGGCAAAGAACAGATGCAGGCTGTTTGGAATGCAATTCATGATTGGAATCTTGAAGATCAAGTACAGATTCTCTGCTGCGATACTACGGCCTCAAATACTGGTCGTATAAATGGTGCCTGTATGCTCCTTGAACAAAAACTTGACAGGGAAGTGCTTGTTTTTGCTTGTCGACACCACATTTACGAACTGGTACTAAAAAGCGTTTTTGAAGCTAAAATCAGTCAAGTGACCACAAGCCCTGATATCCCAATATTCAAAAAGTTTAGAGAAAATTGGAAAATCGTCGACCCAAATAAGATTGAGTGCTATAGAGAAAAAGTGGAAAGATACCTAACTGCTTCCAAAATTGAAGCTCTGCTTGAATTCTATCGCCTTGAACTGACCAAAAAAAATTGTGAGGGATGACTATCGAGAGTTAATAGAACTCTCAATCATATTTTTGAACGGAGACAAAGAGCGAAAATTCAAAATTAGGCCTCCAGGTGCTATGCACCAAGCCCGATGGATGGCAAGAGCAATCTATTCACTGAAAATATCGTTGCTGAGTTCTCAATTCAAATTAACCAGCAAAGACAAGGCAGCTCTGCTAGACGTTTGCTTGTTTATTGTGACAACTTATGTCAAGCCATGGCTTCAATGTATTTTAGCAGTAAAAGCACCTTACCAGGATTTGTGCTTTCTAAAGGCATTAAAGTCTTACGAAAATATTGACAAAAGCATTTCGAAAGCAGCTCTACAGAAGTTCAGCCAACACTTATGGTATTTGACTGATGAAGCAGCGATCCTGTCTTTATTTGACGATGAGTTAGACCAAACGCTGAAAGTTAAAATGTTGAAGAATTTGTCGAAAGAAAATACATCAACCCTTGGCAAACGATACATCCTGTCGAATGAAGAACTTTGCGGTTCATTGTATGGTAAGTATGATATATGATTATTATTATTATGTATTATAAAGTTCTTTCTTTAGTTATCTGCCTACATCTAATGTCATTGGACTCTAACTTATTCTAACTTTTTCTTATTTTAGAGAAAAACGTAAACGATTTTATTTCAATGAAGAGTAAGGATTTGTTCTCTCGTCTCAGAATTGATGACAGTTTTCTTCGTGAGTGTCCTTTAACATGGGAAACAAACGCCTCTTTTCTAGACGCCAAAAATACAGTTTCAATGCTTAGAGCGGTTAATGACTCAGCAGAAAGGGCTGTTAAACTAATGCAAGATTTTCATGGTTTATTGACGGTTCAGGAGGAACAAAAACAATTTTTGTTACGTTGTGTACAAAAACACAGGAAGATCTACCCTGACTGTAAAAAAGAAACGTTAAAAAGAAAATATTGTTAAATAAAAAGCGTCATAATAAAATATAATATAGGATTTGAAAAGGTTAGAATATATTTTTTAAAAACAACATGAATTCTTAAGATCCCCCAAAGTAATCCAGTACAAATACCCATATAGTAACCGTATCATCAAGTCGGCACAACTTCCTGTTATCTTAGAACTATAATATTTCATAATCGAGCTAATAGGACTAAATGGACAAAAAATGGAGGGTATGCGTTTTTGATTTCGCAAAAAAAAAATTGCCTTGTGTGATGGGACACCCTAATATACATGTCCTTTGTGCCGCACAAAGATCATTGATATAATTCACGTTTACTTACAATAATAATATTGTATTATACATATGTATTTAATTTACCCTTATTTTGTATCTTGTAACAAAAGTATATACCTACCTATGCTGGATTAAACATTTTTGAGACTTAGTTCATTTCAAATCGTCAATTTTCGTTTTATTTTAAATAATTTGGGAGTAGGTAAGTTCATTTGGAACTTAGTTCATAAAGAACTAAGTCCCACTATTGGGTTTTAATTCATTCTCATATTGGGACTTTGTTCATTCTTAGGCGGGTCTTAGTTCCTAAAAATCGTGGGAGTTAGTTCATATGAACTAAGTCCCAAATTTTCTGGGACTTAGTTCGTTTTGGCTAGTGGGAGTTAGTTCCAGTTGGGACTTAGTTCGTAGGGCCGGTTTTGAAGCGTACCAGGGAAAGGGGACAACTACAGGGAACTACAGCATGGGTCTCTCATCAAACATAGTCATAGTTTCGACCTATGCTCGAGAGCGTCATACTTCATAGGACAAATACATGTTCGCACTCGCACTTGTAGCAAGAGTACTAAAAGATCTTAACATTCACAAATCCGCTGGTCCAGACCATGGTATATCCCCCATAATTCTGAAGAGGTGTTCTTCAACGCTGGCAAAACTACAGCGTTAGCTTTTCCACTTGTCCTACCCTTCTGGACTCTTTCCTAGTAAATAGAAAATTGCATTTGTCCAGCCCGTTCCTAAAAAAGGCGATTCTTCTTCACCCACTAACTACCGACCCATTGCACTTACGTCCATTCTTTCCAAACCGTCAGCTTATGAAATATCTTGAATCACGAAAACTTCTCAATGACCGACAATACGGTTATCGTGGCAGCAGGTCCACCGGTGATTTGATGACTTATCTCACCGAAAAGTGGAACCAATCTCTCCACCACTCTGGTGAAACGAAGATTGTTGCGCTTGATATTTCGAAAGCTTTTGACAGAGTTTGGCACCAAGCTATTTTGTCGAAAATGCGTGCTTATGGGATCGACGCGTCTCTTCTTCAATGGATTAGAATCTACCTTTCTGGCCGTTCAATTCAAGTTGTGTTGGACGGTTTCAAGTCTGCTATTCACCATAAAAATGCTGGTGTTCCCCAAGGCTATGTTTTGTCTCCGACACTCTTTCTTATATTCATTAATGATCTCTTGTCTGTTACTTCTATTCCAATACATACTTTCGCTGATGATAGCAGCCTTAGTTTTTCATATTCGTTCCCTGTCTCACGTCCCTGCTCTTCGGCCTTGGAACTGGAACAGCAACGCATGCCTAAACACATTAAATTCCGATCTTGACAGCATTATAAAATGGGGTATAATCAATAGAGTGGAATTTTATGTGTTACGAAAAAGCACGTTATGTAGAATTAAATATACAAGACGACACGAAATGAATTAAAAATGTTTATGTACCCAAATGACAGTTCGTGTGCGGTGTGCTCAAAAAGCAAACAGCCCAGCTGTCGATATAGCAGGGTCGGCCTAAAACCAAACAATCCGAACACCTCCCGGAATATAAAAGTTGTATACTGTTATACACGTAAGGGAGATGAGATAAGTCTCGATGAGAAAGTTGCAGGATTTTCTCCAGAACAAAAATGCTAACTCTTCTGGGACAAAATGGGAATGTCATTGTTCAGACCCTGTAAGGCACAAACCAGTAAGAATAGACCGTCGACTCCTCCCACATAACGGACTTTGCCTACAAGCTGCCGGCGAGACCAGGATTTTTCATGTATTGGTGCTGTACAAAATCAAAGGGGCGCCATTAACGCACGCATACTTGAAAAATCCTGGTCGCATGGTATAGCATGGAAAATCATTGCCGCCATTAATTTTGACATTTACACGTATTCACAGACAGGGAAATTTTTTCCGGGGGGAATCGGGTAGGTGTACGGGAAGTCGGCGGTCTATTCTTAGTGGTTTGTGCTGTAAGGGAACGTCTCTATTCGTCATTATCCTCTTCAGACCGTAGGTACACATATGTGCACCTTGGTTAAAACAGCTCTTAGTGACACTACATCCATCTATTGGTAATTAGCTGCAGTTGAGCATTAAGTGTATATAATCCTATTGCCGAATAAATTTTTAGATGGCGTTAAGGACCATTCACATGGGAGCGAACGAACGAATTGATGAAATGCGAATAAACCACTTTTTATGCATTTATAAACATGCTGCGACTTTGAACAGTCCTGGAACTGAAAATCAAAGCAATCAAAGAATAGTACCCCCAGGATACAGCTCTTCAGGTTTGTACAACTACTATAAGGAGAAAACAATATCCTTTAATTCTATTTTTATACTAAAGAAGGTGATAGTTGCAGTTCACCGCTTTCAAGAAAACGCCAGAAACGACCTGAAATATGGAAGTCCCACATCCAAAAGCGATTGCGAGAATCAGGACAAGCTTACGAAAATTATAAAGGAAGCAGTATTTCACAAAAAATTGTTGGACCAGCTTGTGAAGATACTTGTTTCTTTCTTTGCAAAAAATATTTCTCTGAGGAGGAACGGGCTAGGATTCATTCATCTTTTTGGAGTCTTGCAGACGAAAACAAAAGTAAGTTCTATTATAAATTTGTCCAGAAGGAGGAAGTTAGCCGTAGGAGAGTGATCGAGTCAGAAAGGAAAAAAAATACTTTCAAGTACTACCTTGCAACTGAAAACGATAGCGTTCTCCGGGTGTGCAAGACCTTTTTTCTCAACACGCTTTCCATCAACGAGAAAAGGATATATTATTGTTTCAAAAATTTAACGGATAATGCAACAGGTTGCCCGCTTCCAAGGAAAAAAGGAAATAATCAAAAAAAAGGTGACACCACCTGAAAGACTGAATGATGTTCGCAAGCATATCAAAAGTTTTCCCACAATTGACTCTCACTATTGCCGTAGCACCTCACAAAGGTCATACCTTGACCCACACCTGAATATAACAAAAATGTTCAATTTATACAAGGAACAAAATACAAATCCTGTAAAGCTTCATATTTATCGCGCTATATTTAATAAAGACTTTAATCTGTCGTTCCTGAAACCAAAAAAGGACCAATGTGATAAGTGCTTGCTATTTAAAAACAAAACAGATGTAACTGAATTAGAACAACCACAATTTGAAAGCCATAAAGCTGAAAAACAAAGCAAACAAAGGAAACGCTTCATCTTTCTATTATAAGCGTAAGATAAACGTCTTCAACTTAACAGCTACAGTGTTAATACCTGGAAAACAAAAAAACACGTATTGTGCCATCTGGACTGAGGTGGAAATGACATAGCTAGTGCACTGTGGAAAATTTTGAAACAAATTCTGGCTGATAATCCTGAAATCAAAAGAATTACTTTATGGAGCGACTCATGTGTACCTCAAAATAAAAATAAGATAAATTCAACAGCTGTATTACAACTTCTATATAATAATGACAGCAAATTAGAAGAGGTCATACAAAAGTTTTCGGAGCCAGGTCATTCGCTGATTCAAGAGGTCGATTGCGTTCATAGCACTATAGATAGATAACTACAAAATATTGAAATTTATAGCCCTCTTCACCTTATAAAGTTATTAAGAAACATGCGATGCCCTAAGGTCATTTGATAATTCTTCAAATGCAACCAAATGACTTTATAGCATTTTCTAGGAAATCAGAGTTGCTTTATTTTACGAGAATTCCGTTCGCGAAGGTAAAAATGCTGGTGTACAAAAAACCCAAAGAGTTTTCTCTTAGTTTCAAAATTTCGGCAAGAGACTTGGAGTTTAAGACCGAATCAATATTTAAAACGGCAAAAAATAGAAATTTTGGAACTCCAAGGAATCTGTTTCAACAAAAACTTAATATTTTAAGCCAAGATGGCAGAACAACATCTAAGGAAAAGAAATCCGATATAGCAAGCCTTCTTCCATTTTGCCGCCCATTGACCAACATTATTTTAAGTCGTTGCTTCAAATGTAAGCTAGAAGATAACAAGTTCCACCAAAATGAATTAAAAAGGCTGATTTTATGTTATTTTATACTTTATGTTAATTTGTTCCTTACCTATACTAAAAAAAACTGTGATTAACTTTTAAATGAAATCAAAAGGCTGTTAGTTTAAGGGCCGGTTTGTTCCCAGCTGATTAAATCTGCGGTTAGCTTATCATAGATTTAGTTTAACCCATGATTAAATAACTGTGGTAACCAAAAAGCGTTTGTTCACTTATATTTGACTTTGGTCACCAAACCACAGATTTGCGACAAATCGTTCCAGTTTTCCAGTTTTTTGTCAATTTAGTTGTTTTAATTAATCCTTGGTTAAAATTGTCACAGCCGCAGCAATGCATGCAATTTTTTCCACACTGTCTTGCATTGTATTCATCTGCCAGTTGTCGAAAATGCGTCCACATAGCAGATACGAATGCAACACACTCTTTTGCTATTATTATTTATTAAATTAATTTTTATTTTTGAAAGAAAGTTGTTTTGTTTTTGACTGTTACGTCAAAGCTTGAGCAAACAAAATTCCAGAATTTCCTTGGTTAATGTCGTTAATCGACCAAAATCGCCTGGTTATCGATTTCTGTGATTAACTAACCAAATCATGGATTCTCTGGTTAAAATTTGACTGAACAAACAGATTCTATGATTATCTACTGGAATAACTATTGATTAGAGTTAACCAAAGATGAACAAACCGGCCCTAAGGCTTTTTTTATGTACTATTAACATTGTACCTATGAATTAAATCGTTTTTAACCCTTTCAGGACAATAGTTGCTTATAAGCAACTTCTGTTTTATAACCCTCGTAGTCTCGTTTGGGAGGCCCCGATTAAAAATAAATACACGCAAAACTATTGACTTGCATCTTATTAGTGTAAGAAGAGAAAAAAAAATTTGAAATATGAGTTTGAATTTTATACTTTTAAAAGTTATTCAAAGTAAGTTCAGATGCGCGAACGGTAGACCAAAAAACTACTAAGAAACAATTAATATTTTTAATTATTTGCGAGTAGCTTAAAAAAATACAATTATTAAAATGTTAAAGTACGAAGGTAAGTTATTCTATTTATGTTTTCAGTTCAATAAAAATATTAAACTGAAATATTTAGAGCGCTAGCATTTTTGTAAAACTAAAGTTGCTTATAAGCAACTTTTGTCCATAGTGGACGTAAAGATTAATTAGGTATAATATTTGATTTGAAGGAAAACGTTCACAGAGGAAAGGTCTGACTGATGCTGAAATAGCAGATATAGCCAAATATGATTGATGATGAAGAAGTATTTGATCTTATGACATCGCAAAGCAATCTACACGCAATGGAAACTTTTGGCATAGAACTTAAATGCGCACCATTTGAAATGCGGCGTTATATCGGTGCACTTTTATATATGGGTATTATCAAAATACCTCAGATAAAAATGATTTGGTCAAAGCAGTTGAAATTCAATTTTATAACCGATGCTATGTCACGGCCAAGGTTTGAAAAAATTAAAAGTTGTTTTCACTTGAATGAAAATTCAAAACAGCCAAAAAAGGGTGAAACAAATTTTGACAAATTATATAAAATACGCCCATTGCTGTCATTACTCAAAAAAAGGTTCAACGAATTGCCTCAAGAAGAATTTCAATGTGTGGATGAGCAGATTATAGCTTTCAAAGGGCGATCAAGTCTAAAGCAGTACAATCCAGCAAAGCCACATAAATGGGGAATGAAAATGTTCACCAGGGCAGGGACGTCAGCAATGATATATGATTTTGCTTTGTATGTTGGCGATGGAACATGTCCGAAATACGGGCTCGGCATTTCATCCGATATAGTTTTGTTTTTGGCTTCAACCATGCCCAAAGATTAAAACTATAAACTATATTTTGATAATTGGTTCACTTCAATAAGCCTTATGATAGCTTTGAAACAAATGGGCATATTCGCAACTGGAACCGTACGACAAAATAGAATGGGTAAATGCGATATTCTTTCAGAAGCCGAACTAAAAAAACGTGGCAGAGGTTCGTATGATAAAAAATGCGAAATAACTCATAATATAACTGCACTCCGCTGGTTTGATAATAAAGGTGTGCAGCTGTTGTCTACCCATGTCGGTCGAACCATTAGGATCCTGTAAGCGCTGGTGCAGCAAAGAAAACAAAATTATACATATTCCCCGACCAGCAATAGTTAACGACTATAATCAACATATGGGAGGAGTTGACCTATGCGATATGCTAATGGAAATATATAAAATTAACCACAGGTCAAAAAAGTGGTATATGCGGATATTTTACTGGTGCATCGGAGCAGCTGTTGTAAATGCCTGGCTACTCTATCGCAAAGAATTAAAAGTTGTCAAACCTAATTCTAAACCAATGGCACTAATATTTTTTCAAATGGAAATAGCGCAGTCTCTACTAAGCTCTTCGTCTTCCTCCAACGTCGTAAAACGCCCAAGGGGTCGTCCTCCTACAGTAGCCTCGAACTCCCCGCATACCCCGCAGACCTCGAAATCGTCACCATCGCCTTTGTCATCGCCATCAATCAGTGTTTGCAGCTCTTCATTGAAACGGAAGTACACCCCAGATCCAACAGAAATATCGCGATATGATCAAAAAGGGCATTGGGTTATTTGGGGTCAAAAAGGTCGCTGCCGTCTCTGCAAAACTGCAACACCTCTTTCCAAATGTTCAAAATGTGAAGTTCACTTGTGTTCTAATACAAGTAAAAGTTGTTTTCTTTTATATCACACTTAAAACATACATTTTATTAAAATATGAAATATAAGATACTAGCTGCATCCGCCAGTTGCCATAAATGTCAAGATATTGTGTTATTTTGAGAATTGGGTGTTTAGCGCCATCTATCGGAAATCATCTGATTTACACCCACTTTTTACTTCATAAAAAATATACTGTGAAAGTTTCAGCTCATACTTTTCAAAGTGTCGAGAAAAAAGCCTCTGCAAAGTTTTTGATATGAGAGTTGCCACGCCCCTTTGTCCAAATTAAAAATAAAATAGCCTATCGCAGTACCCTATCCCGTAGCTTTCTATCAGTCAAAGATTTTTTGAAATCCGTTCAGTGGTTTCAGAGCTTACAACAAATATTACTTCCTTATTATAATAGTAGTGGGATGTGATGAACTCCGTTATTTTATTCTTGTTTTATTTACCACTATGGACGAGTGTTGCTTTTAAGCAACTTTCTACAGGACCTCGTAGGAAGCACATAAGACTTCCAAACTTTGTGAACAGATTTCTTAGGTCTAAAAGAGGAAACCCACCAAATTTTGAATATTTAGCACCATTAGGTCAAAGGCTGTCCTGAAAGGGTTAAAAATATAAATTAGTTTTATTGTTCTCTAAATTTGTTTTTATTAAAATATTCACTTTGGACAATGACAAGCATCAGCTTATTCGAGATTGGCTGCAATCTTTTTTCCTGACTTAAACTTAAATCTCAACTTACGTCACTAAAATATTCTATTGATGAGAATTGGTTTGACGTATAAGGTACTCTATTTGCCGTACGTGTATGAAGGAGAAAAAATTGTAAGTAAGATGGAGTTTACGTCAATTCCATTCTGAACAAATCCTTAAATATTTCTAAAATTTTCTATCGGTCTAAGGCAAAACAACTACACAAATGAATTGTCCATTTCCATATTAACATCATAAGAAAAAATTAAGGAATCCTATCGGGCAGAATTTTAGTAAATCGCTTTCAAACTTTAAACTCGAATTGCCAGAAAAGCTGTTTTGGCGTTTACGTCAAACCAATTCTGGGGCGACGATATATGTTCAGTTCTATTGCTCCGTATATGGATAAGTTATGATTTTGAAATTTTTAGGATTGAAAATGAATATTACGGAAATTGAAGACATGCTGAATGCTAGCGATGGAGATTTCCCTGTCGATGATGATAAAGAAGAGTACTTGCCGCAGGTCGAATCTGAACTCTCATCTCAAGAGTCTAAAGATAAAGAAAGTAGTGCAACTGAACGCGAGAATCATACGCCAAGAATGTTTTGGCTAACCAAGGAAATGGTTTCCAGAGGTCCAGCTATTGAAGGGGATAGACTATCAACACAAGAAAATGCAATTACAAATGTCTTATACTCTTTTTTTTTAATATCTTGATATTGAATTTTGGATATTGGTGGCGGAGCAAACAAACCTGTATTCTGCGCAGAAGCGAAACCTCAGATCTATTAACACAGATTACCAAGAGGTAATCAGATTCGCAGGAATCCAAGTATTGATGGGAACCCTAAAATATCCTCAAGCCAGACTCTACTGGAATAGGGACTTGTGTATACCCCTCATTAGAGACACAATATCCAGAGACACAATATCCAGAGACCGCTTTTTTTAAATGAGAAATAATTTCCATTTTGTTGACAACACAGCCGATCGTCCAGACACCAATGATACGTTTTGGAGGTTGAGGCCTGTTATAGATTGTGTTCTTAAAAAAAGTCATAGCCTTCCAAGATCGCAACACATGTCCATAGACGAGCAGATGATTCAGTTTTCTGGTCGCTATGAGTACCGACAGTACGTGCCTTCAAAACCAAACCAATTTGGATTGAAAAACTTTGTTTTGGCGGCCAGAGATGGCTTGGTACTAGACTTTGAAGTTTATGTGGGATCCAATACTATACCAAGAGAAGTCATGACCGAACTGGGACTGGGCGCAGGAATTGTAAAACTGTTGTGCAGAACAATCACTGATACCTGCGTTTTATATACCAATAGGTTTTTTACAAGTTTAAAACTCGCAGACTATCTCAACAACAACAAAAATGGAATATTCCTGACTGGAACCGTTATGACCAATCGAATTGGACCGGTGTCTAAGAAAACGAAGACGGACAAGGAACTCGTAAGATGTGCATGGGATGAAAAAGTGCGAAGTGATGGACAAGTATGTGTACTGGTTGCTGAAAAGAAAAAAAAAGAAAAAAAAAAAAAAGAAAACACTAAAATCTGAAAAGAATTTTTTTTGTTCATACATGTCCACTTTTTCCGTACCCGACTGTACTACGCGAAAAATTGCAGTCGAGTACAACAGTGGAAAATTACCACCATACCCCTTTTAATCATTCCACTGCGACAAATTCATTGTCCCAATAGTAATTATCATATACGCAACGGTATCTTGTTTACTACAACAAGGTACAGCCGCGCACATTTTTTCTCTATACCCATAATACCATGCACTGCGTAGGAAAATTCCATACCGCAGCGAGAACAATGTAACACACATAGTTACTCTTGCACCGCACCCCCCCATGCATTTTTTTTTTGTAGCCAACTCGCTCAACCACAGCATAGGCTTAGCCACAGGCAACGCAAAATTCGTGGTTGACTGCACATCGTATGGCTGACACACAAACACGTGTAAAAGCATAGGGAGAACTTGTTCATGGCGAGGTAGGTATGACTATAGCTATGTGGGGTATAGCATGATCATGGAGGAGAGAGAATTGCCGCATCGTATGTTGATGTTGGCTTGGGTGGGGTATATTTTTTCGTTGATATTGAGTGGGTATATAAGGCAGAGTATATCCATTAATGAGTAGGGACACTCTCCACGTGTTTCTTATCAGTTTACAATTTGCAGTACACTTACACGAGAAATAGACGGCACTAAAAGTGCTCTAGTAAAAGAGGGATGGAAGAGTAGTCGAACTATTTCAAAATGTGGTACAGGGTGTGACGTAAAAAAAAGCAAAATCAATTTGTAATATTTCTTATTGAACATTTTATATCTAATATATATTCACATGTGTGCTACACTTAAATATTTTTGTTTGTTGGTACATTTTTTGTTATTTTTATTGAACTGTTTTAGAATAAAGTAAACCCGTACTCGGACGTAAAATTTGATAAGAAATTCCTTATTTTGATTTTTGCAACAGTTGTAATGAAATTCATTTTTCAAAAAGTTAAAAATATTCCCCTCAAAATTATTTAGGTAGTACATATTTGGCAAACAAGAAATAAATTTTTGTTTAAGATTCTCTAACGAGTCTAAAAATTCTTGATTGGGCCGTGTCAATTTCGCATCTTCATATTCTTTAAAATCTGTAAAAAGGGAGGAAACGTTAAGTTGCGGACTCAATTTTAACTCACACTTGTGGTTTAGGCGGTATTTTTTTTAAATATAACCTGCGAAATAGTAGAATGCATTATCAATACCAAAGTCCACAGTTTTATAGTTAGGTTCAGTTTTGAAAGCGTAAACCAAATTGTCCTTATTTTGTTTTTGTGGTTCCATCTGCACTTCAATGTCTGGAAGTTCCAGGTTAGCAGTTGGCTCACAGTTTCCACGTGTAATATCTTCCATATACTTTGCCGAAAAAGATCTTTTAAATGAACAGATGAATTGAAATGGAGTCAGCAACTTGTTATTTCCCCCTCGGTTACGTAAAACAGCAAAAGTGTTTTCCAAGAAATCTTGATTAAGATTTCTTGTTAAAAGAAACTTAATACCGTCTTCTTTTATTTCTTTAAAAATGCCAATTAAGGCATTTATATTCTGTTGCCATCCTTTTATAAAACGCATTTTTTTAGTTACATTTCTAGAATTTTCATGAAAAGTCATATTTTCAAAAAATAAATTCATTTCATGCAAAAAAGTAATTTTGTTAATTTGCGAAAAATGGCCTTCTGAATTTTTTGGATTCTCGAAATTTAGATGAATTGAAAATATCAAATAACTTATCTATTTTGTCAATAATTTCAGCGGTATTAATAGCTGTTGAAGATACAGCACCGTGACTAGCTAGAGTATAAATACCAGCTGCAACTATTGCACTTATCGTTTGAGCAGCAAGCCTCACCCTCATCTTTTGGAAATTGTTGGGAAAAATGTGCTCATCTGTCAATTTGGGAGCCATTCGAAATGAATTATTTTTCTCCCATAAATAAAAGTTCAAAAGTGTCAACAGCAATATCGTACTTCATGAAATTTCGCCAGAATGATTTTAAAAGATGAGGGCTATTTTTAATTGTTTGCCACACGCACTGACACTGAACACCTTTTACTTCGTCAATTGATGGTAATGAACGACTGATAACAATCCAACTCCAGGTCGCCTTTAAAAATACGTGCGAAAAAAATGTAAACAATCCCCTCTACAACCAACCTAAGTAATTAGTATGACCATCTGCTGTGAATTATATTACCTAAAAAGTGCTGGCAATAAAACTAAATCGTAAAATATGGTAATTAACGAAGTCGTAGCAAGGCAAAAGGGTTGAATTTCGTGATAGAGAATGAAACATTTCTTTTTCATGTCCATAACAAAGACCATTTAATCAATAACCAATGGGAAAAACTACAAAATTTGTTTTTTTATTAGCAATTCTACGAAAGCAAAGCTGGTTACCTGATCAACCTGAATGGTTGAGAGAAAATACTAATATACTGACATCACTTCAGCTCGCCTTTAAAAATGCTTTATGAAAAAACCCACAATCGTTTGTCGTACGCAGCAAGCCCCATGTAGTGGTACAGGCAAAATGTGTTGTGTACCCTTTTTGTCTCAAGCAGTCGTTGTATGCAGGTAAAAAGTATTCTTTCGACCTGCTTCCACTTATTGTACGATTTTTTCTGCATTTTGCTTTGTGGTAGTAGGAAATGCATATGTAGAGAGAGTGTCCCTACTCATTAAGGGTGGGTCTCCCTCAGCTACGAACTCTGTGCTCAAGTAAACGTGTTTACATGTATTAGTGCACAGAATTTAAAATAGCCGAGCACACCCTCCCTTACCAAGATCACAATTGTGACTGCAGAGTGCAGACTCGCTCAGCTCAATTAATAAAAATAATACAAAATTGTCTGCACAACAAAACAAATCAAAACAACCAAAGGGAAGGGAAAGGGACAAGCTGTGCTTGCTGTTGCTATTGCTCCTGTTGCTGCAAACGTTGTTTATCTAATACACTGAAACCAAAAGTGTGTGTGATATAGAATTTCCTAACGCACACTTATGAATATCGCCTTCATCATAGCGACGTACAATCGCAATCGTAAGCACTAATCGAAATATTTTAATAATAATATTCAAAATCCATAATATGTATACAAATTTTCATTCCTGTCCTGACCTTAGCTTTTATTTTTTGGCATTTTATGCTGGTTTTTATAAACCTGTTAGGGCTAGTTTGTTATTATTGCTTTGTTTTGTGGGTTTGGGTTCCTTTTTAGTATTTCTACATATTATATATTTATATAGAATATAAATCCTATCCAAAAACAAACGGCTGCATCCCTGCTCGCACCATTTATGGATGTAGGCATGGATTATCTAGTTTAATAAAAAGTTTGTCCTGACTGATTGGGGACGCCTAGCCCAAATGGTAAGAGCCAAACTCAAGTTTCATCAAAGTTTATATAGGAAAATTCATATTTTCCATCCGATTGATGGATGGATATATGTACATATGTATGTCCTATATGTACATATATTGTACTACTCCCAAATAGTGTTTAAAAAAAAACTAATAATAATTTTTGGCTTTTTTGGCATATTTTTTTAATTATCCCCCTCCACCCTTTAGAAGAGAAAAATTACTTATTGTAATTATCTTCACTCTACAGAGATATGACTATAATGAGATCAATTTTGTAGATATACGGCAGCATCATGCGGAAAAAAAAACAAGTAAAAGTGTTATCATCGGCCTGGCCGATGCTTTGATACCCTCCACTGTATGTACTGTACAGGTAAACGCATGTGTGGTTTTGTATGGGAGGCACCAGAACTACTTGACCGACATTGCCCATTTTCAATACCAACGCAAAAAGTGGTCTGGGGCAAGAAAAAGTGATTTTTTTGCCTATCGAAATCGGCATAAGAGTTGAGGTTCCGAAATATATCTGGGCCTTCTTTAGGGTTCCACAGCTTAATAAATTTGAGAACCGCTGCTGTAGAACACTGTTTTTATATCGTGAATGAGTTACCTGGACAAGGTTAAAGTGCAACAAAACATTACCCAGTTCTATATATGTACTAATTTGCCTTCAAATTTTGTTATTTACGATGACCCAAAATTGCATTTAGGTAGTTTGATTTGAACTCAACTCATAATAAAAAAAATCATCATTCACCTCCCATCTCCCACTCCCATACATATTCTCAAATCTTCTCAAGCCCTCAATCCATATCAATCATCATTCATCATCCTTTAAAAATATTCCGCTCCCAATATAATTTTTCATTTCGATTTGATTTCCCTATCATATTCATAATTTAATTATGTTACGTACGTGTACCGTTTTGTAGGTAACGTCTACGATGATATTTATCCAATCTGCCTCTATGCCTCACATCACAATGCTCGATTGACTTAAAACAACAACAATAATATTATTAAGTAATTAGTATGTATCTATCAGAAAACCAAAAAAAGGATCCAAACTTGTTTTCTCCATATCCCAGTGGCAACGAATGCGGCAAAACAACAATCTGCAAATTACAGACTCTCGCGAGAGAGCAAAATTATAGAGAAAACGATTAGCGCTGTGTCGGATATTTTGTGAACTACATTGCATATGTGAGCGTGAGTTCTGAAACAAAAATGAAACTGCTGTTAAATTGTTAACTTTTCAAAATGCAATTTTAACTATTTTATGAACCAAATCTTTAATTTGTATTCAATGAACGGATACATAAATGTTTGAATGTTATTCTGTTTTAAAAAGCTGACAAAAATAAGTTCTGGTTGCTCTGCAAACACTGTTTCCTTTTGGTCACCTTAATTTGCAGATTATAATAGTTAAACTCAAAAAATCAAAATTCGAAGACGGTCACTAACTAATTTAACCCATTAACTATAAAATAAAATCATAAAAAAAATAAAAAAGTTCCATTTAGATATTGCCCCACCGGGGCGAAAAAAAAACACCCAAAAAATGACGTTTTTGGGACTTTATGGTACATAAAAGTCAAAAAATTAAAATTCTAAGACGGTCACTAACAGCGTCTATTTATTTACTGTCGAAAGCCGTTTACTGCAATCAATTATCTCTTAAGCCCTGCAAGCCCCATCGGGGCGAAAAATCATATACCCTCGAACACCCAGCCTTAATGGATATACTCTGATATAAGGTGGTGAAATTTTTGCGCGTGGGAGGAATCAGTCACTTACTTTACGAGGAATCAGTCACTTACTTTACACGGATTCAGTCACTTTTCTTTCGGTCGGTTCCTGGTTGGACAATTTTGTTTATCGTTGGCGAAGTGCCTCGGACAATTTTTTTTATTAATCATATGGCAAAGTGCCTCGTAACTTTAATTCAATAAGGCGATGTGCCTCGTGCAAATTAATTTAATAAGGAAGTGTCTCGGACAATTTTATTAATTCTTCGTTAAGGCAAAGTGCCTCGTATAAATAATTGATAAGGCAAGTGCCTCAACCTAATCTTTAATTTCGGCAATGTGCCCAGTTTTTTTAATCGCCGTAAGTCGTGAGCGCCATAAGACGAACTATCTCGTACTTTCAAATTCAGTGTTTCTGAACGTTTCAAAACCACATTGGTTTGGCGTCGAGCAGTTTTCCTCCGCCGTACTCTCCAGTTTTAAGTGGCCAATTTGGCAAAACATAATTGTTAACGTAGCCTAAATCGGCATAAAGACTTGCTTAATTATTTGGGATTCTTGACGTGAAGAATTTCCCACGTGACACCAGTATCCTGTGATCCAGAGATCCTGAGTTCCAGCCAGCAGCGTGTCCTGCAGATTTTTTTTTATCTATTCTAGTGCTTAATTTTGCATTGCTAATTAATTTAGTTGAACGGTGGTTCATTTTGATTCCTTTGAATTTCTCGTTGAATAAATAAATTTGCTCTTTATCTATCCATTGATTTTAAATATTATTGCATTACTGCCATAATTATATCATGTTAAAAGGTTTCTAATTTTGCTAGTAGTATTTTTTTTTTTCTCACCGCGGATTATCTCGCTATAAAATATCGTGTAATTCCCAAAATAAATAAGTTGAATAAAGATTGAATTAAAAGGATTTCTTTTAATCTAATCCAATTTTCTCGCGTTTTTTGTAAAAATAAGGAAATTGAAATAGGTAAAAACAAATAACCCTCTCCCTAGTTTAGCCTAGCGTATCTAATTTACGCCAACATTCGGAGTTCATCGCCAATGCATTGGAAAAGTAAACTCTGGTAAGTAACATCTTGATAAAATATATATATATCTTTTGATTATTTATTTTTACCAATTCTTACATTTCCTTAATATAACAATAAGAACATATAACGTAATAAATACAAGCTTAGAGCAGCCATTTGTTTTTTCTAGCAAGATTATCTCCTTAAATTAGATCCTACGAAGTAACGTAAATTTTAATTTGAATTTGTGCTATGGAAAAACGCTTCCCGTACCACCTAGTTCGTTAATTTATAGTACATAAAATTAGTTCTAGAATTAACTCGTTAAATTTCAATAAAATGTTGTTGTAAATTCAATGCAATGCATTTAAAGTCTTATTAATTTTTCCGGAAAATGTCCTGAACTAGAAAAGGGTAAAGTATTCGGTTCCTAGGAATTCACTTGGGGTTCTCAATAGAATCAACGAGAACCATGGTAGGGTAGGGTAGAGACAAGCAGACCACTCCATCTGGGTCTTGCCATCAATTGGTGAGTTGATATAGTATAGCTAGGAAAACAAGATCTTCACTTCATGTGCACGTAAAATTTATTTGTAATACCGAGACGGCATTAATCAAATAGAGCTACTTGCGTGACAATACATGAACCCCCCCAGCCGCAGCTTAGCCAGGGATAGCTAGACGTGCACTATTGGCACAAAGGTAAAGAACAGTCATGCTCTGTCGCATAGGGTTTCAGCAATTTGCTGACCTATGCTAAACGTCGTCCAACGGATTTAAACGCAAGTTTTTTTCCAAATTTGATTACATATGTGTCATAAAATGGAAGGACACGAAGGCGGTGACAATGTTGTCCACGTGTTCAGGAAGTTCCACGGTTGGAACTTGTAAGCGTTGGTGCAAGGTTCAAAAAAGAAAAATTGATGTCAACCAGCCAGCTATGGGTGGTATTGATCTCTGCGATAGGTTGATAGCCTACTATCGAAGACCTCTGCATTGTCAATTCCTGGGTCATGTACGTCCGGTGCTGTAAAAAGGAAGATGTTGCTCCTAAGGATAGATTGGGTCTGATGCAGTACCGCCTGAATATAGGTACGGCCATGGCCAAGTTTGAGGGCGGTAGGGTTGATCCGCTATTTCAGCAGCCTAGCCCAAGTCCGAGGGGTGGCAGAAAGATGAATGACGATGAGGAGGATATCGAAGTCGATGCAACACCAAGAAAAAAACACACGCCCGTTATATCTCACCCACAGCAGGAAATCAGGTTCGATGGAGTAGGACATCTTCCACGATACAAGGACGATAAATTTGCATCGAAATGCAGGTTTCCTGGATGCAAATCTCGCTGCCGTACCATCTGCACAAAGTGCCAGGTTTATCAGTGCATTTTAAAAAAAACAACTGTTTTGAACTGTAGGTAGGTACCATATCTAATACAGTTACTATTAAATCTTTATGATATGACAGACCTGAGGTACACATATGTGCACCAGGATTTTTCGCATGAATTTAATTAAATTTTTTTTTTTTAAATGCAAATCTCTTATTTGATCTTATATATGATTAAAAATTCACTAAAATCTATCATTTCGGTTTTTTTATTGGTCTAGGTCTGAAGAGGTTATCAATTCAATTTGAATTAAGTGAAAGGCGGACGTGCAAAAGTTTTTTTACAAATAACAATAATTATATTATTAAAAATATTATCGCCACGAAGGCGAATAAGGCAGAAGAAAGAAAAAGAAAAGAGAAAGGTATCTAGAAATCAAGTACTGAAATTGAATTCAGTGCTACAGTTTCAATTTTGTCGTAGAAATTACTTATACATAATACCTCAGATTTGCTGAGAAGACAGCACAGCAGAAAATCGCTGGCCGTAAAATAATTTAAATCGGACAACCGTCCCTGTCACTAAAGCTACAAAAGTATCCTCAGTAGCGTAGTTAGGATAATCCATGTACTGCGTGTACAAGTTAATACAGAATAAGTCCACATGAAGAAACCCGAAGCACAACATCGCTTCCCATGAGTCTGCCATGGAATTAGCTGACAGCGCGTCTGTACTGTCCGAAATATGATTCGTCGACACTGCCGGAACCGCATTCCATCACGTACGGTGTGTAATGAGTGAGCACCTGTGGGAACGCTTCGTCGTTGGATGCTTCGCCTCCGTTAGTATTTAAGCCATAGTTTTTAAGAAAATATTGTTCAGTTTGTATCGAGGCAGAATCGCTGCCGGTTTGGAAAATAAAAATTATTTTTTTAACAAACTTCAACGTATGGAGTTTTAATGTACACAGTACATAAGTAGCGCAATCCATTAGCGGAGGCAAAAACCGAGGCGAAAACGCTATTTGAGCAATCATCATTGCAAAGGCTCAACGGTGCAATCGTCAGCGACGTCGAACAAAGCAGCGGTAATCACGGTGAACCGCAGTTCAATTATTTTTTTTTTAATTTTTTTTTTTGCATTGCTTTTTTTGGCAACAAAATTGCTGCTTGATATTTTTTTATTTTTTTATTCTTTTTATCTGTTAAATTTAAATAAGTGATAAGAAATCCATATATAAGGCTATGGTATATATATACCACAAGAAAGTAAAGTAAGGTAGGGGGAGTTAAATTAGAGAAATTTCTAAAGAAAAGTATATAAACGTGAAATTTTAGTAGAATTGAAAATTAACACCAAAAGTAGCAACCTGGATGCTGTGGCCACGACATCGACAGTTGCAGAAAATTAAGGGGCTGTCGAAGGCGAGTAAGACAGCCATGGTAGGGAGGGTTAAAGCACGTCTCGCAGGCGAAGTAACATCGATCGCCTAGTCAGGTGTGATGTTTTTTTGTTCGTTCCTGGGTCAAGGATCTTACGCCCTCCGGCGAGCAAAGGGTCGGGACCAGCATGTCAGCAAGGACCCAGTCAAACCAGCACGTAACATATGCTTCCAAAACGCAATGGCGCCTGCTATCATTAAATAATAAAAAAAAAAAAAAAACTACAAAGGTCTAAAAAGTGGACTTAAACTTAAACTTTTTGACCACATGATCGATTCTATAGGTCTTTGGTGTGATCTGTCGACGTGTGTTCTTTTACCGAGCGTAATGAAAAGACACAAAGAGACAAAAAGTTATTATAAAAGTGCGAATAACTCTAACTTTAACTATAAAAAAGAGTTCTTTAATCAAAAATGCCATCATGGATGCAAAAAAAAAAAAAAAATCTCACTATCTAGCGATGATATTCGTCGATTAAGAAAATTCGAAGTGGGCGACCATTTGGGGCGCCGCGTGGCAGAATCTCGCAAATGGAACCATTAGATGTTCCAATATGCTACTCAGAACCATTGAAAATAAGCAACGAGAAGAAAACAGATTTGTTAGACCTTCTTCCCTTTATAGACAAAAGCTATCATAACTTCTATCAAAATTTACCTTCAATAGAAGAAGGGCCAGATCTTCAATCAGATCGTTGCTCTATACTACTTACACTTGGAAATAAAATAATAATAAAAGAACATAGCTCACAACTAGTTAATAGGCTGACTGACTGGAACTACTTCAGACAGAAGTTGGAAGGAAGTATTCAACTGTAAGAATAACCCCCAGATCCTCTCGACTTCTTTATATCCAAAAAAATATCTTCGAATAGAATAAGTGTGTCTATCTGCGGCCTATGGCTCCAGCGAGGTATTATAGAAGACGCGTAGAAGGACCTTTAGCCGAAAATCATCGCAATAACCCAAGAGGTAAATTTCGTTTCGAATTCGTGTCAATAGAAGAAGGGCCAGATCTTCAATCAGATCAATAATAATAAAAGAACATAGCTCACAACTAGTTAATAGGCTGACTGACTGGAACTACTTCAGACAGAAGTTGGAAGGAAGTATTCAACTGTAAGAATAACCCCCAGATCCTCTCGACTTCTTTATATCCAAAAAAATATCTTCGAATAGAATAAGTGTGTCTATCTGCGGCCTATGGCTCCAGCGGGGTATTATAGAATACGCGTAGAAGGACCTTTAGCTGAAAATCATCCCAATAATCCAAGAGGTAAATTTCGTTTCGAATTCGTGTCAATAGAAGAAGGGCCAGATCTTCAATCAGATCGTTGCTCTATACTACTTACACTTGGAAATAAAATAATAATAAAAGAACATAGCCCACAACTAGTTAATAGGCTGACTGACTGGAACTACTTCAGACAGAAGTTGGAAGGAAGTATTCAACTGTAAGAATAACCCCCAGATCCTGTCGACTTCTTTATATCCAAAAAAATATCTTCGAATAGAATAAGTGTGTCTATCTGCGGCCTATGGCTCCAGCGAGGTATTATAGAAGACGCGTAGAAGGACCTTTAGCCGAAAATCATCGCAATAACCCAAGAGGTAAATTTCGTTTCGAATTCGTGTCAATAGAAGAAGGGCCAGATCTTCAATCAGATCGTTGCTCTATACTACTTACACTTGGAAATAAAATAATAATAAAAGAACATAGCCCACAACTAGTTAATAGGCTGACTGACTGGAACTACTTCAGACAGAAGTTGGAAGGAAGTATTCAACTGTAAGAATAACCCCCAGATCCTGTCGACTTCTTTATATCCAAAAAAATATCTTCGAATAGAATAAGTGTGTCTATCTGCGGCCTATGGCTCCAGCGAGGTATTATAGAAGACGCGTAGAAGGACCTTTAGCCGAAAATCATCGCAATAACCCAAGAGGTAAATTTCGTTTCGAATTCGTGTCAATAGAAGAAGGGCCAGATCTTCAATCAGATCGTTGCTCTATACTACTTACACTTGGAAATAAAATAATAATAAAAGAACATAGCCCACAACTAGTTAATAGGCTGACTGACTGGAACTACTTCAGACAGAAGTTGGAAGGAAGTATTCAACTGTAAGAATAACCCCCAGATCCTGTCGACTTCTTTATATCCAAAAAAATATCTTCGAATAGAATAAGTGTGTCTATCTGCGGCCTATGGCTCCAGCGAGGTATTATAGAAGACGCGTAGAAGGACCTTTAGCCGAAAATCATCGCAATAACCCAAGAGGTAAATTTCGTTTCGAATTCGTGTCAATAGAAGAAGGGCCAGATCTTCAATCAGATCAATAATAATAAAAGAACATAGCTCACAACTAGTTAATAGGCTGACTGACTGGAACTACTTCAGACAGAAGTTGGAAGGAAGTATTCAACTGTAAGAATAACCCCCAGATCCTCTCGACTTCTTTATATCCAAAAAAATATCTTCGAATAGAATAAGTGTGTCTATCTGCGGCCTATGGCTCCAGCGAGGTATTATAGAAGACGCGTAGAAGGACCTTTAGCCGAAAATCATCGCAATAACCCAAGAGGTAAATTTCGTTTCGAATTCGTGTCAATAGAAGAAGGGCCAGATCTTCAATCAGATCAATAATAATAAAAGAACATAGCTCACAACTAGTTAATAGGCTGACTGACTGGAACTACTTCAGACAGAAGTTGGAAGGAAGTATTCAACTGTAAGAATAACCCCCAGATCCTCTCGACTTCTTTATATCCAAAAAAATATCTTCGAATAGAATAAGTGTGTCTATCTGCGGCCTATGGCTCCAGCGGGGTATTATAGAATACGCGTAGAAGGACCTTTAGCTGAAAATCATCCCAATAATCCAAGAGGTAAATTTCGTTTCGAATTCGTGTCAATAGAAGAAGGGCCAGATCTTCAATCAGATCGTTGCTCTATACTACTTACACTTGGAAATAAAATAATAATAAAAGAACATAGCCCAAAACTAGTTAATAGGCTGACTGACTGCAACTACATCAGACAGAAGTGGGAAGGAAGTATTCAACTATAGAAATAAACCCCCAGATTCTTTCGACTTCTTTATATCCAACAAAATATCTTCGAATAGAATAAGTGTGTCTATCTGCGGCCTATGGCTCCAGCGGGGTATTATAGAATACGCGTAGAAGGACCTTTAGCCGAAAATCATCGCAATAACCCAAGAGGTAAATTTCGTTTCGAATTCGTGTCAATAGAAGAAGGGCCAGATCTTCAATCAGATCAATAATAATAAAAGAACATAGCTCACAACTAGTTAATAGGCTGACTGACTGGAACTACTTCAGACAGAAGTTGGAAGGAAGTATTCAACTGTAAGAATAACCCCCAGATCCTCTCGACTTCTTTATATCCAAAAAAATATCTTCGAATAGAATAAGTGTGTCTATCTGCGGCCTATGGCTCCAGCGAGGTATTATAGAAGACGCGTAGAAGGACCTTTAGCCGAAAATCATCGCAATAACCCAAGAGGTAAATTTCGTTTCGAATTCGTGTCAATAGAAGAAGGGCCAGATCTTCAATCAGATCAATAATAATAAAAGAACATAGCTCACAACTAGTTAATAGGCTGACTGACTGGAACTACTTCAGACAGAAGTTGGAAGGAAGTATTCAACTGTAAGAATAACCCCCAGATCCTCTCGACTTCTTTATATCCAAAAAAATATCTTCGAATAGAATAAGTGTGTCTATCTGCGGCCTATGGCTCCAGCGGGGTATTATAGAATACGCGTAGAAGGACCTTTAGCTGAAAATCATCCCAATAATCCAAGAGGTAAATTTCGTTTCGAATTCGTGTCAATAGAAGAAGGGCCAGATCTTCAATCAGATCGTTGCTCTATACTACTTACACTTGGAAATAAAATAATAATAAAAGAACATAGCCCAAAACTAGTTAATAGGCTGACTGACTGCAACTACATCAGACAGAAGTGGGAAGGAAGTATTCAACTATAGAAATAAACCCCCAGATTCTTTCGACTTCTTTATATCCAACAAAATATCTTCGAATAGAATAAGTGTGTCTATCTGCGGCCTATGGCTCCAGCGGGGTATTATAGAAGACGCGTAGAAGGACCTTTAGCCGAAAATCATCGCAATAACCCAAGAGGTAAATTTCGTTTCGAATTCGTGTCAATAGAAGAAGGGCCAGATCTTCAATCAGATCAATAATAATAAAAGAACATAGCTCACAACTAGTTAATAGGCTGACTGACTGGAACTACTTCAGACAGAAGTTGGAAGGAAGTATTCAACTGTAAGAATAACCCCCAGATCCTCTCGACTTCTTTATATCCAAAAAAATATCTTCGAATAGAATAAGTGTGTCTATCTGCGGCCTATGGCTCCAGCGGGGTATTATAGAATACGCGTAGAAGGACCTTTAGCTGAAAATCATCCCAATAATCCAAGAGGTAAATTTCGTTTCGAATTCGTGTCAATAGAAGAAGGGCCAGATCTTCAATCAGATCGTTGCTCTATACTACTTACACTTGGAAATAAAATAATAATAAAAGAACATAGCCCAAAACTAGTTAATAGGCTGACTGACTGCAACTACATCAGACAGAAGTGGGAAGGAAGTATTCAACTATAGAAATAAACCCCCAGATCCTTTCGACTTCTTTATATCCAACAAAATATCTTCGAATAGAATAAGTGTGTCTATCTGCGGCCTATGGCTCCAGCGGGGTATTATAGAATACGCGTAGAAGGACCTTTAGCTGAAAATCATCCCAATAATCCAAGAGGTAAATTTCGTTTCGAATTCGTGTCAATAGAAGAAGGGCCAGATCTTCAATCAGATCGTTGCTCTATACTACTTACACTTGGAAATAAAATAATAATAAAAGAACATAGCCCACAACTAGTTAATAGGCTGACTGACTGGAACTACTTCAGACAGAAGTTGGAAGGAAGTATTCAACTGTAAGAATAACCCCCAGATCCTGTCGACTTCTTTATATCCAACAAAATATCTTCGAATAGAATAAGTGTGTCTATCTGAGGCCTATGGCTCCAGCGGGGTATTATAGAATACGCGTAGAAGGACCTTTAGCTGAAAATCATCCCAATAATCCAAGAGGTAAATTTCGTTTCGAATTCGTGTCAATAGAAGAAGGGCCAGATCTTCAATCAGATCGTTGCTCTATACTACTTACACTTGGAAATAAAATAATAATAAAAGAACATAGCCCAAAACTAGTTAATAGGCTGACTGACTGCAACTACATCAGACAGAAGTTGGAAGGAAGTATTCAACTATCAGCAGCTATTCAAACAGAAGGTCAACTAGAAAAATCAGTTCAAATATTTAACACTCGGTATACAAAAAGCTGCGTGCGCTGCAACTCCCACAACAACAAAAGAGGTTAAACAAAATGCTTATCCTCGCGAAATATGTGAAATTATTAATTCTGGAGTCGTATATATCAGATCGTTTCATCAGAATTAACTAAACATTAACCCTAGACCCGTGTACTGGGCACTGGGTGCCCAGTGCATTTTTCAAATCAAAATTTAACGTATACTTTGCACTGTACCATAGCAAAGGGACATACTTCACTGAAATATACGTTACCCAAGTAAACGAAAATAGACTATTCAAATTATTTGACTAGATACTTTTGACACAGTATGGTTGCAAAGAAAATGAGCCGATATCGTGTACTTGGGCACTCAGTGCCCCATTCATTTTTTGCCAGAATTGTTGTACTGTAACGATATATTCTGTGCCGAACTCCAATCTAGGTAACGTATCAAAGTAATGTCAAAGTCTTCTTAGTCAAATTACACATAGTTAGTGCAAACAAGTGTCCATTTGAGCGCGAAAACAAAAATCAAGTGTTATTTTTTGTTCGATTTTTTAGAGGAGAAAGTGATTTCTTATATAATCTAAAGTGAGTACTTTTTTTTGTGATTGCTTCCTGTTATTACAAGTACTGTCCTACAGAAACATGGATGGTACTATGGATCGTGTTCTCTATCTGATAAATGCATCGTCTAACCGCGAATTGACTGTTGCAGAACAGGAATTTGTCGATGAGCATTACTCTCGACTTATAGATGCAGAAGGGGAGGAACGCAATATTTCCGAAGACGATGATAGTGGTGATAACGATGCAGATTTTTCGGATGCGGATGATCCCAATTATGACCCAAATGCAGTTTTGCTTGATGTACGCGTTGAACAAGCTGGTTTGGATATGGAGGAAGACGCCGAGGTAGAAAGGCAACAGCAACTTGGGAGCAGGCGTGAGGAAGAAATGGAAGGAGGACCTGTTGCACCTAATCGAGGTATGAAGTATACGGCTCGAAATGTCAAATTCAATGACATTTGGTGGTCAATGCCTGATGCATGTGAACATCGAAGAGCCAATAGAGATTTTAGCGGGAGAATGAACCACGTTCCGAGTTGTTCAAAGACATTTTTGGGAAAAGCTGACGTGTTCAAGTCGTTGCTTACTCCAAATATAGTAACGAATATTGTGATTGAGACAAATCGAAAAGCTAGAAGATTGTATGAGGAAAATCGTTTGTCTAGCAATCCAAAGCAAATGCGCAGGTGGTATGATACAACTGAAGAAGAGATTTATGCGTATGTTGCTATATTGCTGTATGCTGGTGCTGAAAAAGCCTACGGAGTTGAAGTAAAGGATCTCTTTCATCAGAGTAATATGGCATTCTACCGTGCAGTAATGTCTTTGGAAAGGTTTGAACAAATACGCCGTTTTATTCGTTTTGATGATGGAAGAACTAGAGCTTTTCGTCTTCAAACTAATAAATTAGCTGCTTTTAGGTATGAACGATATACTCGTAAATAGATTGGATTATAAATTCATTAAAAATGTGATTTTCCTTTTTCGTTATTTATTAGGTATGTCTGGAACTTATTTCAAAACAATCTCATCGATTTTTACCATCCCTCAAAAGAGCTTACAATTGATGAGCAATTGGTCGGCTCAAGGGGAAGGTGCCCATTCAAAATGTTCATGCCCAATAAGCCTGGTAAATACGGTATAAAAATTTTCTGGATTGTCGACGCCAAAACAAGCTATCCACTTCAAGGCGAAATTTATGTTGGTCAGCAACCGTGTGATAATCGTTCTGAGGGTATATCACATCAACTTGTAATGCGATTGGCTAAAAATTATCTCGATAATGGTTATAACATTACAACCGATAACTATTTTACATCGGTGCCATTAGCGTTAGAATTGATGAGGCGAAACACAACAACAGTTGGAACAATGAAGTCAAATAAGCCGCAGTTACCTAAATCGTTTACACCAGCTGATAAGGACTTCAAACGGACAAGAGACAAATTCTCTACGATATTCTGTTATTCGCAAAGCATGCAATTATGCAGCTACGCAAGTAACACGAAAAAAAACGTTCTTATGTTGTCAACTGCTCATCACGAGGACAAAATTGATGAAGCGTCAAAAAAACCCGCAGTAATTTTGGACTACAATTCAACAAAGGGTGGTGTTGATACATTCGATCGCATGGCAACTGTTTACACCTGTAAGCGAAAAACCAATCGGTGGCCAGTAACGATGTTTTACAATCTTTTGGACTGTGCAGGAGTCGCCGCTTACAGGATGTTTGACATTTGTAAGCCAACATGGTATACCAGCAAAAAAAGGTCAGAAAAACGAAAAAAATTTTTGAAAGAACTAGCATTAGAGCTTGCAGATATGCATATAAAAACTCGAATAGCTAAGCCGACTCTACAAACAAATGTGAAAACTGCGATGAAATTGATTGGCTATGAAATTGAAACTGCTACAACATTACCTGAAGTTCGACAAAACAGCAAAAAGCAACGATGTGAAACATGCAAAGCTGACAAAAAAGACAACAAAACTACAGCCGTTTGCGACTTGTGCAATACAGCAGCTTGCACCAAGCACTATATAAGAGTGTGTGAGAAATGCTACGTAAGTAGCGCGGTAGATCATGACGAGGATGATGATGACAACGTTGCTTTCATTGACACATTGCTTCCATCCACCTCATCAGGACCACCTGCAAAGCGCTCAAGACAACGCGGTGCAATATAGTTTTGTAAAATAAATCTTTCACCACTTTCTTATATTAAAATCATTATTTTAACATCTCAGCGCTTTATTTGTTTTCTTTCTTAAAAAATCGTCTCACACTTTCCGTTTCCATACATTTCATATGAAAAGTACTAGGGGGCACTTAGTGCCCAAGTACACGATATACAGAAATTTTTAAGTACACGGGTCTAGGGTTAAGAGAAATTAGCGAGGTATCCGTCGGAACGTAAAATTCTCCGAATTCATACGAATCGGACGATTTTTGCTTCTAGGTATTCTTCCGAAAGGCTTTTCTACTTTTCTACTTGGCTTAACTACTTTTCGACAAATATGCAACGCACACAGGCGTTTTGCGTTTCAGTGCGATCAAGTGCGTTTTTACTGATATTTTTGACAGCTTCATACGAATTTTTTTCCGATATGCTCCGACAGGAATCGGTTGCAGAATTTGTTTACGATTTGCAGTGAAGTGTGGATAAATTAAAGCAATAAAGAAAAAACATTTTAGCAAAGTAATTTGTTGTTTAAATCTGTGTTTCCACCGCAAAACCAAACGAGAAAACAAGCACTAAATAGAAAAACCCCCAAGTACCACGAACCAACATCATGTCAAATCAATGCGTTGTCGCATTTTAATTATTCTTTCCGAAGATGGATACCTCGAATGTAATTTGAGTCTCCGACGGTGTATGCGTTGCGGAGAATTCTCCGTTCCGACGGATACCTCGCTAGGGCCGAATAACTAAATCAACTAAAATTCCTGACAAGACTCGAAACTTTTTTCCCAGATATAAAAAAAACTGTCGAAAATATTTTTAAAAATTTTAAGGATCAGATGCAATTCATTCCTACAGAGCATCATTAGTTCTACCAAAAAGCACTTTCCGCGAATATTCAGACTGAAAAGAATGAAAAGAAAAAGAAGAAAGAAAAACTAAAAAAAAAATCACTTAACTCGTTTATTATTCCAAACAAATTTTTGAAAAAAAACTATTTTTTGGAAAAGAGGAGCTAAACGCACATCTTTTCCAACAAATTTACTTAAACTTAATTTTGATTAAATAAAAACGATATTTTTAGTAAAGCCTGGGGGATTATTCCGAAATGCGCGGCGGATCGTATTGAAAGCGATACTTCGACATAGACCGTCTTCGCTCTTGCTTATTCTCAAATCAATGCGAACTGTGCTTTCCAGTTTTTTTTTCCAATTAGACTTCTAGTTTGACAATTTTTTCAAGTCACAAGAATTTTGTTTATTTTTTACAATTATTCCGCCAGCAATCCGTTACCTAAGTAGCTATCGGTTTTGAATGGATCGAATCGCAAAAATACCAATCCGCCATGAAAAGAGATCCGCCGCGCATCTTGGAATAAGCCCCTGTATCTTTTCTTTTTTTTTTTCTCATGTAGGTACTAGTCTGGGGGTCTAGCACGTAACTTGATACAATCGAGTTCAGTCGATACAATCGAACTTAGGCCTAATTTGTCTCAATCGAGGATAATCAATCGAGAATAATCGATTGAGACAAATTAGGTGCTGCCGGACCTCGATTGTCGGCCCTAGCGAGGTATCCGTCGGAACGGAAAATTCTCCGATTTCATACGAATCGGAGGGTTTTTGCTGCGAGGTATACTTCGGAACAGCTTTTCGGTACTTTCTTCCGATAAATATGCAACGCACACAGGCGTTTTGCGTTTCAGTGCGATCAAGTGCGTTTTAACTGATATTTTTGACAGCTTCATACGATTTTTCTTCCGATATGCTCCGACAGGAATTGGTTGCGGAATTTGTTTACGATTTGCAGTGAAGTATTGATAAATGAAAGCAATTGGTTGTATTTGTTGCTTTAATTTGTATTTCCAGAGCAAAAACAAACGAAAAAACAAGCACTTAATAGGAAAACCCCGATGTACCGCCAAACGACATCATGTTAAATCAATGCGTCGTCGCATTTTATTTATTCTTTCCGAAGGCGGATACCTCGAATGTAATTTTAGTCTCCGACGGAGTATGCGTTGCGGAGAATTCTCCGTTCCGACGGATACCTCGCTAGGGCCGTGTATTGACTGAACTCGATTGTATCAAGTTACGTGCTAGACCCCCCCGAGTTGTTAATACAATCAAAGTTAAAATTCAAAAACTTTAAGCCCAAGTAGGTACATATCTCAAAACTATGCAAATGTCAGTTAACTATTTCTTCATCTGGATGAAGGAGAAGATGACCGAAATGCATCGTAAACCTTTCAAAAACTTAACACAAGTTTGTACTCCAAACTGGAATCAACTGCTAAGAGTTGAAATCTCTGAATAATGTTCGGGATTAAATTGAGACATAGGCAAGTATAATACGAAAATAGAGCAAGGTAGTTCTCCTCGCTTGTTTTCATAGATGAACTTAAAAATATTATCGTTCTGCAAGTAAATACAACATTTTTCCGATTTGATTATAAAAGGGTTTTTAGATAGATAAATGTACAAATTGCCAAAATGGGTAGAAAACACTCGATTTGTGTGCTAGATGTTTTAGACGAACACAACACAAGACAAAATAAGTCAATATCAATGTTTAAAACCACGATGTCACATAGAAATAGTTTTTTTTTAATTTACAACTTCGATTCCACCTCAATGGGACACTGAAAAATATTCATTTCTTCAACTACTCAAGAACTTAAAATTATTTTAGTTTAAAGGTTGGTTTTGAATTTGTTTCCTTTTCCACGTAACTTGTGTCAAAAGTTCGAGTATATTATTACGAAAATTTAATACGTATTGATGTTTTGGTAAATTATTACTATTTTCTCTCATTCACTTACTGTAGGTAGTTATAGATAAATAAATTATTTAAAAAAAACTAACATAATAATGTGCTATTGTTTTGGTTCCTCTGATTTTGAAAGCGAACAAAAAAAGTGTTTGCAAAATTATGGAATGTTCAATAAATACCATAAAATGAAACGGTCTCATTGATCCACTTTAATTTTGTTGCTTTGGAATGTGTGCACGTCCTTGCTGCTTAAATCTGTACATTATTATTGGGTGTCGCTGATAGGGCCATTTTTGATAGTGTGGCCAAGGAACGTTTGGGAAATGTATTGCCATCAGGTTCGTAGAATAATTTTCTAAAGCTGCATTGGAATGGAAATATTTGTTACACCTAAAATTTCACTGTGAAATTTAGTACTTACAACTTTCTTATTCCCGATTCGGACGACTTTTTCCATGGGGCATCATCTGGTTCATAGGGTAATGGACCTTGAACTGGTGCATCATGTCCAGGAGGGCTGGAAAAGTTTAGAATGTAAATACGTCGTGAAGTAATAATAGTAAAGAATTCCCTTACGATTCACTGTGATGATCCTCTTCGGATTTGCTCTCATCGTCATTGGCTTTCTCGTCGTCGATTGGTTTGAGAGCCTTCAACTCCTCGTTGAGATTATCAATCGTTGTGAGTAGCTCATCGCGTTCATTGATCAACTCTTTCAGTTCCAGAGTTGTGTAGCGTGCCCGATTTGGATCATTGTCATCTTGTGATTTGACAAGATCTTCGTTTTCTTTTTCGGCAATACCCAAACGCTTGCATAAATTATTTATATCTCGATGTTGGTCTTGTAGTTGAGCCAAAAAGTCGGCACGTTCTTCACAAAGTGTTTTCACCTGAACCTGTAGCAACTTGTGACGACGACGTGTTTCACGGCCGGAATTCTTCAAACGGTCCATTTGGATGTTTAACTGGAAATATGCAAAAAAAAAAAAAGTTGTCTTTGAAAATAGATAAATTTCACTGCAATCTTGTTTGGGATATGAACTTACTCCCACCTGGCTCGACTTGAAACCTAAAGTTAGGTACATAATTAATTTCTTCTTCCAACTATTCAACATCAGTTTGCCAAGACTTTTTATCTGGTTTTTAATAACCCACTCATTGGAGGATGAATTTAACGCAAAGAACGATAATAACAGACAATTTAAGCACAATTTAGATGAGAAATCCCCGCAAAATACAACCCCAGGGGCTTCTTGAGCCATACTGTTGATGACGAATCGACCAAAAGATTAAACTTAATGGACACGCTTTGTAAGACGCAGGCTACTGTTGATACGAAAATTTTTAACTAGCAAATGATATCTGGACAATAACGAAGCAACCACCATTGCAGTCTGCGTAGAGCGTCCATAATAGAAATTCACACTGTTCTACGATAATTGTAAAAATCGAGATTATGCTTGGAGCGTACTGTAAGGAACCAAAATATGTACATTATGCAAAACACAAAGATTTACCGTTAAATGTACGGCAAAAAAAGGACGCAGCTGGTGCCAATCTTTCAAGACATACGCAGCAAAAATTCCGATATGAAAATTGTCTTTTGAGAATTGTGAAGATAAATTGCACGTCGCGGAAAAAGTATTTATGTGGGATTTTCCGGAAGGATTGAAATTTGAAAGTGATTTCAACAAATATTTTTGCAGCCATTTTGAAACAAGAACAATTTTTGAATGAGCTTTACAAAAAAAAAACAGCTTGAAACGTCGTGCTCGTCACTCACTAAAAATGACAATGCTGCCAACACAGCTAACAAATAGGAATGCATCTCTGCTGAAAATCGTTTGGCTGGACACGCAATGCCATATAGCTATGAGAATTGCTCATGGAGACCACAAATATGGCGGATTTTTTGGGAAGTGAGTAGGTATAACAAAACCAAAAGTGAGTATAAAAGTTTTGCATGTAAAACTAAAAGTGAGCTAGCTATAGATTCTCAAAAAAATTCGCCTATAGTCAGAAACGAAACGGAATTTTCTCCGCAACGCATACTCTTAACAATTGATAATTAAAATGCGACAACGCATTAATTTGACATGTTCTTGTGCTACATCTGGGTTTTCCTATTTAGTGCTTGTTTTCTCGTTTGCCTTTGCCCTGGAAACACAAATTTAAGCAACAAATACAACCAATTGCTTTCATTTATCAATACTTCATTGCAAATCGTAAACAAATTCCGCAACCAATTCCCGTCGGAGCATACCTATCGGAAGAAAATTCCTACGAAGCTGTCAAAAATATCAGTAAAAACGCACTTAATCGCACTGAAACGCAAAACGCCAGTGTGCGTTGCATATTTGTCGCAAAGAAGCTACGTAAAGCCTTTCGGAAGAATACCTCGATGCAAAAATCCTCCGATTCGTATGAAATCGGAGACTTTTCCGTTCCGACGGATACCTCGATAGGGCTGAGTATTATTATGAAAAGTGGTATTCTATCTATTGCTCAGCTCATAGTTTGCTATCCTATAGTATTCTATGCGGCCTACTTTTTTGTCTGACACATGTGTTTTCGTGTGATGGATATGGAAATAGTAAGCTATGAAAAGCCCACCCTACAATTTATTGCATGGCAGATGACAGCTATAAAATAGTGGAGAAGCGGTGTTACGCAAATTATAAGTCATATGCCGAAAACACATGTGAAATCGAAAACACAAACAAATTCTATAGTAAAACCGAAGCGGCTACCAGCAATTTCTAGTTTGAGGTTAAGTTCGAACGAATGTTTTATTCGCTAGTTTGTGAAACGCGGTTTAATGTTGTGGATTGCGAATAAACTTTGACGATTCGGGCGAAGAGTTTTTTCGTTCGCGGCAAAAAGTTTTGAATTAGAAACTTCGTTATTTAAACACGTCCTCGATGTAAGAACGTATATCAGCTTCATGTTCATATTTGAAAATCTTAAAGAGGTGCTACAGAATTTAAGGGAAATTAATTTGATGCTTATTGGTGATGGATGATGGTCCATAGCCGGCTAGGACTTTCTTAAGATAATTTTGTTATCGGTTAACTTCTACATTACGAATAAATTGCATTTGAAAAGAAGACATTTCTGACCCTAAGGGCAGAAGGATACTCGATCTTGCAAATGCGTTCGAATGTAGTACTCTAAGTGAAGGCTGTGAAAGCGATTACTGCGGAGAATATGAGTTTATTTGTGAAAAAGCATGTTCAGTAATTGAAATTGACTACTGCTGGATCTGTGGAAATTGAAACCTGCTCCTTAGCGACTTTCGAATAGGAATAGACTTTTTTGTCACTCGAATTATGTAATTGTTAATTGTTTAGTATCTAGACATACGAACGGACGGTACGAACATACGGGAATTAGTCTGGAATGACTGAACATATACCGCTGTTATTTAAATGTAGGTTAGGTGACAATGATCTGTTACATATGAAGTATTTACATAGACCAAGTTAGGTCCATTGTGATACCACTAGCTAATCCGGCTACTCCGTTTTGGCCATATCCGCAAACTCCCCGAAAAAAATACTCTCCTAGAGTTTTCTTTCTAATCGAGGAAAGGTGTTTTTTCCTCTTCATCCATGCAAATGCCTTACTAATATACAGTGACCTGTTAATACTCCGACAAGAGTTCCGACATGTGCTCTGCTGAAATTCAAAATTAAACTCTTTGTCCTGCGTCAACTTTTCGGTGGCCATGTCTGTTTTGTTAAGATCATGCCATCTTTCGTTAGCCTGTAGCAGTGCTAACGAAGAGATATACTATACTAACGAATTGCTACGAGTCTTCGAAAATAGCACTCCTTTCGCCTATGCGGATGACACAGCTATAGTCATTCGACATAGATGTTTACAGACAGCTACTTCGATAACGCAGAATGAGTTTACTAATGTGGTTACATGGTGCCATAATAATGGATTAGTAATCAACCCATCCTAAATTAAAATGATGCACATTCGTGGTACACATCAACCAGCGCAAAGGAATAACATACTTCTCGAAAATAATTCGTGCCCAAGCGCAGCTTCTAGTCAACCTATAGAAATCGTTGAAAACTTTAAGTATCTAGGGATAATAATTGACAGCCATTTTTATATGGGATAAACATATTGACAACTTACGGTTGGACTGAAGATGAGCTCTTCATGATCTAGCTCATCTAGGATACTACTCATTACAGTGTCCTAAAACAAGTCTACTACGCCCTGTTTGAATCGAAGCTGAGATACGGTATACTTGCGTGGGGCAATGATTTAAATACACATTTATTGAAGCTACAACGGCTGCAAAATAAGGCCCTAAAACGGTGTTGCTAGAGTACTACGATAACATACGTTTCAAGCAGATCATCGATCAAGAGCAGAACACTAGAAGACGCGCCCAAGGAATGTTACAAATTCCAAGATCGCACAACAACTATGGTAGAAGGCAACTGCTATGCTGTTTTCCAAGGCTGTTCAACGAACTACCAGCTAATTTAAGAAACATTACAAACTTTAAAGTCAGAACAAAGGTAAAAAAATTATTTTTATCTTAAACTCCCTAAAAAATTATAAAATACCTTAAATTAATATTATACAAAAAACTATTAAGTAGAAAATGAATTAATAAACTAAAAGAAAAATGAAAGGAAACAGTCGGTGTTGAGAATATGGAAAAACTACTTCTGCAGATTGTTAAACGTCGAAGGCGACTGTCGCAGTCAACGAAGGGAGTTGGCAGCACCGCGCATTAAACAACAAATCACAACTAGAGGGACTCAGCACGAAAATGAAAGAAGGTCACGTATTGGCTGGCCAATCAAATGTCTCCTTCTATATGCATATTTGCATTTTTTACTCCGCGGCGTGGGTGCTACAAACCAGTAAGAAAGAACTAAGAACACCTACCCGATTCTCCCCGGAAAAAATTACCCTGTCACGTGTGTAAATGTCAAAATTAATGGCGGCAATGATTTTCCATGCTATAATATGGGCCTCGGATTCTTCAAGCATGCGTGCGTAAATGGCGCTCCTTTGATTTTGTACAGCACCAATATGTACATGAAAAATCCTGGGCCCGCCGGCAGCTTGTAGGCAAAGTCCGTTATGTGGGAGGAGTCGATGGTCTATTCTTACTGGTTTGTGGTGGGTGCGATCAGATCAAAACAGAGACAGTCTTCGTAGAGCAGCGCCTTGTTAGGAATAAAACAACAGTCAGCATACGCGGACGACATTGACAACATTGGCAGAACACAGAGGGCTATCACAGACGTGCGTAATAGGGAATGTATCTACAAGAATTCAAGCGAGAAATTACGTTTGCCAACTGCTATCTCTTTGGCAGTTAGCGGTCTATCTCAAACGGCACCGTCCGGGCCTTCCAGGAGGTCTTATGTTCATATAGATACACGTTCGTAGTTTTTATTTAACGCAGTCATGTATGAAAGCTAGACCCACGACTGACTGCATAAGGAAGAAACAGAAATTGCAAATCAGTTGAATATTATTTCTGTGATGAATTTGTGGGTACAAACATTTATTTTTAGATTCAATAGAGCTCCTAAATGCAAAATTGTTCTGTTGTACGGTATGAAGTACCACCGAAAACTACGGTCAATTTCTACAGATTCTACAAGAATCACTCGTTTTGCAATATATTTGCTGGAACTCCACCTAAGCCGCTTAAGAATTTATTATATGAGCGGCAGACATGCGAAATATATTTCACAATAAAATAGACGCAATACCATTTGTCCATATATTATCTCCCCTATTAACATGTAGAATCGAATCTCCTGCATACCTTACATTGTAGATGTATGTAGAATGTGCATAAACATTACGTGCCTGTAGATATTTGCAGAAAGTTACCCTGAAAAATAGTGGTACGATATATTCTGATTATCTGTTCCATATTCCAGTTATGCACAATGAATAAGAAATGTTAAGATGACCCCTAAGATTAGTAGAAGGGCGAAAAAACGCAAATGTTTGGTGGGAAAATTAGGAAGCCATTGCACGATTTATGGAAAGCTGTTGAATATTATGGTTACACTCCAATGATGCTCAAATAAAAACTTACATTTTCAATATCCGAGTATTTTTCTTGCAATTCTCGATCCCGCTTCTTCAGCTCGTCCCTTTGCTTGTAGATTTGTTCCTTAAGCCGCTGTAATACTTGTGTATCAGACAAGGCAGTGGATAGCTCATTGTTTGTGACTGAAATGAAGCTCTCAGTGAGACTGGCACCCAAACCAAACGATTGTGCCGATGCTGATTGTAAATCTTGTGTTTGCTTGACCAGACGCTTGTTTTCATCCTGCAGAGTACTAACCAATTCAACCAATTCATTAGTTTCTGCCCGCCATTGCTCTTCTATGACTTCAAGCTCCTAAAAATGTAAAAAAATAATAAACAATTTGTGAGCCACCATAGCTTTCTATATCCTTAATAAATTACCTTCTCAAATCTCTTCCTAAACTCAGCCTTCTCAAGCTTCTCACTCTCCAATTGTGCAATTTTATCAGTCAACTCCTGTATAGTTGCATTTTCGCGCTCATTTTTTGTTGCTAACGCCTCTAATAATTCCAGAGTGTTGATGATTTTCGGCATAAGTCCGGTAACAGCTTCGGGACCAAATTGATCGATAATTTTTTCATATTCTTTGCCGATGTCAGAGGCCAAGTCGTAAACATCTACGACGCCTATATCGTCGACTGCATCCAAGACCATTTCTCCCATTTCATTAAGATGAAATCCTGGCATCAGTGTGGGTTTCCAACGATTTGAGAAAATGTTGGGAAGTTTTTTTTCCGGTTGAACGAGAGGGACTTCTTTTGCTTTTTTTTTTGTGTACAATAGTTTTTTTTCCGTGACCCAAGCTCGTTTCCCTTTTCACGGGAAATGGTATTGATGAGATTTTTTTGCAGTCAAAAAGTTGATGTTTTTGGTGGAATTGAACGGAATATGTTAGCAATTAGTTTAATTTAATAATGAAAACATTATTCAGATATTTGAGAAGTTATTTGCGCGAGAAAAGTGTTTTTTTAAAAGTCCTCTAATTTTAACGAACCGCAGAAATTGAGAAAATTTGTTGACAGATGACGACAGAAGAGACAGATGACTAATGAACTGAGTGGCGTTGCCAAATCGGAGTTGCAAAGTTGTGCAAATTTTATTCGATTTGATCAATTGGGTCGTTTTTGAATTCCTACTATTCCCTTAACATTTATGTAGGTACGTGAATTACAGAAAAATTATTATTTAGCGCGATTGACTCACCCTCACAAACCACAAAACTGCAGCCCTTACTCGTCCCAGTGGTTATATTATGGCATATTCTCGATAATGTCCCATTTTCATGATTTATGAGAGGCACGTTTACAATTTAAAATAACTATTGACAAAATATTCAACTGGTTGCACGGAAAAAATATTTTTATTTCAGCTGAACTGTCAACAGGGCAATATGACAGCTTGATGATGACAGTTCAATTATGCATTTCACCTCCCGCCATTTAGAATATTCACAGAAAGAAAAAGAGGCGGAGCTATTTATTTCAAAACTGGTTCCATGTATCCTCATTTTTGGCCGAATCTGGTGGTATATTCTCTCTGGTTTGTGCTCACCCTCACCCCCTTAAGGACTAACCATATGAGAGCAAATGAATGATGCATTTATGAACCAAAAATTGCACATTTGACTATTCTGAGATGTATGCGTAACGAGGAGACATAAATAAACATTTATGCCTAAAGATGGGTTTTTACATGTCGGTTGATTGACAAAGTTTGACCGCTCTCGCGTTTATGTCATTGAACAACACTACCGTCAGTTCATTTCCACTTATGTCAATTATTGGCAAAACATAGTTTGTCAGTTGATTGACAAACTACGCCACCTCTTGTGAATGTCTGACAAACATCCGAGATCTCTGAAGTCATGCAAAATTTCGTGGCGTGGTAATGTAAATCCACCATATAACTGTCCTAAAAAAAGGGCTTTTCAATTTAGCCGTTCGGACTCGGCATAAAATTGTAGGAAATTGTAGGTTTCTTCCATTCGTCCCAAATATAAAAAAAAAAATCACGCAAACAAATGGTTGTGAGTTTTGTTAATTGTGTAACGTTGCCTACACGGACCTGTTGTGTCAACTATTTATTTATAACATGAAATTCATTGCACGATTTTAGAAAGGGTGAAATCCATTTTTATTTACCAGTCAATGATTTAAAAGTGTAAAGTTAATTTATTTTAATTAGATTTTATAAACAAAATACGTATCCAACCCATATTTTAGCATGTTTGAAAGTGACGGTAGTACTGTCACTTACCGTCAGTCGACTATTTATCCAACCCATCATAAAGGGCTATATTCATTTCATTAATAGGCCTGTTTTATTGACAATCTATGTCATTGAAGTAAAGTAAATTAGAATCTTCAACCCGCAATTACAACATCTATATAGAGTCTCGAAAGTGTCAAACAGTGTGTAATTGTTGTAATTGCGTTTTAAAAATTCTACTTTACTTTACTTCACTGAGATAGATTGACAATAAAACAATACTGAAATGTATCATGATAGTTGTTGTTGGTGGTGACATTTTTCTTGCTATATTAACGATTTCTATTCATAATATTCATCATTTGGATTTCCGTACGTACCTTACTTGTTTATATATTTTTGTCCTCTACTGTACAGTACTGCCTTTGACAGCAAAACTGGTCTGCGATACTGTACCTTTTTGACCGCTGTCACTTGACAACAAACGAAAAATTTTTCTTGAGAAGTGGTTAACGTTATCACGTATTGCTCGCGTATATTTACAAGTTAAACGGTGATTTCTTTTCAACCTTTGGCGTTGATACGAAATACAATTTTTTTCTTCAACGTTTGTGCAAAAATAAACTCGTTAAGTGTAAAGAAAGTGAGTGTTTGTTTACAGCAGGGGTGTGCCAATCGCATTGCTTTCGTGTGTATCATCTCGGGCAACTGTCGGCATTTTCATGATTTTCCGATAAATCTTGGCACTAAAGTCAATTCAATAACTTCGCAGTTTACCAGTGCAGTGCAAAAAGCTTTTTAAAACCGTTTAAAATGCTCAAAATTGATAAAAACCTTAATAACCCATCGATAATGGAACCAATGGAGTCGCTGACTTTCGTCAAGGTAAGTTAATACTCCGTGTCTTACTTCGCCTCTCCGTAAAAAGTACTATCTTTTGTTATGATTACCTTCACCGAGTTTCTTCCCTACTTCTCTTCTCGGCATACGATACAATAAACAACATTGAGTAAAAAAATTATAATGTACTTTGGTTGACACTACAGCGTAAGGTGTATTCAGTATAGAGGAGCATTGTAAACTCAAGTCGATGCCCGATGTCCCTTAAATAACTTTGAGGGCAATCTCTCGTGATTAAAATTTATTTTGAAACAAAGAAACACCAGTGCAAGTCGTGTGTCTTACAAAATCATATGCATATCACGATCGCGGATGCGAAGAGTGTAAGCGAAAGTGAGGGGGTAGGTACTTAATTTTAATAATTTAAAAACAATATAATATATGTGCAAATCAGCTGCGCAGTTTATAGCTACGCAGAGCCTCCCTTCCATTTTGATTCATTTAATTGTGCTTGCCTATTTTCATTGCTATTCCATTGGAGAATATCAACACAGGCATGATTTTATGACGCGCATTCTAGTTCACATTTGTACGGATCAGATACTACAGTGTGTATGGGATCAGTGGTGGTGGAGGTTTTTTTTTTTTTTTTGTATAATGCTAAACAAGTTAATTGTTTATTAGAGCTCAACTTCGAGACGTTGGCAATTTATTGAAATTTTGTTGCTTTAGAGATTATTGAAACGTTGAACAGTTTTGAATATGTTGTCGTGTTGTTGTTTTAAAAAGCTGTTATCAGTGCATGTCAGTGCTGATAAAATTTGGTGCGACCTTATTGCTTACGACTCTGCCATTCGCCACAAAACAGAACTTGAAGAATCCTTCCAGTTTTCAACACCAACGTGCATAGAGTTGATGTTTACTCTCTACCTCAATGGTGCTGAGGCTGACGTGTTGGTGTTGTCCTATTGTTTGTTGTTCTTTTTGCCGATGATGTCTATCTCGTGCTTACACATGCTCTTCGCACTACCTGTTCCAACATGAGATAAAATGAGTCGTAATTGAAGACACATAAGCCGATTAATAGGTCCCTTGCAATACCACCTGAATCTAGAAAAAGGTGTGTCCCTTACTCGTTGCACTAGTGTTGAAAAGTTATGATCGATAGCAATCCTGTTTTTATTTGTATTTTAAAATATTAAATATTTTTGTTATTCTTAATTTGTCCTTCAACAAATAAACTTGTTTCTAAATAAAACCTTTGCTTACGCGAAGAAGATGAGGTTAATTTGTTCGAAGAAAGAGGTACAGAGTTAAATGATTTGGAAGCTACTGCTGATCTTAATAGAAACGAGCATGTTGAGGTCGGTGAGAGTGAACTTAGTGATGTTAATGAAATCCTGACGGAAGATGAAGAAATACATCCTGAATTACAGAACGAGCCTAACATTTCTCAACCTGAAACACCAATCAGAAGAAACACTCGAGAGAAACGTCACAAACTGGTCACAACGTCAATACTGCTATCACGAGTATTGGAGATGTTCCTGAAACATATCAAGACATTGAAAGAAGAGCACATTGTGGGAAATGGATTGAAGCTGTAAATGAGGAACTAAAATTCATGGAGAAAAACAATGTCTGGTCAATGGAAAAGAAACCCTGTGGTCAAGTTAAGCTGATACAGTCGAAATGGGTATTCACAATCAAAACTGATGAAAATGGAGTACCAACCCGACATAAAGCTAGACTGGTAGCGAAAGGCTACTTACAAAGCTGGAATAGATTTTAATGAAACATATTCTCCAGTGGCCATGTTAACCACAGTTAGGATTGATTTGGCCGTAGGACTTCATTTTGGATTAAAGTTTCATCAACTAAATGTGAAAATAGCGTTCCTGCATGGAAATCTTCAAGAATCATTGTACGTGTCAGTTCCAGAAGGAGTGACTTTCGATGAAGGACATGTTTGTAGACTGAACAAATCACTGTATGGTGATCGCCTCGATGCTAGAATGATAAGTTCCTCAGTTATCTCATTGAAGTCGGATTTAGATGATCAAATCACGACTATTGTCTCTATATCAAGCCTGGAGATGAAGACATGATGTTCCTGATCTTGTATGTTGACGATGTCCTGATATCGTCCATAAAACGTCTTAAGAAGAAGATGTCTAAGAAATTTGAAATGTCCGATTGTGGAGAGCTATAATTCTTTCTTGGTTTGAAATTTGAAGTGAACCAGTCTCAAATAAGAATCTCTCAGCAGGCTAATATTAAAAAGCTTCTTACAAAATTTGATATGGAGGAGTGCAATTCCGTCAAAAGTCCTATGGAAAGGTCAACTCAAAATCAAGACAGATGGAAGTCTTATATACATATATATATATAATAGTGAGTGTGAGACTTGATTTATGTTTCCCTGTTGAATACTTAAGCTACGATTACACGGCCATTTTTTCGAGTCATTTAAATGGCGCTCTGACATAAAAATCCCGTCACAAAGCAGTCATTTAAATGCCGCTCTGTGTGATCGCCATTTTTGGCAGCATCATTTAAATGACTAGGAAAATGGCGCACCAAATGACATGAATTAAGTGCTATTTAAATGGCGGAAAAAAATGGCCGTGTGACCGCTCTTCAATGACGCCTAGGACAATGGCATCCCAACGGAAAATTCTAAATGACTCGCAGTGTCCGTCATTTGATTTTGGGACTCAAATGGCGATGATAGTCATTTCGTGTGATTGCCATTTTTTCAATGACCAATCGTAGCTTAAATGTCGATCTAATGCGACATTTTATCCTGACGTCAGAGCGCCATTTAAATGACTCAAAAAAAATGGCCGTGTAATCGTAGCTTTAGGCCGGTTTCAACAAAACCCATCTGTCGAACATTGGCATGCGTTAAAAAAAGTACTTAGGTTTTTTAAAAGAAACCCAGGAAAGAGCACTAGTTTTCAAAAATGAAGTAAAGAATGAACCAATTGTTGGGTATGTAGATTCTGATTGGGGAAGCGATTCCAACGATAGGAGGTCTGTTAGCGGCTACATCATTCAAGTATTTGGATGCAGTGTCGCATGGTGCAGTAAGAAACAAAAAACTGTGGCAACGTGATCGAGTGAGGTCGAGTTTATTGCGCTAAGCAGTGCCGTTTCAGAAATAACAATGGTTAAAGAAATACTTCAGGATCTTCAAATACAAAATGAACCGGTGAAGATATTTGAGGAAGTTTGTTTATAGCTAATAATTTGGAATGTAAACGCTCCAAACATATTGACATAAAACATCACTGCATAAGAGACCATAACAAAAATGGTTCAATCAAATTGTTGGAATCAATCGCATCTGAGAAGCAACTTGCAGATTTTTTAACTAAGGCTTTAGACCCTAATCGATTCAAGCATTTATCACTGGAGCTGGGATTACAGGATTGAGAGGGAGGGTTGAAAAGTTATGATCTATAGCAATCCTGTTTTCTCAACAAATAAACTTGTTTCTAAATAAAACCTTTGCTTACCCTTCAGTTTCTTAGAGTTTGAGCAGACTTCTAATGCCTTTATTTGTTTTGTTGAAATTTTGGTTCCTAAGAGAACCGGGCAAGTACAGCTTCTGCTAAAAAATCTCTAAACCAGTTATGGAACCTACTTCTCCGCTGAAATCCAAATTATCGAGAAAGATCCTTTCAAATTATTTTTATTATGAGCTTCCATTGAAGGTAGGCCCTTTGGACATATTTTGACAACAAAATATCTAGGGAATTATTAAACTAAGCAGTATTAAGTGTGCTTGACTACTGTGATTAATGTGCTTGACTACTGTGCGAGGGATCCCAGGTTCGATCCCCGGAAAAACACAAATTACATCTTAAGGTTGTTTCTACTGTGCCACCTCTCGCGAACGTCTGACAAACATCCGAGAGTATTACTGTCCTGAAAAAACTTCTCAATTCAGCTTTTCGGACTCGGCATAAAATTGTAGGTTCATTCCATTCGTCCCAAAAATAGAAACTCACACAAACGAATGGTTGCGAGAAGCTAGGCCTTGGGTGTCTACCGCCTGTTGCGCCACCTATTTATTCCCTGGAATGCAAATTCCTTGGAATTTAATGACCTACAACAGGCTTCTTTCTGCAGAGAAATTAAGTCCTTTTCGGTGGGCAAGGGTTTATGTTCTTCCTTTTGACTTTTTAATTTCAATTGATTCATCAACCATTGCGATTGGCCCATTATGGTGCCTAGTTTTGTATGAGAATCCTGTTTACCCTTTTTAACCTAACTTCATCTTGTATGTAGCAATCGGAATATCAGGTAGACTTCCATGTTTGGCCAGTTCATCTAGCTTAGATAAGAGATGAGTGTAGGGCGAATATAGAATTTTTAACCTTTAGCTAAATTATGTACACATATTGGCAAGGCCATCGCGAATGAATTCCGATAGAAATCTTCCCTATTAGTTGGCTAAGTCTCTTTTTAAGGAATTGTTTCCCAGTATCCTCAAACTACCAATTCCGATTTTTTGGATAGACAACATCCTAAGAAAGCATGTTAAAATGTTTGCCGGGATTTATATCCTGACTTAGATTGTAAACGAGTCTATGCAGATTCTAGATATTGCAAACCATCTCGCCAACACTTTTAAGTTTTTTCTCACCACTTATCGATATAAACTTTATTAATGTGAGGTAGCCTCTACATACGTCGGACCATTGTGTCTTTTCAGCTCCCGAAAGAACTTTATGGCAATATAAGAAATATTGCCAATCCAATAGCAGTCTCCTAGGTATGAGTATCAAAACATAAGAGAATGATTTGTTCGACTTAAGCTGCAAGAAGGGTGAGAGAGTTGAGTTTTCGGTCTTTAAATTAAAGTGGAAAAAGTTTCAATGAGACAGAATGTCCCAGAAAGTATTAAATCCACCGAGCTGTCAGCGGCCCACGTTGCACGTTTGGAAACGGAGGCGGCGAATATGTGTCTAGTTGTTAATTAGAATAAAACAAAGTGTGCTGAAATATTGCCCAGCACCGGCGACTTGAGAAAGACGTCACAATGGAAAGGCATTTGGAAGTAGTCGAAGATTTTATCTTCTTAGGCTCTACAATTAGACAGAATCAATGGAAGAAATAACTCCTGCCAATCGCTGGTTCCTTCGGACTAAGAAGGCATACTAAGAAATAAAGCCCTCTCTTGCAAAACGAAGGAGATAATACACAAGACCTTAATCATTCCAGTTCTGGTGCATTATACAGAAGCATAGACCTTGTCAAAGGCGGATTAAAACCTTTTGAGAGATTTATTCTTCGGTAGTTATCCATACATAATTTGCTTAGGTCAATAGAATTTTTTCAATAGTGAATAAAAAAAATTATACAATCGGGAACTGAAAAAAAAAACTACATACATATGTACATACATTTTCAATGGCCCGGTTATCCATTAAAGCGGACATGCGTTTAACATGACCAAACCCCCGAAGAATGGACCGCTCCGTCCGGAGAAGTACCTGCTTGACATTGAGTTCCTCACGTATTCTCGTATTTCTAATGCGATCTCTACGGGTCACACCAGCAATACAACGGAGGAATCTCATTTCGGACGCTTGTATTCGCGATCTTATTCTTTCGGTCATTACCCAAGCCTCATGACCATAGGCAAGAGTTGGAACAAACACCGAATTAAAGACTGACAACTTAGCTTTGACACCAAGTTCAGTCCTCCTGATAACAGAATGACCAAGCTGTCTCAAAATCGATCCAGCCTGACCAATCCTACAGGAAAACTCGGCATTGCTCCTTCCATCACTCGTAAAAAAAAAACTATACAAACAAAACTTACCGACCAAAATGTCCCAGCTACCAGCATGTTGCGATTTCCAGGGGTTTGGCTTCTCCGTTCGATTTTCAGCAAACGTTTTGGATTATTTGCAGGAAAGTCAGAGTTTGCAACGCCAACGCTTTTTCAACACCGCACCTTTTCAACAAACCAACAAACTTTCTATGAATAGGTATCTGATATGAAAATTTTAATTTTTCGTTTCTGACATACCTACATACATTTATAATTTAATTATTGACTTGCTTTTGTTTCTTTACATTTTTTTTTCTTAAGGTTCAAATCTATATCAATTTTTTTTTCGTGTTATATCGTGCTATTCTCTGTTTTAGACAGTTGGAATTTCCATCCTTTGGATTTTAGGTTGAAGGAGATGTCTTGGAATGATATACGGAAAAGTGTGTGTTTATTTCATCCGCATGTATACGATTATCTATATACTACTTGCTTTGGATTAGCCATGATTTGACTTAAGTCATCCAAAGCGATTGATAATGGGGAGTCCTGTGGGGTCGCATTAAATAGAGCAAGGGACGTCGAAAAGGCGCATTGTTATATGTATTATACTTTAGAGCACAGAAACACTTATTTATCGTCAGTTCAGTAAAAATTTTTAGTGCCTGATTGGATAGTCTTTCTTTACAGTCCGGGATAGACCACTACTGTACCACTACCACGTTGAGCGAATATCGCACCAGTTTCTGTAAGTTTAAAAGAAAACAAGGACAGCAAAAAGAACAACCTGGGCAAACTACTGTTCCAGCATCGAATCTACCACAGAGACGGCTAGACTACGGAAAATCCTAGCCAAAGCCCCTTCCACCATGGGCTACCTTTGCAAGGATGATAACAGCTGGACAGCAGACAACCAGGAAGCCTTAGAGCTGCTCCTAGGAACCCACTTTCCGGGTTGTACACATAAAGGAAGTCAGCCTTTCAATCCTATTACCAACCCCCCTTCACTTCGGGATGAGGAACTGGTAAGCAGCATGGAGTGTACTAGTAAATATAAAATAGCATGAGCTTTAAAATCCTTCCAACCCTACAAATCTGCCGTACCGGACGGTATTATGCCAATCATGCTACAAAATACGATCGAAACGACAATCCCGTGGCTACAGGCAATATACATAGGTTGTCTGAAACAGGGATTCATTCCAGACAGCTGGAAAAAGTGAAAGTTGTCTTCATCGCCAAAGCTGGGAAACCCAGTCACTCCACAGCCAAAGATTGTAATCCAATAAGTCTTTCTTTCTTTCTTTTGAAAACTCTAGAAAGACTATTGGACGTACAGATAAGGAACAATCTAGAGACTAATGGCTCCCTATGTGGTGCACAACACGCATTTGCGAAAGGCAGATCTGTGGAAACAGCACTACATGAGGTCACTAGAACCATCGAGAAGTCCTTAAACTTAAAAGAATTTACGTTGGCAGCCTTTCTAGACATAAAAGGGGCTTTCAACAACCTAAACATTTTACATTTACATTACCATTACATCCTCACTTGAGGAGCTTGAAATGGATTACTACCTGATTAACTGGGTTAAAACAATGCTTAACAGCAGAATCATTAACAGCAGTCTTGGAGACAGTACTATTGAGAGATCGGTTAATAGAGGTACGTCACAAGGTGTGGTTTTATCTCCCCTCCTATGGAACATCTCAATAAACGAACTTCTTAAATCACTCGTCAACACTGTATCAAGGTGGTCATCTTCGTTATCACAGCTCTCTAAGTGGACGGAGAAGAACGGTCTATCGGTTAACCATAACAAGACTGAACTCATCCTGTACACCAGAAGATAGGATACCAAAATGGGAACCACCAAAATTGAGAGGCATTCGTCTTAACCTCTCACCCGAAGCCAAATACTTGGGTATCGTGCTCAACACCAAATTAAACTGGAAACGGAATACGGAGGAAGGAATGAAGAAAGGACTAAATGCTTTCTACGCCTGCACGAAGGCTTTCGGGAAGAAATGGAGCTTACAACCGAACATAGTGCACTGGATATGTACCGCGATTGTAAGACCAATTCTGACCTATGGATCGGTTGTATGGTGGGAGGCTGTCAACACCAAATCCTACCCCAAGAACCTGAACAAGGTACAAAGAATTGCTTGCATAGGTTTAACGGGTTCACTAAAATCTACACCACATATGGGTCTAGGAACGTTGCTGAACCTACAATCGAGCTATATACTAAGAACGTGGCAGCCAAGGTGCTCTCAGACTACGAGAGAACAAAATTTGGAAGCCCGAGTCATTCGGTCACTCACGCATACACTTTACATATCACATTTTTGATCAGAGCGTCCTAATGCCACTACACAGACTACAAGAAACCGAGGTATGACTTTGACAAGAATTTCACAGTCTGTATACCGGACAGGAAGGACTGGCTCTCCCCGAGTATACCCATCTTCACATATAGCTCAAAGACGGAGAATGGAACGGGAGCAGGAGACTTCTCAGAAGAATTAAACATCAGCCACTCATACCGACTGGCAGACCATTGTAGCTTTTTCCAGGCGGAGATCTACGATGTTAAGAAAGCTGCGCAAACTATCTTAGCGAAGGAACTACCAGCAATGGAAATCACCTTCTGCGTGGACAGCGACACACCACTTAAAGCGATTAACTCCAATCTGGTAAACTCCTTTCAGTGCCTTTCAGCATTGAGAGCATTAAACCATCACACATTAATGCTGTGCTGGGTTCCTGGACATGTTGGTGTAGAAGGGAACGAGGCGGCAGATAAATTGGCCAGATGCGGCTCCGAAGAAGAAGTAGAAGTTGCAGAGATGAAGAGGAAATAGAATCTGTGGAACATCTCCTGTGTCACTGCCCATCCCTCCAAGAACGCCGCTACTCTTGTATGGGAGCACGGTTCTTCGACGGTTTGGAAGATCTAGCAACGATACCTCTATCAGATTTAAAAAGATTCATCAACAGATTCGAATGGTTTTGTTAGATGCATTGTTTGCTAGAAGCATTAGCGTAGCATTCATTTCACAAGCGTATCGCTGTCTACCTCGAAAGTAAATCCGCGTTAGAGTTCTACGTCACCAAATCGGAAAATTACAGACCTAAAATGGTCACTCTTAAAAGGGCACAGTGTTTAAAAAATTACACGATTCTGTAGCCTGAGTTAGATCGAAGAAAATCTAAAGACTTGATAAAAATTAGCAGATCAAAGTTAAAAATACACTCTGGACATTGCCTCCTGAGGAAGCACGCTAAGAGATAAGGTTTAACGAAGGGCTGTAATGTTTGGAATACACAAATCGGGCAATTTATTTCATATTTTTTTGTAGTTCTATAATCTTTTTTCTAAAGGAAAGTGCTATATCAAATTAATCTTACCGGAAGTAAAGGGTGTCCCACGCAAAATGTAATTTCGATAGAAAATATAGATTTTTATTTAGAAAGCTCAATTTTTGTATTGACTCATAAAGTATACAGATTGGGGTTATGTATGAATAGCTCATCGGATAAATGTCGGCCACGGCTTTGCTGGCAAGTACGTACTATTTCATTGAAATTTTCTAAGACTGTTTCGCAAAAATGTTGCTGGATTTCATTAATACACCTCCCAATTTCCTCTTTCAAGGCGTTTTAATGGTCGCGGGCTTGTTTGCATAGACCCCCAAAGAAAAAAAGTCCAATGGCGTTAAATCGCAAGATCTGGATCAGCAATTACACGATTAGAAAATGGCTCATGCAGTACATAATTGAATTGTTTCTCTGGCTGTATGGCATGTGGCACCGTCTTGTTGAAAGCCAGGCACGTAGCCAGGGGGGGGGGGGCTTGAGGGGCTGAACCCCCCCCCAGAAAGTCTAGACAAAAAAACTAAAATTTTCTAAAGCCGAATTTAAGACTATCATTTCAGTTTCAGTTTTAGTTGAGTTATCAGTTAAGCTTGTTACAGCCGATTTCTTCACAAAGTACTAGCGCTAGTACCGGTATTAGACCAAAAGTTGATACTCAAATACCTAGGTATCAGGTAATTTCTTCACGAAGTACTAAGATGAATTTGGTACCGAGTATTAATTAGTACTCGTTATGAGCTTGACCCTCAAAATCGGCAGTCTAACGTCGTTAGTACCTGAATTAGATCGATTTCATTGCTTTCGCTCTTGCCTATTTTTGTCAAAAAGTAAATACATCGTAGGTTTAAGTCTAATGAAGTTGATTAGAAAATGGATTTCATTTTCGATAGGGATAATTGGTTCAATAATTTCGATGACGACATTGAGAATGAGAATGGTGAAGATGGGGTGGCAACTCGTTGATCTGAGCGGCGCATCTACCATATTATACTACAATGGAATACAGTAAATACTTAGAACGATGTGGATTTTTTTGGCGATTTCAGTTGTCCAGAGTAACGTTTTTTTACGTTCGAACGTGGACGAATTGCAGTACGGTTAACGATTTTACCAGTAATCGTTAGATATTGCCTGAGCAGCAATTGCTGATCAGATCACTCTACGATTCATGACAAGTGGATCGATTCGATGTAAATAGTGGTTGCCGACGTCATTTGCGTACCAACCGCTAGTGTATGTCGCACACTGCCAAAAGTATGATGTATGGCCTTGACACGCCATTTGGACAAATTGATTCAAATGTCAGCAACATTAAAAGAACAGGAGGTGGCCGCTGCTGCATTTTATCGCTTTGCATAGTCTCCACGAACAATCAGTGCAACCTACCGCACTCATGTTAAATTGCAAACACCGAATTGGTTAGTTCAGTTCCATAATGTGCAATAATAGAAAAAAAAACATCCAATCATATACGCTATCATATGCTATCCAATGCTGGATACCCCTAAACACACACTATTTTACAGCAGGAAAGCAACAAAAATATAAAAAAAATACTTGTTCTTATAAATAAAAATCAGTCATCCTGCAAAATGTTTGACGCCCAATGAGCTTAAAAATGTCACCGTTATGACATTTCAGTCAAAAATGGGTACTAGACCAGTTTTTAGACGTATTAGTCGTAGTACGGTTGATAAATTTAGCTCCGGTACTAGCAATGTGAAGAAATACACAAGTACTAAGTTCTCGTTAGTACCGAGTATCAGAGCTAGTACCATGTCTAGCTAAGCTAGATCGGGTACTAGTACTAATGTGAAGAAATCGGCCGTTAGACTATAATTTCAGTTTTAGTTGAGTTATCAGTTAAGCTTGTTAACCTGATGTCTAAATGCAAAAATGAAAGCGTTTAACTAAAACTAAAACTGAGACTAAAACTGATGGAATTCCCATAAGTTTTCAGAAGTTTTAGTAGATAAATCTTCTAACCTTCGGCTAATCATGAGTAAATTGAAAGCGCAACTGAATACTAGACTGATGTCTAAATACACTGCAGAACATCAGTTTAACTGAAAGTTTAACTGAAAGTTTAACTGATAGCTCAACTAAAACTGAAACTGAAATGATTGTCAAAATAGGGCTTTAAGCCCTAAATTCAAATCTATAAAAATAAGACTATCCCGGTAGGTATACAGTATTCAAACGCTAGGTATGTACATTGTACACTGGTTATGCCAAGTCAACTCCTGCAATTCGCACTTACCTTGGTGTAGTTTGGCGTATTTTTTTGGAAGTGATTATAACAAAGCCAAAAGATAGTAGAAAAGTTTTGCATGGAAAAGTAAAAGTGACCTAGCTTTAGATTCTAAAAAAAATACGCCTGTTAGTGAAATTTCTTCCGCAACTGTTCAAATGCATTATATTATAACTTTCAAAAATTTCATTACAAAGCACGCACCAGAGAGCTAAAAAAAACTCGACTTCTACGAAACAAGATTTATTGAAAATACATCTCAATAAGTCTTGAAGAAATAACGAGCAGAACGATGTATTCGAAAGCATCAACACTTTTGGCAGCGCCAGCGGTCCAAAAAAGTAATTTCCTAGTAAGCATCATTACATGCGAAAATCTGTTCAGTTTAACGCTGCCCTTATCAATTTTCCTTAGATTCCGTTTTTGCAATCGACCGCACAAAAGAAGTTCTGAATTCTCTTAAGAACATCAGAGAAAATACCGAAGATTTTTTCAGAGAGACTTTTCAGTCCGCATCCCAACTTGCAGAGGACTTATTTGAAGTTAAATTAAGAGCTCCAAGAACTTCATTGCGCGTTCCAATCCAGAAACCTTTCTACTGAAGCCTATTTTAAAGTATCTACAAATACGATATAGTGATTCCTTGCATTACATACACTCGTTAATACAAAATCTTACGGACAGATTCATGGTCAACGATGGCGTTCTACCATCGTTTCAAGCTCTTCTCCCAGGTTTTGCTGCAGTTGAGCGAGTGAACGAAATGGAAAAGCTAACAGGCTAACCCCTTACTTTGATAATGCAATTTCACTGTCAGCTGTGAAAGCTGAAGACATTCTTTGGTGCGAAAAAAAAAATCGTCGAGTGATACTTCTACCGAAGTTTTGAAATTGCTTGATATATGTGACAAGACTTACTTTAGAGGTATAAATTTCTTGCTTATGGTTTTAGCAAAGCTTTCAGTTACCACAGCTAGTGTTGAAAAAACCCTTTAAGCTATGAAAAGGATTAAAACAATGTCCCGAAGCGTTATAGAGAATGCAAGGTTAAGGTAACTTGCTATGATATCTGTTCATTCGGATATTATTGTGGATCTAAATAAGGTGATTGATCTCATGTTAAAAAAAAATCAAGAATTCTTCTGCTTCAAAAAATGTGTGTAAAATTATTGTTTAAGTACCTATGTTCGTTTAAGTACATACGATTTAAAAACTAATACGACTCAATGAATTCGAATATTCCTAGTTTTTTGCTTTATAAGATTTGGATCAAGCCCCCCCCGAACCAAAATCCTGGCTACGGCCCTGTTGAAAGCACATGTTGGTCACATTCATATCTTGTAAGTTAGGGTTATTATGTCACGATACATTAATTGTAACTGCCTGACCAGCCGCATTTTCGAAGAAAAATGGTCCGATAATGCCTCAAGCCGAAAATCCGCACCAAACAGTCCCGCGTTGTGGATGCATTTGTTTCTCAACAATTACTCGGGGGGTTTTCTAAAACCCAAATGCGACAATTTTGACGATGATGAAAATGAGCTTTAACACTTTGTTCGAAAATTGCGGACTGCAGTTGACAAACCTTCATTATTTTTCAAATATTGCTCAACAATAAAAATGCGTTGTTCTTTCCTATAGCGCTCCACACATTGTTATCTCTTTTCTGTTGGCATCACTGTGCATCATTGACATACTTAATGTGAGCATTTCACCCGCTTTGGCGGGTTTTACCCTCTTTTTTTACCTAAAATCCCTCCAACCGCCACCACAACCATTTTCCCGCTTTTTGATAAAATCCTTTTTTTTTTACTACGTTGGAAGATTTTTTAATTAAAAAACGTATAAGAACCCTGATTAGATTTTATGAGACAATACGTAAAATTTTTCAGGTCAGAATCTACTTTTGGGAAACCCGCCGAACACGCCCGCTTTTTGGCAACAAATGAATGGTCACGTTAGACATACTATACATGGGCTGCTAGCAGCCAATATTCCCGTTGAAGCAAACATAAGCACTATCTCTTTTGGTTCACGGCGGAGAGAAACGAAAACACTCAAATGTCATCGAGCAATTCGTGCGATTTTGTTTGAGTGCTGAGTGCGCCATCGGCTATAGAACGCTCGAAATAATTTAAATAAGTCGTTATTTTGCGCAGTTGCAATGTTTCTACAATGGATGGCACTGTGTTCTATGTCAAAAATAGCAACGGCGCGCAGAGGTTTCATATCTTCGCCGCACTGAATCAAAAGGCACAAACCAGTAAGAATAGACCGTCGACTCCTCCCACATAACGGACTTTGCCTACAAGCTGCCGGCGGGCCCAGGATTTTTCATTTATTGGTGCTGTACAAAATCAAAGGAGCCCATTAACGCACGCATACTTGAAAAATCCTAGGCCAATGGTATAGCATGGAAAATCATTGCCGCCATTAGTTTTGACATTTACACGTATTCACAGACAGGGTAATTTTTTCCGGGGGGAATCGGGTAGGTGTACGGGAAGTCGGCGGTCTATTCTTACTGGTTTGTGTCAAAAGGGCTAGTGGAGTGCTTATGTTTGCTTCATTTTTGCTCACAGGTTGTGGAAAGTGATAGACATGTTACCTAATAAAAGTGATTTTAATTATGTGAATAAAAGCCTGATAAAAGACTGTTTTATGTTATTTGGACCAGTACTCTTAGAAATAATTAACAATTCTCTTAGAAGTGGTTAATTTCCGAGTACTTGGAAAACGTCATTAGTAGTACCAGTGCAGAAAGTTAATAACTCTTTAAAATGTAAAGACTTCAGACAGATAAATATGTTACCAATCTTCGAAAAAATAATAGAAAAAGTAGTGCATATTCAGTTCGAACATTTCCTGGAAGTAAATAATATCATAATTGAAAACCAATCCGGATTGAGAAAAAAACATTCATGTGAATCTGCCCTGAACCTTGTGATATCGAAGTGGAAGGAGTCAATTCACGACAAGTATATAATTGCTGCTGTGTTCCTCGATCTTCAAAGAGCCTTCGAAACAGTCGATAAAAGTATATTGCTAAAAAAATTGGAAGCGTATGGAGTAAGGAACATAGAATTTAACTGCTTTAAATCATATCTTACTGGACGAAAACAACAGGTAAAATTTAACAACACTTTATCGGATCCAATTGATGCTAATTTAGGAGTGCCACAAGGTACTATACTAGGACCTTTACTGTTCTTACTGTATATTAATGATATGAATAAATCACTCAAAAACGGAAACCTTATATTGTTTGCTGACGATGGACTATTATTTGTTATAGAAAAAAACGTTGACTTATGTAAAATTAAATTAGCTGAGGACAATTCAAAATATTAAAAAATATCTTCAAATAAACAAATTGAAATTAAATGAAAAAAAAACTAAAGTTATGATTTTAAATGGTAAATTTAATACGGATAAATTTGAAAACTTTGAAGTAGTTGAAGAAACAAAATACTTAGGTATCCAAATTGATAATAAACTAAGTTTTAAGTCACACTTTGACTATGTAATTAATAAAATTGCTAGTAAAATAGGATTCCTGAGAAGAATTAGAAAAAATGTATCTATATTAACTGCTATAAAAATATATAATGTAATATTTCGTCCATATTTTGAATATTGTCCCACCATTCTTTTGCTATGTCCTGATGGAATTAAAGATAAATTGCAAAAACTTCAAAATAAGGCTATGAGATGTATTCTTAAATTTAATAGATATACACACATTAATTATATGTTAGAAATATTGAAATGGCTAAGTGTAAACCAAAGAATTGTAATGCTAGTAATTGTTTATATATATAAAATAAAAAATAATATATTACCAAAATATTTAAAAAATAAATTGACTATAAGAGCAGATTCCCAGCCATATAGCTTAAGAAACAATAATAATTTCAATTTACAATTTTTTAGAAACCATAGAACACAGAATATGCTTTTTTATAAAGGTTTAAAAATGTTTAAGCCCCCTCATGTAGCTGACCTCCCCGTGGTGGGGGGCAGGCAACATGTCTAGGTTCACCTAGACATGGCTAACGAAGCACACACCCAATGATGACAAAGCGACGAAAGCGAGCCTCGGATATTGCCAAGCCTGTCAAAATAGGGCGCCCTTTGGAGCCAGGCCTGAAGGGTGGCAGTTTGCGAGCGTCTGGTGGTCGGCTTGTCACGCTCGGCAGTCGGCCGGGTTTAACCCGAAACGGCTACGAGCTTCCTGTCAATGGTCTCGCAAACCATTATGGGGGTCAGAGGGTGGATGCGCTATGCACCAATAGGGGCGTAAGTGGACTTTCGGTTACTCGACAACGGCATCGACTTAGGATAGGCACGTGGAACATCTCTTCGCTCACGGGAAAAGACCTGGAGCTTGTTGGGGAGGCTGTTAAATATCGACTAGATATAGTTGGTGTTTCCTCAACAAAGCAAAGGGGTTCTAGAACTGTGGACCTTGCAGATGGGTGGAAACTCTTCATGTCGGGAGTAGCACCTTCAATGTCTGCTCAGGCGGGAGTGGGGATACTCACAAGTCCCAGGCTGTCAGGCAGAGTATTGGAGTGGATACCATTAGGAGGGAGAGTTGTGAACTTAAAGCTTAAGCTTGAAAGATCAACTCTGGCTCTAGTGCAGGTGTATGCACCGAATCTGGAGTCGGGGTACGCAGCTTTCTTAGATAAAGTTGATGCAGCCCTTGAAAAGGTTGCAGATATGGATTCTTATATCCTGATGGGTGATTTCAATGCTCACGTGGGTGCGGATTTCTCGACATGGGGCAGCGCGATTGGGAAACACGGTGACCCCCATCAGAACGCGAACGGAGAGAAGTTGTTGGACTTTTGTTGTTCAAATGGAATGTCCATTATGAACACTTTCTTTCCACACAAAGATATCCATAAATACACATGGTACCGTCGAAGTCTGCAGCAGAAATCGCTGATAGATTTCTTTGTGGTACCGTCGTGTATTAAAAGGATGGTTTGTGATGTTCGTGTGTTGAGAGGGGCTGAACTGTCAACTGATCACCACCTGGTGTTGTGCAAATTGTATCTCAACGATCAAATACCTATCCTGCCAAAGCGTAAACCAAGAATGGTTACGCGCATACGGTGGGAGGGACTACAGAACGATGAGATACGGGAGGAATTTGCACGGCAGGTATCTGCAAGGTTTGAACAAATTCCAAATGTTCCATTGAATGTAGAGGAAGAATGGCAGCTGTTTTCAACAGCAGTTATTGCCTCTGCAGGACATGTTTGCGGAGTGAAGCGGCTCGGTGTGGCGGCTGGTGGTGAGAAAAGAACTGCGTGGTTTAAAACGCCCGGAGTTCAAGAAGCTATCAGAGAGAAGAAGAAGGCTTTCAAGGTGTGGATTCATTTGGGGGACTCTCCTTCTCGAAACCGGTACATTGAGGCGCGAAGAACTTGCAAATTGGCTGTTAAAGCAGCCAAAGAACAGTCTTGGAAGGAGGTCGGCGAAAAATTGGACCGTGATCACAGATCTGCAAGCAAGGTGTTCTGGCAGACCATCCGCCGTCTTAGAGGAAGGAAGTGGAACATCATCGAAGGAGTCAAATCCAAAGATGGTACACTTCTTTCTAATGAGGAGGACATCTTGCGCAGATGGAGCGAGCACTTTTCCGAATTGCTCAATCCAATCCAGGGCATCGAGGATGACACATCTATCGCCTTAAGCAGGGCGGAAAATAGTCCCACGGTAGAGGAAGTCACTTTTGCGATCAAATCGCTAAAAGCTGGCAAATCTGCCGGAGTGGATGAAATCCGGCCAGAAATGCTAAAGGCCTTAGGTGAATAGGGAGTCAAATGGCTCGCTCGTGTCATTAAAGTGGCCTGGGAATGCGGCGAAACTCCCAGCGATTGGCAGATTGGGGTGATTGTGCCCCTTTTCAAGAAAGGGGATAAAAGGGATTGTTCCAATTACAGGGGTATATCACTTTTAAGTCTCCCCGGAAAAGTCTTTGCCAAGGTACTGGAAACGCGTTGCAGAGCTGTGGTCGAGGCACGATTAGGAGATGAGCAGTGCGGCTTTCGTCCCGGCAGAAGCACAACCGACCAGTTATTCACTCTCAGAATGGTACTGGAGAAGGCTTGGGAGTATGCTACACCTGTTTACGCTTGCTTCGTAGATTTGGAGAAAGCATATGACCGAGTCCCTCGAGGGAAACTCTGGAGTGTATTACAGGAGTATGGAATTGATGGTTCTCTCTTGAGAGCCATTCAATCTCTTTACACAAACTGTAAAAGCTGTGTTCGGGTAAACGTCGTTAAATCAATACCTTTCACCGTGGGCGTTGGACTTCGCCAGGGGTGCGTCTTGTCTCCTCTCCTTTTCATTACTTATATGGACTGGATGTTACAGCGCAGTCTTGGCGAAGAACGTTTCGAATTGGGAGATCTGAGGATAAGTCATTTGCTTTTCGCTGATGACTTGGTCATCCTTGGGTCCTCTCAGACTGAACTTCAGCGCGCACTCGATCGGTTTGTAGCCGTTTGTGTTGAAGCTGAGATGAAGGTAAATGTGAACAAATCTGAAGTGATGGTCGTCTCCAGAACGCCTGTTCAATGCACTCTGCATGTTAGTGGAGTCCCATTGAAACAGGTGGAGAAGTTTAAGTATCTCGGGGTCTTATTCACGAGTGATGGAAGGAGCAATGCCGAGTTTTCCTGTAGGATTGGTCAGGCTGGATCGATTTTGAGACAGCTTGGTCATTCTGTTATCAGGAGGACTGAACTTGGTGTCAAAGCTAAGTTGTCAGTCTTTAATTCGGTGTTTGTTCCAACTCTTACCTATGGTCATGAGGTTTGGGTAATGACCGAAAGAATAAGATCGCGAATACAAGCTGCCGAAATGAGATTTCTCCGCTGTATTGCTGGTGTGACCCGTAGAGATCGCATTAGAAATACTAGAATACGTGAGGAACTCAATGTCGAGCAGCTACTTCTCCGGACGGAGCGATCCATGCTTCGGTGGTTTGGTCATGTTAAACGCATGTCCCCGACCAGGATTCCACGACGTGCTATGGAATCCGTACCATCGGGCAGGCGTCCCCTAGGTAGACCCAGGATGAGATGGTTAGATCAAATTCATAATCTCTCATCTACCCGTATGGGGATTGCCCTTGATGATTTAGAGTCGATGGCGGAGGATCGAAAGCTATGGAGGATCCACTTGAGCAACCTACACCCGCGACCCACTTAATGGACAAGCGGACCATTGAAAATGAAAAAAATGAATGAAATGTTTAATGAACTACCTAATGATATTAAGTCAGTGAACAATTTGTTTAGATTTAAGTCACTAGTTATTAATTTTGTAAGATCTAACTATGAATAACTAGAAAAATTAAAACAATGTTAAAAATAGCGATAAGTAATAGCTAAATAAAAGTAATCTATCTATCTAAGAAGTTTAAGTATCCCGGGGTCTTATTTATACGTGTGATAGAAGGAGCAATGCTGAGTTTTCCTGTACGATTGGCCAGACTGCGTCAATTTTGAGACAGCTCGGTCATTCTGTTATTAGCAGGGCTTAACTTGGTGTCAAAACTAAGTTGTCTGTCTATATATTTCGGTGTTTGATCCAACTCTTACCTATTCGATCATGAGATTTTGGTAATGACTGAAAAAATAAGATCGCGGATACAAGTTGCCGAAATGAGATTCCTATGTTGCACTTCTGGTGTGATCCACACATCAGATCGTATAAAGGAACTCAATGTCAAGCATAAACTTCTCCATGTTTGATCATACTAAACGCATGTTCTCAACCAGGATTCCGAGACGTGGTATGGAATCCATACAGACTGGAATCCTAGACCCAGGATGAGATGGATAGATCAAGTTCATAATCTCCTCTACTTATGTGGGGGTTACCTTTGATGATTTAGAGTCGATGGCGGAGAATCGAGAGTTATGGACTTGAGCCACCTACACCCGCGACCCACGTAATGTATAAAGCAGAGCACTATTAAATGTATTCATCATTGCTGATGGTACTTTGCTGTGATGAAAATTCAATTGATTCACCCTGAGTTTTCCTAAAAAAATTATCCAGGGGATTTCCTGTTATTTGTCCACTTTCACGTTTCTAAAAATAGCTCATTTTTAAAGGCTGTTTACACAAATTGAAAAACATGCTTCTACCAGCAAATTAGTATACCAGTTGCCAGACCGACTGTCCACATATATTTTGACCACAGACGATAACTTATGCGCACAATATGCTAATATATTGTTATCAGTTTTTTTTTTGTTTGTTTTAAGTGAAAGAAATGTGCTGTAGGTATGTTCAAAAAAAAACATGAAGCCAAACATACACAACATGTATACGTATTCTATTTTTCAACTTTAGCCAACGCGTAAAAATAATCGACAACAAGTGTACAAACAAAGATCCTTTTTAAACACAATGGGGTTTTTCAAAATCAATGACGCCGCGGCGGCGTGGAGGCGTGTAGTTCGCAGATTAGATTTCAATACTTTAACGCTCTCGCGAGTCGCACAACTTCTAGATAGCTCTTCTTTGCGTTATCATCTCGTCGCTTGTCCGTTGGCGACAAATTAAATTGGATAAATCACCTTGACCTCTCAGTTGCATTTTTCTCTTTGACGCGCGAAAAGCTCTCAAACGATCGAACGGAATTCGCATTTGTTTTGTGTGTACTTTAAAATTGTTTAACCACGTCAGTGAAAGCTGTGCAGCGTGTTCCAGAACACTTCTCAAGTCTATAGAATTTTAGTCTGTTGACACGGTGCCGGGTGACGCATAGTCTGACTGACTATTGACTAATAAAGCTATTCCGCTACTAGAATGGTGTATTTATGGTGCATCATTTATCAAATTTCCATCAATTAATTGTTGTGGTATTCCAGCCAGTAGCGTCCAGCTTTCTGGGATAGGTGCAGCAATTAAGACCGCGACGGAGATAGTGAGAGCGCAAATTTACAATAAGGAAGTCGACGGGCCCCCGCAATGGCATTTTTGATTCCCATATCGGAGGTAGGAGACAAAAATATTTTTAAAATTATCATGCACGGCTGACCGGTCTTTGTTTGGAAGTGCAAAAGCTTTTTTTTAGCACTTTTCAGTCTCCACTTAATACATATACAGTAGATATACAGCTAGCAATACTGTGCTACCATTGCTGTGCTGTGTGTTACTGGATGATAGCCCTTGCAAGTGTGAGTCTGTTTAGTTATCAATTGAACGTGGAAAATCGCATCAATATTGACAGATAACGAATGAAAGTGGCAATTGCTAATCTTTTGTTTTGTGACGGTATTCGATTCGATTGCGTCGCAACGGAACTTTGATAAACATGAATTACTGTGAATGGGTTGTACTTGAGTGTCAGTTCGTTCGAAGATGACCATTGCATTGTGGATGGATATTCTTGTTAAGGCTGCGTCAGAGATCGTAGACATTTAAACAAATCGTAGTGTATATAAAGGACCATTCACATGGAAGCGAACGAACGAATTGATGAAATGCGAACAAACCACTTTGTATGCATTTATAAACAGAAAATTGCACATTTTACTACTCCAAGATGAGGATAATTAATTATTCTATTAAAATTTATTAAGAAAACAAGTTTATTAACAGTTTATAATATAACGAAATTTCGAAATCGAAATTTTTTGCCGCGAACAAAAACACCCTGGCGCGAATTGTCAGCCTATTCACAATCCACATCATTTAAATCGCGTTCCACAAAGTAGCGAATAAAAAATTCGTTCGAACTTAACCTTATTCCAAGAGGAGGATATCTTGGAATAATAAAATGTGGAATTTTCTGTTTATAAATGCATAAAATGTGGTTTATTCGCATTTCATCAATTGGTTCGTTCGCTCCCATGTGAATGGTCCTTAACTGTATAATGCTGGGTTTCCACTTGTCGATTTGAAATTGACGTATTTTTATGCCAATTAATAAATTGGCAAGTGGAAAATTAAGAAAAATTGCTTGTCATTGGCTGCGTTTCCATTGACCGCTAGATGACTAGCGGTCAATGCCAAACTTCATATAAAAAAAACTGACATTTCAGCATTTGCTCTAGAGCTCTAGCGCAAATTGTGAAATATCCTTTTCTGGAAAATTTTTCAATCTAGCGCAAAATGAACTGCTAGATTGAAAAAAATAACGAACTGTCAAAACAAAAGTGAAAGTGCAGAAGTCAAATATTTCCAATTTGGTGTAAAATGGGAATTGAAGCTTCTATGTAATTAATATACATTGTATTTGTTTATTTGAATTATAGTGTATTAATAAATATGCGGTATGATGGCCCGAAATACATTTTTGACTTCCATGAAGATAAAATATTACGAATTCAAATTGGTTCTAATGTCACTTTGCCGCTGCCGCGTTCCATTGACCGCTAGTCATTTAGCACATAATATCCCTGATGGAGGAACGCTGGCGCTAGAGATCCAGCTCTAGATCTAGAATTCCCATTTTAAACCAAATTGAAAATATTTGACTTCTGCACTTTCACTTTCGTTGTGACAGTTCGTTATTTTTTTCAATCTAGCAGCTCTTTTTGCGCTAGATTGAAAAATTTCCCAGAAAAAGGATGTTTCACAAAATGTGCTAAAACTTAGCGTAAATGCCGAAATGTCAGTTTTTTTTTTATTTGGAGTTTGGCAGGCCGCTAGTCATCTAGTGGTCAATGGAACGCGGCCAATGAATTGACAAACAGTGTTTGCCAATGACAAAGAATTTGATTGACAAGTGGAAATTGTCTGAATTGTCAAACAAAATGTCACTTTGTCTATAATTGACAGTGAAAATTAATTGGCATCGAGTTCATAATTTGGTCAATCAACTGACAAACGATTTTTTGCCAATAAATTGAAATGGAAATGAACTGACGGTGGTATCGTTCAATGACATAAACGCAAGAGCTGTCAAACTTTGTCAATCAACCGACATGTGGAAACCCACCTTAATACAAGGTGGCGCAAAAGTTGTCAGCCTGTTTAACGATATCACGAGTGTAATTATTTTTTTAATAAATGAAACACTTTGTTTCTGCTTTTGAAGTATGTTTATCTGATTATCTTAAATTTGATTCCATAAGGTCGAGAAAATCATATCGGCTAATGGCCGCCAGCCGAATTGCTGACAATTCAAACCCGATTTATGGCATTTTCCATCGCAACTTCCGGCTAGGTCCTCGCATTCTTGACGGATATTCTCTTTGAGGCGTTCAAGAGTCTGAGTCTGAGGCCTGTTGACAAAGGCCCCATAAACACCACAAAGAAAAGGGGCTTTTGCGATATTTTCAGCAGTGCAAATCGCCAAAACGAGCGATTTTTTTTTCTTTGTCGGAGGTTGCTACTATCCGTTGGAGCACTCAGACACAACTACTGGTCCATTGTACTGGCAAACAGACACCTTACCTTACTGTACTTAGTTTTCTGTCTTTCAAAGAAAAATGAGAAGGAGCTTGAGTGATGGAAAGGACGAGACATTAGGCGACCCGGAAGAAATGATTTTCTTGGGGAGAATTTTGGTGCATTTTTGGCCAGGTGTTTCAATTTGAGCCAAGCTCTTGATGTGGTTCCTGAAATATTTTTTACTGACACCACAAAGGGGTTCAGGTCCGATAAGTGGCACTGTCGCGCCGACTTTACCCAGTGATTCAGATGTTTCATTGCCAGTAAAGCTCCTGTGGGCTGGAATTCAGTGAAGGATGGCTGGGTTTTTCTTTGAGAGATCGTAGATGACCATGTATGTTTCTAGGACCAGCATTGATTTTATGACAGACGAGTCAAGAGCTCCGAGAAGATAAATGTAGTCTTACCACACGTATTCGAATTTATATTTATTCTACCGCCCTGGTTACAGGCAAGGACTTCAGCCAGGAATATGGACTAGTTTTTGTTAAGGCTGACTTAATAGTTTGCTTGAGGCAATTCTGTATAAATGCCACATCCATTTCTTGACTCACTCTCAGAACTGTCTGTGTACCAAGCTAGGTCAAGTCGCGATGGGTTGGACTTCTGTATTTTTCCCAGTCTTCCCTTGGAGGGATGACGATAGAGAAGTTTTTATGGAAGCCATATGCCGGTAACGCGTCGTCTAGAAAAATTGATGAATGCTCCATATCTTCAAGCAAAGACAGGTGACCTTCATTGTTGGAATAGGGATCGATGTTGTTCAAATGGAATAGACGATGAATACTCAGTCTTGCTTCCCCAGCTTTTTGACTACTTGGTTTTTTTTTTTTTTTTTTTAAATATGTACTTCTCCCAGGAAAAGCCGAACGCTTCATCAGCACCCCGAGATGCTTGAAGATGTATGTTAGTTCTACATTTAAATTGCTGCAAATTGTAGTCTTCTGGAAATAAATCCCCAGAAAGCGAGTTCCAAAGTTTGCTTGTCCTGTAACAGAAGGAATATTGGAAAGATGATGTCCTCGCGATTGTCAAATGTACTGTATGGTCATAAGCATTAGCTGCTTGTCTGTGGGGTGCCCAAAAGTTGCATTTCGAGGGATAATGTCTTTGAGTTAGTCTTTGTCCACCAGATCACGGCAGCATAGGCGATCGCTGATCTAACAACAAGCAAAAAAAGCCAATATATCATCCAGGGTCTAGACTCGACCGCAGATCCAGTCTGTTCTATTTGTGGTTTCCGTTATAGTTTACTGAAAAGGATTTCCAGTTCTTGGGTTCCCGTGAGAATTTATGGTTTGGCCATAGATACTGGGCGGTATTATCTTTTCAAAAAAAGTCAGTACCATAATTATGGTATAGGTAATGACGCGGGAAACCTAAAAACGATTCCGCTATTATGAACACGATCAGCAAAACATCAGGCACCCTTCTGATGTCCGTACTTTTCTTCTGTCGTCTTTTCTTTCTCAAGTCGAGTACATGTCTCTAAATATTAATTCATTCATTAATTTTCAATTGCCCGCTTATCCATTAAATGGGTCGCGGGTGTAGGTTGGTCAAGTGGACTCTCCATAGCTCTCAATTCTCCGCCATCGACTCTAAATCATCAGGGGCAATCTCCATACGGGTAGAGGAGAGATTGTGGACTTGATCTAACCAGTTCATCGTGGGTCTACCCAGAGGACGCCTGCCTGATGGTGCGGATTCCATAACACGTCATGGGATCCTGGTTGGGGACATGCGTTAAACTTTAACATGACCAAATCACCGAAGCATGGATCGCTCCGTCCGGAGAAGTAGCTGCTACAGTCCGGGGTGGACCGGGCACGCCTCTCCAGCTAGCACTATCTTTGGCTATCCGCCTCCAGTTGCTCACTTCAAGTAGGTTGAGGTCCCCTTCCACTTGTGCGCACCACCAAAGGCGAGATCTTCTTCTACTGGGTCGGAATCGAAGACTCTTCGGGCCGCAGCGTTGCGTGAGTGTCCATTCGCTCTACATGTCCTAGCCATCTTAGAAGACTGATGCGTACTTTTCTGACCAGGTCGATGTCGCTGTACAGCTCGTAGAGTTCGCTGTTAAATCTCCTCCTCCAAAGCCCGTCAACCCAAATGGGACCGAAAATCACTCGAAGAATTTTGCGTTCGAAGAAGATCTTCATCCGCCTTTGTTAATGTCCATTCTTCTGCGCTATATAAAGCAGGAATGGAATGCTGAGGGTCTTATATAGAGTCTCCTTAGTCTGTCTTGATAAGGCCTTACTAGTCAGTTGCCTTCTGGGGCCAAAGAAACAGCGGTTGGCAAGAATTTCTTTATTTTTCCGAACGAAAAACTTTTTCTGTTCAAGGACAAGAACTGTGCGAGCTAGAGCGAACTTTCTTCACGCTGGACTGCAATCCTTCAACAATTTACCTTGCAACATAAGAACAATAGATAATCTACCTAATTTTAAAACTGCTCTTTTTGTATATGTTAAAAATAATGTAATTTGATCTTTCAAAGCAAATTATCTTAAGTAAAGAATTTTAATAGATGTTTATTTGTAATAATGCAAAGAAATGACTATTAAGCCAAATAAAGCTAACTAAACTAAACTAAACTTTTCAACCAGTTTCACGAAGTACTCCACTGAATTCCTATGATATGCTATGGTTACCTAAATGTTTCAGTTTTGTTCTGTTTCGTAGTTTTTACGGATGCATTTTACTGATAGCTCTAACTGAGGCCTTATATACATACATACTTTCCTCAGGCGTGCCCTTTATAAGGCCTGGTAAGTTGTTCATGCTTAGACATACTTACATCCTTTGAAGAACCTTTTTAGATTGTAATACCCTAAAAGTTTCTTAGCTTGTGTCCCAAGGAATGGTTCAGAGTCTGTTGTTTTTGCCTACTTTGTTAACTTGTTAAGACATTCCTGCACAAGCTTAATAGCACGCGTCAGGTGTTTTTATGGCTCTTTGGCTATCTGACATAGTTGCTATATTGCCGTTTCTGTAAATTTTCTCGAGAATAATCCGAACGTACTTATCTATATCGCGTTCAGTTTAAAAGAAGCTGGTACATTTGTCCACGGATTTTGGTTCGTGGTCCAAACTGGTGCGGGAGACCAGTTCCTTCGAGAGACTAGCTTCGCCTATTATCCGGATGGATTGGTCTATAATTTTTAGAGTGGTTAGATTTTTCTGCTTTAGGGATAATACCTGTCAATCTTCTTTATGTGTCTGTGAATACAGGGGTCTTTGGATAGTACCTTGCTGAGCTTTGTTGCCTCGTTTAGTCTTCCTACTAAGTTGTGGAAGTGGTGTCACAAGCAATGACTATCCACCGCTGCCTGCTCTTAAGGTGGGGCTAGCTTCGTTACGACTAGGTTTGAACATTCTTACTTGATTTTTTGGGGTTTCTAAAGGGATTGGGATTATCTCCAAAGAGATAACGCATCATAAGTTGAGGTAGCAATGGTTTCGTAGCTATTTCACCCAACAAATATAATAACTTTTCCATTCTTACAAACAGGCATTCTTTCTATTTCAGGATGAAGCAATGAGGCCCGATATCGTAAGTGATACCGATTTCAAGTCCATACCATTCATTCAAACGAATTCGGATGATCCGTATGAATCATTAAGTAACAACTCCCGCCGTTCGTTTCTTCTAATGGATGGCAATGAAAATCTTCACGTTGCGACAGCAGACATTTTTTGCAAAAAACTTCAATGCTCGGACAATGACAAGATCAAAGTGATCTCAATTTTCGGTAATACTGGCGATGGAAAATCTCACACCATGAACCATGCATTCTTTCGCGGCGAAGAGGTTTTCAAAACATCATCCGAACAAAACTCCTGTACAATTGGAGTGTACGCTGCCATGCAACATCAGCTTGGTGTCTTGTGTTTGGACACTGAAGGCCTCCTTGGAACTACGGCGAAAAGCAATCGCCGAATGAGAATGCTATTGAAGGTTAACTTGAGGGACAAACAGCATGGAAACTGCAACTAATACTTATTTTTATTGACAGATTTTAGCCATTTCGGATATTGTGATTTATCGAACGCGATCAGAACGCCTGCACAGCGATATGTTTGACTTTTTGGGGACAGCTTCAAAAGCGTTTTGCTCGCACTTTGCTCAAGCGCTGCAAACACTTGCCATTCCTGGAACAGCACAGGCACTAGGACCAGCGGTTATTGTTTTCCATGAAACACGACATACAAAACCATTAGACAGCTGTGAGTATAAATTTAATTGCATAAATTGTAAATGTCCTAATCGTGTGGGTTTACTTGCCAGCTGTTGAGGAAAGCGCCGAAGATAAGCTGCGTCATCAATTCTCTCGTCAAAATATTGAAACAAATGCATTTAGTTCACTTCGATATGTAGGCATTAAGACCGCTGACGATCGGTCAACAGATTTTTCAAAAATTATCGCCGCTATACAAATGGAAATCGAAAACACTGCCGTACGATCTCCGCGACAGCCGGGTGTAGTCTTTAAAGCCATGAGGGCGCTTAACCTAAAATTCTCTGGTGAGATTGTTGAAAAAACTATTAACCCATTTCCGGAACAGTATTTCACATGCACTGTCCATTGTGAGTCATGCAATCGGCGCTGCCAACGTTCGATGGGCCATGTGATCGATGGAGAAAATCATCAAAACACACAACCATGCAACTATCAGCATCAGTTCGAGAACAAAGTATTGTTGTGTCAACAGTGTTACACAAATGGAAGAGAGGTGAGCTTTTCTTATGCTTAAGCCAGTTCGATGAGCTTAGATCTATTAATTTCTTCTTTTTTTAAGGTTATTGTCACAATGAACACGCAGACACAAAGCGACAACTCTTTGTTGGGCTTTGCCAAGTACGCATGGAAGGGATCGTTAATCGAGTGTCCAAACTGTGGTGAGATATATCGAGAGCGAAAGTATTGGTATGGAAATAAACCACCAGAAGCTATTGCTGTACGGTCGGAGATTGTTCACATTTGGAAAGGAGGCAATGTGTCAGCCAAAGGACCAGTACATTCTGCCCAAATGGTGCTCGATGGAGTTTCGTATATAACCGAAGCCATTAGTAGCATAGGAGCACAACCAACAAAGGTTTTAAGTGATTGGCTGGCTGATACAGTTGCACCGAGCTATTGGAAACCAAACACAGAAATTACAGTAAGTAATTGTAAATTTGTCTTAGGTTCGACCCTACTGGGAAAGCAAAGAATCATTGCTCACTGCACCAACCTCTCCCCTATACTATTTTTGAATTATGCCCCTTGACTGTTCCAATAGTAGAAATGATAACGATGTCTTTATTGAAGTTTAAAGTAGAGCCGAGGTAAACAGAGACCCTAACTACCTTTGAGTTACTTACTTACATATGTAGGTCGCGCTACAGTCCGGGGTGGACCTGTGCCTCAACCAACACGCTTCTCCAGTTAGCACGATCTTTGACTAACCGCTTCCAGTTGCGCTGCGCACCCCAAGTTGGTTGAGGTCCCCTTCCACTTGTGCGCGCCAACTAAGGCGAGGAATCGAAAAAAAATCGAATCGCTTTTGACAACGTCCATGATTCTGCGTCATAAAGCAGGACTGTGATGATGAGGGTCTTTTATAGAGTCTCCTTGGTGTTTCTCGACAAGGCCTTACTAATCAATTGCCTTCTTAGGACAAAGTAACAGCAGCTGGCAAGTGTAATTCTTCGCTTGATTTCTGGTGTGATGTCATTTTCAAAATTAATAGCGGAGCCGAGGTAGACAAAGTCCCTAACTACCTCAAAGTTATAGCTGTCTATCGTGACGTTCTGTCCGATTCGTCGTTCCTTCTTGTTGACAGCATATATATTGTTTTGCCCTCATTCACCACTAAACCCATTTTTGCCGCCTCTGTACTGAGACTTGCAAACGCACCAGTGACAGCTCGCTGTGTTCTGCCAATTATGTCGATGTCGTCAGCGTATGCAAGTAATTTGTAATTTATTTGTAATTTATTGATATAGGAAACGCTGTACATCAAGATAAACTTATAGTTAGTACAGGGTATAAGATAACAAAATATTTTTATATAAAGTGCAAAAATTAAGAAACACTAAAAGAAAATAGAATAATTTAAAAATGAATACAAAATAATTTAAAGTTAAACATTAGATAAAAACGCAACCAAGGACGAGTTAAAAGTTAATAGAAACAAAATAAAAAAAAAAAGGGTAAATCAGTTCAAGTTGGAAAGGTGTTTAAAGCAGACAGTGAGAAATTTTCTGTGTTCGATTCTAGACCTCACATGATTGGGTAGATGGTTCCAGAGTTTGACAGCATAAATGAAAAATTGCCTGCGTGATGTCAAGCAGGTGTATGTGGCAGGTCGCAATACTATATAGCGATTAGATGAACATAAATAAATTTTATTAAATAGATAGTTTGGCTCTTTCCTGTGAACAATTTTGAAAAGTAAAGAACAGCACCGATACTTGAAAAAAACATCCAAGTTACATCCGAAAAGTTGACGAGCTTCGGCGGAAATATGGTCAAACCGACGAAGATTGAATACAAAACGTGCAATAGAATTGAAAGCAACTTTTAGTTTTTGAAATGAAGTGGAATCAGGATCCGCAAACAACTCACAGCCGTATAACATTATGGGGATTATTAATGATTTAACCAGTTTTAGTTTAATTTGTGAGGGTAAAATAGTTCTTGTAATTGACAATCCTCGAAGCGAAGCGTAGACTTTATTTGTAATAGAATTAATGTGCGCATCCCACGTTAATTTGTTGTTGAAGAATATGCCCAGATTTTTAGCATAGGCGACATATTCAACCTCACAGGAGTTTAAAAATATAGGAGGAAAATCGGAGAAATGTGGTTGATGTTTGGATATGAGAATGGCTTTAGTTTTATCAGGATTAAGTTTAAGTCCATTTCTGATGGACCAATCGAAAATAGAACATAGATCGTCGTTTATTTTTGCAATGGCGTCCTCAACCATGCCAATAGGAAAACTAAGGTACAATTGAACATCATCAGCATATATATGAAATCGACAGTGAGATAAAACGGAAGGTAGATCATTAATGAACAGAGAGAACAATAATGGACCTAGAATAGATCCTTGAGGAACACCAATATTAACAGGAAGAAACGAAGACAATTTACTATTACAGGAAACGGCTTGCAGCCGATTAGTCATATATGAATAAATTAATTTGTTAGAAGTGTCAGAAAAGTTAAAATATGTCAGAAGTTTATCACAGAGAATATTAGGATTAACACAGTCAAATGCTTTGGAAAAATCAAGTAATGTTATCACAGAAGTATAATTAGCATCAATTGCCTCTCTTATATCGTCAGAAACTTTTAGTAAAGCGGATGTGCAGCTATGTCCAGATCTGAAACCTGATTGCAGAGGGTTAAGAAGCTCTTTGTCTTTTGTCTTTGTCTTTTGGGAAATGACACCCGAATTAGCGATATGTGGTGGCATATAAAAAGCACCAATGATGCATTTATTTTCGCCATTGAGAATATCGATGAAATAATAGTCACAAGGCTGGGAGCCATCTGAATGCGTAACGCGACTAGATCTGATATAGTTCCTAACATATATAGCAACGCCTCCTCCAGTTGTGCGAGTACGATCAGCTCGGTAAGGCTTTTTAAATCCTCTTAAAGAATTAATACTATTATTTAAGTTAGGGTAAAACCAAGTCTCGGAAACGCATACAATATCAATTAAACTGTTCTCAAATAGCATTCTGAACTCATCAAACTTATTCACAAGACTTTGTGCATTTATGTGGCAAATATGAAGACCATTACTACTTTTACAGATGGTATTTAGTAAAAATTTGTTTTTTTCATATATGCTGTCAAAACCAGCATCATTGCTGCTGGCCATGGTGAACATAAAAACCCACAGTGAAGGTAAAATCGAACGCAGATTGATAGCATTTTCTTTTACATGCTAAGAAGAAAATAGACAAAGAACACTTAAAACCAACGTGAACTGAGATAACTTTAACATAAAATAAGAAAGTAAATGAAAACAAAAATAAACAAAAAAACTTGGTGCGATAAGGAAACAATATTCAAGAGATACGTTATTAAGAAGAAAATAAAAACATAATTAGCTTTGATTTTCATTGATATGCAGATAATTGTTGACGTCAGGTCCGATTGCATTCCTTAAATCTCCAATGTTGTGGATGATGAATGGAGTCTGACTATTCGCGGTGCGAATGTAAATTTGTCCATTGAATGTATGCACAGAAGACAAAAGAGATTTTCGTTTGAGTCTTAATGCATGCCGCTGCAGTAGTTGCACAGACTTTTGGAAAATTGTGCCCCTGGTGTTGGCTTGCGAGTTTCGCACAATTTTCTCAAGAATGATGTTGAAAAAGTCACATGACAGCGCATCACCTTGTCTAAATCCTTTTTTGACATCAAATCGATAAATAGGTGATGAGTATCAATTTGGACTTATTGGGTTTTCTCCAGGATCTGCCGTAGTGTGAATATTTAATCGGTTGTGGACTTACCGGGTCCAATCAGTTCTTTAACTAATGGTTTCAGGCGATCACACAGTACGGCAGACAGGATCTTGTAAGCGGTGTTAAGGTATTTAGAGAGTCTCCTTTCTTATGGATCGGGCAAACAATGCTGAGGCTCCATTCATCAGGCATGCTTTCCTCTGACCAAATTTTAGAAACGAGTTGGGGTATGCTCTCTACCAAGTCATCTCCCGCTGCCTTAAAAAGCTCGGCCGATAAACCGTCTGGTCCTGCAGCTTTGTCGGACTTCAGCTTGGATAATTCTCTCCTTACCTCCTTTTGGTCAGGTGGACGGAAGTCTTGGCTTTCATCGCCTAGGTTGAATGGTTCATTCTGCCTGACAGTGGAATTTGTGTCGTCATTGCCGCTTAACAGCCTGCAGAAATGTTTTTTTCCATGTCCTCAGCACCGACTGAATACTGACTGTGACTCAACTACAAGGTTTCCTTGTTCATCTCTACAGGCCTCTGTTCGGGTCTTGTTCCCGTGACACGTTCTTTTTACCTTTTGATAAAACTTCCGAACATTGTTCCTGGAGTAACATTTCTCTATTTCCTCGATCGTTCGCTTCTCATGCTCTTTCTTTTTCCTCCAGAGAAACCGGTGTTCTTCTCTCCTTTTTTGCTCCTAGAGCGCACGAGCAGCTCTCGTCTTTCTCTGTAGAGTTATAGCAACATAGCTATCTATTATAACGTTTCGCTGGTGTGAGGTGTTCCTCCTTTTTACAGAACCTGATTGGTAATTTTAGCCGCAAATGCACCGCTGAAACTCTGTCCAGCTGGTAGTATACAGCGACGCCATAGACCCTTAATTTGTTTCTAGATTTCCTAGTTACATTATTTGTTAAGCCAGATTTTTTGCTGTGGAGCTGCTTTGAAACACAGCAAACATAAATGATGGCTTTCTGGCTAACTAAAGCTGCGGTAGAATTCATTGTGAGACTTGGTAATGGAACACACGCGGTCGCAGTCTTTTAACGACAAATTTTCATGCAGTACGTAGTATTCTATGCATCTTCAACAAAACAAGCTTGCATTCTTTCGAACATGTTTACGTCCTTCATCAGGCGGAAAGAAACAATACTGCAGGTGTAAATTGCGTCGGTTGAGGTTTTGTTGACCCGAAAGACGACTATAACGAGAAAGCTGTGTGTCTACTGTAGTGACATTTTGCCCCACAGCAAAATCAATTTGCCAGTCGTGTATGCTTTGCTCAGCAATGATCTCATGAAAGAAATCATCTTTTCATTAAAATCGACAATTTTTTTAAAAAAATTACATGTGTCGAACAAATTTTTTTAGTTTTGTCCTTATGAATCCTACTCCATACCTTCTTAAGCTTTTCTTCAAACTACAAAATCTGATGTAGCACTGATGTGCGTCTAATTTTATATTCTCACAGAATTGTCACTCTTGTAAGAAAAATTTCGAAAAGACTGGACTTCGCAAACACCATTGCCGTGGCTGTGGCGAAGGTTTCTGCAACGCATGCAGTCAACACAAAATGCCAGTACCAGCGCGTGGCTGGACACAGCCAGTGCGAGTATGTAACGATTGTCGGCAAGAAATCAGCAAAAATCAAGACGCAGTACCAGGTAAGAATAACGCTTTGACATTCCTTGTGTGTATTGGTCTCTCATCGTAGCAATTTTCATTTAAAATATTCAGAAAATCCAACAGATCACTTATGTTATACTATAAATAATACAGGGCCGCCCAACGAAGAGGGAGACATATTAGTCAGAAAATACAGTGAAAACATCTATAATACCATAAGTAGTGTGACATCAGTTTTGGAATATCCCAAAGGTAAGTAATAGCCGCTGGCCATTTAGAAATGAAAAACAAAAAAAATACTAAAAAGTGAAACGGTATCTTTCTTTGTAGATTTGATAAAAGACAGTGCACGTCCCTCCTATTGGGTACCTGATGCCGAATCGCCAAACTGTTCCATATGCAAAATTCCATTTGGCACCGCTGAAGAGCTGCAAAGTGCCAAACCTTCCGGCACTCCCAAGCACATTGGCGATTGTCGGCGTCATCATTGCCGGGCGTGCGGACAAGCCACATGTGAAAGTTGTTCGACAACTCGTCGGCCAGTACCCGAACGGGGCTGGACCTCTGATGTTCGTGTTTGTGATGCATGTTCATGTGAGGGAAAGTCAAAATTCGATTAGGCATTTATTCTGTTGATGAGATGGTTGTTTGTTTTATGTTTTGTGCGTTATGTGTTTATCCAGTTGATATTGTGAATTCTATTGCTATGTTTACGTTTCACTATACATATTTAGGAACAAAGAGAAATGTTTTTTTTTTCTTTTTTTATTTGAACGAAAAAGGTCGTCTGAAATGTGATATTGAATACAAACAAACAAAACAAAAAATAACCCAGAAACAATTGGACTTAAGTTTAAATGACACAACAAAGCAAGTTAGGATACATACCAATTAAATATTTAGATGAAAGTGGAGGAGGTGGAAATCAAGTTCTTACATACATAGATATATGCGCGAGTGCATAATTTTTCTAAACATAATTGATTTTTAATTTTTGTATGACCTTTACTTGAACCTGGCAATAAAAAAAATCCCCCATTTCAGTTTATTCGATATTTTGTGTTAATTTTATTGAACTACTTACGTTACGAGACGACTCTACATGTTGGTATAATTGGTCCTAATAAAGGGTGGTTAAATTTTAAGGGCCGATGTTGAATGAGAACCACGCCTAAACGTCAAGTTTTTTTCTGCATTTCATTTCACATTTCTCAATTTCAGAAGATTTCAGGAAAGATACACAATCGAGCAACGTGTTATAGTTATTCAGGCTTATTTTGAAAATGGGCGTTCAAAATGCATATCGTGCACTTCGTGATTTTTCCGGTCAATTTAATCGTCCAAATGTGCGTACAATCGGAAAAATCGTGCAAAAATTTGAGCAAACCGGGTCTGTAGGAGATGTGAAAACACCAGTGGATGCTCGTACAGCTCGTAAGAGCCATCCACCTCAACACGTCGTCGTGCCCAAAAATTGCACCTCTCACGAACTTTTTATGGCCCGAATTGGGAGATATGGATGTGGACGATATGTCGTTTCAACAGGACGGTGCCACTTGCCACACAGCTAACGAAACAATGGCTCTTTTACGGGAGAAATTCAATGGCCGTATTATCTCACGTCGTGGTGATGTTAATTGGCCGCCACGATCATGCGATTTGAACTTCTTTCTTTGGTGTTATTTGAAAGAAAAGGTGTACGTCGATAAGCCAGCAACAATTCAAGAGCTAAAGAATGAGATAATTCGGCACATTAACGGCATAGAACCTCAATTGTGCCTCAGCGTCATCGAAAATTTGGACCATCGGATGGAGGTTTGCCGCCGAGATCGCGGCGGCCATTTGGCCGATATTTTGTTCCATACATAATTGAACCATACCAATATTATTATAATAAAAAGAAATGACAATCATTTCCTAAGTAATTTGTGTTTTATTCAAAATCAACATCGGCCCTTAAAACTTAACCGCCCTTTAAGGACTTACCACTAAAACAAGGTGGAAGATAGTTCGAGCCTGATTGTCCAGTGCAACAATCGATCGATAGGAAACCTTGCTTCGTTCATATCGTTTCAGAGATGTAGTCGCTGTAGAAGAGGAAAAATCGGATTGCAGGCTTTGGTTATGAACGAATTTCACTTGTAAACAGACAACTAGTTTCAAATGAATACCAGAATACCATGGTAATAAAAATATAAAAAATGTAAGGCTGGGGTTTTAAGGAAGAACCATATCTGCTGCATATAATGAGGGGGTTGATCGAGGTGGAAGAAGAAGAAAAAAATACTATGCAAAAGAGAAATGAAACAAAACAAAAAAAAAAAGAAAAAAAAATTTGACCAGGGCGTATACGTACTATTTCTGTATACGAAAAAAATGTAAATTAAGAAAACTAAAATGGTAGATGAACGGATGCAGGCGGTCGGCACGTTATTAAATCCAGCTGCTTCAGTGGGTGGGGTGCTTCTTTGCCTGACCTATCCAAACCCTCCGTTTACAAAAAAAATTAAACGTGCTTTGTGTAATGCGAAAATGTATGCTGTTCTAATAAAATTTGAATTCTCTAAGCTGAGGTGTATTAGCTTAGGTAGCATTCGCTCTACATGTCCTATCCATCTTAGTCGACTGATACGAACTTTTCTGACCAAGTCGATGTCGCTGTACAGCTCGTAGAGTTCGCTATTAAATCTCCTCCTCCAAAGCCCGTCAACGCAAACGGGTTCGAAGCGCCCAAGGAGATCTTAATTAATAGCGGAGCCGAGGTAGACAAAGTCCCGAACTACCTCAAAGTTATAGCTGTCTATCGTGACGTTCTGTCCGATTTGTCGATGTTGTGTGTCCCTTCTTATTGACAGCATACCTTTTGTTTTGCCCTCATTCACCACTAGACTCATTTTTGCCGCCTCTGTACTGATACTTTCAAACGCACCAGTGACAGCTCGCTGTGTTCTGCCAATGATGTCGATGTCGTTCACACAGTACGGCAGACAGAATTTTGTAAGCGATGTTAAGGAGACTAATGCCTCTATAGTTGGAACAGTTTAGAGGGTCTCCTTTCTTATGGATCGGGCAAACAATGCTGAGGCTCCATTCATCAGGCATACTTTCCTCTGACCAGATTTTAGAAACGAGTTGGTGTATGCTCTCTACCAAGTCATCCCCCGCTGCCTTAAAAAGCTCGGCCGATAAGCCGATAAACCGTCCGGTCCTGCAGCTTTGTTGGACTTCAGCTTGGATATTGCTATCCTTACCTCATTTTGGTCAGGTGGACGGAAGTCTTGGCTTTCATCGCCTAGGTTGAATGGTTCATTCATTCTGCCTGACAGCGGAATTTGTGTCGTCTTCGCCGTTTAGCAGTCTGCAGAAATGGTTTTTCCATATCCTCAGCACCGACTGTGACTCCACTACAAGGCCTCTGTTCGGGCCTTGTTCCCGTGACACGTTCTTTTTACCTTTTGGTAAAACTTCCGAACATTGTTCCTGGAGTAACACCTCTCTATTTCCTCGATCGCACGCTTCTCATGCTCTTTCTTTTTCCTCCGGAGAAGCCGGTGTTCTTCCCTCCTTTTTTGCTCGTAGAGCTCACGAGCTGCTCTCGTCCTTCTCTGCAGCGCCGCTTTGTAGGCCAGTTGTTTTGCTGCATGTGCTTCCCGGCACTCTTCATCAAACCAAGGGTTTCGTGGTGGTGGTCGGGTGAAACCTAGCACATCAGTCGCGGCTTTTCTGATGGCTTCTTGGCATCGATGCCACTGGTCTTCAGCACTTGATGCTGGCTGTACAGGAATTCTCGAGAGGTTGAGGGAGACGCGATCGGCAAAAAGTTCTGGCGGGGTAAGGTAATTTCGCACCGGTGCGAATTTACCCTGAAGAGGGTGTAATTTCGCACCTGTGTGGAAACTCGTTCTTTAGCATCTAGAGATCGAAAACCTCGAGAAATGCACAGGGTGCGAATTTACTTGATATAAGTGTAGTTTCGCACCTTACACCTATATATGTAAAACACCTTTCATAATGTCAAAATTTGAGGACCAAGGTGTGAGATCCTTTCCTAAACACAAGGAATCCTTCGTCAACCGTGAAATAAAAACTGAAGAATACTTCCATGCGCTTGACCGGGGAGATCTGATGCCTTCAGATTTCTTGAAGCAGGTCAGCAAAATGTATATTCACCCTAATTACTTCAAGATCCTAGAAGCAGCGGCTCAAAGAATAGAAGCTGAAGGGGATGACCCTACAAAATCTGATCACTATCTGGATGAATTCGCAGAGGGCATTCTTGTTGGTCCACACTCAGGGAAAAGGGCTCGAAAGAAATATGGGTGAATTCTTTTTGAACCATTTTAGACTAGTCAAATCGTTCGCGTTTCATATACAGTCAAAATCGGTTATAACGACCTTCAAGGGACTGACGGATTTGGTCGTTATAAGCGATAGGTCGCTGTAACCGATATCAAGGTGCATACATAAATTAATCTGTTTTAAATTTTTTATTTATTTTTATAGTTTTTATTTGTACCAGACAGATATATGTACATACATACGAGATAACTTTATGCAAACCGAATAAAATCAAAACTCTTCGACCACTCGTCACACAGAAAAATTTGCACTAATTAATTTCCCCACCTACTATTGAACAAACTCAAAACCAATACTAAGCTCAAAAATAAAGAATAATAATATCTCAACAAACGGTGAGCTGTAACATGTCTAGACAGATACATCGCATGTACAGACCCATAAATAGTTTACCGTTTCAGAAAAAATGCAGTCGCACAAACAGCTGCGTCGATCTTAGTCGTTATAACCAATATTTTATTTCAAAACAAGGAAAAAATCGGTCGTTGTAAGCGATATGTCGTTGTAAGCGATGTCGTTGTAAACGATTGTTATTCAATGGGTTTATAATGGAGCTCAGCCGGGACCTAAGAATTTGGTCGTTATAACCGATACGTCGTTATAACCGATGTCGTTGTAAGCGATTTTGACTGTAATTCCATTTTATTTATTATACTTCAGTCTCCGACTAGCTTCCGAGCAGCAAACATCGTTCGTTGCGTCTCCCTTTGATCGATTCCGTACTTTGCGTTTAACAGTTTCTCCCACTACATACATCTATCCCGCTCACTCCCTAAAGCTACTCATTCCTTTTCGTGTAAGCGCGTGTGTAAAACTTTTTGCAGTAGTTTTTGGCAAAACCAATCACATGGCCCCGGGGCCGAAACTAAAGCCCGGGAATCGGTTCGCCGGTCTTGCTGAGGATCCCCCACCCGAACCCCAGGCAAAAAAACACAAAGCCCTCCCTTCATTCATGGAAGAATATCCCTCCCTTCCTAAAAATACAGTTGCAAAGAATCCTAGATTTATATTAATTTCCCCCAAAAACGCCGACAAGCCCCTAAGCTCAATCAGCGTGTTCTTACTTAGAAAATCGATTGATGCTATCAGCACGGAATACGAACACGTAGCCCAGCTAAGAGATGGAAACATTCTTATACTGACTAAGAACCAACGCGTTGCTGATAGATTCTTAGCCACCAAAAACTTGAGCAATTTATGCCCTATATCAGTTACACTTCACGACCGTCTAAACTCCTCCAAAGGAATTGTATACGCCCCCTGCTTAATCAATGTGGATGAAACGGAAATCGTCTCCGAAATGAAATCCCAAGGAGTAACCGATGTCTTCAAATTCAAAAAACGTCGCGAAGGTAAGGAACAGGCAACCGGCCTTATGTTATTTACATTTGACCTTTTCCAACCTCCGGATTCAGTGATCATAGGCTGGTATAATGCCAAAGTTAGTGAATACGTTCCAAACCCTATGAGATGTCGTAACTGCCAGCTCCTAGGTCATACGACTAAAAGTTGTCCAACTAGCGCTGCATGTGAAACTTGCAATTTACCACCGCATTCCCCCTCTGATTGCACGCGAACTATGTGTGCCAACTGCTTAGCAGCCCACCCTGCATCTGCACAAACATGTCCCAAATTCATTCAAATGAAAGAGGTTCTCACAATCAAAACCAAAAACAAATGTAGCATGGCTGAGGCCAAACGACTACAACGAGAAAAATACCCAACTCCCGTTAACACGACTTCTGCAACATTTTCGCAAATAACCAAACAAACAACACAAGCAATTGGTGGTAACCCCACTAATAACCCGTTAACACCTCACACTCCAACCGAGAAAACAAATACATCTAGCACACTATCCTCATCTCAAACATATAAAAGCACAAACAATGAAACCATACATAAAAAAAGCGATAAAGAAATTGATAATCCAACAAAACTTCTCTCCCTCTCGACTCAAACCGTCAACCACAACCACTCCACACATCTAAATCGCAAACAAATTGAATTAATCACCCCACTCCAACAAAAACACCCAAACGAAAACGCAGAATTTTCTCTCCCAAATCCACATTCTAACATGCCACCCATAACGAATAAGCCTTCAACCAGCATCACTACTACCTCTCCCAAACCCACCTCAAACACGTTGACTCCTCAACCCTCTACAAGCAACGCAAACCACATCCACAACTCTCCAAAGAAGAATAGTTTCAACACTACTGCAATCAAAACAAACTCACTCGACTCGACCGATTTCTCCGCAACATCACCTCTCTCACTCGCACTCTCACCTCTTTCAAACGTCACTCAATCTCTAATTAAAAATAACCAATACTACGTTAACCCCTCCGATATTGAAGATGAACAATCAATGTCGTAATAATAGTTTCCCCCAACTCTACGACTCCGCTGCCCGGGAGTTGAATCATGCGAGCTCCTCACGGAGCTCGAGTGGTCCAGCGCCTGGACAGCGGAGTCGAAACCGGACACCATCTACTTTACAAACCCGTGATTTTTCACAATATAGCCCGACATATATTGTTCAAAAGTCGCTACTTAAGGTTCTCCAATGGAACCTTAAAGGGTTCTTAAATAACTATCATGAACTCCAACTTCTTATTAATGAAATTAACCAAAATTATCTGCCTTCAAGAGACTCATATTGAACACAATCCTAAAACAACTCCCTACTCACCTAAACAATATACTCCTTACTTCCATAATTTAATCTCAAACACTTCTTCCAAGCACGGCACTGGCATCCTCGTCCACAAATCCATCCCACATAACCCCTTGACTATCAACTCCAACATATCAGCGATAGCAGTCGAAATTAATTCACATATTAAACTGACAATTGTCTCCCTTTACATCCCACCCGACCAACAATTCACATACAACGACCTCCATAACATTTTGATTGGAATCAAAACCCCAGTTATTGTAGCCGGCGATTTTAACTCCTGGAATCCATCCTGGGGATCGCCATCATATAATGCTCGCGGCAAATTAGTTGAGCGATTTATCACTAACTCAGGGCTAACAATACTAAATGACGGTCGCCCTACCCACTTCTCTACACACAAAACGTTTACCCACATAGACCTAACGCTCATTACTCCTTCACTCACTCCTAAAGCAACCTGGACCCTTTCAGAGTATCTACACGGTAGCGATCACTTCCCCATCATTACCACCGTTCTACTCGGAAACAACTGTAACCCTATCAAACCAAAAAACAGATTCTTAGTAGACAAGGCAAATTGGGAGCTTTTCCAGTCGACAATTTTAAAAGAACTTACACAAAGGGAAGTCGCTTCTAACATAAACAAAGAAGCAGCCAATCTACATAAATCCATTCGCTGCTCTGCGAACTTAGCAATTCCTCAATCAAAAAATAAAACCCATAAGAAAACTGTTCCTTGGTGGAATAAAGAAATCAGTTCTCTACGCCAAGCTAAACAACACGCGTGGCATCTCTTCAAAAAACACCCCAATGACGCCAACCTAATCACCTATCGTAAACTTAATGCCAAATTCCGAAAGGCTGTAAAAGCTGAAAAAATTGTATGCTTCGAAAACTTCACTTCAAATATAAACCCTAAATCCACTTCAAAAAAACTTTGGTCCGATATCAAAACCCTGACAGGCACATATGTTCCACACTCAATACCAGCCATTAAAGCTAATGACAGAGTAATAACCAACCCAGTGCAAATTGCAGAACAATTTGCATCTGTATGGGAAAATGCCGCCAACGATTCCCACTTCCACCCTAAATTTGCAAAAGCAAAAAAAACAATACTAACCACGTCTCCCCCACTTATATTACGAATTGATCCGCACAAATGATTGAATCCTCAATAAACATGATTGAGTTCGAAAGGTGCCTAAAAGCTGTTAAAGGCAAAACCCCCGGATTCGACCGCATTTCATACGTTATGCTAAAAAATTGCCCCCTGGATTTTAAAACTAGGTTATTGGGTCTATTCAATCAAATATTCAATAATGGAATCATCCCACAAGCATGGAAAATCGCGACAATAGTTCCCATACCAAAACCGATGAAAGATAGTGCAACCATAGCTGGTTACCGCCCTATATCCCTTCTTTCATGCACTGGTAAACTTTTAGAGAAAATCATTGCCGAACGTCTATTTTGGCTGATTGAAAAAAACAACCTCATCGACAGCAGACAAGTCGCGTTCAAAAAAGGTCTATCTACCACAGACGCTCTATTACACTTAGACGAATTCATCTCCACCGCGTTATCAGAAAAAAACCACGCGTCTATATTAGCGATCGATTTTGAAAAGGCGTTCGACCGGATCGGTTTACACGCCACTTTAAAACAGCTAATAGATTGGAAAATTGGACCGAAAATCCTAAAATACATAACTTCTTTCCTATGTAATAGACGCTGTCGTATAAAGATTAATGATTCCTACTCTTCCACATATCTCTTAAATAATGGTATTCCACAGGGATCGCCTCTGTCGGTTCCCCTTTTTATAATAGCATTCAATGAAATTAGCAAAATAGTCGGTAGATACAAGCAAATTGATCATATTCTCTATGCAGACGATCTTATTCTATTCTCTAAGTGCAAAAATCTGAGCTTGCTTGAAACTGACTTCTCTAACGTTCTCAGCGACATATCGAAATGGGGAAATTTCTCTGGTGCAAAAATTTCTGTCAACAAATGTGAATTACTCCACGTTTGCAAAAAGTACAGTTGTCGAAAATCGATGTCAGTCATCTTAAACAGTACACCTGTTAAGAACGTCGACTCTTCAAAAATACTCGGTATCATCTTTGACTCCAAATATAACTTCAAAGATCACTGCATGTACTTAAGGCAAAACCTCACACCTAGAGTTAATGTAATTAAATACCTCTCAGCAAAAAATAGTCTCTGTAACGTTAACACAGTTACCAACGTAATTAGAGCTATTATTCTATCAAAAATCGATTATGGCCTAGCAATCTATAGTAAATGCTCGAAATCGTCCACCCAACTCATCTCCACCCCATACCACGCAGCCATCAGATCTTGTATGAGAGCCTTTCGGACTACCCCAATTGTGAACCTACTTACCGACTCTGGATTGCCACATATCATTGAAAGGAGTGCATACAATACTGCCCTCATTGTACAAAAAATCAACTCACCTGTGATGTCGCCTATCCACGCTGATGCGAACAAAATATTAAACCGTACAAAAACTCCGAAGTACGCTTCATCATTATATAATGCACTAACATACGCAAAGAATCTACAGATCCCAATTCAAATAAACCGGAAAAAGGGAAAAGTATTTCCACCATGGAAGTTGACAAACAATATTATATGCACAACCTTGATGAAGTATCCCAAATACACTACAACAAACGACACCTACAAACAACTTTTCTCAGAAGCCGTAAACGAATACAAGAAACTTGGATGGCGATTCCTTTTTACAGACGCCTCAAAATCCGAACATGGGACTTCCTTTGCTGTCGTTGATGCAAATGGGACGACAGTGTCAAAGGGTATATTCCCTTCATTTACATCAACTTTCACAGCCGAAGCGTTTGCAATCCTGAGCGCAATTCTACACACGAACAATAATAAAACAATAATTTTCACTGATAGTCTTTCCACAATCACAGCTATCCAAAACACAAACAACAACACATATATTATAGGGATAGACTTATTCTGAAAGACAATTCAATAAAGCTGTTTTGGGTTCCCGGTCACTGTGGCATTGTGGGCAATGAGCTTGCGGATGCCACAGCGAAATCGGCATTAAAGGAACCACTGGTGACATTCTACGTCTACAACAAAAAAGACCTACAGAAATACATATTTACAACATCGAAATTTAGGAGTAAAACCCAATGGGCCAGTTACCATCACTTCTACAAACAATTTAACCCTAACGGCGAGAGGTCTATTTATCCACAAAACGTCTCACCAAAAAAACTAAAAACCTTCATTAGACTAAGGATGGGACACACGAACGCCACGCATACACACCTCTTCACCAAGGATCCTCCACCACTTTGCCAACTATGTGCCGATCAACCTACGTTGACTGTTGGTCATCTTTTAGTATGTAAGCAAATTTCCAATATCTGTAAAAGACTCTCCAACCTAAACTTAAGTGATCTCTTAAACACGATATCTATTGAAAACATTAATACCGTCTACGATCTAATATTAGAAACTAATTTAATTATTTAAGGTATTTTAAGATTAGCCGTAAGCCCTGGCAGCTAGTGCTATATGTTTCGATATTAATGTAGTAATTCATTACTTGTTAATAAATTATAATAATAATAATAATTATTATACTTTGTTCTTTTTATCGTTTTTAATGGATTGTATTCCTATATGTTTTTCTTTGCTTTAGATTAGAAATAAAATCATCTTATAATTGGTTTGTTATTAACATACTTGCAGAATATCTTCTAGCTCTTCTTTTACTTTCAAGTCAAGTTAGGGACACTATGGCGAATTATGTCGAACTTATGAGAATGAGACATAAAAAAACATAGCTAAAAAAAAACATAGCTAAAAAAATATATACCCTGGTGCGAATTTCCACATATAAATGTACTTTCGCACCAGGTGCGAAATTACCATGTATCAGAGAAATTTCGCACCTGGTGCGAATTTACATGTATAGGTGGAATTTCGCACCCAGGGTGCGAAATTACCATCTCCCGTTCTGGCGGTTTCTTGCGTTTGTAGCCGTTCAACATTGAATCTCCTCACAGTATTTCCTCGTTGTTGTGGTGTCTGGGATATCCGCATACGTACCTTGGCTACAACAAGGTAGTAATCCGAGTCTATGTTGGCCGCTCGGGAGGTTCGGACAGGTAGAATACTGGAGGAGTGCCTTACGTCGATCGCAACATGGTCAATTTGATTGACCGTTTGATGGTCTGGTGACCGCCATGTTCCTTTGTGAATGTTGAGGTGTGGAAACCGTGTGCTTGCTATAGTAGCATTACGTCCCGCAGCAAAGTCAATTAGCCTAAGTCCCTTTCCAGACGTGGTGTCGTGTAGGCTGTGCTTTCAAATAGTGCTACCAAAGATGTCCTCCTTTCCTATTTTGGCGTTAAAATCACCTAAGACGATTTTAACGTCGTACTTAGGACACTGCTGAGAAGCTCATGGAAACATTCTTTGGTAGCACCGTCCTTATCTTCTGTGGGGGCGTGAGCGCATATCAGGCGGATGTTGGCGAATTTAGCCTTGATGCGGATAGTTGTAAGGCGCTCACTAACGTGTCGAAAGCTCAAGACTTCTTGTCTAAGTCTGCCGCTCACAACGAATCCGCATCCGAATTGACGCTGCTTCTGTTCTCTGTTGCAATCACCGTAGTAGATGTCACAGTTTTTCATCCTTCTTTTGCCGGGCCCATCCCACCGCACTTCCTGGATGGCGGTGATATCTGCCTTGTAGCAGTCTAGGGCCTCCGCTAATTGTTCGGCTGCACGCGGTCTGTTCAGGGTTCGAACATTCCACGTGCAGATCCGAAAGTCATTGTCCTTTTTTCGTTTTGCAGGGTCGTCAACAGTAAATCCATCCATATCCGAAGCTTTTGGTTGCTTCGTAACTGGCGGTGTTTTCCGTGGTTGGGTAGTTAACCCAACGCACAACCCCCAACCTGGAGGGCCAGGCCCTTTCTGTGACCCCTTAGACGAAAGGGGCCGGATATTCCGGAGTCAGTAACCCGCTTCAGGGATTTGAGTGCTGCCGTTGACCCATTAAGGGCTCTTCCGCCACCATCTTTATTTCAACACAATGACTAGTATTGAAAATCCTTAATGACCTCAGCTCCAAATATGTCGAAGTAGCTCATTAAAGTATCTGCCATGCCAACTGTTGACGTCACCGTTGATTCAATCGCGTGAATTCTTCCGCCACACGTCCTCTTTCTGAGTGGCTCATGTTAGACTTCTGAGACTCGAGCAGACAGTCAGTTCCGACAGAGCATTATAGTGTTGCTATTTTCTTCGTGTTCAACACTCGCGCTTATAAGTCTAGCAAGCCAAGCCTGGATGGGCGAGACCAGTACCCGGTGGTTACCACGCGGAGGTAAAATAAGCACAATTGATGTGTATGAAAAAGTTGCAACAGCTGGGCACCGCCAAGTTGATGCCAATCAGCGCCTACCCGATTCATACACACCCAACCACCATTTAGGTGCTGCTGTCAAAAATAAACGTTTATCGAATTGTAAGAATGGCCCTAAACTACACTGCTTTTTAAACGTCTGCGAAGAGAAAGAAAATGGAGCAAACTTTCGCTTTCGCGTGATATCTTTCGAATTTTGAAAAGCGAAAGCGTTTTTCGTTTTGTTTTTTATAGAATCCCACCCCTGGTTGCTATCAACGTTAATTCGTAAATGAAAAACATAAACGCAACTTTTGTTATCAGCGAAATATTTCGTTATTTTATTTGTCTCAAAAATAAATTCGAAAATGGTAAGTAGTACATGCGACTGATATTGTATTGTATACGTATCTAACTATTTTGCATAATAAATTATTTATTTCTATGAAAATTCCTCGTTTTTATTTAGCTTTATCTTTTTTTTAAAAGACACTATGTTAAATAATATTAATAAAACACTTACAAAAATATACACACTACATACGTATTACGTATACTGTCCATTGAAAATTGCACAGAATCTTAAATAAAGCAGTTGGACTGCTTACTAACTAGCCACGTTTATAGGTTAATACACTTTGTACGTATTAACTACGTTCATCACTTTATGTCGACTATTGAACGTGTTCTTGTATATCACAATGTTATCCGAGATGGCTTTTAGGGGCTCGGCGAATACATTCGCTTCGTTCTTGTCGAATATTTCTAGATCGCCACCGGTGCCATTGCTATTAGTGCTTGCGCTGCCATCACTAGTGTCTATATTCGCTGAAGCTGATTGTGTCTCTGCGACTGCTTTGAATATAGCGATAATATAATCATCGTCAGCCTTCATTGCATTGAGGAGATCGGCTGTATATTGTAGGAAGAGTCGTTGCGCCATTGTCGACAGTACATTTTCTGGGAAAGAAAATATGTGTATGAGTTTAAGACCCGCTGTATTAACGAAAGAAGTGTAAATTTAATTAAAAACAAAAACTAAATGAAAAAATTATAAACAAATAAAATAAATAATAGTTTAAGTCTAAGGTACACTTTAAATGTTCAATTTTCCTTAAATAGTGTTGTGGAATTAAGATAAAAGGTTTTATACCCAAAACACATGTGCAGAAGTTCTGGGTGTACCACGAAATAACAAGTATTGCTACTGTTTAACAATAATTGTTGTTTCGTGGTACTGGCCCCTGAACGCTTCACTGCAAGCAGTACTGCAGATAAAACAGATGTGCAGAATTCAATTTGCATCGGTTGCTGTCGATGCGGGGAAAAATACGAGAGTGCAACACAGACGACAAATTATTTTCGTCTCTCTTGGAGAACGTGGAGACGCGGTGTAAGAATTTCAGCAAACAGCGATATTGAATGGAATTTCCAAAGTCTCTTTCCTTCTTTTGTTGTTTGTTATGGAGACGTTGGGTATAGGAATTATAAATACTTTGGATGGATGTGTATTGGAATCGTTTCTGTGGCGTTTGGCGCATTTTAAGTACATTGTTAGAGAGTTTCGGCCTTTAGGTCTAGTGCTTAGTGAAGTGACCAAGAAAGGGTTTGTTTCCGCACCTCCAGACAAGGTACTAGACACCCAGCGGTCAGAAACTTCTTAAGCAATCCATTAGATTCGACTTTCCAGCTTTCACTGAATATTATACAGCGAATAAGACAGTAAGAAAAATTATCAACCAATAGGTGTCGAATTACCGCATACGCGAACGAGTACTAAGTGAGGGAGTTTGATTTTGTTCTGCATGTAAAATCGATTATAGTTCGGTCGATTATTGATAAATAATAGGCCTACCTGAATAAATCAGCTTGACCATTAACTGTTGTAAGAAAGAATTCACACTCACCTATTCCAATGTCCTCTTTAGGCAAACTGAGTACAATTTTTGTCGTATTATCTCTGACATCGTAGTCATCGTCCATGAGTAATGATAGCATTAGACTGATAAACTCCCTAACAAACTTTAGTTTCTTCTTCTCTAGAGCTGTAGGAAAATGTACTGCAATATGCGACAATATGTTCGATGCTTTTAGCCTGCAAACAATAACATGAAAAGTAACTAACGCTATTCATCATCCAATTCAACAGCAATCACCTTAAACAATCCGGATTCCAAGGCTGTGATATTTCAATCAAATATTCCAAGCACATTTGTGATGTTTTGAATTCAACACCTTTCTGTAGCACCAATCTTTCAACACACAGTGTTAATGGACTTTTCACATCGCCAGGATGCTTCTTTGATTCTTTGATCAATTGCGTTAGAGTGAAATCGAATAATTCCAACTGACTTAAGGCTGCATATGCTTTCATGGCACACTCGGGATAGAATTTCGGCTTCTGGCTGACTTCCTTTAGTATGGAATGTAGAAGTTTGCTACTCTTCAATTCTGCTTGCAACTGATCGAACATCTCATCGGGAAGCACCTTCATAAATGCAATTTCCTCGTCAGTTATTTCGTATTCCTCTAAGTCTTCAGTTATAGAGCGCTTCTTGTTTAGCACTAAAATTATGATATTTAGGCAGGTTTCTGCCTGTTCGAGGTAGACGCTTTCGTGTGTGATAGGGGGAGAGAGTAAAAAATCGGATAAGGCGCCAAATGGCAGCGTCAGTCGAAGAATATGTAAATTATAGATGTACAATGATTTTCGAAAGACTGGGTAATAGTAGGAAAGTTCACATGCGTAAAAATGTTTTTGCTGTGAGAAATGAAGAAGATTTTGGATGGTCTCCTGCGGGATGATTAGATTTCTGATGCTGTAAAGAAAGTAAGGGATTTCAATGTAAGATTAAAAAAACATTTAACAACTGCTTAGTACAATTTATATCTGGACAAGAATGAATGTCTCGGGAGACAGGCTGCAGTTATGATGGAAAGACTTCTTTAAGAAGTCACTAAGGGTAGCATGATTGCTTGCCAAGTAGGCTTGCACTTCGTGAGGGACTCCTGTGATTTGATTTAGTCTCTCGATGTGAAAGTCTGTGTACAATAAGAGATATATGAACTCAGAGAACAGGTTCCTACCGTAACGCAAAAGAAGCTAAGCCCACAACATCCTTACAAACGGGTATTATGTGTATAGTGAAAGAAATGTATACAAAACCGACAAGAACACAACCACTATACGATTTGTAAATAAAAATAGGAATGTTGATGGAAAAGCTACAAGGCAAGCGCTAGCGACAATCTGTTTAAGCAGGTTAGTAGCATAACAACAGGAGTTGCTTGACTCAAAGAATTACAGGATTCGCTCTTAATCTCCGGAATAGGTCAGTGTAGGTAAGCGGAATGCATGCTGTCTCTAAGCAAATTTTATAACCACTGCCTATAGGGACAAAGTCATGGAAGAGCTGATAGAAAAAGAAAACGTTTGTTTTTTAGCAGAAGAGTCGTAAGGAAATCGACTATTCATTCATTCATTTTCAATGGCCCGCTTATCCTTTAAGTAGGTCGCGGGTACAGGTTGCTCAAGTGGACCCTCCATAACTCTCGATCCTCCGCCATCGACTCCAAATCATCAAAGGCAATCCCCATACGGGTAGAGGAAAGGTTATGAACTTGATTCAACCATCTTATTCTAGGTTTACATAGAGGACGCCCACTCGATGGTACGGATTCCATAGCACGTCGTGGGATCCTAGTCGGAGACATGCTTTTAACATGACCAAACCACCGAAGCATGGACCTCTCCGTCCGGAGAAGTACCTGCTCGACATTGAGTTCCTCACGTATTCTGGTATTTTTAATGCGATCTCTACGGGTCACACCAGCAATACAACAGAGAAATCTCATTCGGCAGCTTGTATCCGTTATCTTATTCTTTCGGTCATTACATAAACCTCATGACTTAGCTTTGACACCAAGTTCAGTCCTCCTAATAACAGAATTACCAAGCTGTCTTAAAATTTACCCAGCCTGACCAATCCTACAGGAAAACTCAGCATTTCTTCTTCCATCACTCGTGAATAAGACCCCGAGATACTTAAACTTCTCCACCTGTTTCAATGGGACTCCACTAACATGCAGAGTGCATTGAACAGGCGTTCTAGAGACGACCATCACTTCAGATTTGTTCACATTTACCTTCATCTCAGCTTCAACACAAACGGCTACAAACCGATCGAGTGCGCGCTGAAGTTCAGTCTGAGAGGACCCAAGGATGACCAAGTCATCAGCAAAGAGCAAATGACTTATCCTCAGATCCCCCAATTCGAAACGTTCTTCGCCAAGAACTGCGCTGGAACATCTAGTCCATATAAGTAATGAAAAGGAGAGGAGACAAGACGCACCCCTGACGAAGTCCAACGCCCACGGTGAAAGGTATTGATATAACGTCGTTTACCCGAACACAGCTTTTACAGTTTGTGTAAAGAGATTGAATGGCTCTCAAGAGAGAACCGTCAACTCGATACTCCTGTACACTCCAGAGTTTACCTCGAGGGACTCGGTCATATACTTTCTCCAAATCTACGAAGCATGCGTAAACAAGTGTAGCATACTCCCAAGCCTTCTGAAGTACCATCCTGTGAGTAAATAATTCAAATTAAAATTAAAAATCCTGCGAATCGAATCGGACATAATAAAAGAACAAACAGCCACCATGAAAAAATTGTGCCTCTGCTTTGGATGGCAAGACCTCGGGCGAAACTTGGAGAGAGCGTGCAACCACAACAAATAAAGAGCTATGCTCTATAATAGGAGTTCCCTAACTGTGCGTCGCGACGCCCTGGGGCGTCGTGGCGCTGTTATAAGGGCGTCGCAAGTTTTATTTTTTCACTGCTGTAAGATTTCGAACAAATGAAAAGCATTACGATTCTCTTTACGAATACTAAGAGCTAAGTCCAAGCAAAGTCCAATCGTCGAAGATTAAGCGCGTTTATGTTTTCCGCATTTTCGGTCAGACTTGCTTCGTGGCTGTCACTCGAATTTGCCTTGCACTTAAAATTAAATAAGGGTTTTTCAATTGATATGTGTCTTTGCCAGCCAGATTCATCGGGAGCATTGCCGTGGTCCATGAGAGTGTACACTACAGGACAACCCGAGGCATACAATTCGACGTGCATAGGTTAGGTTAGGTTAGGTTTATGGGCTTACGCCAGTAGAAAGTCCAACTAATCTAGGAGCTCAAAGTTAATGAACGTAGACAAAGCCGTTTGTTCTCTTACTTGGAGGCGTTTGGAAGAGAACCCCAATTTTGTCCGAAAAATTATCTTTAGCGACGAGGCGTATTTTTAGATGAATGCGGGTATGTGAATAAGCAAAATTGCCACAAATATGGGACGACGATTTTTCAACGTTTACCAGTCTTTATTGAAAACCCGTTTAGTGAATCTTTAGTAAGATCAGCTTCACATATCTGTGCTTTTAGAAGGGCGTCGCAAAAATATTTCAACCTCTCTAGGGAGTCGCAGTATGAAAAAGTTTGGGAACCCCTGCTCTATAAGATAAGCACTATTTGAATGCCTTTGGTGCATACATTTCCATATTTGAACACTTAGGTTAGGTTAGGTTTGGTATCCGTTAATACGGATTAATTCACTAAAGACCAAGTAAGGTCCATTGTGATACCACAAGCAGAGTCGGTTATTTCCGTTACTCTTCGAACCATGTGGAATTTTGGAGAAATTTCCGTATTGCCGAAACGGATATCAGCAAGCTCCCCAAAGAAGTACTCTCCTAAAATTAGCTTTTTAATGGAGGATAGCAGTTAACTCTTCCTCCTCATCCCTGCAACTGCGACAGAAGTCATTAGCGGTAACTCCAATCCTTACGGCATGTCTTCCTAGTACACAGTGGCCTGTTAGTACTCCGACAAGAGTTCCGATATGTGTTCTACTGACGTTTAACAGGACCTTTGTCCTGCGCCGATTTATTCGTGGCCAGGTCTGTTTTGCATGTGTTAGGTGTCAAGATCCCGTCATCTTTCGTTAGCCTGTTGCAGTGCTAGTGTGGAGATGTTGTATCTTACCGTTTCAATTAGCACATGGGGCTCTACTTCTGTAACTTCTGTTTTAACATTATTAGTTTTTAGAAAGCAAAAGCAATTGAGTAGCAAAGCCCTCTTTCGAACAACTAAAGTGACCCTTTATAAGACCTTAATCATCCCATTGCAGAGGCATGGACTCTATCAAAAACGGATGAGGTTCTTCTTGGTTGCTTTGAGAGGCAAATTCTTGGAGTAATTTTCGGTCCCGTCTGCATAGACGGTGAATGGAGGAGGAAATACAACGACGAACTGTACGGGCTGTACAGCGACATCGACCGAGCCAGAAGAGTGAATGTTCAACGAATGCGGTGGCTGGGTCATGTAGAGCGAATGGATGTGAATGCTCTGGCCCGGAAGATCTTCGAATCCACACCCGAGGGACGGCGCAGTAGAGGAAGACCGCGACTCAGGTGACGCACGCAAGTGGAAAGGGACCTTAACCAACTTAGCGTGCGAAACTGGAGACAGTTGGTTGAGGCCCAGGTCCACCCCGGACTGTAGCGCCACCTTAAGTAAGTTTTTAGAATATTGGCATGCCCTGTGTCACTGCTTCTTCATTGTAGCCATCTCTTTGCCGTCCATGTCCAAGGGCAGAATGTGAAGCATGGTTTCCAGTGCAGCGGTTGGAGTTGTCCGCAGGGCAGTGGTCACACGGACGTATGCCACTCTTTGGATTCTATTTAGTAGAGAGAGGTAGCTTATTTTATCTAGTGCTGGCCACCAGACGATGATTCCATACATGAGTATCGGTCTGACTAATACAGCCAGTGCATTATCTTTGGGCTGATGCCCCATATAAGGCCCAAGATCCTTTTTCAGAAGTAAAGTGCAGTAGCGGCCTTCTTAATGGGTTCATGCAGGTTTAGTTTCCAGCTCAGTTTCCTATACAGAACCAAACCTAAGTATTTTGAACACTTACCCACTCAAAATCACAATGAAGATATCCAGCATCACTTTAAGAATCACCGCATTATCAATTTTAGTCTTCAGATGGAACGTCACCACGGTCGAGCATATATCACCGACCAGTTCGGGATCCGGCATTTTATGAGCTTTTATTAGGAAAAGGATCTAAGCAAAGAAACTTGTAAAATCGTCAAGAAATTATATAGACAACTGCATTACCTGTAGCAAATGACCATGTAAAACGTTCAAGTTAATTGTTTTTGGGTCGTCCGCTGAAATCTAGACACAATGGTGTTAAGTTTACTGGAAGAAAAATACTACAACTCCACTTACCAAAACCTCAGCACATTTCCTCAAAATTGCCACTGACAATGAGTCCACAGAAGTGAGAGCGACAATCGCCTTTGCAGCTAAATATCGCGTCTGCATTTCGGGACATCCTGAACAATTGGAGATGTATGGTATGAATTCAGACAACTGAAATGGCAAAGAAGAATTAGCAATACGTAGACAGAAAAGCACGAATCGAAATGCACCTTTAAATTGGACTCGGTTCCCTCCAAAGCAGAGGGGTAAAGTCGACTCAGCATCAGCAGTAGCGGATGCAACTTGTTAGCCTTCTCATGGCGCAATATAAGAACGCTTGCCTTCCTCAATTCGTCCAAAAAGAAGTCATACAGCTTTGGGTAGCGCAAGAAGAATATCCTCCCAGTCATCTTATTTCGAATGCTCAGATTGTCCGAGTCTTTGGTTCTTTGCACGCCAAATATTCGAGTGATTAAGGCCGAGAAGAGCAAAGTTGAGGAGTTCTTCTCAGACCAAGTCGATGCTTCATACCCTCGTATTGCGCACATTACACCATCGCTGGCGAACTCACCGACAGCATCGTTTAAATCTGTACAACGGAAGAGGGCTCGCAAAATGTTCAACGCATGACTTCTGGCCTCGGTAGTTCTGTCTGGACTATCACAAAGCTGCATCAGCTGCTGCATACAAAAGTAGAGCGATTTGGTTGTGCCCACTTGTAGCTCAGCGGTAATCAATGCCTGCACCATATATGGGACTCCAGCACTTCGTCGAGTTGAGCATATTTTCTCATTGATTTGCTCATCCTTCGCGATAACGGAGAGCAGCTCACGCAACCATGTCATCGGCAATACATTCAGGTCGTGGCTTTCAACGCGCCACAACCTCGCGCAGAGCTTCGAAAAGCCAACATAAGCTTGTTCGAACGCTCCGCGGTGCTTTGTCTCGGAGAGAAGCAACTTGAAATGCTCACCAATCTCAAGGATCTGTTCCTTTGTCACTAGGAAGTTCTCTGTGACTTTGCTGTATTGAATCGGTGAGCGTAGAACAATTTCTCCGAGTATTAAAGACACTTCCTTCACCGTTCTCCAGGCGCAAAGAAGTACCATTTGTGGCGTTGTTTTGAGTGTGTCCCGATTGAGTTTTGTTTTCGAAGAAAGCACCTTACGAGGAGTGCCACTGCTCTGGTCCCCAGCTCCTTTGAAATGTTCTGGCAGCTCACTGAAATCATTCGGCAAGTGTCCTTCTGGAGAGGAATTGTTCACCACTGGGCCGACAACAGTTGTCAACTCCTTGCAAATCACTATCACTTCGGCGACAAGAATCCTCCAGGCGATATCCTTGGAAAATCCCTGAAAGTCTAAACGCTTAAGAAGATGTTTGATTGCGAATAGAATTCCGTACAGTGGATTTGACTTTGCCGCCAGCAAAATGGATTCTTTTCCCAAACGCAGACCATCTTTGAGAATATTCAAAGCCCAACGCAGCGCCGCATAATACACCGGACAATAGCTGGTCACCTCGAACGGACCAAACGCATCGGGACTACCCTTGTTGCAGAAGAACTCCAAGCGGTACGCCCCTGTTACGGAGTCTGTGGGGCGGACACTTACCAGCAATTCCTTGATTTCATCAATCGAATCGGTCTCGCACACTCTGTACCCCTTTTTGTCTTCGATTAGCTTGAGTATCGACACAGACAGTTCTTTGTTGGCTTCATAGGAGTCACCTATCGTCTCTGTCAGTGTTTGGATGGTATTTTTTGGAAGGAATTCATCTAAATTTAGGTCGCAATTGATCAGGATACGTACGCAGATCTCCAGCAGTTGCAAGGATATCGAGCGGCGACTAAAATTCGCACCTTGGAATAGATTATCCACGAGGATTTTTATAAAATCCATCAGAAATTTAATGTAGAGCGGTTTGTCCGGGCTGGAAGCATCTTTCAACACCTTTACTAAATTCAGTTCGCAGCGCAAGAGTGCTTTTCCCAGCAAGGAAAGCGTCTTCTGTCGAGTAGCTGGACTTTGACAGTTTGAATTGTACTCCAGAAAGAGTAGGATATGTTCGCATTCGAGATCGGTTAGCAGCTCTGTAGTTTTGTGCGTTTCCACAAGCAGTCTGAGTGCCATTACGCGTGTCTCATCACAATTGGAAAGTATCGAAAGTAAAAGGTTTTTGGAAAAATTCCGAAGGATATCATTGAAGTTCTCCATCTTAATGCCACTCTTACGGACTGCCCAGAGTGCTGAGAGTTTTGTGCTTATCGGAATTTCATTTGTGTGCTCAATAATGTGCTGGACAATTCGAGGCTCGCATTTGACCGCCTTCACAATGAGTATTTCCACATCGGGAAGCCTTGAATCATTTTTTGTTGCAATTTCTAACAGATAAGAGATCCAAAGATCTCGCCATGCTTCGAATTCAATTTCCTTGTGACTGGATGCCATCAAACCCTCAAAGAGATTGTTCACGATAAAATCTCGCCCAAGATTCTCAGCAAAAAGCGAGCTAAATATTTCTTTACAGTTTTTAATTATCTCTTGACTGCCGAGGATGGGCACTGCCTGCAAAAGGACCACACATTTCATTGACAACGACAGCCTCTCAGAGTTGCAGGCATCGAAAATCTTCTGAAGGAGATATGCAAAGGAAATTTTTTTACTCAGTGCAATCACGTTTCGCAGGAGATCTTTGCACAGGTGCCTTACGCTGTCCATATGATGTTCCAAGTAGCAAAATGCAAAGATGAGAAGTTTTCGAAGAATCAACTTGGTGTCCTCACTCATTTCACTGTTGCGCAAATCGAAATTAAGAAGAATCTTAGATATCTGGTAGAGGGAACGTGCTGCGCATAGCAGAATGTTCGGCACAGTCGAATTTGTATTAGCAATGTCGTCGATTTTTGTACAAATATCGCGAATATCCTTGGAGAGTTGAGTGAAATCGTGGTAGTCAAAGGTGTTGACTATTCCAACGCAGAGCGCGATTTCATTAGGATGTTTAGCCAGTTTGACTTCGTGAATGAAGCTTTCATATGTTGCGGATATTTTCGCTATATATGCCATCAGAATGCCGGAGTTTGTGCGTGGATCCATTGGAATTTCATCGTCGTGTATGACTTGTTTGCACACAATGTTGAGGTTTTTCAGTTGTTCCGAGTGATGCTCTTTCAATTGTTCGGGAAATTCTTGTGTGCATGACAGAATGAGTCTGATGGAATTGTGAACATAAAGATAGTACTCGTTCCGTACGGATGGCGAACTGAGGACACTGCAGGGACAAAATAAAGAGGGGAGAGTAGGATAACTTCGGCACAATATAAGTTGTGATTTCAAATCGGATTTTTGTGGATAAATATGTAAATTAAACCAGAACAATACAAAGCGAATGACACTTACCTCAATTCGGTTAAATATCGCTGAACCGAATTACAAAGGAACGGAAACACAAGTTGTATCTTCGACTCTAGTGCCTTTAAACCGCAGCCAAAATTCTCAAAGCAACCCGCTATCGATGTAATAGTTGAATTCCATTTCGAACTTTCAGTCGCCGCCTTTGCATCATCCAATAGACGGGACAGTGTGTCAGCAAGTGATTCAACTATTGTAGACTCCTCGATGCCGCCAGTTTCCAAGCGAGCTGCTGTTATTAACAACCTTGTGAAATTCAAAGGGTTATATGTGTTAAACGATATCACACTAAATGCAAAAGCCATACAAGAACAAAAAATCAATAACAGGAGCCTTGCGAGTGGAGGCAAACTCACTTTGAAATTTGATTCCTTACGGGATGTTTGAGTGGAGTATAGAAATAAAGGTCTGTCAAGAATTGCAGAACAGCAGGATCACTTCCGATGTTTTTAAAAATCTACAAAAGTATAAAAACAAAACTTTAACAAGGTGTCTCTCTTCCAGCTAGTCACTGCGTACATTTTTTACTACTGCTACCTGATCTGGAATACTGTTGGAGTTCTTTAATTGCAAACAATAGGTTTCTTCGCCTACAAGAAAAACCCAGATTAGTAAACAATTATTGGTAAAAAAACAAAACTAAATCGATTTTGCATACTTGACTCATAGTGTTTTGGCAAAGATATGAGAGAGGTTCGCATTTCAGCATTTTTCTTTGTATTTTCTCCCGTTTTTACTGTTGATACACGTAGATTTAGCGAGTTCATTATTATGCTGCTCTTGAAATAAATTACACTAAACAGTTTTGCTTTTATAAAAGAATAATTGCAACAAATATAATAGCATATAGTTTCTTTGTGCGAATCAGAAACAGAATTTAAAAATTAAGCGGTTTGAGACGGTGAGAAACACCTTTGCCGGGAGCAGACGAATTTTTTTTTTCTTGACTTGTCAAAATGAACTGTCACTTTGTGAGCACATTTGTTTTGTTGTCATACCTCCCAGAGAAAACGTATCAAGAGATAAAAGAAATGAGACTGGAATTTGAAACTGGAAAGTTCTATATTGCTCCTAATATTTTTGTGATTCAGCGCTCTTTTTCTCGAATTTTTCTCACACATGCAATTTTGATAGAAAAACAAGGATCGGGTAGATCTTGTTAATTACTACTCAATCTATATACATAATAAAAATGAATGTCTGTCTGAATGTCCTTTATAGAGCTGTAAACTTTGATCATGTGATGATATTTAGCAAAGTTGAGGTCACAAACCAGTAAGAATAGACCGTCGACTCCTCCCACATAACGGACTTTGCCTACAAGCTGCCGGCGAGACCAGGATTTTTCATGTATTGGTGCTGTACAAAATCAAAGGGGCGCCATTAACGCACGCATACTTGAAAAATCCTGGTCGCATGGTATTGCATAGAAAAACATTGCCGCCATTAATTTTGACATTTACACGTATTCACAGACAGGGAAATTCTTTCCGGGGGGAATCGGGTAGGTGTACGGGAAGTCGGCGGTCTATTCTTACTGGTTTGTGGTTGAGGTGCATGTGCCCACGAAGGTTTCTGAGTTGATACGGTCAAAATTGGACAAAGGGGCGTGGCACTTCGTATACGAAACAAAAAAAAAACATTCAAAATCATATATCTCGGAAACCTGCGAATCGATTGAGCTCAATATTACGATAATCTTAAGTATTGGGCCTAAAGTGCCCCTGTGAAGATTGGTCAAAATCGGACAAAGGGGCGTGGAACCTCGTATACAAAAAATCGTACATCTCCTATACAAAAAACATCTATGGGGTGAAACTCGATGACGATATATCCCGATAACCGCTGGGCCGATTTTCATGAGTCTTTTTTGTTATGTTCGTATTGCTGTATTTCGATTTATTTTCATTTCTCGCATTTTACGAAAGAACATTGTTATCTAAGGCCAAAGCAATATACTTCCTGTGCACGGGCAAAGCCGGGCGGATACAGCTGTCTCTATATATATTTTATAAAACAAAGTGGTAAAAACTATATGTTTCTCTCTGTCGCCCGTAATTTTCAATTGAAAGGGAAATAAAACCGCCAAGAGTTTTCGGAATTTATTTCCCACCTTACATGGTAACTAAGTTCGCTTCACGAAATTGGTTTTATTTCCTACTAGGTGGGAACTAATTCCTTCAGTGGACTTAGTTCCCGGTGACTTTTTCCCTTCACCTATTAAGTGCCTACATGTTTATACCCCATAGAAAAATTAAACATTTTATGATGTTTGACTTCTTGGGCACTATTATTGTCCAACTTCGAAGGAATCTAAAGGAGTTATTAAGTATGGACATACTATACATACAGGTACTTTACCCCAAGCAACTTCTTCTTCTCTACAAAACACAGGTTAGACCAGGCCTGGAATATTGTTCCCATATATAAAGCTCGGCCCCAAAACATTCACTTAACCTACTTGACAGCATACAGAGACGAGCAGTTCGACTTATTGGAGACACTTCACTCACATCGAATCTACAAGCGTTGGTGCACAGAAGACAAGTCGCTGACCTTTGCTTGTTCTATAGGTACTTTCATGGTAGACGTTCCGAGGAACTCAAAAACATTATCCCTCGAAATGCAACTTTTGGGTACCCCACAAAACAGTCTGCTAGTGCTCATAACCATACAGTACACTTGACAACCGCGAGGACATTAACTTTCCAAAACTCCTTCTATTACAAGACAACAAACTTTGGAAATCGCTTCCTGGGGATACATTTTCAGAAGCCTACAATTTGCAGCATACATCTGCAAGCTTCTCGGGGTACTGATGAAGCGTTATAGGTTCGCCTTTCCCGAGAGAAGTATTTAAAAAAAAAACGTTCTATAACAGATGGCACACTCAGCAATCAAACAAAATCGCACGAATTGCTCGATGACATTTGAGTGTTTTCGTTTCTCTCCGCCGCCGTGAACCAAAAGAGATAGTGATTATGATTGCTTTAACGAAAAATTGGCAGCTAGCAGGCCATATGTCAATGTCGCCAATAGTTCCTAGTTGGTATATTAAAAGTAGCAATCTTTCTTTAAGAATTTTTTGTTAGAATAGTAATGATGAGTGGGCGCCGTGGTTCAGCGGTTAATGTGCTGGACATAGACCGAGGCATGGACTACTGAGGGTGGGGCCTAAGGTAGAAACATTCTGGGAAAATCAACTGTAACTAATTTATTAGAATTTACTTCCCATGTCAATGAAAGCATGGTGAATGGGTTACAAACAGATGTTTTTTATGCTGATTTTAGTAAAGCATTTGACAAAGTTAATCATGTTATCCTGTTAAGAAAACTTGAACTGTATGGATTCCCTTAATGGATCTTGAAATGGATTTGCTCATATCTATCTGATCGTACGCAAAATGTGAAATTGAATTACTGTTTGTCTAAAAATATTGTCGTCTATTCTGGTGTCCCTCAAGGCAGCCACTTTGGTCCACTCCTTTTCCTGTTATTTATCAACGATCTATGTCCTCTTATTACATACTCAAAGATTTTACTATTTGCGGATGACTGTAAGCTGATCTATTCATATAGTAGCCTGCAAGGTTATATATTTTTACAGCATGACATTGACACTATGCAAGAATGGTGTAAAAGGAACTATATGCAGCTTAATCTTAAGAAGTGTAAAAGCATGACCTTCACGAGACGCCAAAACCCAACTGCGTCAATTTATTTTATTAATGAGGAAGCTGTTGAAAGTGTTGATTGCTTTAATGATCTTGGTGTGGTCTTTGACAGAAAGCTCAACTTCAACCTCCACTTGGATTCCATTGTCAGCAAAGCAAGAAGCCGATTGGGACTTATAAAACGTTTCTCAAAGGAATTTAAGGATCCCTATGTAACCAAAATTCTATACTGTTCTCTCGTCCGACCTGTTTTGGAATACTGTAGTCCTGTTTGGTGTCCGTCCTACGAATCTGGAATCTCAAGAATTGAAAGTATTCAAAAGCAGTTTCTTCTTTTCGCATTACGTGATTTGCCTTGGGACCCCGAAAGTCGTCTTCCTCCCTACATAAGTCGATTAAAGCTGCTGAATCTGCAGACTTTGGAAAAACGAAGAGAGATATCAAATGTTATATTCCTGTTTTGCGTTCTGACTGGTAGCGTTAACTCCACATATGTTCTCAATTTTGTAAACATCAATACCAGACCGAGGACAACAAGGAACCCAATTTTTTTATACCAAAGGACGTCTCGATGTAACTATGAGAGTAATGGCCCTATCAATAACCTGACGAGGGATTTCAATAAGTACAATTATGTGATTGATTTCAATATCTCAAAATTTAATTTAAAAAAAATATTGAAAGAATTGTAAAACAGCATACTCTATTTTCAAAACTGATTAACTGTGACATTTATGTATAGTAGTTAAATAAATAAATAAATAAATAAATAAATAAATAAAAACATAAATCAAAATGTATATTATTATAGCTATCCGTTATATCTGCTAAAAAATTTACCAAAATTCTTGATGAACCCAGCCAATAGATACTATAAAATCGAAGTATGCAACTGAACGCATCCAATGACATTGTTGATCTCTCTTTTTAGATGCTGTATGTAATTTATTCGTCTCCCTCTTTTTTTTTCATGTTTAGGTTAAAATCATCAGCAGAGACCGCAGAGTTTTTTGTTATTCACATAAAAGGACAATTAATTTGTGTAAATAATATCAATATTTGTGCTTGCAGTGAACCTAAAAACTATACATTTTTCATAGGCTTGTTAGCAATTAAAAGCGGTTTGTGAAAAGAAAGATTTGCACCTATTGAATTAAAATAACAAAAGCCTGGCTGAGGCGACTTTCTAGATTTATGAAGGAAGTCAAAGTGGACGAAACGATGGTAATTTAAGAAGGTAAACGTCTTACATTTGTATACAAATTTTAAATAAATTACATAGATTTATACATTCTTTTTATTGCTCATTCCTTAGGAATAATGAAGTAGTTCGACTGCGAACAAGTTAATTCAACGGCCGTACCACCATATTTGTTTTTTTATAAATCGCAGTAAATACCAAACTGTTTTATTTTGTTAAAACTTAACAAAAACAAAAAAAAAAACAATGGCTTTACCCGCTACGAGCCAAATGGTTGTCGATTTATCGGGTGATAATGACAATGCTGGAGCCTTAGCTGCTGCCGCTACCATTCCCACAGTTAGCCCAGATGCGGCATTTGAACGATCATGCGACAATCCAGAGTGTTCAGCGCCAAAATTGATTTCTCTAGTTCCCAAAAAGGAGACACCAGAGTTTATCACCGAACCTATAATCATGAACCAACCTACCTTGATCAATGGATTTACGACGGTTTTTCAAATCGATGGGACTGGTGCCAAGATGAACGACATAATGTATGGTAATAATTCTGATGCTGGTACATCGAATGGCGCTCCAACTACGCCAAGGTCAGTTTTTCGCATAGTACCAAATACACATGCACACATCGTGAACTATGTTGTTGTCGACGGTGCTGGAGAAACAATGCGTAAAATTAAGTTAAACGACGCAGATACCATGCGCAAGTTATTGGATTCCCAAAGACTGAGCGCTGAACAAATGCTTAAAAAATTAATTGGAAAAGCTCTCATTAAACCACCGTCAGCAAAGCAGCCGGAACAACCGGTTCCATTACCAATTTCCTACCAAATCAAATCACAGAAACCTGTATCGATAGCTTTACCAAATGCAGTTCCAGTATCAGGTTTTCAACTAGCTGCAGGAACTGTTGTTAAACCGATTCCAGCCCCATTGCAAGAAAAAGTACTCCCACCAATTCCGTCTGGTATAACCATAACTCAAATTCCGTCAACTCCTCCAATAGGCTCCGCAAATACCGCTCCTATACCAACAAACACAGACACAACGTGTAAATCGACCACACCCAGTGTTTCAGCGCCCGTTCTCCGAAATGCACTGGCCAGTCAAAGAGCAGAAGCCGACATATCCTCAGGACCATCGACTGCTTTAAAAAGAAAACTCACAACAACGCCACAACCAAATGTTATCAAAAAACTTCGTTCCAGATCGCCAAAACAGAAAACTCCGATGGCTATAGGGCTACAACGACCCTTGAATGATCCGTCACCGGTAATCAAATTGCCTACTATTGCGAAACTGCCAACGAAAGCGCCAACAACAGCAGCTCCTCTTGTGCAGTCCACACCGCTAGCGAAAAAGTCCGCCGAAAACGCATCTACATCGACATTGAATGAAAAAAATGCAATAGAAGATGACGACGATTTGATCGTTGTAACAGACGCCCCATTAACTGCTACCACAGTAAATAAAACTACAGAGTCTGCTGCAATACCTGAGGCTACTCAGAGTTGCTTGGCATCACCAACATCATTTGAGGAAAGTTTACCAGCAACAACGCCCAAGGCAGACGAAAAAAGTTTTCCAGGAAGTGACGAACCGGTGCTAGCTAAGCCGAAACCACTAATGGGACCAGCTTCAAGAATTAACGCATTGAGAGCGCTCGCTGCAGCCAAATCCTCAGCAGCACAAGTCTCTAAAATGGATACACCCAACAAATTAAGTGCAGTTTTGGCTTCGAAAACTTCGATTACTAAAATCGGTGAGACTTTTATCACCTCCTCATCTGCAGCAAGTCAAAAGATCGACGCTAGGGATTTTCCAAAAATTAAACCGTGTACTGTTTCAATCCCCAAAGTCGATGTTCCCATTAGAACTAAAATTTCTGACTACATCCAGAAGTTAAATACTCCTTCAACTCCCAATATACACGCTGCGTCTGCTTCTAAGCCAAATGTAGTTAAGCTAACACCAGGAACAACTACTAAAACTGATTCTAGGCGACCAGTTTTCGACACACCAACTGCCGATAAAGATCCATTATTCATTGGTGAATCAGTACCTTCGATTAAAGCGCCAGCTCCTAAAACATATGCAAAACCGATGACCCGAGCAAGTTTACCAACTAAACCAGTCCTTTCGAAAGCAATTGAAGAATCAAAAGCCACTAAAATCTCACCCAAACCTCCAACACTTACAACAGCGACGAGTAAATCAGATGCAGGATTGCATGCTACGCTAAGTGTACCAGCAACTAAGAAAATTTCTTCATCCCCCGAAATAATGCATATTAAAATGACACGAGCTTCAACACCTAAAGTAGGCGGTCAATTGTCGACCAAAGCAGTCGTTCCATTACCAACAGAACCAGCCGGTTCATTACCAACAAAACCAGCGGGTCCATTACCGATAAAACAACCTGGCCCACTACCAACAAAACTCACAACTGTTAAATTACCAACAAGACCAGCTGCGGTATTACCAACCAGATTATCAGCTCTAGTCAATAAAACATCTACACCATCAGCCAATACTGGTGGAACATCTGCTTCGCCTGCGTTGCAACCAAAACAAACAAAACTTGCGGTGGCCACGCGAAAGAGCGGAGTCATGACAATTCCAATTACCGCACCCCATCCGAATCTTAAGATTTCTTCTGTCATAAGTGGTGGCAGTGCAGTTGCAGCAACGTTGGGAGACGACAGCAGTTCATCAGATATGATCGCAAATGAAAGCAACAGGTAGGGATAATGGAATTTATTTTCTCAAACTTTCAATTGAACTCTTTCACTCATTTTCTTAGTGGTCCAGATATAGAGAAGTTGCAACAGGAATTGGCCGACTTGAGGCGTACTGTAGCTCGTCTAACTAAGAAGAAGCCATAAGGAGTCGATGTTTCTCGTTTACTGAACTTTACGCCATGAAGACAATATGATTTTAAATCAACCGCACGAATGTTAATTGAGCACCACATTCATACTCGTACATAGTGTTTTAAGCAGTAAGTCGGTGTATACCATTCACGTAGCCTATCCTGATTTACATAGTATTCTGTTATGCGGTAGGCAGTTATTTGTAAAGCCTTTTAGCCTAGCTCTGTAACAATAATAAATTGTTAATCAAAAATGCTTGTTTATCAACTTATTTTCAAGCTTATAACTCGTCTATAGTGTTACCACCAACCGCCGACGCACGCCCGGTTTACTTGAGGTTAAATGAGTGAAGTGGCGACCATACTACCCCAAAAAGTAGGGCAAAAACGCTGCTTAAAACGTCTTACGTGTTCATTTTAATTATATTCCAATAACAACATTTTTTACACGATATGTTGTGATTGGAACACATTTTTCTGCATACGTATGCTGATTCAACATATCGTCTAATACTAGCTTTAATCTTAATCAGCAATACAACGGATAGGATAGGACGAATCTCATTTCGGCAGCTCTTATTCGCCATCTTATTCCTTCGGTCATTACCCAAATCTAATGACCATAGGTAAGAGGTTTTTTCCACTGCACTCCCTCTCACCGTCTGTCAAACATAAGAGAGTATACTCGTAACTGCCCTGAGAAAGCCTCTCAATTAATCCGATCGGACTCGGTATAAAATTGTAAGTCGCTTCCATTCATTCCAAAAACCTAGACCCTGGGTGCGAAAGTTAAATCGCATACGGCTCAATGGCTACATTCGGCATTTGGCAATTTGGACAGGAACAGGATTCATGTAAATTTACAATTAGGAGATATCTACTAACAAATTGTCGGCAGAGTAGTGGCTGAAAATAAGAACCACGGTTGTCTTGTTCGATGTCAATATGGGGGAAGCTAAAACCAAAGACCATTGTATAGGAAGATCATAGACGGTAAAATCAAATACCAGTGGATTGTTAATGATTATAATATCAACTTTAGCAGAGCACGTAAGATGAAAATCACAAAATATAACCATTCCTAAGAGGAAGCTAAGATCGACCAAGTTGTCTCAAAATGTGCCAACAACATCAGCACTCCACCAACCAGGCGAAACTGCATATTACACTCATTTGCGAGGCCTGTCGTCAAATCATATTACACACAAACATTGCCCCAAGGTAGCCATGCCAAGAAAGCCATGATCTCAGTCAAGTTTAGTTTTAGAATGTCAATTCAAGCTGGTCGCATTTTACAAGTTAAATATTACTCTGATCTGAGTTCCAGGGAATAGCAATGTTTTTGAAAACGAACATGCTGATGAGTTGGCAAGGAGCAAGATCCACGATCTTTTGTTGAAGTCAACCTAAAAATCAGATCAGATAGCATCTTTTAGAAATTCGCCGGAAAATTAATTTATTTTTCAACTTTTGACAGCTTTTACTTTGCAATCCCGAACCGATCGGTGCAATTATTAGACACTGCGCCATTAAATTCTGTTTCGGTAAATGGAGTCCAGCGATTTACGCAGAGGCTGAGGACGAGGTATAGTCAATTCAATATCTAAAATCTAATTTGCCTTACTCTGCTCTGCAAGGGAACAGGACATAAAGTGGCCATAGACCATAGAAGATTAGAGCCCATGGAAGCCAGAAAAGTGGCACTACCCTGATGTACATAATGTAATACGAAGTTTGGTCTAAAGATGGAGAGGATTTAGCCGGTAGGAGTCGGGCACAAGAGGAAACTTTGTCAACCGTCGGTCAATGCTGTACACGTTTGGGATTTTAGATGTACAGCTTCTCACATCGATTAACACTACAGTTGATTTCATTGGCGGAAGTTCGCTGCGCTGATCCATACACTGAATGTATTACGAACTGCTGAGCAATTTATTAGTCAGTTGTAGACGTTATCTGTTGTAACTGTTGCAAAATGTAAATAACTTCCGATATGCAAGGGCTGCCAGTTTCATCAGTCATCTTTTTAGCTCCCTGACTTGTCCTACTGACCTCAGCTGCAAGCACATCGACATTAAGCTAAAGCTACGCAGTGAGCAACGAGCTTATGAAAGTCGTATATAGATTAGCGACTACTTGGCCACAACCATACGGTTTAATTTGGTATCGCTCGTCGCTCACTGAGTGGCTTATAAATATAGCAAGGCAAAAACGGTATCCCAATGATACCACTGGTGAATAAGCACACTTGATGTGTTTGAGTCAGCTACGACACTTGGCATTGCCAAGTTGACGCCAATCATTCCCATAACCACCTAAATTTACTTATGGGTTTCTTTGTTGTTACCAATTTGTTTAGTTTGAGCCGTGCCTTTGAAAAAACATATATTTATTTGTAAAATTCCAACTTCCGACAGTAACAACACGACTTGTGTTTAATTAACTCAAATTCTTGATTCTTAAAATCACAGTAATAACCACAACGTATTAGACATCATTATAACTCGTCCTCCTCCTCCTGGAAAATAAAAATGTATTTTTATCTATCTTTTATAGAGTTATTGTCAGTTTGCATGAAGGTGTGACCAAATTCAATTCTTGGTCATTTCCTTCTGCTGACTGACAATCAATTGAATCAGTTTTTAACTTACAATTCCATTTTCGTAATTATAGCGTGGAGTGTTAAGTGCCATCCTCTGCTTTTCGAGCTCCAATTTTTCTCGAGCAACCCTATTTGCTTCCTTTAATTCTTCAGCGATTGCTTCAATTGCGATTGTTCGACGTTCCTCGAAAGCTAGCAGCTCAACTCGTAAGGTTTCTAGTTTGTTGGGATTGTAACGCGGTTTTCGAGTTTTATTTGCTCGTATGGGATTGGATTCGACTTCTTTTGGACTTTCAGAAATTTCCTTTTGCTGTTTTGGGATAGTTTTCTGTAGCGATGATACAACACGATTTACAACTTTCTCCTGCTGTCGGTGCCTTGTTTCAGTAAATATTTCATTCATTTGCTCAAAATATAGCCATGATACTCGACTGGAACCAGGTTGGCAGTTTTCCTTTATATAGAAGAATCGCGATTTTAGATTGCGAAATTTTCTATCGAGAGAAACTTCTTCAAAGTTGTAGCCTTTTGCCATCATTTCCAATCGAATTTCACCAAAAATCTTACGCCGGAAGCGATTGGGATTCTGTAATTCTTCTTTTCGTTTGACACATTCGTTAATAAATATATCGGTAGATGTGTGATCCCAGGAGGGCTCCTCTTCCCAAATATCATCATTTACTTGTAGCTCTTGCAGTTGGGGTTGAGTGAGATCTGTAATAAAAAATGGAGAGCATAATTATTAAGATGAGTCTACAGATGGAAATTTACACGCAGATAAGTCTAAATTAAATAAAGCTACTAAATATTCGTCTAATAGAGCTGGCATTTTTAGCATCGGCATATTTTTCATGTACAAATGAAATGAAAAGGAAGTAGCTAATCGCAATGCAGGTACAAAAACTATGTCCAAATGATCTTATGGTTTATGGACGATCTCCATGAAGTGAACGGATGTCGCCCAAAAGGTCTGTACAAAAGGGGCTTTCTGCTTCGACATAGATTGTTCATTAGCCTTTCAAATCATGTAGACGGTTGAGACAGATGCCTTCAAATAGGGAGCTTTAATTATGTTCCAAAGTAGCCAAAAAAATAAACAACTTTAATGGTTCATAATTACATCAACATGTAATTGTAAATAAATTAAACACTTGCCGTCTGTTTCAGCATCATCGGCGGGGATTTCAATATCATCCTCGTGTTTTACTTTATATATAACTCCATTACGTATGATTGCGGTCCTAATTTTATTCATAATATTTTATTCTTCTTAAATTTCTGTTTCGAAAAAATCTTCGTTGTAAAAAACTCTACCTATACTTTTGTTTTTTTTTTTTATTTTTATTCAACTGTCAATTTTTAGGCAGAGATTACTTATTAGAGAAATCCAACATTACGAACGTGCAGTGCATATGTTCAACATTCAGGAAAGAATGACTAAAGAAAAGACGGCATTCAAAGCTTAATGTCGATTTCCATTGACATTTTTGCTGACCAATGGAATATGAAGTCAGATCACTATTTTTTTGGATTTGATTTCGGCTGCATTCCAGGTTTGACTATTTTAACTACAGCGTTGACAAGCTGTGACAGTTCGAAGGAGGGGAAGTTAACTAAATTAACCAGAGGCAAAAGTGTGGTTCATTTCGTTCATACTACAACATGTCATTGGGCACATTCAAGTATCTAGTAGTCTTAAGTCGACTAGATTTGTCTGGACTAAGTGTAACCTGAACGCAAAAACTAACTTAATAGGTCGTGAACGTCAGATCTTGACGGGGGGAGCATCAAAAGAGTATTCCACTCCACAAATCGTCACTTTTATTATCATTTTTAGAATTTTTTCATTTTGTTTGTTTGGTTAGGTATATCCACTAGCTTTCTGCTCTCTCAAGACAAATTTGAAATGTCAAATTCTCCGTCGATGACATATAGAAATGTCAACTTAGTGCTCAGTCACGAAATTCGTGACTAGATTCGTCGGCTACCCCTCCATAAACGTCAACAGAGAAAGCTGCTCGGACACGGCATAAAATTGTAGGTCCCTTCCATTCGTCCCAAAAATAAAAACACACAAAACGAATGGTTGTGAGAAGCTAGGCCTAGGGTGTCTACACGCCTGTTGCGCCAACTATTTATTTATTTATTATTCACTTAATCTGATAAATTTATGCAGCTCTTAAATGTATACATTTCTGCCGTGCTTTAAGCGAACACTCCTCGGAAATGTCATTTGCGTAAATCGACTGCCAAGTAATCAAAATTATTTTTTACTTGAATTCTTACAGTCATTTTAAGATCTTCCTAATAAAAACTCTGAAAACAAACTAAGTATGCATGTCAAAGATTGACATTTGTGATTTGCGTAACTTTCCGCAGTTGATTTCCGAGCCTAAATCGTCGTGGAACATTATGAAGTCTGTGTAAAATATTCTCCATAAAAAATCTCTCTGAAGTCATGCAAAATTGCGTGGCGTCGGCGTGGTAATGTAAATCCATAATGGCTTTCGGAATATTATCATCTTTTGAAGAGACCTCCTTTTCAAATATTTAGGGAAATGTTTTAACAGATGACACCGTCTAGGGTTAAACTGAAAGACAAATTTATAAATGCAATAATTGCAAATTTTGCAAATGTATTTACAGCTTTTTTGAATTTCATTTTTGCCTTAAAAAACAAAAAAACAAAAATTCCAAGCACCACTGTACTCATCAACAGTGCGCAGTACAACTACTGTGAACTGTTCCTTTTTGTATGCATTGCATTGCGATGCGAGCAACGCATACGCAAATTTCGTTCTGTGAATACAACCAACTGGCAAAATTTGTGTAGTGTTCGTCAGACCACAAACCAACATTTATTTATGTATTTGATAAAAGAAGAAGCAAATTATAGGTTTGCAAAGATTAAGAAAAAACAAAATAAGAATTAAATTTCAGCAAAACCAACAATGGAAACTGATGTAGGAGTCGAATTTCTAAATAGTAATAGTGAAATTAATGACGAACTTACAAAGTGTGGAGAGATTTGCGTTTCCTTTAGTTCTTATGATATTGTTTTCGTTTGCTTATTTTGTAACAACCAAAAAAAATATTTAAAATTCGATGATTTCGCTGATCATATGAGAGCAGAACATCTCAATTATGAAGTTGAAAACCAGCCCAAACCACTGAATCCGGTTGATGTTTTCGTTGCAGAAACAGTCCAAGATGTTGGATACAAGGTTTGTAATTTTACATTTTAATCTGCAATAAATTCATCTCCTTTTTTTGTTAACTTATAGGAACAGCAGTCTGATGTCTTAGCTGATGTAGACATCGTCTACGCTTATTTGGATGGGTCTGAAGCAGCAAATGTTAATTTGGTGGTATGTATATCATGTTGCATTTGATATGTATGTATACTTAAGTCGAACAGGCTGTCGTTACGTATAAGTTCTCTTCAAGAATATGCGATTCCAGGAATTTCTTTAAACGAAATTTGTACAAAGCTTATTAGCTCTGTGAGCAGAGAAGATTTAGTTAATTATAATATGTTGGCAGTGGGTTCAATTTACTTTATACCCCAGTAATAAGTATCTATTATATTTTCTTCCTCATAGACTACCGATTGCCCGAGCCCAATTACACAAAACACAGACCTTTACAGTAATGTGGAGATCTTGATGTCTAATGGAGACGACATAAAGAATGCTATAAGCCAATGCCCAGATAACGTATGTTTAATTATGAGCGAAGTCTTTTAACTTTATGTATATATATTTGTTTTCTTAAAGAATTCCGATTGCCCAACCGCAATTACACAAAACACGGACATTTACAGTAATGTGGAGTTATTACAATGCGCAGATAAAGTAAGTAGGTATAATGAGGTACATACATTAAAATTGATCTAATGGAATTTGGGGAGAGTGCAAATCAAACAAAAAATCCAAATGTTTGAAGCGCTCCTCTAACATTGAGCAAACAATATCCAGAATAGTGTACCTAGAAGAATGAAATTTTAAATGCATGATTTGTCATTTTTGCCGACCGGCCGGTTAATTGCCTTTTTAAAGGCTTTTACTTAACTTCGTGAAACTTGTTGTGTCAAAATCTAGCAAGTCAAATTTGAACCACTTTTTCTAAACTTAGAACTTTTAAATTTTCCATGCTGGTTGGGTGGTGAAGACAATGCAATATTTAGTCCCTGCTTTTTAATGGCTGAAGTTACATTACCACAGCAACATCGACATCGACGTTAGAGCTAAGTCCTAAATTCAATGTTGCTGTGCAAATGCTACCAACACCACGGTGACTTTTTCAGTTCTCTCAACTTTCGAATGCTGACATACTGAAGGTGCAGCGTCATTACCAGGTATATACAAAAACAGTTTCAGCAGTCTACAAATTATTCTTATGTAAATTATTTAGATAATACTATTTTAATTTTTTTTTGATTTAGATTGCCTTTCATTTTCGATTGGCAAAAGAAATCAATTCTTTTTTGTGATCTGCAGGCGTCAAATTATTTACTGTCGGTGGGACGTGATTTTGAATTCTTGTTTTCCTATTGCAATGTGGAAACGAGTTATCTAATTCAATCGTCGCGAGTTGTGTTAAAATTAATGTTTGACAAGCTATTAAAACAAAAGTACATACAAATTTTGATTTGATGTTTGATTGGGCAGCAAACATCTGAAAAACACGGTCGAAAATGACATCAGATATGTTTTTCGAATTTTATTCTTTAGCTACCACCAATTACCTATACTGGTACATATCTACTGGTACTAAGTACGTGATTTTGCTCTAACATTTTACAGATTGTCATGGACCTAATATCATTTTTTCGCTTTTACCATTTATTTTGGAAGATATAAAAGGTAGTCTGGTAATGCTGTGTTGCAATCAACTCACAACAAATTTTTTTTCCTCCCTTGACAAAGTTGCTGTCGATGTTTCCAATGTATTTCATGCGACTTCTGCTGTTCAAGTTGCTGCTGCTGGTGCTGTGGTAATCTGTTTCTCGCATTATTCGGCCAAATGCGAAAAAAATTGCTATCTCGATTGCAGTTGTGCTTAGGAAGGATAGTCTTATTTGCGTTCTAAAAATAGTATTGTCACTGCGGCGGGCATTCAGAATGTATGCTCATTATGTATGGCGTTGTTGAATTTGATATAGGTAATGGATATGGATAAAACAAACTATATGTTCATTATGTACGTACATAGAAGTTTGTGATGCGTAAATAGGTAGGTACATACATGTACGGTACATACTTATATTTGAGATCTGCAGCTTGGAAAGTGTATACCGATTTCTCCAAGCGAGAGGCTTTCAATTATGTTTACGCCGTGAATTTTTTCGCTCGTCTGTGCAAAATTCACCATACACGACGCAGACATGTTATGCATGTGTCCGTAACTGTTAAACCTAATCTCAAAGCGTGCTTTCTTAGAAGGCTGTGGTCATTCGTAGCTTTGATCTGCTGAGTTTTAATAATTCTAAAGAGTTTTTCCGATCTAACTTGGGCCAGAGCCACCTACTACATCTGACTATCTTTGGTTTTCCCTATTTCTAGATTTCTGGAGAATAATTCTCGTAGCCACGGCTATTGGGGGTCTTATTCCCTCAATAGTTTCAATTTCTGGAAGCTCTGCTCCGTTTTTGGCCAGAACGTCGACCCTTTCGTTACCCTCAATAATGCTCTTAGTATTGTGCGGCAGCTCCTGACTAATTCCGATATTGATGATGAAGTACTCCAGCGCCTTTAGCGCAGCCTGACTATCTGGTTTTTAAGAACAGGCTGTCGTTGCATATAGTTTAAGTTCTCTTCAAAAATATGCGATTCCAGGAATTTGTTTAAGCGAAATACAAAGTTTAATATCTCTATGAGCAGAGAAGATTTGGCTAATTATACAGGGTTTTTCAATAAGAGCGCTACAAAAGTTTTTTTTAAATAAAACAAAAACGGATTTGGATAACAATGAAATTCTTTATTCCTGTGAAAGTACGTTCGATGCCATTATGTATGGAACTCGATTTCTTTTGCATGGCCACCACGGGCACGCTTGCAGAAGTCCAGACGCTGAACCCAATTTTCGACGGTTTTCAAGCATAAATCGGCCGATACTGCTGCAATTTCACGTTCGATATTCGTACGAAGTTCATCAATCGTCGCTGGCTTGTTGGCATAGACCATAGACTTGACGTAGCCCCACAGGAAATAGTCTACCGGCGTCAATTCGCACGACTGTGCCTGTGGATTCAAATTTGTCCACTAGACGCTTAATTGTTGATCTGCTAGGACGATTATGACGACCATAAATTGGACGTAGCGCTCTTAACGTTAAGGCCACTGACTCCGAATTTTGGTAGTAAATTTTAATAATTTTGACTCGTTGTTGGCTCGTATATCTTTCCATCATGAAATGGCAAACCTTACTGAAGAGAAATGTCAAAAAAACGGCAAGAAATTCGGCGTCGTTTGCTGTCCCTGTTGCTCTACTTTTGTAGCGTCCCTATTGAAAAACCCTATAATTTAAGAAAACAAAAACATAATCTTTTGGCAGTGGGTTCAATTTACTCTATACCCCAGTAATAAGCATCTATTATATTTTCTTCCTCAAAGACTTCCGATTGCCCGACCCCACTTACACAAACCACGGACCTTTACAGCAATGTGGAGATCTTGATGTCCAACGAAGATAGCGTAAACGATGCTAACAACCAAAGTACAGACAAAGTAAGTTTAATTGTTAAAATATCTTAAATTTGATTTAAAGAAATAAATTGCATAGATTGAATGTAGAAACCAGTTTCCCATCTCATTCCCAGTGTATGATTGAAGTCTTAGACATATATCGCAAGTGCATTGGCTTATGGCACATTAAAACTGCTGAGAACACGTCACTTAATGTGAAGGCAGAAGCGTTTAGACTTCTACATACAACATATTCATCATACTATAAAGATAGTACTTTGAATGATTTGGAAAATCGATTGAGTAACATGACGGATTTGGTTAACGCTGAGATTGACCTTGGTTATCGCAGAGGTGATGGTCAATCAAAACTTTGGTATTTTGACAATTTATCGTTCTTGCGGTATGCAAATGACGAACAGATACCTGATGAAGTAAGAACAGTTTCTTTCTTGTGTATGTCTGATAAAATAATTGTTCTTTAGGAATTTGCAGATTTCAATTGTCGAACCTGTGAGGATACAGTTGCAGAATTCACAAGTTCGGACGATCTATGGACTCATATAATTACAAAACACTTGGAAATTACTAAAAAGTTTCGACTTAGAGCAGCATACAAGGTAAACAAAGATTTAATGTCGATAAAAAAAACATAATGTTAAAGTCTTTAGTAAATAGACCCTTCCTCTGATTTGTTTACATTCAGTAACTAATAGATTAGTTTCATTAAGGCCTACTGTCCACGTAGCTGCACTTCATACGCACGCTTTCGTCATTTGCATCTTGTTGTACGCTTGCTTGCAGCTTCCATATAAACAAACGAACCACTGTCCACGAAGCGGCAATACAAGCTGCAAATGACGACAAGCGTATTTTGCCTCTCAGTGGACAGAGCTTCGTTTGTTTATATGCCAGCTGCAAGGACGCTGCAAGCAAGCGTACAACAAGATGCAAATGACGAAAGCGTGCGTATGAAGTGCAGCTACGTGGACAGTAGGCCTAATAATGTCACACCGTGCGTCATCTCTGTAGTCCATGGTATGTCTCTTGTTTCAGTATTTAACCTGTGAGAAAGCCACAACTATAATGTAAATGCGCCAGAACGTGTACCAGACATTGACGATCAAAACGCAAACACACTGGACTTGTTTCTCACCTCCCACCCTAATAAATACTCCATTAAAATATTATCGCCTCTATCCTCGTCAGACCACTATGCCATATCAGCTTATTTTCTTGTACTCCGACCACAACGTTGAGGAAAAAACTCTGAAAAGAAACGTATGGCAATACGAGAAAGCCAACTGGAGCGGACTTAAAAGCTTCTTTAGGAGTTGTAACTGCTCGCTACGCTTCCTCAATAACGACGTGGATGCCGCCGCTGATATATGATAACAAATATAATCACCTTAGGTATGAAATACTTTTTTCCTAATAGGATAAAGTGGTACGACTCGAACAGCAAAGAGGCTATTCAATTAAGGGAGTTCAGTTTTCGGTTTTACAAAGCCAACCCATCTGAGGAAAACCGAAAAAAAGTTTAAACGAGCCAGAAATGACTGCAATGCCCTCATAAAACGTGTCAAATTCTCATATGACCAAAAGTTGAAGCAAAAAATACTACAATGTCCCAAGGGTAGTAAACACTTTTGGTGATTTGTAAAAAATATTAAGAAATATTAAGTCGAATTTACCATGGGACAAATCCATTTTCGCACTCGTACAGTTGCAAGAGTACTTAATGATCTGAACATAAAGAAATCCGCTGGTCCAGATTGTATCTCCCCCATCGTTCTGAAGAGGTGTTCTTCCACTCTTCGTAAGCTTTTTCATCTGTCCTATTCTTCTGGACTCTTTCCGAGTAGGTGGAAAACAACATTTTTCCAGCCCGTCCACAAAAAAGGCGAATGTTCTTCTCCCACCAATTACCAACCCATAGCACTTACGTCCATTCTTTCTAAGGTCGTGGAAACGCTGATAAATCGTCAGCTTATGAAATATCTTGAATCACGGAAACTCCTTAATTACCGGCAGTACCTATCGCGAAGCCGACAATCGAAGGATAACGTTTGTAACGGAAATGGAAAGAAGATGCTGGAATTTTGCGATTCGTTTGGACTACGAGTGCTAAATGGTACACGTGTGAGTGACAGAGATGGTGAATACACATTTGTAGGAGTACCAGGAACATCAGTGAATGATTACTGTTTGATTGAAAGAGAGTGGGACTCGTACATTACTGATTTTGAAGTGAAACAAGTCCCTTACTCGAACCATTTTCCAATTGTTGTCACTTTAAACCTTAAGATGGAAGAGAATCGGAGCACAATGGAAATGAATCTCCTAACGAAATTGGTCTGGAATATTGCAAGTGCATCAAGGTATAGAAGACTACTTGACGAGCAGCTAGGAGTCCAGCAGGAGACAAATGGCATCAATGGCATCGAAAATTGTATCAAGGAAGTGTCACAAACCGTCAAACAACCGATAAACAGGAGGAAAGAGTACAAGGAACCATGTTTTGATCTAGAATGCGAGAGGACGAGAAAAAGATCATTCAGGTGGCTGGAGTTATTCCGCAGTTTTAACGATGGTGTAATGAAGGATGCCTATTTACAGGACAACAGGGAATTTAAGTCACTGTGTAAAGGAAAGAAAAAAAGTAGGGAGCTTACCCCGAACACCCTTCAAGCTCACTTTGATGTCTTTCTGAACCCATCTTCCAATATTTTTAACATGCAATACGCCATGCCCGACATTTAAGGGAGCCCTTATCTTCCCCATAAAAAAAAAGGTTCTACAGCTGACCCAGCGAACTACGGGGGAATTTCATTCCTCAATGCATCGTACAATGTTTTTACTTAAATTTTGCAATGCCGACTGACTTCATGGATACACAGCAACAACCTACTAAAGGAATATCCAGCATGTTTCCGGAGGGGATATTCCACTGTTGACCATGTTTTTGTTCTCAATAGCATGGTGGATTGTTTTCTATCAAAGAATAAAAAAACTATACGCATTCTTCGTCGACTTTAAATCAGCTTTTGACAATGTGGATCGAAACGCACTATTTTACAAGCTGTATGGCATGGGTATGAGTATGACTCGCAAGTTCGGACGAGTTCTTCGACACCTGTATATTGATACGAAAGCAGCTGTATGAAACGGTGAAAAACTGTCAGAATGGTTTCAATACTACTCAGGAGTAAGACAGGGATGTGCACAGAGCCCGAGCCTTTTCGCACTATTCATTGAGGGCATAGTTGATTATCAGCCAGGAGGCACAGAGTGTTGTTGGAATCCCTACAGCTTTCAATTTTATTAATCGGTTAGCAAACGACTGTCAAATGTGGAGTCTCGTAGTTAATTTAAGTAAGTCCCAAATAATGATTTTTACAAAAGGGAGGTGGAAGAAATTGTGCAAATGAATGATGGAAATTTAACGGTGAGCTCATCCAAGTGTTTAAAGAGTACAAATACCTAGGGGTCTATTTTAAGAAAAGCCTTAATATGGAGAGACACCTCAATGAAAAATCGACCAAGTCAAAAACTGCTATAATCGTTGCATGAAGAAAATGCCTCAGCAACAGATTTGTCGCGCATAGTAGCAAGTACAAAGTTTTCGAAGCTGTGTCGGAATCTATCCTCCTATACGCAGCACAAATTTGGGGTGACAAGAAGTATGATACAGTGAAAAAGCTGCTCAGATATTATCTAAAGAGGACATTTCACCTACCATCGAAAACGCCGAATTATATCCTAATATTGGAAGCAGGCTTATCGCCGCTTTTTAAAAAAACCCTTAAACGACAGGTGGATTACCTTCTCCAAATGCGAAACATGCCTGATTATCGTTTACCAAAAAAAGCAATGTAGTATACTTTTCAAAAGAAAATTGGATGGCACAAAGATTGGGATTTGGGATAGAATTATGCCTCGAGAATTCATCAACCAGTTGGAAGCCACCGTTGTACTACTTCATTTCTCAGGTGGTGGAAAAGATCGGAAAGGAATTCGTAAATAAGGCAACGGGTTCACTCCACAGATCAAATTATAGCCAATTGTGCCATAACCTGCAAGAAAAAAACTACTTTCGTGATGAACACGCCACTGACGAAATAGCGACATTATTAAAGTTACGTGGGGAGCTCCTGAAATTAAACTACATACCTCACAGATATGATTTACCGGTAATCTGTAGTTTGTGGAATCTGGAAGAAAGGGAGGACATATTCCATTTTGTTGGCAGGTGCCCAATACTTCGAGAAACGAGGAGGTCTATTCTTGGAAGCGATGTCTTATCTGAGAATCAAGTCATAGATGTCCTTAATCAGATAAATGTTCCGATACTTACTAAGTACTACAAAACTGGTCTATGTGTAATAGAGAAAATATTATAAATGAAAACTTTTAGTAGCATTCAATATTTTATATATATATTATTTATGTTTTGTCAACCCGGCAGACGGCAATGCCATGTCAAATGATTTTTTATAATTATGGCCAAACCACAACGGCGCTTTGCCGCTTGCGTGCGTTGACAGATAAAGTAGAACGAATGCTTTCATATGGTGCAAGCCAAAATGCGGCTTCAGGCTTCGGGTCGCGTTTAGATCGTAAATATCGTAAAGTCCAACGCGACGCCCAAGTAGAGCAACTCTCTACTTTCAGGTGCGTTGGGCGGCTTTGACATTTCATTTTCGGTTTGGTTTGTTCGATTTGATAATATTTAAAGTGGTAGAGCATTATGCCGTTCATGTTGGAGTAGCGTGGGTTCACTTAGGGTATACACGTACTCGTTTTTAGTAGAATATGAGGTTTTTGCAATACAAATTAATTATTTTACTGTGTGGAAATGACGAATATTATTTTTGTTGTAATGCTACTAGTGATTTCTTTAGATTGTTGAACAAAAAAATATGTGCTCAAATGTTATGTGCACGCTTTTGAAATTTTAATTTTCTCTGAAACTACTCTGTGCTTTATACAATTGATAAACGAAATAAACATTTTTGTTTATAATATTTATAGTTTCTTTTTCTAGTCGAGGGAAAATCTAATTGTCTGCTATGTGCAAATGATTGCTATTAATTTATTACTTGGTGTACCCGCTCTTTTGCTCGTGCCAATGAATTGAAATGCTTAGGTAGATATAGCTACATATTTTTTATTGTCTATCGGGACAATGAACATGAATATGCGTACCGACTTTGACCCAAATTCACGGGAATTCTCCGTCCTATATCGAAGATTCCCTGTAAATTTGAACTCCATAGGCGGGAAGGTTTTGAAGGGCAGCCATAGGAATATAAAAAAATGTCTGGACAGGATAGCAAGATCTTCGCGGAAATATTTAGCAAAAAAAATGTTCGTGTATTTAGAGAGGGTCATAAAATCCTTTCAATATGCATTGCCATTACTGGCGATAGGTGAACGGATGTGGTAAAAACCCAGCGAGCGACGAAAAACAGTACCTGCGGTCGCAATCGTCCGAATGAATGTCCAGCATACCACCAGATGTATAAATATAACTGAAATAAAATATAAATAGGAATTGAAAAATCGAGTAGATCGTCGGTATTCATATTTGAGAATTTATTAATAGATTTATACTTTTTTTTTAAATAGCCAAAGCAAGTTTTTACCAAAATTGCACCTCTGTATTTTAGTGACTGAACTTCTTTCCACAGCGTAAATGAAATATGCTGGCCATTTGGTAATCTTGCACACTTAAATCGTTTTTCAAGTATTCCACAAAGTAATCAATTCACAATTTAAAGGGAAGGGATTTTCGGTGTAATTTATCCACATTTTCTCAACCAAACTGAAACTAAACATCTACCTGCCTCGCCTGAAAGGACTTTCATGGGAAGGCTTGTACCTGTGTATCTATGTACATGTCATGCACCAGACAATTCTACCACAAAAATATTCCACGACAAGAAAAGTGAAAATACAATAACTGTTATTTATTTATTAATTTTTTACTATTTTGAACAAATTTCCTCTTATACCCTATTCACACCAAGCCGAAAACTGGGTTTTCGCGAAAACAGCCGAAAACTTCCTCGAAAACAGAAGTTTTCCCATACATATTGCAGTTTTCAAAAAGAGTTGTTTGAGGTCGTTTTCCATGAAAACGCCACGAAAACGAGTACGATCGTTGGGTTGTTGAAGCAGACACACCTTTTGCAACATTCAGCGAGCTCAGCAAAACTGCTGACAGGATGTGAGAGACTGAGTGAGAGTGAGAGTGAGAGTTTTTTTGTTATCTTTGCTGTTTGCTTCTTGCTTGCACCATAAAGAGCAAACTACCTGCCAGCCTGCCACAACTAGATGGTATTTTTAGATGTTTTGATTTTGAATGTTGCTTATGTTAATTATTTGATGCATTTAACCATAAGTTAATGATTTATCAAGTAGCTTAAATAATTTTGTTTTTATATTATGTCAATACAAGCGAAGTTTAGTAACTAAAATAAAAGTCTAGTCGCCACAAACATTTCATAGCTAGTTTCACAGCTAATTGAAACGTCAAACGAAAACGAGTTGGTGTTCGGTGTGAATGCATCTACGAGTTTTCTAAACTTTTTTGACGAAAACTCGGTTTTCGGCTTGGTGTGAATAGGGTATTAGATCGTGCATTAAAAATAACAGGTATAAGCAAAAAGGAGTAGACTTGCATTCTGCTCTGAATTGGGGTATATTAACATAAACCAAACAGAACTTTCAATCTCTCATACTCTAGTCTCTCAACGCCTAAGAATAAGAAGTACAGGAAAGAGTGTATATCACATATACAGTGTACGTGAGTGAGGCCGCAAGATATGAAAAAAAACCAGAGAATTTGAAACTCATCTGTCATTTTGCTGGGGAAATTTGCCGTGTTTGAAATTTCAAATTGTTAAAATAGTGAAATTAGGTATTTAACTTAATAAAACAGTGAAAAAACAGTGAATACATTGAATAAATACAATTCTTTACCGAAAGAAATTTAAAACAACATTTCTGTGTGTGTTAAATTCTGCAAAAACGAGCATAATAAGGAGAGAAACAATTTTTTATTTCACAGGTAAATTTTATCTCATATTCCATATAAAATAATGTTTGTTAAGTGTTTTTTAGGTAGATATATTATTGTAGAACACTTTTAAATTAGTATTTCATGACATTTTGTTGCAAAAAATGGAATTTGGTTGAAAACAAAAATATACTTTATTTATATGATAGCATTTGATTTAACTGAAACTCATCTGTCAAATCGAAAACTCTCGTTCAGGGACGAACTATTTTTTTTTGTTGGTGAGGGCAAGGCGCTTAAATCGGTTGAGCGCCCTAGTACAGTTTTCTTGTTATAAATAGAAAATATGTTTAAAGGTATTTCTTCTGTTGTCCTGTTATCGTGACGGTTGGTATCGTCGTCAAGATGTTGAAGACATATGTCTTACAACGGAGAAACAGCTAAGAATCCAATCAAAACTAATGGACAAAAAAATATACAATTTTACGGAACAGAGGTCTAATCGCGTAAGGCTAAAACGATCGAACGACGTCGTCGATGCTGCTACTTCGTGTAACAACCAAAAACGATGATTGTCGAAACGAGTAAACGATCATCGTTTCTTGTTGCTTCACGTAAACAATTTAACTGTCAAATACTGTCGTCGAAATGATTCAATTGAACGATGGCTCTTTGGCAATCGTTTCATCGTTTTTGGTATATTTTCTTTCCATATAGAGTCTTTTAAAGCAAAACAAAGGTTAAAAGAATATTGTTTCTATCAAATCTTTTATAATTTCGACAAATAGTACTCTCCATTATGCATTTGTATGGTGAAATGTGAAAATATAGAAAAATAATCCTACCTCCTTCATTCTAGTTAAACGAAATAGGTACACTAGAAAGTTCACATCACACTCTTGTTATGTTCTCTTTGGAGTAGGCAATGATAGAATTGCATTTATTAAATTGGCTTTAAAGAATACATTCACTAATTTTGTCTTATATTACGACCCCTAATCAATACAAATTTTCCTGTACCAAAAAATGTTTACCTTTTTATCTATTTCCACATAAAAGACAACAACACACACAAATTGCATATATACCTTTTTTATTTGCTTTCAGTTGTCACAGTTTCTTTACAGCCCTGCTCAAACTGTTTAAAACGAAAACGATGAACGATTCGATTGAACGACGCTATTGTGATGTTACATCGTTACGTTTTGTTCAATCGTCGAGACGATGATCGTCTGAAATATTACGCGAAGACCCCCGAATTATTATCGGATGGATGTAGATAAAATGTACCTAACTAAAATTTATTTAACTAAGGAAAATATATGTGATAGTGTTTTTGCATTAAAATTAAACCTAAAACTAAAAACTGAATTTTAAAATTTTTGTAGGTTCCTGTAAAAGGTATTATTAAGGTTTTTTATTAAGGCTATTATTAATAGCTGTGATTCTTTGAGGGTGCCTAAGTACTTCTGAGAAGATAAAAACCATAACCTAGTGCTTCCTTAAAGCTCAGCTACATATTTTCCTACTTTATCACTTTTAAAGAAACGGGTAAGGGTTACATCGTGCGCCCCAGCACTTTGGCGTCCTAACTCTACGCTGGCCCCTTAGGCCGGCCCTGTGTCAATGCATTTGTGTTAGTGTAACTCACACTATTTTGAAAAAAGCCTCACTGTTTCCTCGATATGCCCCTTCCTGTACTTCTTATTCTTAGCTCAACGCGCCAAAGCTCTGAAGCGGCATTTAGTTTTGGAAAACTGCGGCTTGCGTGCGTTGACATAAAGTACGGCAAAGTTTCTAAAACGCCTGTCAACCACAAACCAGTAAGAATAGACCGTCGACTCCTCCCACATAACGGACTTTGCCTACAAGCTGCCGGTGAGACCAGGATTTTTTATGTATTGGTGCTGTACAAAATCAAAGGGGCGCCATTAACGCACGCATACTTGAAAAATCCTGGTCGCATGGTATTGCATAGAAAAACATTGCCGCCATTAATTTTGACATTTACACGTATTCACAGACAGGGAAATTCTTTCAGGGGGGAATCGGGTAGGTGTACGGGAAGTCGGCGGTCTATTCTTACTGGTTTGTGCTGTCAACGCACGCAAGCGGCAAAGCGCCGTTAATGTTGAAATATTTATGAAATTAATGAAAATCTTATCTTATCTAAATATCCCGAATTCTATTGAAATAATCATCATCATAATTTTCTCGTATTTGTTTCTATCATACAGGAGAAGACTTTCCCACTTAAATGGCCCGAAGAAAACATCTTGCAATTTATAGAACTTTACCGCGAACAGGAATGTCTGTGGAATTTAAAATCAACAGCATATCACAACCACTCACTCAAAACAAATGCCTATATGGTTATCGTTGAAAAATTTGAAGAAATCTGCCCTAATGTAATTAAAGATCGCACTTCAGTTAAGGTGGCCATCAGACACTTGCGTGACTACTTCGGACGCGTGGATAAAAAATGTAAAAATGCAAGCACTCCAGAGACTACCCTATGGTATAGCAAATCCAATATCTACCAGAAACTCTTATTTCTCAGAGATGTATACTTACCAAGACGTACCCCACCGGTAAAAGTCTACGCATGCGAGCTGTGTGGTAAAAGCTTCAAAAAAAGAAAAGACTTTCTTGCTCACACAAAAACTAAGCACGCCGACGCAATCTACAGATGCGACAAGTGTCCACTAATCTTTAGAACTCAATATCAAATAGAAACTCATCGCAAGGAACACCTGAATAAACCCGATGCACCTGATGGAAATAAATATACGTGTCCCATATGCCAAGCAAATTGTAAAAGCTCGGAAGATCTCGCAACACACTTGAACAAACACTTGCCGAAAAAATCGCATAGACATATGTGCGAAATATGTGGTGCAAAATTTGACGATCGCAGCAACTTGCTTATCCATATTAGACGGCATACCAATACGAAAAACTTTACGTGCAATGTATGCAAGAAAGGTTTTGTTACATCGACTGAACTGAAATCGCATGTCGTGGTGCACACCAACGAGAAGCCATTTGTTTGTGAAATTTGTGGTCTCAAATTTAAGTTCCAAAATCGCTTGGGTAATCACCGCTTATTCCATGGAGAGCCAAAATTCGAGTGTAGTCAGTGCGATATGAAGTTTGTAACAAATCGACACCTAATCGATCATCAACGGTCACATGGGCCTGTTCCGAAGGTAGGATGTGATATATGTGACCGTCTGTTTAGAAATTTGGATTCCCTTTTGCGACACAAAAGAAAAATACATAACATTAAGAGACGAGATCAGCCAAAGGTTGTCTATTCCGAAGCAGACTTTAGTGAAAGCATTTTTAAATAATTTAAGATAATTGTCTATTTAAGAGCTGAAAAGCATTTTTAACTGATTTAAATGTTGACTGTAAACTGTTTGTAAATGTAAAAAATAAAAAAAAAAAATGCAGAAGCAAAATACCTACATAAATGTATTCAGATGTGTTTGTTTGTTCACAAGTTGTTTTCTATGGATAGCACATTTGGTACAATTTAGAGAGCTGTATCGCGTATTTCCTTGTGTTATAACAGCAACAACTCATTACCTCTTATTACTTACTACCTCCTGCATTTAAATCGGTTTAAGGGTAGTGATGCTAGTTCTTTTATACAGTTAGATATGGAATCTGACACAATCTGCTTGCAGTATTCACTTGCTAAAAGAGGCAGCGACTCTCCTTCCTAAAGTACAAACTATCCTTTGCAGAGATAGGTTTTGGCAGTATTTATCTTCCTTCTAAGATATACAGGGTCATCAATCTCTTGAGTTCTCACAGAACGGAACGATACGTTCGACGGTAAAGCCTTGGCCGGTATTCACAGAAGCCCGTAAATGCAAACATATCATTTCGAAGTTGACCGTAAAATAAAAGCCTGTGATACAGAAGCCCGTAAATTACTCATTCCAAATCCTACAGTGACCATAGGCAGGAGTGCTAAATGCGTGCCAAAATACGCTACAAGAAACACCCCAAAAAAAGGACCAAAATTGCCAACAAGGTAGGTACGAATAAAAACAACCCAAAACAGTCCCGAAGACTTCTCTGAAAAGGTCTGGGTGAGTTATGTGTCCGCTGATTTCATCACACAAGTTCCTACTTTTATTTCTTTTTCTTCCGTTGGGAGGGGTAAATACGAAACTCAGCACGGCACTGAGTAACAGTGTGGGATTTTTACCCACTAAAGCCCCTTCCCACAGCCGCCCCATACCCCGCGGTAGTGCCGTCAAGCATTTCATCGTGGGAAGGGGGGGTGGATTCCAGCCTCATGTATTCAGCTAGATCATGTTCGCATTTTCGTGCACTGGGGGCTAACTATGCACTTCGCCGCGAATCGCATAATTTGCGATTCATTCGGTTCGATTCGCGGCGGACATGGCAACTATGCAAAACGATTGTTTGGAATGTCGACCTTCCAAGACATTTCCACATTTCCCTTGGTATTTCCACAAACTTTCCCATTCTTCTGTCAAAATGCTTTGGAATGTTGTTATTATTTTGTTCAAATAATTGCGCGAACTTTAAGTAAACAAGTATGTGTGTGTATTTAAATGCTGAAAGGGATGAAGTCGATGTGTTTTCGAATTCAAATGTTCAACGGAAATTAATAAGAAGTGGTTCATCCCCGTTGGATCTTCCGCACAACGAGTAAGATTAATTTGTTTTGAAAACGGGTAAAAGTTCATATATATATGAGTTTTTTTTTATCTTAGATATGTGCTGGAAAATATAAAAGACGAATTTCCAAGGCCCATAATATTAAAACTAGCAGCAACGCTTCGATTTCTTGCTGAAGGATCTTATCAAAAGAGCATTGGGCAAGACACGCACATCGGACTGGCGCAACAAACCTTTCGCCAGCTGGTCGTGCTCTTTCATAAATTGAACTAAGCAAATGAACTGTTCAGTTGTTGTAGTTTGTTTTTCTGTCCTAAATGCAAAGAAAATACAAGAAATCACAATATTTTTCGCTGTCGTTTTGTTACTTAAATTTTTTTTCCAACATGCAAAAGCACCGCTGACAACTTCATTCGCCATCAAAACATCTATCGCATTTCACGTCGATAAATGACGTTCGCATTTGCATAGTTGCGCGAATGTAATAGAGCGAAGTGCGATAGTCTTCGCCGGCGAACTGAATAGTACCAAAATGCGAAATCGAATAAAAATGCGCTTCGCGGCGAAGTGCATAGTTAGCCCCCTGTATAAAAATTGAGCCATAAAATGTTTGTCGTCGATTCACGCCTTAACGCATTTACCAATTTTGACCAAACTTTCACACATCTTTGGTATTGGTCTATATATGATTTTTGTGAAGTTTGGTCAAAATCTAACAAAGGGGCGTGGCACCGCCCATAAAACAAAACATTCAAAATCGTATATCTTGAAAACGACCAAATCGATTAAGCTAAAACTTACAGATAATCTTAGATATTGGCCCTGGAGTGCTACTGTGAAGATTAGTCAAATTTGGTCAAAGGGGAGCGGCACTTCACATACAAAAAAACATTCAAAAATGTTTTACCTTTTCATTATTCTTTTTTTGTTTTGTTCGTATTGCTGTATTTCAGGTTTAGGCAGAAAGAAAATTCCACCAAGTCGATTCATTCTCATTTCTCGCATTTTACGAAAGAACATTAAGCAATACAATTCCTGTGCACGGGCAAAGCCGTCGACAGTCTTGGAATTGGAAGTCAAAGTTTTTTTTTTTAAATTTGTAACATTGATATAAATAATGCATTGTCTTAAAAGTCAATAATTTTGTCTAGGTCTAGGCAATAAGATTTCTGGAAAAAAAATGTTTTGTACCACAGATCATTACAATAAAAACAGTTTATCTATTTAACAATTTTGCACTACGAAGTGTGCACGGGCTACCCTAGTATATGTATAAATACGAACGGAAGCATTCGTGGCCGGTTAGGAACTGTGTTAGGTAAAAGTCTAGTTCTCCGTGGCGTCTGACAATTCATGACTGGATTTGCTTTATGAGTCACCCTCTCCAGCTTTCTGTTCTATACAGCCGGTTTTCCGCAGTCTCAATTCTCCTCTCTCTATTTGCATTGTACTGGCGTAGTTGTTCTACTGCCAGAATATCTATTGGCACCATTTTGCTATTACGCAGGCTGCATCGCTGGAAATGCGCAAATAGCTCTTAGTGCACTTATTCGATAAAAAGGTATGTACTGCAGTCTCTTAGACTATTATCTTTTTATACCCTCCACAGGAAGGTATATTCACTTTGTCATTACGTTTGTAACGCCAAGAAGGATTCACCGGAGACCCTAGTATAAAGTATATATATTCTGAATCAGGATCACATTCTGAATCGATTTAGCCATGTCCGTCTGTCTGTCTGTCTGTTGAAAGCACGATAGCGTCCAAAGGGATTGACCTAGGCGAATGAAATTTTGTGAGACGACTTCTTTTTACCGTCGCCAGGTTGGTATTGAAAATGGTCCATGTCGGTTAAGTAGTTCAGTTACCTCCCATACAAAGCCAATATTTGACCCATATATCTCTGTCTGCTTAAAGCACGATAGCGTCCAAACGAATCGACTTATGTGAATGAAATTTTGTGAGAGGACTTTTTTTAACCGTCGTCAGGTTGGCATTGAAAATTGTGTATGTCGGTAAAGTAGTTCTGCTACCTACCATACAAAACTAATATTAGACACATACTAAACTCGCATGGCAAACATTTTGCATGACTTTTATGCAGTGGAGGGTATCAAAGCATCGGCCAGGCCGATGATAACACTTTTACTTGTTTTTTTTTTTTAATTCGATAAATATTTAGACAGCATTATAATCACCCCTATTGTCGTTATCGTTTGCGACTCCAAAAAAAAAAAACGACACGACTGTTTGGTATTGGCGACTAAAAATAAACTTCTTTTGTCGCGGCGACGATCGACAAATGGCGTCTGAAATGTCAAAAAATGTGGATTGTATTTTTTGACGACGATCGTCGATATTGCGTGAGTCGTTTTGTGACAACGTTTGTCCACGACATTTCTGTCGTGGACCATTTTGCGGACGACTGTGTGATAATGTGTTACAAAAAGTATGTACTTAATTTTTAATTAACTAAAAGACAATTGTAGTTATTTTGCAGAATGGAGATAACAAATAAAAGACAATTTCTACATTTAGTGAACGAAATGCAAAAGATATTCCTTTGGCAAAATCATTCACGAAGGCCTAACAAAAATGATGTTAATCGGCAACGGGACGACATAGCCTTATCTCTGAATTGTCTTGGACCACCTTCGACTTCGATAGCCTAAAATACATTTTAAATCTGAAATTAATTATTGTTTTTAAAACAAAGTTTGCAATTTAAATTAATCCTACTACTCACTTAACGTCGGGCAAATATAATGGCTTGGATTTGGTTCGAATTTCCTTCCTTAACTTGACTAGCTCTTTTTTCTGGTTTTCTTCTTCGTCACTGCTTTCAAAAACATCTCAACACTATTCATTTTTTATTTGTTTTATTAAATAATTAAAAAATTCACAAACAAAACAACAGACCATAATATAAATTCGTCGACTGAAATGTCAAACCGCATGTGTCATAGTTTATGGAATGTATGTGGAATGTGAGAGTTCAGAGCACAAACCAGTAAGAATAGACCGCCGACTTCCCGTACACCTACCCGATTCCCCCCGGAAAGAATTTCCCTGTCTGTGAATACGTGTAAATGTCAAAATTAATGGCGGCAATGTTTTTCTATGCAATACCATGCGACCAGGATTTTTCAAGTATGCGTGCGTTAATGGCGCCCCTTTGATTTTGTACAGCACCAATACATGAAAAATCCTGGTCTCGCCAGCAGCTTGTAGGCAAAGTCCGTTATGTGGGAGGAGTCGACGGTCTATTCTTACTGGTTTGTGGTTCAGAGAGTCGAGTCGTTTCAGTTACGCAATACCAACTACCAAACGACTCGACATGACAAATGTCGCCAGTCATTTGCGACAGACGAATACAACAATAGGGGTGAATGTTTACTTATTAAGGTAAGATTAGACTGTATGCCAAGTGGTCATAAAATGCCAATTTCTGACAGTTTTCCTGACAAAATATGGTCATACAATGCAATGGGCATATCTCATATGCTCTAATGACCTAAATGCCACATATTACCAGGCTGATTTTGACAGATAAAAATGCCCAAAATGGCATATAGTGTAATCGGACAATAAGCACGTATGCCAGCATAAAGCCCTATATGCCCATATGCACTTTATTGAAATTTCGTTATGGCATTGCTGGCATTTTTGATGGAACAAGAATTATTTTGTTGTCATCGGTGTTTGAGTTCATGGGATTGTGATTTATTTTCATTTTCTTTCTCTTTTTTGTGGATTATTCAATCTGTTATTTGTGTAAACTATTTATTTGATCTATTCTTTGAAATTTGTTTTTGTAGAAATTGTTTGCTATCTATTTGTTTTGTGCTAGTTATATGTATTTTTGTTAATATTCGTTATGTGTTTTCATTGGTTCGATTGCTTATTTCACTTGATCTATATTTTGTTTGTTATTTTACCCTTTTTAGTTCTTTTGTGTGTTTGCTTTTTTTCTGTTTGTACTTTTCTGAACCATCTACATGTCTTTGGGGAGCTCAATCTAGGCGGGCAGCAAATTTTTGCTTTGTTTTTCTTTACATCATTACCCTACATTTGGCAATAAATAACAAATGCCTTAAATGACCATCAAGGCAAATATGACCATATTAGTAATTTTGGTCATATAGTCTAATATACAGTTTTGATAGTCCGGACATTTTGGTCACTTGACAGCTAATCTGGTCATTTGCCTGTTGGCATTCATATGCACAATTGGCATACAGTCTAATCTTAGCTTTAGAAACCCTCATCCATATCCGCTTAGTATTAGTTGCATAGACAGGCTTGATCACAAAACCTATTATAGAAGAAAATAATATTAACTTCGACATATTTTATTTTAACTACCTGAATCGGCGAACTTCTCGTTCATGTAATGAAAATAATACATAATTCCTTGCAACTTATTTATTGTCACAGCGAAAGCGAGTCGCACGGGAAATTGAAGATGGGAGGTGCCATGCCTATTTGTCCAAACTTCACAGAAAAGCCTTTGTGCCAATAACAACGATTTTATCAAAATTTGAGCTCTATTTCGAGATATACGATTTTTAATATTCTTAACTGAATATGTCGTGTATATTTACAATTAATATTAATTATAATTATAATATGGAAATAACAATTTTAGAATTGAATGTAATAATAGAAAATAAGAAATATGTATTATAGAAAATTTCATTAGAAATTGAATTTTTGTTTGCAAATTATATAATTATTCATCGGAAATGTATCCCTCCTTCGAAAATTGAAGCAAAACAAACATCTGGGTTATAACCGCTGTAGTCATCTGAAAGAAAATTATTTATTTATTTCGTTATGAATTTAAATAGTTAAAAATACCGCTGCAAATGCTTCGAGGTTGAGATTAAAAAAGCCTTTCGCCGAAAATCGTACGGGATTGTGCATCATTTGTAGAGAAAAATCCTCTAGACAATGGGCCGTTTCAAAATGTCTGCTCTCCGTTCTAGCGACAATAGTGCATATTTCTTTTCCCTATAAAAGAAGATGAAAAAGGATTTGTAGGTATTATTGATATAGTGCTAGCTATTATGAGATTTCTCCGTGGTATTGCTGGTGTGACCCGTAGAGATCGCATTAGAAATACCAGAATACGTGGGGAACTCAATGTCGAGCAGCTATACTTCTCCGGACGGAGCGGTCCATGCTTCGGTGGTTTGGTCATGTTAAACGTATGTCCCCGACCAGGATCCCACTGGAATCCGTACCATCGGGCAGGCGTCCTCTAGGTAGACCCAGGATAAGATGGTTAGATCAAATTCATAATCTCTCCTCTACCCGTATGGGGATTGCCCTTGATGATTTGGAGTCGATGGCGGAGGATCGAGAGCTATGGAGGGTCCACCTAAGTAACCTACACCCGCGACCCACTTAATGGATAAGCGGGCCATTGAAAATGTATGTATGTATGTATGTATGCTAGCTATTCATATAAACGTATCGTAGTAAATCACACGCTTGTAGTTGGCCCTTATTGTGATTGTCGATCAGAGCAATCGTCACGACAATTGTAGATTGCTTCGATTGATTTTAGCTATTCCTAGGTACGCACAACATTTTTTCACTTCCAAAAGAAAGCATCGACCAAACATTTGAAATCGACTACAAACGACTGTCAAATCGACAAATATTAATAGTAATCGACAATCACAATACTAAAATTTACAATTAGACGATTGACAGTGTTGTCGCTGAACGATCAATTATCGACACTCACAATAGGGGCCTATAGCTACACACACTAAGTAGGTTGAAGTCATTATTCATCACTCAAATACTTAAAGGAACGGGTCTTTTGTCTATGCTCTGCTCGTTGTATTTTAAGCTTCTTGATAAAATCAAGAGTCGCTGTATATTTCTTAAGTTTCATCGTTGAATGTTCTGCCCACACTCTACTGATATGAATTGGACCGAATATCACCAGAAGAATGTTTCTATCAACACATCTTCGACAAGGTAACAAGTTTTACGAAACTCATATGCCAACAACAGAGGTCTGTTCAACTATGGAGGCGGCGCGCGTAGATTGGTTTGGACAAAACGAAATCAATGCTGTCATCAAAAAAGGACTCCTAACATCGGCGACTCAAGTAAAATGTGACACGACAGATATTGCATGGAAGTAGTCGAAGATAAAATCCACAAAAATTAATGTTACATCTCTAAAAGTTGACAACATTACATACTTGCACAAGTGCATATAACTGTTCTGGATACAAAATGTTAGTTAAGTTTCCGGAATATTTCGGCAAGGAGACGCTCTATCATGCGACTTCTTCAATCTCGTACTGGAGCAGATAAGATGATGATGTGTCAACACGGAAGGTACTATCTTCAAAAGGTCCGTCCAGCTGCTTGGCTATGCGGACGATATTGACATCATCGATCGCTCCCAGCGTGCCGTGATTGAAGCGTTCACGGCGATTGAAGAACAGGCGAAATCCGTTGGGCTTGAAGTAAATGAGGACAAAACTAAGTATATATGCTATCGACAAACAAACAAGCATCTGTCCACCGAATAGGACAAAACGTCACTATTGATAGCAATAATTTCGAGGTAGTTAAGGAGTTCACCTACCTCGGAGTAAACGTAAACTCCACAAATGACACCGGCGAAGAATTGCCCTAGGAAACCGTTGCGACTTCGGTTTAGCAAAAAAATTGGGTTCAAAACTCGTAACTCGCAGGGCGAAATGTGTGCTCTACAAAACCCTTATCCTCCCAGTTCTGTTTGTGGCACTGAGTGCTGGACGATAAGCATGAACGGAGAGCTGATACTGGGCTCCTTCGAAAAAAAAATACTTCGGCGGATTTTTGGTCCTGTGTGCGAGGAGGGCGAATGGAGGAGGAGATACAACCGCTAGCTGCACCCAGATTTGGATGAAGTCCAAAAGGCCAAAACACACATCGAGTGAATGGACAATAATGCTCCAGCTAAGAGGATCTTCGAATCCCAGCCGCCAGGTTCGAGAAGACAAGGAAGACCGAATATTCGTTTCAAAGCCATCGCGGATGCCGGGAGAGGTTGGTCTGGACAACTGGAAGCAACGTGCCCGGGATCGTAGGGGATGGAAGGCTGATGCAATATATCAGGTAGGGACCTCTACACGGGTCGGGAGCCCGGTAAGTAAAAGTAAGTAACTCTCAATCGCCGTTTCTATATGGAATAAGAAGGCAGTTGGGTAGTAGAGCCCTATCCCGAACAGATAAGGAGATTTTGAATAAGACCTTGATCATCTCTGTCCTGTTTTATGGCGCTGAAGTTGGAACTCTAGGTAAAGCGGATGTTAAAGGAGTGCTCGTTTCTTCGAGAGAAAGATTTTTGGAATATTTTTCAGTCCCATTTGCATTGCATTGACGGGCTGTTAGAAGGAGTTTCAATGACGAACAATACTAGTTGTATAACGACATCGACCTTGTCAAAAAAAAACTATAGTCGCGTCTAAGATGGCTATGATATCTAGAGCGAATGGATACTATCGATCCGCCCTGAAAATCTTCGGCTACAACCAAGAAGAATAACGCAGTAGAGGAAGAAAGACCTTGCCGTAGGAGCACTTGTAGAGTGCGCAACTGGAAACAGTGTTATAGCCAAAGATCATGGAGAAGGAGAAGCGTTTGAGAGATTAATGTTTATCAAAGTTATTTATTTTTTTTTTCTTTGTCGGAGATTGTTACTATCCGATGGAGCACTCAGACACAACTACTGGTCCATTGTGCTGCCAAACAGACACCTTACATTGCTGTACTTAGTTTTCCCGTCTGTCGAAGAAAGACGAGAAGGAGCTTCAGTGATGAAGAGCTTAGATGTTCGGCACTCACCACGTCAGCCCCAAAGATCCGCCACCTGATGCGAGCAAAGGAAGGACAACTACAGAGGAAGTGCTCCGCTGTATCGTCGTCCTCGTTGGAGAGCTCAGGGTGCAAAGTTGTGGCCTACGCGGATGACGTCGCCTTACTCGCTTCTGGAAAGTACCCACAGACACTTTCCGACATCCTGCAACTCGGTTTGCGTAAACTAGTCTCCTGGACCGACAGTTGCGGTCTTAGCGTCAACCCGACGAAAACGGAGTTAGTCTTATTCACAAGAAAGGTAAAGCTTCCCGCTGTCACTCCTCCAAATCTCAAAGGAACTCCGCTCGAGTTCATTAGCAGCGCTAAATATTTGGGGCTGAGGCTGGACAGGAAGCTCTTATGGAGAGAAAATATTGCCGAACGCGCTAGGAAATCCCTAGCATTGGCTTTATACTGCGGTCATAAGACCGATAATTCTATACGGCATCGTTATGTGGTGGTCGGCCTTGAACAAAAGTTCCAATCTAAAGGTCTTAGAGAAGGTTCAGCGCTTGGCATGTATGTGCATCACGGGAGCACTGACGACATCTCCAACCGCCGCTCTGCAAACCATGCTTAACCTACTTCCACTAGACATCGTCAGTAAAGAATATGCCACCAACGTGGCGATCAGATTAAGGGAATTGGACACGCCAGCATGCCCACAAATACCGACTATCTGCCTACGAAAATCAATTTCGAAAGAGGCTTCACTCACGAAATACCGGACAGAAACCAGTGGGATTCCCAAAATGTCCTACACAAATCACTGTCAATATTCACAGACGATTCTAAGACACCAGAGGGAGTGGGCGCCGGAGTCTTTTCAGAGGAATTGAACCTGTGCCTCTCCTTCAGTCTTCCGATACACTGCAGTGTTTTTCAGGCCGAAATTACAGCTATTCGTCAAGCTACAGCGTGGCTGTCGATTAATTCGGTATCGCAAAGGGATATCGTTATATACATTGATAGCCAGGCTGCAATCAAATCCCTAATATCCAGCGAAATAAGATCAAAAGCGGTGGAAGATTGCCGCGTATCTCTAAACGAGATAGCTGGACAGTACAACCTCACCCTCTGCTGGGTTCCAGGTCACTGTGACATCCCAGGGAACTGTGCAGCAGACGAACTAGCAAGGCGAGGCTCCTCTGGCGTGGAGAGCATAAGCCTGCACAACGTGTACGCACCACTTTCCCACGCTAAACGAATAATTCATGCGGACGCAGTAATGAGTGCAGGCTTCAGATGGAAACACTTGGGATACTGCGATACTGCCAAGCTCACCTGGCCAGCTCTGGACGCAAAGCGATCCAAGGAGCTTCTTCGACTTAATAGATCAAGCATCTCGAAAGTTGTTAATGTGATCTCCGGGCACTGCGTATTAGGCAGACACGCCCAAAGGCTTGGTCTGCCATATAATGACTTCTGCAGAGGCTGTAGGGACGAGGAGGAGGACGAATCCGTCACTCACTTTCTTTGCAGCTGCCCTGCCCTGGCCAATCTAAGAAGGGCCTATTAAGGAAACTATTTTCTCAATGATCTCAGCGATCTAGGTAATATCATCGCCGCTAACATTCTTGGCTTTATAACCGGCAGCAAATGGTTTACATGAGTAGCCAGTAAAGAAACAGCTCCCCAAATCCCAGTGGTGTGCACAATGGGCCGAATAACGGCCTACGTGTTTCTCTCATCGAGAGCCACTTTAAACTAAACTAAACTAAACTATCGTCGTCCTCTCCAAAGCAGGACAGATGGTGGTGTCGCTCAAGCCCAATACATTTAAGTGTTTGGCAAAAGCTTGGTGGCTCGAAAGGACGCCCACAAGCAGTCTGCAGTCGATTCTCCTGAGAGACAGAAGGAAAGACGCAGACAGTCCTTAGGTCTGAACGTACAGACAGAACGGCGACATCTTCCGCGTAGGCTTGTGTGTAGGTTCCAGGAAGATTGAGAGTAGTCAGCAGAGAGTTTACTACCATGCATCGACATAATATACAAAAAAAAAAGGCAAAAATGGTATACTCACTATATTCCCACAATCGTTGCACAATTTGCAAACTATCGCCAAATTAGTAACTTCCGGTGTAATTGGAAATAAAACTAGGATAATAAAATTATTTAAGTCAACAGAAACCGCCAGAAAGAAGACAATCCAATTCAGTATCCAAACTAACTGCAAAAGCGATGTCAAAACCATGAAAAGAATAGAGCATCCAAAAACCTCATCAATTTTGCCTTGAACTTTTAAGATGCTACGAAAAACACATTTCATTTCGCAGAGCTGTTCAATTTTCGGTGTTCGTTTAGCATTTACCACTACGATTTTCTTTAGCATCTTTAACTTATTTAACACCAAGGTAATCATGTAAATATATTGCACATATCGCAATTGAATCACTGAAAATGACACAAAGAATAACACAACCAAATGTGTTGGTTGTTCGTCCTCCAAGAAAAAATTTATTTTAGACACAAGAGCGATAACGTTTGAAACTAGCGTGGGCAAAGTGTTGAAAACAATTGAACGTCTGGTTTTTCTAAAATCAATCCAATGGAATAGTTTTGAAACGAAAATATCATCGATGCTGGTGAGCTCTCTGAAGATGTTTCTCTCGCTTTGCTGGTAAAGAATTGACTGCCAAACTATAGTCAAATGGGTAATTTTGAATCCGAAAATTATTAGAACATTAGGTATTTCAATGATTTCAAATGACTCTTTGAATAGTATGGAAAAAGTGTCGATATTTCCAATTATTAGCATAGCGATGGGACAGATGTAATAGTATTTGTTAATTTGTTTGTTAACGGAATAATAAGATAAACCGAAGGGGATAAAAATATTGAAAAACCCTGCTATCCGATTGTAATCCATGACGCACAAATGCAGTTCTAAAACTGGTAAAAGTTACTATTTCAAAGGATTGATGTGTCTATATTTTTAATTAAATTAAAATGTCCTTTATCCGATGTGTCTTTATGACTGGCAGTTTAGTTGAAAAATGTACATCACTGATAAAAAGAGGTCGATTGTTTTTAATGACTGCAACAATAAAAATGACACAAATTTCTATGCAAAGTTGCAGTTACATTTGAAAAGAGACTTGTGTCTTTGAACACTTTAAGTTTTGACATTGATTGCTTTTATTACCTGCTCATATGGAGCAGAGACTCTTTCTCTTATTTTTGTTCACTTTTGGGAATGGCTAGTGGTGAGAAAAGAACTGCGTGGTTTAAAACGACAGGAGTTCAAGGAGAAGAAGTTCGTTAAGGTACCACGCTTCTCGAAACAGATACATGAATACGCGGAAAACTTGAAAATTGGCTTTTGAATCACCTAAAGAAGCACCTACATGAAAGGAGGATAGCGATATCTATACATATAATAAGACTATAGGAATTTTCTTTGGCTGTTAAAAACTCGAAAACTATTGAACAGATTTCGATGAAACTTTTTTCAAAACGTTTCTTAAGACTATGAGACTGCTATTGGCTATGTCGTTTATAGCCACGTCCTTAGGAACAGTTTTTAGCCAAAATGTGCTAATATCAGTTATATATGTAGGTATGTATATTATGATTGTATGCCCGATGCTGGATGGGGATGGGGTGCGTGCTGCAATATGGCATGGGGTATATTAATAATCTTCTTAAGAGAAGAGACGTATAATACAAAACAGGTTTCATTTCAGAATTTCATTCGATAGGGTGAAGGGTTGGGGTAGGTAACTGTTTGGATTTCATAGGAAGAGGAAACAAAGGAAAGCAAAGGAAATGCAGTATTATAAACAAGTGACAAGACCATGGAGAGAGAGGGCGATGCAAAGGATGCACATTAAATCTTACTTATTATAAAACTGTAGGCATTTTTTTTGTCTCTTAAAAGCGCGAAACCTACTGAACAGATTTCAATGAAACACTCAAAGTGTAATCTTAAATGGACCAAATATATGTAACCCAATTGCAACGCCATCTACTGGATAAGTTGAGAAGTATCCCCTCGATCTGTCTGTATGTACCCATTGGGATGACATCTAGGCGAACAGCGAGAGAGTCGGTCTGAAGGTTACGAACGCGAACAACGAACGACTTTGATGAAGAATAAAGATTTATTTCATTTGTTTAAAATAAAACGAGTACGTATTTGATTTCTTTGAAATATGTATAAGTTTGTTTGTTTGTTAAAGGCGAGCACGGGTCAGCTAGTCCAAACTAAAGTTAAACAAAGCTGCGGCCGAGCTTTTCAAAGCAGCGGGAGATGAGTTGGTAAGAAGCATGCACCAACTCATCTGTTAAATTTGGTCTGACGAAAGCATGATCGACGAAAGGAACCTTAGCATCTTGTGCCCCATCCACAAAAAGGGATATGCTCTGAACTGCGCCAACTACATAGGAATAAGTCTCTTGAATGTCGCGTATAAGATCTTGTCGGTTGTATTGTGCGAACGTCTAAAACCTTTCGCCAACAACCTGATCGGAACATATCAGTGCGGTTTGAGGCTAGGAAAGTCTACCATCGACCAAATTTTCACACTCCGACAAATCGATCGGACGAACTATCCGGCCAAACTCCGTCGCCTGTGCAGGATGACGATGAAGAAATTTCGCTGCTCCTTCAAAATCGGCATGAAAACATCACATGGAATAAACACATCGTCGATCTTAAAGTTGAAAGTGTCCCATTTTCGGATCATCTTCCTATAGTTGTGACGTTTGTTCTCACGTCGATGGAGCCCGAAGGGGCCAGGACTATGAAACCTTTGCCTAAACTTAATTGGAGGAAATCAAAAGCAGTTATATATCAAGCCCGACTTAACAGCTCTCTACAAACGGTACATCACCTCAACCTCAGCCAGCTAGATGAAATCATCAAAGCATCCTACCCGGTCACCTGTATCAACAGGAACGTTCGAGAAAACTATGTTGCCCCTTGGTTTGACGGGGAATGTAAAAGAGCCAGAGAGTTATCATTTGGTTGGTTGAGAGCATTTAGGAATTCATGTGACGGTTGTTTCAAAAACCAATATTTGCAAGCGAATATGGATTATAAAACACTGTGTAGCCGAAAAAAAGCAGCATTTTATGAAGCCGAGTCTAAGCGGGTAGCCTGTTGTAAAAGCTCGAAAGAATTCTGGAGACTAGTAAAAGATTTGAATGGTAAAAACTTTACTATATATTGTAAGCTAGATGCGAATCTTCTAGCTACGCACTTTAAAAATTTATTGAATCCTGTTCAGGAAAGAGTTAATTTTCACTATGCCCCTCCTGGGTTTACCAATGAAGTTTTGGATGCTCACATCACACATCAAGAGGTAATGTCAGCGGTGGCAAGGTTAAAGAATGGCAAAGCAGCAGGTTCGAATGGGATATCAGCGGAGTTCTATAAGTATGGCACAACGGAGGTGATTAACAGGTTAACATTAATATATGGAAATATATTGGAAACTGGTTTCATACCTCAGGAATTCAGAGAATCTGTTATTTTTCCAATCCATAAAAAAGGGAGCTTGTCAGAACTGTCCAATTATAGAATTTAAATGCTTCGTACAAAATCTTTACCTTAATCTTGCAAAGACGCTTAAATAAATGGATTGACGATAATAAGCTATTAAAGGAGTACCAGGCAGGTTTTAGACCAGGCTATTCAACGATTGACCACATCCTTGCCTTAAAAAGTATTGCGGACTCATTTCTCAATAAAGGGAAGAAGTTGTACACGTTCTTTGTGGATTTTGATACAGTGGATAGACAAGTTCTTATCTATAAGCTCTATGGTATCGGAATGTCGCGGAAGTTTGGAATGGTGAAGAGATGTCTAGTTGGTTTAGAACGGAATCAGGGGTGGGATTCTGTAAAAAACGAAACGAAAAACGCTTTCGCTTTTCAAGAAACGATAAAAATCACGCGAAAGCGAAAGTTTGCTTCATGTAACTCCTTTCGTTTGTGTCTTTCTCTTCGCAAGCGTTTAAGAAGCAGTGTAGTTAAAATTGCATACATTTAGGGTCATTTTTACAGTTTGAGAAACTTTTATTTTTGACAGCAGCACCTAAATGTATGTTTTTGCGCCTTTTGCTTTTCTGAATCTATATTGATTATAATAATTTATTTTTTAAAATAGTTTCCTTCCATTTTTGGTTACAATTAGAAGGAAGGCAAATAAACGCGAGAGAACGGCAATAAACAAAAGCACTGAGATTTGTCTTCTCTTCTGTTCTAATCACCAGTTGGCGGACATATTGCTTAGTTGCCGAAAGAAGTAGTTATATGGACAATCGACAAATCCAAATGCAAGGGTCCATTTTTTAACTGGGGAAAGCAGAAATGTCTCCCCAAGTGGATTATGTACGGAGAGTTGACTGTTAGAATTCAAACTGAGTCTGATGATGAATAGTATAGTTTGAAATAGCTATCATTCCTACCAAAAGTTATTGCAGTTGCCTCAACAGTAATTCACAATTAGGATTGTTTTGGCTTAATTGAGCCAACTACTACTTTCCACACAAAGTAGTCATGAGCCGCATCGCCATATTGAGGACACACATCATTTATATAGAGTACAAACCATCACTGCTCCAGAAATGTTTATTTCTTTTGACACATTAAATGTTAGAAATAGCTGCAAATGCGCTTAAACTGTTAAAATACTCAAATAAATTGAAAAACGTCAATGAATAAGCTGTCGTTGATTTCCTTTCGCACGGAACGAAAATGGCATCCGTTTTTAGAGTTACATGAAGCAAAATAAACGAAAACGTAAACGAAATGGCTTTCGTTTTTTTGCTTTCGCGCAAACGAAAATTCTTTTCGTTTTTGTAGTTACATGAAGCAAACCGTTCGTGCAAACGAAAACGATTGAACGTTTTCATCTTACAGAATCCCACCCCAGGAGTCAGACAAGGTTGTACAATGAGCCCAAGTCTTTTTGCTTTATTTATTGAAGACCTGGTAGACTTTCTACCTAGTGGCATTGAATACGCAGGTCTTACAATAAAGGCATTGCTTTTCGCTGATGACATTGTGCTTTTCGCATCAACACCGGAATCATTGCAGCTCATGATTAACCGGCTGTGTCAATATTGTAGCCTTTGGAACTTGATAGTAAATCTAGAAAAATCCAAAATTATGATTTTCAATAACGGAGGAGGCAGAAACTGTGCGAACGAAAAATCGTACTACAACAACGAATGGATTGAAGCTGTTAAGGAATTCAAATACCTAGGAGTTCACTTCACAAAGAACTTAAGTATGGAGACGCATCTGAAGGAGAAGCTGACCAAGGCGAAGAGTGCTATCAGCGCAGCGTGGAACAGATGTTTTTACAATAAAAGTATTGCGCATAGCAGCAAGTTCAGAATATTTGAAGCCGTATCGAGATCCATTTTATTGTATGCAGCACAAGTATGGGGAGCAAAACAATATGAAACTGTGGAGAAGCTGCTGCGTTACTTTATTAAGCGAATTTTTCGACTGCCACCCAACGTGCCTAACTATATGATTATGTTGGAAACAGGCTTATCGCCTCTCTTCATTAGAACGCTTAAAATGCAAATAGACTACGTTCTGAAAATTATGAAGATGGAAAATCACCGCCTCCCGAAGATAGCGGCGCTTCAAGTCATTCGCTCAAAAACAAGTTGGTTTGCTGTCTGGATAAACCTTGCTAGCGACTGTGAGATGGATCTCAATCTGGATCATTTAATCAACTACGATGATTGGAAAAGACAGCTTTACCAGCTTGTTTCTGCAGTTGACTTAAAATGCAGAGAGAGATTTTTGGACAACGCCACAGGATCACTCCATAGAAACCTGTACTCTCGATTGAATCATAACCTGGAAGAGAAAAACTATTTTCGAGATGAAAATGGCGTCGACGAAATATCGATGATGGTCAAGTTACGTGGCGAACTCCTGCAGTTAAACTTTATGCCACATAGAGAGGACTTACCCATCCTGTGCACATTGTGTAACTCTGTCGAAAGAGATATTTTAATAAAAGATCCTAGTTCATTGTATTATAAAAGCCATGCTTTTAATTTTTTTGTAAACTCTCTAAGCACTATTCTATCAATTGAAATCAAATAAAAAATCTTATCTATCTATCTATCTATCTACATCACTGAGCCCTTTGATGTTGAAAATGGTTTGAGACAAGGCGATGCGATATCGCCTTTTTTAACATCATCCTTGAAGCATTTTGTACGAAACTCCACATCAGAGGTACAATTTTTGAGAAGTCTGTTCAAATGCTTGTTCAACGAGCTGTCAGTGGCGCATTTGAATGTATCGGAACGGAGGCGGCGCAGATTGGTCTGGATGTAAATGAAGACAGTAGTATATGCTGTCAACGAGAAAGGAGTCTCAGCATCGACGACCTGTACGATCGAGTACAAAAAAAAATTTAAAAATGACAAAAAAGTTCCACATACGCCCGAGTAGCCAGATGAAACTCTATTTGATATCGTCATTTATGATCGTTGGCTAATATGACAGACTAAGGCCCGAAACACACATGCGATTTCAATCGCGCGATTGTTTAGTCGCAAAAAATGGAGCACACACATTTCAATGTGAATGCGCGCACATAATTTTGGATTTTATATGCGCGCATTCATATTGAAATGTGTGCGCTTCATTTTTTGCGACTAAACAATCGCGCGATTGAAATCGCATGTGTGTTTCGGGCCTAACACGTTAAGCAAAAACCATTTAACCTCGGTTTACCTGCATTTAACGTATTGCATATAAGAGTAGAGCGTCGATTATCCCCAGCGAAACGTTGCGTCAGTTACCCAAATGCAACAAAGGAAGCTAATGGATGTTAGTTATTCGAATGCCAATACAATTATCCGAACTAACCTTCAAAAGAAGAAAACAAAGACTCTAACATTTTGTTAGATAAATAAATGCCTGATAAAATAAATCGCAGCATCGTTTGTTGGGCCCACAATAAGCGATATCACAGCTGCGCAAATTACGGGACTGTGTGTGTGTGACTTTATACTTTTGTAGTGACCTATGCTTAGAACATGATCACACAGTCAATTACGCGCCAAAGAGTAACATCTGTTGTCTTTCTATAAAAGAGCTTGATCCGCATTTCTGCGGTCCTGGTCAGTCGATTCTGAGATGTGGAGCGGAGCACATCTATTTGCTGCCGACCACAGATCATTACAACTTTAAAGAATTGTCCGAATCTTACAGGCCAACACACAAAGCACGGTCTTTCATAAGTCTGTTTAGTTATACCCCGATGATATTGACAATTGGTAGAACCCAGCGCGGTTGTTACTGGTACGTTTTGCTAGTATATCAACCCAAAGCGGCTTAAATGGGTTTAGCGGTCAACGAGGGTATAACCAAATATATGCCGTCGACAAAAAGGTACGCCCAACATCGTCGAATCGGACAAACCATCACAACAGCTATAACTTTTAAGTAGTTTGGGACTTTGTCTACCTCGGCTCGGCAATAAATTCTGATAATGACACCATTATAGCAGAAATCAAGCAAAGAATTACATTTGCCAAGCGTTTTTACTTCGGCCTAAGAAGGCAATTGATTAATAAGGCTCGACAAAGTACCGAGGAGACTCTATTTAAGACTCGTATTATCCCAGTTGTGGCTTTATGGCGCAGAATCATCGACCTTATCAACGGCAGATGAAGATCTCCTTTGTCGCATCGAACGCAAAATTCTTCGAGTGATTTTCGTTCACTTTTGCGTTGACGAGCTTTGGAGAAGGAGATTTAATGGCGAACTCTACGAGCTGTACAGCGATATCGACCTAGTCAGAAAAATACGTATCAGTCGGCTAAGATGGCTGTGACATGTAGAGCGAATAGACACCAACGCTCCGGCCCGAAGAGTGTTTGATTCCAACATGGAGGAATCGAGGACAAAGCGGTAGAGGAAGACCTCACCTTATGTGACGCGCACAAGTGGAATGGGGCCCTCAACTTGGAGTGTGCAACTGGAGGCGGTTGGCCAAAGATCGGGCTAACTGGAGAGGGGTGTTGGTTGCTAGGGTCTGGCATATAGCCCTACAAAGCAAATTAGTCACTTACAGATTACAACTACAACACTGCGGACAATAATAATATCTATCACATCTCACCACTTTTACAAAGAAAAAATTATCCGATTGCCACCTTCTTGGAGTCAGTCAATTCGGAAATTACTAACCACTTGTCTAATATCACAAGAGGTACCTCTACCTACCTATATTTTAGCCCGAAACAACTCCTCGTCCTCGTTGTCTATAAAACCCGAGGTTAGACTAAGTCTTGAATATTGAAACTCCCTTAGTGCCGCAGAAGAACAATTTACAACAAGTGCATCTAACTATCTACAAGCCGCTGTTAAAGCATTAGAAAATAATAAAAAAACGTATCCCCACATTTTTCAAGCACTACCGATCCGAATCGTGTTGATGACAACACTTCAAAGTCGTTAGAGTATAGCAGAAGATAAATTTGACAATTATTTATTTAAAACAAATTGATATACTTACAGTATTCTCACAATCGTTACACAATTTACAAACAACCCACAAATTAGTTACTTCCGGAGCATTAGCGAATATCATCAAGAAAAGAAATTGAGAGAACTTATCTGAACCTTCTAATATTAAGACAAGCCAATTCAGGGTCCAAATGATTACTGAGAGTGATGACATCACCATACAAAGAACGGACCATCCAAATATATCATCGATCATTTCTTGAACATTTCTGATTTTACGGAAAACGCATTTCATTTCGCCGATCTGTTCGACTTTTGCAGACCGCTTAGTGTTTAGCTGTGCGACCTCTCTCAAAGCTTTTAACTTCTCCGCGACTAAAGAAACCATGTAAATATATTGCGCGTACCGCGTCCGAATTACCATCATGGTCGCATTGGAAAAGGGAGCTGTTTTTTGGCTATTTTGCTCAAAAACGTACAAAGTCAAAAAAACCAACAATATGGTTGTAAGTATCGTGGGAATAATGTTGAAAATAACCGAACGTCTGGATTTTTTAAAATCAATCCAATGGTATAGTTTTGAAGCGAAAAGATCATCGATTTTGGTCAGCTCTTTGAAAACTTTTCTTTCATCACCTCGATGAAGAATTGACTGACAAAGAATAAGCAAATGAACGATCTTTGATGCAAAGACCAAGAGAGTAATTGATAAGCGAGTGTATTTATTTATGTTAGTGAAGAGTATACAAATAAGATCGATGCATCCGACTATAAAGATAAGGACGGGACTGATATAAGAGCGTTTGCGAAATTTTTTGCCTACGGTATAGTAAGATACACCGAAACAACAGAAAACGTTGAAAAACAACGATATACGATTGTTATCCATGATGCACGAGTGTAGGTCGATAACTGAAAAATTGTTATTACTGCATTTTGATTCTAGGTATCGATACATTTTCAATTCAATTAAATTATGCACTGCAAGCGATGTATCTTAATTGTTGGCGGTTTAGATGCACATCTGATTAGCCCTTTAGGACTAATTGGTTATTTTCATGAGGTACTTGCTACACCCCCATACATTTTGTAGAGGCTGGAAAAAAAGGGTAAAGGAAAGAGTTACGTAGTTAAGAGTTAATTCAATTTAGTTCAGGCGTTAAGCTTCGATAACACGGCCATTTGTTTGAGTCATTTAAATGGCGCTGTGACGTTAGGAAAAAATGCCGCATTAGAGCGACATTCAAAAAATATTATAATAAATAAAAAAATGTCGAAAATAACTTTTGGGATGATGGTGGAAATTGGAGAGACGGCGTATTTAGCGTATTTTATGCTGGAAGAAGATGATCTTGATTACGAGCCAACGCGACGAAAGCGGAGTTTTTGGCAAAAGAAGTGGTTGAGCGGTCGCGAGAAGAGTGGATTTTGTGTTGGATTACTACTCGAATTGCGCGAAGAAGTACCTGAACTATATCGCAATGTCCTTCGTATGTCAGCCAATTAATTCGATTATTTGTTGACCTGGATCCGAAGACTAAAGGTGCTAGTACACGATATGTAGCACGCCACATATATATGTGGATCTGACGTCAACCGAGAGTGCACAAAGAGAGCTTGTACACGGCATGTACCTATTGGGATCATTCGCTGACGTCAAAATGACGTCAGTGCTACACATATATATGAGGCGTGCTACATATCGTGTACTAGCACCTTAAGCCACAACCAGGTGATGTAAACTTATATAAAATTTGACAGCCTCAGTCACCACCAAAAACCTCTCAACGAGGTAGGACACCCAAAGCAGCAATAGAATTCCCAAGGTAATGCCCGGTACAAATCCAATCCAATCTCTGTTTAATCAAGGGGTCTCTATTCCATTCGAAATTAATCGACCCCATTCCTACCATGGAGGTCACCTTTTCCTAATATAATAATATAATATGGCTTCCATAAAAACTTCTCTACCATATCATCCTCGAATTTTGAGCCATTCATCCGGCCAATCGGTGCTTTCAATGGCTCATGTTATGCAGGTGTGTGCAAACGTATGTATTATATTCACAGCAAGCATCGCTTAAATGCAATTTCTGAATTGAATTTGTGATAAATAAAGAAATTGTTCGATTCTTTCGCGAATATCCCGCATACACCACATCCTTTTGAATAATATTTTATGTGGACACTGACAACTCTTTTATATACATATTCTTACAAAATATTTTCGGGGTACGAATTGAATCATATTACGAGTTACTTCCAAAGTGGGTGCTGTGTCTGTGTTACCAAAACAGTACAAATTATGAACAGAAATTTAGGTCCGATGTAGTATGTAGGTAGGTACTGTACCAGGTACACGCATGTGTCTAATATTGGTTTTGTGTGGGAAGTATCAAAACTACTTGACGGTAAAAATATGTCCTCTCACAAAATTTCATTCGCCTATAGGTCGATTCGTTTGGACGTTATCGTGTTTCCAACAGACAGACGGACAGACAGACAAACAGACGGACACGACTAAATTGATTCCGAATGTGATCCTGATTCAAAATATTTATACTTTATAGGGTCACCGGTGAATCCTTCTTGGCGTTACAAATGTAATGAAAGTGAATACATACCTTCCTGCGGAGAGGGTGTCCATCAGCGTTGCCGCTGAAAATAAAAAAAGCGTGCCTCATTTTTCAGAGGAGCGTGCCCTTAGCGGGTCCAAAGAAAACAATTTTTGTTCACATTTCTCACCGTCAACCCAAAGCCAAACCGAAACAAAAAACGAGGAATCAGCTAAGGGCGTTAGGCAATAACGCCCAACGAAATAACGCCCAAATCAATTTGGAAATAACACCCTAAAAAAAATCGTACAAATTGTTGTTGCAAAATGTTTCGTCATTTTGGGTGTTATTTTTTTGACAAGCAGTAAAGCAGTAAAGCCCAAAATGGAAATTCTTAAACAGTGGAATAAGTATGGGGGGGTAGGGGCATGCTGCCCCTGCAACACCTCTGCTTGGGTTTTCTGTTGGATTTTGAAATAGGTAGTTGAGAGTTTGTACTGCAACAAAAATTTTCAATATATCCAATTTCGCACATACTCCAAATCTGACAGTAACTGCAAATTATTTTTGGGCTTTATTTCCATCTTATTCTTTATTTTTGGACGCTGTGCATTTTTTGGACGTTATTTCCAAATCGATTTGGTGGGCGCTATTTCCTTGGGAGTTATTGCCTAACCCCTCAGTTAAGGACCGTTCATATGACAGTGATCAAACAACTTTTTATAAACCACATTTATAAACAGAAAATTGCACATTTTATTATTTCAATAGGAGAATAATAGCATTAAAATGTACGTAGTGTCTATTCGCACGTTGACAAATTTTGTACTGAAATTACGTTTACCGCTGTTTGAGACACGACTACGTAATCAACGTAAAAATAAAAGTTGGATCCTAAACGTACGGTATAATGTCCGAAAATGATTATACTGGAGTTTAGAGTCTTTGCCGCGACCGTAGCTATCCACATACCCCTAATTAACGCAACATAAACTTTGACATTTCGTTACGTACCCGTGTCCCGAACAACGTGCGAATGGCCGCGTTCCATTGACCGCTAGATGACTAGCGGCATGCCAAACTCCATATAAAAAGAACTGACATTTCCTGCTAGGTTCCACATTTCACTTTCACTCGAAATGAAATCGGAAATGAATTTTTGTGCTCTACATTTCACTGTATTCGGTTTCGATTTTAAAATTTTCTGAATTGAGACAAAGTGAAATTGAGATTTCGAAAAATGTTCGTAGTTTCCGAATCGCTCGAAATGAAGAACACTGAAAACGAATTCACTCGATTTGTAATTTCGATTTCACTCGATTTCTGGAACCTAGCTATTCATCATTTGCGCTAGAGCTCTAGCGCGTATTGTAAAATATCCTTTTCTGGGAAATTTTTCAATCTAGCACAAAATGAACTGCTAGATTGAAAAGAAATAACGAACTGTCAAAACAAAAGTGAAAGTGCAGAAGTCAAATATTTTCAATTTGGTGTAAAATGTGAAATGAAGCTTCTATGTAATTAATATTCATTGTATTTGTTTATTTAAATTATAGTGTATTAATAAATATGCGGCATGATGGCCCAAAATACATTTTTGACTCTCATGAAGATGAAATAATACGAATTCAAATTGGTTTTAATGTCACTTTGCCGCTGCCGCTAGCTCTTTAGCGCCAGCGTTCCTCCATCAGGGATATTATGTGCTAGATGACCAGCGGTCAAAGGAACGCGGCCAATAGCAACACCCGGGAACGAATACATCCTTGGCGAGAACTGTCAAAGTTTATTCGCAATCCACATCATTTAATTTGCGTTCCACAAACTAGCGAATTAAACATTCATATCATATACGGACTAAACATCAAATTGTACTTGCCGGTTGAAACTGATGGCTGAAATTCGAGAACTGCCGCGACCTAGAAAAGTGTTCATATGAACAGACTGTCAAAACTTGCGAATATTCTATCCATATTTAATGTAAAGAAATAAGTGCATTGGATTGGATTTAGAAGAATGTGTGCATTCATACGTATTCAACTGAATTGAATCAAAAGTTCGCATCCAGCTTTGTTAATGAAATGTAATGGTGTGCTTACACACTGAGCTTATTATTTGAGTAAGGTAAGAGAAATGAAGAAAACGTGCCATTTTCAATTGTTGCGTGCCACCGTGCCACAAATAAATTTGGGTGTCCAAAAAGCACGATCGTGCCACTTCGGCAACGCTGGTGTCCATCTGTGGTCTTTATAAAAAGAGAACATTTTGTTCCCAAAGACATAAAAATAGAGAACATTCGTAAACAAAATAGAGGACAAAAAAGAGAACACACAAAAAAAAAAAATTAAACTCACAAAAACTTCAAAAATATATTTTAATTAACATACAAAATACGAATTCATTATTAAAAAAAAAGAAAAAAAAAATTAAAACAAAACAAGTTATAAGAAGTATGTACTAATAATATAACATGTTCACACCGACATATTGTCACATTGTCAGATATGTTCCCAAAGCAAGAAGTAAGCAATAAAAGGGCATTTTGGCTCGAAAAAGACTAGTTCTTCCTCTTAGAACTTTGGAAAAAAATGGAAATGGAAATGACAGAAATGTCAAAATAAATTACGAAATACGAAATACGGTGGGAACGTTTTTCGTAATTATAAATCACTTTGGCTAGTCACGATGGTAACATGGTAACAGTTGAAATTTGTAATCTATTTCTCTCTTGTGTCTATTGGGCCCAATCAGAAAAAATTATATTCTTTCGACATTAGCATTCTGCTTAGTGATTGTAGAATATTTCAGTCTTTGAAAAAACACTTTTGTGGCGAAAGCAATTCATCAAAATTATTTTTATTTGAGTTTTCTAAGTTCTGCAACGTCAAAACTTTTGCTATCATTTATACATACATATTTACTTTTTTAGAATTAAGATAAACGATGGAATCTTCGACATCCTTCCAATTTAAATTATTATTAAGTTTCATTAAAGTAGAACTTTAAAACTCTTTATACGGATAAATTCTAAATTGTGCGAACAGGGGATTTTAACGAGGGATTTAATAAGTATCTATGTAGGTGGGAGATTTTGGCATAGGGGATTTCGTCCCGAGAGATTTTGGGAAAAGAGATAAAAAAATGAGAGATTATGTCCAATAAGTTATTTTGGAAAAGGAGATAAGGGATCCCCATTTGAAACAGTCTGCTAACTGAATAACTGATTACTTTTGTTGACAGTTCAGTTTTCAAAAGCCTATTGACAATAGCTTTTACTTTTATTTTTAAGAAAAGCATTTTCATTCTGTTTTTTTAGTATCAGTAAATCTTTTGGAAAATTAAAAAAAAATAATTACGTACCCAAATAAAAAAAGAGAACAAAAATAGATCCGTAACAAAAAAGATAATGTAAAAAAGATCGGACTAAAAAAAGAGAACATGTTCTCTTTTATAGAGATACGATGGACACCATATGCGGAGGGTATACAAATAAGTCGATCTGTGGTCAGAATTTGTCAAACAAATTAAAATGTTGTTCGTTGTTTTTTGCAGTACAGCGAGGATGATGAATTACCACAAAAATGACGTAAGTGTTTGAATGAAGGATTGAGTGACCCGTGCGTCGTTAGGAAGACTGATTCTATTCCAAATTGCTCGTTGAATTGCGAGCAGAGGAGTCAAAACTGTAAATTTTTTTTGCTTTGAGTCTCTTTCTGCGCAGCCAAAATCCCACTGAACCACTGAGATTCATACTAAATTTTGGTGGCTCAAATAAAAAGCGGTTAATTCTTGGCTTCCAATAGGCACTTACCTACCTACCTACCATCTAATCATTCCTACAAATATTGGTCGCACAAAAAATTAACGGAAAAGTTCTGATTTCGACAGCAATTTAGACGATTGAAAACTGGCCAGTTCCACCCCGAACAATGTTAGGATTTAGCACTCTAGGGTGTTTTGAGTCGGAGTTACTTTCTTAGTACGGGAATAAACGTACTTTCAAAAGTGCCACCAGCATCAATAGACGATTACAAAAATTAAGGGAATACCATCAGACATAATGTAGAAGAAGCCAACAAATTGATTATGCAGACCAAGACTTATTCCCAAAGCGCGGCGGATTGGTGCTCATCTCAATCTCACTTCATGTTCCATTGGGGTTGGGGCAGGAAAGATTTGAGATCTGAGTGCAAAACGGTAAAAGCCGAATGGAAATCGACATAAGGGGGGTTATTTCCAAATGCGCAGCGGATCGTATTGAAAGCGATACTTCGATTTCGACCGTTCTTCGCTTTTGCTTATTTATTTTCCCAAAAGTTTGACAGCTTTTTCCCGTCACAAGAATTTAGTTTATTTTTTATCCGCAACTAGCGATATATAATATTCTTGTTTATCAGGATAATGCGCATCAATGTTAAAAATTTGCGAAACTGTAGCTCCCATGACTGTCGAAGAATAAGGCCTCCTCACCCCTTTATCTATTTTTGACCAATCTTCACAGGAACACAATCGATTCGGTGGCTTTCGAAATATTACATTTTGAATGTTGTTTTTTTATAGGCAGTGCCACGCCCCTAGGTCCAATTTTAACCAATCTTCACAGGAATACTCCTGGTCCAATATTTAAGATTTTACGTAAATTTGAACTCAATCAATTTGGTGGTTTTCGAAATATAAGATTTTTAATTTTTTTTTGTATGGGCGGAGCCACGCCCCTTGGTCCAATTTTGACCAATCTTCACAGGAATACTCCTGGGCCGATACCTAAGATTGTATGTAAATTTGAATTCAATCGATTCAGTGGTTTTCGAGGAATAAGATTTTAAATGTTTTTTTTGTATGGGAGGTGCCACGCCCCTTTGTCCAATGTTGACCAATCTTCACGGGAATACTCCTGCCCTGATACCTAAGATTGTATGTAAATTTGAAGTCAATCGATTCAGTGGTTTTCGAGATATAAGATTTTGAATGTTTTTTTTGTATGGGAGCTGCCACGCTCCTATAACTCATGAACCAATACACCTACAAAGACCGTATGAACTTATAAACCATGGTATCAACGTCACCTTTCATGGGAAATTTCCAGAATCAAAATCGGTTCACGCATTACAGAGAACATTATCGACAAACACAATTGACCATGATTTTTATATATATAGATAAATACGCCAGCAATTCGTCAACTAAATATCTATCACTTTTGGAAATACAAAAATACCAATCCGCCATGAAAAGCGATCCGCCGCGCATTTCGGAATAATCCCCAAGATTACTTTTTTTGTGTTGTGTTGGTGTGTTATTTGACAGTCGGCTATTTTTTTTTTATTGCAATTTGTGTTTACAAATACCTATCTCTTGTCTTGGTATTGGTGAAAGTATGTGTGAATCTCGCTCGCAAAAGTGATTTGAATCTGGAAAAAAATGCTTTTTCTTGCCCAATGGAAAGAAAATTCCTGTGAACTGAAAAAGCTGTCAAACTTTTGGAAAAACAAAATTGAAAATTGTAAGTCAGAAGGGAAGAAACTGGAAATATCGTTTTCGTCTTGCTCGCATTTGAGAATAAGCAAAAGCGAAGACAGTCGAAATTGAGGTATCGATTCTCTTTGAATACGATCCGCTGCGCATTTGGGAATAACCCCCCATAGCTGCAGGATGCGGGTTGTCGAATCTATTGAGAGGTGCAGACTGCCATCTCAAGGATATAATACCCTTGACCCTTATGGACGAATTAGCTTTACAAAGCGATGCCAATTTTCGGCACGTGTGCGAAAAGAAGAATTGGAGAGCGACCTTAAACAACATGGTGTTCGGGGCTGCCTATAGCTATGGATCGAGCTGACTGGAGTTGCTTGATTGGTTTGGGTCCGTGGTCCACCCAGGACTATAAAAATAAAAAATAAGTTAATTCAGCCAGCCAACTTTACCCACCAATACTCAACAATTATTGGGACCATTTCAATTATAAATAAAGGTACTATTACACGGGCGAAAAAATGACGATCACATGGTAATAGGGGTATGCATTTAAACGCGTAAAATCCTCGTAAACTGCGTAATCTGTAGAAATTTACACCCTCGTAAATGAACTGTCAGATTTTGTATGGAGAATAGTTTACGCAGACCGCATAATTTTCCGCGACGATTAAGGCTCGGAAACCAACCGCGGAAAGTTACGCAAGTCACAAATGTCAAACAGCACGTAAAAATCGTTTGTTTGATTCCAGATTTACAGTTGATTTACGCGGTTTACGCAATAACATTTCCGAGGGGTGTTCATTTAAAGCACCGCAGAAATTTATACATTTACGAGCTGCATAAATTTATCAGATTAAGTGAATACCCTTAATGACTTGCCTCATCAAAATGACAAATGTCACCTTTCCTTTTATTTCGATTTCGTGTCATTTATCTGTTTTGCGATCAGAAGGTAATGAAATGACCAATGAGAAATGAAAAGATAAAAATTATTATAATAAATAAAAAATGACAAAAATAATTTTTGCGATGATGTTGGAAATTGCGGAGACGGCGTATTTAGATGCGCGTGTGCTGAAAAACAGTGAAGACGATCTTGATTACCAGCCAACGCGATGAAAGCGGAGTATTTGGCAAAAGAAGTGGTTGAGCCGTCGTCGCGAGTAGAGTGGATTTTGTGCTGGATAACTACTCGAATTGCGCGAAGAAGAACCTGAAGTATATCGCAATGTCATTCGTATGTCAGCCAATCAATTTGATTTTTTGTTGAGGTTGGTGAAGCCACACATCGAAAAACAGAACACAAATATGCGAGAGAGCGTTTTAGCGGAAGCACGACTAGTAATCACTGCGTCGATGTTCAGCTCTAGTAAAACAATTTCCCAAGAATCGGTTTTTACAATATGCTGAAGCTTGTATTCTGGAATTGATCTATCCCAAAGCGCTTGTTGCTTTTGCACCGCCACAATCAAACGCGGGGTAATTTGTTTAACTTCGTTGTACCTTCCGTACTATTTAAATTCACAACATTCACAACTGAATAGTCCAAATTGTCGGCTCTTGACGGCAACGCCGACCGACCCACATTTCGTATTCCATTTCTCAAAAAAAAAAAAAAAAAATTGAAACCAGTTTATTAATTATTTACACGTCCTTTCGCCACGAGACGTCCAAATGAAAGCACAGATATCGTATTAAATGCTGCGTCATTTGTGTATGAAATTGGCATCGCATGAATTCCGTGCCTTGTCATTTTTTGGAGGCTACTAAAAATTTAGTCATTTGTCCTAGGAGGCATTAAAGAGCGATCATACGGCCATTTTAATGGCAAAAAGTTCATATCATTTGGTCCGCCATTTTAGTAATTTAAATGACGACGAAAATGTTATCCCAAAAATTGTGATCACACAGAACGATATTAAAATGACGGCTTTGTGACGCGATTTTTACGTCGGAGCGCCATTAAAATGACGCGAAAAAATGTCCGTGTAATCGTAGTCTAAGAAAAAACTAACAAATTGGCATAAAATAATACATTTTTTTTTTATTTTTTAATTACACATATACATTATTGCAAACATGATTTTAAAGTTTCATATAATATTATTTGTTTTTGTTTTCCTTATTAAAATTATATACATCAATATGACACTAACAATAGATAGTATCTTGTTCACAATATCAATAAGCAGTTATATATATATTGTTGTCTTTTTTTTTTGTATTAAAACAACGCAAATATTATAAATATAATTAAACAAAATAAATTTTCTGTCGAAAATGTTCTGTATAAAAAAATTGGAATAAAATCCCCTTTATTATTAATTTAATTTTTATTTCACTTTCAAACGAATACAAATTAGAAACAATTAAAAATTGTTAAATACAAAAGTACTTAGGTATTATAATAATTCGTTTACATTAAGAAGCGCAATTCAATCCATTTGCTTTTGTTTTTTTTTTTTTGTCGTCTTCATTAATTTATCCGATAGAGTTTTCGAATAGTTTAAAGAAAACACAAAGTTCCAATAAATTCTTTGTCTCGTCACAACCAAAATATTCATAGGAATTGAAGAAATTACACAAGCGCAGATACGTTATTGTAATCACGTTAATGATTAAGTTAAAAAAAAATAATAAAAATAGCAAAACTCTAAAAGGACGGACATGCTACAACTGAAAATTTGCGGGAATTTCAAATTGTGCAATTATTATTTGAGTGTATTTCTTTAATATTTTTATTTACTATACAAGTGGTTCGTTATACAAACCAGGGTTCCACAAGAAAGGCTTAATTCTGCTCAGTCTTTTCAATGTATTTAACAAATTTGCAATGTTTGCGTTGACAGGTGTTCAAATTGGACTTATAAAACACTACAAAAGCGGTAGAAAAACCTCATTAAGAGGGACCTCATTCAAGATGATGTGCGTAACTGGAGACAGCACTAGAAAGGGAACGATCTGACTAGAGGGGGGCGAACTTTTTAGAGTCATCTCTATACTATAGTAATGATATAAGAATGCGCAACAAAGCCAAATATAAGAGTAGGTACTACTACTTGAGCTTAAACGTTAAGCAGACGCCGGTCGCAGATAGCCTTTAATCTTCAACAACCTGCACTCTACAACAGTATCCCTTCAATAATTCCCGAGGAAAAGATTTCCTGGGCTATTAACAGCTTCTCTTCGTTTAAGTCTCCGGGCCCTGACGGCATACTACAGAAAACGCAAGACTTAACAGTACCTTGAATGGCGTCAATATTCAGAAGCTGTTTAATACTAAACCAAGTACCCTACTCTTGAAGACGCGCTAGAGTGGTGTTTATATCGAAGTTAGGCAAACGTGGGCATCGCGAAGGATTTCAGACCAATAAGCTTAACCTCGTTTGTACTTAAAACCCTTGAGCGTGTTCTAGACATCCATATGCAAAGTTTTCTAAAAGAATCTTTGCTATCCAAATCACAGCACGCTTACCTCAAGGGTAGTTCGGACAATCGAAATATCCCTACACTGCAACGAATACACACTAGCCTACTTCTTATTGGCTGACACTGCAACCTAAAAAGATCTATTGTATCGAAAAGGATAAGGTTACTCTAAGAGACGTGTGACTTCCCTAGTGAAGGCCACTAAATCCATTAGTAGCAGAGTTCCTGAGATCTGCTGGTAAAAGTATCAACTTGTTAAAGACACGTTTTCTTAACCAATGAAGTGCAGGGCAATCACAGAGAATATGCTCGGAGGATTCTTCATCCTCAAGGCAGAACCTACATTCTGTCTCCGGACACAAATTCATTTTGTTAAGATGATATCTCAAGCCACAATGGCCTGTGAGAAAGCCCACCAGCCTTCTGATACTATCCTTATTTAGGTTGAGGATTTCCTTGTACGAGTAGGGTTTAATCAAGTTTTTGGATTGTCTTAAACCCGGGACATTTTCCCAGTGGTACAGACGAAGTTGATGTTCCCAATTGTTAATTAGACCTAAAGCAGTAGTCCAGTTGACTCTGCAATAAGGTTCTGGTCCACAGAACGCGGATTCAGATCCGGCCCTAGCTAGTTTGTCCGCCGATTCGTTGTCCGCAATACCTCGATGGCCGGGTACCCAACCAAGTTTGACCTTATTGTGTTTGGCTATGACTTGCAGGGCATCGTAGCAGCACTTTACTGTTTTTGAAGCCATCGCGTTGGACGATAGAGCTTGTAAGGCCGCTTGACTGTCATTGGATAGTCAATGTATAGTGTCTATACTCAGGACAAGAACTATAGGCAGCAGCCACATGTTTCAACCCGAGCAAAACGGAACTGATGCTGTTCCGAGAAGCATGCGCGCAACTAGGGCGTGAGACAACACATAAACAAAGCATTGCTATCCTTATAGATAGCCAAGCCGCCATCAAAGCCATCGAGTCAACTACCATATCCTCCAAACTGGTGCAGGAGTGTCGGAACGAGCTTGCCTGCCTGAGCGAGCGTTTCAGGGTCACACTTCTCTGGGTTCCAGGGCATAGTGACATAACAGGCAATGAGCGCGTGTATGAGCTGGCCAGGAAGTGCTCAGCACTACACGCCTCGCTCTCAACGTGGGTCCACATTCCGCTAGAAGCGGTTAAGGGACAAGTACATTCGCTTTTTCTGCAGAAAGCCAATCTCCGAACATCGGGGTTGACAAACTGCGTCATATCAAGGAAGATATTGTCTACTTACAACCAAAACAGAACAAATAACCTACTAAACAGAACCCGCACAGATATCGCTAGAATCACGGCAATGACCATGGGGCATTGGCCAATTGGAGACCATGCGGTCAAACTAGGTATCCCATACAACCCTTATTGCCGCAGTTGCGGTCGTGGTAACAAAACTGCACATACTAGTGCTGTTAATTGGGTTCAAGGCGAACCGCCACTGCTAACTATACCTACCTCTGACTAGAGGGGGGGTGGAATTTTTACAGTCATCTATATAAATGATATAGGAATGCGCAAAAAAAAAACAAATATGAGAGTAGGTACTACTACTTGAGCTTGAGCGTTAAGCGGAAGCCGGTCGCAGACAGCCTTCAATCTTCAGTTGAATCAAGTAAAGTAAAAGTAAAGTACCATAAGCGAGGAGGAAGAACGTTTCTCGTTAAATTGGGCAGCAGCCCCCTCAATTTCTCTTCGAAAATTATTCATTTGACTGACGATCTGGCGCGATTATAAACCAAAATGGTCATAGGTCGAATTGGTGCATTTTTGTACACGAAGTAAAAACAAATTCAATACATATTATTGGATCTATTGGAGATACGAAATAGGGAGGACTATTTGGTTGGCTGAGGAGGTCGACAGAACAAATCAACTGGAAAGAGGACTATCATTCCGAAACGACGATAACAGGGCTGGGGCTGCAGTTAGCGCGCCTCCCCTTCTGCACCCCTTTAAGACGAACTCATCTATGAAACAACTGAGCCTCAGGCCAACTCGGACATTTAATCCACTTACATTTTCGGTGTGGGTGGATGGCTGTGTTCGCGCAAGCGTTTTATGGTGTAATATATCATTTTGGGACATCATCCTGTAGGATTATGAATGAGCCCACTATAACATGACTTGCACGGCCCTGTCAAAGTTTGATGTATCTAATTAAAGGTAAGTTTAGGTTGTTCATTAACCTATTTGGCCGTATTTTGTTAAATGTGTATTGTGGTGGTATATAAGTCTGTATATGGCAAAGCGGAAAGTTCAAATACCACGATGAATACATCCACGAATACCTAATGCTTTTCTTAAGGAAAAAGTTAGATCCTTTTAGAAGATCATGAAGTCCGAAAATGCTAACCTAATGTGTGATCCAAGCACAAATTTCTAGTCATATGCTATTTGGACACTGACATTTCGAAGTGCTGTGTTATGGCCAAAAAATGTGTTTATTGCACCTTCCCCGCCTGCTGTAAAAAGTTCGTGAGAGTGAATTGCTTGTGGACATCGTGCGGTGGGGATATGGAAGTGATGTCATCATTCGGCCAACTGTGAGTGGTATGGAGTCGTAATTGATGAACTTTTGAAAGCTGTGATTGAAGATGACGGTCTTTGTTTTCAGCAGGATGATGCGTCATGCCGCTCAGCGCATTAAGCGCAGAGATGCGATCAAATTAGTTCTCTAAATGATGATCTGAACAAAATCTTGAAGTGGGGGAAAGACAACTTGGTTGTATTTAATGCAAACAAGACACAGCTCACAACATTTTCTAGGAAAAATGCATCAACAGTTCCTCAGGTCCAAATGGATGACCATCCAATCCATCCCAAGGACTCAATGCACCTTCTAGGAGTCACAGTCAATTCAGGAATCACATGGCAGGACCACATATTCTATATCGCAAGATCGGCGTCCGCTAAGTTGAGCTACCTATTTAGAGCAAAGAGGTACTTTAGCCCCAAGCAACTTCTCCTTCTCTACAAAGCACAGGTTAGACCAGGCCTGGAATATTGTTCCCATATATGAAGCTCGGCCCCAAAACGTTTCCTTAAGAGCATACAGAGACGAGCAGTTCGACGTATTGGAGACACTACACTCACGTCGAATCTGCAACCGTTGGTGCACAGAAGACAAGTCGCTGACCTTTGCTGTTCTATAGGTACCTCCATGGTAGATGTTCCGAGGAATTCAAAAACATTTTCCCTCGAAATGCGGCTTTTGGGCACCCCACAAGACATTCAGCTAATGCTCATGACCATACAGTATATTTGACAACCGCGAGGACATCAATTTTCCAAAACTCCTTCTGTTACAGGACAAGCAAACTTTGGAACTCGCTTCCTGTAGATATATTTCCAGAAGACTAGAATTTGCAGCAATTTAAGTGCAGAACAAGCATACATCTGCGAGCATCTGGGGGCGCTGATGGAGCGTTATAGGTTTGCCTTTCCCGGGAGAAGTATTTAAAAAAAAAGCAATTATGCGCGCTGTTCGGTAATCCGGTTGGTCGCCTAATACGCTGCGATTTGACCTCGTTGGACTTTTTTTTTGGTGGGGTTCCCATGAAGATCGATGCTATGCGGATAAACCAGAAACGATTCAAGCCAGGAACAATAACATATTAGAAAATTGAGTTGACTGGATGCACTCCTGCGAAGCCACATGAACGAGATCGTTTTCCGGAAGTGATGGAAATGTTTTCTGTTTCAAATAGAGCCATAACATACGAAAATAATTGTCTTCCTAAAAGGGAATAAAGATGAATACAGAGAATTGACTGTCAGAATCCAAATCACTTAAAGGAATCTGATAATTGACGGGTCTAGTTCAAATTAGCTATATGCCCCTATTGGCCTATTGTTTAAGACAACTACAACTACAGTTGAGTTGTCTCTTGGTTGCAATTCAAAATTCGGTATTGTCATAATATACAACCTTGATATAGGTACCTTTTATGTCAAAACACAACAAAGACGGCGGTGGTTGTCTATGAGTTGTTAGTTAGTTTGGTTGTGTAAAAGTTGAGCTGAATTGAAGCCTTGTGATCTACAATAGGGGCAATCACCCCTATTCTACGTGGCGTTTTTATTAAACGACAGCTGGCGTTTTTTGAGTCGAGTCGCTTTAGTGTTGTTTTAGTATCGGTATTCTATTCCTTGAACGCCTCCTCTCTCATTTATTTTACATTCCACATGAGTTCCACACCAACAACTGATAATTGACAAGTAGGTATTTATGGCGGCAAAAGGGAGAGATTTTTCTTTTGGTAAATTGTTTAACACACGCAATTTAAATCCAAACAAAACCAAACGAAAAAAGTGTTGAACAGTACTAATGTTCGCGATATTACATTTACAACAGTTTAAATCAAGAAGACGAGGTCAATACGGTGTTCGTCTTCTAAACTGTTGTAGGTATTTGTTTTGTATTTTAAAATGCCAGTCATTTTTAAACTGGCTTCGACATTGCGTTTTCTTGCGGTGGAGGGAATGATTTTAATTTGGGTCATGGCCAACTAACCCTTAGTAAAATCCTAACACACATTATTACAGTCATCGAAGAAAATATATACACACACTGGATAAACATGCATTACTAGGAAGAAGAAAGGAATTGACTAAGGCTGGAAATTCATTTGATTTGATGTTTTACCAAAAGGCTGGAAATTCATTTGATTTCATTTCACTCTTAATCATAAGAGAATTATGAAATCACTGAATAAATATAAACAATTACCAAAACTCATATGTTTTTTCTCAAATTTGCCTCCTTGTCGTTTAAGAATTTGTAATCGACAATAATCGGCGTTTTTTGAGTCGTTTTGTGCAACTAAAACGACAGTAAGAATGCGAAAAATTGTGTAGAACTTGTGTTCCAAACGCCACATGTCGTTAAACGACATAAAACGCCTAGAAACACGCCACATGTAATACCGATTTCAAAAAACGTCATTTGTCGTTTAATATAAACGCCACGTAGAATAAGGGTGAATAATTCCAACCGAAGTGTTTGTTAACAAAGTTGTTTTTCTAGCAGACAACACCTCAATCATAAATTCGGCAACATTTTGCAACAGAAAATAATTGGTGGGGGCTGCTCAAGTCAGAAACGTTGTTACCCCTACCTTTATCCCATTCAAATAATTGATTTTTGTTCAATATTTATATTATTTAAAAAAAAGTTGTTTTTGGACAACCCTTTATTCATTATCGCGACCAAGCTACCCACCCCAAAATTAATATTGTGACCTTTTGTTTGTTGTTCTCTTATGTCCCGAAACAATTTTCGAAACAATTTTTTCCAATGCCAAAAATATGAATTACAAGTCAAATTTGAAACCCCACACTCGAAACACTTGATTTAGCCTTTTGTTTGAAACGTATAAAATGGAAATGGGGGAAAAAAATTGGAAAATAAATCGAACAGGCTCTATAGAAAATATGCAACAAAAATATCAAAAGAACAAACTTTTTATGTTGAAAGCTAGGTTTGGCTTTAATATTAGTTTATGCATATTATCATTCATATACATACATATGTATATGTATTTGAAGTTTCTTACTTTTGGTAGCTACCTATGAATAACATTCACAATATTTTTATTTTTATTACTTTAAATTTTGTTTTATTTTATTGATATCAATATAAACATAAATATCACGTTAAATATATACCACATTTATTTTATTTGAAATTTATTAATTTTATGTCGTAATTATAATTTACTTTTTTTTTCTTTATTTTCAAAATTAGAGATATTTATGGTTCAACGTCCAATTTTCTCTGCTTGTAGTTTTATTTTTTTTAAATTTTGTTTAATACTACTAATTACGGAATTACATTCATTCGATTTCTTTCTCTTTTAATTAAAAGTTGAGAAATTGTTTTATTTTCTTTTCATAATTTTTAAATCTTAGTTTTAATTTTCGTTTTCTTTGTTTTTAATAAAAAAATAAAAAATATATATCTGTTTTATTCAATTGTTTAGGTCAGTTAAATTTTGTTTTTCTTTTTCTTCTTATTGATAATAATTATTAATTATTTTTTTTTTAGTTCATTTTGTTGATAAAATGATTTAATAGCTACATACTTTGTTGTTATATAAAACATATACACACACATATATAAATATTTTTGTTTTTAATTCACGCTGGTCTCCTATACATTGTCCGCTAAAATAAAACAATAGTACACATCAATTAGCAAAAATAAATTTAATGTAATTTAAAAAAAAAATAAATGTATAAAGCCCATCATCATCATTATCAATAATAGACACTGCTGTTTGACGAATTTCATTGTTCCAGGAAGAAGAACATTTTGCTAAAACAATATCGTTTATGACTTATTTTTAGTTTCATTGAGGTTGGAATGACTGCAAGTATTAGGCACGATCAGAATTTGTCTTTACAAGACGATCTTCGAAACGTTGCTACAATGCCGACAACTATTCTCATACTTTTGTAATTAAAATTCATAGAATATCACTTTTAGAAGAATAAAGAACGTTTGAGCCCGAACAAAATAGTAGCATTAGCTCCCTCGGATAGAGCGTCGGAAGATGAACTGATAGAGAAGATAGGAGAGTCAGATACACATTGATTTTAAATGTATGTAAATTGGACTAAGGAGGAAAGATAGAGCTGGGCAAGGCATTTCACATTCGTGTTGTGCGGCTTATGAAAGAGTCTCTATATTTCATGGTACGACCGTAGATAGGCTGAATGGTAAACTGATGGGCATTCCTAGCAAGGCGAGTATTGCCTGTTTGTTAAAAAAGCGATAAACCAGTGCGAGAGACGTTACATTTCTTCGATGTTCAAGTGAATTAATAGAATTTACGATATTTATGGCTCCGATAAACTTTGACGCACGATTTTAGATCCTATCGAGTAGGCGCAGTATGGTTTTGTGCGCACCAGACCAGATATGAAAATTGTAGGTACCCAAGTTTTGGGAGAATGAAAGCCTTATATATTCACCCCTATCGCGAATAATATTTCCCCCGGAATGTTTCCTATTCCGCAGTTTGATTTGCATTGCTGACAAGGCAAAAAAATTCCATCGGAATTTATTCGCGATACCCCTAATTGTAGACAGATCAGAAAAAATATTTCTTCGACCGTTTGAGAAAACCTAGACATATCGCAGCATTCTTGGCGACTTCGTGTAAGTGGTCATTTCAACAAAACGCACATACCGAGAATGGAAAGTCTTTCGGTTTAGGTGATGCAAGTGCCATTCATGGATAATGGCTGTAGGTTACGGTTTCGCTTTAGAGACAGCAGACAGCATTGTGTTTTTGAAGCATTAAATTCCACTCTATTGGTTAAACCCCATTTTAAAATGCTGTCAAAATCGGAATTTAATGAGCTTGACATACGTTGCCGTTCCAGTTCTACGGCCGAAGAGCAGGGACGTGAGTCTTGAAAAGAATATGAGAAGCTGTCATCAGCGAAGGAATGGATTGGATTAGAAGTCGCAGACAAGAGATCATTTATAAAAATGAGAAAGAGAGTCGAAGACCGAACGGATCCTTGGGAAACATCAGCATTTATATGGTGAGTTTCAGACTTGAAACCATCCAAACCAACTTGAAGTGGAAGCCCAGAAAGGTAGTTTCTAATCCATTGAATAAGAGGCGCATATATCCCATAAACTCGCATTTTCGACAAGAGAGCTTTATGCCAAACTCTGTCAAATGCCTTTGAAATATTAAGCGCAACAATCTTCGATTCACCGAAGTGATGGAGAGATTAGTTCCACTTGAGATAAGTCATCAAATCACCAGTGAACCTGTTGCTACGAAAACCGTAGGTACTGCCGGTCATTGAGGAGTTCCCGTAATTCAAAATATTTCATAAGCTGACGATTTATCAGCGTTTCTATGACCTTAGAAAGAAAGGACGTAAGTGCTATGGGTCGGTAATTGGTTGGATAAGAAGATTCGCCTGGACAAAGGCTATTTTCCAACTACTCGGAAAGAGTCCAGAAGAATAGGACAGATGAAAAAGCTTACGAAGAGTGAAATAACACCTCTTCAGAACAATGGGGGAGGTACTATCTGGACCAGAGGATTTTTTTATGTTCAGATCATTAAGTACTCTTACTTTTGCAACTGTACGAGTGCGAAAATGGATTTGTCCCATGGTAAATTTGACGCGCTCGAGTACAGGTGCAAACATAGCGCAATCTGGGAGCATAGAGCTGGCTGCAAAATGTGCAGCGAGCAGATTAGCTTTGTCTAAAGAACTGACAGCTGGAGTGTCATTGTAAATTACCGTTGGGATCGCTGACCGAATTCTTAATCACCCCTATCGTGGAATCCGTCGGAATTGAGTTTCACTTCACCTATTCGATTCCCTTTCACCTTGTACTGCTATCGTGGAATCCGCCGGAAAAGTTTCCTTATCGACACGTTTTTGGGAAAGGTAGTTTCACTGTCAAACGGCTGTCTTTCATTTGCGAACACAAATCCGTGTAGCTGTTATAAAAAGTTTGTTTCAAAACTGATTTAAATAAAAAACAGTGTTTATTTTGTAATAATGTATACGTTAGTTCTAATCTTGTAAAAATTAGAGGAAGAACGAAATGAGCGCTGTTCTCAGAGAAGAATACGAGACAGGCTGAAATGAGCAATGAGTGGTTTCACGGAACTTCCAGACGAAAAGTGTTTTAAGAATGTTTATTTTTTGATTTTAATAAAGTTCAATCTGTGCAATAGATTTATTACAAATGCAGCAATCAAAAAAACCTATGAAATCCGCAATGAATTTGATGCGGACAAGAAATGTCATTTTGTTCGGGAAAAATTCGATTTGAACGTTTTCAACGATACAGTGAAACTCATTCACATTACCCACACGGGGAACTGTTTACTTTGCGGATTTGACGATACCAAATTTTTTTTTCCGTGAATGATTCCCCCCGGCGGATTCTACGATAGGGGTGAATATTTTTTTACAAATGATCAACAGTTTTTACTACCCTTGGGACATTGTAGTATTTTTCGCCTCAACTTTTGGTCATATGAGAATTTGACACGCTTTATTATTATTATATCATTGCAGTCATTAATGGCTCGTTTAAACTTCTTTCGGTTTTCCTCAGATGGGTTGACTTTGTAAGACCGAAAGCTCAACTCCCTTAATCTAATAGCCTCTTTACAGCTCAAGCCGTACTACGCGTTTTCTTTTGGTTTGTACTCTTTATCCTGTTAGGGATAAAGGATTCCATACCTAAGGTGATTATATTTGACACCGTATCAGCGGCGGCACCCACGTCGTTATCGAGGAAGCATAAAGACCAGTTAAAGCTCCTAAAGAAGATGTTAAGTCCACCCCAGTTTGGAACTTGGTAGGCTACATCATTACGTACATAAATGGCGAGACCGCGAGAGGTTTCGAAAGGTGGCGCAGGTAAAAACAACTTACGATGAAATTTGTGTTTTCCGAATATCGAACCTGCCCCCACTCAGTAGTCCAGCACACTGTTCACACAAGGATAGTTTCGTATTCCTCTCACATCAAATTAATATACATACAAATAAAATACAGAAGTATAGTTGGCTGTTGGCACATTTTTTTAAATGCTTGCTTGTTCCTCTTCGTGTGCTTGGGGTACCTCCAAAAGTATTTTATAAATCGCTTTCAATTTGCTTTTCTTGCAATGATAATTTCGATGATATGTCGTTTAACTCACATAAAAAACAATGACGTTAGAATCAGCCAAACAAAAGCCCATGAAATAACTTACCCTCTTATTACTCAACTTTTCTTCTATGAATTATCATAAGACTCTCAAACTATTTACTGCTAGGACAAACCAGATGCTGCAGTTTTGTAAGTTAGCAGCATACAAAATATATGACTACCGCTGGTGCCTTCAAAAACGTTTGCGTGTCGCCGCCCCTTATGAAGCAACTTTAAAGGAACATACCTTAATGTATGCATAAAACAACCTTTAATAAATATCTATTTTACGTCTAATTCTCTTTAAGCAGCAAGGTAGATTTGGTTGAAATTGATACATATTTTAGTTAAAACGATAACATAAACAAAAACACCTCAAGAAAGTCAAATCCATACTTACCTTATATTCATTACAAAATCTATAGAGACAAGCTATACAGAGTCACGTCTAGTTTGGGCATCCTTGACGACACAAATGTCACGTGGATTAATCAAATGTATGCTGTTAACCAGAACAAAAGACAGCTTTAAATTGTTAGTAGTAAGTGTCTTTGCTCGGCACCGCTATACACTCTAAAGACGTACGGTTTGAGGAACAATTCAACTACGAACTACACATATACTAGCCGAACATTGACATCGCGTGGTTAGATAGTCATCTACAAAAGAAACAATACTCTGAATCTAAAATTTCGTAGTAACAACTGATTTAGAACTAGCTGACTAAACGGAGGAATTCCTTACAACCAGTAGGAATGTTGTCGGAAAAATTATTATCGTTCAAGTTCGGAGCAGCCCGATAAAGTCAAAAGTCGTTATACTAAAATAACTCAGCATGGTGCTTAAAAGCTGAAATTCAAGAGTCTCTCACCAATATTGGCTGACCCGCTGACATCAGGCGAATTTCAGTATAAACAATAGTTGGCCGAGTCCTACTGAAGTCACAGCATACAAAGCAATCTCACATCAGTACCTATATAGGCTTTGTGCCCTTAGAACACTAAAGTTATAGGCAGAATGGTTAGATACCCCACCACTTTGTCCAGAATGTACAGAAGAAGAAGAAGAAAGTACGGAGCACGCAATATTTTAGGCGGTTTTCACAGTGGAGAACAAATCGGTCCCACCTGTCGTCCATACCATCTGCTGCAGCCAGAGGATAATTGGTCCGACATCGACATCTGCGCATATCTATACATAAAATAAAATTGTAGATTTTTTCTTTGTTCCACTATCACGTAAGAACTACTAACCCTATTGGTATGATCTTTTTGGATAAGGTAGGCCTTAACATTGGCAGAGCAATAGGCTTTATTTGGTCAAAACTGGACAAAGAGGCGTGGGACCGCCCATACAAAAAAAAAATTCAAAATCCTATACCTCAAAAACCGTCGAACTGATTGAGTTCAAATTTACAGACAATCTTACGAAAGAACATTATTATCTAAGATCTAAGCAATACAATTTCTGGGCACGGGCGAACAGCTAATACATAAATAATTTAACTTTGGCCCAATATTTCTTCTACTGCGCCACCTTTCGGGAATGTAAGACAAACATCTAAGAGTGTCGGCCCTATCATGGTATCCGTTTCGAAAGAAAACTCCGATTTTGTACGAATTGAAGAATTTTGCGATTACCATAATCGTTCCGATCAGATGTTCGGAACATTTGTCCGACAAAACGTAAAGCACACCGGCAGTCTACGTTTCATTGCGATGAAAACAAAAAAATTCCTTCAAAATCGGAAAATCGGAAAGAGGGATTTTATATTTTACAAATTGTGTCTATTGTCATTGTCTATTGAATAAGCTATGAAACACTATACTCCTGAATAATGCGGAATAATCGTCACGATGTTTTTAATAAACAATTCGTCAATGTTTTTGGTACACGCATTTCGTGGCCGTTTTCATGGCCGCTCGGCTCCCACTGGCCGTTCAACAATGTCGTTTTCCATTGGGCAAAAGTAAGTGTTCGGCAGCGTTCGGAAGCCATTATACTAATTTTGGACATTTCACCAATACGTGACCCGGAGTATAACCAAACAGAAGCAGTTAAACCAGTGGAAAACTACATACGGCTGCCAGACTATAAATCTACGAGTAATGCACGATGAGCGATAACATCCGCTTTAAGTTACTGCATGGTGGGTGGCGGAGAAAGCCTCAAAGGGCCAAATGGTCATTGTGGGTGGTGAGCGCTACAGACTACAACCGCCACAATTGACATTCTGAAGCAGGCGTTCTCCGGACGTCTTAGTTCGCGTGTCTAAATCAGGATCACATTGTGAATCGATTTAGCCAGGTCCGTATATCTCTCAGTTCGTTGAAAACACGATAGCGTCCAAGCGAATCGACCTAGGCGAATACAATTTTGTTAAATGACTTCTATTTACCGCCGTGAGGTTGGTATTGAAAATAGGCTATGTCGGTAAAGTAGTTCTGGTACCTCCCCCCATACAAAACCAATATTAGATCCATCCGCTTACATATGAGTATACTAACTCACACGAAGAACATTGTCCATGGCTTGTATGCAGTGGAGGGTATCAAAGCATCGGCCAGGCTTTTATTTTTCACTTTTACTTTGGGTTTTTTACAAATTCAATTCAATTTTTCCGAGTACATAGCATGAGCTGGTTAGATTCTCCATCTTTCTGCCGAAACCTACCAAAAGGTGGCATAAATCGATTTCGAAATAAAGGCGATGACTAAGTGCGAATATCATATATTGATCGGATACCCGCTGAGCTGGTATTCCAGAAATAACTAAAAGACCAGGGGTGTCAGCACGTAACTTAATACAATCGAGTTCAGTCGATACAATCGAGCTCTGGCAGCACCTAATTTGTCTCAATCGATTATCCTTGATTGATTATCCTCAGGGTGTCAGCACGTAACTTGATACAATCGAGTTCAGCAGCACCTAATTTGTCTCAATCGAGGATAATCGATTGATTAGGTGCTGCCAGAGCTCGATTGTATCGACTGAATTCGATTGTAGCAAGTTACGTGCTGCTGACACCCCAGTGTTTAGTGGTAGACATAGGATTATTTAGGTATTGGGCCTGTATAAATCAAAGGGAAGAAATTACGGCTCACGCTTACTTAGAAAATTATGTGGCTGTTTCACCTGGCAGTTTATGCACACATATTCACAGACAGGGTAATTAGGAGGGATTTTTTTTTCCGGGGGAGAATCGGGTAGGTGCACAAAAGTTGCCGGTTTAATTATATATTGTTTTTGCTGCAGGGTATCCAGTTCCAGTAAAAGCTAACGACCCGACTGAGTAGCTACAGACATGATCAATCGTTTTTATTTTGTTCAGATCCAACAAACCTACTACAGGCAGTTGCAATCTTCCTGATCTTCGACAAATGTCGAATCTGTAGTAATAATTACTGGATTCTAAGTAATGGTCGAAAGAAAATCAAATTTATCATTGGGGAAGTTCAAAAGAATTACAATATGAAACAATAAGTACCATTTGGTTGGTGAACACAATATTATTTTGTTTTCAGCAAAATGCAGCAAATTTCTTGATTCACTTCAAACAAACAATTTCGTGCAGTGCATTCTATAAGCGAGCATATTCTAAGCTTCTCAATTCTATTTACAATTAACATTCTAATAGTGTAGATTGGAAAAATTTAAACATTTCTCTTTAGCTCCACGTGTTTTTAAATATTTTCTGTTGTATACGGCTATAAACATTTATAATTTTAATAATATCAATTAACCAATTGGAATGAATGCAAATCGGAGAGGAATAAGTTTCAGTTTCAGTTATGATTTATTTTCTTATTTAAATATTCCTTACGGATTCTAATTATAAATTTCCTTTTTCTAGTTCATAAGTTCATAACTTTTCCACCATCTTCTCTATCTAAGCAAAAGCGATTTAAAAGTGTTTTTTTTTCGTTTGTTTATATAGTTTTTTTTTTTATTAACGTTTTCTTTTTATGTCTGTAGTTAGTTTTGAATCTTAAAATTTGTTTCCTTAATTCCTTAGGAATCTATGTATTTTTGCGAAGCTTAATAACAACAATAATTATTATTATATAGATTTAGTGTGTTATTCGGTCGTCATTATTAGCAAAAATTTATGTTTTGTTTAGTAGGTTATATTATACTTTTTTTTTTTTATCAATTTTATGTTTGCAATTCATTTCTGAATTAGAGAACAAAAAAAAAATACATAATAACATAAAAAGTGTTTATCAAAAATATATATTTATCACATAATAAAAAGGAAATATGTTTGTTTTTTTTTTTTAAAGAGAAAAAGTAAATGGAAACAAATACATAAATATACAATAAACTCAGCCTCATTCACAAATAAAAAAAAATAACAACAAAAAATGGATAAACAATGGCGCGTAGTACTAAATGTTATTTAAAACAAATTAAAAAATATACAAATCAAATTTTAAATATTGTTTTCGCTTAAATTGTAAAATGTACATTCACATCGTTTTAGTTTTAATTTATTTCTTTTCTTTCTTTTTTCTTTACGTTGAAGGAGATTTATTTTTAATATTTTGTTAAATACTTATTCGATTTTGGTTAGATTGTGTGTTTTGTTTAATTATTTACTTTTGTGTATAACATATAAAATAATAGTTTTACATTTATATATTCAAAAAGAATTGTTATTTACAGAGCTTAATGACAGAAGAATATCCAAAATTGCGGATTTATCGTTCTATAAAAATGCCACTCATTCTTTGTGCGTCTTATGTTTTGGATTTTAATTTTATTTTGACAATCTAATATGTAATATGTAATACTAACCTCACAAAGGGTAGTCGGAAAAATAAAAATGTATGAACAAAAAATTGTAAGCGCATTTGTTACATTACCTCTGCTAAGTGCGCATTGATTTGCACATTTCTACCCTAGACCATGACAAATGCTTCTTTACCACAGAACAAATATGGGAATTGATCGATCATTGTTTGGACAATATCCTCTAGATAGGGACGTAGTTGTTCAAAGTGTCCCATGTCTGTGAATTCGATTGGGATTAATGTTGGCCACCAGCAGATAGCGAGATTTTTACTATCCATGCTATTGAGTTTCGAGTTTTCAGATACCCTGTAAAGAGAAACAAATACAATATGTTGGAATGAAAAATAAAATAAAAAATATTATGACATCAAACAAATGTGAAAAGCGAGAATACAGAAATTGCGACTATGAGTCGAGATAGAGACAAACATTTTAGTTTAGAAATAAAAGGGGATCGAACCCGGGATCGCGCTGCTGTGCGAGGGAGTAGTCCAGCACACTAACCACTGCGCCCACACACGGAGCAACTGGAAAAAAACTGATCAGCGATGCGAGTTGGCAACTAGTTTGCTTTGAGTCATAACCTGTGTAATCAAATGGGACTACGCACACGACGCTACTGGTTGAAAACTAGTTTGCGATTCACAAAAACCAGTTTGTAACCAGTCGTCTGTTGATTTGCATGTCGGGTTGACTATTCATCAGTTTCTAGTTTGTCGAAGATGAGCTGGTGGGGGAGGTTGGAAAACATCCTATTTTGTACAATTATCGCCTTTCTTTCATTCGAAGAAAAATGAAACAGAGAAGGCGTGTATAGCAGTCGAAAATGTCGTAAAATCGGCAGATATGTTTTTTTTATGTGCACATTCACCGTTACGTTCTTGTTGGTTTAAACTATAAATTGTTAACAAATTGTTGGCGTGAACAATAATAACAAATTCCATTTAGAAACTGTTTAGTGGCAACAATCAAACGGTTCTTAAAATTGTTTTCAATATATGGGTGTACCCAAAACCTTCTTACTATTCTTCTCCTCCTCCTGAGATAGTAATACAACATGATGGTTTTATCATCGCTCGCGAGGGGCAAGTAATCAATATTTTTGCATTGACCTAGACTACAGAATACACAAAAATACACGGAATACTGTATTCAATGCGTGATTACATGATGAATACTTGTGAATACGCGTGAATACACTTGAATACCTTGTGAATACGCGTGAATACGCATGAATACACGTGAATACACGTGACTACACTTGAATACATACGAATACATTTGAATACAAATGGACAAAATTTGAATACACTTGTATTGAAATCTTTATTTTCTAACCATGCAATTCGATTATCCGGTCGTCAAGCTATTTAGTTAATGCAGAAGATCGTATAATATGTATATGTAGATGTGACATGTCCATGTGTGTCATACATACGGCGACCATATTAGTCGAAAGGAAATAAAGGATAATCAATTTTGTGCTGAATTTATTGAAAAAAACAATAATAAGATAGCCAAAAACATTATAACATTAATAATAGTAAAACCAAAAAAATACTAGATTAATATTCACTCATAGCCGTATAAATTACATTTCCTTACAACGCCTCTATAATGTAAATACCTATTTATTTAAAGCATTTTTTTAAAAGCATTTTTTTTAAATTATTACTTTAAACGAACTTGGGTGTCTAAATAGGTACGAATATTTGACAAACTATGACAAAAAGGTGATATCGTTTTTTATTTTATGTTACTATACAATATAGGTACATATATATATGCAAACGAACCTTTTTCGATAAAATGTCGTTGTTTAATAGCACTAACATATATTTTTTTAGAAAATGTGCGTTTACCTGTGGTTTCGCCACAGTCCCCGCTAAAAGTTTGTGTTTTTCATATTTCATCTAAAATTTATACGCCATTTAAAAATAAGTCGGTTTTTGATAAATAATTGGTGGACTTTTTCCAATACTTGGCCAATCTGGTGTTTCATGAAATATGACCCCCCTAAAATTCTATTGGCAAATGTTGACATGAGTTTCGTAAAATTACAGGACAAAAAAGAAAGGACTGTCCTTTTAAATAAAGTACGGATGGTCAGCGTAGCAATACAGAACATTTTCAAGTTCAAAGTGATTCAAATTACATTGATTACAATTTGTATTTTGATTTTAAGGCCATTCGCAATCAGTAATATAAATGCCCAAATAGGTAAACACTTTTGAGATCGGAAATAAAAAACAGTAATCCTTACACCTTGCTGCCTAATTCATCGATGGGTGTCCCAGTTAAGCAGTATAATTATTTAAGGGGAGATTCCTGAAGGTCCACCGAACAAAAAATTCTATGGCAGGGGGGTCTATTACAACCCTATTTCCCGTTATAGCCCATCAAAGTTGGTGACCTCTAATTCGGAGATGCAACCACTTTAAACTACTATTATAGATAGAAACATTGTTTTGTACATTTAGAAAAGAAAGTTCGAGTACATTTGTGTAGCTGAAAAAAGGAGCCATCCTTAAACTAAGAGTTATGAAAATTTGTTGTTTGATTTTTTTACTTAAAATGTATTTTTCTCAAAATATTTACTTTATAAATTTTTATCTTTTTTATGAAAGGTTTATCCTTAAGAAATTTCACAAAAATTATGTTGAGTAACTTTTTTACGTTCGATCAATAGAAGTTGTAGTAAAAGCTATATTTTGCAGACCAAAATTATTAGAAAGAAGCTCGACACTTCTCTAGTGTCTAGTCTAAAAAAAAAACTTTTTCTTTCATAGCACCCTACAAAAAAAAATCCATGGGTGTTAGGTCAGGAGGTCTGGGTGGCTAAGGGTTGATGCCAAAGCCAAATCGACTAGTCCACCGTTCGTTAAAAGTACGGTTGAGGAATTTGTGGGTTTGTAATCCCATCTCTTGTAAATTGCGCTTCGTCAGTCCACAGAGTGTTCTTGAGAAATTGCCCGCCTACTGTCTGTTTGCGAAGTAGCCACTTACAAATTTCCACTCTTTTTTGCGCATCTTCTGGTAGCAAAACCTGTACCGGTGTTAAATGGAAAGGGTTTAATCTATTACCTGAAAAGGCTGAACTTCCATAACACGCAAAATCCCACCCTCAATTTCTGCCGCCACTGCGTCTGAACGTGCGTCGTTCCCCTTGGAGGAGCTGTCACGGTATCAACAAAGCACTGATGCCTATCAGCTAAATGGTGATTTAAAAATTGGGTATCAACCGGCTTTTCACGAATATATTAATACTTTATGGGGTCTCCGGTGACTTTTTCTTAGCATTACAAATGTAATGACAAAGTAAGTATACTTTCCTGCGGAGGGTATGCAAATTAAACAACAAACATTCATAATTTTGAGTTTAAGAAGCCATAAGTTTTTTGTAGCTTCACAGATGTACCCAGTATGCGCTACCTACTAAATACCCCAAAGGTATATACATATATACATGAATCAGGATCACATTCTGAATCGATTTAGCCACGTCCGCCTGTCTGTCTGTCTGTCCCAACGAATCGACCTAGGCAATTAGAATTTTGTAAGAGTACTTCTTTCTACCCTCGTCAGCTTGGTATTGAAAGTGGGCTATATCGGTCGAGCAGTGCTGGTACCTCGTACCTCCCATAAAAAACCAGTATTAGACACATTTGTTGCTTACGCACTAACTCACACTAACATTTTCCATGACTTGTAGATATCCAATGAAGAGTATCAAAGCATACTTGTTGTACCTACCTATATAATAGTTTAGAAGTTATAGCGTTTAAAGTGGTTACACCTCCGAATTAGAGGTCACCCACTTTGATGGGCTATAACGAGAAATATGGTGACTACAAAATTTTTCTTTGGCGGAACTTCAGGATTCTCCGCTTAAAAAAAAAATATACTGCTTAACTGGGACACCATGTATAAGGAAACAACTACGAAAGCATATTGCGTCAAGGCAAGTGCAATAATAATACGAACGCGCAGTTCTGACGTCATTGCAATCTTAATAAAAAGCAATTAAAATCGATATTTGAATACGTGACTACACAAAAAATACACATTGAATACAGGTGAATACGCGAGATTACATGTGAATACGCGTGAATTCACTTGAATACCTTGTGAATACGTGAATACGCGTGAATACGCTTGAATACACGTAAATACATGTGAATACGTGTGAATACGTTTGAATACACTGTGATTCACCATGAATACGTACGGAAAAGTTCCTTGAATACACCGATTACTTGCCCCTCGATCGCTCGAGTGTCGAGTCTTCCGACGACATTTCACGCCCGATATCCATGACGGCACAACTAGAGATTTCCTCGTGTGTGGAATCAAGTCCCCTTAGCTGGTCTACAACCCGAGTTGCCAACCGGTTTAGTTTTTTTCCAGCTGCTCCGTGTTCATTGGACCTTAAACCTAATTAAAAAATTGCGTGTTTTCTTTTGCCATTGACTAGGAGCTTAAGATCTAAAACAAAGACAAATTCGGTCACGGTTAAAGGCAACTTAAAGTTACGCTTGGATAATGAGTCAAGACTGCTGTAGACCACCTGAGCATATGTTATGAGGCGCAGGGACACTTTAGTGGGACAAGTTTCTAATTGAATTGGGGACCTATGTTCCACCCCAGCGAGACAAAAGCCCCGAAAAAAATGTCGGGACTTATGTCCCACCAAACATATTTTCGTAGATCTAGACCGTGACATTAGGCCCAGTGACATAAGACCAAATCTCTAAATCTGGCTATATGTCGTGTTGTGAAGCCCAATTCTTTAATTTGGCAGTATGACGCTTTGGTAAATTGACATTAGGCTATTTAGACTTTGTTATTTCCCACTGCATATCCGATTTTGCTTAAATGATTAGTTAGAAAATACGCTCCATTGACCATTTTGAGAAGTTTGAAATGGATGTATGACACTTGAAAAATGGCCCAAACGAAAATGAAGTACGGTACCACAAAATGATATAAAAACCAACAACTACAAAAAATTAAATAATTTTTTTTTTGCTGAATTGGAAATTCATTCAAGATGATGCATATCTCCTGGTAAGTTCTGGCCGAGGGGCAAGTAATCAATATTTTTGCGTTGACCTAGACTACAGAATACACAAAAATACACGGAATACTGTATTCAATGCGTGATTACATGATGAATACTTGTGAATACGTGTGAATACATATGAATACGCGTGAATACACTTGAATACCTTGTGAATACGCGTGAATACGCGTGAATACACGTGACTACACTTGAATACATACGAATACATTTGAATACAAATGGACAAAATTTGAATACACTTGTATTGAAATCTTTCGCTTTAGCTTTAGTATTTTTAGCTTTCCCGAAATTGTTATTTAAAAGCATTTTTTTATAATTATTGCTTTAAACGAACTTGGGTGTCTAAATAGGTACGAATATTTGACAAAATATGACAGAAAGGCGATCAATGTCGTTTTTTTTATTTTAGGTTACTATAGGTATAGGTACATAAAATGTACATATATATTATAATGCAAACGAACCTTTTTCGATAAAATGTCGCTGTTTTGTTTACGTTACTATGGAAATTTGTATCTGACGGCGCGGCGGCATGTGTTTTTTTAGGTGCATGTGCGTAAAAAAATTATGAATACGACTCTTAATTTAATATCACTAACATATCTTTATACAGAAAATTTGCGTTTATCCGTGGCTTCGCCACCGTCCCCGGATGGTCGGCGTAGCCATACAGAACAATTATTTAAGTTCAAAGTGATTCAAATTATATTGATTACAATTTGTATTTTGATTAGTAATTTAGTAATATCAAATGCATGGATCAAATAGGTAAACATCTTTGAGATCGGAATTGAAAAACAGTAATCATTACACCGTGCTGCCTAATTCATCGATGGGTGTCCCAGTTAAGCAGTATAATCCTTTAAGCGGAAATTCCTGAAGGTCCCTCGAATAAAAAATTGTATGTCAGGGGGGCTATTACAACCTTATTTCCCATTATAGCTGCAACCACTTTAAACTACTATTATAGATAGAAACATTGTTTTGTACATTTTGAAAAGAAAGTTAGAGTACATTTGTGTAGCTGCAAAAAAGGAGTCATCCTTAAACTAAAAATTATGAAAATTTTGAAATTTTTTTAAACTAAAAATTATGAAAATTTTTTGTTTGATTTTTTTACTTAAAATGTTTTTTATCAAAATGTTTACTTTATACATTTTTATCTTTTTTATGAAATTTGTATCCTGAAGAAATTTCCTAAAAATTATGCTGAGTAACTTTTTTACGTACGATCAACAGAAGTTGTAGTAAAAGCCATTTTTTGTCAGACAAAAATGATCAGACAGAAACTCGACATTTCTAGTCCAAAAAAAATTTTTCTTTCATATCACCCTAGAAGAAAAAATCCTTGGGTGTTAGGTCAGGGGGTCTGGTTGGCTAAGGGTTGATGCCCAAGCCAAATCGACTAGTTTACCGTTCGTTAAAAGTATGGTTGAGGAATGTGGTTGTTTGTAATCCCATCTCTTGTAAATTGCGCTTCGTCAGTCCACAGAGTGTTCTTGAGAAATTGCCCGCCTTCTGTCTGTTTGCGCAGTAACCACTTGCAAAATTCCAATCTTTTTTGCGCATCTCCTGGTAGCAAAACCTGTACCGGTGTTAAAAGGATAGGGTTTAATCTATTACCTGAAAAGGCTGAACTTCCATAGCACGCAAAATCCCACCCTCTGCCGCCACTGCGTCTGAATGTCGTTCCCTTTAGAGGAGCTTTATGGGGTCTCCGGTGACATTACAAATGTAGTGACAAAGCAAGTATACTTTCCTGCGGAGGGTATATGTACTAATTAAATAACAAACTTTCATAATTTTGAGTTTAAGAAGCCATAACTTTTTTGTAGCTTCACAGATGGACCCAAAGTGCATAAGACAATTTAGTATGCGCTACCTCAATTGTCTTTTCGAAATGTACAAAACCATTAAGGTATATTCACCGGATATCCCAAAAGAATATATATATTCTGAATCAGGATCACATTCTGAATCGATTTAGCATTTCCGCCTGTCGTTCTGTCTGTTGAAAACACGATAGCGTCCAAACGAATCGACCTAGGCAATTAGAATTTTGTAAGAATACTTATTTTTACCATCGTCAGCTTGGTATTGAAAGCGGGCTATATTGGTCCAGAAGTTGTTGTACCTCGTACCTCCCATAGAAAACCTGTATTAGACACATTTGTTGCGTACGTACTAACTCACATGCATAACATTTTCCATGACTTGTAGATATCCAATGGAGAGTATCAAAGCATCGGCCAGGCCGATGATTAAACTTTTACTTGTTGTACTTGTACCTACCCAAATAATAGTTTAGAAGTTATAGCGTTTAAAGTGGTTACACCTCCGAATTAGAGGTCACCCACTTTGATGGGCAACGAGAAATATGGTAAGCCCCCCTTACACAATTTTTTTTGGCGGAACTTCAGGAATCTTGGCTTAAAGATTCATTATATTGCTTAACTGGGACACCATGTACAAGGAAACAACAACGACGAGCATATTGCGTCAAGGCAAGTGCAATAATAATACGAACGCACAATTCTGACGTCATTGCAATCTTAATAAAGAGCAATTAAAATGAATGTGTGAATACGTGACTACACAAAAAATACACATTGAATACAGGTGAATACGCGAGAATATACATGTGAATACGCGTGAATTCACTTGAATACCTTCTGAATACGCTTGAATACGCGTGAATACTTGTGAATACGCGTGAATACACGTAAATACATATGAATACATGTGAATACGTTTGAATACACTGTGATTCACCATGAATACGCACAGAAAAGTTCCTTGAATACACCGATTACTTGCCCCTCGGTTCTGGCACTCTACAGAATAAGAGGAATAAACTTTGGCATGCAAAATGTGAGCGCAGTAGCGCAGTGGTTAGTGTGCTAGACTTGTGCGAGGGATCCCAAGTTCGATCCCCGGAAAAACACAAATTACATTTTAAGGTTTTTTTCTGAGAGTATGACTGTCCTGAAAATGCTTCTCAATTCAGCTGTTCGGACTCGGCATAAAATTGTAGGTCCCTTCCATTCGTCCAAAAAATAGAAACTCACACAAACGATGGTTGCGAGAAGCTAGGCCTAGGGTGTCTACCGCCTGTTGCACTACCTATTTATTTCCAGAGGCGTAGCAAAAATAGCAAAAAACGATTGCGAAAAGGAGGATCAATTTCAAAATCCTAAAGGCGTAGCCAAAAAAAAAGTTTGTCTAGTATGTAGACAAAAATGATTAAATCTAAATTAAAACTAACATTTATCTTAATCTAGCTTACTGGCTCTTAACGAGCACGAGCACGAGCACTCTAAAATCAAGAGTTAGAAGACTTTTGGTTCTGATGGAGGCGGTGAGTTTGTTTGCGGAAATTTAAAGCAGTTATTCAAGGCAAAAGGAATCACTCACGAGATCACTGTTCCATACAATCCACAACAGAATGGTGTCGCAGAACATCGCAATCGATATTTGATGGAAATGACAGGATGTAATCTGCTGGAACCTAAATTGACAAAGCGTTATTGGGCAGAAGCTATGAATGCAGCTAACTACACACAAAACCGTTTACCAATGAGATGCATCAACAACAAAAGTCCGTTTGAGTTATGGTATGGTACTTGGTTGTAAAGCATACATTCATGTTCCATAACAGCTGAGGAAGAAATTGGATCCCAAATGCAAGGAAGTCACATTTTGTTGGTTACTGTGAAAATTCAAAAGGATATAGGTTCTTGTCAAAAGCCAACACTGACTGGTGAATCTGTCAAAAATGTTAACGTCAATATAATTTTTGGCGATACTCAAGAAGATGCTATTGAAGACAATACGGAAATGAGCCAAAACAAGTAAAGGGTCCGCCATCTAACGTTCTTTTTTTTCAACTATTGCTTATTTCGCGAATGGTAACACTTAGCTCATATCTGATTTGACAGATAATTAGTTTTATCCTTCCGCTGAACGAATTGGTTGTGTATACGCTTGAACAACGCTGGGAAATATTGCGACATTACTTTGAAAATCATGGTAATGTTGCAGAATGTGTGCGAAAATTGCGTACGGATTTTGGAAGAAGAGAAGCACCGTCAGCTCCGTGTGTTCGTTATCTTGTGAAAAAAGTTAAAGAAACTGGCATCCTCATCGATAAACCAAAGCGTGAAAAGCCAAAAGCATACATTGAAAAGCCGATATACCCAAAACGAGTCATTGTTTGGTGCGGATTTTGGTCCAGAGGCATAATTGGGCCATTTTTCTTCGAAAATGAGCAAGGAGTGGCCGTTACAGTCAATGGCGATCGTTGTCGGGCCATGTTGAACGAATTTTTGTTCACAAAAATTGAAGAGGAGGATATTGGCAACATTTGGTTTCAACAGGACGGCGCTACGTGCCACACAGCCGAAGCTAATGTTTTGCGCCCGGTTTTTGAAGATCGCATTATCAGCCGCAGAGCTGATGTCGTCTGGCCACCGCGAAGCTGCGATTTGACATCGTTGGACTATTATTTGTGGGGTGCCGTAAAAGATAAGTGTTACGCCGACATGCCAGAGACAATTGACGCTTTAAAGGACAATATTCGTGAAGCCATTGGTGAAATACAGCTGCACACAATCGATGATGTGCTTAAAAATTGGACCGATCGTGTAGGCTACTGCATGGCCAGCCGAGGCAGCCATTTGAATGAAATTATTTTCCATTATTAACCGGAAGGGTTGTACTTTCAAATAAAAAAAAGAAATTTGAGAAAATATTCAGTAGTTTTTTTATAGCATTTTCAAAAAAAAAAGAAGTTATTTGGCGGACCCTGTATAAGCATCCACACCAAATAATACCATTCAACAAGAAGAAGTGAATGAAGAAACTTTGAGAAGGTCTGCACGTCAAAGCAATAAACCTGACAGATACGTTGCTGGTAAAGTAGGAACTGTTTTGAAGGCAGAACCTGACATTTACAAGGAAGCTATGAATAGAAACAAGATTACGACTGCTGGTTTCAAGGTATGAATGAAGAATTTAGTGCTATCGAGAGCAACAATACCTGTGAACTTCTGAAGTTACTACCTGGATGAAAAGCAATAGGAAACACATGGGTATTTAAGTTGAAAACTGATTCAAGCGGGAACGTTCAGCGTTACAAAGCAAGGCTCGTCGCAAAAGGTTTCACCCAGAAATTTAGTGAGGATTATGACGAGGTTTTCGATCCTGTTTTAAAGCCAACAGCTCTTTTAGCTGTTGCATCATCACGAGATACAAAAATTGTACACGTGGATGTAAAGAATGCTTTGCTGAAAGGAGAATTGACAAATGAAATCTTCATAAAGCAGCCAGAAAGATTTGTAGTTAAAAGAAGATTTTGTCTATAAATTGCAAAGCAGTTTACATATATGGATTGAAACAATCTGTACGCTGTTGGAATGAGAAGGTTAATGAAGTCATCAATGCTATTGGTGGAGACGGAGATCCTTGTTTGTCTAACAAAACAGAAGGGGAAGACGTGCTATTTATTTTGCCAGAGATGAATCCAATATCTATCGAACAATAATAGCTGAAATTGGGAAGCACTTTAGTTTCACTAATTTGGGAGAAGTAAAAACTTACTTGGGAATTCAAGTTGAAAAAGACAATCAAGAAATTTATTCTGTTCATCAAGGAAGTTACATTTCAAAGGTTCTTAAGAAGTATAAGATGACTGATGCGAAGACGAAAATTTCTATGGATCCTGGTTTCGTAAAGGATTTGAATGCTCTGGACGTCAAGCTTCGAAATAATTTTGAATATTGAAGAATTATTGGATCTCTTCTTTATTTATCTGTGAATAAGCGCCTGAATATTGCAGTGGCAGTGTCAATTCTTGGAAGAAAAGTCAGTGAACATAATCTAAGAGACATTTTAGAAGCCAAACGAATTTTGAAGTACTACTTACATCATACTCAACATTTGAAAAGCTTGGTGGAAAGAAAGAATTAGATTTGGTAGTTTTTGCAGACGCAGATCGGGCAGGTGATACCAAAACGCGCCGATTAATTACAGGATTTCTATTCTTCCTTGGAAGTGGAGTTATATTTTGGGCTAGTCGAAGGCAAAACAACACCACTTTGTCTTCAACAGAAGCCGAATATGTCGCATTATCAGGAGCATGCAGTTAGTTAAAATGGATTAACATGCTCAAAAGGGATTCGAAGTTGGAGGTAGATGCTGTAACTGTATATGAAGATAGCCAAAGCTGCATCGCTCTAGGATATGAGTTTAAGCACAACCCACGTACAAAACACATTGAGGTGAAATACCACCAAGGAGATGGTCGAGAAGAACGAGATAATATTAAAATATTGTCCAACTTCTGAGACTATAGCTGATATGATGACGCAGCCATTAGAACGAGTGAAGCTAACATATTTTTCAAGACTTACTTTTGAAGTAGATAACATTGAGAAGAGGTGTCGGAAGTGAACGATTGTACATCTACATATTCTTTTGATTTTAGTTCAAAGGGCATGGTAGTGCCCCAGCCAAGTTCTCTAGTAAAGGCACTAACTTTCACTTTCGACCCCCCTCTAATTTCGGAACCAATTGAGCCAGAAACTTCAAACTTGTAACATTTACCAAGCTCATTAAAAAGGTCCACCTCACCAAATTTAGTCTCTATAGCTTTAGTGGTTCTCAACATGCAAGAATTCAAAAATCGCAAAAACCGTAACTGACTCACTCACTTAGATGATCATCAAAATAATGAAGCAATTATTTGGTAAACGCTGGGGTATGCGCCCTTATATAATCCATTGGATGTATACGGCAATTATAAGACCCATACTTACTTATGGGTCCATTGTATGGTGGAAGGCAATAGAAAAGGTAACCTATCTCAATAACCTATCCAAGGTACAGAGATTGGCATGCATCGGAATAACGGGAGCAATGAGATCAACGCCTCAAGCCGGGCTGGAGATGATTCTAAATCTTCCACCCCTAAGTGAATACATTTGCAGCATGGCAGCCAAGGGAACCCTCCGCCTAAAGAAGGCAAAAACCTGGAAGCACAGCTCCTTTGGGCACGGTTCCATAATTCAAAAATACTTAAGTATTGATCTGGCTAGAAAAACGGACTACATGATTCCGTACCAGAGCTTCAACAAAAACTACTCTACCTACATACCCCAAGGACAGGATTGGATTACTAACACGTACGCAAGCGTGCAAGATATACAAATCTACACTGACGGGTCAAAAATGGAAGTAGGCACAGGAGCCGGAGTATTCTGCGAGTCCTTAGGTATAAGTGACTCGTATAAACTCCCAGATGAATGCAGTGTCTGCCAAGCTGAAATAGTCACCACCGACAAGGCAGCAAGTACCATATCTACAAAGAATCTCGACCCTTCCAAGATTACAATCTTTGTAGACAGTCAGGCGGCCATTAAAGCACTAGACAGCGCAACTATCAAAGCAAAGACAGTCAAGGACTGTCAAAGTGCCCTAAACAAAATAGGCGAGAAACACATGGTCACGCTCTGCTGGGTTCCCGGACATAGTGACATTGATGGAAATGAAAAATCAGACGAGCTAGCAAGAACTGGGTCGGAGCTTGATGCAGTAAATATCACTGCATCAATATACATCCCAATTAGTGTAGCAAAAAGAAATATTGACCAAAAATCAAGGGAACAAATTAACACCACCAAAAGAACAAGATGTATTCTGAAAATGAATAAACGAGATATTCGAATCTTAACAGGTGTACTGACAGGACACTGTACCATTGGTACCATGGCCACAAGACTGGGCATTAACTCACCAGACTACTGCAGGAGCTGTCAGGACATAGAAGAAACGGAGACCATCAAGCACCTGCTCTGCGAATGCCCAAACCTCCAAACCAGTCGACTCCGATACATGAGAGACAGACTTTTCGGAGACCTAGAGGACATAGTGCAGGTACCACTGACGAACACAATCAGGTTTTTTTAAAAGTACGGGATGGTTTACTTAGTAGACCAACCCCGCCAAGGAACAACTCCAAGAAACCACGTAAAGTGTTTATGCATGTTTTTTTTGTTGTCCAATAAAATGAAAATTGTTATCCACGACCAAAAACCAAGGGATCACAATGGACCAAAAGGCCCCGTGGTAGCACAGCACTTTTAAAGCTGTGCACTTCCCTCAAACCTAACCTATGAAGCACTTCCGGCCATTCTAGAATCGTGAAATTTGGCAGAATGCTAGATCCTTTGGTGCTTACACTGGAAAAATACAAAACTTGAGATTTTCCATCCAGGAGGAGTGGTTTCCGCCCACTTTTGAAAATTGGTTATTATACAAGGTGGCACAAAAATCACCTTCCGATGTTTTTTGGCTGTAATTTAAAAAAAAAAATGAAAAACTTTGATTCTTCTTGTGGATTATTTTTATTTGGTCTTTTATTTTTTTTTTACATCAAGTCGAGAATATGATGTCATGTAAATGGCTGCCGCCACAGTTGATTGTCATTTGAGCCCTTTTTATGGCATTTTCCATCACTTTGGCTAAAACTTCCGGCGATAGGTCCTCACATTCTTGACGGATGTCTTTAAGAGCTGCAAGAGTCAGAGGTTTGTTGACGTAAACCCGCGACTTCAAAAAGCCTCATAAAAAGAAGTCTGGAGCGGTCAAATCAGGCGATCTTGCTGGCCAGTGCAAATCGCCAAAACGGGAGATTAGGCGCCCGGGAAATGCATCAGCATATCGGTTGTGGCACGTGCAGTGTGTGCCGTTGCACCGTCCTGTTGGAGCCACATGTTTTCCAATCCCAATTCATCAAGTTGCGGCAAAAAGAACTCGTTGATCATTGCTCTGTAGCGCTCACCATTCACAGTAACCGTTTGGCCCGCGACGTCTTCATGTCCATGACATCTTCGGCTACAGCAGCAATATTCTCTGCAGAACGGCTACTCCGGGGTCTGCCACGCCTGGCAGCATCTCGTGTTGTGCCAGTCTCTTCGAGGCGAGCGGCTAAACGTCGCAGTGTTTCACCAGTAGGCGTTGGACGGCTAGGAAATCTGCGACGAAATTCACGTTGTGCCAAAGTCACCGACCGATTATTGCTCAAATAAATAGTCACCAATATTCCGCGTTCTGGAGCAGTGTAGCGTAACAGTGTTTATTAACGTGTATTTCGCATGTGTTTACTACACAAATGTCAAAACAGAACTGACATTAGGGGCCAATCGCAAAATTTATAGCATTTTCTGATAGGAGGATTACTTTTGCGCCACCTTATATATTTGGGCCACTTCCCATTGCCGTAGAATGTTGAAATTTGGTAGAGCGATATGACTTGCAGTGTACAGAAAGAAAAAAATCTAAAATTTTAAATTCTCCATGCAGGAGGCGTGGCAAGTTTTTCGTTTATAACTTCATTATATTGTAATATTAGAATTTTAAACCTTGACAAGTGAACCTATCAATTTCTTTTTGACATTTAACCTTCTTAAACTAAGAACTTGGCGTACATTTAGATCTCATTATTTTTCGTGGCTGACTAGTTACGCACCTAATTTTTGCTGTTCCATATAAGAGAACTTTGCTCTTTTTTACATTTATGTTTTTGGTGTGATTTCAATAGTTCATGTTCTATAAGTTTGTTTGAAATTTAAAATGAATTTTATTCCTTTCCCAACTTTCTTCAATAGAAGACCTAAATATATTTCTTTAATCTTACTGCGCCTTTTGACTGAAACAATAGGATTCAATCCATTGGGTTAAATTTTATCTACAAGATGGTGGATGCAAGGCAAGGTCGACAACTGGTTGGAGAAATAAATATCAACGAACAACCAACATCATTTGAGAAAAAAAAATTATATTGTATACATGTACTTACCGGACAAAGTGTTGGAAAATGAACTTCAATATAGCAAAATTTACAACCGGTAATTTATTGAGTAAATTCCTCAGAGATATCAAACGACAGCTGCGGTCCGTTTTAACTTCCATGCTGAGTTTAGCAGAGGACATGTTTCGTGAGCCTATTAAAATAAAAAAAATAAAACGAAATAGAACAACAATTTAAGAATATTGTACAGCATTTACTGGGTAAATGATTTGATGATTCAAATAATAATTCTAGCCTATGATAGGTAGTAGGCAATGTGATAAAATTGCACAAAAAAATATTTAAATTTAACCTTTACAGCAGGGAAGTATGCAGAGTGTGAAAATTGCAAAAGGGAAAATGAGCATTATAAGAGATCTAATTTCGATGAGCGGGGAAAAAGGGCAGTATGAATCCAACAAAAATAATTCAGGCATAGGTAATTCAACTTACCCACAGTTTCCGTTTCTGTTTTAACGCTGGGCGTACCTAATTAAAATAAAATAAGCCTGAGACTTTTCCACATAATTCAATTAAAATTAAGTTATACTTGAAATTACTCATTACGTCAAGCGTATAAAGAACCATAAGGAGTATTAAAGATATGATTCACTTTTCATCACCATCAATGAAATGTTATTTGTAAATAAAACAAATATCAAGTCAGTTATTTCGCTGGGAGTGCCACAAATCAAGGGGATAATGAGAAACTATTCGAAAGAGAGTTGTGACTTTCCTAATTATGTACACGCTTTTTCATTAATTCCCATTTAGAGAAATATTGGGTTGTATGCAAAAGGATAAGTTTAATCTGTTTACACATTTTTTTTTGAGATCTTTCTTAGCATGGTATGCAAAAAACAATACACTGACCGAGTTAGATCTTATGTTGTGAGCTCGATCTCAAAGTGCTGAGGTCGATCTAAAATTGAAAGCACGACGTGAGACGGAGATCGTTTTGATGTGCAAAAAGATGACAAAACGATTGATTGCATGAGTTCGATCTCACAAATAGTTAAGCATGGTAAATCTCTTACTCAGTTCATATAAAAACATTTTAGCCAAATTTTGTTACAAATCAAATCTTTTTCCTAACTTCAATATTTCTTTTCCGGTTTTGTTCACCACTATTTTGTTTTTTAAAACTTCATATTCGCCACTATTTTGTCTTTTAATGTACCTACCTATAATTTTAGACACTGAATCATTCTTCTTCGCCCTAAAAATTAGGCGTGATTTTTTGCTATCCTATCTCAGTCTTAGCAAAATATTTTCATACAAACGTTAGCCCAGATAATTATCGGGGATTATGACTGAGCCCCTATAAAACTGTGCTCGCCAGCTATGAATGAATGAATGAAACTAAAAAAGCAAACGAAGCATTTGCCAAAAATATACCTACAATTTACAAATGTGTATGTTAACCTGCATTAAAAATTAAAATTTACTTATTTAACCAAAAATTGATTGAAGTAACCCAATTTAGTGTTTAATATTATGCTCCCACTAACTTTTGCCCGCGGCTTCGCTCGCGCAGTCTTTAGGATTTGATACACAGAAATTCCTTCACAGTACATAAGGAGCAGTTAGTATCTCTTAAAATTTCCTCAGGCAACAGAATGGCTTCGGCCAGACTCGGAGCCAGGGAAGGAATGCCATCGTGTATTCACGGATGGCTCTAAAACCGGACAGGGGTCTGGTTCTGGAGTCTTCGTGGAAAGCGAGAACATTAGACTACACTACCCCTTGGGTAACCATGCGACTGTCTTCCAGGCGGAGATTTTCGCTATCCTTATGGCTATGCGCTATATTGTGACAAACAGGTGGAGGGCTAGAAGCATATGCGTTTGCAGTGATAGCCAAGCTGCATTAAAAGCGCTGCTCAACCCTCTTACCTCGTCCAAGTTAGTGCTCGAACTCAAGCTTTCTCTGAACTTGGTCGGTAGGCTAAACACGGTCAAACTTGTTTGGGTTCCAGGTCACACTGGTATCCAGGGAAACGAGATCGCTGACGAGCAGGCCAGGTTGGGTTCAGAAGAAGATTTCTTAGGACCTGAACCTGCGTTGGGTTTGCCTGCATCTGTGGTTAGGTCATCCATTGATACTTGGGTTTCTCGTGAACACGAGCATCGTTGGCGTGACTGTGCTGGGTGTAGACAGACCAAACGACTGCGTCCGGACATCTGCAAGAGGTCCTCGTCTTTCCTTCTGTCTCTCAGGAGAATCGACTGCAGACTTTTTGTGGGCGTTCTTTCGGGCCACCAAGCTTTTGCCAAACACTTAAATGTGTTGGGCTTGAGCAACACCACCATCTGTCCTGCTTGTGGAGAGGATGACGATACAGCGGAGCACTTCCTCTGTAGTTGTCCTGCCTTTGCTCGCATCAGGTGGCGGATCTTTGGGGCTGACGTGGTGAGTGCCGAACATCTAAGCTCTTCATCACTGAAGCTCCTTCTCATCTTTCTTCGAAAGACGGGAAAACTAAGTACAGCAATGTAAGGTGTCTGTTTGGCAGTACAATGGACCAGTAGTTGTGTCTGAGTGCTCCATCGGATAGTAACAACCTCCGACAAAGAAGAAAGAATCTCTTAAAATTATGTCTAACGCCCTATTGGTGGAAACCCTTCAAAAATATAGATATGATCAATTAGTTTGTGAAGCACGGGAATCTCAACAAAGATCACATTATAGCAGACTGAGCCACTATCTATGGAACACAACATATTTCATAGTTAGCCAATCCTTAATAATTCCACAGTGCCCAGATCTTCCTACAGTGTGCAACATATGCAACCGGAAAGATCGTGTGGATGTGTAACACTCTATAGCAGTATAATCCCATTCTTACAGAATTCCGGTTGAATATCTTTTGAGTACGTACGATGGAGTTAAATGAAACGATCAGCATATTCAACAGCTATGAAGTTTGGACGCATTACAATGTTTCAAATCGATACGACGAACGGTTCGTGAATTAAGAAAAGGCCCCTTAAAAGGGGTCATCGCCAATAATTCGGACCTCAAGCAAAATTTCCAAAATCGGACAAATTAATTATCTTTATTTCTCATACAGTGTACATAAAACGAGTTTGAAGTCAATCGGATGAAAAATAAAATTTCCGCATACAAACGTTGACCCCCCCCTTTTTCCCCTTTAGGGGTCGAATTTTAAAAAATCCTTCCTTAGTGGTTGTATACATTATAAAAAAAACTTCTGTGGCAAAATTTCTGCTTTGTAGAGCAAATGGTTTAGGCTGATCATCTGTCAGTCGGCTACTTCATTTTTATATATGTATATAGAAAACACTTTTATCCTTAGAAGACATACCTACTCACTTCTTTTATTTACCCTGCTTAAAAAAATAATTACACTCAAATACCACAGAGATCTTTGAGATCGATCTCTAATCCATTGAGCTAGAGCTGTTGAGAAAGAACTATTTTTTGTTGGCATATGAAACTGAGTTCTAGTTCCGGTTTGCACAATCGATCTCACATGTGAGTTAAAGCTCGTCAGCTCTGGCTTTGAGATCGTGCTTATCTTTTTGCATACTAGGGCACTAGGGGTATCGTGAATAAATTCCGATGGAAATATTTCCCTTGTCAGCAATGTAAATCAAATTGCTGAATGGGAAATATTATTCGCGATAGGGGTGATTGTTTCACAAAGTTATTGGTTGGATTTTAAAGATACCCGAAAAAATAATATAACGAGACAGATAAAATTGTTATACCCGATTTCACACTGAATTTGGTTTACACAGTGCGGGTTTAATGATAAACTTCACTTAAATAGTGCCTTAAGTTAAGCCACCGACTTCCGTGGCTTAAGTATCAATCCAGAGAATACATAATTGCCAAGCGCAATAAAATAATATCATTTCCAAAATACTCTGAGAAAACCTAAATAAGCAACAATATAATTATGTTTGGCAATGCTGTTGAAGAGAAATGTCAAATTAGCTCAAATTAGCTAACATTGAACATGCAACAACATCAACATGCTTCGCTTCCACGCATACTCGCAGTTTTAGATGGCACACACATCTTGGAGTAATGCTGGACAATAGATTGCGGTTCAAAACACACGTAGACTATTTAGCCAAGAAAGCATCGCAAATGCAGGTAGCTCTCTCGCGCATATTACCTAACATTGGTGGTCCTGGATACGCAAGAAGGATCCTACTTTCCAGAGTAGTTACATCAGTCCTGTTGTATGCAGCCCCAGTCTGGGCGCAAGCACTGAGGACGAAGGAGACCAAAAGGAGACTATTGTCAACATGCAGGCTTTGCGCGCTACGGACAATCGGCGGCTTCCGAACCATATCGGATGAGGCCGCCTTTGTTATAGCTGGAATGGTTCCCGTCGACATTCTTGCAGACGAAATGTTGAGGATATATAACAAAAGAGTTTTAAAGCAATACGATGCCAGTGAAATCAAGAGAATTAAAACTGAAGAAAAGGCAGCGTCAATAGCTATGTGGCAAGCTCGTTGGAATAGCACAACGAAAGGCAGATGGACATACAAACTTATACCGACAATCCAGGAATGGATAGAACGTAACCATGGAGACTGTAACTACAACCTTACACAGTTCCTGTCAGGCCACGGTGGCTATCGCAAGTATCTGCACCGTTTTGGGCACGACAGCTCACCATCTTGCCCTGAATGCGTAAATGAAGATGAAGACAGGGAGCACGCAGTATTTTATTGCCCACGCTTCATGGCATGGAGAAATACTTTGCCCAGCCCGTCACTTATCATCGACCATATGTTGCAGTCTGAAGAGAATTGGGCGGAATTATGCAATTTTATAACACAACATGATTAGCTTGAATGCTAACCAACCCCGCGAAGTAATACCTAACGGCAGTCCCGCGGGGAGAGTGGTTGAAGTGTGTGGATTAGTACGTTTAGGCGCACTCCCGGCATCGTGCATGTTGGTAGCACGGGCTACCGCATCTTTAGAAGATTACCACATCCATTGGCGCATCAAAAAAAAAAAAAAAAAGATGGCACACACATTCGCATACAGTCACCAGGGGTGGGATTCTGTAAAAAAAACGCAACAAAAAACGCTTTCGCTTTTCAAAAATTGAAAGAAATCACGCGAAAGTTTGCTTCATGTAACTTCCCAGTTTTTTTTTTCTCTTCGCAAACGATTAGGGGACTGTGTAGTTAAGATTGCATACTTTTAGAGTCGTTTTCACAGTTAGAGAAACTTTTATTTATAACAGCAGCACCTAAATGTATGTTTTTGTGCCTTTTGCATTTCTGATTCTATATCATTTAAATTTAAAATAATTTCTTTCCATTTCGTTGGTTAAAATTAGGAAGAAGGCGAAGAAACCCGAGAGAACGGCAATAATAAAAAAAAAACACCTCGTATATCAGTTGCCGCAAGTAGTAGTCATAGTCACTTGGTCAATTGACAAATCCAAATGAAAGGGTTGTTTCCTGGGAGGGGCAGCAGAATGTCTTTCCAAGATTTTATACAGAGAATTGAATGTCAGAATTCAAACCATTCGACTCACTAAAAATCAACTCACTCACTATTGATGTTCTCTCGACAATAATTCACAATAAGGATTGTTTTGATTTAATTATGCACTTTTTCCACGAACCGCATCGCCATATTGAAGACAGATTAATTGTTAGAACTAGCAACTAGTTAGAAACTGTTAAAATAATCAAATAATAAACTGTCGTTGATTTCTTTTCGCACGCAACGAAAATGTCATTTGTTTTTAGAGTTACATGAAGCAAAATAAACGAAATGCCTTTCGTTTTTTGGCTTTCGCGCAAAAGAAAATTCCTTTCATTTTTGTAGTTACATAAGGCAAACCGTTCGCGCAAACGAAAACGATTGAACATTTTCATCTTACAGAATCCCACCCCAGGTTTGTATATTCATGATTAATGGTTCACAATGACACTTAATTAGTCGTTTAACTAAACTAAGTTGAAATATGAAAACGAAAGCTACTTAAGCGTAGTTTCCTACACTTAGCTAAACCCAGGATTAAGCTGTCAATATCACTATGGGTATTCGTGAAATAACACGATATAACCACATATAATGAAGCATTGAATAATTATACTCTCGATTATGCAAGCATTTACCACTTTGAGGAGGCTTACATTCGAATCAGTTCGCGGCAACATTTGAGGATACCACGAATCCGCTACCTTATTTACAGTACAGCCAATTAAACAGTAGAGTGGGCAGTGGCTCAGTGGTTACTGTGCTGCACTGCTGAGCAATTGGCTCGATACATTCACCTTGATATTTTTCCCACTACACAACCCTTCACGAACGTTTGTCAAACATCAGAGAGTATAACTGTCCTGGATAAGATTCTCATTTCAGCCCTTCGGACTCTTCATACAATTGTAAGTCCCTTCCATTCGTACAAAAAAATTAAAATTTACACAAAACGAATGGTTGTGAGAAGCAAAGCATAGGGTGGCTTGGTAGCTGTTGCGAAAACTATTTAGTTTTGTAGGGTGTACAATCCCAGTATTCGGAATCATGGAGTTCAGCGTTAAGCCTGAACTACATCAAAACAAAAGTGAAAAAAAGTGAAAACATCGAAACTCATACAAAACACACACATATTTACGTGACATCTCTGAGTAAAATCTGAACTACTAAAGCTCTGAGCTTTTTTTTTGTTTATTTCATCAAAAACACATGACTATTGACAAAACATCTATGAGTAAAATCTGAACTAATAAATCTAAGAGCTTTTACTTGTGAAACTCGTAGGAATAATGCGACTTGAACGTGATCTGGCGGGAAGTCCGCAACGATTTTTTTGACTGTATTGGTTATAAGAACTTTGTGAAAATTGAAAGCTGGAACATGTTCAAGCTTTGGGCACACACAAAATTTTAAATTGAGAGAAAATATACAGAGATTGCTATATGATGAAGTAGGACGAATGATTTTATTTACTTTTTTGTACTTTTTTCCACTTTTGTTTCGATGTAGCTCAGGCTTTAATCCCGCGACCTGCCCGGTGATGTATCAAAAATGTACAAGTTGTTTTTAATGTTACAGGTCGTGGATTTATTGGGCGCCATGGTGGTTGGTCGAACTGAGACGGAAATAGGTCCATTGTGCTGTCACTGGGAAGGACAGGTGGTCATTGAAATCGTGGTTAGTATAAAATCTGTCAAATTACATTACAAATGTCAAACCCTTTTATATACCCTCCACAGGAAGGTATATTTACTTTGCCATTACATTTGTAACGCAAAGAAGGAGTCACCATACAAATTTAATATCAGACCCGTGTCTACCTATCGGTTGAGAACACGATAGCGAATCAAACGAATCAAATTAGGTGAATGAAATTTTGTAAGAGGACTTATTTTTATGGTCGTCAGGGGGCTTATTCCCAAATGCGCGGCGGATCGCTTTTCATGGCGGATTGGTATTTTTATATTTCCAAAAGCGATTCGATCCATTCAAAAGCGATAGCTATTGTGAGGATTATTGGCAATAAATCCGCCAGCAATCCGTCACCTGAATAGCTATCGCTTTTGACAGCTTTTGGAAATACAAAAATACCAATCCGCCATGAAAAGCGATCCGCCGCGCATTTGGGAATAAGCCCCCAGGTTGGTATTAAAAATCGTCTAAGACGGTGAAGTAGTTTTTATACCTCCCATACGCATAGACTCATGCGTGTACTACAGTACATACTACATAACTCGAATGGCAAACATTTTGCATGACTTATGCAGTGGAGAGTATCAAAGCATCGGCCAGGATGAAAACACTTCAAAACTGGTACATAAAAAGTTGAAATTTTTTGATAAATGCTGCCATCGACTTGGCACCACTGCCACAGTTTTAGAGTTACAGCACTCGTTCACCACTCAAACGAAGTGTCTATTTTTCTGTTTTAAGTTGCAAAAGCCTAACGATTTGTTAAATTTGTACGAAATTCAATGGTCGCGTCCAAATCTGTCTCGGAAAATAACAAATTAATATAACTTGACGATATTTCCGAGGTTTTAAGAAATATCACAAATGACATCGACTGATTTTTGCCAAGGTATACGGAATATACTTGGCAACGTTATCGATAATTTCATCTCTCTAACATTCTGACTCCATAGTATATAGAATAGAATCAAGAACTCAACATCGACTATTCCATCATAATTTTTAAGATAAAATCAGCAGCTTACCAGCAATTTCTTCGAGCTCTGCCATAACTTCTTTGTCAAAGAGTGGTGGAAAACGTTTGGAGAAGAAATCCTTTAACGCAGTAGCCACTGCATTTACTGGTATATCCAACGACTCAATATCAACATTGGAATCTACAAAACAAAAACTGTTTGCAGTACAATTACAAGGTAACACAACCAAGTCTTACCTTCTTCAAACTTCTGAAACAATAAGTCTACATGAGCACGATTTCCAGGAACACGATATATTCCCTCAGAGTCCAATCCTTCTTGTTCGATAAATTTTATACACTTATGCAAGAATATTGGAATATTATTTTTATCAGATTGCATAAACTCTGGTAGTGCGGATAGAGCAGACTCAAGACTCTCATTGGTACCAGATGACGCTTTACTGTTCTGCTTGGATTTTCGTTTCATTTTCTTCTCCTGTTCCTTCTCTTTGTCTTGGAGTTTGCGTAACTTTGCTTGTTCTTCCTTAAGACGACGCCTTTCCAGTTTTTCCTCCTCTTTCCAGTTCTTCGGCTTCATTTTCATATCGAGCAGTTTTTCTCGTTCATTTTCTCCAGTCAGTTTTGACACCATTCCAAACTAAAAAAAAAAATAAACAATTTGTGAATACAATACAACAATTTGCGAATAATGGGCACATTCAAACTTACAATAGGAGAATTATTATCTCTTGGCGACGATACGTCTACACTGGATTCCTCCTCTTGGACATCGGGGTGCATTAGTTTAACTGATTCGAAATTCAACGACATAAGACACAACAAGCAACCAATTTACAACGATTACTTACCTTTCTCGAGAGTCTTCATTTTTTGATAATGCAGAGGAATTTCTGGTGGACTTACAAATGTTCCAAATGGTGGCACCTTTGGAGGTTGTACGGGGATGGCAACGCGCTTTTTCCTTGTTCGTTTGTGTGTCTGTGGTTTGCGATTCATCTTGTAATAGCCATCATAGCCTCTTGCCTTACGCTCTGATGAACTCGAATCGCTGTCTGATTCGGAATACTCTAAATGACAAATGGAAATCAGTGGTAAATTCATTTACTTAACGAGAAGAAACTATTTAAATTTGTTTAAAAACTAATTTTGCATTGTAAACGTTCAAATCTACATCTTGCTTTATGGTATGAACTATTAGATAAAAAAAAAACCAAACACTAATTTCATAATCAGGGCAAGGGACACTCCTTCACCAAATATACAAATCAAAATTTGTGTGTGTGTGTTATTAATATTTGTGGACAATTTCCACAAACAAAATTTATTTAATTTTTGTTTTAAAATATTATGCAACCAACCAAAACCCATCTACACACTAAAATCTACATTTGGATATGTACAAGTTTAAGAAATTCAAATAATATCGAATCATTATTATCGAGCATTACTAGTATGTATATTATATTAGTGCAAATACAATATCTTAAATCTTTTGTTCGTAAATTTAGTTTGTTTTTTGTTTTTGTTTTTTTTTTTTAATTCTTGCGATAACTTTGGAGGTCAATAACGCTATTAAAAATGAATTTACTTTGTTCTTTATCCCGACGATGTCTAGATTTGCTCGATTTGCTCGGTGTCAAATCATGTGGCAAGTTGTACATTTGATCATTGTTACCTTCATCCCCGTATACGTCTTTAATTTGTGCGTATTCGGCCATCTCATCGGAATCATCTTCAGGAGCCGCCAGGGGAGCATGATCAAATATTGACGATTTATTATTTAAAGTTAAAACGTTTTTGTTATCACCTTCTGCTAAATTGGTGTCACTGCTAACATTCATCCTTGCAACTGCATCACTCACTAGCTGGAAGTTCTTCAGATTCAGTTTACCGGGTTGCTGAAGATAAAAAAGAAAACCATAAATGTAATATACATATAAGGAGCATGAACAAATTAAAAGGATGAAGTTCGAGTGTGTAAACAGAATGGTTCGGAGGCACCCTAGGCCTAGCTCCTCACAACCAATTGTTTTTAATTTTTTTAAAACGAATGGAAGCAACCCAGTCGGAATGGATGAATTGATAATCTTCTTAGGACAGTTATATTTCGAATGTTTGACAGACGTTCGCGAGTAATGGCGCAAACATCTTAAGATTTCTGTTTTTCGGGGATCAAACCTGAGAAAAATAAATCGGCACCCAATTCGATTGCGATGAGGATACTACCGAATCAAGTGGTTAAGTGACTCGTATTGATGTTGCCTTTTTTTAAAGCTAGGCGATTTTCCATTATTAGGTACTATATGTACAAGCAGACTTATATCTGCTGCTGTGTCTACTAACAGGTGTAAAAGATAGCCTGTGCTTGGTCCATTATTTGTAATTATGTATGTACTGTTAAGCATGGTAGTTATCGGTAGATCGTTGGCGCATTTTTTGAATTGACATACATAGATTTATGAGTATAATGAAGTAGTAAGGTCGAAATATAATTGTTTGCACCCCCTTTTTCAATCCTCATTTCGACAAGCTTTCCGCTTGCACACTCCAAAACAGTTAATATTGATATTGCAACTTGCACCTTCTACTCCCAAATCTATGAATGCTTTCTTAAATCTGTTTCTCTTACCACTTAAAGGAATGTTATCTCTTCCCCACCCTGGTATAACAAGGAACTTCGCTCACTTCGGAACAAACGAAACAAACTATGGAAGGTATATCTCCGATTCAGATCTTTGCCAGAATTTGCGAATTATCTCTTAGTTTGTAATAACTTCTTCGAAATGTGCGAGATTCTCCACTCCGAATATCTTGCCCGCACGCAGCATCACCTAATTTCCAACCCAAAACGATTCTTCCAATTCATTAATATTAATACCAAAAGAAATTCGGATGGACATCTATCTACCTTAAAATTTGCTAATTGTTCGTCTGCAGACCCTAAAACAATCACCAATCTTTTCGCATACTTCTTCAACCAGAAACAAACATCGACGTTGAACCTGACTCAAACTACTTCAATTACTGCCCCTATTATGTAAGACAACTACAACCACAGTTGAGTTGTCTCTTGGTTTTATGTCATTTAAAATTCGGTATTGTCCGTATTGTTATACACAACCTTGATAGAAAAGTTGTCTGTCAAAACACAACAAATATGGCGATGGTTGTCTATAAGTTGTTAATTAGTTTGGGTTGTGTGAAAGTTGGGTTCAATTGAAGACAACTCAACTCAACTAAGTTGAGTTGTGTTCCATAATAGGGGCATACGTCAATGGCTGCGATCAAACTTCTTTAACAGCCATAAATATAAGTCTGTCGTCAGTAGTGGAGAAAATAAATAGTCCTTAAGGACGACTATTCCTCGGGTCCAGATGGCCTCCCTGCCATTGTATTTAAAGAAATATGCTCACAAATTTCCGCTGCCCCTTTCTGCTCTTTATCAATTATCAATAGCATGAGGTATTTTCCCTAAACTTTGGAAGGACTCATTTATCATTCCCATCCACAAAAAGGGGTGTAAGGTCGATATCTCGAATTACAGACCCACTAAACTCTCTTGCATATCAAAGCTCTTTGAGAGCATTGTTTACGACACTGTGTTCTTTCATTGTAAATCGATTCTCTGCTCGAAGCAACATGGGTTTTTGAAGGGTAGATCCAAAATCACAAAACTCACGGAATTTGTATCAAACACATTATGCGCCTTGGAAAATGGTAAGGAAGTGAACGTCGTGGTTACTGATTTCAACAAATCGTTTGGCAAAATTTCGCATAAAGTCGTACTCCTCAAACTAAAAGCAACCGGTTTTCCACCGCGGTTTATTTCCTGGATTAAGTCCTATCTAGAAGATCGAAGGTATACTGCTAGGTTCCACATTTCACTTTCACTTGAAATGAAATCGGAAATGAATTTTTGTGTTCTACACTGTATTCGATTTCGATTTCAAAATTTTCGGAATTGAGACAAGGTGAAATTGTGATTTCGAAAAAATTTCCTAGTTTCCGAATCGCTCAAAATGCAGAACACTGAAAACGAATTCACTCGATTTGTAATTTCGATTTCACTCGATTTCTGGAACCTAGCTGATAGTGTCCTTTTCAGATTTTCCGTCTCTAACCCAGTCATAGCTTCCTCTGGTGTACCACAGGAAAGTCATCTAGGACCTTTGATCTTTAATTTGACAATAAACGATGTAGTGCGCGTTATTTCACACTCTGACCTAGAGATTTGCGCAGATGATATGAGATTCTCTAAGTAGATATCTTGCTTTGCTGACTCCCTCGCACTACAAGTGGACCTGAACCACTTCTACACTTTGTGTCAACAAAATCGTTTAGAGCTTAACGTGCAAAAATGTCAAGCTATTACATTCTCTCACAAACGTCATCCACTACCTAAAAGATCTTACTACTTTAACAACGAGCTTGTCTCCCCTGTTTCCTCAATTCGCGATCTGGGCATTATCTGCGACAGCCAACTTAATTTCCGCCCGCGACAACTCTTATTAGCAGAGCTAACTCAGCACTCGGTTTTATTAAACGTTGGTCGAAGTAGTTTTCTGACCCCTACGTCACTAAATCGCTTTACATGACGTTCGTAAGACCAGTTCTGGAATATGCCAGCCAAGTCTGGTCACCAAGTGCATAGTATGAGAATCGAAGCTGTCCAGCGTAGGTTCATCCTATTTGCCTTACGTGGGCTCGGCTGGGATGACCCATACAATCTACCTCCCTATAAGAATCGCCTAAAGCTACTTAATTTACAAGCTCTTAAAACTCGTCGAGATATCGCTGATTTAGTGCTGCAAGTGTTTTGTCATAAGAATTCCCACGCAAGTGGCAAAAAAATCCCTTTTTTCCCCTTTATTATATTTATATACAACTTGTTTGTCATATTGCGTTTATGTAGTATGAATATTTATTAGTGTTTATGATAAAATTGTTCCAACTACTTTTCACATAGAAACTGATGCAGAAATTTGTTTTCTAAAAATTTAAATAAAACCATGTTGTGGCTGCAATCTACGCTCGTCAACGAAAAAATGCTCTGAAACTATGCTTTTTCGAGCCACTTAAAATAAATATTTGCTTAAGGGCTTTGACAGCCGCACTTGAACCGCCAGATAGGTTAGCCTATAGACTTTATCTGTTGATATCACTATCCGAGACCTTTGAAACCAAAAGCTGAGCTTAGCTTAGGGCATCACGTGTTACAATACTACGTACATACATTTTCAATGGCCCGCTTATCCATTAATTGGGTCGCGGGTGTAGGTTACCTAAGTGGATCCTCCATAGCTCTCGATCCTCCGCCATCGACTCCAAATCCTCAAGGGCAATCCCCATACGGGTAGAGGAGAGATTATGAATTTGATCTAACCATCTCATCCTGGGTCTACCTAGGGGACGCCTGCCCGATGGTACGGATTCCATAGCGCGTCGTGGGATCCTGGTCGGGGACATACGTTTAACATGACCAAACCACCGAAGCATGGACCGCTCCGTCCGGAGAAGTAGCTGCTCGACATTGAGTTCCTCACGTATTCTGGTATTTCTGATGCGATCTCTACGGGTCACACCAGCAATACTACGGAGAAATCTCATTTCGGCAGCTTGTATCCGCGATCTTATTCTTTCGGTCATTACCCAAACCTCATGACCATAGGTGAGAGTTGGAACAAACACCGAATTAAAGACTGACAACTTAGCTTTGACACCAAGTTCAGTCCTTCTAATAACAGAATGACCAAGCTGTCTCAAAATTGACCCAGCCTGACCAATCCTACAGGAAAACTCGGCATTGCTCCTTCCATCACTCGTGAATAAGACCCCGAGATACTTAAACTTCTCCACCTGTTTCAATGGGACTCCACTAACATGCAGAGTGCATTGAACAGGCGTTCTGGAGACGACCATCACTTCAGATTTGTTCACGTTTACCTTCATCTCAGCTTCAACACAAACGGTTACAAACCGATCGAGTGCGCGCTGAAGTTCATTCTGAGAGGACCCAAGGATGACCAAGTCATCAGCGAAGAGCAAATGACTTATCCTCAGATCTCCCAATTCGAAACGTTCTTCGCCAAGACTGCGCTGTAACATCCAGTCCATATAAGTAATGAAAAGGAGAGGCGACAAGACGCACCCCTGGCGAAGTCCAACGCCCACGGTGAAAGGTATTGATTTAACGCCGTTTACCCGAACACAGCTTTTACAGTTTGTGTAAAGAGATTGAATGGCTCTCAAAAGAGAACCATCAATTCCATACTGCTGTAATACACTCCAGAGTTTCCCTCGAGGGACTACGTAAGCTAAATAAATCCAGCCAACTCAGCGGAGAGCAGGTTATGTATGGAAGGAGACGAAACAACATTATATGCGAATTTGGAAGAAAGATCTTCTCCAGGGACCAACTGTACCCGAAAAATTTGGAAAAATCCTTGGCAGCAGTATCATAAACTTTACAAAAAAAGTGGAGAGCCTCCTAGCCTAAACCCTCTTTCTAATGTATGGTACAATATATAGATCTTAATCAGGTCGACGTGCCGCTTTTATCGGCTAGGATAAAAGGCGAGGATAGGATAGTCAGTCTTCATAAGTTATTGCAAAAAACAGGTGTGGGATTCTGTAAAATAAGAAACGAAAACCGCTTTCGTTTTCACTAAACAGTAAAGATGGCTGTATCATATCTGTGGCAATAGACAGAGACGATATCCTTCAGTCGTTTTCTTTTTAAGTTATTTGGCCCCAGATCTTCTTTCTTTTTGTGTCAATACAAGCGCTTGTGCATGAAAGCAGTCAGGTGTATAAAATAAATTGTCTTCCTGATGTTAAAAAATAAAATTAAGGTAAAGTTTCAAAGAACAAAAATTCCCTTTTGTTTGTTCTGGAAAACAGAAAGTTTCCCTTTTTCCCTTTTAGCTCATTTCGAGCACAAAAATTCCCTCAAAAAGGGAAATTTATCAGAATCTGGCAGCACAGATTTTGTTTATCAGCTTTTATCTGGAAACATAGATTGCTCACATCTGCTCACATCAGATCTCTTTGAACACTAATCCTCATCGCTTAAGATCAGTACCCCTATTCCGCCTTCCCCAACACCGTACTGGCTATGGTCAGCATGAACCTTTAACAAGAATGTTCTACAAAGCAAACATGTTTCTCAACATCTTTGACTTAAACCATTGTATATACACACTATAGTACTCTCATCCCATCGCATTGAATTACGCGTCTTCGACGATCCAGGTGGCGCTTCAGTTGATTTAGTTTGTACACTGCCAGACAACTCCGAGCATTGGGGAAATGTGTATAGAGAAAACCAAACTAAACAAAACAAAGTCAAACTGGTATGCCTCTTCTCTTTCTTCATTCATATCGCCATTTCCATCCATCATCATCAGTAGGTATAAAATTATTTCTGATGTGATGTAACAGGGTAGGGTAGAGAACTGCAACTGGTTTGGTTTTTCTTAGTGATAGGAGAGGAGAATAGAGGAAAGGAGGTGCATGTGCAAGTGCAATATTATGAGCAAGAGCAAATATAATTCAACAGCATGGTTGTGTAGGATAGGATGTTGGTGGTGGAGGATTTGTGTGTTTGGAGAGGGGTGCACGATGCAAGGGGTGATCAGTTGGGAAAGACAAATTGAATAAAAACTGAATTTGGCTTCCTTTCTGTCGTTGCAGAAGATTTGAGGATTGGGCATAAAATAATGTACGTTAGACTCTCACTATTTTGCCTATATTTTTGTCAAATATGCATCGATTTAAGGGATTCTTTTTTTAATTGATTCTAAAATATTATAGGCATGCGCATGTATACTTTATGAGGTGTATAATGTAGAAGCATTTTGTCGGTAAAACGAGCAGCTAACTATTATAGGAGTCTACATCTCTCTCTAAGTATGTCTATAAAAATCAATTGTTTGCAAAACTCGAGAAAGGATAGATGCTAGACCGATTTGGATGATTTTTTTTTGTTCGTCTTGAATCAGGGTTTGGCAAAAAAAGAAAATTCGGAAACCCCCAAATGAAAAGCCGAAAAATTGCAAAAAATCTGAATTTCCTTCCATTTTATATGAGAATATAAGTACCTACCTACCCTACACCACTAATGATCGCAAAACTCGAAAACCACCGAACCAAACGCAAAGGTAGGTATTTCTGTGAAGTTAGACAATACAAACAAAAAATATTAATATTAAACTCAACAGTTTTTAAAATTTGGAACATTGATATGCATTGTGCTGATGGACAAAAATATATCTGTGCACTAGTATAGATACAATTCCTAGGCACGTGCAAAGCCGGTTATCTTTATATCAAATGTACTGCAATTATTGTTCCTTTCCCATAACCACTATTATATAATCATTTTGATAAAACTAATATAGGGCATTAAATCTAAAGAGTAGATACATGTACATAGGTAGGTACATATTCAGGGGATTTATGCGGAAATATTTAAATAAGAGTAGGTATGTTTTTCTAACAATGTAGGCACTACCTACTATGTATTTAGAAGAAGTTCTAAGTTTGATTACCATGCACTTCGTAGTGCACAATAGAAAAATAAAAATATCAGTTTCAAATTCAGTTAAATAAGTGATAAACAGCTTTTATTGTAATGCTCCATGGTACACATTTTTGGGTTTTCCATGAATCGTATTGCATAGATTCTTGTCTATCAGGACAATGCATACCAATGTTACAAATTTTACAAACTTTGGCTCCCGTGATTGTCGAAGAATAGCCTTACATCCCTTTGTCCAATTTTGACCAAACTTCACAGCCTTCGTACAAAGATTTCATTTCATTTTATCAAAATGTGAGTTCATATACCAATACCACGATTTTTAAATGGACAGTGCCACGCCCCTTTGTCCAATTCTTTTTATATACAAACCTGCTACAGAAGAATATACCTTTATAGAAAAAAAGAATCATCAAATTCGGTGTAGCCAAACTCGAGTTATAAACGGTATATAAAAAATAGATTACTAGCAGTCCCGTGATGGTCTTGCTTGTGTTATTTGGCGCTACCCGCCTGATGCTGTCATTTCTGGTCTGGAGATAATTGTGAGCTATTCGCTTGTTACCATTAACAAATTCTCCTGCATACATATTTTTATTCCTTTTTGATTTTCATTTTCCCTCACTTTCATGTGATCGTTGATCAATGGTTAGAAAACGGGCTTAGATTATCCGTTTTGGGCTGTGCGTTGACGACTTAGTTATTTAAAACAAACAATGGCTTACTTAATTTCATAGTAAGAATCTAATCTGAACTGAAAGTTTCTAAATACACACATACCTATTCATCAATTTCCTAAATACTACAATAATCCATATTTTAAATGTACAGAGATGATTGCTGCAATAGCATTCAGCGTAGCACTGCGACCTGCGTATACCTAGCTGCTCCTAAAATAATTGTATCTAAATATGTACAAAAGGTTAATTTTTGGTTTAAAATTAAAATAAACAAATGAACTCAAACTGTCAGCCTACAAATCGCATACCTACTTATGCATAGTTTGAAACAAACTACTAGAGGTACAAACGAATCCGTCCTGTCGTTAAGAATACAGCTACCTACCACCACGCAGACAAACAGGCAGACAGAATTGCGAGACTCAGTTTCAGATTCTGTACCTACTATCATCGTAATATCATAATTATTTAATCTACAAATTTGGACTTAAAACAATATCTTTCTCACACTACCTACAATATGAGAAAATTGAAAATTTGAATCGATCTAGGTACGTGATTTTATTTGCTAAGATCCAACCAAACTTCCCCACTAGTGCACCTCACATGCTCACCCACCCCATAATAATTTTTAAATCATCATAACCTACCCTTGAAACCTAAGTCCAAAAGCCACGATCATGACACCAATGCTACCCATAAATCCAAGAAATACAAAATATGTACATATTGTTAAAAATCCGATCTATGATTTCATATTTCTCCTTTCCACATTGTTATCCTCTTAAATATCAATTTCAATCGTCATCACTCAACAGCACCACACTCATCATCATGCTAAAAGTACTCTCCCCACACACCACCACTATATGCGAAAAGTATAAATCGATCCGATCTTTCATTTCATTCTTTTCTTATTGCTATTCTCATAAATGCTAAAAGTACACTTCGCCTAACCTGCACACCACCACTACTAACTACCTACGAGTATAGGTATATCAATATCGTATATGCGAAAAGTACCCTCTTCCTCTTCTACATTCCACTCCTTACTATACAATCGCTGGAGAATAAAAGACAACAAAAATAACAATTGTTCTTTCTCTTTCATCTGCATGTTGTCAATAAGACGAATAAGAAAAGAAGAAGGCATCATTAATTTCGTTTCAAATAATCCAATACAACTACCATGTTCGAAAGCATTGTATATAGACACTATAGTACTATCACTTCGCATTTATGCACTAGCGCCACCAACCACCTCTGAGACCAACTACTCACATCGAACATGGTATGTAGTTGTATTGGATTATTTGAAACGAAATTAATGATGCCTTCTTCTTTTCTTATTCGTCTCATTGACAACATGCAGATGAAAGAGAAAGAACAATTAGTATTTTTGTTGTCTTTTATTCTCCAGTAGTAAGGAGTGAAAGTAAGTGGGTACTTTGCGCATATACGATATATATACCTATACTCGTAGGTAGTTAGTAGTGGTGGTGTGTAGGTTAGGCGAAGTGTACTTTTAGCATTTATGAGGATAACAATATGAAAAGAAGGAATATGAAATGAAAGATCGGATCGATTTGTACTTTTCGCATATAGTGGTGGTGTGTGGGGAGAGTACTTTTAGCATGATGATGAGTGTGATGCTGATGACGATTGAAATTGATATTTAAGAGGATAACAATGTGGAAAGGAGGAATATGAAATCATAGATCGGATTTTTAACAATACATATTTTGTGTATTTCTTGTATTTATGGGCAGCAGTGGTGCGTCATGATCGTGGTTTTTGGACTTAGGTGTCAAGGGTAGGTTATGATATGATGATTTGAAAATTATGGGGTAGGTGAGCATGTGAGGTGTACTAGTGGGGAAGTTTGTTTTGGATCTTAGCAAATAAAATAACGTACCCAGATCAATCCAAATTTTCAATTTTCGCATATTGTGGGTAGGTAGTGTGAGAAAGATATTGTTTTAAGTCCAATTTTTTAGATTAATTAATTATTATATTAAGATGATAATAGGTACAGCTCAAAAACTGAGTCTCGCAATTCTGTCTGTCTGATTGTCTGCGTGGTGGTAGGTAGCTGTAGCGACAGGACGGATTCGTTTGTAGGTACCTCTAGTAGTTTGTTTCAAACTGTGCATAAGTAGGTACCTATGGGATTTGTAGGCAGACAGTTTGAGTTCATTTGTTTATTTTAATTTTAAACCCAAATTTAACCTTTTGTATTTAGATACAATTATTTTAGGAGCAGCTATACGCAGGTCGCAGTGCTACTATGAATGCTGCAATCATTCCTATACATTTAAAATAGGTATGGATTATTGTAGTATGTAGGAAATTGATGTATTTAGAAACTTGCAGTTCAGATTATATTCTTGCTATGAAATTAAGTGAGGTATTGTTTGTTTTAAATAACTAAGTCATCAACGCACAGCCCAAAACGGATAATCTAAGCCCGTTTTTTAACCATTGATCAACGGTCACATGAAAATGGGGGAAAATGAAAATAAAAAAGGAATAAAAATATGTAGGAGAATTTGTTAACGATTTTAACATATAGACGCACTAAACCAATCAGTTGGTAACGAGCGAATAGGGTGCCATGAAATAAAGTGTTATGCAAAAAGGTCCAAAAAGTAATTTTGGACCTTATTGCACTTCTGAAATTGCAATAAAGTCCAAAACGATTTTTGGACTTTATTTAATTTTCAAAAGTGCAATAAAGTCCAAATCGAAGTGGAAATAAAATCCACAATGCATACAGTAGAATATGTATGGGGGGGCATGCTGCACCCCCCGCAACCCCCCTGCTCAACTTTCTTTACATTGCTGAGTGCAATAATGTCCAATGAGTTTATTGCACTTTCAAAAATGAAATAAAGTCCAAAACTCGACAAGAATACTATCTATGCAATACGATTCCTGGAAAACCCAAAAATGTGTACCATGGAGCATTACAATAAAAGCTGTTTATCACTTATTTAAATGAATTTTAAACTGATATTTTTATTTTTATATTTTGCACTACGAAGTGCATGATAATCAAACTTTGAACTTCTTCTAAATACATAGTTGTGCCTACATTGTTAGAAAAACATACTTTTATTTAAATAGTTCCGCATAAATCTCCTGAATATGTACCTATGTACATATGTATCTACTCTTTAGATTTAATGCCCTATACTAGTTTTATCGAAATGATTATATATTAGTGGTTATGGGAAAGAAATAATAATTGCACTACATTACATAAGATAACCGGCTTTTCAAGTGCCTAGGAATTCTATACTAATCCACACATATTATATTTTTGTCCATCAGCACAATGCATATCAATGTTCCAAAATTTAAAAACTGTTGAAGAATAGCGTTTGAAATTTTTTGTTTGTACTATTGTCTAATTTTCCACACTTCATAGAAATACCTACCTTTGGGTTTGGTTCGGTGGTTTTCGAGTTTTGCGATCATTAGTGGTGTAGGTACTTATATTCTCATACAAAATGGAAATTCAGATTTTTTGCAATTTTTCGGCTTTTCATTTGGGGGTTTCCGAATTTTCTTTTTTTGCCAAACCTTGATTCAAGACGAACAAAACAAAAAAGAATCATCTAAATCGGTCTAGCATCTATCCTTTCTCGAGTTTTGCAAACAATTGATTTTTATATAGAGAGGGATGTAGATTCCTATAATAGTTAGCTGCTCGTTTTACTGACATAAAGTGCTTCTACATTATAAACCTCATAAAGTATACACATGCCTATAATATTTTAGAATCAATTAAAAAAAGAATCCCTTAAATCGATGCATATTTGACAAAAATATAGGCAAAATAGTGCCCAATATGCCCAATCCTCAAATCTTTTGCAACGACAGAAAGGAAGCCAAATTCAGTTTTTATTCAATTTGTCTTTCCCAACTGATCACCCCTTGCATCGTGCAGCCCTCACCAAACACACAAATCATCCACCGCCACCATCCTATCCTACACCACCATGCTGTTGAATTATATTTGCTCTTGCTCTTGCCTTTCCTCTATTCTCCTCTCCTTTCACTAAGAAAAACCAAACCAGTTGCAGTTCTCTACCGTCTACCCTACCCTGTTACATCACATCAGAAATAATTTTATACCTACTGATGGATGGAAATGGCGATATGAATGAAGAAAGAGAAGAGGCATACCAGTTTGACTTTGTTTTGTTTATTTTGGTTTTCTCTATACACATTTCCCCGACCCCAATGCTCGGAGTTGGCTGGCAGTGTACAAACTAAATCAACTGAAGCGCCACCTGGATCGTCGAAGACGCGTAATTCAATGCGATGGGATGAGAGTACTATAGTGTCTATATACAATGCTTAAACTGCACAAAACCTACTCTGCAACATGCTCTTCATAACTACCTTAGTCCTTGACTATCCCATCTGTTTTCCCAACCACAAAATTGTTAATTTATACTCATATTTATGCTTTTAATTTGTAATTGACTGCTAATGCATTTTGTAGTCTTAAGTTCAGTAGATTGTTTACGTATATTTTATTTTTCTGTACGCTTGTATTAAGCAATTATAATAATAAATTACTCCTTTATTTCTCTCACTCACCCTACGGCCTAATTTGGCCACACATCTATAAATCAGAAAAAAAAATCGGAAGAATGGTTCTCGAGTTATGGAGGGACGAATAGACGGACGTTGCATTTTATAAAGTAGTATGGAAGTATGAATGGATAGTATCGATATGTCTTATAGATTAAAGTTTTATATAAACAATTCTTAATACATACCTTCAAAGTTTGACTAGGGCCCTTTGGTCGTATTTTATTTGCAAAACTGGATTCGTTTTGCCGGCGTCCTGTGGTAAATGCATGGTGATTTGATCCGCTAAAATTATTCCATATCATATTTCGTCGAACGCTTCCGCGAACGTCGTGTTTCTCTGCATCTCGGCTTATAAATAGTGCATCATCAAGCCAACCTATTAGAATATAAAATCCATAAACAAATTAATATAACTATATGATAATTGGGCTTAAATTTATTTTGAAATAAACGAATTTAGTGAAAATGATGAATCGATCAGGAGAAATAATAAAATAAACAAAAATTAGTTGCGATTGAACTTTTTTTTTTTTTTAACCTGAATCATGAGTTGTCAATGAATCCTTAGAACCGCTCACATCCGCTAAATGAAAGCATGAAAAAATTCCCCAGAATTATTACAGTCAAACAAAGTGTTTAAAACATAAGAAACAAAATTAAGAAAACAAAATGAAGAACTAAAACAAAGGAAACACAAACACGACTAAAAAAAGTAAAATAAAAAATAAAATCAAACAAAAAGAATAAGTTACACAAAAAATAATTAAAACGAAAACAAAAGAAAAACACTAAAACGGCATCTTAAAACAGATTTACATGTTATCTCGTCTAAACTGGACTGAGATGCTGAAACTAAATTCCCTTTGAATTGACGCATTATCGATGAGGGAGCCATGTGGTGATCTGGAGGTGCGGGCTCTGGGGGCGTTGTTGGTGGTGGATAAATCTGGAATCCTATATGCAAGCAAACATCGGAACATTTGTTATAGACATCATTAACATCACAGGCCATGTAATGTAATGTTGGACAGCAAAAAAGACAATTATACAAGCATACAAAATACACATTCAAGAGCAAGTGGGGGCGGGGGATGAGAGAACAAGAAAATAACAAAAACAAAGAACAACTGAGTCCGACAAACTAATAAAACAAGAAAAATTAAATTAAACTAATAATAAAAAAAGAAAAGAAAACACGATCAAGCAAACTAAAACATACATCTATAAATAAAACAAGTGATGATGGTGGTTGCGGTGGGTGTTATCGATGATGGAAAAGGAAGTAAGAAATCCAGAAAAAATTTTATTACCTTGATGTAAAAGTCGAGCTTTCTCATCCTTATCATCATCATATGTATCATCCATCGATATATCTTTTTCACCTGCGAAATTGTCACTCATTTATTTATGCAAAATAAATGCGAAAGGAAGGAAAACAAATTCAAGTAAATGCTAAGAATAAAAATAAAGAAAGCAGTAACCGGCAAAATAAAACACATGATAAAATAAATTGCACAAGTAGACATCTTGGGCGACTGGTCCTTGGGACTTTTACTAACCAAGGGATAGATTGCCAAAACACTTTACACAGTGATGGAAAAATTATGTAGTAGACGTAATATCTTTCGGTCTGACGTTCATTAACGGCCGACCTAAAAGCGACAAAAAGGAGCCCATTAATGTATTTTCCATTGGGCAAAAAGAAGCGTCCGGGAGCGTCCGGAATCAAGAAAATCACTTCTGAAACCGTTCCATTGGCGCAAAAAATACTCTTCCGTTGATTCTAAGGAGAGAATTTCGCTTCTCGATCTCGATTTCAAATCAGAATCCATTCAAGAAGCACTCATTGGATTTCGTAATGAGTGAATCCTCGAGTGAAACCAATGGAAAACGACGAAACAGATTTTTTTTAAGAGCTACAGCCTACTCTATAATAGGCCACTGCGGGAGTTGGAGTTGGTTGTATAGTGGGTTGTTGATTTTAATGTAAACGAACAAAATATTCGGACAGGGAATCTATAAACACAGGCACAAACTATCCCTCGAAAACCGCTGATCACTAAATTTCAATGGAAGATGAGTTACTCCACAGCGGAATAAATGGCATGGCCAACGAATTCCTTGCAACAGTAAGCCGCTCTTACTCGTATGAAACTGTTGCAATGTTACAGGTTACTGCTTACGGAAAAAGTGAGGAAGAGGCGAAAATACTGAGAGAACGACAATAAACCAAAACACTTCGTAGCAACAACAACGCACTGAGGGTTATCATCTCCTCCGTTCTAATCAACAGTAGTGCACTACGGCTCGCGACACTGGGCTACTTTAGAGAGGGCAGTTTTGGACACTGTACAATACTAGCGGAGTTACTCCCGGGTGTACAGGTGCAAACTGATGAAATACACCCCTTGGTTGACTTCGACACTCCGTACGAAGTGTCTTACCCGGAAAGATATGAATGGCAAAGGGATAAAGTAATTAAGCATTGCGAAATAGCGGTCTACACGGACGGCTCAAAAACAGCGGAAGGTACGGGTGCTGGAATCTACTCCGTAGATCCAGATCTAAAAGTGTCTATACGACTACCGGATACAAGCAGTGTCTTCCAATCAGAAGTTCTGGCTGTTATGAAGGCGGCAGAGCTAATGCGGATGAGATCTATATCTGGAAGGGATATAGCCATCTACATCGATAGCCAGGCTGCACTCAAGGCACTGGAATCTACGAACATCAATTCTGAATTAGTCAGGAACTGTCGCACAATGCTTAAGGCATTATGCAGTCAGAACCGAGTGAGACTGTGCTGGGTACCAGGACACTGCGGTATAGTTGGAAATGAGCAGGCGGATGAGCTTGCGAGGATAGGCGGGGAATTGCATGACGGAGGAGATGTGGATATTAAACCACCTCCTTGCATCATAAAAAGCAATATTAGGAATAAAATAAACAAGGAAGCCGACCGGAGGTGGGAGGGCCTCACCGGTCACGCGGTATCTAAGGCACTTTGGCCGCAATACGACCGTAAAAGATCTAGGGAAATCCTCAAACTAGGCAGGGAACAGCTCAGGACACTGATCGGCATATTATCAGGGCACTGTCTTCTTAGAAAACATGCCAAAAGACTAGGGCTAGCAGACTCGGACACTTGCAGATTCTGCAATGACCTGCAAGCCGAAGAGGACATAACACATATACTGTGCGAATGTGAGGCAATATGTCGCAGTAGAAGAAAATTTTTGGGCAGGTACTTCTTCCAACATTTAGGAGAGATAGACAATACCAACTTCAAGGGACTACTTGGTTTTTGCAGGGAAATTGGGGCTTTCTCAAGGGCAAGTGTTTAGGTGTCTAGGGATCGCGATGGGCCCTTATGGTGCCTAGTGTTGTATGAGACATCTCATACCCCTTTTTAACCTAACCTAACCTAACCTATCAACAGTTTTCCAGTCGCTCAATTGGCGGAAGTGACAGTCAATTGGTCAATTGACAAATCGAAATGCAAGGTTCATTTCCTGACAGGGGAAAGCAGAAAGCAGATAATCCCAAGTGGTGAATTGACTGTCAGAATTCAAACTATATATAGTCTTTTCAATAGATATATCTCGGTCGTTGTTGGAGCTCAACTCAACACTGATTAAATATGGACATTTTTGTTTCAGACAACTTACAGGTGCCTGGTATGTCTCTGTGGCCCGAAACCGAACAGAGTTAGCGCGTGCCCGTGCACCTATATTCGTTTAGAGATCCACGACGGTGCTTGCCAAATTAAGATCTTAGCGAAATTTATTCTTTCATTAATTAGCGACCAATATAACTTACGTTCATTCTTTATAAGGTCATGGACACGATAACGAAACGTCAGCTTGAATCACGGAAACTTCTCTATGAGCAAACAGTGCGTCTATGGAGATGTGGTTCGTCTACTGATGAATTCACGCACCACATCGGGCTGCAACGCATTTTTTGAGTAGAGGCCACATTTTTTAATATTCATAAAACTCCACCAAATGTATTAATTTCTTGAATTTTTATTATTTGAAAATACTTTTTAACAATCTTCTCTATATGTATACCAATGTCCTTAATGCATGCGTTGTGTCACATCACACTAAACTATAAGAGTAGTCATAACCTATTCGAGTCCTTTTATACTTTTAGTTATTGTTATTTCTTTATTTCGGGAACAAAAGACAAATATTATAACGCTTCAACAGTGCCCTCGGTATTATTAGCCTGGTGACACCAAACACATGCCGCTTTTTTAATTTTATGAACAATGCTCATCAATGTGTACAATTTTACAAGTTTAGGTCCCACGTGTGTCGAGAAAAAAGCCCAAAAGCACTCCCAAAACGCAACAAAGTACCGAAAAAAGGTGCCATCAAAAACCCGCCAAAGCCATCAAAACGATCTCAAAATACCCGAAAACCAAAGCGGTTGGTCCACCGCCGGTACCGTGCGCTTAGGACAAAACGCCACTATATTATTAGTTTTACTGTATGGCGCCGAGTACTGAAAAGCCTCCTTTCAAAGACCAAATCATCTCGGATGTCAAAGCACTTGGTCTGAATAAATGGAACCAGAGAGAATAGAAGGCTGCAGTGTTTCAAGCAGGAAAATATTACACAAAGTTTTCAACATATTTATGTGCTACTGAAGGTTTTTCTAAAGTGTTTTTGTAGCTATAATAGTTTAGAAGTTATACCTCCAAGGGCCTATAACACAATAACAATAACACTTGTTGTGCTTGTTAAACAAGTGAATATCAACAACTGTTAAAAATTTGTGTAACACGTAATAACCGTCTGCGAGCACTTCAACAATAATTGTTTTAGAACATTTCAACAAGTGGGTAATTTGATAATTCTACCATTTCTGTAACTGGAAACAACAAGAGCTTAAAGAAAAGAGAATGGATTTGTTAAAAAGTTGATTAATTCTAACCGACGACGTTGACCGACTTGTTAGAATTAAAAATGATTCAAACTAACCATTTAACAATTGTATAGGCCGAATTGTTTAAGCTTAATAACTAACTATAACTATATTGTCGTTATAAGGCTTATTTCGAGATGTTAGCCATTTATCAAGATATATTTTTAGTAATAGCGTCTTTAAGGCATTTGGGAAACAATTTCACAAGCTGCACAGAGGGATATTCTTATTTAACAAGGCAAATTTAAGGCCTGCTGAAATTATTTAATCGAAGTTTGAAAAATAAGAGCTTATAGAAAGCTTGGTATTTGAAGTCATCTCAAATATCCTCTATAATGCCTGTAAACCAAAGGCTTACACACAATCAATATGAGCTGTGGAAAGTTAGATAATTGCAGTTCATTAATAAAATCATTCGCTTCCACAGATTTGCCATACTCGTCATAAGCGTTTAGACGAAGTGATAATTTTTCAACTAACTTCAACTAACCAGCTTCGGCGTACGTTTAAGCGCAGCGCCAGTGGCGGACAGCATTACTGACTGACTTGTTGAACTAATTCAAATAAAAATCGAGGGAAATTTTCGGTATTAACAATTTTTACGGTTTTTGTTGTGTTACATCTTTAATCGACACTTGTCAAACTTAAAATCTAGCTGTGCCCGTAAATTTTTCCGCTACTCGAAATTTAGGTTATGCATAGTTTATTTAACTAATCATATTTAGCAAAACTGTATGATTTTAAGTAAAAGCGATAATCAGATAACCATGGTAACCGTTCCGAAAGGAAAATTTTCTAATTTGGTACGGATCGTAGAATTTTGCTTCATGGTAATTGTTCCAATTAGCTGTTCGAAACATTTCTCCGACAAAACGTAACGCACACCGGCAGTCTACGTTTCAGTGCGATGGGTTGCGTTTTTTTTTTTTTTTGCATCTGTTTTTGACAACCACACTCAATTTCTCTTCGATGGTTTCCGACATCTGTTTGTCGCGGAAATATATTTAAGGTGAACAAAATATTTTTTTGTATTTGAATTAATATACAATTTAATTATTTGAGTAATGGTAAGTTAAAGGCATTTAAGTCTGAAAATGTTGCTCAAAAAAGCTTCCAAATGAGTTACATTGAACGACGTACGAAGCTAATAGCCTTCTCGGAGTACATATCAAGAAACATTCGCCGAAACCTGTAGAGTAGTTTTCATTTCCATGGTATTTTGTTTAAAAGGTTCGTTTCCATCGTAAAACGGAAACAAAAATGCGACATTCTAGTCGCAACAGACTCAGACCCTTTTTTTTGCATGTGGTAGTTTTTTTCGTGCTTTCAAAAAGTGTGTCACTTGAAAGTTAGAGGTAGAGCTAACTTTCAAGTAATACACTTTGTGAAAAGTTGAGAGAAAAATACAGATTTGAAATGGTATGGAAAGGGAAAAAACATTTTCGTGCAAGTACTTTACTTTGTGCTGAATGTAGTTAAGCCTTAATGCGTGAACCGATTTTGATTCTAGAAATGTCCCATGAAAGGCGACGTTAATATCATGGTTTATAAGTGTATACGGTCTTTGTAGGTGTATTGGTTTGAAGCGGTCATAAAGTGCATGTCTATTAACACGAATGGCTGAATGCACCCACTAATTAGTAAATTCCAAACACGTCCCACGAGCAAACAAAAAGTGCAACAAAAATGAAATAGCAAATAATATGAAGTGTCAATCTTTCCCTCTCGCGGTTTCCGGCCTCTATATAGAGGATTTTGTTTCGCGACCATCTTGGTAGATTATAATTCATTTTCTTTTTGGTTCCTCTTGGCTGGAGGTTGTAAAACGGCAGTAGAGGCTGTATTAAAAATATATATTATAAAATAAAGTTTAATAACGCAGTGCGTTACAAATATATTATAAAATATACTTTGTATTAATTCCTACGCATCATTATTTCACGTGTGTGCCGACATTAACACGAGCGTGAAAATTGGTGACCCCGATCTACACGTGGCGCAAGGCACGAAAAAAAAAAAAAAAAAAAAAGCCATAAAGTCTCAACATCAATATCAAAATCAATATATATATCAAAATCAATATCCGTGTCGAAAAGATAACATAAAAAAAACTCTAAACACGGCAACAACAATACTCCACCTACAACTTCAACCATCAAAGAGACGCCGCCAACGCCATTTGCCACCAACGTCCACGCAACGGCATGGTAGAATAACAAGTTTGCACCATCGCCGCCGCAGAAAGTTCTTTGCCACCCCGAGTCGACGAGCTTGTCATAGATATTCTATCTGAACCACCAACTAGGGAAAAATACAACGTGTTGAAAAGTGTTCTCATTGAAAGACACTCCGTGTCCGAGACAAAGAGATTAGAGGCGCTCTTAGAAAAGGCTGAGATCGGCGACCGAAAACCCTCCGAAGTTTTTCGCTCTATGAAGCAATTAGCAGGAACTGCTTTCAACGAGGAAGTAGTCAAAAATCTGTGGATGCGCCGCCTTCCGCAGGCCATCAACATCGCTCTTCTTTCGGTCGGCTCAAAAAGCGTAGACGAATTAGGCAATTTAGCCGACAAAATCTACGAAGCATCTCAGAATGCCAGCATTTTCGGCATTGCTTCACAGAGAAGAGAGTCGTTTACAGAACAAGCAAATTCCAATTTGGAGCAGCGTCTGGCCAAGATTGAATCCATGATTCAATCAATCAATCTTCGGTCCCACCCTCGAAGCAGATCCAGGTCCAGATCAGGCACAAGGAGTTTTCGCAATCGCACTCCGAACAGATCAAACCCTAACAACAGGTCTGGAAAATGCTGGTTTCATAGGACATTTGGAACTAGGGCCCAAAAATGCGATCCACCCTGCAACTTTGCTTCAAATTCGCAACCACACACATCAGGTTTTCAGTCATCGAACTCCCCAAACTAAATGAAACTACTGTTACGGCGGCAAACAGTCAGTTCTCACATCGCCGCCTTTTCATCAAAGACAAAAATAACAACCTAACTTTTCTCGTCGACACTGGTGCAGATGTGTCAGTCATCCCCATGAAAGAGTCTAACATTACATACAAGTCAACCGGTCTGCTCTCAGCCGCAAACGGTACCGCAATTGAAACCTTTGGATCCAAACTATTAAGACTTAACATTGGCCTTCGACGAAATTTTACCCACCCCTTCATCTTAGCATCAGTTAACCGCCCAATCATAGGCGCTGACTTTTTAGACAAATATGGTTTGTTAGTCGATATGCATAATAAACGCATAATAGACCCCGAAACAAAATTGCAATCTCAAGGAATCATCAGGGCTGAGAAGATCCCCTCACCTATTTTTTATACCCTCGATAACCAGTACGGATCAATACTGAAAGAATTTCCTGAGCTCACGCAAACTCCGAACTATTTTGCCCCAGTTAATCATCCTATCGTTCACCATATCTTAACTAAGGGACCGCTCCCATTCTCTCGCCCAAGACGGCTGGATGCTTCGCGACATATGGCAGCCCGTATCGAGTTCGAACATATGTTAGAGTTAGGTATTTGCCAACCATCCTCTTCACCCACGTGCTCACCGCTCCACATGGTTCAAAAGAAAGGCAACCAGGATTGGAGACCGTGTGGGGATTATCGCAGAATAAACGCGATCACGGTCCCAGATCGTTATCCCATTCCACACATCCAGAACTTTGCCATGAACCTTCACGGATGTAAAATTTTTTCAAAAATCGACCTTGTCAGGGCTTATCATCTAATCCCCGTCGCCACGGAAGACGTTTATAAAACTGCCATCACAACGCCATTCGGCTTGTTTGAGTTCCGGCGAATGCCGTTCGGCTTAAGGAACGCCGCGCAAACTTTCCAACGTTTTATAAACTCTGTCTGTCAAGGTCTTGATTTCACTTTTATCTACGTGGACGATATTTTGGTGTCGAGCAAAACCGAGGAGGAACACAAGCAGCATCTGAAAGCATTATTCAAGCGTTTGTCAGAATACCAAATTACAATAAACACGTCAAAATGCATTTTTGGAGCATCCGAGCTAGATTTCCTCGGGCATAGAACCAATGCTGACGGTATTTTTCCATCAAAGGACCGCATCGATGCCATATTACAATTCCCCAAGCCAACCTCCATCAAGCAAATGCAACGCTTTTTGGGAATGATGAACTATTATCATCGATTTATTCCCAATCTAGCGAAAATCGTCGCTCCACTACACTTCCAACTAGCTAGCGCAAGTGGCTCGCGAAAATCCGGGAAAACTCTTGGTTGGACCGACGAGCTTAATATGGCGTTCGAAGAAGCCAAACAAAAGTTATCAAATGTAACCCTTTTAGCTCACCCAAGGGTCAATGCCGAGTATTCCATAGCTACGGATGCTTCGAATGTCGCTGTCGGAGCTGTCTTACAGCAAAAGACAAACAACGCGTGGGAACCACTTTCATTCTTTTCGAAGAAATTATCACCAGCTGAAACTAAATACTCTGCCTTCGACCGCGAACTGTTAGCAATGTACTTAGCTATAAAACATTTCAGGTACTTCGTCGAAGGGCAGCAGTTCAAGGTCATTACGGACCACAAGCCCCTGACGTACGCCATCTCTTCTAAGACCGACAGAAGTCCACGCCAGTCGCGCCAGCTAGATTACATATCTCAATTCACTAGCGACATACAATATATAAAAGGGTCAGACAACGTGGTCGCCGATACCTTATCTCGAAGGGACGAACAGGAAATCTTTTCTTCCGATAATTCCTTCCAGTTTGACTACAAGGCAATGGCTCGACTTCAGTCATCCGATGAAGAATTGAGAAAGATACTAGAAGAGAAACACAAAGATCAAACAACAAAATACAAAATTCAAAAGTATAAGTTCCCAGATTTTGAGATCTTTTGCGAAATCTCAACGGGAAGTAACAGACCTTTCGTACCCAACTCCGTTCGTCACCAAGTTTTCCATTCTCTGCATAACCTGTCGCACCCAAGCATTCGAACGTCAAGAAAACTTATTTGCCAGCGTTATTTTTGGCCAACAATGAATAAGGACGTCACTCGTTGGGCAAGGTCATGCCTGGCGTGCCAGAAATCAAAGGTGCACAGGCACACAAAATCCGCCATCGGTCAATTCGATCTTCCATCCGAGCGTTTCGAGCACATTCATTTAGATCTGGTAGGACCCCTTCCAGAATCCAATGGTTTCTCTTATCTTTTAACGGTTGTGGATCTTTTTACGAGATGGCCGGAGGCTTATCCATTAAGAGACATATCCGCTCTTACAGTCGCGAAGGTGTTCGTTGAAAACTACATTTGTAGGTTTGGCGTTCCTCTCAGGGTAACCACGGATCAAGGAACACAGTTTGAGTCCAAGCTGTTCAACGAGCTCTCAAGGGTTTTAGGATCCCACAGGATTCATACAACGCCATACCATCCACAATCGAATGGGATGGTAGAGCGTTTCCACAGGCAATTGAAAGCTTCATTGAAAGCAAGAGGCAACACAGCCAATTGGAGTTCCGAGGTGCCAATAGTCTTGTTGGGAATCCGGTCCGCGATAAAAGAGGATCTGAAATGTTCACCAGCAGAACTGGTTTACGGCCAGAGCCTAAAGCTCCCAGGGGAAATTTTCGTGAAAAAATCAAATGAGAATATGTCTGAAGAATCTTTCATTGACAAACTACGTACCTCAATGAGGAATTTAATTCCAACGGATACGCGGAGACCTAGTAGGGACATCTTCTTACCATCCACTTTGCAAGATTGTGACTCAGTCTTCGTCAGAGTGGACAGAGTCAAGACCGGTCTCACGCCTCCATATGAAGGACCTTACAACGTTGTGCGACGTACGAGGAAGTTTTTTGTTTTGAAAATCAACAATAAAAACGTTTCCGTGTCAATTGACAGGTTAAAGCCTGCTCATGTAATAAAAAATTTTGAAAAATAGTAAAGTGATTAATAAAGTTAAACGAATTGATGCCGTTCTCGCGAGGAAGTTTTCACTGAGGGAGGGTGATGAAGCGGTCATAAAGTGCATGTCTATTAACACGAATGGCTGAATGCACCCACTAATTAGTAAATTCCAAACACGTCCCACGAGCAAACAAAAAGTGCAACAAAAATGAAATAGCAAATAATATGAAGTGTCAATCTTTCCCTCTCGCGGTTTCCGGCCTCTATATAGAGGATTTTGTTTCGCGACCATCTTGGTAGATTATAATTCATTTTCTTTTTGGTTCCTCTTGGCTGGAGGTTGTAAAACGGCAGTAGAGGCTGTATTAAAAATATATATTATAAAATAAAGTTTAATAACGCAGTGCGTTACAAATATATTATAAAATATACTTTGTATTAATTCCTACGCATCATTATTTCACGTGTGTGCCGACATTAACACGAGCGTGAAAAGGTTCATAAGTTAAAGGGGCGTGCCATTTCCCATACAAAGCATGCACATGCATTCAAAATCGTATATGTATCTCGAAAACCAGCGAATTGATTGAGTTCAAATTTACAAAAAAAAAATTGGGTATTGGCCCAGAAGTATTCCTGTGAAGATTGGTAAAAATTGGACAAAGGGGCGTGGCCCCGCCCATACAAAGAAAACATTAAATATCTTATATTTCTAAAAACACCGAATCGATTGTGTTCCTGTGAACATTATGCGCTATTCTTCGACAGTTATGAGAGTTAAAGTTTGAAAAATTTGTAACATTGATGTGCATTGTCCCGATAGACAAGAATATTAAATAGGTCTAGGCAATACGAATCATGGAAAAAACAAAAAATTTGTGTATCACTGATTTAAATGAATCTGGAATTGATTTTTCTATTTTGCACCACGAAGTGTGCAGGGGGTTCGCTAGTTATCTACATATATACAGTGAAACCTGCGTAAGTTTGCCACCTGTGTTGCAGACATTTTTGGCCAACTTAGAGAGGTGGCCAACTTATAAGGGTAGGTACCTATTTTTTTTTTAATATGTACCTATTCCAAAATAAATGGAGCTTTTATACATTTTATTAACCATTATTAAAAACAAAAAAAAAATCCACAAATGAAACGGTATAAAAAAAAACTGTACGAAAAGTATTACACAATTTATAAAAAATTATTTTTTTCCTGATTTTCCACGAAAGGCAGAGGAACACAGAAGTTATTCACAGACTGTAGAAATTCAGTCAAATCTATCCCAACGTTCAATGTGCTTCACCTAAATATGACAGATGACAGTTTGCCATAGAACTTAGGCAGAATCTTGACTTAGATACGAAACTTGCCTAGATTTGCAGGCAAATCGACCAATCAGAAGCTGTTGACTAGCTAATCAAGCGTATATAGAACGCGGCCAATTTGTTCTGTGCATTTTTAAACACCCACACGAAAAAGTGCGAACGCAAGGCCAACTTTTGCAGGTTATTTAGTACGAAAGTTGAATTGAAATATATAAATGTGTGGCCAAGTCCAAAGATAGACAGATGTGGCCAACATACGAAGGTATTTGGTCCAATATTTGTATGCAATTTTCTTGGTGCTACTATATACTGGCCAACTTCGACAGGTGGCCAACTTGACAGGTTTTACTATATATAAAAATGTTATGTTTGTTTGTGTATGGTTCAAAACCTCGAAAAGTTTTGCACCGATTGATCTCAAATTTTCAGAGAACCTTTGATATTGGCTTGATTACAATGAAAACAGTTTAAAATTTAAATTTAATTTTTTTATTTTGACAGGCAAAACTTTAATACAAGTTTTGCCCTCTTATACCCAATTTCACAGTGGCAGCTTAATCCTGGGCTTAGCTAAGTGTAGGATTGAACATAAACTTCGCTTAAGTAATTTTCGTTTTCATAGTCCATATTTAAACTTGGTTTAGTTAAACCACTAATTGAGTGTCATTGTGAACCATTTATCATGAATATACAAAACTGGTGACTGTATGCGAATGTGTTGTGTGTGCCATCAAAAACTAAGAGTGTGTGTGGAAGCGAAACAGTCGATGTTGTTGCATGTTCAATGCTAGAGAGTATTTCCGCCAATAGCGAAGAGATAATTTGACATTTCTCTTGAACAGCATTGCCAAACACAATTATATTGTTGCTTATTTAGGTTTTCTCAGAGTATTTTGGGATAGATATTTTATTATTGCGCTTGGCAAATATGTATTCTCTGGATTGATACTTAAGCCACGGAAGTCGGTGGCTTAACTTATGGCACTATTTAAGTGAAGTTTATCGTTAAACCTGCACTGTGGAAACAAAATTTGTGTTAATCCTGAGTTTATCCTTGGATCGACACTTAAGCTCGGTGTGTAAAATCGGGTATTAGAATTGCAGATTTAAGCTTTGTGTACCTACTATGAACCGAATGTTTTGCAACTTGCCCAAACGTTCTGTCCTCTGTCCCATTGTTGTCGAGCTGCAGCTCTGAGGACCATGAGACATAGGTGAAACAAGTTTAAATAAATTTGTCTGGCATTTTTGTAATATTTCTCATGGTTTTCAACCTAGAGCTGTGAGAACCATAAGAGGTTATAATCTTATCCCTTCCTTCTGTTCCAGTGAAAACCGAAATAATGCTTCAGAGCAAGAGCGGGTATCGGTACGAGAGCTGAACAGACTAAGCAGAAAGACGATCAGCCAGACTTGAGTATGCAAGATTGTGAGCACGGCAGTCGAGTTCTGCAGAGACAGATTTAATTCGATCTCAACGGAATGAACGCGAGAGGGTGAATATAGCTGAAACACGTGCCCCAAGAACCGCAGATCTGCAATACAATCGTCTTATTATAGTTCATGTCGCCATGCTGTCATTGGCCAAATAAGGCATGTCTGTACAAGTGTACATACTGCCAGGCTCTAAAGTTTAATAATGAAACGAAAGGGAAGTTTTGCTCCGGCGGAAAAATCAAATTGCCTCAACTTGAAGGAACACCAGAACCAGAGCCATTGAAAGCTCTACTTGCTAGATCTACCGCTGAATGGAAGCATTTCCTATCGAACATTAGGAAATATAACTCTTGCTTCCAAATGACGTCATTTGGTGTGGAAATTGTGACTGCCCAATTTATGCCAACTTTTAAAATTAAAGGACAAATCTATCACAAAGCTGACAAAATTGCAAAATTAAAATTTTATGAAACATATGTTTTGTTTTGTTCCTCATTTCTCAGCTATGCAACCACAATGTGTTACAGCGAAGCGTGGCAGGGTACAGCTCGTACTTATATATAGGGTTGCCGTTTTGAAATCCGCCTTCCAGTCAAATTTGACTGGAAAAAAATCAGTCAAAAACCTAAAATCCAAAAAACTAAAAATCCAGTTGAGTCATGAAAATAAAAATACAAGTAAAAGTGGTTTGGTGTGTGGTGAGGGGTACCAGAACCAGAACTACTTGACCGATATAGCCTATATTTTTAATACCAACCTGAACGGTAGAAAGAAGTCCTCTGACAGAATTTCATTCGCCTAGGTCGATTCCTTTCCTTTTGACGCTATATTGTGTTTTCATCAGAAAGACAAACAGACAGACGGACATGGCTGAATCGATTCAGATTCAGAACTTGATCCTGGTCAAATCCGGTGACTCTTACTTGAAGTTACAAACGTAATGATAAAGGAAATATTCCTTCATGTGGAGGGTATACAAAATGTATTAACTTATAAATGAACTTTATATAGCAATCTCTCTGAGCGCTTCAATTGTCTCCTCATCATTTGCATCAACATACATAATGTCGAATATTTTATTGCTGCTTCTGTAAGTAATATTAGTACCAACCAATTATTTTGTTACTTCGGCCGGTATAGGAAAGTTGAACCTGACGCAACTGCTAAATTCTCAGTTTCAAATATTTGTTTGTAAGTTGGCAAAGCCAAGTACTTGTGCAAATGCAAACGCATAAATTGGTTCATTGTATGAGTGGGATATGCTTCCAAGCTCAGAGCAACAAATTCGTGATATTACACGAAACATTTAAAAACAGTCAGCTAAAAAACCAGCCGGCTGGATTTTAAAAAATCTTCCAGCTAAATGCATATCAATCCAGTCAGATCTGACTGGAAAGCAGTCAAAATGGCAACGCTGCGGTTATATAAACTAAAAACTAATTTTCTTCTTAGTCGTTGGTTACATTTAGATTTATTTTGTTTTAATGGTTTCTTTCCACACAAAATAGTTATGAGAATCATCGCCACACAAGCCAACACGGTGACCCTATGCTGGGTACCAGGGCATATGGATTATTCGGGAAATGAACAGGCGGATAAGATTGCAAGAAACGGGTCAAAAATGCACGCATCAATGGCCCTAGAATCTGTAAGAACTCCGCTAAGCACGCTTTCTAGGAAAGTTGATAGTGAATCCTTGAGTAGAACAAACCTACGCTGGAACAATCTCAGCACCTGCAGGCATGCAAAAGAATTATGACCAGAAGTGAGCAAAAAGAGATCAAAATTCATGATCGGACTGAACCGCAAGAATATTCCCATACTCACGAGGGTCATTATTGGACACTGTGCGATAGGCGTACACGCTGGGCATACTGCATAATGACTTTTGCAGAAGCTGCCGAGACGTAGAAGAAATAGAATCTGTTCGCCATCTGCTTTGCGAATGCTCAGCCCTTAAAAACAGTAGACAGAGGATTCTCAACAGCTTCTTCTTCGATGAACTAGAAAATCTGGAGAATGTTGAATGTTCATACTTAAATCGGGGTGGTTCCAATAGGTAAACAAGCTCCACACCCTTCAGTTACTCTTAGAACAAACTGGGAATCTGGATACAAGAGCTAGGAATACCTGTGATTATTACTAAATCTAGGTGATCCAAATAAAGCGGTAAATTCTTTGTCACCAACAGGTATGCAATGGAAGGTTCCCGTGACTAGACACAATGGACCCAACGGATGGCACCCAATTACCTACCTACCTACTTACCAACTATCATCGCCATATTGAAGACACAAAGCTAGTGCCAATTATTACTGCAGAAATGTGTCTCCCTTTTGACTGACACCTTATTCGTAAAATTATGGTTGCGTATGGAGGCCTCAAATGGGGCTGTAGAAGTAGTCGAATAAATTGTAAAAATGTTGTTGTTTCCTTTGTGTATGAAACGAATATGCCTTTCGTTTTTGGAGCTACACGAAGCGATATGAAAAAAAATTTAACTGAAATTGCTTTCCCGCAGACGAATAATCCTTTCGTTTTGGAAGCAAGCGAAAACAATAGAACGTTTTCATCTTACAGAATCCCACCCCAAAATTAGTGCGGTAGGTGGCGCGAGTAATTTCTTCAAGTGTCGTCGCAATGCATGATGGAACTTTAGCTAGTTGTATATAAAGATAAGTATAGGAAACTGTTGGATGGCTTAGTGTTTGGAAAACGTTTGGTTTCATTTAATTAGTTGTGATTTATTTTTTGTATAATACAACCTACTGAATGATGGGTAAATAAATTGGCAAACGTCTAGTAAACACCCAAGTCAATTGAACGCCACAACCACGTTAAAAAAGTATTTTGTGAAATTTAATGCCAATCGTTGATGTTAAGTGATGTTTGTTTTATTTTCAACAAATAATTCGTTTTACCCACACTCACTGCTTCTTAATCCATTTTCTTCGCTTCTGTCTGAATACACGTGAACGCACCATTGACAGTCTGCTACGTTCCTTCCGATACGCCATTGTCGTCGGCATATACGAATGCTAATGCATATTCTCATCGTCCAAACTCTACGCTATCAGGCACTGCCATGGACACCAGTGGGATTTTTTGGGTTTTTCTAATATACAATACAATTTGTTTTTTTAAATTAATTCTTAATGATTTGTTCGTTGTTGAAAATGTGTTTAGCAACAGTCAGTTTCGTTAGAAGCTTGCCATCCCGACAACCAATGAGATTACTAACAAATGAGCACAGGTCCACAAGACGTTCATCATCCACAGATGTGTGGTAGATCAAAAACCAAACAAAATCCAATAAAATAATAAAAACAATTGGTTAGGAACCATACAAAGTAGAAAATGAATAAAATGAAAACAGTGCAACAATCCAATGCTTCACATAAAATTGCGAAAAATAATATACATAATAGAAGTATGTAGCATTCACTTGATTAAGTCTAGTGCATACATTCAGCGACACTTACCATTAAGTGAGTTCAACGATCTCGTTGGAAGATGTTCATAATTTTCGCTGCCCGAGCCATCAGTGCCGGCGGTATTCTTCAACATATAACTTTCATGCCTTGGTGGAGGCTGTGGCAAATGGTGCATTGAATGCTCCAAAGTTCCTTCGCCAGAATCTAAGGTTACTGGCTCTTCCATGTGAAGAGTCTCTATCTCTGGTTTACGATCCCAGACTTTCTTCAAGAACGGTGTGTAGAATGCAACTGCAAGGAAAACAAAAACAGTGAGTACTTTCCAAAAAAAACATTTTGTTCGTGTTAATCGTACATTTTAAGGGTTGACCAGCTGACGATGTCATAAAGTGACCCCTATATCGGTCGGCGATAGAATTGCCTTCAGTTATTAACAATTGACACAATTCATTGTTGAAAAATGCATTAGCACCTCCGTTCTCAGTTATCGCAATGATTTGTATTGGCATGTTTGGAATGTTCATTGTAAAAGCACTGAAATTACAAAAAATTACGTTCCCAACTGGCTTCATAAACTTTAAAACACATTAACTTACTTTAAATTGGCTAAAGATGACTTTCTTTTGGTAGAGTAGAAGAGAATAAATCCGTGTATCAATTCATCGCGATACTGATTTGCTCCATGATAAGAAGAGATGATGAATTCAACTCGTCGCTTTGATTCCCCTAGGAATGTGTCTACCAAAATACTCCGATCTTGAGTAACGCTCGATGTAGACTCAGTTACTAGCGGGGCTAGGATACTCTCTGGAGAGTATAGATCACCGCAGAACATGCAAACGATTATTCGCAAGTCTGGATGATCTGGCTGATATGAATCATCGCATTTGATGTCTGATAGACGTAGGCTTATTATCAGATTGTTTAGGATCTCGTACACGTATTTTTGGTGTGGTGTCTGACGGTGACGATAGAAATTCATAGTGTCAATGAATTCACAGTGCAGCAGTTCAGCTAATCGTAGTCCCTCAGCTCGCAAGTAGTCGATTTCGTTCTCCTTTAAATCGTGCGGTTGATAGACCAATACAATTGGCAGATTTTCAAACCTGTCCTCTAATTCCAGATTGCATAACAAGCTGCGTTCCAGGTTGTCTTTAAGCGTTTCAAACGATTGTTGGTTTGAGTATACACAGATTAAACCTAGATGAGAGATGTTTGTGGTTAAATGTTGTTACAGTGTTAAAGCTCTTTAAAATGTAAGAATCAAGCAACCATTAAATAAAGATATCCATTGATGCGGGGCGGAATAAAAAACGTAGGTATATACGAAAACTAGATCCGAACTTATGGTTAAGTAGAGCATGGGTAAAAATCCCGCATAGTAAATCATTGAAAATAGAAAATAAACGTCTAGGCTAAAGCTCTGATCAAGTTTTAAATGAATGTCTGATAGCTCTGTGTTCAGTGCGATATATGTTAGAAGGACGAGGGTGGGCGGTGTTGCCGCAAATATGGAAACCGTTGTAAAAACCTTCAATTGCTCAGCATGTGCAGATTCACACCCGATCTCCAAACATAAATTCAAACTGCTATCCATCACTTCAAAACCAACAAAGCTTCTGAACTTGACGGCATCTCAGCTGAGTTCCTGGGAGCAGATCACCTCAGAGCGACTTGTATTCTACTTTCGTCAAAGCAGGCTATTTGGTCATTAATCCTAGGAACTGGATGGACATAGTTAATGGTATTATAGCAACTGACGCATCAAGGGTAAGAAGTATTATTCTGAAAAAGGCGACAATAGAGGAAGTCAAACTAAGCTCTGTGCCATCTGAAGCGGGAGCGCCTTCAAAAACCAAAGACGGAGTTGGTGGGGGCGATTTCTCCGAAAGTCCTAATCTCAAGCTCTCCTTCTGTCTGCCAAATTATTGTAGGATGTTCCAGGCGGAAATAATGGCGATAAAAGAAGTCTTATCTTGGCTCAAGAAAAACGTGATATCCGTTAAAGAGTTCTGCATATTTTCGGACAGCCAAGCAGCCATCAAATCCTTGGATTCGATCTCTATAACTTTTCTAGTAGCCCTCGACTGCTGATTGTCTCTTACGGAGATGGCCGAACAGTTCAACATTCACCTAATTTGAGTGCCGGGGCATAGAGACGTAAAAGGCACCCTAGGCAAACAATCGCTACTTGAAAACAAAAATTTAAGCTGGATGCTAACGAGAGTACAAATCTTAGGTGGACAAGTGTCACCACTTGTCTAGTGACAAAACAAATTTGGCCCTCAACAGATTGCATATCAGCACCACAATAGGTGTTATTACTGGACACTGTCTGATAGGACATCATGCCGTAGGGCTGGGCCTTTTCGCAAACGACTTCTGCAGAAGCTGTATGGATGAGAAATAGGAGGAAACTATTCCTTACTTTCTTTGTTCCTGCTCAGCTCTCTCCCGTGGAAGGAAGTTCCACTTGGGAGCCTTTCATTACAACGACTTGAGTGATCTGATAAACACAGACATCAGGAGCCTCTTACGCTTTATAAAGAGCTAAAAATGGTTCAACTATAGTAGCAAGATCTTATAATGCTCTTTTTTTTCGTTTTTCGTGGTATCACAATGGACCTTTGCTGGTCTATCTGTGTTCGCGTTTCCCTGGCTGGCAGCCACTTTCAATCAACCAACCATTATGTACTTGTATTTTCTTTCAGCACATGCCAGTAAAGGAGCTAAGTTTAGATATTGCTATCCTCCCTTTATATTGGTCGCGTGCACACAATTCTTGTTCTTCCATGTACGGGTTTAATTATTGTTCGTTCTGAATGGATTGTCTGTTGGAAAAGGCTGGGGATAACTGTAGCAGTTTACCTCCTGTTTATTTCCTTTTGACGACCAGACAACGGAATTTATGTGATTTATAAGTCTGCAGTGGAGATGCTTTTTATCTTTCATCTTTTGCTTATAGTTCACGGATCGGACCATTTCGCAGACACAGAATAAAAAGACGAATAAAAAAAGCTTAGACTCGATAGAACGCATACCTACAAAGATCTGCAAGCATATGCATCACAGGGGCCCTGAACTCAACTTCGCCTTAAACCTCCCTGACCACTGTAGCGTTTTTCAGACGGAAATTATGGCTATTCGCGAAGCAGCATGCCGACTTGCCTTGTATGAGATAGATGGGAAAGCTATCACTTTTTACATAGACAGTCAGGCAGCCATAAAAGCCTTGAATACACCAACAACCAGATCAAAGTTGGTAAAACAATGCTGGGAATATCTAGACGAGATTGCGGACAGATGTTCAGTCACTCTGTGCTGGGTTCCAGGTCACAGTGACATTCCTTGCAACTGCAAGGCGGATGAACTAGCCAGACAAGGCAGCGGCCTTCATGTAACTGATATCAGCGAAGAACCGCACGCTCAGTAAAAACCCTGCTCCTCAAGGAAGCATTAAAAATCACCAACAATAGATGGAACAGTATTGTTGACAAATTTGGCCGAAATTAGACGCCAAAAGAACTAGAAAACTCCTTTGTATTAATAGAAACAAAATTAGCTACGTCGTGGGAATACTAACGGGACATGGTCTGAATGGGAGTACCCTATAACGATTTCTGCAGAAGCTGCATTTTTTGTCTCTTTCTGAAGACTAAACCGCCAACGGGAAGAGCTGACTACTTCAGTAAATTTCACCCGTCGAACTTCCAGACTCCATCAGAAGGGATAGGCGGGGGGTTAGACTGCTTCGGTCTCACCTCGTCGATTTGCCCTGTCGCAGTCTGTCTTATCTGATCTGTACCAGCCACCCTCCTTACTAACGGACTGTCGGAGGGATAGGCGGGAGGTAAGACTGTTTCGGTCACCCCTCGCCCTTCGCGACCTCTCTTTTTCGGTACCAAGCAGTAGTTTCGAGTGCCTCAATCAAGCTGCTCTGCTCAGAACCATTTTCTGTCATGTGGACTGGTCGTCAAAAAGAAATAAACGGGAGGTAAACAGCTACGGTTACCCCCCAGCCTTTTCCAACAGACAACCCATTCACAGACTTTTGGTCAAGCAGGAAAGCTGACTGGTTCAATCACCCACTTCTGCCATGCACCAGTCTCCCTTCTTAGTGATGGCCGTGTCAGAGGCAATAGGCAGGAGGCAGACAGTTACGGTCGCCCTCCACCCTGACCCGAAGACTAAGTCGCAATCAGGAGATGTAAACATATATGTATACGATTTTGACTGCCTCAGTCACCACCAGGGACCTCTCTACGAGGTAAGACACCTGAATTTGCAAATAGCAACGGTATTCCCACTGTAACGCCGGCACATAAAATCTTTCTGGCCATTGCCCCCCCCCCCTCTCGTGCTTTCACAATGGACCACTTGATTATGGTCTAAGTGTGTCCCCCCTTTTTCTTTGGGACAGCCACCTTACGTAACCTAACCTAACTTAAGACTCTTCGAATCCATGTTATTGTGTGCAACTTTTGCTGCCTTGGCAAACATTACAAGAAAAATGTAAATAAAATGCAAGTGTAGCTCCCACCTTGAGTAAGAGCAAGCATGAAATAGAAAAACTTATTGAACTACTACAGAACATTGAATCCAACTCTTTTTAAAAGCTGAAAAGGCGTCAAAATTGATTGGCTATCGTCGAGTTTTTCAGACTCTGTAAGCAACTATTTCGTTAATTGTCCAATCCGTGTACATATAGACGCATCAGCTGTCCAGAATAATTTGAATCGTGTTACTGCTAACTTACGGAGTAGCTACTCTTTACACTCAATGAGTTTTTACTTCTTAGTATGCACTCAACTTTATTTATACCACGTTTTTATATCAATTATTATTTGATTTTAAGACGTACTCACCACTAGATTGAAAATCAATTGACTTAAAGGATTCCATATCACCATTCACGATGCGATAGTTGAGATAATATGTCTGATTATCGTAAATATACTCTCCCTCACTGCCAGCACTAACCCGAATATCGTTCAGCAAATCGCTGGCTAAATGCTCGGCTCCCATAATGAGCAGATTCAAAATACTTTCGGTGGATGGAGATTTCCATTTGTTAGATGTAAGCGTACTTGTCTTCTTAGTATTAACTATTCGTTCAATCATACAATCCATGCAGTTGGGGAAAGCAGGACAATGTTCCCTTATTGGACAATGTATAAAGCCAAGATGTTGGAACAGCATCACCTTTCGATCTTGATCCAAACGATCCAATAGTTTATACCTAATGATTAAAATAAAATTTATGACTGGCTCCTTATGGAAATATCTCTTTTAAGCGTATACCTCAAATCGTCTTGTAATACTTCAGTAATCTCCTTGATGTCGTCTTGTGTAATCGTTCCAGATGGTTCGATATTTTTAAAATGCTGAAACAGATCAGCATGCTCCAATAGTAGTTCCAAGAAATTATGCTTAGCTTTGTCAATAAGTTCTCGCTGATGATTGTCATAGATTTGTTGACAATCATGCTCGGATAGTGCTTCGAAACACTCGCGCCCCATAAAGAGTACACGCACTTCAGCCAGTTGCTTGCCTGGTGTAACATAGCCAGTCTCTTCTAGTAGCTTCTTAAACTGCTTCTTCCATCTGGAAAGTGTCAATTAGATATGAGGGTTAATTTAGCTTATAAGAAGCCAATCGATATCAAAGTTCTACCTTTTTGGCATCCTTGGAAAGCGAAATAATGAAAATGTATTTAATGCATTAGTTAATTGTAAAAAAAAAATTAAAATAAAGTTTTAATTATGTAGAATGCGACCAAGGAAAGCCAAAAATCTAATTATGTATATGATAGTAAGTAACTAACTACAAGAGAATGTACAAACGCTTTCGCGAACTATTAATCTATTATGTATGTAATTGGAAAGTGTTGAGCACTGGAAATGTCAAAAGAAAACGTTAAACAGTCATTGGATTTTGTGGAAAATGCTTGATTATGTCTTATTTGAGACAACATGGTTGCTAGAGCCTCTATTTCTTCTGGCACTGTCCAAACATTGTGCTGGGGGATGCTTCGGGAATATCGCTCAGGTGTCGCAAGTATGTTGACGAGAGTGTAGGACATGACACACCGAAGGTAAAGCTGCAGTATGTATATGCGACGTTGTTTTTTTTACGGACAAAATAAGAGCCCTTTCAATTTAGTTCCAATCCTCACCGAAGAAAAATTCGAAAGTCTGGTGAACAGCATTACAAGCACTGCTAGAGAAAGAAGTTTGTCGTCAACGCGTGGGCAGGTATATGAGGTTCGCGCATCACAAACGCAAGGGAAATATACTTCTTCAGGCGTTAGCTTCGTTAAATATCGTTAATTTATTCATTCATTCATTCATTTTCAATGGTCCGCTTGTCCATTATGTGGGTCGCGGGTGTAGGTTGCTCAAGTGGGCCCTCCATAGCTCGAGCTCGATTCTCTGCCATCGACTCTAAATCATCAAGGGCAATCCCCATACGGGTAGAGGAGAGATTATGAACTTGGTCCAACTATCTCATCCTGACAATGTTGGAAAAAACGGAAAATTAGAGAAGAGCATTTCTCGAAAACTTCTACTTAGAGGACGCCTGCCTGATGGTACGGATTCCATAGCACGTCGTGGGATCCTGGTTGGGGAAATTCGATTAACATGACCAAACCACCGAAGCATGGACCGCTCCGTTCGGTTCTGGACCTTCAACAGAAATTTAAGAGACTTTTGTGAACCATTCAAGTCTTTAAATGTTGCATGCAAAGAAAGTTCACAGTACACTCATGGCGATCACCAGGAAATCACCGAAAATGTGAAGAAGAAGAGGCTGTGTTTTAGACTATTCAAGACTGCCTGATATGCATGAAAAAAAACCGAATTAGTGAACATCTGCTCCAGAGAAGTTATAGAGGCAACTGCCGGAAAACACGCAGAATGTACAAACCGCTGATAGCTTGCGATACTCGTAGATGCACTGCTTACATTAAAATATCATCTAGAGGGTACTCAGCAGACAAGGCACCAAAGGCAACCGTTCCTCTGGCAAGTATGATGCAGGGCATTAGCGGGCGAATATACTAGATAAAAGATGAAACTTCTATCAGCAGATGTCTCTTCGTCGATGACACTGATGTTTACCAGTGTCATGGGAACGAAACCACTTAGACGAAATCGTAAGCAACTTATCGAATCAGGATCCTATAAAGCAGCGTCTGCAATGACTGTTATGGTGTCAATTGATATTATGTAGAAAAGAAGAACAAGAAATATGTATTTCACCAGAAGAACAACAGAAACACTCACGACCAAGAACAAAAACCCTGCAAGAATGGCAACAGATATAGAATCGATCTGACAAAGAGAGATGCACGTTTAGAATTATACTCAACATAAACAGAAGGACCCTTAGCAAATCATGCATGCTTTAAGGTGCCAGTAGACGATATGTAGAACGCCTCATATATATGTGGCTCTGACGTCAACAGAGAGTGCACAAAGAGAGCTTGTACACGGCATGTACCCATTGGGACCAGGGTTGTCAGGTTTTAAAATCCAGGATCGCCAAAAGCAAAATATAAAACGCCAAAAAATCGCCAAATTTCAAAATTTTCCACTCTCCAAATTCAAAAACCATAAAAATCAAGTGAATTCATGCAACTCGTAATTTTTACGTAAACAAAAACTTAATGCAAAATCCCCAAGCTCCTGAAACTCTGGCTGTCCTATTGTCATTTTGTACACCTTGTTCCAAAACTTCAAAACGTCTTCTTCGGGTACACTTTCAAGATATGTAGATAAAATTAATTTGACCAATTGACAGAAATTAATTTTTCTCACTGAGCCTCAGTAAGTTATAAGCTTTTGGGTGGAATCAAGCTTACAAACAGACTTTTAAAACAGGGTCGCAGTTGGCTTAAGCAAACGCCTGGCTAAAAATATCGCAAAGAAACACAAACGCTGTGTTGCAGTCAGAGAATCTTTTTCGCATTTCTCTTAGTAAAACCAGAATCAAATCGTTTACTTGCTTCTTATCTTCATTCACATGCTCTGTGCTACCAATGTTTTCGCGATTCCTCCAAAATCCGACCCTAAATCAATATCTTTCCAAGTTTTAAAGTTGTCTTCATTCTTTCATTATAATTTTAATATTTCGTCACAGATGTAAGGTTTGAGTGAAAATTATAAAAAAAAAAGAAAAAATGTGAGGATTTTGGTTAAAAAAAATGTAAATCGCCAAAGGCTAAAAATATCGCCTTTTTTGGGGTGCGTCGCCAAACCGATTTTCATGTCGCCAAATGAAATTTCAAATCGCCTGTTTGGCGATAAATCGCCACATCTGACAACCCTGATTGGGACCATTCGCTGACGTCAAAATGACGTAATCGTTTCGAAATCACATATTACTGGTGTATATGAAAAAAAAAAGGTTTTCATTAATATGCGTTTACAAGTGCGTTGATCAAGTGTTGACCCATATAAAGGGTGTTTTTTTAGAGGTAAACAACTTAAAGTTGGAAACACTATTTTAACTGGCGGCCATTTTTTCAGCTGTCAAGTGATTTATTTTTAGTTTGGTTTGGCATTTCAACATGAATAGACTGACGCCTGAAGAAAGCTTTCAAATTGTGCAAACTTATTTTGAAAATCATGGTTCTCTTCGAAATATGTATTGCCGTTGATTCCAAATTTCATAAGCGAATTTTGTTTAGTGATGAAGCTTACTTTTGGTTGAATGGATACGTCAATAAACAAAATTGCCGTATTTGCAGTAATAATAGTCCTCAAGTGTTAGCCACCGTTACATCCACCCACAAAAACTGACTGTTTGGTGTGCTTTATGGGTTGGTGGAATAATTGGTCCGTACTTCTTTAAAAACGATGCTGGCCAGAAAGTTACACAGTCAATGCTGACCTCTATAGAGCCATGATTACTGACTTTTTCGTTCATCAATTGAACAACCATGATGGCAGGAGCTATGGTTTCAACAAGACGGCGCAACATGTCACACAGCTCGTGCCACAATTGATTTATTGAAGGAAACGGTTGGTAACCGCATTCATAGTTTCACGTTGCGGACCCCTAAATTGGCCTCCAAGATCGTGCGATTTAACGAAACTTGACTATTTTCTGTGGGGATATGTGAGGTCGCTAGTCTATGCCGATAAGACCGAAACGATTGACCACTTGGAGGCCAACATTCGCCGCGTTATTGCCGATATACGGCCACAAATGTTGGAAAAAGTCATTGAAAGTTGGACCTAGACTACGTCTGAGCCAGCCGTGGCGGTCATATGCCAGAAATCATATTTAAGTTATAACGCCAGAAGATTATCTTTCGAGTAAAGTAAATTTCATGTCAATTTAAAAAAAAAAACATATTTATTTTATTCCATTTGAAAGTCCAATACATCTAAAAAAAAACACCCTTTACAACTAATGGATCAACACCGAACCAATCGAATACATCGCAGACCATTACTTTCTTTCCTCCATGCTTTATGGTCTGAAGCGTGTACTTTGGCTGCAATTCTTTGTTTGGAGGACGCCTTACATACACTTTTCCATCGGATCCAAATAAATTAAACTTGGACTTGCACTTTCGGCTCTTCCTTGGGCTTTTGTTGACATAATGTGTTTTTTTTTTTTTTTGTGGAATAAGATTTCACGAGGATTTTGTTCTACGGCGCAGCGCCTAATAGCCCCGGCCGTGAATTCTTCATGGAGTTTAGGTGCAACAATCTCCCTAATTTGTATGGACATCAAAAATGGATTGGCTCTACTTGTCCGGTAAATTTCTCTTTGGAGTTCTTTTGCGCCCAATCTCCTTTCTTTTGCGGTTCTCAAAACTCAGGGTCTTCTTATAGAAACATGTATTTCCCCCAAAATGAGCTTCGTAAAACAACCAAATCTTTTCGCTATCAACGCCATTGATTCGCTTCCATCAATACAAACATTTCATTGCTGCGAACAAAATGACAAAGTTTCAGAAGCACAAAATTAGCTAGTCTGATAATCTATATATATAAAAATGAGTTTTAAAATGTGTTCGGATACGTATAACTTGAAAACCACCGACTCTATTGCGCTCAAATTTACAGATAATCTTAGGTATTACCCCAGGAGTGCACTGAAGGAGATTGGTCAAAATTGGACAAAGGGGAGTGGCACCTACCATACAAAAAAAAAACTCAAAATCGTATATCTCGAAAACTGCCAAATCGATTAAGCTCAAACTTACAGATAATCTTAGTTATTGGCCCAGGAGTGTTGCTGTGAAGATTGGTCAAAATTGGACAAAGGGCGTGGCATCGCCCATACAAAAAAAACATTCAAAATCTTATATCTCGAAAACCACCGAATCAATTGAGTTGAAACTTACAGACAATCCTAGGTATTGGCCCAGGAGTGCTCCTCTGAAGATTGGTCAAAATTGGACAAAGGGCGTGGCACCGCCCATACAAAAAAAAACATTCAAAATCTTATATCTCGAAAACCACCGAATCGATTGAGTTGAAACTTACAGACAATCCTAGGTATTGGCCCAGGAGTGCTCCTCTGAAGATTGGTCAAAATTGGACAAAGGGCGTGGCACCGCCCATACAAAAAAAACATTCAAAATCTTATATCTCGAAAACGACCGAATCGATTGAGTTGAAACTTACAGACAATCCTAGGTATTGGCCCAGGAGTGCTCCTCTCAAGATTGGTCAAAATTGGACAAAGGGCGTGGCACCGCCCATACAAAAAAAAAACATTCAAAATATTATATCTCGAAAACCACCGAATCAATTCAGTTCGAATTTGCAGACAATCAAAGGTATTGGCCCAGGAGTGGTCATTGGCCAAAATTGGACAGAGGGCCATGGCGCTACCAAATTGGATACTTTCTTCTACGGATTTGTTCGTAATTGCTACCCGAAGGTTTAGGAAAAAAAAAAATGGAAAAGTAATCGATTTGTTTTGTTTCTCAAATTGTTGATTTCCAAATTTCAATTGTATCTTTTTCGTTCGTTAACTTTCTTCACTGGCTATTACAAAGGTAAATTATTGATAGTGAAAAATTTATATGCGATTTATACAAAGTGATGATCATTTATAGTTCGATATTTGTTACGATGCCAAGAAGAGATAATGGTAACAGTAGCCGGCGTTCTCAGAATGCAACGCGACACAGAAATATCGTAGCACGTCGAACGGAAGACGAACGTGCTATTGAAAGGGAATCAGCGCGAATCAGAATGATTGAAAATCGACACAGAAGAAGAAGAGATATTCGTGCTCGGCAAAGTGATGAAGCAAGATCGCAACGTGAGACTTTAGAACGACAACATCAAATTCCTCCGGTGAACAATGAACGCGCAGCCTTTCGATATGAGCCAATCATTCAATACAGTGCGCACGCATCAGTTCAATTCGGTCAGATGTCTGTCGTTTGTCCGCATTGCAATGCAGTTAAATTTGAGAAGGAACCGCCTGGATTGTGTTGCGCGAGCGGCAAGGTGAAATTACCAGAATTGCTTCCACCACCAGAGCCATTGCGCACGCTGCTTTACGGTGAATCTCAAAATTCGAACCATTTCTGGCAACATATCAAGATGTACAACGATTGTTTTCAAATGACGTCGTTTGGTGGTGAAATTGTAAATGAACGAAATTACAATCCAACATTCAAGGTAATTACACCAACATACTACACACAGTAAACGATACATCATGATATAATGCAAAATACAAAAATTACAACATTTGCTTCCAAATATACAGATTCATGGGCAAATTTTTCATCTTGCTGGATCACTGTTGCCGAATCCAGATCAACAACACAAATATCTTTAACGGATTTGCCGTTCCAGTTCAAACGCATTCAGTTCCCAATGAAACTTGCATTTGCGATGACCATAAATAAGTCACAAGGGCAGTCGCTGAAAGTGTGCGGCATAAATCTGGAAATGTCATGCTTTTCACATGGCCAGTTATATGTGGCGTGTTCCCGAGTTGGAAAGCCATCCTCACTCTTCATTTATGCTCCGGAGCATAAAACAAAAAATGTTGTATATCATGCAGCATTAAATTAAATGGAATCATTGTTCTATTCTTTTCTTTTTCATTTCAAATAAACTAATAGAATTCCATTAAGGGTGGGTCTCCCTCAGCTACGAACTCTGTCACGTAAACGTGTTTACATGTATTAGTACACAGAATTTAAAATAGCCGAGCACACCCTCCCTTACCAAGATCACAATTGTGACTGCAGAGTGCAGACTCGCTCAGCTCAATTAATAAAAATAATACAAAATTGTCTGCACAACAAAACAAATCAAAACAACCAAAGGGAAGGGAAAGGGACAAGCTGTGCTTGCTGTTGCTATTGCTCCTGTTGCTGCAAACGTTGTTTATCTAATACACTGAAACCAAAAGTGTGTGTGATATAGATTTTCCTAACGCACACTTATGAATATCGCCTTCATCATAGCGACGTACAATCGCAATCGTAAGCACAAATCGAAATATTTTAATAATAATATCCAAAGTCCATAATATGTATACAAATTTTCATTCCTGACCTTAGCTTTTATTTTTTGGCATTTTATGCTGGCTGTTTATAAAAACCTGTTAGGGCTAGTTTGTTATTATTGCTTTGTTTTGTGGGTTTGGGTTCCTTTTTAGTATATCTACATATTATATATTTATATAGAATATAAATCCTATCCAAAAACAAATGGCTGCAGCCCTTCTCGCACCATTTATGGATGTAGGTATGGATTATCTAATTTAATAAAAAGTTTGTCCTGACTGATTGGGGACGCCTAGCCCAAATGGTAAGAGCCGAACTCAAGTTTCATCAAAGTTTATATAGGAAAATTCATATTTTCCATTCGATTGATGGATGGATATATGTACATATTAGGGTGGTCCTTATTCCTAAGAAAAAATTTTTTTTTCTTTAATTTCGCGGGGCACCACGTCATTTGAATATATACCATAAGAAAGTATTTCAGTATTTTTTTCGAATTTTTTAAGTGACATTTAGAGGTCGCTACCAAGGTTTGAAGTTTAAATAAAAAGGCAAGATTTTACTTTACTGCCCATTCGAAAACATTCGAAAATAACGGTTTTTTTGCACAGTCCGATTGATTTCAGTGCCCTAAACACAAATCTGAAAAAAAAATTGGCTGTCTCTCACCGTTTGGGCGTGGCACGCCCCCAAAGTTTCAAAAATACCATATGAAATAGTACCAACATTTCAAGAACGGAGTGTATTGGATTGTGATGAAACTTTTTTTATAAGTTAACTGCACATTTAGGGAATATAAAAAAATTAATTTTACAAAAATTGGACACTCCATTCCTGAAATTTTGGTACTATTTCATATGGTATTTTTTTAACTTTGGGGGCGTGCCACGCCCAAACGGTGAGAGACCGCCAAATTTTGTTTGAAGATTTGAGTTCAGCGCATTAAAGTCAATCGGAATAAACAAAAAAAAGTATTTTTTTCGAATGGGCAGTAAAGTAAAATCTAGCCAATAAAAACTCAAAATCTGTATTTGTTAGATTCTTTTATTTTTATAGCCAGGACATAAAAAATATTACAAAATTATTGTTTTTGTTACTATGAATTAAGTAGATATTTCAATCATTTATTTTTAAGATAGAAGGGTTGACTTGTTAGTATTAGGGAACTTTTTCCTCTTACTTACTCTTACTCTTTTACCAACAAAAGCAAATATTGCTTTTTGTTCTTCATTGGTTGTAATTAGTTCTTCATTGGTTGTAATTAGCTAGTAGCTTTACTGAGTCCGCTACTTGTAGACAACATTGTAAGTTGAAACACGTTACTATGACTTTTACAAATAAAACACGTGAGTTTTTCCTCTTAGGGAGCGAAATAAAAAGACGCGTGGCTAATAACATAGCCTAGATGAAACTGACTTGGCTATACTTTATTTTAAATCAAGAAGAACATGGTACATAATAACAACATCGAACGATGCTGTTCCGTTTCTACTAGATAACCAAAATACCGTTTAACGCACTTTGGTAGCTTAACAACTAGAACTAAAACTAGGTCATAATTATATGGGTATATAACGGTACAGAAGAGAGGTCGTGGGTCGGAAGGGATAAGAACCGATTGTCTATGAGAGTTTCACTTGCATGTAAAATGTAATATAAACAATTTAACACCTAAATGAAACATGAGTGAAACCATCATTTAAGCTGTCCTTCAACGTTTTTTGTAAAAACTTTGACAGCTGGTAGCGACCTCTAAATCTTAACAAAAAAAAAAAAAAAAAAACCTATTTCATATTTAGAGGTATATAATCAAATGAGAAAGTGCCCCGGGGATAATTCAAAAGTCGAAAAATAAGGACCACCCTAGTACATATGTATGTCCTATATGTACTACTCCCAAATAGTGTTTGAAAAAAAAAAATAATAATAGTTTTTGGCTTTTTTGGCATTTTTTTTAATTATCCCCCTCCACCCTTTAGAAGAGAAAAATTACTTATTGTAATTATCTTCACTCTACAGAGATATGACTATAATGAGATCAATTTTGTAGATATACGGCAGCATCATGCGGAAAAAAAAAACAAGTAAAAGTGTTATCATCGGCCTGGCCGATGCTTTGATACCCTCCACTGTATGTACTGTACAGGTAAACGCATGTGTGGTTTTGTATGGGAGGTACCAGAACTACTTGACCGACATTGCCCATTTTCAATACCAACGCAAAAAGTGGTCTGGGGCAAGAAAAAGTGATTTTTTTGCCTATCGAAATCGGCATAAGAGTTGAGGTTCCGAAATATATCTGGGCCTTCTTTAGGGTTCCACAGCTTAATAAATTTGAGAACCGCTGCTGTAGAACACTGTTTTTATATCGTGAATGAGTTACCTGGACAAGGTTAAAGTGCAACAAAACATTACCCAGTTCTATATATGTACTAATTTGCCTTCAAATTTTGTTATTTACGATGACCCAAAATTGCATTTAGGTAGTTTGATTTGAACTCAACTCATAATAAAAAAAATCATCATTCACCTCCCATCTCCCACTCCCATACATATTCTCAAATCTTCTCAAGCCCTCAATCCATATCAATCATCATTCATCATCCCTTAAAAATATTCCGCTCTCAATATAATTTTTCATTTCGATTTGATTTCCCTATCATATTCATAATTATGTTACGTACGTGTACCGTTTTGTAGGTAACGTCTACGATGATATTTATCCAATCTGCCTCTATGCCTCACAATCACAATGCTCGATTGACTTCAAACAACAACAATAATATTATTAAGTAATTAGTATGTATCTATCAGAAAACCAAAAAAAGGATCCAAACTTGTTTTCGCCATATCCCAGTGGCAACGAATGCGGCAAAACAACAATCTGCAAATTACAGACTCTCGCGAGAGAGCAAAATTATAGAGAAAGCGATTAGCGCTGTGTCGGATATTTTGTGAACTACATTGCATATGTGAGCGTGAGTTCTGAAACAAAAATGAAACTGCTGTTAAATTGTTAACTTTTCAAAATGCAATTTTAACTATTTTATGAACCAAATCTTTAATTTGTATTCATTGAACGGATACATAAATGTTTGAATGTTATTCTGTTTTGAAAAGCTGACAAAAATAAGTTCTGGTTGCTCTGCAAACACTGTTTCCTTTTGGTCACCTTAATTTGCAGATTATAATAGTTAAACTCAAAAAATCAAAATTCGAAGACGGTCACTAACTAATTTAACCCATTAACTATAAAATAAAATCATAAAAAAAATAAAAAAGTTCCATTTAGATATTGCCCCACCGGGGCGAAAAAAAAAAACACCCAAAAAATGACGTTTTTGGGACTTTATGGTACATAAAAGTCAAAAAATTAAAATTCTAAGACGGTCACTAACAGCGTCTATTTATTTACTGTCGAAAGCCGTTTACTGCAATCAATTATCTCTTAAGCCCTGCAAGCCCCATCGGGGCGAAAAATCATATACCCTCGAACACCCAGCCTTAAATTGATACTTGATTTTATTATATTTTCGCAAAATATTGGACGGGCAAAATTCAATAATTGAAAAAAAAAAATCTAAATAAATCTTTAAATATTTAAAATAACTATTTTAGGCAGAACAACGTTTGCCGGGTCAGCTAGTATTTTTAATATTTTTCCCCATCTTTCAACGGAGCACTTCGATTTTCATGGCGGAGCGCCAAGTGCTCGCCAGAGCACACTTTGGGAAACTCGGCTTTAGAGTTTATGTGCAGAGATTCGGCCATGATGACAGACAATCCTTATTGTCCGTAGTGTACAGAAACAATTAAAGTTGCTTAATTTTCCCCACGTTATAAACAGAATACATGACGGGGTATACGATGTGGTTGGTACATAGACAGAACATCCTATTGACAGTTATTGTGCAAGCAGAAAGCGTGCAGCGGTCAGGTGAGAGCTCTTATTTAGATCATAATGATGAAGCTGGTCGTAAATTACAGTGTTATGTTCTGGTTTGACGCGATTATCGACAACTGAAATAATGTAAGTGGTATTACTGCCAATGAAAGTCCAAGGTATACAGCGGATTAGTACTTCACATTAGAAGCAAATTGCAACTAGATCTTGCATACAAGAAATCGACACACAACGTCTATTGTCTCTTTGTAAAAAGTGTTGATCATTAGCTTCCATAATTGTTCTGTTTTGAGACATTTAGATTCTACACTCCCGCTCATCTGAACAGGTTCAACATTATTTAAAAAGTAAAATAACGATATCTCTGTAACCAACTTGCCGATTTTAATGAAATATTTTTTTTTGTATAGAATAATCAATTGTTAATGAAAAACGAAAGTTTGCGGTCTCTAACATACGTATATATATTTTTATTTTTATTTTTGGAAAAACATGTTAAAAAAATCCCATTTATTTTGGCTCATCAGAATAGGTTCAAGGGCAATGACTCTAGTTTGTGATCTACAACGATTATGTAACGACGTCAATTATTTTGCTTTTTTAAATTGAAAGTAATTACAGCCGTTTTTTTCTAAAATTGGTCGCGGAAAGCAAATAAACAACTTTGAAAAACGCCAAATAAAGGAATACTTCAAATTTGGTTTAAAGCCGGGCCAACTCGCTTAGAAGATTTGCCGAAGTCATAATGTAATTGGTAATTTTATTCAGAATGAATTAAGCTATAATATCAGTATGAAAGGAGGGGCTCAATATGCGACAACATCAACAGCCAGAAGACTTATCATCTGAACTGGTTCAATTTCCCAACGTTCTGCTGCTAGAATCAAGGAAGAATGCGGTGCTAATGCAAGTCTGTCATCTGAAAAAAGCATTACTCGGAGTGCCAAGCATTTAAAGAGACTGAAGGTGAAAAAAGAACACATCTCAATGATGTGCGCAAAGCTGCACGACTTCAGTTTGCTCGAGAGCATATGACGTGGAACAAGGAGTGGCAGATTGTCGTGTTTTCCGATGAAAAGAAGTTCAACCTGGATGGACCGGTTGGCTAAAACTATTACATTCACGACCTGCGAAAGGATGAATGAGTTTTAGGTAGTCACCACACCTGTGCATCAGGGCCATTACGATGTTCCGCATAAATCATATTATGGGACTTGTGACTTTGTGAGCTGCAATTTGTTACATCGAAAATTTACGCGAATATATACAAAACTATACTAGGAAATGCTTTTCCAAATTTTTCGAATATTTTTGAACGGATTCCATGGACATCGGCCCCATTCATACCTATTGGAGTGTTGTTAAACAGTCGATAAAGGATCAAAATGTGAAATATTGCTCGAGTGGTTGTCATACTCCCCGGACATAAATATTATTGAAAACGTTTGGGGTCTATTGTCAAGAAAAGTATATGAGGACAGGGAACAATTTGATAATCCTGCAAGCCTAATTACGCCATTAAAAAAGCCGGGTCAACAATTTCACTTGGAATTATTGAAAAATATTATAAGTATTTTCCAAATCGTATCTATGAAGTTATATTAAACGAAGGAGATAGTACTACATACTAAATTATACTTAAATATGAACCTAAATGTTAAAAACAACCAAAGTTGTGAATTAGTAGGTACTTAATATAATTTTTTTTAATTTTTAATTTTTGAACCTATTCAGTTGAGCCAAAATAAATGGTCATTTTTCGATACGTTTTTGGAAAAATAATCATAAAAATATAAATACGTGTGTTAGAGACCGCAAACTTTCCTGTTTCATTAACAATTGATAATTCTATAAAAGAAAATTAATTTCATTAAAATCGACAAGTTGGTTACAGAGATTTCGTTATTTTACTTTTTAAATAATGTTGAACCTATTCAGATGAGCGGGAGTGTACATTCAGTTTTACAAATTAATACCAAGGTCTAAGGTATCCTCTAAGATGCACTCTGATTTGCTTTTGACAGGAAAAAAGTGCACTTGGTCCCAAAATTTGTTCGTCATCGACCTATGCCATGTATACTACTGGATGACATCAAAAAGGAAATGGATTAGTTGACTGTAGCTGAGATAAAATAAAAGCGGTAAGTCGTACTCAGTGCTCCGATAATAGTGCAGATCGATGGAGATCAGTCGAATGTAAATTCACAAATCCATAAAAACCCTATCTCATGCATTCGTGACATTTTCAATAGACTTTGTAGAAGGAATTATAAACAAAGATCTTTCGGGTGTTTATTTCCAAACCGCGTTGAACAACGAGTCAAAAGAAATGGCTGCAATCATCACAATATGTAAGAATGTCAACGTCTTTCAGTTGGCATGTGCACCGTGAGAGAGATATTGTAGCCACTGTTTCCCGTAGCTGACCTTGCCGTGGCTGCGAATTTAAACAACATCGTTGTATCGGTTATAGATAGCATGATCCAAAGAACATTTACATGATCACGCGGATTTATATAGCGAAAAGTGAATCAAATCATATTTTGTAAAGCTAGTTTCTGATTTGACCGTGCACTCGGACTTGCATGCAATGTATTTTATTTCGATTTCGTTGTCGTTAATGTTTTCAATTCTATTCAACGTCAAAATGTCCCACTTTCACGAACAACTAAAAAGTAGAACCCAGGTGGGAGCCAATGTGAACTTCCATAACAATCAAGTTGCCAAAAATGATATAAAATATATAAGAAAAAATGCACAAATGTATACCATCACCAATTATTGTTAATCCTCTTATAGGATTCTATGCATGCTATTAAAAGGATGAATGTCATCAAAGCACAAAAAAAAACCACTAGTAGTACTTATTCAATAAAAAGTAAACAACAAATCTTACTCTAATCTCTTCTGTTCCTGTTGCAGAGCATTCATATGATTCTTAAAAACAGTCTCGGCCTCTGATGTATCCAAAATATCAAATGGTATTCTTGCCTCGTCTTCAATATCACTGACATCACTCAAATCGGTCCACGGTGCGCGTTGGCAATCGAAGAAATACTGATCAAACTCCACATGATTTCTTATATAATTCCTCACAGAATTCCAATCCTCATCGGTTTCGATATTAAACGTATTTATATCGGGAATAATATCTTGCAAAGCACCGACAAAACCATCCATATACTGCTGAAGACGCTTATTCAAATGATCATCGCGCAGTTTCTTCATGTGCCGTCGGAAGATCCTCTGACCTGCCTCTTGGCCGAATAAATCCAAAAATTCATTCCACTCCCTATGCTGGGCCAGCAACTTTGAACCATGTGACCACAATGTATGATAGTCGGTTATTTGATTTCGAATCAACTTAGCCACCGCCTCTGTTCTGGTATCCAACAATTCTTTGCGTGTTCGTGCTGCCTCAGCGTAGGTTGTGATTTTTGTACGATTCTTAGTCTTATCAATGAGTTGCGCCAACAGTATAAAAGCCATATCGATGTTAATTGATTCGTGTGCTGATGTTTCCACAAGTTGAATGGCACCTTTGTATTCCTTGCGCTGACAGATCTTCTCTGCCTCACGAATATACGCTTCGCTGGCGTCGTCATTTTTAGTCGTAACCAATAGTATTGGCTTTTTCGTCTTAAGCAAATTTATAAGAATGTTGTGAACAAATTCCACTTGTTTCTCAAGTGAACGGTTCGGAACAGGACTCACGTCAAAGACAACGATAAAGCCATCGATTGTTAGACGTCCGTCTGGCAATACCTTCTGTTCATATTCCTTTTCAATTCCTAACTGACTCTTACAGACGTACATCAGCTTCTCAGCAGATGCTACTTTTGTGGTAGTGCAACGCTTGTAATATGGTTCCATTTTTCCAACTTTGAAGGGCTGGAATGTGGCATCATCAATGAACTCAGTTTGCTCTACAACATTGAAATTGTATTCGACTCCTTCGTCTGTGGTTTTCTTAACTTCACCCCAATAGAGGAAGTGGTCGTTGTTGACTATGCGACCACTGAAATCCGACTGTAGAAGGAGATGTTGCAAAAATAAAAATAAAAATATAAATTGTTAAAGTAAATGTGCAAAAGCAATTAGTGGGGACCATTTTACCTGACTCAGCACAGATATATGATCGATAAAGTAATCATCTGTCATTGGGCGTATGAAACGATTGCATAGGCATGACTTCCCTACGCCCATCTGTCCTTTTTCCTTTTCATTACCGGAGAGGCCAACCACACTCACGTTGACTTGCTTCATGGCAAACTTGTTTACCTGAAAAAAAAGAGAACAAACAAAATTTAAAATCTTTTCGCATTTTTAGTCTACAGCTAGAAACGTAATCTATACTAGTCAAGGTGTTAAAATAGAGATTGTGCCTAAAGTGTTACTGTATTAATTGGCAGTATTGTATCTGTTCTGCTCCAATTATTGCAGCACTTGGAAAGTAACTACCACTATCATGAGAAAGCTGCAATCGTTCGTTAACTGGTTTTTGCTTGTTATAGAACAGGTTAAGAACCAAGAACCAATAGCATTATTTTTTTGGCAGTGAATGAGAAACACATTTTCATTTTTTTCATCCATTCATTCATTTTCTATGGCCTGCTTTTCCATTAAGTGGGTCGCTGGTATAGGTTGCTCAAGTGGACCCTCCATAACTCTCGATTGATTCTCTGCCATCGACTCTAAATCATCAAGGGCAATCCTCATATCGGAAGAGGAAAGATCTAACCATCTCTCATCTTGGGTCTACCTAAAGGACGCCTGCCTAATGGTGCGGATTCCATAGCACGTCTTGGGATCCTGGTTGGGGACATGCGTTTAACATGACTAAACCACCAAACCATGGACCGTTCCGTCCGGAGAAGTATCTGAGAAACACATTTCGAAAACTAAATATGCCAATGCTCTGGGACTCCTTATCCACTGTGGAACAAGAGCAGGTCGAACTAGAAATAAATCGCATACAGCAGTTGAGGAGGATTCACGTCAATTAAGGGAAGAGTTGGAAAGAGCCAAAGCTAGAAACAGCGCACGATGGCGGAGAGGCTCTAAGACCCACAAGGAGGCACAGACTTAAGCAAAAAATAGAATATTCAGGTAACTAGCCTTGATCACAGACTTGAGCAACAGTCGGTGTTGAGAATATGGAAAAAAACACTTCTGCAGAACGGACAAAGACCACCCAAATTCTGCTTTCATGCAGAAGGGACCATTAAACTTGTACAATGAAACTTAAAACTTCCGTCTATCCGACCCAAAATGTAGCGAAGAAAGTAATTTTTTCTTTCTTAACTCCAAGTGCAAGAAAGCTGGCGACAGCCTGATGAACGTATCAGAAGACAACTTGTTCGAGAGAATACATCAATTAATTTTCAATATTATGATGGGAGTAAATTATGGCTTCTTCTCGATCCACAAGAAGGGAGACTCTCTTCACTGCGGAAACTATACAGGCATCAGTCCCCTACATACAAGATTCTGTCTGTCGTACTGTGTGAACGCCTGAAACCATGTCTCCAAATAATTGGCCATTACCAGTGTGGTTTTAGGTCAAGTAATTCCACGACCGACCAAATACTTACACAACGGCAGATCCTAAAAAACATTGCAATAGACGGAAGACATGCCTCCAGTATTTTAGACATTCGCACATTCAGAGGTGAGAACATCAACTCCGACTATGTACTACATAGCAGCTACCACGGTACGCTTGAGTAAACATCGATTAGTCCAGCAATGAAAAAACACTGAGAGAAAGTTCGACGTGAAAGGCAGAAATCGACAGCCAGAGCCTTTGCCGAATGCGTTTCCTATTAATATCTCAAGATGTCCCCTTTTACCAGATTCATCCTTAAGACCAATTGACACCATTGCGCAATCAGCAGTGTCACCTATTTACCAGGCAACCACCTAAAAGAAAAGATTGGCCTTTTGACGAATGCGAGAAAACCCATGCGGGAAAGCAGAAGGCATATCTCAAAACGCCACAAACAAAGGAAAAAAGAACAACACAAACTTCTTTGGATAAAAAGAAGGAACACGAGAAACACGTCATTAACTCGATAGGGGCATCACTCCTGAACTTCAAGGCTTTATCGACCGAGTAGAAACCTGTAAATATAAACAAGGGAACGAGGGAAACAAGCGAAGGGATCGTAGTAAAATCACAGTCGGTTCTGAAAATTTAGAAGAACGATTTCTCTAAACTGTTAGACGGCGACAATGACCAATATCTCGCTATCAGGTAGTATGAGCTAATCAACATTGATGCTGATAGGGAACAATCCCGTAAATCCGACCAATTTGGTAGGAAGCATCAAGCATGCTTGTCGGCCGTTGTTCAAGTCTTATAGGTTCGGTTTGATCTGCGTCAACTGCAGGGGCATTATGTCATCTCAACATCGTATACAAGATTCTGTCTGCAATAGCCTTAAACTTCTAAAGCCAATGGTCAACAATCGTATTGGTCCTTATCCGTGCGCATTTGGGTGGCAAAAGTCCACCCTCGACCAATTATGCACACACAGACAATCTTTTTTTTTCTGTGTTAGGCTCTCTCCGCATGCTTTCGGGGCATACGGACTAAAACTCCTCCCAACCCTGGGATCGCTCTTCGCATTACTTTGAGGGGGCTGTAATCATACCCTTTCGTGGCGACGTAGCGCAGTGGTTAGTGTGCTGGACTACTGTGCGAGGGATCCCAGGTTCGATCCCCGGAAAAACACAAATACCATCTCAAAGTTTTTTCTACTGCGCCACCTCTCGCGAACGTCTGACAAACGTCCGAGAGTATGACTGTCATGAAAAAGCTTCTCAATTCAGCCGTTCGGACTCGGCATAAAATTGTAGGTCCCTTCCATTCGTCCCAAACATAGAAACTCACACAAAACGAATGGTTGCGAGAAGCTAGGCCTTGGGTGTCACCCGCCTGTTGCGCCACCTATTTATTTATTTATTTAATCATACCCTTTCGGGCTCACGTGCTTTTCCGGTATTGTCCTTCTTCTTTTTTTTTTCTTCTGAGAATATCTTCCACAAACTGGGAAATTTTTCCCCAATTCAAGTTGCTCGTCAGCATTTTGTCAACTATGTTTTCTGGGTTGAAGGCACCAATGCTGCTTTCCAAGACTGTGGTTGGGCTTCCTATCTTATGCAAGTCAAAAATGTGTAATGTTTGGAGAGTCGCCGTACTGGAAGGCTGGGCAACCGTTTTGCCAATCTTATGAAGAAAGGCGTTCAAATTTCCGTGTCCGGTAAGGAACTGGGTGACGAAGTAGTTGTAGTTCCACTCAGCCACATTTCTTATCAGCCTCGCTGTCCACCTTCCTCTGCTTTCCGAGCTCCAGCGCTCTTGCCACTTCTGTATCGTTTGCTGCTCTGTTTGGTCGATTGCCGCTTCCAATCTTATTTCCGCCTTGTTGTCGTGGACGTACTTCCTTTGTGCCGCTAGGAGGTCGATGGGAGTCACTCCAAGGACGGCTGGTTCCGACATCGTTCGGTAAGAGCTAGCCACGCGTAGAGCTCCACGTCTTTGCACTGCCGCCATCTGCTTCCGGTACTTTTCTTGTCGAAGCGCATCTGCCCAAACCATATAGGAGAATCTCATCTCACTTCCATATAGGAGAATGGCATGCGTTGTCGATATTAATAACCTGCGCTTGCTTGGCGTTGGACCACCTATGTTCGCCATTAATCTGCTGTGTGATGTTGTAACTCTGTTGCCAGAAAGCTAGTTTTGTGTCGATACCTCACCACCTTACTCTTAATGGGGCTTCAGAGCAAATTTGGAAGTCGATTTGCGTGGGGATTCTCTTCTTCGTCAGAGGGACTATCTCAGTTTTTTTCTGTTGCCAAACCGTGCTCATCCATCCAAAAATTTGTTCGTCGCATGACTTGGTTCAACTTTCTTTGCGCGTTTTCAGAGTCTCTTGCCGTTATCACTGCGGCGATGTCGGCTGCGTACCCAACGAGGAAGGTATCTTCGGGCATCTCCATCCGCAGTATGTCGTCATAGGAGATATTCCAGGGGTCTGGCCCCAAAATTGATCCCTGTGCTACTCGAGATGTTACCTCCGTCATTCGTAGGCCTTCTGTGCTCTAGTAAATCAGCTCCCGATTCCTGAGATAGTCTTTCACCATATGTGATAGGTAGACTGGGATGTTGCATCTATTTTCTAGCGCATTTAGTATATCGCTTCACCTAGCTGAATTGAATGCAGTGTTGCCATCAAAACGATCTTCTTAGAGCGGTGGCTTCCCTGTTAACCACTTCTTCAATAGCTCCGACCGTAGAGCGTCCTTTCCTGAACCCATACTGCCTTCCTGCCAATTCTCCTGCTCCATGTACTGCATCTGTGAGTCGTGATTTCAGTAACTTTTCCATGAGCTTCCTAGCAGTGTCCAGCATACATAAGGGTCTGTACGCAGATGGGGAGTCTAGAAATGGTATCTGCAACCGAAGCTTTTTCAAGCCCTGCAATTGCAATTATGTCTCCCGCTACAGCCTGCTCTACTGGAATGTGTTTCAATGGGTCTCCTTTTCCTTTGCTGATTAGTACCAATCTTTGTTTTTCAGTTCTTTGGGAAAGCTCCTTCTTCAAGACAACTGTTGTACATGTTGAGCAGCAGTTTAGGGCATTTTTGGACAGTCTTTTTTATTACTTTCGCTGGAATTCCGTCTGGGCCGGGTGATCTTCTGTTTTGTATTGTCTGCACGGCTAATCGCAGCTCTTCTTCACTAAAACCTGGAGTTTCCTGTCGTGGGGCTGGTGTGTTGTCGGGAGGCCTGACCGGATGAGTTGGAAAAAGACAGACGATCTTAGAACCTCCCCATACTCACGACTTCCAAATAGACACCAACCGCCTCTTCGCCTATTTTAAGGTTCCCTTTGATAGCGTGTATTCGCCAAACTCTCGTACACTTTGGAGAACTCTGACTGTTCCATAAAGGTCGGTAAGAACACCACAGAACCGTTTAATGTCAGAAAGGGTACTAGCCACGGTGACGCTCTATCACGTGATTACTTTAACAGAATTCGTGAAAGAATTGCACGAAACCATCTAAGAAGGTGCAAATTCAAATTTTCAAAAATCTGTGCATTTCGCACAAGCCGATGACGCTGACATAGCCGAAAGAACTCAGCAAACTGCAGAGATTTATAGCAAAGGTAGAGAAGACATTATCAACGATATACGCATTTATCACTGCGTTTATTACGGTGATTGATTTAATTCAAAAATTATCATTTAATGCAATTTATGACATCATCTTACCCCAACCCACATCAATAGAGAGATTACTCTTGTACACGGCAGAACGGAAACTTATTTTAAAATTGCGAAAATGCTTAATGAGGGATTTCATTCAATTTAATTAAATCGCTCTCAAACGTGGACATTGAATTTAGCCTGCATGCACTCACCCATTTAAAGCAGGGGTTGTTGTTTGCTAGAGAGCATATACAAGAGAACACTAACGTTGCTCTTGTCCATTAATGCAATCACTTAACTATAGAAACACAGCGACATGATTGAAAGTGTTTTGCAGCGGAAAAACCGAATCAGATTATATTTGAAGCTTTTGTGAATGTGATCTGCTTCAAATCGAAGCTAAAGAAATTGATGCGACTTCTCCACTATATCGAATAAATTTGGAGATTGGTTATTGAATCAGGAATTAAAAAAAATCCTGTCATAAGTATACCTCAAGGGAATGTGTAAATTTATGAAGTTTATGAGGCCATTCTTCAAGTGCATTTATTCCCAACAGCTGAACAGACAACAACGCTGATTGTGGCGCTTGAGTTCTCTTTTTAGGAAGAAAGAAGATATCCTACAATAATAATCCTGAAAGACCGGTTTGAAATTTAAAAATTTACTTGCCCACACCGAAATAAAAACACTGAACAACAAACCTATAATAAAAGGCGTAGTTCAAGATACCATAAATGCTGCAAAAAATAAATAACGCTCTTCTCTTCTGCTAACAGCGTCACCCTCCCAAGCTTTTCAAGAGAAAAATCCTAGGCCCATGGTATAGCATGGAAAATCATTGCCGCCATTAATTTTGAGGTTTACCCCATTTTTACGCTAAAATGACTGGACTAAAGTTCTGAGCGTGGGGTGATAAAAAAGCCAAGAAAAGACGGCAAAAAAATTAATGAATGAAACTAATGTCATAAAGTGTTCTAGAAAAAGGTCCTAAAAAGTATTCGCAGCTATCCATTCAAGTCGCAAAGTAGAAACCAGAGGCAGAAAACAAAAAAAGACACCACGATTTGACAAACTGTTAATATGACTATGCAAGAAGAAACCATATTTTTTCTTCCACAGATCTAAAAAATGAGTTAAACACACCAGTTACAAGTCGTACAATAAGAAGTAGATTAAAGGAAGGAGGTCTTTCTGGAACAAGTCCCAGAAAAGTTCCATAAATAAATAAATAGGTGGCGCAACAGGCGAGTAGACACCCTAGGCCTAGCTTCTCGCAACCATTCTGTGTGAGTTTCTATTTTTGGGACGAATGGAAGGGACCTACAATTTTATGCCGAGTCCGAGCGGTTGAATTAAGAAGCTTTTTCATGACAGTTATTCTCTCGGATGTTTGTCAGACGTTCGTGAGAGGTGGCGCAGTAGAAAAAACTTTAAGATGTAATTTGTGTTTGTCCGGGGATCGAACCTGGGATCCCTCGCACAGTAGTCCAGCACACTAACCACTGCGCTAATGCGACAAAGTTCCATACTTGACAAAAAAAAATCTTAAACAGAGACTAAGCTTCGCCAACAAAGACCTCCAACGTGCTAATCGAAATAGCGTCTTATGATCGGATGAAACTATGGCCAATTAGGTTGCTTCCGATGGGAAAATGTACGTCAGACGACCAAAGAATTCCGAATTCGATCCCAAATATGTATACAAAGAACACAGTTAAACATGGCGGAGGAAATTTAATGATATGGGGTGTTTTCAGCATCTGGTGTTGGTCCAGTTTTCATGCTAAAGGATAAAATGTGCGCCGTAGACTACGTGGAAATCTTATGCTGCCATTTGCTGATGAGGACATGCCTATTAATTGGGAGTTTAAACAGGATAATGACCCCAAGCACTCCTCAAAGTTGCCCAAATAATGGTTTCATAAGAACAAAATCAATGTTATGGAGTGGCCATCACAATCTCCTGAGCTTAATCCGATAGAATATCTATGGGGCGCTGTTAAGCGCAGAATCAGCGGCTGCAGAGCCAAAAACAAGGAAGAACTATGGTCAATTATTCAAAATGCATGGCACTCTATAACTCCCGAAACTTCTGTCAAGTTGGTTTATTCCATGGGACGAAGATGTGAAGCAGTTATAAAACATAAGGGCGCAACGACCAAGAATTAAAAGGATATGAAACACCTTTACTGTAAAGGGTGCTGGTGTGACCCGTAGAGATCGCATTAGAAATACTAGAATACGTGAGGAACTCAATGTCGAGCAGCTACTTCTTTCATTTTCAATATCCCGCTTATCCATTAAGTGGGTCGCGGGTGTAGGTTGCTCAAGTGGACCCTCCATAGCACTCGATCCTCCGCCATCGACTCCAAATCATCAGAGGCAATCCCCATACGGGTAGAGGAGAGATTATGAATTTGATCTAGCCATATCATCCTGGGTCTACCTAGGGGACGCCTGCCCGATGGTACGGATTCCATGGCACGTCTTGGGATCCTGGTCGGGGACATACGTTTAATATGACCAAACCACCGAAGCATGGACCGCTCCGTCCGGAGAAGTAGCTGCTCGACATTGAGTTCCTCACGTATTCTAGTATTTCTAATGCGATCTCTACGGGTCACACCAGCAATACAACTGAGAAATCTCATTTCGGCAGCTGGTATTCGCGATCTTATTCTTTCGGTCATTACCCAAACCTCATGACCATTAGGTAAGAGTTGGAACAAACACCGAATTAAAGACTGACAACTTAGCTTTGACACCAAGTTCAGTCCTCCTGATAACAGAATGACCAAGCTGTCTCAAAATCGATCCAGCCTGACCAATCCTACAGGAAAACTCGGCATTGCTCCTTCCATCACTCGTGAATAAGACCCCGAGATATTTAAACTTCTCCACCTGTTACAATGGGACTCCACTAACATGCAGAGTGCATTGAACAGGCGTTCTAGAGACGACCATCACTTCAGATTTGTTCACATTTACTTTCATCTCAGCTTCAACACAAATGGCTACAAACCGATGGAGTGCGAGCTGAAGTTTAGTCTGAGAGGATCCAAGGGTGAACAAGTCATCAGCGAAGAGCAGATAACTTATCCTTAGATCTCCCAATTCGAAACGTTCTTCACCAAGACTGCGCTGTAACATCCAGTCCATATAAGTAATGAAAAGGAGAGGCGACAAGATGCACCCCTGGCGAAGTCCAACGCCCACGGTGAAAGTTATTGATTTAACGCCGTTTACCCGAACACAGCTTTTACAGTTTGTGTAGAGAGATTGAATGGCTGTCAAGAGAGAATCGTCAACTCCATCCTCCTGTAATACACTCCAGAGTTTACCTCGAGGGACTCGGTCATATGCTTTCTCCAAGTCTACGAAGTAGGCGTACACAGGTGTAGCATACTCCTAAGCCTTCTCAATTACCATTCTGAGAGTGAATAACTGGTCGTTTGTGCCTCTGCCGGGACGAAAACCGAACTGCTGATCTCCTAATCGTGCCTCACCACAGCTCTGCAACGCGTTTCCAGCACCTTGGCAAAGACTTTTCCGGGGAGACTTAAAAGTGATATACCCCTGTAATTGGAGCAATCCCTTTTATCCCCTTTCTTGAAAAGGGGCACAATCACCCCAATCTGCCAATCGCTGGGAGTTTCGCCGCATTCCGAGGCCACTTTAATGACACGAGAGAGCCATTTGACTCCCTCTTCACCTTAGGCCTTGAGCATTTCTGGCCGGATTTCATCCACTCCGGCAGATTTGCCAGCTTTTAGCGATTTGATCGCAAAAGTGACTTCCTCTACCGTCGGACTATTTTCCGCCCTGCTTACGGCGATGGATGCGTCATCCTCAATGCCCTGGATTGGATTGAGCAATTCAGAAAAGTGCTCGCTCCATCTGCGCAAGATGTCCTTCTCATTAGAAAGAAGTGTACCATCTTTGGATTTGACTCCTTCGATAATGTTCCACTTCCTTCCTCTAAGACGGCGGATGGTCTGCCAGAGCACCTTGCTTGCAGATCTGTGATCACGGTCCAATTTTTCGCCGAACTCCTTCCAAGACTGTTCTTTGGCTGCTTTAACAGCCAATTTGCAAGTTCTTCGCGCCTCAATGTACCGGTTTCGAGAAGGAGAGTCCCCCAAGTGAATCCACACCTTGAACGCCTTCTTCTTCTCTCTGATAGCTTCTTGAACTCCGTTTTAAACCACGCAGTTCTTTTCTCACCACCAGCCGCCACACCGAGCCGCTTCACTCCGCAAACATGTCCTGCAGAGGCAATAACTGCTGTTGAAAACAACTGCCATTCTTCCTCTACATTCAATGGAACATTATGGAATTTGTTCAAACCTTTCAGATATCTGCCGTGCAAATTCCTCCCGTATCGTTCTGCAGCCCCTCCCACCGTATGCGCGTAACCATCCTTGGTTTACGCTTTGGCAGGATAGGTATTTGATCATTGAGATACAATTTGCACAGCACCAGGTGGTGATCAGTTGACAGTTCAGCCCCTCTCAATACACGAACATCACAAACCATCCTTTTAATACACGACGGTACCACAAAGAAATCTATCAGCGATTTCTGCTGAAGACTTCGACGGTACCATGTGTATTTATGGATATCTTTGTGTGGAAAGAAAGTGTTCATAATGGACATTCCATTTGAACAACAAAAGTCCAACAATTTCTCTCCATTCGCGTTCTGATCGGGGTCACCGTGTTTACCAATCACGCTGCCCCATGTCGAGAAATCCACACCCACGTGAGCATTGAAATCACCCATAAGGATATAGAATCCATATCTGCAACCTTTTCAAGGGCTGCATCAACTTCATCTAAGAAAGCTGCATACCCCGACTCCAGATCCGGTGCATACACCTGCACTAGAGCTAGAGTTGATCTTTCAAGGTTTAGCTTTAAGATCGTTAAGTTAAACTGATGTCTAAATGCAAAAATTGAAACGTTTAACTGAAACTGATGGAATTCCCATAAGTTGTCAGTTTTAGAAGTACATAGATATATGTTCAAACTTTCGGTTGCTCACAAGTAAAATGACTGAAGTCTAAATGCACTGCCTTTTTTAACTGAACCAAGAACTGAATTGATAACTAATCGTCTAAATGGGGCTTTATAACCTTCGGCTAATCACGAGTAAATTGAAATGGGGCTTACAAATTAAGATTCGGTAGGTATACATTATCTAAACGCTAGGTATGTACACTGTAATGTGCAAGCCATAGCTTTAACCTGGCTCTGTCATGTCAACTCCTGCAATTCGCAATTGCCTTGGTTTAGTTAGTAAAAAATCTAATTTTTTGCGCAACCATTCAAATGCATATGTAACTTTCAAAAATGTTATTAAAAAGCACGAGCCGAAAAACCGCCTTTGTGAAACAAGATTCATTGAAAGGCATGACATTATTATTTCAATAAGTCTTGAAGAAATAACGAGCAGAACGTGGGCGATTTCTTTAAAAGTATCGACACTTTTGGCAGCGGTCCAAAAAAGTGATTTCCTAGTAGGTAAGCCTCATTGTATGTGAAACACTATTCAGTTTAACGCTACCCTTATCAGTTTTCCTACAGAACAAATCCTTAGATCTCGTTTCTGCAATCGACCGCACAAAAGAAGTTCTGAATTCTCTTAAGAACATCAGAGAAAATGCCGAAGATTTTTCTGGAGAGGCTTTTCAATCCGAATCCTAACTTGCCCAGGACTTGTTTGAAGAACTTCATTGAAACATACAACGCGTTCGAATCCAGAAACCTCTCCGACTGAAGCCTATTTTAGACTGTCGATGTCGATACTGATTCCTTGCATAGATTCATTACATTCTACCATCGTATCGTTTCAAGCTCTTATCCCAGGTTTTGCTGCAGTTCAGCGAATGAACGAAGTAGAAAATCTAACACGTTACTTTGATAGTGCGAAAAAAAAATCGTCGAGTGATCCTTCTACCGAAGTTTTGAGAAGTATACATTTCTTACGGTTTTAGCAACGCTTCCAGTGACCACAGCTAACGTTGAAACATGAAAAGGATTAAAACAATGTCCCGCGAAGCGTTATGGAGAATGCAAGGCTAAGCTTGCTATGATATCTGTTCATTCGGATATTATTGTGGATCCAGATAATGTGATTGATCTCATGTCAAAGAAAAAAAACCGTAAGACAATTATCTTCAACTATATGCCTAAGCTCAAATACCCAGTACTATATTATTGTAAAAAATATTTTAGTATCAAAAAATTATATATTTGTATGGGAAGTATGGTTAGTTTTTATTCGACCAAGCTCATTTTTTGTCAAAAATGTTTAAATATTATTAAAACAATATGTGCAAAGTTTAAACTTGCTAGTCTGGTGGCCGGCTCTTAGAAAAGCCTATAACATAACCAAGCTCAACAAGGTCCAAAGAACGGCATGCATAGGCACCACAGGCGCTCTCCGGTCGACGCCGTCAGACGCCCTCACAGTCCTTCTGCACCTATTACCCTTAGACCTTCATATCACAAACATCACAATACATAGCGCGATCAGACTCAGAGAGTCTGGGTGCTGGTATGCGAGACCCTACGGTCATAGCAACATCCTGCTTACTTTAGCAAGGGAGCTAATACCACCCTCTACGGATTACATTTCCCCAAGAATACTTTTTAAAAAACACTTTGAAGTAGAATTTCCCTCAAGATTAGACTGGCAGGACGGACGGGTGAACAGGGACTCGAATTTAACAATCTACACTGACGGTTCAAAAATGGACTGTGGAGTAGGTGCGGGTGTATTTTCGGAGTCTCTGAGCATCTCAAAATCCTTCAGGCTCCCGGACACAGCCAGTGTGTTTCAGGCGGAAATACTTGCTATCCGTGAAGCCTGTCGCCTAATCAAAATACACACGGACATAGTTCCGAGGCGAAAAATAGACATATTCATTGACAGCCAGGCTGCGATAAAGGCTATCGCCTCAGTCAACATAAACTCAAAATTAGTACTAGAATGCCGAGAGGAATTGGCCTCGCTTGACAAGTTCCGGATTACACTGATCTGGGTTCCAGGCCACAGCAACGTTTATGGAAACGAACAGGCCGACGAGCTTGCCAGGCGGGGTTCAAACCTCCACTGCGCACTTGCGGAATCGGTTCAAATTCCAATAGGAGCAGTCAAAGCAAAAATTTCCGAAGAATTCCTATCGAAAGCCAATCTCAGATGGAGGAGGCTAACAAATTGCGCCATATCCAGAAGTATGTGGCCAAATTATAGCAAGGAAAAAACAACCCACCTTCTGAATAAAACACGTAAAGATATAGCCAGGATAATCGCGATAACCACAGGCCACTGGCCTATAGGGGACCATGCATTCAGATTAGGCATCCCACATAATACCCACTGTCGTAGTTGTAACGAAGCAACCGAAAAAGAAACCATCATTCATTACCTCTGCTCCTGTCCGGCACTAGCTAGGACTAGACACCGAGCTCTGGGTAAACCCTTCTTCACATCCCTCGAGGAAGTTTCGAAGAATAACATCAAAGAACTTATAACCTTTTTGAACTCCACAGGTTGGATCTAAAATCTCCACTTCGACAAGCTTTAACAACCAGGTCAAATGAGTTGTGGTAACAAAACGGCACTTGGTGCTACTTGGGTTTTCATATAAACCGCCACACCTACCTACCTACCTTAAACTTGCTATCTATACAGTAGCTATTTAAATTTAATTTTTTTTAACATCAAAAAGCTTTATAAATCTCATATTTTTTTATGGGAGGTAGTAGTAGTTTCCATCCGATCTTGCTCATCTTCAAACTTAGTCTCGTTTGGTGGATAAAAGCGTATGTATCAAATTTCAAGTCGATAGCTCTTAAATTACGGCCGTAATCGTGCGGACAAACAGACGGACATCGCTAGATCGACTAAGAAAGTGATGCTGATCAATAATATATATACACTGCTGGACAAAATTAGAGGAACGGTGGTAGTTTTTTGTTTGACGTTTCAATATAAACTAACGGGATATTTTTTTACATGCTTTTTATTTGACGGTATACTTTTATGGTATGTAGCTATCAGTTTTAAACTCACTAGATAACGGAAATGCACTTAAAGAACTTTAATTGCAGCTAGTAGACATTTGGTCATTAATTGCGTATGACCAAGGTTGAGTTTTTCGCGTTTTTTTCGGTTTTTTTTTTCAAAATATTGTGTCAAACTGTTGTGTATACTAAAAGTGAATAGATTGAAGAGAAATTACCAGAGTTGATGGAAGTGCAGGTAGCTCGTGCTATATCCTGGATAGAAAATGGACATTCGTACCAATAAGTGGCCACAATGCTAAATGTGGCCAAATCGGTTATTTTTCGAAATGTTAAGCGTTATAGAGAAACCGGTTATTTGAAAAGAAATGAGGGACAAGGTAGAAAAAGGGCCACGACGCAAAGAGATGACCGATTTTTGGTAAGTTACGCCCTCAGAAACCGGACCGCACTTCTGAAGTGAGAAATGATCGAATATCTTCCAAAACTGTAAGAAGACGACTCAAGGAATCTGGATTAAGACCATATAGACCAGCAAAGGCCCCCCTTCTTACCAGCCGCCATAAAGTAGCGCGCCTTGGCTTCGCCCAAACTCACGTAAACTGGTCCGAAGAGGACTGGAAGCGAGTGCTTTTCACCGATGAGTCGAGATTTTGCCTGAAACCAGATGACAGACGGGGAAAAGTGTACAGACGATCAGGTGAACGATATGCACAGTGCAACATCGTTCCAAGAGTGGCATATGGTGGAGGTTCCATAATGCTCTGGGGTGGCATATGTTTGGGAGCACGCACGGAGTTACACGTGGTAGAAAATGGGTCCTTAACAGCAGAGCGGTATGTAAGCGACATTTTGGAAGAAATTGTTAGGCCGTTTGCTCCAAGTATCGGCGCCAATTTTCTTTTAATGCAAGATAACGCTCGTCCCCACACTGCAAATCGTGTTTCAGAGTATCTTCGAGAGGCACAACTGAACACCCTAGACTGGCCAGCTTGCTCCCCTGACCTAAATCCCATTGAGCCTATCTGGGATATGCTTGGCAGACAGTTAAAGCAGAGAAATCCGGACCCATCCACTTTGGAGGAGTTTAAAAGTGCTTTGCTTGTTGCATGGGGCCAAATACCCCAGGATAACATTGATAAAAATAAAAATAAAAATTAAAAAACACTCATCAAAAAAATAAATTTGAATCAAAAAAACATTACAATATTTAACATTTTGCTTCCGTTCCTCTAAATTTGTCCACCAGTGTAGTTAGTCATACCTACAACGCCTCCTTATGTGCGTTACAAATGGACTGTCAAAGTGAATATACCCTCACCTCAGTGTGGTACCGGGTATAAAAAATCAAGACGTCGCAATCTATATTGGTAGTCAGGCTGCGCTAACGGCGCTAGGGTCCTTCATCATCAAGTCTAACCTAGTCAGGAGCTGCCGATTATGTTGGGTACCCGGACACTGTGATATTGAGAGTAACGAAAGGGCTGATGTTCTGGCCAAAACCGGAGCACAGTTTCTTAATGAAAGTACTGAGGGCATGACCACCAATAGCCGTGGCCAAGAGAATCATTGTCGAGAAAATTAATTATAGGGCAGATCAGAGATGGTTGGATATAGTAGGGCACAGGATCTCAAAGGCTCTGTGGCCTAAGCGAGATCGGAAAAAATCTGTAGTATTACTGAAGCTCAGCAGATCAAATATACGAACAGCAATAGGGATACTCTGTGGGCATTGTCTTCTAAGAAAGCACACTAAGAGATTAGGTCTAACAGATACGGACACATACAGGTACTGCGAAGACTTACATGTCGCAGAGGATATAACTCATCTCCTCTGTGAATGTCAAGCTATTGCTCGGTACAGGAGGAAATACCTTTGTTTGGCCTCGCAAACAAAACTGAAACAATTTTCAGGTTTTGTAGGGAAATTAATTGTTTGGGCCAAGTGCAATGTGATGAACTCACACCCTACTCAACCTAACCTAACCTAATCGTATAGTAAAACATTTTCAGATCTATTGACTCGCGAGTTCTATTTATATGAAGAGCAAGATCACATGTTGTTGTTGTAACTGCTGATAATAAAAATCGATTATATTTCTATTTTTTTTAAGAACAATTCGCTGATGGCTTTTAAAATGTCTACCTAAATTTTGCCACTGACTTTCCATTTCAGTAGTAGCAATCCAAAAATATTGACAAATACCTTTCAATATCCATCCGGTTACAATAAAAGCCACAGACGAGTATGTATGGCTAGTAAAATAAAATTGATGTGACTTACATCTTGCTAATCGAATGTGACCAGACGGGAAAAAATCTTCCGTATGGCAATGTACATAAAGAAATATTGCAGTCAATTGACAATATCAGTTAATTGCGAATATCAATTGTTTTAAAAAAGAGAACATTCAAAAAACAAAAAACAAAAACAATTAATGCTCGATGACAACGCTTATCAAATAATTTAATTAGTAGAAAAAGAGATACAATGTGGGACATTTATAATTCTGTTCTTATCATATATGACTTACTTTGGAATCTCGGCTGGTTCCCGCATGTTGCCACATTGCCAATCAATTACGTTATTGACAATTGGATATTGTATTATTTGTTTTTTGAATTTTGGGGATAAAAACAACCCCGAATTGGGGATGCGTTTATTGTCTTTGATGGCGAATTTTCAATGCAATTGTTAGTACAATTGTGCCTAATTGTTTTTCTATACAGTCATCCCCCATTAATTGACGGTATATAGCTTCCTTCAAAACGTCTTGTCACGTGTTAACAAAGCCGATTACTGTACCTATAGCGGTGGAACAAAATTTAAAATATTTATGATAATTCCCTCTTTCTTAATTTTCTCATCATTATGTACATACAAAGCATTTAAATAAATTTCAATCTATCAAATATTATTAGTAGAAGAGTTATAATTTATGTATCGGCTAAGAGCGGTGAGAAGTTTGTGATTGTTTTTTTTCTTTTTTGATTAGTAGGTATGTATACCTCCTCTATACAGTCAGAGAGAGGCACTATTAATTTAAATGAGTACGTCGATTAGCAGGGGATGACTAATACCAATGACAGATAAATGAATGATGAGCATTTTGTTAGCGGTGAGATTTCGTATGAAAATAGCTATTATCATGATGACAGACAAAGAAAAGAGTGATGTTTAAGCAAGGTGGAGGTGTGCGTGGCTGACAAAAAAACAAAGACAATATTGCAATTTGATTCTCTGTATATGCCATTAGGGTGAGTACACAATTTATGTGTAATAAATAAATTTTCAATAATATTACGTTTACGATCATCGGATTGCGAGGTATCATTTCGTTTAATATAGCACGGTCTCTTGTGGGCTAAGATATGAAAGCAAAAATGATGTTTGGATACAGGTGTTGGTTCTCATAACTTCCGCAAACGGACGCAGACTAGTCGGCTTTGTTGCAGGGCGAAAAGTTATCAACATAATCTCAGACCAATATCTGAAAGTAGCCAAAGTACTATTGGAGATAACCGCCACGCAGCAATACCCAAAAAAGACTGAGCTGAAACTAGGTCGGACTATTCAGTCTAACGCGTCAACTAGAAACTAATAAAGGTGCAGGGAAATAAGTCCCCGCGAACTAAGTCCTTCAGTGGACGTTTAATACATATGGGGGAATGTATATATTATAGGTTTATTACAGGGACCGTACCGACCGTACCTACTCGCGGAAAGAATAGATTGCAACCAGCAATTCCTTAACCACTGAAAGTAACAATACTTCTTAGCCACAAGATAGATGGATTATAAGTTGCGAGAGCCTTCACGGGCCCTGGCACTGTGGCCTCTTTAAAGAGGTCTATTGTGCCTTCGCTGGTAGTGTCCTAGAGCCACCTTTTTACTCCGGAGATAACCAGGAAGACAATTATCTTCTCTGGGGGTAGGTTAGGTTAGGTTAGAGTGGCAGGCCGCATTGAGTGCAGCCTCACTTAGGCCAGAGTAGGTCCATTGTGTTACCACAGGATCTAATAATCTCACAACTATCCGTTGAACCAAGAGGAGCTGAGAATGAAGCGTTGGAGGCAGCTTATGCTTGTATTAGCAAGTTCACCAAGATTGTCGAAGAAATATTCTCCGAGATATACTTTTCTACGAGCTGATAGAGCTGGACACGTGCATAGAAGGTGAAGAATTGTCTCCTCCTCGTCCATACAGCTTCTACAGAAATCATTGAAAGGGAGGCCCATCCTAAGAGCATGTTTCCCAATAATGCAGTGTTCCGTGATGACACCTACTAATGTGCTTATATTGGATCTTTTTTGTTTTACAAGATCGTTGGAGCGTTTAAAATCCAGCATGGGCCACATCTGTTTCGTGATGGAGCACGTGGCGCAATTTGACCACCTTCGATTAGTGGCGCTTATCGCATTTTGTTTAATAAAAAGTTTACACGTAGCGAGAGGCATATAGAGATTCTCCTTTTCCGGTAGAATCGACAAGGTTGTGCCATGCCTAGCGAGTTCGTCGGCCCTGCAATTCCCCGGTATGTCCCTGTGGCCCGGCACCCATATAAGGTGAATGTTGAATTGTTCCGCCATCTCGTTAAGAGCGAAGCGACAATTGAGGGCGGTTTTGGACTTGAAGATGACCGAATCCAGGGATTTAATCGCGGCTTGACTGTAGCCACGACAGGGCCTCCTTAATCGCCATGATTTTCGCCTGGAACACGCTACAGTGATTAGGAAGACGGAATCAGATCATACAATCTAAATCTTGGGAGAAAACACCCCCCCTACTCCTGTTTCCGTTTTGGACCCATCTGTATAGAAGCAGACGGATCTCTTGTGAGACACTACATCACTCTCCCAGTCAGTCCTCGAGGGTATGCACTATGCAGGTTACAAAATTCTTATTGAATTGGAACTGGGGGGGGGGGTATAATCAGTATCTTTTGGGATGTGTTCTATTTTATCTAGAATAGACGAGTGACAAGTTTGTCGACCAGTCCACAGACGGATAGCTTTCATGCGGATGGCTGCATCCGCTGCCACTTGTTTGCAATAGATGTCTAGCGGCATCAGATGGAATAGTATGTCCATCGCCGCTGTTGGAGTGGTTCTAAGCACTCCACTGATGCGCACACATGCCGTTCTTTGTACACGACTAAGTTGCTTATAGTGGATAGCCTTTTAAAGCGCTTTTTAATCAGGCAAAACGAACTCGCGAAGCCACTAACTGGATCTCGTATAAAGAGGCCCTCAAATCTTATAAAACTATAATTAAGATAGCCCAACGAAACTCCTGGAGACTCTTCTGTGGAAAGATACAAGAGATCTCTGAGGCCTCTAGGCTAAGAAAGATTCTCGCGGCGACTCCTAGGATACCAAGTTATCTTAAGAGAGCTGATTCCTCGTGGACTACCTCTAGTTCAAAATCTCTAGATCTCCTACTAGATACCCACTTCCCAAATAGCTGCAATGCCGTTACGAGTCCGACTGCGACGTCGGCTAGGCCTATACTAAGCAGCTCCTCACATCTTGTTACCAAGAACAAAATTCTCTGGGCTATAAGCCGCTTTAAGCCATTCCAGTCACCTGGACCTGATGGCATAATACCGGCCGAACTTCAACAGAATGTGGGGCTAATCCTTTCGTGGGTAACTGTAATAATCAAGAGTTGCCTAGATTTGTCTCATATTCCCAAGTCATGGACGGAAGTTAATGTGGTTTTCATACCCAAGGCTGGTAAAAGCTCGCATGTTAGTCCCAAAGATCTAAGACCCATAACTTTGTCATCATTTCTACTAAAAACCTTAGAGAAATTGATAGACTCCCATATACGCTGTAGTGTTAACACAAGTCTGCTTTCAGCCTCACAACATGCATATAGTAAAGGGAAATCGGTTAAAACGGCCCTTCACTCTCTTGTATTTGCCATTGAGAAATCTCTGGATTGTAAAGAATACACATTGGTGGCTTTCCTTGACATTGAGGGAGCGTTTAACAACGTCGAACCAAAGGCAATTATTGGCGCACTGACGAGCCTTGGAATTGATAAGTCGATTGGCGAATGGGTGAATCAGTTGCTCACTAACAGGTTCATTCATCAATTCAAAGCTGGGCGAAGCATCGGCTCGGAGGTTCGTCAGTAGGGGTACGCCACAAGGTGGAGTGATTTCACCTCTCTGTGGAACCTAGTGGTTAATGAACTACTACTAATACTGGAAGGGGAAGGGTGCAAGGTAATTGCCTATGCAGATGACATTGCTATCGCTGTCTCAGGGAAACATCTCAATACGCTTAGGGATCTCATGCAGAACGCCCTCTCTAGGCTCTCTAAATGGACCAAAAGATGTGGGCTTGGCGTCAATCCTCAAAAAACTGAATTTATTCTCTTTACAAGAAAGTATAAAATTTCCGTCTTTGATCCCCCTAAACTAAATGGCACCCTGCTGGCGCTTTCTAATACGGCTAAGTACCTAGGCCTCGCTCTAGACAGCAAACTGAGCTGGAAACCCAATATACTGCAGAGGGTTCAGAAAGCCACCACGGCTTCCACGACTTCAGCCTCGAATTACATATCGGTGTTTTAAGCCAGACTTCATTAGATTCGATTAGAGCTAAGTTCTTGATGTGCTTCCTGAAACATCGTGTATACTGACGCTGCAGAAGGGTTCAGGTCCAACAAGTGACATTGTCGCGCCGAGCTTTGGCCAGTGAGTCAGCTGTTTCGTTTCCCGCAAAGCCACTGTGGGCTGGAATCCAGTGCAGTATGACTAGGTTTTTCTTTGCTAGTTCGTAGATGGCCATAAACGTTTCCAGTACCAACTTCGATTTTATGACAGATGATTCCAGAGCTTAAGAGCCGCTTGGCTGTCTGAGAAGATGAATATAGTTTTACCACATGTATTAGAACTTAAGTTTATTCTAGCGCAATGGACGAGTATTTGACAAGGCTGACTGAAAAGTTAGATTGAGGCAATTCTCCATAGATGCCAGATCCATTCAGTGTATCCATCTTGAAACCGTCTGTATACCAGACTAGGTCAAGTCGCGATGGAATAGGTTTGTAAAGTTCTGAGACTGGTATGCTAGTGAATAACATTTATGGTCCCCGTCGTCGTACGAAGCCAATACATCCACAGAGAGTGACAGTTTCGTTCGGATTGTGGAGTGGTGGCATTTTTGGACAATTTTTCTTCGAAAATGGGGCTGGGAACAACCTTTCCGTCAACGGTGGGCGTTACATAGCCATATTAACAGACTTTTTTTTACTGAAATTGAAGACATTTCATTTCTCGTTCATGCAGGATGGTCCGCAATGCCACACAGCCCATGCCACAACCGATCTTTTGCCCACCAAATTCCCAAATCGTGTTATCAGCCGTTTTGGCGATGTCAATTGGCTGTCTCGAAACTGCGATTTGACCCCTTTGGACTTTTCTTTTTTTTTTGTGGGGAACCGTGAAGGACCGATGTTATGCCAACAACTCGGAAACGATTCAAGCACTTAAGACCAGTATCATCCAAGCAACAACACACACAAAGACAAAAGAGACAAAACACAGAAGAAAGCTAGCAACTTATTTCTGCAACATTCGAGGTCTAGGATTCAACAATGTCAACATCAGCAGCGTGCACCAGCATCTACAAGAAAAAAAGCCAGACGTCCTAGTCTTAACCGAGACTCAAATAAACTCAAAGACTGACTACACATACCTTCGCTGTCCCAGGATACGAATTACTTCCTCGTTTTCGATATAAGGGGGGACTATGTGTGTTTGCCCGAACAGATCTGGCGTGTGAAATAAAAGAAGAGATGGAACCTGTGGATCTCCATTTAATATGGCTTAAGGTCGTCCTACAAAGTTGTACCAAATTTTTTTGATGTCGGTACCGCTCGCCAAACGATAACGAACCATCGAAATTATTTCGTCATTTATCCGATAAGGAAGACTGGATACAAATTCATCATCCAACGGCTGACATATACTACGGTTTCCACACCTCAACATTCACAAAGGAACATGGCGGTCACCAGACCATCAAACGGTCAATCAAATTGACCATGTTGCGATCGACGCAAGGCACTCCTCCAGTATTCTAGATGTCCGAACTTTCCGAGCGGCCAACATAGATTCGGATCACTACCTTGTTGTAGCCAAGGTACGTATGCGGATATCCCAGACACCACAACAACGAGGAAATACTGTGAGAAGATTCAACGTTGAACGGCTACAAACGCAACAAACCGCCAGAACTTTTGCCGATCGCGTCTCCCTCAACCTCTCGAGAAGTCCTGTGCAGCCAGCATCAAGTGCTGAAGACCAGTGGCATCGATGCCAAGAAGCCATCAGAAAAGCCGCAACTGATGTGCTAGGTTTCACCCGATCACCACCAAGAAACCCTTGGTTTGATGAACAGTGCCGGGAAGCACATGCAGCAAAGCAACTGGCCTACAAAGCGGCGCTGTAGAGAAGGACGAGAGCAGCTCGTGAGCTCTACGAGCAAAAAAGGAGGGAAGAACACCGGCTTTTCCGGAGAAAAAAGAAAGAGCATGAGAAGCGCGCGAACGAGGAAATAGAGAGGTGTTACTCCAGGAACAATGTTCGGAAGTTTTACCAAAAGGTAAAAAGAACGTGTCACGGGAACAAGGCCCGAACAGAGACCTGTAGAGACGAACAAGGAAACCTTGTAGTGGAGTCACAGTCGGTGCTGAGGACATGGAAAAACCATTTCGGCAGACTGCTAAACGGCGAAGACGACACAAATTCCGCTGTCAGGCAGAATGAACCATTCAACCTGGGCGATGAAAGCCAAGACTTCCGTCCACCTCACCAAAATGAGGTAAGGATAGCAATGTCCAAGCTGATGTCCAACAAAGCTGCAGGACCGGACGGTTTATCCGCCGAGCTTTTTAAGGCAGCAGGGGATGACTTGGTAGAGAGCATACACCAACTCGTTTCTAAAATCTGGTCAGAGGAAAGTATGCCTGATGAATGGAGCCTCAGCATTGTTTGCCCGATCCATAAGAAAGGAGACCCTCTAAACTGCGCCAACTATAGAGGCATCAGTCTCCTTAACATCGCTTACAGAATTCTGTCTGCTGTACTGTGTGAACGCCTGAAACTATTTGTCAACGAACTGATTGGACTCTATCAGTGCAGTTTTAGGCCCGGTAAGTCCACAACCGACCAAATATTCACACTACGGCAGATCCTGGAGAAAACCCAAGAAGTCCAAATCGATACTCATCACCTATTTATCGATTTTAAATCCGCATATGACAGCATTTATAGAGACGAGCTATACAGAGCCATGTCTAGTTTTGGCATCCCTGCCAAACTTGTCAGATTGTGCAGAATGACGATGGAGAACGTTCGCTGCTCCGTAAAGGTCGGAAACAATCTCACCGAGACCTTTGATGTCAAAAAAGGATTTAGACAAGGTGATGCGCTGTCATGTGACTTTTTCAACATCATTCTTGAGAAAATTGTGCGAAACTCGCAAGCCAACACCAGGGGCACAATTTTCCAAAAGTCTGTGCAACTACTTGCATACGCTGACGACATCGACATCATTGGCAGAACACAGCGAGCTGTCACTGGTGCGTTTGCAAGTATCAAGACAGAGGCGGCAAAAATGGGTTTAGTGGTGAATGAGGGCAAAACGAAATATATGCTGTCAACGAAAAGGAACACACAACATCGACGAATCGGACAGAACGTCACGATAGACAGCTATAACTTTGAGGTAGTTCGGGACTTTGTCTACCTCGGCTCCGCTATTAATTCTGAAAATGACATCACATCAGAAATCAAGCGAAGAAATACACTTGCCAACCGCTGTTACTTTGGTCTAAGAAGGCAATTGATTAGTAAGGCCTTGTCGAGAAACACCAAGGAGACTCTATATAAGACCCTCATCATCCCAGTCCTGCTTTATGGCGCAGAATCATGGACGTTGTCAAAAGCGGATGAAGATCTCCTTGGGCGCTTCGAACGCAAAATTCTTCCAGTGATTTTCGGTCCCGTTTGCGTTGACAGGCTTTGGAGGAGGAGATTTCGCATCAAAACTAGCTTCACTGGGCAGGGCGCGTGTGCATAAGAATACATGTAAACAGTTGTCTCGTGTCATTATTTGTTTTTTTTTTTTTTGTTGTTTTCGATTTGGGTAAAAGCATTTGAGTAGGTAAATGCATTTTTAGAAAATGCAAAGAAATATAAAAATAACCATTTAAACAACGAAAATTTCTAACAGTATTATCTATTCGATTCGCGCAGCCAATAAAGCGCAAACTACGTGGAAAAGCACCCGTATTTGGGCAAATTTTTTTCTGGCAGAGGTGCTATCTGCCGTGATGCCCATAGGGTTTTCTAGGAGAAAGTATCCCTAAATGTGAATGAGCGACTCACCCATTGGACAGAGTTTACCTAAGTGTTCTCAAAGTCACAGTGTAATTTGGCCTATTGATGCTGAACAGTCATTACCAACTTCTTGTAGCTAACTGGAGAGTAGATGGAATGCGATATGTGAGTTGACGAAACTCCAGCTGACAAATGCAATTGCCGTAGGGGTAGGATATGGGTGTGGTATAACTCGCTGTTTTTTTTTCTTGCATTTTGTTATTTCGCTGCGATCATTTCGCATTTTATTATTTCGCATATCAACAACTCGCATTTTGTTATTTCGCGCTTTTTATTTGACAAAATTTCATTTAGCATTGTAATTATTTTACCATAATATATTTTGCATTTACTGTTTCGCTATAACTTACTTTCGCATTTCTTTATAGTAGCAAAACCTTGTAAGAACAGATATCATAGCAAGTGAGCTTAACCTTGCATTCTCCATAACGCTACGGGACATTGTTTCAATCTTTTTCATAGCTAATAAAAAATAAATAGGTGGCGCTACAGGCGGTAGACACCGTAGGCCCAGCTTCATAGCTGAAAGGGTTCTTTCAAAACTAGCTGTGGTCACTGGAAGCGTTGCTAAAACCGTAAGCAAGGAATTTATAAGTCTAAAGTAAGTCTTGTCACATAATCAACCAATTTCAAAACTTCGGTAGAAGGGTCACTCGACGATTATTTTTCCCACCAAAGAATGTACTTAGCTTTCACAGCTGATAACGAAATTGCATTATCAAAGTAAAGTCTAACTTTTCCAACTTTTCGCTCAGGCTAAACTGCAGCAAAACCTGGGAGAAGAGCTTGAAACGATCGATGCGTCCTACCATCGACGTTGACCATGTATCTGTCCATAAGATTTTGTATTAACGAATCTATGCAAGAAATCAGTATCGGCACTCTAAAATAGGCTTCAGAAGGAGAGGTTTCTGGATTGGAATGCGTTGTTTGTTTCAATGAAGTTCTTCAAATAAGTTCTCGGCAAGTAAGGATGCGGATTGAAAAGCCTCTCTGAAAAAATTTTCGCCATTTTCTCTGATGTCCTTAATTCAGAACTTCTTTTGTGCGGTCGATTGCAGAAACGAAATCTAAAGATTTGTTCTGTAGGGAAACTGATAAGGGCAGCGCTAAACTGAAAAGTTTTTCGTATACAATGAGGCTTACTAGGCAATCGCATTTTTGGACCACTGCCAAAAGTGTTGATACTTTCGAAGACATCACCCACGTTCTGCTAGTTATTTTTTCAATACTTATTGAGATGCATTTGAAGAGCTCTACAAAGGAATTAATACTGTCAGGCCTTTCAATGAATTTTGTTTCACAAAACGCAGAAGTCAAGTTTTTCGGCTCTCTGGTGCGTGTTTTTTGATGACAGTTTTGAAAGTTACATAATATGCATTTGAAAGGTTGCGGAAGAAATAATCTATTTCACTAACTACACTAACTGCTAGGTTCCACATTTCATATTCACTCGAAATGAAATCGGAAATGAATTTTTGTGTTCTACATTTCACTGTATTCGATTTCGAATTAAACATTTTCGGAATTGAGACAAAGTGAAATTGTGATTTCGAAAAAATTTCGTAGTTTCCGAATCGCTCGAAATGCAGAACACAGAAAACGAATTTACTCGATTTGCAATTTCGATTTCACTCGATTTCTGGAACCTAACTGTAAGTCAATTGCGAATTGCAGGAGTTGACATTTCAGAGCCATGTTAAAGCTATGGCTTGCACGGTGTACATACCTAGCGTTTGAATACTGTATGCCTACCGGGATAATCTCCTTATTTTTATAGATTTGAATTTATATTAAGCCCCATTACGGTCATCTCAGTTTCAGTTGCAAACAAGACACAGCTCACAACATTTTCTAGGAAAAATGCTTCAACAATTCCTCAGATCCAAATGGATGACCATTCAATCCATCCCAAGGACTCAATGCACCTTCTTCACAGTCAATTCAGAAATCACATGGCAGGACCACATATTCTATATCGCAAGTTCGGCGTCCGCTAAGTTGAGCTTCCTATTTAGAGCAAAGAAGTAATTTAGCCCCAATCAACTTCTCCTTCTCTACAAAGCACAGATTAGACCAGGCCTGGAATATTGCTCCCATATATGGAGCTCGGCCCCAAAACATTCACTTAACCTACTTGACAGCATACAGAGACGAGCAGTTCGACTTATTGGGGGCCCTTCACTCACATCGGATCTACAACCCTTGGTGCACAAAAGACAAGTCGCTGACCTCTGCTTATTCTATAGGTAGAGGTACTTCCATGGTAGATGTTCCGAGGAACTCAAAGATATTGTCCCTGGAAATGCAACTTTTGGGCGCCCCACAAGACAGGCTGCTAATGCTCATGAGCATACAGTACACTTGACAACCGCGAGGGCATAAACTTTCCAAAACTCCTTTTGTTACAGGACAAGAAAAATTTGGAACTAGCAGACATCTGCAAGCATCTCGGGGCGCTGTTGAAGCATTATAGGTCCGCCTTTCCCGGAAAAATTATTAAAAAAAAAAAAAAAAGTTGAGCTATCAGTTAGAAAATTTTAGTTTTTGTCTTTTGTTCAGCCCCTCAAGCTCCCCCCCCCCCCCCCCTCCCTGGCTACGTGCCTGCCCTATTTTTATTTTTATATTGTTCCTATTCACTTTCAGATCCTAAAAATAATTGCAGAGGTATACAAACACATCCGTTTTCGATTAAAACATTAAAAGAAAAAAAAAAAAAAAAAAGAACTAAATCAACATGCAAGTGACAACTAAACTGCTGTCACAAGAAATTATCACAAAAATGTCACCTTACGCAGACCAATTTTGTTGACTGTGACTATCACTTATCATCAATAATCGCCTTAGCCGATTCCACTCCAGGGATCTATAGCAAACCTTGACTGTAGAGCGTACCAATTTGTGTTGGTCCTCTCGAGTTCGTCAAAAGCGGACACCACTGTATTTTTTTTTTATGGAAAAGAAATGGTCTGGTCACCTCTCTCTTTTGACTCTATTTCACCAAACAAACTACATACGTGCTAGCGCTTAGCCTACCTACATTAAAACATAATTTCACTTAATTTGGTCCACTAAACTGCATACATATATGTACATAGGTATAGGTACATAAATGAAATTATTAAAACAAGTACCTTATCTGTACAATTTCTGTTTTAAATCAATAATTAAGGCAGGTAGGTATTAACTTAACACCAACCAGAGCCAGACATAGCCATCATTTACAATAACTCGTATGAACATTGAAAATGCACCTAGCTACCGATGTACCTATGTACATACCTACTTCATCACCAAAAGCATTACTAAAAACTTCACTGAACAGTGGTTTCTTTTAATTTTTTAAAGGCTATTGTAGGTGGGAAACCATAAAAGGACATTCGCATGTAAATAATGTTCCCATATACTTCCATAGAACAATCTGAAAAGCACAAGCACGAGATGGAGATACCGCACTGCATTCACATGTATAATATCCTGCTCCTCCGTTCATCTAACTAAATCAGCCAATCAACAAGTAATAGCATATTTATTTTTAAATAATCAACCGAAATAAAAATAAAGCATCTTTTTTTTTCAGCGACTACCACTGTATGTACCTGCTATACCTACTGCAAATGGTTGTTTCTCAAATACTACTACGACTGAGAAATTTTATATCAAAAGGAATGTACACAGAATCTGGGTACACAGGTTCGCCTGCCGTGCGCATTATCAATGAAAAAAAAAGGAGCAATGCAACAGACCTTTCCTCCAGTAGACACCCTTTAGTTCCCCAGCTCCCCTTCACCGAAAACACCCAACAGTTAATGGAAAACCCAACAAATATCTTGCCACAACCATTAGACGAATTTTCCATCAACATCTACTACACTACATAGACCTATACCCTTTTTCCAATGAGCACCCAAACAAAAATGGATTTTTATCATTACTTTGGGGTTTACTTTTTTAGCTACTTGTTTCTCGTAACTATTTTTTGTAATATTTTCAATTCTGGTCGTCGAGATAATTAATTAATATGACCGCACAGTATCCGGGACGAGAAAATTAAGGCATTTCGACGTTTTTTTTTTTTCATTTATGTCAAGGCAACATGTGTAGGTGTACTTTTTGCACGAATAAACATATTTTCTTGTTTTAAGCAAGCATAAAATGAGAACTGCAATATAAATTGCCATTATTTTTCGAGTATGCAAGTGATTAAACAATTTCCGACATCAAGAGTGTCGATCAAGGGATAGACATTTTATGAGGCTTCTTTTTTTTCGATCAATGAAAAGGAAAAAATACTAATTCTATGGTGAAATTTACTTTATATGCATTATGAAGGATTAAGAGGAAAACTATGTATGCACTTACTTTTTGTTTAATTTAAGGAAGAAACAAAAAATCAAACACGATATACACACCGAAAAAATTGCTACTTTGGGTGAAATTTTCTTTACAAAGAAAAAGAAACCGATGACCTTTAAACACTCATTTCACTTTTTATTGTAATTTTTCGGACACTTTGCACAGTTAATTTGGTTTGATTTCAATTTAGTTTTATTGTTTAGGTATTTGTTTATTGGTTTATTATTGAACTTGATTAAATCCGTAACATTTTTGCGCAAAACAATTGATGAAAAATGTTAACACTACGAGCTACCCGCCGCCCCATATGACGCCATTTGTAAATTTCTTACTTCGTGGGAAAAATGATTTGTATGTAAGACAGAGAGAAAAAGAGAAAAGTATCGTCGATACTGCACACAGTTACATTTTTCAATAGGAATTGCGGTGCTGTGGAAGGATGTGTGGGTTGATTTTGACAGCTGACAGTTGAAAGCACTGCCCGGTCTCGAAATGGGTGTTGTTTTTAACAAAACATTTACCGTAGTACTGTACAAAGAGGTTTGTTTCTTTGCTATGGTGAATTTGTGTAGGTACAGTACCAACTAAAGTTTACGGAAGGAAATAATTATTTTATGCTGAGGACTTTTTTTGTAACCGATTATATTTGTTATTCCATTTACCTATTTGTTGCGTTCGTTTTGCAATATAATTTATCTAGGCAAAAGGGGAAATAAGTGAAATTTAAATTTTTATGATTTTTATGAATTTGTATTTTGTTTTGCTTGAATTGTACCAATGAAAGTATTGTAAGTTCCCGTTATTTTTGGTTATTTTTAAGGGTATTCACTTAATCTGACAAAATTTATTCAGTTCGTAAATGTATAAATTGCTTTAAGTGAACACCCCTCGGAAAAGTCACTGCGTAAATCGCGTAAATCTGGAATCAAACAAACGATTCATACGACTGTCTGTCAAAGTTTGACATTTGTGATTTGCGTAACTTTCCGCGGTTGATTTCCGAGCCTAAATCGTCGCGGAAACTATTCTTTATACAAAATCTGACAGTTCATTTACGAGGTGGTAAATTTGTGCAGTTTATCAAGCTTTTACCCCTATTGTGTGGAGAGAATTCCTCTGAAAGAAAAATGAAATTTCTCCAATATTAGTAAAGGTAATACTGGAACAGAAATATAATCTTTCAACTTGGAGTTACTAGTATAAATATTATATAACTTCTTTTAGGAATAAAACGAAACAGCAGATAAAATCATGAGCATCGACCAAAAATTTGTAATCGCGTACAAGTGACAATGGACATTCACAATACTGAAATCTACAATCGACAAACGGTAGATGTCGTTCATCGATCATCTATCGACACTTCCTATAGGGACACTAAGGGCCCAACCCACAGGATCTGTCGCGTCCGTTGTATTCGACTGACAGATTGATATAATACACAGCAGCCCATAGGCAACACATGTGCCGGATGCGACGGATAAAATAGGTTAACGTTCTACTTTTCTGTTGACAGTTGGCACAGCGTGGGAGGAAGCACTTTCATTGGTGGAAATATTTAGATAAAGAAATAAACTGTGAAATGCTGCAAATAACAGTTAAATCAAACAAATTTTCTGAATATTTTCGAATTTAATAAATTGCAAATTGTTTTAAAGATTCCAAGTTCGGAATGCGCCGACGGATTCTATGGGACTGTTTGTTCCGTTGAATAAGTAAATCTGTCGACGCTGTTGACTGCTGACATTGGGTATCTGGTAAGACGAATGGACGATAGAGGACGGCGGAACAAGGAGCATATGCCAGGTCACTAATGAGACGTGCCTTCAATGACATAATACTGAAGGTAACTACATTTTTATTTTCATTATTTCATTTATTTCAATTAACCTTTTCCACTCTTTAGCCTACGTCTCACGAGGATTTGCCGCAACAAATGTTACTGCAGAAATATGCCGACTTTGATGAAATGATGTTCATTCCAAGAAGAAGTTCATTCCACTACTGAAAATACCACTAACATTCAAACTATCAATCACGATCACGTTCACCACTCATCAAACGAAAACGTCAATGTTTAATTTTCATATTCATATTTATTTAATTAAAAAAATTGTTTTTGATCCTAAAAAATCAATACTGCCACTCTAATTCACCCTCTTCGACCATGAAGGACGAAATCGTCGAAACAGGGATGCGGAACAGCTACTGCAGAGACCGAAAAGCATCGCCAGTAGCTAGATAGCGTGGAGTAAATGGAAGCCGCTCACCCGCTGAAATGTTCATGCGCATATTGGTGTCTTGCTGTTGGATGTGTGGAGTCACCAAAGCAAGAAGATCATCGAATTGTTTTGAGACCATCCGCAGCGATAGAGTTCTGGCTCCTCAGCTCTCAATTCGATGAGTAATTTTGAGTAAAATCCCTACTGCTGACGACGGGACATCCAATCATTTGTATAAACACGACCTCGTTTTTGGGGAAATTCATCTTCCTCGTTATCTTCCAACACATATGCAGTTAAAATAGTTGCGAGTGCAATATTTTAATCATTAAAATATTACAAAAAACAACCCACAAGACTTTGAATTTATCTGATAATGTCTGACAACAGATCGACCAATTTTTCACTTCAAATATGTGACCACCGCGTGAACAATTACAAATTTGTATTTGTTGATTACATTTTCAAATATGTTAACTGATTTTCTGTTTCAAAAACTACAAACTTAATTCCAACAAATTTGTTAGAAAGAGAAAAAAATGAAGGGAAATTGTATTTGTTATTTACAAATAGAAAAACAAACCGTTTATTTTTCAGAGTTGTAAACAACAACTGTTTTTCATAATTTTGTAATTCTTCTAACAATCTTACTGATAACATCAAAGAACAAAATTAACAGAAACAAAATTTTTATCGATTTTATTCGCGATAAGAAAAATGTTGGAAAAATGGTGGGCGCAGTGGTTAGTGTGCTGGACTACTGTGCGAAGGGTCCTAGCCTCTCGCGAACGTCTGACAAACATCTGAGAGTATAACTGTCCTGCATAAAATTGTGGGTCTCTTCCATTAGTCCCAAAAATAAAACTCTCAAAAACGAATGGTTGTGATTGTGAGAAGCTAGTGTATATACGGCTGTTGCACCAACTATTTATATATTTATTTATTTAAGAAAAATATTTTTTTTCGGCACATTTTCTAACCTGTTAGAAATTGATGTATGTAAGTAAAGTAGGTATCGGTGTCAGTGAAAAGTTTATTTTCAGACTGATTCGCAATCCGATGTCCAATTTGTCTTCAGGACTATTCACATGAGAGCGACTAACTACCTATACAAACGAACGAATATTCGCGAGTTTTGACGGTTCGTTCACATAAACACTTTTAATGGTGGCGGCAGTTCACAAATTTCAGCCTTCAGTTCCCACCAGAAATTTCTCTAGCCGTTTAAAAATGTGGATTGCGAATAAACTTTGACAATTCGCCCCGCCGATGTTGTTTCCATTCGCGGCATAAAGTTTGGAATTCCAAATTTCGTAAACTATTTTTTAAACTTGTTTTCTTAATAGATTTTGGTGGGATAATTAATTATGCTCCTTTATAGCAAAATGTGCAATTTCCTTTTCATAAATGCATCAAAAGTGGTTTGTTTGCATTTCATCAATTTGTTCGTTCGCTCTCATTTGAATGGTCCTTTATTTCGTCTGGCTTAGCGCACGTTTTAACTGAAACTTTTCATTCAAAACAAAAGAATCTGAAATTTCGTACTTTTTTCTTCGTCTGTTTAGCACAAACTTATATCACTATCGGTGCTACAATGCCTTCGACGTTCCTTCCTTTGAAAAATTACAAATTGTTACTAAATCGACACACGATCTTTCTAATGTAAGAAATTTTAAGTAATTGAATAAATTTGTAAAACTTTTTGATTTGGTGAAACACAAACTTGAAAAAAAAAAAATATGAATCTTAACATATTTGTACATGTAAGCAACAAAGAAAATTAACTTTTGGTGAAACGGAAGTAATGAAATTTCTACAAATTTCCCTATGTAAATAACAAAAACAATTTTCTAATACAAAATTTTTGTGAAACAGAAAAAATCGATTTTCGCACAAATTTGTTAAAAAAATGCCGGTAAACAACAATTTGTAAGATGGTGAAATAGGCCACTGACAATCGTGTGTACTTAGCTTAATAATCTTTTTAAGCTATCTATCTCTAACGTGCACTTTGGCGAAACTCCTGCAATATTATTAACATATTTATATTGCACCCTAACTTAACTTTGTAACTTACTTACTTAGGCGGCTCTACAGTTCGGGGTGAACCGAGGCCTCAGCTAACAAGCCTCTCCAGTTAGCCCGATCCTTAGCTAACTGCCTCCAGTTGCGCACTCCTAGTGAGGTCGCCTTCGACTTGCGCGCGCCACTTAAGGCGAGGTCTTCCTCTACTGCGTTGTCCCTCCGGGTTAGACTCGAAGACTCTACGAGCCGGAGCATTTGCTTCCATCCGCTCCACATGTCCTAGCCATCTTAAACGACTTACTCGCAGTTTTTTGACCAGGTCTATGTCGCTGTACAGCTCGTATAGTTCGTGGTTGAATCTCCTTCTCCAAAGCCCGTCAACGCAAACGGGACCGAAAATTTTACGAAGAATCTTTCTCTCGAAACGGCCGAGGATATCTTCATCTGCTTTAGATAGAGTCCAAGCTTCAGCGCCATAAAGCAGGACTGGGATGATCAAGGTCTTATACAGAATCTCCTTAGTTGTTCGGGATAGGGCTCTGCTACTCAATTGCCTTCTTAGCCCAAAGAAACAGCGGTTGGCAAGAGTTATTCTTCGTTTAATTTCTTCTGAGATGTTGTTGTTAGAATTTATAGCAGAACCGAGGTAGATAAAGTCCCTCACCACCTCAAAGTTATAGCTGTCGATCGTGATGTTTTGTCCGATTCTACGATGTTGGGTGTCCCTTCTTGTTGACAGCATATACTTGGTTTTGCCCTCGTTGACCGCTAGACCCATTTTAGCCGCTTCCGTTTCTATACTAGCAAACGTACCAGTGACAGCCCGCTGTGTTCTACCAATTATGTCAATATCATCGGCGTATGCAAGTAATTGGACGGACTTTTGAAAGATCGTGCCTTGCGTGTTGGCCTGTGAGTTCCGGACGATTCTTTCAAGTATGATGTTGAAAAAGTCGCACGACAGCGCGTCACCTTGTCTAAATCCTCTTTTGACATCAAAGGTTTCGGTGAGGTCGTTACCGACCTTGATGCAGCAGCGAGCTTTCTCCATCGTCATCCTACACAATCGAACGAGTTTTGCAGGGATGCCAAAGCTAGACATGACTCTGTATAGCTCGTCTCTATAGATGCTGTCGTACGCGGCTTTGAAATCGATGAAAAGATGGTGGGTATCGATTTGAACTTCTTGGGTTTTTTCCAGGATCTGCCTAAGTGTGAAAATTTGATCGACGGTGGACTTTCCTGGCCTAAAACCGCTCTGATAGGGGCTAATCAGGTTATTTATAAAGGGTTTAAGGCGTTCACACAATATGGCAGACAGGATCTTGTATGCGATGTTAAGGAGACTGATACCTCTGTAGTTGGCGCAGTTGAAGGGGTCTCCTTTCTTGTGGACCGGGCAAACGATGCTGAGATTCCATTCATCAGGCATGCATTCATCTGACCAAATTTTGGAGATGAGTTGGTGCATGCTCGTTACCAGGTCATCTCCAGCTGCTCTAAAAAGCTCGGCAGGTAGACCATCAGGCCCTGCAGCTTTGTTGTTCTTTAGCTTGGATATTGCTACCCGTATTTCGCTTTGGTCAGGTGGACGGAAGTCTTGTCTATCATCGTCTATATTGAATGGAACGTTCTGCCTAACAGCGGGATTCTGGTCTTCGTCGCCATTATAAAGTCTGCAGAAGTAATTTTTCCACATTCTCAGCACCGACTGTGATTCTACTACAAGGTTTCCTTCATTATCTCTACAGGTTTCTGTACGGGATTGTCTGCCCTGGCACGTTCTTTTTACCTTTTGGTAAAACTTTCGTACATTGTTCCTGGAGTAGCATCTCTCAATTTCATCGATCATACGTTTCTCGTGCTCTTTCTTTTTCTTTCTGAGAATCCGGTGTTCCTCTCGTCTTTTTTGCTCGTAGAGCTCGCGAGCAGCTCTAGTCCTCTTTCGCAGCGCCGCTTTATACGCTTCTTGTTTTTCTGCGTTTGCTAGTCGACATTGTTCATCAAACCAGGGGTTTCGTGGTGGTGGTCGGGTGAAACCCAGCACATCAGTCGCGGCCTTGGTGATGGCTTTCTGGCAGTGTTGCCACTGGTCTTCTGCACTAGCTGTTGCTGCAATAGGACTGCTCGAGAGGCATCGGGATACGTGATCGGCAAAGATTCTGGCCGTCTCTTGCGATTGCAGTTTTTCGACGTCATACTTTCTCGCAGTATTTCTCTGTTGGGGTGTGTTGGATATCCGCATTCTTACCTTAGATGTGACAAGGTAGTGATCCGAGTCAATATTGGCCCCTCGGAAGGTTCGGACATCCAGAATACTGGAGGCGTGCCTTGCGTCAATCGCAATGTGATCGATTTGGCTGACAGTTTGGTGATCCGGAGACAGCCATGTCCCCTTATGAATATTGAGATGTGGAAACCTGGTGCTTGCTATAACTATATTTCGCCCCGCAGCAAAGTCAATTAGCCTAAGTCCGTTCCCAGACGTGCTGTCATGTAGGCTGTGTTTGCCAACTGTTCTACCAAAGATGTTCTCCCTGCCTATTCTAGCGTTAAAGTCGCCTAGTACGATTTTAACATCGTGCTTCGGGCATTGCTCGTAGGTCTTTTCGAGGAGCTCGTAGAAACTGTCTTTTGTAACTATATTCGTAGATTCCAAGAAACTTAAAAACTGAGCGCTTATGATGTACCAATGCTACAGCCAGTATCCTAATTTAATACAGCTAATTCAATCATAAAGCCATGGATTATATCATCAGGGATTATACGTTAAAATACAATTTCGTTCTTATTTTTTTGAATCTCATTACCATAAAGGATTTATTCTCTGGAATGAATATCCAGTAGGCTCACCTGTGATAGGTCTACACAACTCCCTAAAGAATAATCTATTTTTTTCTAGCTAGGTAGGTAACACATATAAAATTACAAATTCATAACCGGCTTGGTAATCCGGATAATTTAAATTATATAGCTCAGATTGTAATCTTCCCTAATAAGCCACTGAAAGTGATAATCCACACAATGTAGCCTGCGCCAAGATTATTATACAAAATGATATAAGGAGGTACCAATAAATGGGGAACAGTTTTCACAAAAAAAGGCCGACAACATTTTAGAAATACAATAACCAACTTATATACGCATATAATATACTTTTACATCTTTATCCATGTTGGGCATAGATCCTCATCTAATGGCACAGATTGCCTACATTTTATATACCCTTTTACGTTTAATAGCACCCTCTAAAACATTATACAAATAGCTCTTAATGAGAGTACAATAGTGACCTCAATAGCATACAAGTAACCTTGGTCTGTAATCAAGCATTTCAGTATTCGTCCTGTCCAACTTTTTGGAGTAGGCAATAGGTATTCCCATCAATAAAAAGAACATACATTAGTTAAATAAATATATAATTCTCTCAAATAAATTGTGTTTACGCTTCCTGAGGAATTGACCAACAAGGGAATTATAGTTGTTCTTTCGAAACAAGGTCGTTTCACACTCTTGCAGCTGGCCTACAACAGGAGTATCGTACACTCGCTAGTCAAACAAATATTATAGCTTGCTCAGCATCAGTGCTCCAAATGTTTGCTTACACTCCTCCTAAGAAATCATAGTGTACGCAATCCATTTACTCTCTTTATTCCTCACCCCCTCTACGGTCTGTATGTGTCTGCGAAACCACTTAACATGGAAACTCAAAACAATGGAAAACTTTCCGTATCAAAGTCAAGCATTTCTAATTTCCTTTGAAGCTTCTGCTCATTTTTGAATTTAAAGTGGTCACCTAGCTTTTCAATTTACACTCATTTAAAATTCTCACCCCCCATTTGCCCACCCTAGTTGCGTTTCGCCTTGAGGGTGTGTGTTTTTGCATCTACCCGGGACCGTGACTGACTGCCTTTTTTGTTATCATGAAAACACTTAGTACCGATTCGACAGAGGAGTATTTTAAGTGAAAGTTGTCTGTGTCGTCGACGTCGTCCGTCGAGATATTGAAATCAGAGAAACTGCGCAGGAATGTTGGTGGAGACAAAATTGATATTATTAGTCCTTTTGATGCATACAGTGGGGTCGAGCATCTACGAAAAGGTAAAAACAATCAGTCAATGGATAGATATGTTTTTTTTTTCTTCGTAAACCCGAATAATCGATGCCAAGAGTGCCCCTAAACGTACTAATCCACACCCTAGTCACTTCAACCACTCTCCCCGCAGGACTGCCGTTAGGTATTACTTCGCGGGACTCGTTAGCAACTCATGCTAAATCCTCCGCCATTTCGGCTATTTTAAGACTTTCAAGTCTCCTTAATTCTTCGTGTACAATCGTTACAAAGGAGCATACCTCCAGCCAGTCATCTTCTGACCTTAACATATGTCTTATTAGACTTTGGGGGTTTTGTAAGTTCGTTCTTCCCCCTACAAAGCGCCTACAATGAAACATTGCGTACTCCGTATCATTTTTTTCGTTTGGGCATTCGGGACAGAAAGGCGAGCTTCCGTGACCAAATCTGTGAAGGTATTTCTGATAGCCGCCGTGCCCCGATAAAGGGCATAAGGTGATAGTTGCAGTCCCCGTTTGTTCTTTTTGTCCAGACGTCGATGGTAAGGATCAGTTTGTGGGTCCATTTGACTTTTGCCGTGTTATTCCACCTGGCTTGCAATAGTGCCATTGATGTTTTTCTACTTTGACTCTTCTATTAGGGACCGGTGGGCTGTTTGCCTAAGGTAGATCCTTTGCATCTCGCTAGCAAGAATGTTGATGGGGATGATTCCCGGCTGCTTCATCCGAGATTGTTCAAAATCCCCTTATTGTTTCGTATTGCGCAGAGCCTAGTATGCTGACGAGAGCTTTCTCCTTGTTTCGTTTGTTTTAGAGCCCCCGTCCAGACCGGTGCAGCGTATAGAAGTATTGAGCTGACCACTCTAAATAGTAGAATCCTCCTGGTATATCCAGGTCCCCCAATGTTTGGCAGCATTCGGAGAAGAGCTGCTTGAATCTGTGAGGCCTTCCTGCCAGCGTACTGGATGTGCATTTTAAAGTTTAGCTTATTGTCGAGCATTACTTCTTAAAGAATTTCTAAGACCTAGGGTTTGAGACTTCTTAGACCTAATGGTTTGATTCCCAACACGGAAATTTGCAAATTCCACAGACTTTCTGCTGGTTATGAAGACAGCCTCGGTCTTATGGACAGCTAGTTCTAAGCCGCCGGACTCCACCAATTTTTTGATTCTGACAACTGCTTCATCGATAGCGGATTCTATTTCATAGATATGTTTGGCCACCGTTACCACGGCGATATCGTCAGCAAAACCGATCACCTTAACTCCTTGTGGCAGCGTTAGCCGCAGGACTCCGTCATACATTATATTCCACAGGAGAGGTCCAAGAACAGAGCCTTGTGGTACTCCCGTGGTAACGTTGTAATACTTAACTCCATTGTCAGTCTGATACCTTAACTTTCTATCAGTGAAGTAATTTGCAACTATTTTCCGCAGATACACCGGCGCTTCTATTCTGGCCAACGACCTCCTAATGCATAACCAGTTCGCCAAGTTAAAGGCATTTTTAACGTCCAGCGTCACAACCGCGCAGTATTTCTTTGTCCCCCCTATTTTTCCCAGTATTGCTTCAGCTTTTTTTTTATTTTTTTATTGGTAGTCTGACAAAGCTCCTTTATCTTCGGCCACCTCGAACAGTCTTTCGTATATGACACGTTCTAAGATTTTTCCCGTTGTAACCAGCAAACATATTGGCCAAAGATGGTTCTTCTGGTGGCTTCTTTCCGTTTGATAACAAAACCAGATGTTGAAGTTTCCATGGTTTAGAAAAAACCCCTTTCTTAAGGTACTTTTGCATCGTTGTAAACAGTTGCTTTGAGTACCATATTAGGGATGCCATAGGGCCCGGGCGCTTTGTTGCCGCATATATTCCTGCATGCATCATTTAGTTCCATTGTGGTGATTGAAGAGATCAGTTCTTGGCTAATTTACCTTATTGTGATCATTGAAGAAAACGGCCTTTATGGGAAAAGGTGTGCATATTGTCCACAGCATTGTCGGGCAGCATATTTTTTGGGACTTACAGCCCTTCAGCTTTTTTATCACAATCCTGTAAGCAATCCCCGAGGGGTCTAGGTCTGCTCCGTCGCAGAGTTCCTTAAAACATCTCGCCTTTCTGTCCTTAATGGCCTTTTCCAGATCCCGTTTTGGTAGCCTGAAGGTAACTAATCGGTCTTGGACTTCTGGCCTTCCCCTGGATCGCTGGGCTAAGGACGTATGGAGTTGTATATCAATAGCCCTTGCGCAAACGGCGATGTATTGAACCGTTAAAAAAAACACATTTAGCTTAGGTTTGGTTTTTGGTTTGGTTAGTAGGCTGAGAGATTGCCACTATGCTCATTAAAATTCAATTTTCGAACTCGAAAACAACCCAACCAATGCGATAGCGCGAAATTTCAGTCAGTGATTGTTATTGACAGAAAGTTTCCCTGTTTCTATGAAATTTGGTAAATTGAACGATGGTACGTGCCATATTCCACGCAAAAAAAAATTGCAAGCGCTTTTTCTCGACACTTCGAAAAGAAGCTGTACAATATATTTGTTATGAAGGAAAATCAAAAGTGCGCAACACTCAAATGTCAAAATTACACTATTAACTTGACATTTATGGAAGCTTTATGTCGTTTTCCATTGGATTTACTCGAAGATTCACTCATTCTGAAATCCAATGGAACAAGAAAAGTGATTTTGTTCGACTATACTCGCATGTAGGTACCTATAGGTGAAATGTCAAAAATTACATAATCTATGGCTTCTGATAGCCGCTGCTAACCAGCTTGTATAAAATATATAAATTGCACTTGTGTAAGTACTTCTTGTGCTTATTATGGATAACAACTCAACTTAGTTGGGGTCTCCCTCCAGTCAACGACAACTTTTGAGACAACCAAACCAATTTTTCGTAGAAGACAACTCCTTTCAGTTCACTTAGAAGATATATTGCCATCTTTTAGGCGCATATTTAATATCGAAATCAGCTGTGAATTTATTATTTGTGGAATTCGAATTGAACGAATCAAACTATCTATTTGCAATTAAAAAAAACAGTGGAAAGTAATGTTGACTTGTTTTTTGGTGATTTGGAGGAGGATGATGAGAGTTTGGTCAATGCTTTACGAATAAGAAAAAATATACGCGATCCTACGATCTATTAGAACTCAGAAATACAAAGTAAATCATACTAAACCTGAAGTTTTTCTTCATCAGCTATTAAGCTCCAATTCAATATTTTCCATTCTTCATCAATATTTGTATTTTCCGAACTAAATTGTCCTTTACCCCTGGTGAGATCAGGTTGCTCCTAGAAAATTCCAATGAGCCGGCAATGATGCGTGCGTTGCTCCCATTATAAGGTTTTTACATGGTCCTGCTTATGTAAAAGTCGACTATTCCACGTTTGGTAATCGAATTCTAGTCGACCGGGTAAGTGAATAATCAGCCAATATCCAGTATGTCAAAGACACTGCGGATGTCCGTGAGAGTGTTCAGAAAAACTCGAAGCAGTCAATTCCGCACCGCAAACAAAAACTCGACCTTTTACAAAAAAGATTTGGGCCCAAATTGTATAATACGTAATGAACTTAAAGTTAACATATCCGGTCCCATCGCTTAAATTCGGGCTAAAACACTTATGCGCCAGAGTCACAGAAAATTGGATGCGAGAAAGGCCATTCAAATCAAAGCAAAAATTTATATATATCTCACATACAACTTATTTATTCAATTTTAATTTCTCCCCGTCCATATTGGGGAACTCTTTAGACTTTCGATAAAATATATATAAAAACAAAAATCTGACGTCAAAAGCAGATCCTCCTCGATGTGGAACTATGCTTTAATGTTTATAGGCGAGTTGTTTTATTGCATGCTTCCCGGCTATAAACATACATAATGCCACGAATGGTGCAGGGAAATAAGTCCACTGAAGGATTTAGTTCCCACCTAGTTTGGAAATAAAACCACTTTCTTGAAGTGGACTTAGTTCCCATGTAAGGTGGGTGAAAGGTCCACTTTCTTATGGGAACTTAGTACACAACCCTGCAACCCCCCTGTTTGGGTTTAGTGGCAAATTTGCAGTATGTGCGAAATTGGGTATGTTGAAAGGGAAATAAAACCACTCAGAGTTTTCGGAATTTATTTCCCACCTTCCATGGGAACTAAAGCTAAGTACACACGATTGTCAGATCTTGCAGTTACAATATTGGCAGATCTGTTAATGCTCTGACAATGAGCTTACAATAGCCAACTACCTTACAATCCAAATTGCACGTTCAAACGGTTGTAAGATTTTATCCCAAAGCCGTATGTCGTTTTCGGTTGGTCGTCCAGAACCGTCCGGAAGAACTCTCCGTGATTCTGAATTCAAATCCAGAAGCAAATTTCTCTTTTTTTTTCAGAAGAAGAACAACTGTCAGTTGAGTGCCAATCGAACACTTTCAGAAGCGTTCGGATTGCTTCCGGACGGTTCTGGACGACCAATCCAAAATGACATTACAATTTCATTGTCAAATGGATGTCTTACAATGGCCCGACTATGACTTTTCTGACAACGTTGGTTGTAAAGTTGAAAATTGTGTGTTCACACGGTCGGCAGATATTAGAATATGAAAAATTGGTCAATCTGTTGTCAGACATTGTCAGATAAATTAAAAGTCTTATGGGTTGTTTTTTGTAGTACCGATAATGGATCAAAATATTGCACTTGCGACTATTTTAACTGCCTACGTGTTGGAAGACAGCGAGGATGATGAATTGCCTCAAAAACGACGTCGTGTTTGGACAAAGGTTTGGGTGGCCCGTCTCAGTAGGAAGGATTCTACTCCAAATTACTCGTCGAATTGCGAGCTAAGGAGCCAGAACTGTATCGCAATTTTTACTCTGTTTATACTTTGCGCAGCCAACAACTTTCTTTCTATAGTATTTTTTTTAAAGTTTTTTTTTTTTATGTTGGAGACTTTTTCAATGCACAGTTGTTTGTAGCGATTAAATTATTTTCCATCGTGTATATAAGTAAACTTCGATTTCGCGTCTTTACCACCGATTCAACTGTTTGTCAATTAAAAAATTGTAAGCTATTGGCGCAGTAGCGCAGTGGTTAGTGTGCTGGACTACTGTGCGAGGGATACCAGTTTCGATCCCCGGAAAAACACAAATTACATCTTAAAGTTTTTTTTCTACTGCGCCACCTCTCGCGGACGTCTGACAAACATCCGAGAGTATGACTGTCATGAAAAAGCTTCTCAATTCAGCCGTTCGGACTCGGCATATAATTGTAGGTCCCTTCCATTCGTCCCAAAAATAGAAACTCACACAAAACGAATGGTTGCGAGAAGCTAGGCCTTGGGTGTCACCCGCCTGTTGCGCCACCTATTTATTTATTTTTTTTTTGTTTAAGCTATTGTCAGCTTCCATAAATAACGACATCTGACAATTTCCAATGAGTCCTACAATGTCCTATTTGTCTGACAATAGTAAAAATTGTGTGCTCAGACTTGTTCAGATGATCGTCAGCAACCTGACATTTCTGACAATATTGTAAGACAAAATTGTAAGTTCAGACGGTTGCAAGACATTTGGGACACATTTTTCACTGACAGGTCTGACAATATTGTAAGATCTGACAATCGTGTCTTAGCTTAAGTCCATTTCATGAAAGTAGTTTTATTTTCCACTAGGTGGACTTAGATCCAGCACCGTCATAAATGTATAGGACTTTTGGAGATATTGAAGAATACGCAATCGGAAAGTTTCTGGCGATTTCTTGCAATTGCAGCTATTCTGCTTTTATTTTCCTTATTGCAATGTCAATAATATTCGTTGATTAGTTGCCACTTTACATAAGTACTGGGGCAGTGCCTTACATGGATATCGTAATGTTACCAGTAGTTACCAGTATATGCTTTCCGACTGCACTACCATAACTATCAGGGGTAAACCAGCAAGGACTATTTTAACATAAGAAACACTTTATGATAGTGTCCTTGTGTGAGAAATATTGTAATGAGGAGTCTGTAGAGTAAAAGAATTAAAATCAATTGAATAAACCAAAAATTAAAATGTTACCGGTGGCGTATACGTAATATTTTTGAATATAAAAGATACACTCTTAAGGAAAAAAGTCAAAATGGTAGATGGACGGATGTCTGCGGATAGCACTTTGTGTAATTTAGCTGGTAGAATAGTGAGGATGTTTTTGACATGACGGTTTTATCCTAAAATCCCCTTTATGATACGAAATTAATTTGACTTGTATAGTCAATGTGTTTGCATACAAGTAGCCCTCCCTTCCTGGATTGACCATTTGCCCGGTGAACTGCAAATATTTTTATTTATTTCATTATACAAGCGCTTACACATTGCTATGTAATATCTTATTTAGAAGTGACAATTGACAAACTATGGTCGCATTCGAGTATCTAGTTGAAGTCCACTTGAATTGTCTGGACTAGATTGAACCTAAACGCGAAAACTAAACAGATTGGTCGGTATGTCATTTTTTGACAATTATTGTATATTATTTTCTCCTCGGGTGCATTCCAAGTTGTCCTTGTTTTAACTAAAAGAGCAAACAATTTTTGGATTTGACAGATAAAGCGGGACATTTTTAAAAAGTAACAAAGCTTGTAAAATGTCAAAGTTTCACTGTTATTCTTTTTCTTGTATATTTTAAGGAAAATACATTTATTTGTAGTATAGTGTAAGTAACTGCGTGGTTTAAAACGCCCGGAGTTCAAGAAGCTATCAGAGAGAAGAAGAAGGCTTTCAAGGTGTGTATTCACTTGGGGGACTCTCCTTCTCGAAACCGGTACATTGAGGCGCGAAGAACTTGCAAATTGGCTGTTAAAGCAGCCAAAGAACAGTCTTGGAAGGAGTTCGGCGAAAAATTGGACCGTGATCACAGATCTGCAAGCAAGGTGCTCTGGCAGACCATCCGCCGTCTTAGAGGAAGGAAGTGGAACATTATCGAAGGAGTCAAATCCAAAGATGGTACACTTCTTTCTAATGAGGAGGACATCTTGCGCAGATGGAGCGAGCACTTTTCCCAAATCCCAATAGCTCAATCCAATCCAGGGCATTGAGGATGACACATCCATCGCCTTAAGCAGGGCGGAAAATAGTCCCACGGTAGAGGAAGTCACTTTTGCGATCAAATCGCTAAAAGCTGGCAAATCTGCTGGAGTGGATGAAATCCAGCCAGAAATGCTCAAGGCCTTAGGTGAAGAGGCCTGGGAATGCGGCGAAACTCCCAGCGATTGGCAGATTGGGGTGATTGTGCCCCTTTTCAAGAAAGGGGATAAAAGGGAGGATTGCTCCAATTACAGGGGTATATCACTTTTAAGTCTCCCCGGAAAAGTCTTTGCCAAGGTGCTGGAAACGCGTTGCAGAGCTGTGGTGAGGCACGATTAGGAGATCAGCAGTTCGGTTTTCGCCCCGGCAGAGGCACAACCGACCAGTTATTCACTCTCAGAATGGTAATTGAGAAGGCTTAGGAGTATGCTACACCTGTTTACGCTTGTTTCGTAGATTTGGAGAAAGCATATGACCGAGTCCCTCGAGGGAAACTCTGGAGTGTATTACAGGAGTATGGAATTGATGGTTCTCTCTTGAGAGCCATTCAATCTCTTTACACAAACTGTAAAAGCTGTGTTCGGGTAAACGGCGTTAAATCAATACCTTTCACCGTGGGCGTTGGACTTCACCAGGGGTGCGTCCTGTCTCCTCTCCTTTTCATTACTTATATGGACTGAATGTTACAGCGCAGTCTTGGCGAAGAACGTTTCGAATTGGGAGATCTGAGGATAAGTCATTTGCTCTTCGCTGATGACTTGGTCATCCTTGGGTCCTCTCAGACTGAACTTCAGCGCGCACTCGATCGGCTTGTAGCCGTTTGTGTTGAAGCTGAGATGAGGGTAAATGTGAACAAATCTGAAGTGATGGTCGTCTCCAGAACGCCTGTTCAATGCACTCTGCATGTTAGTGGAGTCCCATTGAAACAGGTGGAGAAGTTTAAGTATCTCGGGGTCTTATTCACGAGTGATGAAAGGAGCAATGCCGAGTTTTCCTGTAGGATTGGTCAGGCTGGATCGATTTTGAGACAGCTTGGTCATTCTGTTATCAGGAGGACTGAACTTGGTGTCAAAGCTAAGTTGTCAGTCTTTAATTCGGTGTTTGTTCCAACTCTCACCTATGGTCATGAAGTTTGGGTAATGACCGAAAGAATAAGATCGCGAATACAAGCTGCCGAAATGAGATTTCTCCGTTGTATTGCTGGTGTGACCCGTAGAGATCGCATCAGAAATACCAGAATACGTGAGGAACTCAATGTCGAGCAGCTACTTCTCCGGACGGAGCGATCCATGCTTCGGTGGTTTGGGCATGTTAAACGCATGTTCCCGACCTCGATTCCACGACGTGCTATGGTCGCTATGGAATACGTACCATCAGGTAGGCGTCCTCTAGGTAGACCAAGGATGAGATGGTTAGATCAAGTCCATAATCTCTCCTATACCCGTATGGGGATTGCCCTTGATGATTTCGAGTCAATGGCGGAGAATCGAGAGCTATGAAGGGTCCACTTAAGCAACCTACACCCGCGACCCACTTAATGGACAAGCGGACCATTTGAAAATGAAATGAAATAGTGTAAGTAAAGTAAAGTATAGTAAAGAAAGTGGTCCAAATAAATAATAACCGATTTTTAAAAGTGGGCGGATACTACGCCCCCTGAATGGAAAATCTCAAGTTTTGGACTTTTCCCAGTGTATGCAACACAGGATGTAGCATTCTGCTAAATTTCACGATTCTAGGATGGCCGGAAGTTCTTCATAATTTTGATGATCTAAGTGAGTGAATGAGTGAGTCAGTTACGGCTTTGCGATTTTTTTAAGTCTTGTGAGGTGGACTTTTTTAGTGAGTTTGGTAAATGTTTCAAATTTGAAGTTTTTGGCTTAATCGGTTCCGAAGCTAGAGGGGGGTCGAAAACAGCCTGATTTTGTTCCTGTAAAAAGGGGAAGTGCCTTTACTAGAGAACTTGGCTGGGGCACTACCATGCCCTTTGATAACATTGGGTTACGCTTCCATAAACGTCAACTGAAAAAAAAACTGTTCACGTGACCAGTCCAGCCCAATGAAAACTCAGTGAAACACAAAAACAACGTTAATGATATAAACTAAGAAAAGGACACTACTGAAGTGAAACTTTCTTCAAATCAGTTCACTTATAAATCACTTTATACAGGGTGGGCTAAGAGAATTCATCCGATGTTTTTTGGCTCCAAACAACATCGGATGACTTCTTTTATAATAACAATCCGGGTCCGGATCCGGATCCAAAAATTGTGAATCTAAACCATCCAGAGTCCCACTAAATACACAAAAAAAAATTTAAAAATTCATCGTTTAGGATGAAAAAATGTGTTTTATGGAGTGGGGAAGCGAGGAGTAACAACGATTCTCGCTTGTTTGGGATTGACCCTGACAATTTCTTTTGTGAAATTTTGTCGAATTTCAGTCTATGAATTATTGTTTGAGAAAATTACATTAACAACAACTCGTAGAGTCACAGTCACTTTGGTAGGAATGTTAGCTATTTCGAACTACACCACAAATTCATCATCAGACTCCTTTTAAGTGATTGTTTGATTAGTTTGAATTCTGACAGTCAATTCTCCTTATATAATCCACTTGGGAAGACATTTCTGCTTTCCCCTGTCAGGAAGTGAACCTGCACTTCGATTTTTGTCAATTGATGAAGTCACTACGACTTGCGCCAACTGAGCGATGAGTACAAGCCCGCCAACTGGTGATTAGAAGGACGGAGAAGACCAACCTCTGTGCGTTGTTGTTCCTTCCTACGATTTGATTTTGTTTATTGTCATTCTCTCGGGTTTTCTTAGCCTCTTTCTCTCTTTTTTATTGTTAATTGCGGACGAAATTGGACCATGCTGCCGATTTTTAACCCAAAATGTATACATATTTCAATTCATGCCTACATAGAATGGCACAAATAAAGAGCCTAACCTTCAAATTCAGCAGTTCCCTATCTTTTTTGGTCGCGGAGCACTTTTCTGGAGAGAAAATCCTCGCGCAGCACTTCGTTTTCCGTAGGTATTCCATTTTTCGTAGTTATGGAAAACGCAATTACTATTTTCCGATATAAAATATTTAAATCTAGTACATAGATATTTAAAAAAACTCAATTTCGAGTTTGCCAAGGGATAAACGAAATTTTTAAAATACCAGATTCTAAAACTTTCAAAAATTACAAATACTTAGTGGAAAAGCCTTTATTTTTTTTTAAAACAGCAGTCAATCTTTTTTGAACTCTGAAGACTTTCCACTAAAATCCGGCATCGTATAAGTAAATAAATATTTGGAACAACAGCGGGTCGTATAGGCACCCTAACTAGCTTCTAACAACCATCTGTTTTGTGAGTTTTTATTTTTGGAACGAATGAAAGGTACCGGCTGATTTGAGAAATTTTGTCAGGACAGTTATACTCTCTGATGTTTGTCAGACGTTTGCGAGAGGTCCTAATTTGGCTTAAGTGTTTCCACTTTGGCTCAATGCTCCGAGCCAAAGAGAAATGGCTCACATTTGTCTTAAAACTTAAAAAAATTTAAAAATTAAAGTGTAGGTATAGGTAGGTACTCGACTGAACGACTCAGCAAGTGAGAATAATATTTTCTCCGGAATGTTTCCCATTTAGCAATCTGGTTTACATAGCTGACAAGGGAAACATTTCCCCGGGCACAGAGTTCTTTCTGTTATTTCTAACTAGCAACGCCCGCGGCTCCGCCCGCTGGTTTCTTTTCTATTAAATTAAATTCAAATTTATTTCAGCTATCAATGCACGTTTGTTATACCCTTCACAGGAAGGTATATTCACTTAGTCATTAAGTTTGTAACGCCAAGAAGGATTAACCGGAGACCCTACAAAATATATATATTCTGAATCAGGATCACATTTTAAATCGATTTAGCCATGTCCGTCTGTCTGCCTGTCTGTCTGTTGAAAGCACGATAGCGTCCAAACGAATCGACTTAGGTGAATGAAATTTTATGAGAAGACTTGTTTTTACCGTTGCCATGTTGGTATTAAAAAATTGTCTATGTCGGTCAAGTAGTTCTGGTACCTCCCATACAAAACCAATATTACACACATGCGCGTGTACCTGTGCCAGTACATACAGTGGAGGGTATCAAAGCATCGGCCAGGCCGATGGTAACACTTTTACTTGTTTATATTTTGTCTTCTTTTTAAGCTCACAAAATATTTGATCGCTATGCCTTTTCATAAACTATACCTACATGTTATTTATTTAATGGGCGCAAGTAGCTATAAACAAATTACGCCTACAGCTCACAGGTGAACATTCAATATATAGCTGTCCATGTGAAAGACGTGGCTGTAGGAGGTGAACTCTGGCAATGGCCGAGTAGTTCCGAAGATAGCCCCTATACCCCCGTTTCCCCTTCCCCCATCCACACCCTAACTAACCTATACTGATCCGGAGGATGTAGCCGGTACAATCTTGAAAGAATTTTTAAAATCGACCAAATAGTTCCGGAGTTAGTCCCTACCACCCCTTCACCCTTCCTCCGTCGCAAACTTAGTCCTTACGTAACCTGTACTGATCCGAAAGTCCTAAGTCAACAGACATAAGATTTCACATAAATAAAAACTCGTCACAGGTATGATGTAATTATTTATACTACGCGATCATATCGTTACACTTTCCATTGCTGCACATCTCAAATTCATATATGTAGATATGTATCTATCACTTACGCACCACAAACCTCTTATATGTACGTAGACATACAAATATACATATTAAGTTTGTTTAATGCATATCCATTGCCTACATCAAATTCAACTACGCCATACATGAGTATGTACGTACAATGTGCATTCTGAATGCCAGTCGTGCGAGTAATCATATTCTATTTTGGGAACGCAATATAAAACTACCCCTAAGCACAACTGCAATCGAGAAATCATTTTTTTCGCACTTGACCAAATAAGATCTATTTTTAATTTATTATATCTCACCCTCTGGATGGACCAGAAAGATGCATTTTAGCTCAAAATACTCGGTAAAGTATTGGCTAACAAATAAAAGCATTTCTTGAAATGACATACGTAGATTTATGAGTATAATGGCAAGTTGAGCGTAGTAAGGCCGAAATAGAAAAGGAGGGTGCAAACGTTTTTCAACCCTTATAGGTCGAATTTTGAAAAACGATGAATGAGGCATGTAATTATTTTGATTTATCTATCAACGTACAAACTTTCAAGTTCATACGGCTAACGGTTCGTGAGACCCCCCTTATTCCCCGCGACGCCTTTACTCCTGAGCAATTCTCACCCACCCTACGGACTAAGTTGGCCACACATCTATAAATCAGAAAAAGAATCGTGACAATCGGACGAATGGTTCTCGAGTTATGGAGAAACGAACAGACGGACGTTGCATTTTATAAGTAGTATGGATGTGATTTTCCATTGGGCACATCAGATTTTTAGTTCAGACCTCAGATTTTTCGTGGCGAATGGAACATGAAAGCAGATTGATCTGATTTTGTAAATGTATGAGTGCGGTATTTGACAGTACATTAGCTGTGCAAATAGTTTGCTTTTGCCGATGGAAACATACGAACTTAATATGCATCATGATATCGTTGAAAAACCGAAATCTACAGATGACATGGAAAAAGAATAAGGTGACGAAGATGATAGCAATTGCTCCAAAATTAAGTCCATATACATTATTTACGTTTTTCAAGAGGCTTTTCGTAATTTTGTTTTGAAAACAAATTCTGAATGTATGTATGTATGTATGTATTAGAGACATTAGCACAGGCCTCGGCCCTCATTGAAGCTAAGCTCTGGGCCTCCGGGTATCGTAGAATAGCGCCAATACAAATGGACAAACTAAACCCGTAAATAAGCTGATTGAATAATTACAGAGACGTAAATATTCAAGGTTCTTACATATAACCATATTTATCAGGAACATAGGATGTGGAGGTCCCATTTGTTGCAAATCTTGAAATTACTTCCATCGAGTACTAAATTTCTTCCGTATAGTTTCTTCATCAGCTCGTTATGACTTTAGCGAGTTAAGGGAGCATATTTTTGAATGATTCCATAATTTGGGAACTTCTTGAATCTTGACGCTAAGTTTCATGCCATTCTTGATTTCTTGAAGAATTGTGCTTCCTCATTATTCTTGTAGATTATTTCAACTACCGGAGCGAAGTCTCCAATTGTCAATAGGTAATAACAAACAGAAAAAGAAACAGAAAAATTAGAAAAATTAAAAAATTTATAAGAAGAAAAAAAAAATTAGAAAATAAAATTTATATGTATTATATGTAGTCAGGGTGCTGAAATAGAGATGGTGGCGGATGAACCCTTTATGGGCCAACGGCAGCACTCATATCCCCGAAGTGGGTTACTGACAACGGAGTATCCGACCCGCTGTCCTAGAGTTACCTTAGGGCCTGGTCCTCCAGGTTGGGGGTTGTGCGTGGGGCTAACTACCCAACCACGGAAAAATTAATGGTTACGAAGCAACCAAGAGCCTCGGATACGGATGGATTCACTGTTGACGACCCTGCTAAACGAAAAAAGGACAATGACGTTCGGGTCTGCACGTGGAATGTTCGAACCCTGAACAGACCACGTGCAGCCGAACAATTAGCGGAGGCCCTAGACTGCTACAAGGCAGATATCACCGCCATTCAGGAGGTGCGGTGGGATGGGTCAGGCAAAAGAAGGATGAAAACCTGTGACATCTACTACGGTGATTGCTACAGAGAGCAGAAGCAGCGTCTATTTGGATGCGGATTCGTTGTAAGCGGCAGACTTAGGCAAGAAGTCTTGAGCTTTCGACACGTAAGTGAGCGCCTTACAACTATCCGCATCAAGGCTAAACTCGCCAACATCAGCCTGATATGCGCTCACGCCCCCACAGAAGATAAAGACGACGCTACCAAAGAATGTTTCTATGAGCTCCTCGACAAAACATATGAGCAATGTCCTAAATACGACGTTAAAATTGTCTTAGGTGATTTTAACGCCAAAATAGGAAAGGAGGACCTCTTTGGTAGCACAATCGGAAAGCACAGCCTACACGACACCACGTCTGGAAACGGACTTATGCTAATTGACTTTGCTGCGGGACGTAATGCTACTATAGCAAGCACACGGTTTCCACACCTCAACATTCACAAAGGAACATGGCGGTCACCAGACCATCAAACGGTCAATCAAATTGACCATGTTGCGATCGACGCAAGGCACTCCTCCAGTATTCTAGATGTCCGAACTTTCCGAGCGGCCAACTTAGACTCAGATCACTTCCTTGTTGTAGCCAAGGTACGTATGCGGATATCCCAGACACCACAACAACGAGGAAATACTGTGAGAAGATTCAACGTTGAACGGCTACAAGCGCAACAAACCGCCAGAACTTTTGCCGATCGCGTCTCCCTCAACCTCTCGAGAAGTCCTGTGCAGCCAGCATCAAGTGCTGAAGACCAGTGGCATCGATGCCAAGAAGCCATCAGAAAAGCCGCAACTGATGTGCTAGGTTTCACCCGACCACCACCAAGAAACCCTTGGTTTGATGAAGAGTGCCGGGAAGCACATGCAGCAAAGCAACTGGCCTACAAAGCGGCACTGTAGAGAAGGACGAGAGCAGCTCGTGAGCTCTACGAGCAAAAAAGGAGGGAAGAACACCGGCTTTTCCGGAGAAAAAAGAAAGAGCATGAGAAGCGCGCGATCGAGGAAATAGAGAGGTGTTACTCCAGGAACAATGTTCGGAAGTTTTACCAAAAGGTAAAAAGAACGTGTCACGGGAACAAGGCCCGAACAGACACCTGTAGAGACGAACAAGGAAACTTTGTAGTAGAGTCACAGTCGGTGCTGAGGACATGGAAAAACCATTTCGGCAGACTGCTAAACGGCGAAGACGACACAAATTCCGCTGTCAGGCAGAATGAACCATTCAACCTGGGCGATGAAAGCCAAGACTTCCGTCCACCTCACCAAAATGAGGTAAGGATAGCAATATCCAAGCTGAAGTCCAACAAAGCTGCAGGACCGGACGGTTTATCGGCCGAGCTTTTTAAGGCAGCAGGGGATGACTTGGTAGAGAGCATACACCAACTCGTTTCTAAAATTTGGTCAGAGGAAAGTATGCCTGATGAATGGAGCCTCAGCATTGTTTGCCCGATCCATAAGAAAGGAGACCCTCTAAACTGCGCCAACTATAGAGGCATCAGTCTCCTTAACATCGCTTACAAAATCCTGTCTTCCGTACTGTGTGAACGCCTGAAACCATTTGTCAACGAACTGATTGGACCCTATCAGTGCGGTTTTAGGCCCGGTAAGTCCACAACCGACCAAATATTCACACTACGGCAGATCCTGGAGAAAACCCAAGAAGTCCAAATCGATACTCATCACCTATTTATCGATTTTAAAGCCGCATATGACAGCATTTATAGAGACGAGCTATACAGAGCCATGTCTAGTTTTGGCATCCCTGCCAAACTTGTCAGATTGTGCAGAATGACGATGGAGAACGCTCGCTGCTCCGTAAAGGTCGGAAACAGTCTCACCGAGACCTTTGATGTCAAAAAAGGATTTAGACAAGGTGATGCGCTGTCATGTGACTTTTTCAACATCATTCTTGAGAAAATTGTGCGAAACTCGCAAGCCAACACCAGGGGCACAATTTTCCAAAAGTCTGTGCAACTACTTGCATACGCTGACGACATCCACATCATTGGCAGGACACAGCGAGCTGTCACTGGTGCGTTTGCAAGTATCAGTACAGAGGCGGCAAAAATGGGTTTGGTGGTGAATGAGGGCAAAACAAAATATATGCTGTCAACTAGAAGGGACACACAACATCGACGAATCGGACAGAACGTCACGATAGACAGCTATAACTTTGAGGTAGTCCGGGACTTTGTCTATCTCGGCTCCGCTATTAATTCTGAAAATGACATCACACCAGAAATCAAGCGAAGAATTACACTTGCCAACCGCTGTTACTTTGGCCTAAGAAGGCAATTAATTAGTAAGGCCCTGTCGAGAAACACTAAGGAGACTCTATATAAGACCCTCATCATCCCAGTCCCAGGAAGACCTCGCCTTAGGTGGCGTGCACAAGTGGAAGGGGACCTCAACCAACTTGGAGTGCGCAACTGGAGGCAGTTAGCCAAAGATCGTGCTAACTGGAGAGGCGTGTTGGTTGAGGCCCAGGTCCACCCCGGACTGTAGCGCCATCTAAGTAAGTAAGTAATTTATTTGACATCAAAATCTAAGTCCGTTTTGAAAACAAATTCTGAATGACGTAAAATATCGAGATCAGCAAAAAGTGATCCACGGGTTAACAGTTTTCTGAATTTTTTAAAATGAATCAAAAATAAATTGCCGATTAGTCAAACGACTAGCTGCAATGCAATCGGAAGGACGAAAGTCAGTCCCATCGGGATTTTTTTTAGATCGTTTTAAAGTCCCTCGCTGTTGCAGAAGTATCCCTCGCATAATAGCTCTCTGCAATGTCTTTCGATAATTTTTAAATTTTCCTTCCAGCAAACCTCCGAAAAAATAAAAAAAGAAAGAAATCACAACACATTAAGAACAGCCCCCCCCCCCTCCTCTTTACCTTAAGTGGCTCAAACTTGTGTGAAATGGCTCGGAGAATGGCTCAACTCAAAAATTACTCCGGAACAACGCTGGTCCTAATCCTAATATGATGGAATATTGTTCCAGACCCATACACGACACAAACACGTCGCTGCAGACCAATATATTTTATTGTTGTGCTCATGTCTGCGCAGATCGTCTGTGTCGTGTACTCGTATGTATCTATGTCGACTGTTTGCAGCGACCGTCTGTATGAATTCAAAATTATTTGAATTTTTCTTGTGTCGTGTATGGTGAATTTTGCACTGACGAGCGAGAAAATTCACGGCGTAAACATAATTGAAAGCCTCTCGCTTGGAGAAATCGGTTCCATCATTAAAGTTTTTTGTTTAGTTATTAATGGACTCATTTTTTATAGAAGCTTCATTAAATTTCCTTCATCCATTCGGCCAAAATTAAAGAAGTCGGCAGGCAGTATCCGCCATTTTTCCGACCCGACGACCACGACAAAACGATAAAAAGTAATGTCTGTGCAGATTGTCTGCACGGGTCAATCCAAACCAAACAATTAATCTCTTCTCTATAAAGCAAAGTGGAAAAAACTGTTTCCCTCTGTCGCCCGTAATTTTCAACCGATTTTGTTGATTTTTTTTTAAATGTCAGTAATTATGGTGATTGGGTGATAGGCTAAACAAATTCAAAATTGGACAAAGGGGCGTGGCACGGCTTATAAAAAAAACACTCAAAATCGTATATTTAGAAAACCACCGAATCGATTGAGATCAAACTTACAGATAATCTTAGGTATTGGCCCTAGAGTGCTTCTGTGAAGATTTGTCAAAGTTGGATAAAGGGGCGTGGCACCTCAAATATAAAAAAAAAAAAACATTGTCGCCCGAAAAAAAATAAAAAATAAAAAAGCAACAAAATGCCTGGAGAAGCTGGCGGGGGTTCAGCTAGTTTTATTATATGTAAGCTATTGCTTTACTTTCCGCGGAGTATGCTAAGGATCGTTGTGGTGTTAGAAATCAGGGTCGACCCTTATACAACAAATGGACCAACACCGAACCAAGAGAATGCACCGCAGAACATTACTTTCTCTCCTCCATCCTTTATGGTCTGAAGCGTTTACTTTGTTTGGAGGACGCCTTAACATAAACTTTTCCATCGGATCCAAACAAATTAAACTTGCATTTGGTACTCCTCCAAAGAACTTTGTCCAAAACTGAAATTTTTTTTAAGTGGAGTCTTCGAAATTCCAGCTCTTCCTTTAGGTTTTTGTTGACATAATTTGTTTTTTATGAAATATACATCCAGGAGAATTTTGTTCTACGACACAGCGCCTAATAGCCTCGGCCGTGCCTTATTGATGGAGTTTAGGTGCAACAATCTCCCTAATTTGTATATGGACATCAAACATCATTATTCTTCTTACATCGCGGTCTCGTCATTTATGTGCGTAATGATGTAGCCTACCAAGTTCCTCAAGATTATGGCCAGTGTTCCAATCCGGAATTTAATTTCAAATGGCTCAAATTCCATGTCCGTAGGCAAGTAATTCATTACTGTTTTCTTTATAGAAGCCCTAATTTTGACAGCAACTCGACTTGTAACGAGTTCGATATGCTGTCTGATTCCATAACAAGAATTGTTTCCCTGTACCCTCATACTGAGATCGTCATTGCGGGTGATTTCAATATTCACAATTCTGACTGGCTTCGACATTCTGGACAGACAACACCCGAAGGATTTTATGTTCAGATCTTTGCTGAGGTAAACCAATTAACCCAGCTTGTAAATGCGCCAACACGTGTACCAGACATTGACGGTCAAAATGCCAACACACTGGACTTGTTTCTCACCTCCCACCCTAATAAATACTCCATTGAAGTATTATCGCCTTTAGGCTCGTCAGACCACTGTACCATATCAGCTAATTTCTCGTACTCCGACCACAAAGTTAAAGAAAAAACTCCGAAAAGAACCGTATGGCAATACGAGAAAGCCAACTGGAGCGGACTTAACAGCTTCCTTAGGAGTTTTAACTGGTCGTTATGCTTCATCGATAACGACGTGGATGCCGCCGCTGATATGGTAACATAAATATAATCACCTTAGGTATGAAATCCTTTATCCCTAACAGGATAAAGAGTATCAAACCAAAAGAAAACGCGTGGTACGACTTGAGCTGTAAAGAGGCTTACAAAGCCAATCCATCTGAGGAAAACCGAAAGAAGTTTAAACGAGCCAGAAATGACTGGCAATGCACTTATATAAAGCGTGTCAAATTCTCATATGACCAAAAGTTGAGGCAAAAAATACTATAATGTCCCAAGGGTAGTAAAAACTTTTGGTCATTTGTAAAAAATATTAAGAAATATTAAGTCGAATTTACCATGGGACAAATCCATTTTCGCACTCGTACAGTTGCAAGAGTACTTAATGATCTAAACATAAAGAAATCCGCTGGTCCAGTTTGTATCTCCCGCATCGTTCTGAAGAGGTGTTCTTCCACCCTGCGTAAGCTTTTTCATCTGTCCTATTCTTCTGGGCTCTTTCCGAGTAGGTGGAAGACAGCATTTGTTCAGCCCGTCCATTAAAATGGCGAATCCTCTTCTCCCACCAATTACCGACCCATAGCACTTACGTCCTTTCTTTCTAAGGTCATGGAAACGCTGATAAACCGTCAGCTTATGAAATATCTTGAATCACGGAAACTCCTCAATGACCGGCAGTACGGTTTTCGTGGCAACAGGTCCACTGCTGATTTGATGACTTATCTCACCAATCTCTCCATCACTTCGGTGAATCGAAGATTATTGCGCTTGATATTTCAAAGGCATTTGACAGAGTTTGGCACCAAGCTCTTTTGTCGAAAATGCGTGCTTATGGCATCGATGCGTCTCTTATTCAATGGATTAGAAACTGCCTTCCTGGCCGTTCAATTCAAGTTGTTTTGGATGGTTTCAAGTCTGAAACTCACCATATAAATGCTGGTGTTCCCCAAGGCTCCGTTCTGTCTCCGACTCTCTTCCTCATTTTTATAAATGATCTCTTATCTGCAACTTCTAATCCAATTCATTCATTCGCTGATGACAGCACTCTTAGCTTCTCATATTTGTTCAAAAGACTCACGTCCCTGCTCTTCGGCCGTAGAACTGGAACGGCAACGTATGTTAAGCTCATTGAATTCCGACCTTGACAGCATTTTAAAATGGGGTTCAGCCAATAGAGTGGAATTTAATGCTTCAAAAATACAATGATGTCTGCTGTCTCTAAAGCGAAACCCAAACCTACAGCCATTATCCATGAATGGCACTTGCATCACCGAAACCGAAAGACTTTCCATTCTCGGTATGTGCGTCCATAACAACCTTCGTTGGAATGACCATATACACGAAGTCGCCAAGAATGCTGCGAAATGTCTAGGTTTTCTCAAACGGTGCAAGAAATATTTTACCCCTTCTGATCTGGCTACAATATACAAGGCGTTCATTCGCCCAAAACTTGAGTACAATTCTCACATCTGGTCTGGTGCGCCCAAAACCATATTGCGCCTACCGGATAGGATCCAAAATCGTGCGTTAAAACTTATCGGTGACATAAATATCGCGAACTCTATTAATTCGCTTGAACATCGCAGAAATGTTACGTGCCTCTCGCTGTTTTATCGCTTTTTTAACAAACAGTGCTCAAACGAAATTGCCAGCTGCATTCCACCCCTTCAGCAATTCAACCGCAATACTCGTCATGCTAGGAATGCTCATCAGTTTACCATTCAGCGTCAGCCTATCTTCGGACGTACTATGAAATATAGAGATTCATTCATAAGCCGTACATCACGAATGTGGAATGCTTTACCAAACTCTGCTTTTCCTCCTTGTTACAATTTACAGACATTTAAAACCAATGTGCATCGGTTTCTCCTATCACATCTATCCTCATTTCCCTAACGCCCGCGCTGTGTAGTTCACCCTACATTAAACGAGTAGTCATAATCTCTTTAGTGCGTGTCTATTATAAAAAAAATGGATTGGCTCTACTTGTCCGGCAAATCGTTCTTTGGAGTAGTTTTGCATTCAATCTCTTTTCTTTTGCGGTTCTCAAAACTTCCGGTCATCTTAGAAATATGTATTTCCCCAAAAACAAGCTTCGTAGAGCAACCAAATCTTTTCCTCTCAACAATATTAACTATGATGGAATTTTCCTATTTTGTCCTATCTTTCCGCGATTTTCATGCACACTTTGGGAAACTCGGGTGTGTGCATCATTATTATGCCGCCACCGTCATTTCGATAACCACACTGTGTGGCGCACTCAAACTCATCGTACTCAGGGGTATATACACTATACATACCTATTCGTTCGCGTATCCTCTAGTTCCAAAGCCTTTCTCCAAAGGATAACATTGGCGTTCACTCAAAGCTCCCTCCTTAGTCAAATCGAGTGAGTAAATTCAGTAGCTCGTTGTCGATGGGGTCGAAAGGAAGTGCGTGGATTCCCTACTCACCCATGTATAAGTACAGTGTGAAGGCGGCATGTGAAATATATAATAATTTATTATAAAGTGTATTATCCAGAGTAATATCAAGTAATGTTACCATTTCTATTAAGCCTAGGGCTAATCTCCTAAAGTGAAATTTTTTAATTATTCATAAAAAAAGAGGATACAAATTCCAGGTGCGTGAAGTTGTTATTGACGATATTAACCTTTAATCAACGTTTTCAAGTGTTCGCAGTCCCATCGGATTTGTTAAGGTTGGTGTTGGATATCAATTATCCTCTATACTTGTATATTGTCCTGATTTTTTTGTATTATTGTTCCACCATGCCCATGTTTAGCAAGGACACCTGTAATCACGTCACCGCTTTTCGTGGTATTGTTTGATTCTTTTTTTTTTTTTTCTTTCGAATCCTTTTCCTAATAATTTTGTGCGGGATTTATAAAAATAAATGTGAAATAAGAAAATAAGAAAAAAAAAACTGTTTGCGTGCACGTTGTGCGTTTTTTTATGCCTTTTTTGAAAATAATCGATAAAATTAAACTAATGGCCACAGTGCTGGGTGCAAATTAGAGCCCGTTATTATGATGAAGAAATTTTACTGTTATTATTTTCCACGAACACCATCGGTGTGGATATTTTCTATTTTTGGGTCGTTACTATTACCCGCGGGTGGCAGATGGGGCCCACACACAATACCCTATCCGTTGAAGGAGCAAGAACAATATTTGGTTTGGCATGGTATGGTGCACAATCAGGTTGCATGGCTTAGGTTTCATTATTTGCGTTTCGGTTACTCATGGCGGAATTGATTGGAGGGAAATTTGAATTTTGATTGGCAGGGTAAATAAATTGTGTGCGGTAAATTGGAGGGTGGATAGTATAGGAATGGCTCGTGGGTCAATCGATATATAGGTAGTCTTTGATATTAATTGCTTGCTTAGACGGTTGATGGAAGAGTCCTGCGATATTTAATTGTAGAGGTAGGTAGAAGCGACATCAGACCGAAGTCGCCTATTTTGTTATTATAATTTAGGACAATGCGTATCTGCTAAGAGCGTGTACTATTGTTGAACCAGAGTATAGGCATACATTTATGAATCAGTAAATTTAGTTGTCAAAACACAAGTTAGGATGAGAACCATTGGCGGAAAATGGGGTATTCATTTCACATTCCACCAAAAAGCTATTAACAGCGGGTTTGCTTTCTTTCCTTGAATGTGAATGTTATAAATCCTTTGTTAACATTTGCTTTTACTTATGTCCTGTTTCCTCATGTATCATACTCATACACATATGCGCCATCTAAAGTGGTTTTTGGCATTATGCCTTGGCTCTCTCCTATACTCTTTACAATTGCATCAGTGACTGCCTACTCAACTGTTCTGCGCTATGTATTTCTCAGTCGACACTGTCTTCCTGCATTTTTTTGTTTATGGTTTCCATTGAAATGGATGACAAATTCACTGCAACTTCCTTCGTTTGACAATTGTAACCATTGGTTAAACAGTAGCTGGTAAGGATGTTCGTTAGAGATACAGTTGGGCTAGAAAATCTTTACGATATTTCTAAAATACAAAATGTGGCTTTTACAGTAGCTGCAGGACAATTTTAGAACGAATTTGGCGAAAAGTTAGACCATGAGAACAAATTTGCATATAAGGTGTTTTAGCGGACTATCCATCGTCTAAGGATGAGAAATCCAATGCATTTAACAAGGCGGAACGGAAATATGTAACGCGGTAGAGGAAGTCACGTTTGCAATAAAAAATCAGCCTGAAATCCTGCCAGAAATACTTGAAGCCTAAATAAGTCAAGGGGGATTTCAATGGTCGTGTCATTAAAGAGACCTGTGAATGTCTTTACACAAATTGTACAAGTGTACAAGCTATGTTCGGGGTGAATCGCATTAAATTAATACCTTTCACCGAATTTCATGAGCGAAAGGGGGTGAGTTTAAAAGTTATCATTTCTTGTGTATGGCGATAACTAAATTTTGGGAAATGAGTTGGTATGTAGTATCTCCGCCAAGTCTTCTCCCGCTAAATTGTATTAGCACAACAGGAAGGACGACAAGTTTAACAGCCAGTTTGAACTATAATTTAAATGCCCAAAAACGCACGTAACTAATTTATCTTTAAAGAAAATCCACTAGCCCATGCTTGGCCAAATGTGCTCTAACTTACGTATACTACTTCCGATAAACCATCTTTACATCTTTAAGGTTCTTAAAGTTTTCTTCAAGCGAAGTAAAAAAAACCTTCCCGTGGAGCGAGGCTATACAAATAACAAAAAAAAATGTAATGTATTTCTATCCGTCATTTTAATAGGGTGGATGTATGTGGAAGTGTCCCAATTTCAGGCTTAATGTCACTATTAATATTAGCACGACGGAGGAGTTTAAAAAGTGCTCGCTATTCCATCCAATTTTCCCTGTGCTTCTTTTTTTTTGTCGGGCTAGCAAAAGCAAACACCTCACTGGAGCACTTAGACGCAACTGGTCTATTGTACTACCAGGAAGCAAATCCAGTATTACCCATTTTCTTCGACTTACGGAGACGAGAAATCACTTCAGCGATGATAAGCTTACAGTATCAGCACTCACCGCATCAGCGCCAAAAACCTGCCACCTGATCCGAGCAAAGGCAGGACAATAACAAAGGAAATAATCCGAAGTATCGCCGCCCTCTCCACAAGCGTCGCAGACAGTGGTATCACTGAAGCCCAGCACACTAAGATGCTTAGCAAAGGCGAAGTGTCCCGTAAGAACGCCAATAAGTTTTGTGCACTAATTTCTACTAAGAGACATCAGGAATGCTGCAGACTTCTTACTGACTTTCGGGACCATTCACTTAGTCAGTCCACATCCTGTAGAGCCTTGCCATAAACAATTGTGTTTGTTTGAGACCCAATCGTCAATGGAAGCCCTGACCGAGGACGCAGGAAGACGCAGCACATATTTTGGTCCTGAGAAATTATCCTCTATATCTCATGTCCAACAATCCCAGTATGACCTGGGACCCAGACAAGAGTCAAGGAGTTCAGCCTTGCGACCGAGTTCAAAGAGATCTTTGATTGAGCAAGGCCTTAAGCGAAACTTGACTGTCGCTACAGAAGCAGATACTCCGACACCGCCACCTGTTCTTAACAACATATTCGGCAGCTATTAGGATAAAACAGATCTCCGCTTGAAAAACAGAGGCATGCTTTCCTAGCGAGCTATAGTGAAGTCTAATGTTGTCAATTTCCACGAAGGCACCAGCACCGGACCATTGACTAGTTTTGCAGCCATCGGTGAAAATACAACTGCATCTTAAACCACGCTCAGACTCTGGCTGAAGCCAGTCCTGAACGCAAAGAAAAATGTACTCTAAATTTACACAACACCCGACGTTCCCGGTGTCGTTGCATCAAACGGCATACGCGCAAGGTCATCGAAATATCAGGGTGGATTGTATCATACGCATACCACCTCGCCTGAGATAGTAGGTTACTTTGATAGTAGAACTGTTGTGGGGGCGCTAAGAACCCTCCCTTAATACATACTCCTATCTCACCAACAAACATTACCCAACATTAGCCACATATCAACATCTACATCCAATTCCCATAATTATACCATAACATAATCACCCATATACTTAAACCACATAACACATCTCATTATACCCTATACATTTCAAAATTTAACGAAAAAACAAAAAAACATCCCCGAACACATCCGGCTAATGATGGCTGCGAAATTCGGCAACTTTTTTTTTCAAAATTCTAAAAATGTTCCATTCCTGGCCTGTATCTTGGCAACAAATTTTTAAGCCTACTTCATTTCGACCGAAAAATAAAATTTTCTTTGGAAAATTTTCAAAAATTTGTTCATTCAGTCTGGGATTTTCAAACGTGTCGGAGTCAAGTCGATTTTATTCAATAAGCCTACACGATACGGATTTTTTTTTTATTCACGGAATATTTTCCATATTTTTTTAGTTTTATCTAATTTTTCTTTTGTACCACAAAAAGAAAAACTCAAAAACGTGATTTAAGTGGAGATACCTATACGGTTGTGGGTGTCGTGGCTATATAATATATAAAATAGTTTCTCTATAAAAAAATAAAAAAAAACTAGTGAAAAGTCCCTAAACTGAAATAATCTATGTTAAACTGTTTTTTTTTTAAAAGGAAATGCCCTAGCCTTAACTGATAATCCGTTTACAAATATGCATAGTGGTATTTAAAAAAAAAAAATGCAATCTACTCCTGTGTGCCTAAAAATTAAATAAATATAAATATATATAATATACATCAAAGTACATACTAAATACTAATAAATAATTTAAAAAAAAAAAAAAAAAAAAAAAACATTCAGTGAGTGATTTAACTTACTATAGTGACAATATTTGAGTTAAACTCGTACAAGCCATAATACCAGCCCTAATTCAGAAGAAAGAAGATTATTAAAATACAACTACCCTCTAAAAGTATCCAGTTTTCAAGTTCTTCTATGACTTTGTGATTATATGTGTTAATATTTTACCAGTTAGATTTTGTGTTAGCTAATTAATTACTTAATTCTTTTTAATTTAGTCTCTAATTCAATCCCTTTAATATTTTTATGTGTTTTCTAATCTAATCTTCCTTTTGCGTTACCTAATATTTTTTCTTTCAAAATTGCTCGAGATTTTTTTTTGTATTTTGTGTCTTGTATTGTGTGTTATAGGTTCTTCGTCCAGCTGCTCGTGCACTTGCAATCAGGATGAAAGGTAAGATTTCAGTTTTGTTTGTAAAATAAATTCTAGAAATTAGAATTTCGAGTGATTTTTTTTTTCTTTTTTTTTGCAAAATTTGTAAGGATCATAAGGCTTACATTGCCTTTTGTTAGTACATTGTACATAATATATTTAAATTGTACACGACAGGATATATACCTTAAAATAATATGTCTATATTGTTTTGTTGTTCATAAATAAATTAGTATCTATTTCTTATCAAGGTAATGTAAATTTAATTTGTGTATTACATAATCTATGATTAATAATATATCATAAAAAAAAAAATATTTGTAATTAAAACTAGAAATTGAATTTAAATTTTGTTTTGTTTATGGTCAAAGTGTTGATGGTTATATTTGGTGATCTTTGGCGATTTTCCTTGATGAAAAGTGATATAATGACTGTCTAAGTAAATAGATGAATTCGGGGTGACCGATATAACGGGGATGGTGATGAAGGACAACAAGAGTTGTTAAACGTTTTAAGTTACGCGTAGGGGTTGTCACACATATTATGAGCGAGTGGCAACCAAGGTACTCTGCTTATTCATGAGTAGGGTAATGGGGTGGGCAGCTCACAAGGTACCATTACACCATCGGTACCGGTGTGGCGGAAGAAGGAGGAAGGCAAACCAACCGAGTCGATAGGTGTGGTTTGTTTTCTTCTTGGCTGTCAAAATTTTAGACCTTTTAAATCCTAGTTAGAGTCCTTTCCTTTCCAAATTTTCTTCCTATCCCTTCTTTAATCCCAATTTTTAAAATATCCCTATCAAAATTTAAAAGGCATGTGAAACTACGGTAGTCCGCAAGACTAGCAGAAGATCCCACCCATTCCGACGAGCTAAGCACTGGCTTACACAAGCATGCCTGCCTTGCTTTGTCGACCGGACAGCCCTTCCACCGATGTCAACTTGAGATTCCTGTATCTCTAAGGTGGAAGGGTAACATATGTTTATATGTATACCGTTACAGGTGGCGCCCAACGTGGGGCCAAAGCTTACATAACTTTGGTTCCGCAATCTCTTTGTGCAAAATTAAAATTTCCCCTTTCTTTCAAATTCATTTCAATTTCCATTTTTTTCAACTTTTTTTTTTCAACTTTTTTTTTTAAATTTCAATTTCATGTTTGGAACTCAGCCAATAACTAATCGGTTCTTGTATTATGTAGTCGTTTGTTAAGGTTTTCAAGTCTTCTGTCCATTGCTGGTTCCTCAGACCATCAATTGTTTGCAGGGGATTTGAAAACTTTAATCAACATACGAGATATAATGGTGAATGTCTTTAAATGGATATATATCTGCTCCATTTTTACAGCTTTTACTATTGTATTTCGTCACATGGTCGGAAGTTCATAAACACCAAGTGCATTGCTGTCCGGGAAAGGGAATTTCCATAGTACCTTTTCGTCAGTTGCTGCAAGCACTTGTTTATGACTTCCTAGATCCCTTTTAAAATCTTCTGTTCATTTTATCCGGTATCCTTCTAGTTGAACCATGAACATGCTAGTTGTTTGTGCCGGCAATAATTTCATGAACACGGACGATATGCAGAACTGATGGTTAATTCTCTCAAAGCACCAATCAAAACTCTCTTGTTGTCCTAATTTGTTTGTCCGCGTTGTTGAAAGTCACCCTGTCACTCAATACTATTTATAAAAATATAAATAGACGATTCTGCAATCGAATCAATAATTTTTTTTTGTTTGTTTACTTAGCTAATTTTCTTCTCCATACATACTAATAATATAATTACTAATAATAGTATTTAGTTTTGTTTACTCTCAAATTTAGTTCCTTTTCTCGTTTTAATTATATTACATTTCTGATATTAGTTTCTGTTTCTATATTTAGTTTCTGAATACTCACTATTTCTCGTCCTTATTAATAAATTATAGATATTATCCAAAAATGTCCAACCCAAGTAAAAATATGGAAGATGGTTACTTCCTTAGAAGCAGACAAGTCAGAGGTGAAGAATTTAATCCGACAAATTTCCATCGTTCCTCCCCCGAAAGCAGTGATCATCGTAGTAAAGATAGGTTTGTAGTATATCAATCTATGGCACAGCCTTCTACATCTAACAATTTTGTCCCAATGCCCAACCCTCTTAATAATAATCCATTACAATCGGCACTAAATTCACCTCCTCGTGGAACTAATCTGGACACTTTAGCGTTCGATCAATTAGCAGTACACACATCAGGACTTGAACCACTGTCTCAAAATCCGACTCCAAATTCAACGTTTCATAGTTCAAATCCATTTTCGAATCCGAACCCATCTCCAGGCCCACCCAAATCTGCAATTTTAGAGAATATTTCCCACCATGGAAATATTTCCCAGCCTGGAAATCCTAATAATACCTCCACTCCCATTAAAATAAACCACCATGACAATACGAACACGGATCAGGTTATTGATTCACTTCGTACCTATGTTCGGGATATTGTGTCTACCACACTAGCCGTTAATAGGTCCGAAGATGAACGTGGCCTACGAAGGCAATTAGAAGACGAAAGGGCAAAACTTCGTTTAGAGGTTGCCGAAGTAATTCGTGAAACCATTCGAGCCACAACTCCACCAATTCATACTCAAACACATCAACCACAGAACATGCAATACTCTACACTACTACCTACATACAATACTCACAACCCTGCAATACCCACCTATCAGACCCATCCACAAAACCAATGCAATTTTTCCCAACAACTACGAGAAATGCGTCTGGACGATCCCAACCCAACTCGTGTTCCACGGAACCAATATGGTCAATCTCATGTCTACAGAGATTTCCACAAATGGGGATTAAAGTACGATAATCAAAACATGACTGTTGACGATTTCTTGTTCAGACTAGAGCATCTCCGTGAGTCGTACAACGTGGAATGGGACGAAATCGTTAAAAATTTCCACCATTTCATCGACGGAGAAGTCAGCTCATGGTTTTGGATCCATCTCAAAACTCATCCACGCCTAAGCTGGTCCTCTCTCAGAATTGCGTTGACTGAGCATTTTAGGAGTTTAGAGACCGATGAGGAGATAGCGCGAAAGATGGACGACCGACGCCAAAAACCAAATGAGCCATTTGATAGTTTTTATTCTGACCTTCTCAGAATGAATTCTAGACTCCGTGTTCCCAGAGGTCCAGAAAGACTGATATTCCTTATTCGGCAAAATGTCTGCTCAGACATTGGTGGAAGGTTATTGACCTTTAAGACCGAGAGCCTTCCAGAAATGGTCTACACCTGCCGTAATATGGAAAAGTATAGTCTTGAACACTTTGCACGATCCAGACAGCAAACAAATTACCCACCTCAATTCCACAGAAGGGTAAATGAACTGTGCTATGAGACTGTAGACGATGCCTACGTTCAACCCATAGAAGCCGTCCAGTTCTCAAGGCCTCCTAGGGATATGAGTGCAGTGGTATGTTGGAACTGCAAAGTGTCAGGACATACATTTCAAGAATGTCCAAGTCCGCAACGTTCGTTGTTTTGTTTTAAGTGTGGACTTGCCAACACCACCACACCCAACTGTCAACAATGTTCGGAAAACCGCCGAAGGAGCAATGTAAGGACCGGGGAAAGTTGCTCTCAGATGCATCGTCCGGGTACACAACATCAACAACAACAGTAAACACTACAGACTGCATATTTAACAACAGTTCAACACACCACACCGCACCTACACAAATTTTAAAAAGGGACACCACTCCTGTTCTTACCCCAATATAAACTTCGTACCAGCCAAGACCAAGTCTACACGAACGTCTTGTGAACTATAACAAAGTACGTTCTCGGATATTTAACCCGTCACCACATGTGTCCGAGAAAGTCTCTAAGCTTCGCCAACGTTTTGAGGATAAGAAAAATCTGTATAAAGCGATTTCCTCAACCACCCTTTTGAATGCTGAAGATCCTAGACCGTATGCTAACGTGCTGCTATACAATACCCCAGTGTTTGGTCTCCTTGACTCGGGAGCTTCAATCAGCTGTTTGGGAGCTGGTGCTATGGAGTTCCTAAAACAAAATAGCATTGAGTATAGACCGTTTTCATCAGATGTTAGCACGGCTAGTGGTCATAAGCAGGAAATTGTGGGCATTGTAAACGCTAAGATTAAGTACAATGGCTTAGAGAAAGAATTAACTTTGTTCATAGTTCCAACGTTAGACCAAAGACTGTACTTGGGGGTAGATTTTTGGAAGCTTTTTAACTTGGCTCCGCATATCATATCAGAGTTGTCTCAAATATCCAAAACCGAAACAATAGATCCAAATATTCATCAGCTAACTCAAGATCAATTAGTAGCTCTCGAACAAGTAAAATCGTTATTTCCATCCTTTTCCAAACATGGTCTAGGGCAGACAAAAATGGAGGAGCATTACATTGATACTGGTAATTCGGTCCCAATAAAACAAAGACACTATCCTGTTTCTCCAGCGGTTCAAAACCTTCTTTATGCGGAGGTGGATCGCATGCTTCAAATGGATGTGATTGAGGAAAGTTCCAGTTCCTGGAGCTCTCCTGTAGTTCTAGTGCGGAAGCAAACTGGTAAAAACCGACTCTGCCTAGACTTTAGGAAAATCAATTCCGTCACTAAGAAGGATGCGTATCCGTTGCCGCATATTGAGGGTTTGCTAGGACGTCTTTCAGATTCTCATTTTATTTCAAGTGTAGATTTGAAAGATGCCTTTTGGCAGATTCCGTTGGAGAAAAGCTCAAGGGAAAAGACTGCGTTTACCGTTCCGGGAAGACCATTATACCAGTTCAAGGTAATGCCCTTCGGCCTCTGCAATGCGCCACAACGCATGTGCAGACTAATGGATAAAGTGATTCCACACGAAATGAAAGAGAACATTTTTGTTTACTTGGACGACCTACTAATTGCTTCGAAAGACTTCGACGAACATTTGGCTATGCTTAAGCTCGTAGCTGGTAGATTGGCAGAGGCTGGACTAACCATTAACGTGGATAAATCCAAATTCTGTTTCAAAGAGCTTGCATATCTGGGTTTTGTTGTAGGTGAAGGATGTTTGAAGGTCAACCCTGATAAGGTAGCGTCCATTGTTGAGTTTCCGGTACCGAAATCACCTCGCCAGGTACGTAGATTTCTTGGACTCTCAGGTTGGTATAGAAGATTTGTGAAGAACTACTCAACACTAGCCGCACCAATCACCAACACATTGCAAAAAGGTAAAAGATTTGAGTTTGGACCTGACGCATTAAAAGCATTTAATGAATTGAAGGACGCTTTGACATCTGCTCCCATTCTTGTCAATCCCGATTTCAACAAGCCTTTCATTATTTTATGCGACGCTTCAAACTCTGGTGTTGGATGTGTACTTTGCCAAATGGATGACGAAGGTATAGAAAGGCCCATATACTATTACTCCCACAAACTCAATTCTGCACAACGTAACTATTCTGTTACAGAGTTGGAGTGTTTAGCTGCGGTCCTTTGCATACAAAAGTTTCGACCATACGTTGAAGGCCAGAGCTTTAAGGTAGTGACTGACCATGCGAGTTTAAAGTGGTTAATGAACCAAAAGGACTTGAACGGTAGGTTAGCTCGATGGAGTTTAAAGTTGCAAGGCTTTACATTTGAGATTGAACATCGCAAAGGTTCTCAGCACGTTGTTCCTGACGCGTTATCGCGAGTATATGCTGTTGATGCCCTTGACGATGTTCCTTCTCTTAGTAGTCCACACGATGTTCTTCATATTGATCTTGCAGATCCCAGTTTTAAATCTGGTGAGTATGCCAAGCTCATAGAAACCATTCTTAATCACAAAGATCAACTTCCGGACCTCCAAGTCTCGGAGGGCTTTGTGTATAAGAAGGTTCGGCATTGCACAGGTCATCCTGTTGAAGACGACATGGTGTGGAAGCTTTGGGTTCCATCGAATCTTACCGAACGTTTGATCCTTTTGGCTCACGAACCACCGAAAGCTGCTCATGGGGGAGTTGCAAAGACCCTGTACCGTCTACGTGATCGTTTTTACTGGCCTAATATGGCGGCTGAAGTAAAAATGATCATTTCCAACTGCGACGTGTGCAAAAGCACAAAGGCTCCAAACTTCACACTGAAACCGAAAATGGGAAGAGCTTTTGTTGTCGAACGACCATACCAGCATCTATATGTGGACTTTCTAGGACCGTATCCCAGGTCGAAAAATGGTAACAGCTACATCTTCGTTTGCTTGGATCAGTTGACTAAGTTCGTCCTTATCCATCCCTTACGCAGAGCAACGAGTGACAGCGTGGTGAAGTTTCTAGAGAAACAAGTTTTCTCTGTATTTGGAGTACCAGAATCAATCCTTTCGGATAATGGGAAACAATTTGTGAGTAAGGAATTTGCCAAATTTCTGAATACCTATGGCGTCACTCACATAAGAACCGCTGTTTACTCGCCTCAAGCCAACGCAAGCGAAAGGGTAAATCGATCGATTTTAGCTGCCATACGTTCCTACATCGACAAAGACCAACGTAACTGGGATGAACAGTTGACATCCATTGGTAGTGCATTAAGATCGACAGTTCATTCAGCTATCGGCATGTCACCTTATGAAGCTTTATTCGGTCAGAGTAAAGTTGAACATGGCTCCGACTATAAGCTCCTAAAGTCGTTAAGAGCTTTGAATAATGCTGAATTCGATCTTCTTCCAAAAGCTTCAAAAATGAATGTGATACACGCCCACTTGAAAGAATCCCTTGCTAAAGCACATAATGTATACGCCCACACATATAATACACGTAGCAAGGATATTCAATTCAAAGTGGGTGACGTTGTATTCAAACGGAATTTTGTTCTAAGTGATGCAAGCAAACACTTAAGTGCGAAGCTTTGTCCAAAATTCACGAAGGCAAAAGTCAAGTCCGTTCATGGCCACAACCTTTTCGAATTGGAAGATTTTCGAGGTGTCAATTTGGGAGTTTTTCACGCCAAGGATATCAGACATTGATACTCTACTTGCGCCTTTTTTCTTTTACTTTTTCGCACGCTGGCTTAGCTCAAAATTAAATGTGGTGTGGGGGCGCTAAGAACCCTCCCTTAATACATACTCCTATCTCACCAACAAACATTACCCAACATTAGCCACATATCAACATCTACATCCAATTCCCATAATTATACCATAACATAATCACCCATATACTTAAACCACATAACACATCTCATTATACCCTATACATTTCAAAATTTAACGAAAAAACAAAAAAACATCCCCGAACACATCCGGCTAATGATGGCTGCGAAATTCGGCAACTTTTTTTTTCAAAATTCTAAAAATGTTCCATTCCTGGCCTGTATCTTGGCAACAAATTTTTAAGCCTACTTCATTTCGACCGAAAAATAAAATTTTCTTTGGAAAATTTTCAAAAATTTGTTCATTCAGTCTGGGATTTTCAAACGTGTCGGAGTCAAGTCGATTTTATTCAATAAGCCTACACGATACGGATTTTTTTTTTATTCACGGAATATTTTCCATATTTTTTTAGTTTTATCTAATTTTTCTTTTGTACCACAAAAAGAAAAACTCAAAAACGTGATTTAAGTGGAGATACCTATACGGTTGTGGGTGTCGTGGCTATATAATATATAAAATAGTTTCTCTATAAAAAAATAAAAAAAAACTAGTGAAAAGTCCCTAAACTGAAATAATCTATGTTAAACTGTTTTTTTTTTTAAAGGAAATGCCCTAGCCTTAACTGATAATCCGTTTACAAATATGCATAGTGGTATTTAAAAAAAAAAAATGCAATCTACTCCTGTGTGCCTAAAAATTAAATAAATATAAATATATATAATATACATCAAAGTACATACTAAATACTAATAAATAATTTAAAAAAAAAAAAAAAAAAAAAAAACATTCAGTGAGTGATTTAACTTACTATAGTGACAATATTTGAGTTAAACTCGTACAAGCCATAATACCAGCCCTAATTCAGAAGAAAGAAGATTATTAAAATACAACTACCCTCTAAAAGTATCCAGTTTTCAAGTTCTTCTATGACTTTGTGATTATATGTGTTAATATTTTACCAGTTAGATTTTGTGTTAGCTAATTAATTACTTAATTCTTTTTAATTTAGTCTCTAATTCAATCCCTTTAATATTTTTATGTGTTTTCTAATCTAATCTTCCTTTTGCGTTACCTAATATTTTTTCTTTCAAAATTGCTCGAGATTTTTTTTTGTATTTTGTGTCTTGTATTGTGTGTTATAGGTTCTTCGTCCAGCTGCTCGTGCACTTGCAATCAGGATGAAAGGTAAGATTTCAGTTTTGTTTGTAAAATAAATTCTAGAAATTAGAATTTCGAGTGATTTTTTTTTTCTTTTTTTTTGCAAAATTTGTAAGGATCATAAGGCTTACATTGCCTTTTGTTAGTACATTGTACATAATATATTTAAATTGTACACGACAGGATATATACCTTAAAATAATATGTCTATATTGTTTTGTTGTTCATAAATAAATTAGTATCTATTTCTTATCAAGGTAATGTAAATTTAATTTGTGTATTACATAATCTATGATTAATAATATATCATAAAAAAAAAAATATTTGTAATTAAAACTAGAAATTGAATTTAAATTTTGTTTTGTTTATGGTCAAAGTGTTGATGGTTATATTTGGTGATCTTTGGCGATTTTCCTTGATGAAAAGTGATATAATGACTGTCTAAGTAAATAGATGAATTCGGGGTGACCGATATAACGGGGATGGTGATGAAGGACAACAAGAGTTGTTAAACGTTTTAAGTTACGCGTAGGGGTTGTCACACATATTATGAGCGAGTGGCAACCAAGGTACTCTGCTTATTCATGAGTAGGGTAATGGGGTGGGCAGCTCACAAGGTACCATAACACCATCGGTACCGGTGTGGCGGAAGAAGGAGGAAGGCAAACCAACCGAGTCGATAGGTGTGGTTTGTTTTCTTCTTGGCTGTCAAAATTTTAGACCTTTTAAATCCTAGTTAGAGTCCTTTCCTTTCCAAATTTTCTTCCTATCCCTTCTTTAATCCCAATTTTTAAAATATCCCTATCAAAATTTAAAAGGCATGTGAAACTACGGTAGTCCGCAAGACTAGCAGAAGATCCCACCCATTCCGACGAGCTAAGCACTGGCTTACACAAGCATGCCTGCCTTGCTTTGTCGACCGGACAGCCCTTCCACCGATGTCAACTTGAGATTCCTGTATCTCTAAGGTGGAAGGGTAACATATGTTTATATGTATACCGTTACAGAACCCATGATAAAGGTATCAAGGCGAGGTAAATCAAGCAGAACAGAGCCCGGCGTACTCGGGAAAGACAAACAGAAGGCTGTCATTTATTTTTGCCAAAGCGCTCTCTATCAAACAACCGACGCATAGGCTAGAAAGGCCTTATCATAGCCGTATAGATCCAAAGGACCTTTTTATAAGTTAAGCCCCACGTCTTACCGAAAGCACCCTTACACTACCAGAAAACTGAGAGCGCCTTGGATGTCTTCCAAGATCACTTCCAGATTTTTCTCTTCATCGGAGATCTGGATAGTGAAGCATTTAGCATTGACTGAGTCAGACCGGTTAAAATCCTCCGTCTCGTGAAGAGAACAACCTCAGTTTTCAAATGATTGACCGAAAGCCCATTCCTAATTCACCATTCATTAACCATATCTAGAGCCATCTGCACGTTAGCACAGACAGTCTGTAGACATGATCCGACAAAAAGTATGGCAACATTATCCGCGTATGCCTGAGCGTAGACGTTTGAACCATTTAGGGTATGCGCTTCCTAGTGTGCCATCGTAAAAAGAACATTCTGAAAATCACTGCCGATTTTAAGACATGAGGCAGCTCTATACGTGCTCTATACATGCTCTTTAGATCGTATGAGGAATGTATTAGTCTGTATGTTCTATGATGGCATAATACTAAATACTAACCGTCTAAAATTACAGACCGATGTGTTGTCACCCGCGAAACTTGGTTTACTCTAATGTTAAAGACATTTGCTGTAAGTATGTCCGATTAAATTCCTAAAATCGCTCAGAATATGCACCGCAGCCGTGGCATTTGTTTTGGCAAGAACGGGGTCGGATATGAACAACCTTTTATTTACTTTTGATGGCGCTACAGACCGGGCGGACCTGGGCCTCAGCCAACATGCCTCTCCAGCCAGCTCGATCCAACGCTAGCTGCCTCTTAAGGCGTTCACAAATTATTGCAGACATTTTTTCAGGACCGGACAAACGATGCTGAGATTCCATTCATCGGGCATTCTTTCATCCGACCAAATTTTACATATGAGGCTGAATGAATGAATGAATGAGTTGGTGCTCCTTACCAAGTCATCTCCTCCAGCCTTGAAAAGCTCAGCGGGTAAGCCATCCGCACCCGCAGCTTTATTGGATTTAAGTTTAGATATGGCTATCCTTACTTCATTTTGGTCAATTTGATGGGATTCTTGTCTATCATCATCAATGTTGAATGGCTCAGACTGCCTGACAGCGGGATCTTGGTCATCTTCGCCATTTAGCAATCTGCAGAAGTGGTCCTTCCAAATTCTCAGCACCGACTGTGATTCTACCACGATGTTCCCTTGTTCATCTTTACAGGCTTCGGTTAGGGATTTAGAGCCTTGACATGTCCTTTTTACTTTTTGGTAAAATGTTCGAACCTCATTCCTGGAGTGACATCTCTCTATCGACTCAACCGCTCGCTTCTCGTATTCCCTCTTTTTTCTTCGGAGAAGTTTGTGCTCTTCTTTTCTCCTCTGCCCAAAGGTGTTATAAGCAGCCTTTCTCTCTGCCCTGGTCCTTGTCTGCACCGTTACTAAATATGCGCCTTGCTTAACCACATGCGCTTGCCGGCATTCGTCATCGAACCACGGGTTTCTTCTTGGTGGTCGCCTGGTGAAACCTAGCACATCAGAGGCGGCACTTCTGATGGCTTCCTGGCAGCACTGCCATTGGTCGCGTGGGCTAGAATCTAGTGGCATGGGACATCTTGAGAGATTAAGGAATACACGGTCGGCATAGGCTCTGGCAGTCTCTTGCGATCGAAGCCTTTCGACGTCGAACTTTCTCACAGTATTTGCTCGTTGCTGAACTGCACGAGTTATGCGTAAGCGTACCTTGGCAGCTACTAGGTAGTGGTCGGAGTCGATGTTTGCACCCCTGAATGTACGGACGTCTAAAATACTAGATGCGTGTCGACCATCGATCGCAATGTGATCAATCTGGCTTGTCGTTTTCTGATCAGGGGAGAGCCACGTTTGTTTATGAATGTCGAGATGTGGGAAGCGCGTGCTTGCTACTATGATGTTTCGTCCCGTCGCGAAGTCAATTAGCCTTTGTCCGTTACCGGATGTCATGTCGTGCAGGCTATGCACACCAACAGTATTACCAAAGTTGCCCTCTTTTCCTAATCTGGCATTGAAATCGCCAAGTACGATTTTAATGTCGTACTAAGGACACATTTGATCCTCTCTAATAACTCAAAGAAGCATTCCTTTTCACTGTCGTCTTTTTCTTCCGTCGGAGCATGAGCGCATATAAGGCTTATGTTGGCGAATTTAGCCTTGATGCGGATTGTCACTAGGCGTTCGCTTACGTGCCTAAAGCTCAAGACTTTTTGCCTAAGTCTACTTCCTATGAAAAACCCGCATCCAAATAGACGCTAGTTCTTCTCCCGGTAGCAATCCCCGTAATATGATATGAACAACCGTGAGGCCATAAACTACATAGAACTAGACCGTCGACTCCTCCCATATAACGGACTTTGCCTATAAGCTGCCTGCCGGCCCAGGATTTTTCATGTTTTGGTGCTGTACAAAATCAAAGGAGCGCCATTAACGCACGCATACTTGAAAAATCCTTGCCGCCATTGATTTTGACATTTCGATTTCACACATAATTGGGTAGGTGCACGGAAGTCGGCGGTCTAGTTCTATGTGATTTGTGCGTGAGGCGGACTCATTCATATCTACTACCACCATTTGGAAAATTCTGCAACATAATCGGCGAGACGACATAAAAGAAAAGAGGTCAACTCATGATGTATAGTGGATAGCTGGGGAGGCCTGTGGTACTTCTCGAACATTATCCCCGCTCTGTAAGAACAATATGAATCCAGGTTCTTCGCAAGCACAGCTGAGTTAACAGCCTTACATTAGATGTCGGATCTCCTACACTGCATAAGAAGCACCAACTGATGGTTCCTAAGGCGGCCACTAAATTGATGAATTTCTTCTATCATTACAGTCTCACTTTTTTTATAATAAACCTTTCAGGTCTTCGGGTGGACGTGATGAGTTTCCTTCCGTCACACATACCTTCTTAGCCTAACCTAACCCTTCAGCATTTTCAGAAACGGAAAGAAAATGTGTTAAATGATGAGGATCAATTCTGCCTTTGCACTCGCTTTGTGGCAACATTGTTGTATTTGAAGCGAAGAAAATCCAAAAGTGACTTATCAGCTACTGATTTATGCACTGTTGAGGTCTATGTTCTGGCGGCACTCTGCCGAAGAAAATCAAAATTTTCTGTTTCCAAAAGTTCATGAACATTAGGTGTAGTTTTCTAAAACCTCGCCCGCCAGTAGTTGCCAGTTGAGGCACAGTTCACATGTTAAATAAATCAAAAACCTGCAGGCAACCGCTGGCTGGCTTCAACTCTTGATTTTCTCCCCAGAAAGCTGCTGGCTAGGAATTCACAAACAGGTGACGCAGTAAGCAAAAAGTGGCTTAGAAAGCAGCTGGTGGCACTGGTTTCACTGACACTTACAGAATGGAGAACAACGCATAAAAGTGCATGGACACACGGGTTTGGGCATGACTTTCATTACCACGAACGACTTGGTAAAACAAATGAAATTTTGTATGGCGGGGGATAGGTTTTATTTATTTTATTGGTGAACATTGCAGATGTGAAATTTATATAAATTTTTCATCAATAAACTAGGTGAAACCTATCTGCTGCCATAAAATTTCGTAAGTTTCTTAGCTGCCTTTTTGGTTTTTTTCTTTTCTAATTTGACATTGACGTTGTTGCGAGCAATAACAATTGCAATAAAATAAAATTTGTCAGGTAAATGAATATTGAAGTTGAAAACACAAACAATTGCTATGGTAAAGCCGAAGCGGGCGCCCGTTTTCGTCATCACTCTATCAACACAAATATCAAATGATGATTGGTATCGAAAGCGCAATGGTGAGGAAAAGAACCGTCATGACCATACGAAAATTATATCTGAAAGTGGATTTTCGTTGCATTTCCTGTGCCATCTACCTCATCCTTCTACTCACTCAAAATCTACATCTCTCGCAGGATACAACGTTCATGGGAAAACACAAATTCACAGTTTAATTAGTTAGTTAGTGAACAGTGGCTCTCGGTGACAGAAACACTTAGGCCGTTTATCGGGCCATTGTGCATACCACTGGGATTTGGGGAGCTTTCCTTTACTGGCTACTTATGTAAACCATTTGCTACCGGTTATAAAGCTAAGAATGTTGGCAGCGCTGGTATTACCTAGATCACTGAGATCATTGAGAAAATAGTTTCCTAAGTAGGCCTTTCTTAGATTTGCCAGAGCAGGGCAACTGCAAAGAAAGTGAGTGACGGATTCGTCCTCCTCTTCATCTCTACAGCTTCTGCTCGAGCCAAAGTCTTCTCAATGACCCAAATGCGGGGCATGAAGCCACCTACATATCTTAACCTGCAGATCAGTTGGTACAATCAGCCGATGATCCCTAAATAATAATCCACCCTCAAAATGCAATTCGTTTTTAAACTTATGGAACAATTGACTTAAGTTGTCAAGTTGATGGTATGAAGGCCACCCACCTATAACGTATTGCACGACACGTTTGTACCTTTCGTCCGATTCTAATGTTTTAACGTACAACTCAAAATTGTCCCTAGACAAACAAGCACGTCGAATCAGTGAATGAACCATAGTAGACAAGTCTTCATTAAACTCCCCCGTTTCAGTCAATGGCGCAGGAGATAAACAATCGGCCACCAACATTTCCTTTCCCGGTATGTAAGTAATTGACATACCCGGATACTTAAGCAGTTGCAGAAACATTCTTTGCAACCGCGGCGTAACGTCATCAATATCCCTTTTAACCAGTGTCTCGAGTGGCTTATGGTCTGAATGAACAACAATCTCGCGACCATATAAGAAGAAGTGAAACCGTTCACATGCGAAAACAATGGCTAGTAGTTCTTTCTCTATCTGAGCCCACTTTTGTTCACACCGCGATAGTGTTCGGGATGCATACGCCACGGGCATACCGTTTTGAAGTAACACGCTTCCCAATCCATCTTTTGAACTATCAGTCTGAATGATGACCGGTGCTTTTGGGTCATAAACGGCCAATACAGGCTTATTAGTTATACATTTTAGCAACTCTCGGATTTCTTGGTCATGTTTCTCCGACCAATTCCACTCACTATCGTTCCGAGTTAGATTACGCAAAGCTAATGTTCTTTGTGACAGATTTGGAATAAATCGAGATAAGTATTTAAATACTCCCAGCAAACGTAAAACCTCTAGTTTATTGGACGGCTTTGGCATATCGGTGATAGCCTTAATATATTTATCGCTGGGCTCGACAAATCCATTATTAACAATATGACCCATAAATTTGATTTTACCAGAACGATACTGAATTTTTTTCTTATTAAACCGAATCCCATTAGTACGAGCACGATCAATGACTGCGGCAAGTGCCTCATCGTGCTCTTTTTCAGTCTCACCGGTGATACATAAGTCATCAAAATAGACCACAACCCCTGGGATTCCTCCAAATAACTGGACCATCTTTCTTTGAAACATTTCAGGAGCGCTGTTTATTCCAAATGGAACCCTATTCCAGCGAAATCTTCCAAATGGCGTCATAAAGGTTGTGAGATCTCAGCTTTCACGATCTAGCTCCAATTGCCAGAACCCATTACACAAATCCAACACCGTGAATACGCGTTTGTTTGATAAGCGACCCATTATGTCTTCGAATGTGGGAATCAAAAAATGTTCCCGCTTGATACACGCGTTAAGAGGTTTTGGGTCCAGGCAAATGCGAATGTCTCCATTCGGTTTCTCAACCAACTGTATGTTGTTTACCCAGTCTGTTGGATAATCAACAACAGCAATAATTTGATCACTGACCATCTGATCCAGTAATTGTTTAAGTCTATCATGCACACTCAATGGTATTCGTTTCTTGTAATGAAGTGATGGTACAGAACTTTCTTTTAAAATTATTGAACATTTTCCCGGGATTTTCCCTAGCCCATCAAAAATATCTAAGTTTGCATTGACAAATTTTTCTACCTCAGATGGAAACATGGCATTGATTGCATCTATTCTTTGAACCAATCCGAAACCACTGCATGTTTCAAGACCCAAGACAGGCTCACATTGGTCGTCGACGACAAGAAAATTGCAAGATTGATTCAGCCTCTATTCAGCATCAAAACAAGTCAATTTAACACTACCGTGAATCTTTATTGGATTTGACCCATAATTAATAACATTACATGGAAATTCATTTGAAAATGGTTGAATAGGAACTTGAATTTTTTTAATAAAACCAATCGGTATGCAATTGGCATCCGACCCAGTATCAATTTTGAATTTTATCGGCCGATCTTGAATCACGTAATCTTTGTTGTACCATCTGATGCGTTTTACATGTAACCTATGCAAATTTAAATCATAACTAGTTAAACCAATTCTAATTGCATCGTTATTTTTATAATTATAATTATGATTACCTGCTTCATCTTCCCAATTGACACTATGAATCGCTTTGTTTGGCATTTCAAACTTGTTGACCAGTTGACGTTCCAATTTCTCCTTTGCTGATGATTTCTTGCAAAATTTGCTAAAATGCCCGATCTTTGAGCAAGTGTGGCATACAACACTTCTCGCTGGACAAACACGTCGATGATTTCCATTGAAGATTTGACCGCAATTGTAACAGTTGGTTCGTTTGATAGCTGCAACAGTTGATTTCTTTCGTCCCTCGTCAACAGCTGCCTCAATTCCTTTGACTTCCATTAGTGAGCTCTGCTGGTCCAATAATTGCTTGTTTGCAGCTGCTGCTTCGAAAACTTTACAGGTATCGATGACTTTAGATACTGTATCTTCCTTGGAATCCAAAAGTTTCATTTGGAGTTTCTTGTCACTAACACTAATGACAATACGGTGCATCAACATACGATCAGCATACGATGACTTACATTTTTCACACTCGAAATCGCAATACTTTAGTTGTGTGCGCAGTTCCGTCTCATATTCTGCAAATGGCTGTCTCTCCTTTTGCTTAATCATATCAAATTTGAACACTTCCATAGTAATGTTTTTTCGTGGCAAACAATATTCATCGAATGCTTTTATAACTTCCTTCAATGTGCGAGTTGAGCGATCTTGATTTTCGTTGCTTGCGTCATCGTCTTTTGCATTCTCCTGCGCATCGGCAAAAATGCTGTCCACTGAATCATCCTCGTTCGTAAAAAGCGATTCGTAGATCTCCATACCGCGTGGCCCAATTGACCACAAAAATGTGGCGATTTTATCAGGTTCCGAATGTGTGTGTTTTCCTGAAGCACGCAAATACACTAGAAAAGATTTCTTCCATCTTGGCCATTCTTTGCCAATATCGACACACTCTAATGGCGTCGGTAAACGCAATTCCAATGCAGCCATTACTGCGATGATGTGCTTGTGAACAAATTCGGAAATTGACGCGTTGTATTTAGATTAGAAGTACACTACTTTCACCAGTATTTTACTTGTTTTTCTTTTTAAGTATTTTTTTTTTACTTCTGACACCATGTAATAAGTTGAGTAAAACACGAATAAATTTATTTTATTTCACCACCGTCGGTAGTCTATATTTATTGTACGTTCGCTTTGCCGGGTGGTTCTCAACTGAACTGACGTTTTACAATAGATACTTATAAACGATGCTCTTTACTCTAAAGGAGTGTTCACATTTATTACACCCCGACTCCGGCTGGGGAGAAAATCGAGACTTGTTGCCAGCAGGTTGTTGTTTTAATTAGCATGTGAAATGTGCCTCAACTGCCAACTACTGGCTGGCGAGGTTTCATAAAAACATAACTAATACATATATGTATGCCCAAAATCATTTTTAATCATAGACTTATTTATTAAATAAAACAAAACCCTTGGCTCATTTGCTGATCATATGCAATTCAAGTCCCACAAAAGCCTTTATCCAATTAACCGTTGAACTATTATGGAAAGTGTTACACGTTTGTTCTTAAACTGTTATATTGCACCCCAAGTTTCTGAGGACTAAGAGCAATAAGGAAGCAATTAGGAAATTCCCAGTAGAGGAACCGAAGCCACAACCCATTGGGTTGTCCACCAAAGTGTGATGAGGTCTCCCTCAGCAACTCACCTACCTAACTTCCCTATATTAGTTGCATGAATTAAAGACTTTTTTTTATTGTTAAATTGCGAATTGCGTCTGAATTTACATAAAAAAAAATGTTAACAATACAACCAGTCAAATACCTGTTTGGGGAAAAAAAATCAAATTTCTTTATTTTTGTCAATTTGTTTGCTTGTTCGAAAACCAAACATTGTTAACTTAACTTGAAATGTAATACATCCCGTAAGGCAAAATACTCGCTCTGGGAAAACTCTCCCCCACTTTCGAACTATACCTATTCACTCCTGGTCCCTGGATACGTGTTCACTTGAAGTTCTTTAACAAACAACAGCGGCACCAAATTATACTATACCAAACTCAACGGAAAGATATTTGGATGGAAGCGTCTTGAACGTGAAATATATTAAGAAGGAACATGAAACATACTTGTCGTATAAAAAAAATCGACAGCATTTCTTTAAAGGACTTAATGGAACGGAAACCCAGGGATAATGGAACCAAAATACGTTGTCTTGTTTCCCCTTAGCACTTAAACGTGATAAGGGATCAGAAAAACGTCGTTTCAAGTTTATTGATATTAATATTAAGGCATTTACATCAGTACAACACACTAACGGTATGCTTTTAAGGGAAACTGTTGGTCTTCATCCACGATGGACTGGCGAACAACTACGGCCATTAAATTTTTAGTTTATCCATCTTATATGGGTATAGAAAAGAAGACCCGTTGTTGCATACCTTTAGTTAGTACCTATACCTAAGTCAAGTCATTCTTCAGTAAGATGTAAGAGCAATGACCTTATGTATATTTTTAGATCAACACTCTTATTGTTGTTTATGGGAATATGTATAAGTTAAGGGTGTTTTTTTTTTTTTTAGATCAACACTATAGAACTTTAATTTGGCAACACTATTTTAACTGGCGGACATTTTGTCAGCTGTCAAGTAATTTATTTTTAGTTTAATTTGGCATTTCAATATGAATAGACTGACACCTGAACAACGCTTCCAAATTATGCAAATTTATTTTGAAAATCATGGTTCTGTTCGAAATACGTATCGCGCACTACATACATTTTACAGTCAAAATAATCGTCTCACTTTTGGCTGAATGGATACATCAATAAACAAAACTGCCATATTTGGAGTGATGATAATCCTCAAGTGTAGGTTGAGACACCGTCATATCCACAAAAACTGACTGTTTGATGTGATTATGGGTTGGGGGAATAATTGGTCCGTACTTCTTTAAAGACGATGCTGGCCAGAACGTTACAGTCAATGGTGACCGCTATAAAGCCATGATTACTGGCTTTTTCACTCATCAATTGAACAACCATGATGTGCAGGAGCTATGGTTTCAACAAGACGGTGCAACATGTCACACACATCTCGTGCCACAATTGATTTATAAAAGGAAATGTTTAGTAACCATATAGTTTCACGTTGCTAATCCGTGAAAATCCGTGCGATTTAACGCCACTTGACTATTTTTTGTGGGGATATGTGAGGTCGCTAGTCTACGCCGATAAGCCCGAAACGATTAACCACTTGGAGGACACCATTCGCCGCGTTATTGCCGATATACGGCCACAAATGTTGGAAAAAGTCATCGAAAGTTTGACCTCTAGATTAGACTACGTCCGAGCCAGCCGTGGCGGTCATATGCCAGAAATCATATTTAAGTTATAATGCCAGAGGATTATCTTTCGAATAAAGTATATTTCATGATAATTTAAAAAAATCATATTTATTTTATTCCATTTCAAAGTCTTATATCTTAAAAAAAACACACTTTATGAACAACGAATTTAGTTTTAAATTAGCCAAAATCTGAAAAAGTCCTTAACGATTTGATATGACGACTAATTTTCAATATTCTTTTCCCTCTTTAAAATTGTGAGTACTTCTTGAAGAATAACGGTTTTGTCTGTTAAGATAAGTTTGTCTGTGAATGTTGGGGTAACCTAACATATTCTGGGTGATCACAGAATCCGTCGTATTCGGAATTTTGCTACGAACCCCGAAAGAACTATCACAGAATCCGTCGTAGTAAACATTTTTGCTGCGAATTTAATCCGTCCTAATGGAAATGTGGGCGTAGTAGCGCAGTGGTTAGTGTGTTGGACTACTGTGCGAGGGATCCCAGGTTCGATCCCCGGAAAAACCCAAATTACATCTTAAAGTTTTTTCTACTGCGCCACCTCTCGCGAACGTCTGACAAACATCCGAGAGTATGACTGTCATGAAAAAGCTTCTCAATTCAGCCGTTCGGACTCGGCATAAAATTGTAGGTCCCTTCCATTCGTCCCAAAAATAGAAACTCACACAAAACGAATGGTTGCGAGAAGCTAGGCCTTGGGTGTCACCCGCCTGTTGCGCCACCTATTTTTTTTTTTTTTTTTTAATGGAAATGTTTGCTACAAATCGAATTCGTAGCAAAAATTTCCACTACAACGGATTCTGTGATAGTTCTTTCGGGCTTCGTAGCAAAATTCCGAATAGGACGGATTCTGTGATCACCCAGATTATACCCTGTTGAAGCAACTGAAGGTCTGCAGTTGGTTCAAATCCTTCATAGGTAGGACTGCCACCATTTGAATTCTGTCTTCATCTCCCTTCTCAATTTTTGGTGCAGGGAAATAAGTCCCCGGGAACTAAGTCCACAAGTCCACTGAGGGACTTGGTTCCCACCTAGTGAGAAATAAAACCACCTGTGGAAAGTGGACTTAGTTCCCATGTAGGGTGGGAAATAAATTCCGAAAACTCTGAGTGGTTTTATTTCCCTTTCAATACACCCAATTTCGCACATATACTGCAAATCTGACAGTAATCCCAAGCAGGGGGTTGCAGGGGGGCAGCATGCCCCCCCATACGCATTAAACTTTTAATAAAAAAGTGGTTTATTCGCATTTCATTAATTCGTTCGTTCGCTCCCATGTGAATGGTCCCTTTAGTTCCCAACTTACATGGGAACTAAGTCCACTTCACGAAAGTGGTTTTATTTCCCACTAGGTGGGAACCAAGACTCTCAGTGGACTTAGTTCCCGGGGACTTATTTCCCTGCACCTCAATTTTTCGGTAGATTAACCATTACATGCGTATACAGAACTCAAGGCGATATTTAAAGCATTGTATCCATTTCTTAAAGATCCTAAGTGTCAATTGGACAATTTATGAACAGAAAACGCTGTCTCGCAATGGCAACCAGTGAAAACGCATCAGATGATTTCACACACATGTCTTGTTATTCGTAATTAAATTGTTCGTGTCGTAACATTGTCATATTCAGATATATGATCTGTAGAACATATGCCCAAGCTGTTTACCAAATTCCAATTGCAGCTGCATAACAGAAGACAAATCTGGTAAACATGTTTACCAAATTTACGCACAGCTTGCAGGTGAATAACCGAAATTATAGGCAAATCTAGTAAACATGTTTACTAAAACAAATGCAAATGCATAACAGCAAGCACATCGACAGTAATAACAAAAAAAAAGTATAGCAGGTATAGCGCACAAAACTTGTTATTGTTATCTATTGTCGGTCTATTGTTTGTTGTTTTTATGTGTAGGGTACGTTTGCCTGTAATCCAAAAGTCCGTTTCCAAATGCTCGTTTCCCAAAGCCCGTATTACAAAAGCCCGTAAAGACCGTAATTGCAATCCCCCTGCATGTGGTCACTATATAAAACTTGGAATTAGTGCGAGGTTGAATACAGGGTGTCTCAGTTAAGCGGTATAATCCTTTAAGGGATTCCTGAAATTCCGCCGAACAACAAATTGTATGGCAGGGGGGGGGCTCTATTCTTACCATATTTCCCGTAATAGCCAATCAAAGTAGGTGACCTCTAATTTGGAGGTGTTACCACTCATAACGCTATAACTTTTAAACTATCATAGGTACAAAAATTGTTTTGCACGTTTTGAAAAGATAATTTAGAAGAGCATATAAGTCTTAAGCACTTTGGTACATCTGTGCAGTTACAAAAAAGTTATGGCTAGGTTGACAACATTTTTAAAATTTGTTGTTACATTTTTTTACTTAAAATACTTTTTTCTCAAAAATGTTACTTAATAAATTTTTATTTTTTTTATGAAATTTGTATCCTTGAGAAAGTTGCTAAAAATTATGTCAAGCTACTTTTTTATGTACGATCAACCGAAGTTGTAGTAAAAGACGTTTTTTGTCAGACAAAAATGGTCAAACAAAAGTAAGTGAGAATAATAGACTAACGTACCTACCTATAAGCAATGGTTAACAGTTAATTGTGAAATATGAAAAAAAAAAAGCTTATCATTGATAAGTTGATGTCCACAAAATGTACTTAAAACGTGAATACGCGGAAATAGTGTTTGTATACGGGCTCTGCAATGGAAACGCTTCGTTGGCAAGGTAGGCGTGTACCATCAACTCCGATACCCAAATCGTAGAGCACCATGTAGCCGGGTATTCGCTTATGCGTATCAGCGCCTTGTTGATGCCGGGTCAGTTCCTCAAAATACTCCAAATAAAAGGGAACGACGCGACACGTTCAGACGCAGGGGCAGCAGAAGTTGAGAATGGGATTTTGCGCGCAGTGTAAGTTCAGCCTTCAGTCAGGTCCGCAGGCTAGCTATGCATGTTGGAACTTCCCAGAACCAGGATTCTCTGAACTGTACAGAGTAATAGATTACACCCTTCCCATTCAGCACCGGTACAGAATTTACTACCAGTAGATGCGCAAAGAAGAGTGGAATTTTACCAGTCGCTATTGCGCAAACAGGCAGAAGACGGACATTTCCTCACAACATTTTGTGAACTGATGAAGGCAATTTACAAGAGATGGGGTTGCAAACCTCCACAGTTTGCACTATTGGTCAGCGTCAGATCCAATCCCCATTTAATAAGCACAACATCTTTTCAAAGGTGGGCGCAGTAGCGCAGTGGTTAGTGTGCTGGACTGCTGTGCGAGGGATCCCAGGTTCGATCCCCAGAAAGACACAAACTACATCTTAAAGTTTTTTCTACAGCGCCACCTCTCGCGAACGTCTGACAAACATTTGAGAGTACGACTGTCCTGAAAAAGCTTCTCAATTCAGCCGTTCGAACTCGGCATGAAATTGTAGGTCCCTTCTATTCGTCCCAAAAATAGAAACTCACACAAAACGAATGGTTGTGAGAAGCTAGGCCTTGGGTGTCTACACGCCTGTTGCGCCACCTATTTATTTATTTATCTTTTCAAAGGTAAGAATTCAATTATTGTGAACAACTGCTTCAGAATGTGTGCTTATTTCAAAGGAGGTTTAGCGTAAATGTTTGGAAATACTGTAGTAGGCCCGCACATTCTTCCACAAAACAAACAGTTAATTCCCATTACTACTATTTCTTACAGAGAACGCTTGCCGAAAATGTTCCTCTTGTTCAGAGAAGGGCGATGTTCTTTGAACGAGATGGAGCACCTTGTCACAGTAGCAGCGGGACAACTGCATACATCAACCATAGTTAGTATAGGTTCCTGAGGAACTCTTAAAGTTGGCCTTTTATTTTAGCTCTGATCTGAATTGATGGATATGTCAGCCCTTGTGCCTTGTCTTTGCTTTGAGTTTGTGTTAGGGTGGTTTGGTTAACTTGGTATCCCTCCTTCTGCACACTAACCACTGCGCTACTGCGCCTACATATACATACATAGATAAGAAGGAGTATTATTGTGATCAGTAGCTGACGCGGAATCCCGTTTCCTTTTTGAAATCGCACTACGCAGGAAGAGCAATCGTATCGCATCCCAGAATTAGTGTTTTCCTTTTCGAGAATCTGCAAGCTGCAACCAAATATGTTGTTCGCATCTCTTTTAGATTTCAATTCTTCATCGAACACACGCCAACAGTACCAGTGAACTTGTTTGATTTAAAGGACGCCATTTCTCAAGAAATGTTAATCGATCACAATGCACAAACGAAATGAAAATTTTTACTAATCAAGCTAAAAACTCATATCTTACCACAAAATTCCCAATTTCCGATACACCACCGATACTCGACTGGTGGCGGATCCAATAGGGAATAAAAAATATTCTTTAAACAGGGATGGTTTTTAAGCACATCAAAATTAATTTGCGCACCCGAGGTGCCAATGTCCAGTAAATCTATCAGAAAGCTCTTGTAGGTCATGGAAGTAGTAACTTCCAAGTGTTTTGTTCCTCAAGTGACAGAGACTCGGGCAGTGACAGAGGAAGTGAGGTGTGTCCTCATGAACCTCTTCGTCTCCGCAAACTCTAGATATATCGTCATCTTTGAGATTTAGTTTCATTGCGTGATTTCTTAGGAAGGTATGCCCCGTTAGAGACCCTACCAGCTTAGACAGTGATGACTTGTCAAACTATAGAAGTTTTATGGTTCGGCCACTGTCATACTCTGGCCAAAGCTTCCGTGATACTTCATAGGTCGTTAGTTCTTTCCACCTTTTGTTGGTTTTCATACGAATCTTGTTCTCGACTCGTTCTCTCAGGTTGCAGAGTGGGGGCTTGATGGACTGTAGTGTAGTGCTCTATCACGGTCCATTGTAGATCCCTCCCTTGCCAGTTCGTCAGTCTTCTCATTGCCGGCTTTGTCACTGTGTCCAGGGACCACAGAGATTCGTGGTGTGCTGCGAGCAGAGAACCTTGAGTTGCTTGACTGCTTTTTTAGCCGCCTGGCTGTCAATGAAAATGAATGGTAATATCGTTACGCGGTATTGCCAACAATCACACGTGTCGGGCCGCTTCCGCGATTCCCAGAACTTCCGCTTCGAAGACACTGCTGCTATCAGGAATCCTGATTGAGCATTGTATATTTAGTTCCTCTGAGAATATACCGGCACCGGTTCCACAGTCCATCTTTGACCCATCCATGTAGATGGATGTCGATTTCCTCTTAGTGGGTTCATTTGTGGTCCATTCATCCCTACTCGGAAACGAGCAAGAGAATGGTCTATCAAACTTTAAATGGGGAGACATGTAGTCAGCGTTCCCAACATATTTTTCTAGGATCTGCGCGTGGCCAAAAATTACCTGGGTTCCAAGTTTTAGCTTGGCTAATCCTTAAGGCACTTTTGGTAGCAGATTCCACCATGCATAGGTCTAGAGGAGTTAGATTAAGAATTGCCTCAAGTCCAGCTGTAGGTGTGGTTCTTATCGCACTGGTTGTCATGCTAGTCCTTGTATTTTTGTCATTGATCTGAGATTGGTTGCCTTGCCTGCGGCTTGCCACCAGACCACGCTGCCAGATGTGAGTATGGGCACCACAATTGCCGTGTACATCCACAGGATTATTTTGGTGTTTGGTCCCCATCTCCTGCCAAAGATGCGGCTGCATGCGTTGAAAGCGTTAGCTGGTTTCTTCACTCTTTCATTGGCATTCGGTTTCCATTTAAGTTTCCTATCGACGATAATTCCTAGATATTTCGCCCTATCTGTCACCCTTAGAGGTATTCCCTCAAGAGTTGGTGGCTCGAATTGTGGTATACCTCTTTTGTTTGTGAAGAACAAGCTCATTTTTTTGGGGATTAACCCCAAAGCCACATTCTTTTGTGCACTATCCACTTGGTCTGAGCCTGAGCCTAAACCATTTGATGCGATTGGAGTCATTTCACTCTACATGCCAATGCGCAATTTTTGGCATCATAGATCATATTCATACCACAGGTGTTCTCCTTTCCTTTTTAGGCCATTGCTCGTAGGTCAGTCTCTACGGGGGGTTATGAGATGCACGTTGGCAAATCTAGCCGAAGAATATATCCCAGTCTGCAAGTATCAGACGACGGAAGGCAAACAAAATATGGCAATGGTTTTAATATTCGTAATTTAATTGTAACAATACATCTTTGTGGTTTTATAATACAAATACACGCACATTCATGCTAATTGAATTAAAAAACATTTTTATTTTATTTACTTTCAGATGGAGACACTTTATTCGCATCACCTACACACATTTGTTCCTTCAATAAATTCTTCCAGTATGACATTTGGTGCCCAATGGGGATCACAGGGAAGTGTTATTGCTCTCGGTGTAGTTCTTGGCAGCTCTATTAGCTTAGTCGGGCTCGCATTTGCTTTTATAACATATAGGTGAGTAGTAAGGAGGGTATTTTGTCATTTATGCTCAACAGAATAACTGTCGCACCTAAATACAGGCAATAATTGTTATATATGTAGCCGAATATGTGTATATTTGGTTGGCGCGAAATGGCATGTGAACAGAACAACCGTTGGAGACTAATTTTGAGGTTATCCACCATAAAATAACATTTATTGCTAACAAGGAATTAAAATAACCTACACAAGCCTTCGGAGAATGCAGGCCAAATCAAATGAGCACAGTAAAAATGATTTCAAAACACAATTTTAAGCAAAACAGACACAATTGAAATATGTTTTTGATTTATTTTTAAGCAGTTTGCAAATGTACCTACAAACTGTGCCTCCTATAATTCTGATAATAATTTTTAATAAAAAGGAGGCCGACTGAGGATGCCAACAAATTTATCCGCAGACTTTTAGCGATACCAATAAATTCAGATTCATTAAATTGGCAGGGGTACGATTTTTGCGCAAAATAATTTATTTACGTCAATGTTTCTTTTTTTCATAGTGGCAAAGAGATATACCTCTATATACCTAATTCAAGGTTTTTCTTGATTTATTAATTTCGCGCAATTATAGCACTGAAGTTCTAATTGTGTATACACTTATAGGAGTAGTGTATATTTTACAACCTCTCTTACTTTTTTGTGATTGAAACTCAAAGGGCCTTACCAATAGGCGTGTTTTTTCGAAACCTTGCCAACCAGCAGTTCATTTGGACAATTGCCAGCAAGATGAAGCCGGCCGAAATTTTATATCGCCAAGTTGATACACATGATTTCCTACACACGATCATGGTCATGGCTTTCCTTCTTATGAATGATTTGGTTACAAACAAAAACAAGGCCAACAAGGCATCATTACAATGAAATTCAATTTGGCAGGTGCAGGAAATTTTATTCAATTTCAATTCTGCAATGTTTTCAATTTGTATTTCGCACTTTATTATAAACTTTTTCCCAAATAAACTTGTTTAAACCTATCAAGCACTACATAAAAATTCGTTTGTTTTGCAATTCGTTATTGGGAATGAAAGTCATACCAATGGGCCAGGACAGTGTGTCCATGCCCATGCACTTTATGCGTTGTTCTTCATTGTGCAGGTGTCGGTGAAATTTTACAGTGCTACCAATTGCTTTCTAAGCCACATGTTGCTTTCTGCGCCACCTGTATGTGAATTCCTATACAGCCAGCCACCAGCTCTCCTGCTCTCACTAGTGTTGTTTTATTTAACACTAGTGGACCCGGCGAACTTCTTATCGCCCCAATTTAACGCCTTCAGATAAACTCCAGAGTGATAATAAAACGATCTTTCAAAAGTCCGTCCAATTACTTGCATACGCCGATGATATTGACATAATTGGTAGAACACAGCGAGCTGTCACTGGTACGTTTGCGAGTATAGAAACGGAAGAAGCTAAAATGGGTCTAACGGTCAACGAGGGCAAAACCAAGTATATGCTGTCAACAAGAAGGGACACCCAACATCGTAGAATCGGACAAAACATCACGATCGACAGCTATAACTTTGAGGTAGTGCGGAACTTTGTCTATCTCGGTTCTGCTATAAATTCTAAGAACAACGAAGAATAACTTTTGCCAACCGCTGTTTCTTTGGGCTAAGAAGGCATATTGAGTAGTAGAGCCCTATCCCGAACAACTAAGGAGACCTTGATCATTTTAGTCCTGCTTTATGGCCCTGAAGCTTGGACTCTATCTAAAACGGATGAAGATATCCTCGGTCGCTTCGAGAGAAAGATTCTTCGTAAAATTGTTGGTCCCGTCTGCGTTGACGGGCTTTGGAGAAGAAGATTCAACAACGTACTATACGAGCTGTACAGCATAATCGACCTGGTCAACTGCGAGTAAGTTGCTTAAGATGGATAGGACATGTAAAGCGGATGGAAACAAATGCTCCGGCCCGTAGAGTCTTCGAGTCTAACCCGGAGGGACAACGCAGTAGAGGAAGACCTCATCTTAAGTGGCTCGCGCAAGTCGAAGGCGACCTCAACCGACTAGGAGTGCACAACCGGAGGCAGTTAGCTAAGGACCGGGCTAACTGGATAGGCTTATTAGTTGAGGCCTCGGTTCACCCCGAACTGTAGAGCCGCCTTAGTAAGTAAGATAATAAAACACATGAAGTTCAAATTTCAATGTGATTTATTTGAATGAAATCGAAATCAGTAGAGAGCGATGTGATAAACAATGTTTTTCGATTTGTTTACCGGCGGCGCAAGAACGAACATCGAAGACGGTTTGCCAACACGCGCACGGGCAACGTACATACAGCTGACCGTGCGAAGAATAGGGAATTTCAAGATTCATCCCAAAGATTTCCAACGATTGGCCTTGGGATTTATTGATTGAATCCGCTTGAAATTGAATGAAAGATCAGTTGGAATAATCGGAATTCGTGGGATAAGAACTTCCTCTCCTTTGAATTTGCCCTTGATGATCGTCGCTTAAATCACATTGCTCATCAGTTTCTTGACGGAAAACCGCGTACCGTTGCACAATTTCGGATGATTCAGATTCCGCAACATTATTATGATCGATCCCACCTTCAGCTGTAAATTCTTCCTTAAGTTGCCCGCTCACTACCTAATCCAATCGAGATTTTTATAATTCTGTACAATGCCGGGGAAATGGTGCCTCCAAAACGATTTTTGGACTTTAATTCATTTTCAAAAGTGCAATAAAGTCCAAATCGAAGTGGAAATAAAATCCACAATGCATAAACAGTAGATAATGTATGGGGGGGGCATGCTACCCCCCTGCTCGTCTTTCTTTGAAATAGCTGAGTGCAATAATGTCCAATGACGCTATTGCCCTTTCAAAAATGAAATTAAGTCCAAAACTTGTTTTGGATTTTATTGCAATTTCAATAGTACAATAAAGTCCAAAAAAGTTCAAAATTACGTTTTGGACCCTTTTTGCATATGACTTTATTTCATGGCACCCGGGGAACACTTTGGTGATGAGTTCCTCCTTCAACGATGTGAACTCGCAAAAATTTGCCGGGAACTATATCAATGCAGTCGAAACATTAACGGAAATTTGGCCATTGCCAAGCGCCAGCATTTGTCCCGAGAATTCAGGAGCAGATGGCTCGTTCTGCAATGCGACTCTCATGTTCGTAGTCAATTTCAACAATTTCAAAAATTTAAATTTTCCAATTTTTCCTAGTTTTCCACTAAGAATTTTATATTTTTTCCATTTGAAAAGCCATTCCTGAACAATAGCACCAATGCTCTATTTTAAGCTCTTTGAATAAACCGTTCCAAAAGGTTTTCAATGATTTGCGACAAAGTCCATGCGTCTGCACCATACTGCATTGCTGGGATGATTATGATCTTTCACCAGCTGGCCCATTTCGTCGCTTTAATGACAAAAAATGTGCTACGTTCCCTCTCGCGAACGTCTGATAAGCACCCGAAAGTATAACTGTCCCAGAAAGGCTCCTCAGTTAATCTGCTCGGTCCGTTCAATTCGTCGCAAAAAATAAAAACTCGTACAAACGAATATTTCTGAGAAACTAGGCTTTGGTGCCTAGCCTATACTGTTTCGGCTATTTTTATTTACTTAAGCCTAGCATATTTAGCCAAATGAAAATGGCATCATAGTACACAATTCTTTGGATTATATGTATTTCATTTGCCACATTACCACAAATAGTCCACATACATAATCCGACAGAAAGTAGAGGTCTGATTGTAGACGTTTGAACTATTAAGGGGATTATAGCAAAGATTGAACTACCATACCAGCAGTGGAGACATTAAGCCACTACAAGCAAAGTGCTATTCATTAGCATTGGCAATGTCTCGTCTAAACCGTTTTGCTGAGTCACAGCCCCAGTCAATAGTATAGCATTGCCAAAGGACCCCTTGTAGGTCCTATGGCGTATTCTTTCCTATCAAGCGCGCATTCAATTCTAGGAACTACGGCCCTATTTCATAAACATTGATAGGTGACAAAACTACAAATTTGTCGCACTTGTCTAACAAATTTTCATTTCATAAAATATTGACAGGTGACATAATTGTCAGTTAAATACAACGACAAATTTGTCATGACTATTTGGTCATTGTCATATTTTGACTATCCTGACAATGTTGTCATATTTTGACAAATTTATCCTGACAATTTTTTTATAGTTAAGTATAGATATTTTGACAAATTTGTCGTGGGTCTTATCAAGAGAGTGATTGCCCTTTGCGGTATGCTCTAGATGTTCACCAATTTTTTAACAAAATATATTTCGGTGCTGTTTTCCGAATATGCAATTTTTTTTCTTAAATTTGAAATCGCTTAATGCAATAAAATATAATTAATTATTCTTTCTTTAAAATGTCGAGTGCGTACTCCACGAAATTAAATATGACACACGTCATCACTTGAGCTTGAAGAAAAAATAATATTTAGCATTTTAAAATTATACTTGTCATTTCACTATCAATACTTGACCAAAACTCAAACGCCTGTCGGAATTGTCAATTACATACTGACAAAATTGTCAATTGTAACATTTTATCTGTCCCATAAAAAAATTGTCCGTACAAATTTGTCAGAGAATTCATGACAATTCTCGAAAAATTCCTGACATTCATTCATTGTCATGACAATTTTATTTTTGAAACCAAAACTTGACAATTGTCGGCTATTTTCCGACAATTCTACAAAATTATCTAATTTATTTATGAAACAGAAATTTGACAATTGTCCAATTGTCAATTTACAAATTGTCACCTGTCGCCTGTCGCATTTGTCAATTTTTATGAAACACTAGCGAACCCCTGCACACTTCGTAGTGCAAAATAGAAAAATAAAAAAATCAGTTTCAAATTCATTTAAATCAGTGATAAACAGTTTTTATTGTAACGCTCCGTGCCTACATATTTTTGGTTTTTCCAGGAATCGTATTGCGTAGAAAGTATTCTTGTCTATCAGGACAATGCATAGCTTTCAATGTTACAAATTTTACAAACTAACTTTGGCTCCCATGACTGTCGAAAAATAGCGCCACACCCCCTTAATATACCTAAGATTATTTGTCAATTTGAGCTCAATCGTTTCGGTGGTTTTTGAAATACACGATTTTGAATGTTTATCTGTATGGGCAGTGCCACGCCCCTTTGTCCAATTTTGACAAATCTTCAGAAGAGCACTCCAGGGCCATTAATTAAGATTATCTATAAGTTTAAGTTCAATCGATTGGGCAGTTTTGGAGATATATGTACGACTTTAAATGTACTCTTTGTATGGGAGGTGCCATGCCCCTTTGTCCAGTTTTAACCAATCTTCGAAGGAATACTCCTGGGCCAATACCTAAGATTGTGTGTAAATTTGAACACAATCGATTCGGTGGCTTTTAAAATATAAGATTTTTTAATGATTTTTTTGTATGGGTGGCGCCACGCCCCTCGGTCCAATTTTGGCCAATCTTCACAGGAACACTCCAGGGCCAATAACTACGATTATCTATAAGTTTAAGTTCAATCGATTTGCTGGTTTTCGAGATATAAGATTTTGAATGTTTTTTTTTTGTATGGGAGGTGCCACGCCCCTTTGTCCAATTTTGACCAATCTTCACGGAAATACTCCTGGGCCGATATCTAAGATTGTATGTAAATTTGAACTCAATCGATTCAGTGGTTTTCGAGATATAAGATTTTGAATGCATTTTTTTGATGGGAGCTGCCACGCCCCTATAACTCATGAACCAATACACCTACAAAGACCGTATGAACTTACAAACCATGGTATCAACGTCACCTTTCATGGGAAATTTTCAGAATCAAAATCGGTTCACGCATTACAGAGAACATTATCGACAAACACAATTGAACATGATTTTTATATATATAGATATAGAGATAATGAAAATGAATGGCCCCGTTCCATTGACCGCTAGTCTTCTAGCACATACTATCTCTGATGGAGTAACGCTGGCGCTAGAGATCAAGCCGTCAGGTTTTGAGCAGCATCCTCGATCTTCCGTGGCGTTTTAATTTTAGAAGAAGTTTTGACAGACTTGTCTAGCTTCTCTCTACCGTTCTTTTTTGCGTATTCCTTCCCTCCTGCGATTAGAGTAAAGATGTCTATGTGGTGATACACGACAAACCAAAATTTGGTCTGGTGGCAAGCAACATATAAAGTTTCCAAGCTGAAGACTATGACTCTGATTTGAAGAAAGAGGACATGAATGACGGCTATATACTCAATCTGAAACCCGTTGCCCTTTTCATAAGAGTCTGCTTCAAGCAGTAATTTTCGGCTAATCCAAACTATAGCATAGCTAGAAACTCAGTCTAATGCGGCACATGCAGTGTATAGAAACGAAAAACGGGTACCAATGTGTGCTGGTACTACACTACTCTAAGTCTAAATTTTGCATTAGAGAAGAATGGCACGAAATTCAGCTACCACCAGGAAATGAATTAACGAAATCCATCTACGTAAAGGGTGATTGTTAAATAGATATTAAAGTAAGAGCGGGATTTTAATCTGAGGTTCTATGGCTATCCATTTCTACCAGACTTTCAGATTACAGCATCGTATTTCTGGCATTGACAATATCTGCCAAACATGTTGCGATCCTGCATATTTTATTTGCATTGTTTCCATATCAGCTGCAATTAAAGCGACTTCTGCTGCAAAAATAAAAGGGAAGCTAAAAGAGTCTCTGCGGCACGCGGCGAGGAGCTACGGGTTATTGGCTGAAAGCACAACGTTAAACTAAGCTTTCTATCTTCCGGGCAATGAGCAGACCTGCAAGAAGGGGGTTTTTACTTAAACTATAAAAAATTAAAACTAAATATCCAGCACCCCATAGTAGACAGCGTTCCATCCCTGAGGGCCCTAGAAGAAGGTTCAAAATGCAAATAATCACCAGAACTGGCAAGAGAAAATTCACTTTGAATTGAGATAAGGTCAAAAGGGTCATATCTACACCTCCATTGAGATTATGTTCAATCATAGGGCGGAGTGGTAGCCCTAGGGCAAAAACTGGTGATCTGTATAAAGGATTCAAACCCATTTTAAAATCACATTTAGTGATTTAGGTAAATCGGATAGCCTTTCTGCCTTACTGCATATATGTAAGTGTAAGTAGTATGTTTGTGTGTAACCACATCAGAGAATTTTCCATTTTGACAATGCTCATCGTAGCGTGGTTAATGTATAACAAAATCACATAGAATATTGTTGTCGTTTTTTTTTAACTTCAAAGGACACAAAGCAAATTAATTCCTCACCTGAAATATCAAAGTCACCAACTCTAGCAGGCTCACCGCAACTATTCCTAACAAACAACAACAACAACAGGTCCCAGCCTCAGTCGGTTAAGAATTTTATTTCCTTTACTTCTCGTGTTGAGTAAGGACCTTTTGGGCTTGGTAGGTATATCAGAATCGACAAGACCGCTATTCAAACAAAATTTTATAATGTGCGCCGGCCGGGTGTGTATACGGTGTGTGTTTATGCGGCTTCAACTCCTACAGCAGACTCCTTGTGTTAAACACCTCCTGTTCACATCCAGCTCAGTAAACTCAATGTTAATTAATGGTCGTCTTGTATGTAATCGTATATGTATATTTAAGTCACAAAAATGTATCCACGTAGTGTGAATTTTCCATTAAAAATACCCAATTTAAAGTCTATTTTCAGATTTACGTTCGCTTGCTGGAACAGCCCTCCTTAGCCTTTTGGCGTCCTTATTTATGGCACAACTTTTGTTTGTTATCGGTGTGGGTGGCATACAGGTAAGTAAACACATAATTAAGGGTATATTCATTGTGATTCCACCCAGATAGCTGGATTTCCCACAAGAAAGGGAATACGTTAGACGTACGTATTATATTGCTCTGGTTAGATAAAAATATAATGTTTGTTACAGGGTTTCCATTTTTTTTTGTAAATTTATAAATGTCAACCGCCCGCACATCTAAGATCATCAAATAAGTTGAACGTGTAATAAATGGTTTCCCAATTGACACACGCACAACGAGATATATGCATTATCCTGCTTATACTGGATTATCCTTTTCAATTGTAGAGTAATAAGGAGATTAATGACGACATTTGCGTTTCACATCCTTCTTTGGAACTTTCACGAAAGGCAGGGACAAATTTAATAAGATTAATATAATATCAAAGGGTAGGTGGATGCCTACTATTATCCCAACATTGGGTATAATAAGGAAATTAATTTTTTTTTTTAAATCTCCGGGCCTAGGATATTGCATTTGCCTTTTTATTAGGGGTTTCATCATATCTTTGGGTAATAGCATACCCAAAGCAGACAAGGTTGTTTTGATTGTGATAAATTCTGCTATCTAAGACTACACAGGATAAGGGAACTTAATCTTAGTAATCTTCTTTGGAAAGTCCCGATATTTAGGATGGGGGTCGGTATTGGAATATTAATCTGTTTCAGAAACAAGACTTAATTTGTTTTAATAAGTGCAGTACATGTACACTGGCCAGCAGGCTGAGTAGAGTAGGCTGGACCCTTGGGCTGGAGCCTAGGGCGGCAGATTTCAGGGGCGCCAAATTTGGGGATAACATTTTTTCTTACAGAAATTAAAAAGATTCATATTTATGTAAATATTATAAGGTCCACACAAACAATTTGGTTGAAGCGCGGAAACAAGTGACATACATGACCGTTCGCTAAGTGTGTCTGTGCGGCGGGCCACCCTGTTATAGGCATACGCCGCTTGGTGGCGTTGAGTTCGAGAAACATAATATAGAGCGGCAATACAAAGAAGAATGTTCCGTTCCCGTCCACATTTACATCAGAAACAAAAGAAAAGCCTCATCGTCATCAGTTAATTGCGTCCTGCAATATTTATTTCTCCGGTACCTTTTTCTGGTTGTGTGGTGTAATTTTTCAAAGTGTTTCATGGATTGGATCGCAAGTTTTTCGCAGCTGAATGAGAAAATTTCAAGTATCTATGTATTTCGAAGAAAAGGCAATGGAACTAAGTGCACGATAGTGCAAAGTGCAAGTCATGATGTTACAATTTCATTGAACGGAAAAATACGGCAAAATTTGCATCAACAAATTGGGTTACTAACTGATAACGAAAAGTTGTCTATACTTAAAGCTCTGATGCGGACACGATTTCTTTGTCATTGATCATTTAAAGTTTGCAAACCAATTTTAACAAATAGATACATATCGGCGGAAGGACAAGAGCAATTTCAATTATTTGCTTAAGTTACGGCAATGTCGTCGACAACTTATTGAGATTGTGTTGTTCCTCTGAGGACTGTCATTTTGTTAATTTGTGGGTGCTCAATTTTTGATAACATGGTAGTAGTATTTTACGAATGAAGGTAGACTTTGCTTAGTTACTTACTTAGATGGCGCTCCAGTCCGGGGTGGACCTGGGCCTCTCCCCAGTTAGCCCGATCTTTGGCTAACCGCCTCCAGTTGCGCACTCCGTTTTAGTTGAGGTTCCCTTCCACTTGTGCGCTCCACCTAAGGCAAGGTCTTCCTCTATACTGCGCCTGCGTTGTCCCTCCGGATTGGAATCGAAGACTCTTCAGGCCGGAGCGTTGGTATCCATTCGCTCTACATGTCCTAGCCATCTTATAGACGACTGACGTGTAGGTACTTTTCTATCCAGGTCGATGTCGCTGTACAGCTCGTAAAGTTCGTTGTTAAATCTCCTCCAAGGCTCGTAAACGCAAACGGGACCGAAAATTACTCGAAGAATTTTGCTTTCGAAACGACCAAGAATTTCTTCTTCGTGATGATGAGGGTCTTATATAAAGTCTCCTTAGTGTTTCTCGACAAGTCCTTACTAGTCAGTTGCCTTCTTAGGCCAAAGAAACAGCGGTTGGCAAGTGTAATTTTTGGTTTGATTTCTGCTGTGGTGTCATTATCAGAGTCTATAGCGTAGCCGAGGTAGATAAAGTCCCGAACTATCTCAAAGTTATAGCTGTCTATGGTGACGTTCCGACCGATTCGTCGATGTTGTGTTTCCCTTCTTGCGTATGATTTGCTTTGCCGTCATTCACCTCTAAACCCATTTTTGCCGCGTTTTACTTGAAAACGAGACGTTGACAGCTCGCTGAGTTCTCCCGATAATGTCAATATGATCTTCATATGCAAGTAGTTGCAGAGACTTTTGCAAAATTGTGCCCCTGGTATTGGCTTGCGATTTTCGCACAATTTTCTCAAGAATAATGTTGAAAAAGTCACATGACAGCGCATCACCTTGTCTAAATCCTTTTTTGACATCAAAGGTCTCGGTGAGATAGTGTCCAACCTTTACGGAGCAGCGAGCGTTTTCCATCGTCATTCTGCACAATCTGACGAGTTTGGCAGGGATGCCAAAATTAGACATGGCTCTGTATAGCTCGTCTCTATAAATGCTGTCATATGCGCCTTTGATAAATAGATGGCCTCGATAAATAGATGGTAAGTATTGATTTGGACTTCTTGGGTTTTCTCCAGGATCTGCCGTAGTGTGAATATTTGCCCGATTGTGGACTTACCGGGTCTAAAACCGCACTGATAGGGTCCAATCAGCCCGTTGACGAATGGGTTTCATGCGTTCACATAGTACGGCAGACAAGATCTTGTAAGCGATGTTAGGGAGACTGATGCCTCTATAGTTGGCACAGTTTAGTTCAGCAAACAATGCTGAGGCTCCATTTATCAGGCATACTTTCCTCTGACCAAATTTTAGAAACGAGTAGGTGTATGCTCTCTACCAACTCATCTCCCGCTGCCTAAAAAACTAGGCCGATAAACCGGTCCTGCAGCTTTATGGGACTTCAGCTTGGACATTGCTATCCTTACCTCATTTTGGTCAGGTGGACGGAAGTCTTGGCTTTCATCGCCCAGGTTGAATGGTTCATTCTGCCTGATAGCGGAATTCGTGTCGTATTCGCCGTTTAGCAGTCTGCAGAAATGGTTTTTCCATATCCTCAGCACGGCCTGTGACTGCACTACAAGGTTTCCTTGTTCGTCTCTACGGGTCTCTGTTTGGGTCTTGTTCCCCTGACACGTTCTTTTTACATTTTGGTAAAACTTCCGAACATTGTTTCTGGAGTAGTACCTCTCTATTTCCTCGATCGCGCGCTTTTTATGCTCTTTCTTTTTCTTCCGGAGAAGCCGATGTTCTTCCCTCCTTTTTTGCTGGTAGAGCCCACTTGCTGCTCTCGTCCTTCTCTGCAGCGCCGCTTTGTAGGCCAGTTGCTTTGCTGAATGTGCTTGCCGGCACTCTTCATCAAACCAATGGTTTCGTGGTGGTGGTCAGGTGAAACCTTGCACATCAATTGCGGCTTTTCTGATGGCTTCTTGGCATAAATGGCACTGGCCTTCAGCACTTGATGCTGGCTGTACAGAACTTCTCGAGAGGTTGAGGGAGACGCGATCGGGAAAAATTCTGGCGGTTTGTTGAGTTTGTAGCCATTCAACGTTGTAGTGTCTAAGATATCCTCATACGTACCTTGGCTACAACGAGGTAGTGATCCGAGTCCATGTTGGCCGCTCGGAAAGTTCCGACATCTGGAGGAGTGCCTTGCGTCGATCGCAACATGGTCAATTTGATTGACCGTTTAATGGTCTGGTGACCGCCAGACAGCCTGCTTATAGTTTAAATATTTTCTTTGTGTTTGCCCGCATCTTCGAGCTGCTTGTTTTTGGATGTTACTTTTGATAATTTCGTTTAAGATGCTCGCACAAGGATGGGTTGATGTCAACTTATTGATATACCTGCATTTCTCCGTCTTTTTTCTATTCGTCGACAAATTCGTTACCTTTTATGTTGCAGTGACCTGGGAGGGACCTGGTGGGTGTAATTTGATCTGTCACTCCAATTTCCCAAGACCTTGTTGATGGTTTCGGGCTGTAGCTCATGGATTGCTTGGATGATATTGGTCTTAAGTGCTGGTTTCAGGATTGTTGGCATAACGTCGGTAATTCACGGTTCCCCACAAAAAAAAAAGTCCAAAGGGATCAAATCGCAGCTCCGATGCGGCCAATTGACATGGCCATAACGGCTTATAACACGATTTGCGTATTTGGTGCGCAAAAGATCGATTGTGGCAAGGGCTGTGTGACATGGCGCGCTATCCTGCATGAACTAGAGGTCGTCCAAATTCATGTCTTCAATTTCAAAAAAAAAATTCGATTAAGAGCCCACCTTTGACCGAAACATTGTCCCCAGCGGTGCAGGGAAATAAGTCCCCGGGAACTAAGTCCCTCAGTGGACCTAGTGGGAAATAAAACCACTTTCGTGAAGTGGACTTTATTCCCATGAAAGGTGGGAAATAAATTCCGAAAACTCTGAGTGGTTTTATTTCCCTTTCAATATACCCAATTTCACACAAAATGGATAAATCTGACAGTAAACCCAAGCAGGGGGGTTGCATACGTATTAAACTGTTGAATGTGTACTAAGTCCCCATAAGAAAGTGGACTTAGTTCCCACCTTACATGGCCACTTCACGAAAGTGAAGTCAGTCCCTCAGTGGACTTAGTTCCTGGGGACTTATTTCCCTGCACTGTCCCCAACCTCATTTTCGAAGAAAAATGGTCCAATAATGGCACCACTCTACAATCTGTCACTCTACAAATGTCACTCTCTATCTATGCATGCGTACCGTACGACGCACGCATACCAGTTTCACGAACTTTTTGCACAAACTTGCGTAAAGCAGGAGCGGTGGGTGCTGCTTCATTTCGGCCAAGACTTATTTTCAAGGCATTGTTTGGGCTACACTACACAGCACTCACTTTGGAAATAAGCTTTCAATATTTCCCAATGTTGCTCAAGCGTAAAGGGACTCATTTCGTTCCGCGGGATATGATCGAGATTTCGAGCGAAAAACAACTGTTAGTGTCAAAATGAACCTATGATTTAAAAAGAAACCACTAGATGGCCCACCCTGTATATATTGGCTTTGTAAAATGAGAGTGATTTTGAAATCCTCGCACTATTTCCAACTGTGGTATTAACCTCAAAAACATAGCAGTAGGTCGATAGAGGTAACCGCAATGATATACTCCGTCTAGATCCCAATACTTGTTGGACGTTGTGACATCTGACATGTGGACATATAGATTACGTAGTATGTAATACAAAAATCTCATTGTTGCATTGTTGGAGACATTGACTAATTTTTAAAAGACATTTAAAAGCATTATTATCGTTTGTTTTATTGAATCGTAGAAGTTTCCTTTGATCTCTTTTTGGCATGAATGGACCATCGCGAAAATCTTTTGAAAACCTCTTTTCAGCGAAACACAAATAAAACATGAAGCAATAACTTTTACAAAATTTAGCGAGTTAGGTATGCAAATCCTTTAATAAATTTGTTTTTTTTTACATTTCTTTACAGGATCCAGAGCTTTGTGTATCTTTATCTCTTGCATTTTTATTTATGAAATTGGCCTCGTTATGCTGGATGACTTGCTGCTGTCACCAAGCACTAAGAACTTTTCGTCACAGTGTAAACTTAATCCTACGACCAGAACCGAATATGTGCAGACTTTTGACTGAGTATAAGTAAGTGATGAACTAAAATATAATACAATGGACAATGAGATCTTTGTTTCAGCTGTTTTTCATGGGGATTCCCTCTTCTAATGGTCGGTATAGCTGTTGCGTTTAAATGTAATGAATCGACGACTGTCAGACATCCGTTTCATAGAAAAGAAATTCCAACAATTCAAGAGGAATTAATCACAAGACATTGCTGGTAATGGAATATTAAAGTGATTTATTCAATCAATGGAAAAAAAATAAAGAATTATTTTATTGCAGGATAATGGAGGGTCAAGCATACATTTGGGCTTATATGGTTCCAGCGATATTCATCCTTTTTATTGGATTCCATTTAGCATATCAGGCAAAACATACCGCTAAGTTATCTGCACAAATGCAAGTTGACGTCAAGGCGAGACGTAAACTCATAAAAAGAAGACTCTTACAATGTGGCTTATTTATTAAGGTAATTTCAATTTTGTTTTCTAATTGATAAACACATCTATCGCTTCCTTGATTGTTGGAAAGATTTGTTTGCAAAGCGTATGTCGGCCGTAAAAACTTTCCCGAGGGTAGATAGTTGGTAAAAACGTTTCTCTAGGCTATTTGACCGTTAAATGATAAGCCACATACCGTTGTTTTGAAGCAAGTCACGTTTTCCGCAAAGCATTTCTTTTCATGATGCTTTTTGCAAAGAGTGGAGGCATTATTTTCCAGAGAGATGTGTGTATTTCTTGTTGAAAGAGAATTTTCTTTTTATCAGTATTTTTTCTTCGGTAGAATTGATATCAGTTTATTTGTGTAGGGTAGTTCTGATTTTTTTTTTGTTCAGACTTAGGTATAGTATCCCCTTAGAGAAAAGCCAACAACTAGTACAAAATATTTTTGCTTAACCCATACCGTACCGAGCCCGCGGGTTTAAGAGGTGTCACAATTTTTATAGAATTTAATATGCAATTTCCTTGAGCTTTCCTTGCATGTTGCTTAATGATTATGAATACCAGACTTCTTTAAGGATTTACTTTCTCCAGATCCGCCAGTTCATAAGTGGCAAAGTAGATGAGGACCGAATTATATTTCCTGGACGTCCCTACCAGCTTTTTCAATATAGTCACTGTGCAGGTGCAGTTTGCCCATCCGATTTGCGTGTATCTAAGTACGCCTATCGCATATATGACTCCCGTGAATTTATTTTTTGAATAAAGATGGAGATCTTGGATGAAGCACCACACCAATCATCCTACGTCCTTTGGTAGTTCCAGATTTCTACCGGATAGAACCACTTTTCCTTCCCAAACAGACAAGCGGCGTATATTGAAATCCTACTTCAATACGTCCCCTCAGTCGGTATTAATACGCGGGGGTTTGTATAAGGCCTTAGCTAACTCTATTATTATTCGAAAATATTCGCTCAACGTTGGGCCTCTTAACGCCTAATATCACTGATAATGCGCATCACTCTCTTTTCGGTGTTAGGCAGTTGGGTAAATTGCTTCGATCACCCGTTTCTGCTCGAAACTAGTCTCTCTCCTCACAGACCAACGCGACGGTCAGAGGCAATAGGTGAGGGTAGACGGTTTCGGTTACCCTCCGTCCTTCCCGAAGATAAAATGTCACCCTTTCAGCGCCAAAACAGTAGAGCAGATTGCTCCAAATACTCTTCTTCAATCGGACTTCTATGGCTACTTGCTTATTTAAGGTGGCGCTACAGTCTGAGGCGGACCTTGGCCTCAACCAACAAGCGCCTCCAGCCAGCATGATTTCTGGCCAGCTGTCTCTAGTTTCGCACGCTAAGTTGGTTAAGGTCCCTTTCTACTTGCGTGCGCCACCTGAGTCGCGGTCACATTCCACTACTGCGCCATCCCTCGAGTGTGAATTCGAAAATCTTCCGGGGGGGAACAGTCGCGTCCGTTCGCTCTACATGACCTAGCCATCTCAGTCGTTGAACCTTCAGTCTTCTAGCTAGGTCGATGTCGCTGTACAGTTCTTCGTTGCATCTCCTATGCAGTCGGGCTCGAAAAGTACTCGAAGAATTTTCCTCTCGAAGCAACCAAAAGTAACCTCATCCGTTTTCGATAAAGTCCATACCTCTGCACGATAGAGAAGGACTGAGATGATTAAGGTCTTATAAAGGGACAAGCTGCCGAAATGAGATTTCTCCGTGGTATTGCTGGTGTGACCCGTAGAGATCGCATTAGAAATACCAGAATACGTGAGGAACTCAATGTCGAGCAGCTACTTCTCCGGACGGAGCGGTCCATGCTTCGGTGGTTTGGTCATGTTAAACGCATGTCCCCGACCAGGATTCCACGACGTGCTATGGAATCCGTACCATCAGGCAGGCGTCCTCTAGGTAGACCCAGGATGAGATGGTTAAATCAAATTCATAATCTCTCCTCTACCCGTATGGGGATTGCCCTTGATGATTTGGAGTCGATGGCGGAGGATCGAGAGCTATGGAAGGTCCACTTAAGTAACCTACACCCGCGACCCACTTAATGGATAAGCGGGCCATTGAAAATGTATGTATGTATGTATGTAAAGGGTGACTTTAGTTGTTCGAGAGAGGGCTTTGCTACTCAGTTGGTTTCTTAGCCCAAAGAAACAGCGATTGGCAAGAGTCATTGTTCGTTTAATCTCAGTCATGGTGTCATTGCCTGAGTTCATAGCGGAACCTAGGTAGACAAAGTACTTTACTACCTCAAAGTTATATCTGTCTATATAGCGACATTATATCCAAGACGTGGATGTTTGGTCTACTTTCTTGATAACAGCATATACTTTGTCGTTCCCTCATTGACCGCCAAACCCATCTTCGCCGCCTCCGTCTCAATACTCACGAACGCGCCAATGATATCAAGCTGCGTTTTGCCAATTATGTCGATATCGTCGGCATAGGCGAGTAGATGGACGGATTTTTGACAGATAATGCCTCTGGTGTTAGCATTTGAGTTTTGCACTATTCTTTCAGAACAATGTTGAAGAAGTCACATGACAGCGCATCGCCTTGTCTAAATCCTTTTTTGACATCTAAGTTCGTGGTGAGTTTTTTACCGCTGCTCTCAAGCGGGCATTCTCCATTATCATCCTGCACAGACGGACGAGTTTGGCAGGTATGCTAAAACTAAACATTGATCTGTATAGCTCGTCTCTATAAATGCTGTCATAGGCGGCCTAAAAATCGATGAAAAGGTGGCAAGTCGCGATTTAAACTTCCTGGGTTTTCAGGCTTCAGGCCACACACCAGTAAGAACTAGACCGCCAACTTCCCGTACACCTACCCGATTCTCCCCGGAAAAAATTACCCTGTCTGTGAATACGTGTAAATGTCAAAATTAATGGCGGCAATGATTTTCCATGCTATACAATGGGCCTAGGATTTTTCAAGTAAGCGTGCGTTAATGGGGCTCCTTTGATTTTGTACAGCACCAATAGATGAAAAATCCTGGGCCCGCCGCCGGCAGCTTGTAGGCAAAGTCCGTTATGTGGGAGGAGTCGACGGTCTATTCTTACTGGTTTGTGCTTCAGGCCTTCACTTAACACGGTATAGATAAGATCTTGTAGGCGATGTTAAGAAGACCAATACCTCTATAGTTGACGCAGTTCAGAGGGTCTCCTTTCTTGAGGATCAGGCAAACAATGCTGAGGACTTCTACAGTTACCGTCTCTTTGCCGACGATAATCCGTCCATTGACTTTTATGATCAAGCAGCAAAGCGGATTGACCCAACCGTCCATTTCTACCACGTATGCCACGTGGCATCACCACGGACGACATGGTGATACTGGTGTCAGGAAAGTTTCTCTCCGTAATTAGCGAAATTATGGAGAATGCTCTGTCGAAGGTTAGCACCTGGGCCAGATTATGCGGTCTCGGGGTTAATCCGAGCAAAACCGAAATGATGCTTTTCACCACTAGGACCAAAATACCAGACTTTACTCTTCCTCGTCTAAACGGCCAACCGCTCTCATTATCCTCCAGTGCTAGGTATCTGGGAGTGATCCTGGATCCCAAGCTCAACTGGAAACTGAACATCGAACAACGGGTCAAGAAAGCGTGCATAGCATTCTATGCCTGCAGCAGAACGTTTGGCAAAAGATGGGGCCTGCAACCAAAACTGACCCTTTGGATGTACACAGCCGTAGTATGACCAATACTCACTTACGGGTCAGTAGTTTGGTGGCCGGCTCTAGGAAAAGCCTACAACATAACCAAGCTCAACAGAGTCCAAAGAACGGCATGCATAGGCACCACAGGCGCTCTGCGATCAACGCCGTCAGACGCCCTCACAGTCCTTCTGCATCTTTTACCTTTAGACCTTCACATCACAAACATCACAATTCATAGCGCGATCAGACTCAGAGAGTCTGGGTGCTGGTATGCGAGGCCCTACGGTCATAGCAACATTCTGCTTACTTTAGCAAGAGAGCTAGTACCACCCTCAACAGATTACATGACCCCCAAAATACTTTTTAAAAAAGACTTTGAAGTAGAATTTCCCTCAAGATTAGACTGGCAGGACGGACGGGTGAACAGGGACTCGAATTTAGCAATCTACACGGACGGTTCGAAAATGGACTGTGGAGTAGGTGCGGGTGTATTTTCGGAGTCTCTGAGCATCTCAAAATCCTTCAGGCTCCCAGACACAGCCAGTGTGTTTCAGGCGGAAATACTTGCTATCCGGGAAGCCTGTCGCCTAATCAAACTACACACGGACATAGCTCCGAGGCAAAAGATAGACATATTCATTGACAGTCAAGCTGCGATCAAGGCTATCGCCTCAGCAAATATAAACTCAAAATTAGTCTTAGAGTGTCGAGAGGAATTGGCCTCGCTTGATCAGTTCAGGATCACCCTGATTTGGGTTCCAGGCCACAGCAACGTTTATGGAAACGAACAGGCTGACGAGCTGGCCAGGCGAGGTTCTGGCCTCCACTGCTCAATTGAGGATTCGGTCCAAATTCCAATAGGAGCAGTCAAAGCAAAAATCTCCGCAGAATCCCTATCGAAAGCCAATCTCAGATGGAGTAGGCTAACTAATTGTGTCATAACCAGAAGGATGTGGCCAAATTATAAGCAGGGAAAAAACAACCCACCTCTTGAGTAAAACACGTAAAGATATAGCCAGGATAACAGCGATTACCACAGGCCACTGGCCTATAGGGGACCATGCAGTCAGATTAGGCATACCACATAATACACACTGCCGCAGCTGTAACGATGCAACCGAAAAAGAAACCCTCATTCACTATCTATGCGTTTGTCCGGCACTAGCCAGGACTAGACAACGAACTCTGGGTAAACCCTTCTTCGCATCCCTAGAGGAAGTCGCGAAGAATAACATCAACGAACTTCTAACCTTTTTGAATTCCACAGGCTGGATCTAAACCACCCTTCGACATACTTACAACAACCAGGTCAAATGAGTAAGTGGTAACAAAACGGCACTTAGTGCTACTTGGGTTTTTATATAAACCGCCACTACTACCTACCTACCTACCATGCCAGTCATCCTTCTTAGTGATTGACCGTCAGAGGCAATAGGCAGGCGCAGACTAATATGGTCACCCTCCATACTTACCCGAAGTGGGCCACTCCCCAAATTGACTACGTAGGGTGACTCTCCCGGTATCATGGCCGTGGGTTGGGTAATGAAAGAACATTGTGTTCCTCGTATGTAAGAAGGTTTTATGTCCACGTCATAACTAAGTCAGATAGAAGTTTAGTTTCGCCATGAGTTCATCGATGCATCGATCACTGCTAGGAGACTGTGTCCATCTTCCCTTCAATAAATTCGTTCCAATGTTATTGCAATTTCTGTCGTAATTTATTTTACCTGTCATTTCGAACTCACTCGGTTCGTAGCGTCTTTATTTCTTTAGCGAGTAAATCGATAGATAGCAGTGAAAAAAAAGTGTTAGATCTTTCGTGGTACACTCTGCATCGTGGATCTTTTTTAATCATTGACATTTGCCAAATGCTATTTATTATTCAATGCTAATGAAAATGAAAATAATTAGCACTGGATTCTTCAATGCCAATGATTTTTTCCTTGCCTCTGGTAGGCAGTACCTATCGTAGTTCTTAACAATTGTGCCGCCTAGAATGTTTTTCAACTGATGTTTTTCTTTTTGGAGCATCAGCGTCGATAATGCTCAAATCGTTTTTGAAACTTACGACATTCACACTAGATACGAGAATTTATCCCATCCAAGTACAAATGGCTTCACATTAGCAGTTCATGTTGACATCTGTCTGGTGGATCTGTTCGTGACAATGCTGCAGTAAACTGTTTTCAACGACATTCCCTTTCTGCAAGCACTGAGTCAAACTAAAAAGTCGAAACACACAACAAAGTAATATCAATTTATACAACACCATTTTATCAAATTCTGTAGGTAGGTATGTCACTCTGAAGTTTGAAGCCTTATTTAAAAGTTGGTCCTACACACGCTTTCATACAGACGGATGTATAATAATAAAAATAAATTACATTCTTTTATTTTCAGATATTATTTTTATTTACTATTGTTAACATTTTTGGTACACTTGCGGCCTTATTGGGTATGATTGAATTTTGGTCTATATACTGCGTAGCGCAAGGCATTCAGGTAAGTCATATAATACCACATGCAACCACAAAGACTTCTCTAAAATAAAATATTTATTAACAGGGTTTAGTAACTGCATTATTAGTGACCTGAAATTGTCGGGTACTTAAGTTGTATACCTCATCAAGGGGACATAAAATTCAACAGGGAATGTATAATAATTTACGAGAAGGTGAGGGTGGCAGATATGGTGTTCTAACAGTCACGAATCCCAATTATCACGAGGATGGAATCCCTCCAACAGCACCGGATGGGATTGGTAGTAATGGTAGCGATGTCATTGCGGATGGCGGATACGATGACACCTTCGTTGCCGCGCACTACGAGGATGAAACATTAGTCGAGAGGCGCGTTGCTAATAAGGACATCCCAAAATCTGTTGATATTAGCAATGATTTAACAGATTCACTTCCTACTAATGCGATACAATCAATGCCATTACCACAAACTGTTTGAACAATGTGTAAGTGGCGGTTATATGTTATATGAAAATTATCAGAAATAGCACACAGAATATATTGAATGTGTACATACGTACTTCCTGTGCTGGTATTGTGGTGCGGTTCCTTCGAGAATCAATTTAAATTGAAAACTAACAACTAGAGTAATAATTGTGTGCAGGTTAAATGTTTGTATAGTGAAGATTTTATATAAATAAACTGTTAACTATATTTAACTTAATCTTTGTGGGTAGATATACATTTGTGTACATATCTACAGTTGCAAGGCGCTAGAGAAATTGTATTATCATAGTTTGCTAAGAATAAATAAAAAACAAAAACAGCAAAAATTTCTAAGATAATTAAATTTTCATTAAAATTAGTTTTCTGTTTTACAACTGGTTTTAGTTTAAATGCAGCTTCCTTTCAACTTTCTATAATCTCCAATGAATAACGAAATAATTATCAAAACTGTTTTAATTTAGTGTATCTTGGTACCTAGCTATATGTGGTTCCACTTTGTTAACCAATGAATTACCTACTCAATACTTAATACAAGAAATCATTTGTGGCAACTGTGGATGAATATTAAGTAACACTCAAATCGAAGAACAAGTTTAGCAACTTTTCAAAGATATCGTTTAAAAGCGGAAGGGCGCACCTTTTGAAAAAGTCACATGACAGCGCATCACCTTGTCTAAATCCTTTTTTGACATCAAAGGTCTCGTTGAGATTGTTTCTGACCTTTACGGAGCAGCGAGCGTTCTCCATCGTTATTCTGCACAATCTGAGAAGTTTGACAGGGATGCCAAAACTAGACATGGCTCTGTATAGCTCGTCTCTATAAATGTTGTCATATGCGGAATGCGGCTTTAAAATCGATAAATAGATGGTAAGTATCGATTTGGACTTCTTTGGTTTTTTCCAGGATCTGCCGTGGTTGTGGACTTACCGGGCCTAAGACTGCACTGATAGGGTCTAATCAGTTCGTTGACAAATGGTTTCAGGCGTTAACACATAATTTCCTCTGATCAAATCTTGAACACGAGTTGTTGGTGTATGCACTCTACCAAGCCATCTCCCGCTGCCTGGAAAACATTATTGTTCCTGCATTAAAACCTCTTTATTTCCTCGATTGCGCGCTACTCAAGTTTTTTCTTTTTCATCCGTAGAAGCCGGTGTTCTTCCCTCATTTTTTGGTCGTGAGCTCACTTGCTGCTCTCGTCCTTCTCTGCAGCGCCGCTTTGTAGGCCAGTTGCTAGTTGTAGTCGTTCAACGTTAAATCTCCTCACAGTATTTCCTCGTTGTTGTGATGTCTTGGATATCCGCATACATACTTACCTTACCTACAACAAGGTATTGGTCCGAGTCTACCTATACTTACACATGTCAAAAACCGTGTCAATTTTTGACATGCTGACGTCAGACTTTGTCCACACACAATTTAGGGAAAAATCTGACGCGTTTTGACGTCAGTATTTCGTATATTGAAACTATATACTCATTCATTCATCATTAATTTTCAATGGTCCGCTTGTCCATTAAGTGGGTCGCGGGAGTAGGTTGCTCAAGTGGACCCTCCATAGCTCTCGATCCTCCGCCATCGACTCTTAATCATCAAGGGCAATCCCCATACGGGTATTGGAGAGATTATGGACTTGATCTAACCATCTCATCCTTGGTCTACCTAGAGGACGCCTACCCGATGGTACGGATTCCATAGCACGTCGTGGAATCCTGGTCGGGGACATGCGTTTAACATGACCAAACCACCGCAGCATGGATCGCTCCGTCCGGAGAAGTAGCTGCTCGACATTGAGTTCCTCACGTATTCTGGTATTTCTGATGCGATCTCTACGGGTCACACCAGCAATACTACGGAGAAATCTCATTTCGGCAGCTTGTATCCGCGATCTTATTCTTTCGGTCATTACCCAAACCTCATGACCATAGGTGAGAGTTGGAACAAACACCGAATTAAAGACTGACAACTTAGCTTTGACACCAAGTTCAGTCCTTCTAATAACAGAATGACCAAGCTGTCTCAAAATTGACCCAGCCTGACCAATCCTACAAGAAAACTCGGCATTGCTCCTTCCATCACTCGTGAATAAGACCCCGAGATACTTAAACTTCTCCACCTGTTTCAATGGGACTCCACTAACATGCAGAGTGCATTGAACAGGCGTTCTGGAGACGACCATCACTTCAGATTTGTTCACGTTTACCTTCATCTCAGCTTCAACACAAACGGTTACAAACCGATCGAGTGCGCGCTGAAGTTCAGTCTGAGAGGACCCAAGGATGACCAAGTCATCAGCGAAGAGCAAATGACTTATCCTCAGATCTCCAAATTCGAAACGTTCCTCGCCAAGACTGCGCTGTAACATCCAGTCCATATAAGTAATGAAAAGGAGAGGAGACGAGACGCACCCCTGACGAAGTCCAACGCCCACGGTGAAAGGTATTGATTTAACGCCGTTTACCCGAACACAGCTTTTACAGTTTGTGTAAAGAGATTGAATGGCTCTCAAGAGAGAACCGTCAACTCCATACTCCTGTAATACACTCCAGAGTTTCCCTCGAGGGACTCGGTCATATGCTTTCTCCAAATCTACGAAGCAAGCGTAAACAGGTGTAGCATACTTCCAAGCCTTCTCAAGTACCATTCTGAGAGTGAATAACTGGTCGGTTGTGCTTCTGCCGGGACGAAAGCCGCACTGCTCATCTCCTAATCGTGCCTCGACCACAGCTCTGCAACGCGTTTCCAGCACCTTGGCAAAGACTTTTCCGGGGAGACTTAAAAGTGATATACCCCTGTAATTGGAGCAATCCCTTTTATCCCCTTTCTTGAAAAGGGGCACAATCACCCCAATCTGCCAATCGCTGGGTGTTTCGCCGCATTCCCAGGCCACTTTAATGACACGAGAGAGCCATTTGACTCCCTCTTCACCTAAGGCCTTTAGCCTTTCTGGCCGGATTTCATCCACTCCGGCAAATTTGCCAGCTTTTAGCGATTTGATCGCAAAAGTGACTTCCTCTACCGTGGGACTATTTTCCGCCCTGCTTAAGGCGATGGATGTGTCATCCTCAATGCCCTGGATTGGATTGAGTAATTCGGAAAAGTGCTCGCTCCATCTGCGCAAGATGTCCTCCTCATTAGAAAGAAGTGTACCATCTTTGGATTTGACTCCTTCGATAATGTTCCACTTCCTTCCTCTAAGACGGCGGATGGTCTGCCAGAACACCTTGCTTGCAGATCTGTGATCACGGTCCAATTTTTCGCCGAACTCCTTCCAAGACTGTTCTTTGGCTGCTTTAACAGCCAATTTGCAAGTTCTTCGCGCCTCAATGTACCGGTTTCGAGAAGGAGAGTCCCCCAAGTGAATCCACACCTTGAAAGCCTTCTTCTTCTCTCTGATAGCTTCTTGAACTCCGGGCGTTTTAAACCACGCAGTTCTTTTCTCACCACCAGCCGCCACACCGAGCCGCTTCACTCCGCAAACATGTCCTGCAGAGGCAATAACTGCTGTTGAAAACAACTGCCATTCTTCCTCTACATTCAATGGAACATTTGGAATTTGTTCAAACCTTGCAGATACCTGCCGTGCAAATTCCTCCCGTATCTCATCGTTCTGCAGCCCCTCCCACCGTATGCGCGTAACCATCCTTGGTTTACGCTTTGGCAGGATAGGTATTTGATCATTGAGATACAATTTGCACAGCACCAGGTGGTGTCAATACACGAACATCACAAACCATCCTTTTAATACACTATATACTCATACACGGCACATACAGTCGTTCAAAGCGCTTTTAGGGAACACTCGTAGTATTAATACGCTTGGGATAAAAGGTCCTACGTTTTCCTCCGTAAGTATCTGTAATATCCTGAATAAATAACATCTGCCTGGTTCTATAGTCTCGTATAAAGTAAGTTTTATTTTATTAAATTTGACATTTTATACAGTGTGAGCATACACTAAAATTCTGACAAGATAATAAATTATCCTATACCTAGGCTATTTTTTTGATATTTTCTTTTAATTGATTTTTGCTAGAAGAATAATATTATTAACCCAATTGACACACGGGATAGTTTTATTCCCCATAAATTCAGAAAATTCGGTGTAAGCTCAACCTCAGAGCGAATCCGAGTGCGTGCGTAGAGTTGGTAGACAAAACGAACAGAGTGTCGTGGTGAGTAGATTTATAGCACATTAGCTCAATTTGACATTTTGTTTTGAACTTTTTTCTATTTATTTAACGGGATGGATATCAAATGAAGTAAATTTTGCATTTGATAGCATTTTGTCCATAAAACAATAAAAATAGCAATAGATTTGTTGAATTATCAAACATAATCCGTTAAATATATCAATATGTATCGACCACCCGACTCGGATTCTGAAGATGACTACGATGGTTTCACATTTGGAGATGTAAATATCACAAATAATTTTGTTTTAAATTTTGTTGTACATGTAAAATTATCCTCAGAGTATAGTAAAAGAACGTCGGCAATTTGTTTTTGAGCCAGATCTTAAGCAACAAGAACTTGAAAGAGCAATCGATGAGGGTGATCTAAATGTAATCATTCAACAATTAGATGAGCGCTACATCGATATAAATACTCCATTGAAAAATGGTTCAATACTGCTTGGAGCTGTTTGTCGTGCGGGACACTTGGAAATCGTAAAATATCTGCTCGAAAATGATGCCAATCCCAACAAACAGATCGATTCTATAACGGTGCTAATGGAAGCATGTGCCTGCACCAAACAGAACTCTGAAGTCACAAAAATCGTAGAACTTCTATTGGATGCGGGTGCAGTCATCAATGTTTCAGATAAATTCGGCACAACACCTTTCATGCTGGCATGCCAAAATGGTCATACAGATGTTGTGCGGCTCCTAATCCCTGATGTTTCTTTTGATGCTTGCGACAATCAAGGATGCACACCAATATTCCATGCAATTGAAAATAATCGTGCTGAAATTGTCCGACTTCTAGTTGAAGCTGGAGCGAATGCAACTATTGCCAATAGCAAAGGTTACACACCACGTCAAGTGGCGCAATTTCATGGTTTCTATGATATTTTAGAAATATTACCCAAAGAGAAGGCACAACCATATCAAGTACCAACAACATTTCTCGCATACAATAATATCTGTGATATGATCCCAAGAATATTTTTGAAAAGCGAATGTCCCGAGTACTTTCAGGATATTAATTTGATTCTAATGAATATTGGAATGGAAAATGTTTTGGAGTTTTTTGCAAAAGGGAGAATTTCACTAGCACAGTTCCTAACTATGAATGATACAAGACTGGAAGAAGTTGGCATTCAACATCCTATTCATCGATTAAAGTTACTAAAAGGATTATTAAAGTGAGTTTTTTTTGTTTATTTTATAATTATACTGTAGCTCATTTGATTGTATTACTATTGGTAGTTGCTTCTAATATGTTTATGGAATAAATTTTATAGGGAAATACTCATTAATTCCAATTAATTGAAACGCTTCTATACAATCTTTTGTGAATATGTAATAGACAATCACAGATAGAAGTAGCAAGCACTTCTGTTTTGACATAAGTAAGCTGTTCTTTACCCACATCGCAGACTAGACAATTAATATTGGGACATACAAAATATTGGAGGAGTCCCTTGCTTCGATTGTATAGAGTTCAATTTGGTTGACGGTTGGTTGATCTGGAAGCGTCATGAGATGAGAAATAAACCGCGCCACAAAACGTAAATTTGCCGAAGGCTGTTAATTGGGGGCGATAAGGTTGGCTTCATAAAAATGTCCTTTCGCATAGGTGCATTAAAATCGCCCAGTATTTTCTTGTATTCTCATATCTCGTTGAGGAGCTCATAGCAACTTGTCTTTAGCAGATTCGTCTATAAGGCTAATGCTGGCGAAGTAGGCCTCCCATGCGAAGTTGTAAGAGTTCGGTTAGTAAGCTTGACTTCAGAAACTTTTATACCGAGTACATGCACGTATTTATGCAGCTTCTTGTAGCCTTTTATCTATTTCCATTGGTATATGATAGCTTGTACTCTTTAACATTTTTCCAAGGCACTTTGACTCATTTCTTCGACATTTTGCTCTTGTGGCCTCAGTTAATCATGTACTTAGAACTTCTTTTCCTCCGTCGCTTTTTCTTGACCGTCCGCCTGTTTTATATGAACTAGGTAAATAGGGGGCGGCTCTTAGGTGTATGTCTACTCCTGAGGAGAAGGTTTTAACTGGAACCCCATGAAAAACCACATGTTACGCATAATTGTTTCCACGGCACCTCCTCTCATAAACGTCTGACAACCAATAGGAGCGAACCAGGATCGCCATCGTTCGATTTGGAATAATAGTAAATCTAATTGGGACGAGCTGCGTAATCTCGACGCTTCTTTGCCATGGGCTAATATGTGCTTTAGAGATACAGATGTCAATATGTGCGCAGAAACAATGAAATGATTTTACTCGGTATGGAACTTTATATCCAACTTTGCATCAACAAATTAGATTCTAATAAACCCTGGTTTAACAAAGAATGCAAGCGAATTACTGCAGCGAAAAACAAGGCTTACCGTGAATGGCAGTCAAACCCTTCGGAGCAAAAAAGATCTGAATTTATAATTCTTCGAAATAGATGCAACATAATTATTGAATCGGCGAAGATAACTTACAACGAAAGAGTCACTAACAAAGTAATTGGATGTCCTATCGGCTCACGCGCATTCTGGTCCATGGCAAAGGCAATCAGTAATAACTTTAGTTGCTCTTTCTTTCCACCTCTAGTAAAAGAAGACGGCACGCTATCAACAGCACCTAAAGAAAAGGCAGATCTTCTCGCTAGCATGTTTTCAGACAATTCCACCCTAGATTCTGCACAAGTAGAGCCACCAAACATCCCGAGGATGCAAACATCGATGGCAGAAGTGAAATTTCGGCCTCGAATAATACAACTCATCCTTAAGGCAACTGGACCCGACAGAATCCCGGCTATAGTACTAAAGAGCTGTGCACCAGAACTTCCATCTGTACTATGTAAGCTGTTTAGCATGTCGTACTGCCAGAAGACAGCTCGCATTTAACCTACTCCAAAGAAAGGGAGGAAATGTCTGCCACAAAGCTATCGTCCAATAGCGTTACTTTCAATGCTCTCAAAAGTAATGGAAAAGGCAATAAATGTCGAAATAATCAAATATCTATAAGGCCACCGATTAATAAGTGACAGGCAATACGGATTTCGGAGCTGTCGTTCCACAGGAGACCTGTTAAGCTACGTAACGCACTTATGGACGCAAGCAATTGAACAACACGGCGAATCCAGAGCCGTAGCCTTGGACATATCAAAGGCATTTGACCGAGTCTGGCATAGAGCCCTATTAGGCAAGTTCGCGTCTTATGGATTACCACAACAACTCTGCGGATGGATGGAAAATTTTCATCTGGGAAGATCGATCCAAGTTGTTGTAGATGGTGTGTTATCTAATTCGTTTGCTATAAATGCAGGAGTGCCCCAAGGATCTATTCTTTCTCCAACTCTATTTTTTCTCCACATCAACGATTTGCTTGGATCGACAAATAATAATAGCTACAGCTTGGCTGATGACAGCACTCTTATATCTCGAATAGTGGGCCTGTGAATGCGGCTACATCACACAGTGAGAGATGTGAACAAATTAGTTCTCTATATGGTGATCTGGACAAAATCTTGAAGTAGAGAAAAGACAACTTGGCTGTATTTAATGCAAACAAGACACAGCTCACAACATTTTCTAAGAAAAATGTATCGAAAGTTCCTCATATTCAAATGGATGACCATCCAATCCATCCCAAGGACTCAATGCACCTTCTTAGAGTCACAGTCACAGATCGGCGAACCGCTAAGTTGAGCTACCTATTTAGAGCAAAGAGGTACTTTAGACTCAAGCAACTTCTCATTCTCTACAAAACACAGGTTAGACCAGGCCTGGAATATTGTTTCCATATACGAAGCTCGGCCCCAAAACATTCACTTAACCTACTTGACAGCATACAGAGACAAGCAGTTCGACTTATTGGAGACTCTACGTCTACACTCACGTCGAATCTGCAACCGTTGGTGCACAGAAGAAAAATCGCTGACCTATGCTTGTTCTATAGGTACTTCCATGGTAGATGTTCCGAGGAACTCAAAGACACTATCCCTCGAAATGCGACTTTTGGGCGCCCCACAAGACAGGCAGCTAATGCTCATGACATGACCATATAGTACACTTGACAACCGCGAGAACATAAATTTTCCAAAACTCCTTCTGTTACAGGACAAGCAAACTTTGGAACTCGCTTCCTGTAGATATATTTCCAGAAGACCAATTTGCAGCAATTTAAGTGCAAGCAAACACAGTGCAGAACAAACATAAATCTGCGAGCATCTCGAGGCGCTGATGAAGCGTTATAGGTTTGCCTTTCCCGGGAGAAGTATTTAAAAAAAATACGCATGTATGGATTTTCTGAGAAACCTTCTCAGCATACAATTGTGATCCCTTTTATTTGTCAAACGAAGCTCCCGAATTTTTTATTAATACTTTCCATAAGCATTTAAACTGTGCTTTCACAAAATGATTATTCTCTACAATTATCGTTTACTTAAAATTTCTTATTTGTTTTACTTTTCCTTTAGTTTTCACCTGCACCAATGGACAAAAAAGTCGATCGCCAGAGTACACATGCAACCGGCAGATAAGTATGCATTTCGTTAAATTAGCGCGCTGAAAGTATTCATAATGCAGTTATTTTATTTATTACAGTTTCTATGAAATATTGATTCTATCTGCGAATCATCTTCAAAACCTGGTAATAGTAAATTCTGCTTTAAAATACGTCAAAGACAATATAATTGCACAGAATTTTGGAGCAATAAGCACAGAAATCGTACATGATTTGCGAAAAAACTTGAAAAATTACAGAGCAGCTATAAAAGATTTAAACAAGACTACCAAATACGTAGGTATTTCAATGTTGTTTGTTTACATTTAATTGGCAATTAATCCTTTTCAGCTGCAGTCATTCAGTCCGAAGTATTCACCTCTGTACATCGACTATGACGACTACTTGGTGGAACGTAGAAAAACAACAATTCGAAAGTTTTTTAAGTATACGCTTTTTATCACACTCTCGGCAGTGATTTGTTTGAAAGTAAAGCGAGTTTTTTGATATTAAAGCTGTGAAAAGAAGGCATTCCTCGAATTTAATTTCTTCGCGTTGTTTAATTTTAATGTAGATTTGTATAGTCTGTTTCGAAAACAAATAGTCAATGAATTAATTTTTAATTATTTGTTATTTTTTACAAGTAAATAAATGTTGAGTTTTGCCAAAAAATGTGGTTAAGTCTTTATATACGGATTGCAGAACAGCAAGGATAACTAGGAATTCGCCCCTGGCATTCTGCGAATTTTTTGATGGAGGAAAAAAGGGGCTCGAGATCAAGCATCGGATGGTACAACTATGTACGGTAATGTAAACCAAGCGAACTACCTAAATTAAACCGTCCAAAAAGTGCGCCTTCCTTGCTTTTGACATCACTGATATGATTTTACATCAAATGGTTTGACTCATACAGGCATAGATAATCCTACTATTAAATAGTTCAAAGCTAAGCTCGAAAGTAGTAAAATAGGTGCTTCGTCAGCACTGCCCTCAGTATCAGTAACAGCCGTAAAGGGTTTCCCTCAGGGAGTACTACTCCCACCCTTACCATGGTGTCTGGTTATCGTTAACCTACTTCAAGAATGTTCCAAAAGCCAACAAAGAAGGCACGATCGTTCAAAATTCCGCTTGCATACGCCGCGCCGATGATATTGACATAATTGGTAAAACACAGCGAGCAGTCACTGGTACGTTTGGTAGTATAAAAACGGAAGCGGAAGCCGCTATAATGGATGTAGCGGTCAACGACGGCTGAACAAGGTATATGCTGTCAACGAAAAGGGACACTCAACATCGTTGAAACGGAAAAAAACGTCCTTATCGACAGCTATAACTTTGAGGTAAGGGAATTTGTCTGCCGCGGCTCTGCTATAAATTCTAACAACAACATCTCAGAAGAAATTAAAGGAAGAATAACTCTTGCCAACCGCTGTTTCTTTGGGATAAGAAGGCAATTGAGTAGTAGAGCCTTATCTCGAACAACTAACGAGGTTCTGTATAAGACCTTGATCATTCCCGTCCTGCTTTATGAAAATGAAGGCGGGTGAAGACATACTTGGTCGCTTCGAGAGAAAAATTCTTTGTAAAATGTTCGGTCCCGTTTGCTTTGCCGGCCCTTGGAGAAGGAAATCCAACGACGAACTATACAGCGACATCGACCTGGTCAAAAAACTGCGAGTCAGTCGTGTAAGATGGCTAAGGCATGTAGAGCGAAGTCTTCGAGTCTAACCCGGAGAGACAACGCAGTGGAGGAAGACGTCGCCTTAAGTGGCGTGCGCAAGTAGAAGGCGACCTCAACCGACTACGAGTGCGCAACTGAAGGCAGTTAGCTAAGGACGAGGTTAACTGGAGAGGTTTTTAAGTTGATGCCTTGGTTGACCTCGAACGGTAGAGCCGCATAACTATGTAAGTATTTAAGTACTTCGAGACCTAAGACCAAATCTAGCGGATTTCTCCAACGATCACACCAAAAAACTGCCATCAGTAAACTAAGCAAGGTATACAACGGCTCGCGTGTCTGGGCTCTTCCGGAGCCATGCGAACCTGACCCACGGCGGTTATAGAAGCCTTAATAGGATTAACATTCCACCACTGACGTGTCGCTTGTGTATAGATCGAATGCAACCAATTTTCGCAGCTGCCATACCTACTGCACCGTAGTTCCTTTAAATTGTTCTTTTCTTGTTCTCTATCTCTTTTTAACTGTTACAGTATCAAAGGTGCAACCATCCATATTTTCTTGGATAGTCAATCAGCTATATAAGCCCAGCTCATCCATTATTGACTCCAAATCACTACCGCACTTCTTCTACCAGAAACAAAACAAGAATACGTCTACGAGGAAATAAAAAAAAACCGAAGAGCGAGCTCCTTAATAGAATCTCAACCTTTCTGCGCAATCGCTTAAATCAGCTGTAAACTGAGCTATTTAAAGCTGGGAACACAACAAGTGTATTTCATATTTTTCGAAAATCCCATCTAAGACAAGCCAGCAATGCTTTCCAGCCTTTCAAAAATTATGCCAAAAAGATACGCATATATGTCGTTTTCGATTGGTCCTCCAGAAAGTGATGAAAGTGATGACTGTAGCGTTTTTCAGGCGGAAATTATGGCTATTCGCGAAGCAGCATGCCGACTTGCCTTGTATGAGATAGATGGGAAAGCTATCACTTTTTACATAGACAGTCAGGCAACCATAAAAGCCTCGAATACACCAACAACCAGATCAGAGTTGGTAAAACAATGCTGGGAATCTCTTAACGAGATTGCGGATAGATACTTAATTACTCTGTGCAGGGTTCCAGGTCACAGTGACATTCCTGGCAACTACAAAGCGGATGAACTAGCTAGACAAGACAGCGGACTTCATATAACTGATATCAGCGAAGAACCGCATGCTCTATTGCAATCAGTAAAAACTCTGCTCCTCGAGGAAGCATTAAAAATCACTAACAATAGATGGAACATTATGAACACCTGCATAATATCCAGATAAATTTTGCCGAAATTAGACGCCAAAAGAACTGGGAAACTCCTTTGTATTAATAGAAACAACATTAGCTCCGTAGTGGGAATATTAACGGGACACTGCCTGATAGAGAGACATGTCCGCAGAATGGGAGTACCCTATAACGACTTCTGCAGGAGCTGCATGGACGAGGAGGAAGAAGAAACCACCGTTCACCTCCTCTGCTCCTGTCCTGCTCTTGCCACCTTGCGCATGGCTGCCTTAGGGGCTTATTTCTTTGAGGACCTTAGCGATCTGTCCCGCAGCGATATTTGCTGCATCAGCAAGTTCGTTACAAAGTCGAATTGGCTTCGCTGAAATGTCAACACGCAACTCACCAATTAATTTTTGTCTGTTTCTGTAGACTAAACCGCTAACGGAAGGAGCTGACTACTTCAGTCAATTTCACCCTCACACGTAGAACTTTCAGACTCCGTCAGAGGTGATAGGTGGGGGGGTTGGACTGCTACGGTGACCCCTCGCCTTTTCACCGAAGACAACTCGCGACATCTACTGTCGGTACCATCCAGCAGGTTGGAGTGCTTCAATCAAGCTTTTCTGCTCAGTACCAGTCTCTGTCATGTGGACTAATTGTCAAAGGAACATAAACGGGAGGCAGACTGCTATATACGGTTGCCCCCATCCTTTTTCCAACAGACAATCCATTCACTGACTTTTTGGTCAAGCAGCAAAGCAGACTGGTTGTATCAGCCACCTCTGCTACGCACCAGTCTCCCTCCCTAATGATGGATCGCAGTCCACCTTGTCCCGAAGACTAAGCTGCAGCCAGGTGACGAAAACTTATAAAAGATTTGACTGCCTCAGTTACCACCAAAATCCTCTCAAAGAGGTAGGATACCCATATTCGCAAATTGCAACAGAATTCCTAAGGTAACGCCCGGCACAAAAAACTGTTTAGGCCACTTCCCCCCCCCCCCCTCTTGTGGTATCAAAATGGACCAAAATTATGGTCTAAGTGTGTCCCCTTCGGGACAGCCACCTTACCTAACCTAACCTATCACAAACGACAATAAATATCTTAGAGGCTACTTCAACGAGCGATTTAATTTCAATCCTCACCTAAACGGTGTTATCAGACCTGCTGCATTTGGAATCTTCATGTATTGTATTGACTCTGATGAAAGAGAATCTATTATTAAAAGAGTGAGAGTGAGAATGTCATTAAAACATTACTGCTTACATAGTTCATAATGAATTGTCAAGTTTGTGCTGAGAAAATCGAAAGAAATTCCACATCGAAAATATCGAGTGGGGTGTATTATCTCGATGTGATAAATGTTCAGTGCTTAGACGCAGATCGCTTCAAATGCCTGAATCAAAAAAAGTCTGCTATAGCAACAATATACAGACAACTAATCAGCTGAATTCACCGGCCTTAAATAGTGAACATAAACAAAAAGACAATAACAACAAAATGCAAACGTCATCAAAAAACTCCGCCGCACATGAAGAGGAAGGTGAAGAGTTTACTCTCAGAATGGTCTATCAAAAACTCACTAGTCTGGAGGAAATAAACCATCAATTCTTACAGTCTTTGAAAAAAAGGATTGTGAGTTTTTTGGATAAAATAAACTTCTTCAGTTCAGTTCAGTTCGGATTCCAGAAATGTAGATCTACAGAAGACGCTCTTCTTCGCTTTTGTTCGCAGATATTTGAGAACCTGGATAAAAAGAAATGTACAGCCGGATTGTTTGTTGACATAACTAAAGCATTTGACATGGTTAACCATGACATTCTGCTCGGCAAGATTGAAAATGCTGGATTTCGTGGTTTTATTTATGACTGGTTTAAGTCATACCTTAGAATTAGGTCGCAAAGAGTTAAGATTGATGACATTAGGAGCGATGTAAAGTTTCTTAATATTGGGGTTCCTCAGGGTTCTGTTTTGGGACCATTACTGTTCTTAATTTATATTAATTCGTTGTTTTATTTGCCGTTTAAGGGACTACTGACAGCATTTGCGGATGATGTGGGCTTTGCTTATGGTTCAGATAGTAGGTACCTTAAATCTTATCTCGGACATTAACTTTGATCTTCATCTCTTAAGAATCTGGTTTGCGGAGCATAAACTGATTATCAGCTCAAAAACTAAAATTATATTTTTCAGTTTGGTGGCGCAAAATAATATTGAAGCTGATTTATACTTTCATGCAACTGATTGCCTAAGATTTCAACTATCTTATTGCACTTGTAATCCAAGTCTGTCTGCTTGTGATTTTCATAGTAGTCTCAGCTGCAGCAATAAATGTTTTAAGATTGAAAGTGTTTCTGAATTTAAATACTTAGGCCTAACAATTGACTCAAGGATGAGCTTTAATAACCACACGCAAAATTTAAGAAATTATTTTCGTGGTGCTCTCAGGCATTTTTTCTCTTTGCAAAGGATTTGCTGTACTCAACTTTTGCTAAAAATCTATTATGGAATCTTTCATTCTAGATTGCAGTATGGTATTACCTGTTGGGGAGGAGCTTATGTAAATAAAATTCAGCCTCTTTTATCAATTCAAAAGCATACTTTAAAGAAAATCCGTCGAAAACCCCGCTTACACCCTAGTTTTCCATTGTTCAGAGATTTGAGAGTTCTTCCGGTCCGTCACTTGTACACTTAAGCTATAAAGTGCTTAAGATGTTCTTTATGAGATCAGGGAATCTTAATTTCAGACTCATCAACAATTATAGTTTACGTGTTAACTCCTTAAATCAGGTATCTGTACCTGCTTCTCGTACAACCGCGTTTCGTAATTTTTATTGTGTTGTTTCATACCGTTTATTTAACCAACTTCCACCTTTTGTAAGAGGACTTATACATCATCATGCATTTGTTAAACAAGTAAAAAATTGGCTTTTTGGCCTTGATCTTAAAAATATAGAATCTTTGTTCCATTTTCTTCGTTGATATTTTGGTGAAAAATTTTAGCTGAATTTCGTAATGTTATTTTCATCGTAATAGTACTTACTTGAATTAAAAATATGTTGAGACATTTTTTATTGGGTCACCCCACCCATCATTTCAATTTAAGTTTCATTTTTTATGGCCTAAGTGGCATTATCTCTATTTTTTCAAAAAATAGGTATGTCACTATTATTTCTTTTTGAAGCTATAGCATGCAAACATTGTAAATAAAGTATTGTAATACATTTTAAGAAATAATAAATAATAATAATAATAATAAAAGAGACACCGATAACGCAACTATTCCTTTTTACGAATTCACCAAGACAACCCACCCACGCCCACGTACCAAGATGCGAATCCAAATTTAAGCAGTTTTAGGTCAACCCGGACAACGATGCGTACAGTCACAATTTTTGGAAATAGTATAATAATTACTTACTTACTTGGGTGAACCTGAACCGCGATCAATAGCCAGCCTCTTCAGTTAGATCAGTCTTTGGCTAACTGTCTCCAGTTGCGCATTCCAAGTTGAAAAAGTTACAGCACATCACCTTGCCAACCTGACAAGTGTGAATATTTGGTCTATTCTATGCGATGCTAAGAAGGCAGATGCCTCTATAGCTGGTATTCAATTCAGAGGGTCTCCTGTCTGGTCTGGTAAAAGCTCAATTAAATACATACCTTGCTTCGGATTATTGCCTGAATCACATTACTCCGTTCAGACAAGGAAAACGTTGTGAGTTGGGTTAGCCTAGTCGTGGAGATGGGCCTACTAAGGTGCCTAGTGATTTGTGTGGTTCTCCTCATAACCCTGAATCTAACCTAACCTAGCCTAGTGGTATATGTTTAACGATGCTAGCATTTTTTTTAAATACTGATCCGATCAATATATCCATAAATTAAAAAGGATACTGTTGGACCACAACGTTCCAACGACGTCCTCCGCACCGCACCCTGAACTTCGTACTAAACGCTAAGGCTAAGCGCTAAGCATTGCGAGAACGAACAGAAACGAATAAACAACAGAAAACAAAACACGTTTACTTTAATCAAATTCTATACATTTATTAAAATTAAATTGTAATATTTTACTTAAAACTAATATTTATTGGAAAATACATTTATTAAACAAAAGCAAAAGGATTTGATATATTTATTTGTTGGTTTTATTTTTATTACATTGTATTGAATATTTCAATTATTTATAAAATTAATTCACTACTTATGCATAATTGCCCATCAATCTTTTGTATTATTCCGTTGATATTTTATTAAAAATATTAAAAAATACAATTATTTCTTTGGAATTGAAATTTAGCTAATTGAAGGAATTTTACATTTTATATTGAGAAACGCTTGAACATTCCCTTTTTTTTTACTTACAACATTTTATGTTTACAATTTTAATATTATTTCTGATATTTCGATTCAAGTTAGTTAATGGGATCAATAGAAAACAAACTAAAAGCCAAATTGTATTGACGTAGGTACCTTAAATAATCCACCACTAATCTTAACCTATGTGAAAATGTTTCAAAGGATATTTTGAAAACAGTATACAACTGCTGGTAGGGTGTATTTACAACCAGCTAAATTAACATCAGCATGGAACCGCACTGAATATCAACTATTACCGAGGAGTCACCCTGGGATTGAATAAACGTCGATCCGAAACGAAGTTTTACCCTGAATGCAGCTCAGTGACTCAAACTCGCTTTCGGATTCCAATGAAGACAAGATTCAGTTCGAGCACTGATCTTTGAATCAACTAAAATTGTATTTCCATACTCCAAACTCAACGCAGTGATGACTATTGACTGTAGGAGATGAAAACCTAATAAATTCTATGGAAGTTGACTTTCTAGGACATGAAGTCAGTGACACCGCTGCCACCGATGTACTGATTAGCTAGTAGACTACTACGAAACCCTTGGTTTGACGAAGAGTGCCGACAGGCACCATGCAGCACAGAACGAGGCCTACCGAGCAATTCTGCAGACGAGGGCCAGAGCGGCGGCGCGCGGAGAGAGCTGCTCGCGACCTCTACGGGCAAAGAAGAAGGGAGGAACACCTACTTCTCAGAAGGAAAAAGAAAGAGGACGAGAAGCGGGCGGTCGAATCAATTGAGGCGTGTTATTGCAGGGGAAATGTTCGAAAGTTCTACCAGAGGGTAAAACGATCCACCCAAGGATACAGGGCCCGAACAGAAGCCCGCAGAGATGAACATGGGAACACAGTAGTGGACTCACTGTCGGTGCTGAGGATTTGGAAAAAAAAAACACTTCTATAGACGCCTTAAACGATCAACAAACCGCTGTCAGGCAAAATGATCCATTCAGTCGCTGCTCCTTAAAAATCGGCAAAAACATCACCGAGGCCTTTGATGTTCAAAAAGTTTTGAGACAAGGCCATGGGCTATCGTGCAACTTCTTTAACAGCATCCTTGAAGCAATTGTACGAAAGTCAGAGGTACAATTTTTCAGTAGTCTGTTCAACTGCTTGCATTATGTTGACGATATTGACATTATCGAAAGATCGCAGCGAGCTGTCATGTCAGTGGCGCTGGCGCATTTGCAAGTATTGAAACAGAGGCGGTGAAGATGGGTCTGGCTGTAAATGAGGACAACACGAAGTAGTATATGCTGTCAACGAGGAAGGAGTCTCAGCATCATCGACGACTCGGACAAAACATCACGGATGGACAGATACAACTTCGAAGTAGTTAAAGGCTTTGTCTACACGGGCTCCACTATCACCTCGCAAAATGACATCAGCGTAGAGACCAAACGAGGAACCACTCTTGCCAATCGCTGTCTCTTCGGGCTAAGAAGGCATCTAAGAAGTTAAGACCTCCCTCATAGAACCAGGGAGATATTATATAAGACCCTAATCATCCCGGTCTTGCTGTACGGTGCAGAAGAATGGACTGTCGAAATCGGATGAAAACCTCCTGGGATGTTTTGAGAGAAAGATTTTTCGCACGATATTCTGTTCAGTTTGTATCGATGGAGTGTGGAGGAGAAGACTTAACGACGTGCTTTATGGGCTATACAGCAACTTTGACGTGGTCAAACAGCTGAACATACAAACTTAGGTGGCGCGCACAAATGGAGGGCGACCTCAAACAACTTAGTATGCGCAACTGGTGGCAGCTACCTAGGGACCGAGCTAGAGGGGCTTGTTGATTGAGGCCGTGGTCCACCCCGGACTGTAAGCGCCCACAAAAGTGAAGTAAAAAAAAATTAAGAAGTCAGTCGATAATGGCATAGTTGCAGTAAATCATTTTTAGGCGATGGCCTCATTTTTCATCGAATATTTTGGAGCAAGCTCATAAAACACCAGTTGTCTTTTTGAGGGTACTTCCTTCGTGGGCGTCAGTTTGTGATTCAGTGTTTTGACTAAATACTGAGACTTTAAAGTACTAAGCAGCCAATTGACTGCTCCATATCCGAAGATTAAACGATCACCTTCAACTTCAACTTGAATAATGTGGCGATGGTACAGAAAATGCAGGAAGCGAAAACCAGGGCCCAGATCACGTAAAATGAAAGCGATCGAACGACGTCGTTTCGATACTAGCAGTCTCTGTCTATAGTCACAGATATGATGGAGACAGCTTTAGTGAAAACGATGTCGTTCGATCGTTTTTATTTTACGCGATCTGGCCCCAGCATACAACTCATCTATTCTAGGAGAGCGTTTTCCTCAGTCTTGGAAACGAAGACTTGTCCTTCTGCCGAAAGGAAAGGGGAGTCCAAACGAATCTTATTTTTATCGACCTATTTGATTAGTGAAATTCTTGAGAGGATCATTATCACTAACAAAACGATCCGGATCGTCTGCGGTAGACGCAATCAAGATGCAAATAATGAGATGATCCCAGGCCCCTATACAGGGGAAACCTTGGAAAATATGTAAACAAAACTGCGTTTAATTTGACAAATTGGGAACGTATCATAAGCTGTCTTTACCGGACTATATTCGTAAAATGGTAAATATTTACGAATAACTAACTGACGGAGTTCCACAATGTTCGGTCTTAGGTCTCTTGTTGTGGAGCGTTTATGATGAAATTCTGCGGTTTTGACCTTCGTCTAAACTTTATATACCACTAGCTGGACCCGTGCTCGCCTTGCCCGCTCGCACAAAATTATATTTGGTTCATTTAACATTACACTTTGAGTGTTTCATTGAAATCTGTCCAGTAGTTTTCGCATGCTAGTGTTGTTTTGTTTTTGTTTGTCCTGTCGCACGATCGCAAAAGTATAAACATCCATTTGTAGCAAGGTATATGTTTATGTATATATTTTCACTTAAAAAAATATGATGTGCGACTACAACCCCAAAGTAGAACTATGGAATCCAAACAACTACCCCAACCTTACCCTGTTACGTCATATCAGAATAAAATTCCTACTGCGTTGCGTGGCGATATGCGATAATGGATGTAATGCATTGGATATATATAGTGCACCCTCTGCATCGCCCTCCCTCTCATTGATCTTGCTACTTGTTTAATATACTGCATTTCCTTTCCTTTCCTTTGCTTCCCTCTTCCTATAGAATCCAAACAACTACCTGCCCCAACCCAACACAATTACCATACCACATATCGAATGAAATTCTCAAATGAAACCTGTTTTGTATTATACGTCTCTTCTCTTATGAAGATTATTAATATACCCCATGCCATTCTGCAGCACGCACGACTCACCTCATCCCCATCCTTAATCGGACATACAATCATAATATACATACCTACATAATATACAACTGACCATAGCACTCACTGCGAAAACAAATCAACCCTTATCGAATGTGTTTGTTTGACGATCGCAAAAGTATAAACATCCATTCGTAGCAAGGTATATGTGTATGTATATATTTTCACTTCAAAAAATACATTTTGGCTAAAAACTGTTCCTAAGGACGTGGCTTTAAACGACATAGCCTATAGCAGTGTCACAGTCTTAAGGAACATTTAAAAAAAGTTTCATCGAAATCTGTCCAGTAGTTTTCGAGTTTTTAGCTGACAAAGAAAATGCCTACAGTTTTATTATATGTAAGGATATGCAGCAGGTATGCAACAATTCGTCAAAAACTGTTGTGCACTTTCAAGGCTATAAGCTAAGTCAGGAGTTCCCCAACTGTGTTAAGGGCGTCGCAAGTTTTATTTTTTCACTGCTGTAAGACTCCGAACAAAGGAAAAGCATTACGTTTCTCTAGGGTTTTCAATTGGAACGGGTCGTTGCCAGCTAGATTGGTCGAGAGGATTACCGCGCTCCATGAGAGTATACAGGAAAACCCAAGGCAATCAATTCCGAATTCCGGCAATCGCCGAAATCGGCCTTCCGCAATTCCTTGTCAAATTTTGCATCGCGACTTGGGCTTACACTCGTACAAGATGAGACTAATCCAGGAGCTCAAAGTTACTGACCATGTTCGCTGACTTGGCTTCGGAGCGTTTGGTAGAGGACCTCAATTTTGACCGAAAAATCATCTTTAGCGACGATTCGCATTTTAGAAAAAAAAACACTTTAGTGAATCTTCAGTAAAATCAGCTTCTATTCACATATCTGTGCTTTTAGAAGGGCGTCGCAAAAATATTTTAACATCTCTAGGGAGTTGCAGTATGAGAAAGATTGGGAACCTCTGAGCTAAGTGATTCCAAGTTAAGCGAAAGATCGGTCTGTTTCGGAATGTAGGTAGTTTTAGCCGATAAGAAAACGGCACTACCAATGGCCTGGGCCACATATTCCTTCCCATGAGAGTCGTATCGGCCGAGATAGGTAAATTTTAATTGATTAGAAAAGAGAAGGGCTTTTCGGTTTCATCTAACCTTCATTTCTCAATCATATTAAGACATGTTGTCTTATAATTTAGTGATTTGCTAAAATTTAACATTATGACAGCTAGGGTTTCACAGATTTAGAAAAAAACAGAGAAAAAAAAAATTAATTTCAAGTGCTTGAAATAAAAATTCAAACATTTGCACTTGATCTGCATATATGTGAATTGAAGAGTGTTTAGCTATAGACGGTAGTTCATTAACATAAAGGGAGAACAAAAAAGGCCCAAAAATTGAACCTTGTGGAAATCATCTTGAAGTTGGAAGGAAATCTGACAGATTATTGTTAAGCTGGACAGCCTATGATCGGTCTGTTAGATAGAGAAGATGAGAAATTGCAGTTTCGATGAAGACATTTCGACATTTTGCGACTCCTAGGTATTTGGCGAAGATTTTTTCAAAGATTTCGTCCACTCAGTGAAGGATTTAATCGATTCGCATATATTTGGCGTTCAGCGGTGCGTATTGCCATTACGTCTTGGTTTCGAAGTGAGCGGAATATGCGAAGGTGTTCTTGTGTCGCCCTGGTGAATGGGTGTCGGATCATTGGTGCCTCATGCAACCGTCGAAAAAAAAAAAACAACTACTAAACTTGAGGCCAACTTATTTTTCCGACATTACAATCTAGGGAGTTGCAGTATGAGAAAGATTGGGAACCTCTGAGTTAAGCGAAAGATCGGTCTGTTTCGGAATGTAGGTAGTTTTAGCCGATAAGAAAACGGCACTACCAATGGCCTGGGCCACATATTCCTTCCCATGAGAGTCGTGTCGGCCGAGATAGGTAAATTTTAATTGATTAGAAAAGAGAAGGGCTTTTCGGTTTCATCTAACCTTTATTTCTCAATCACATTAAGATATGTTGTCTTATAATTTAGTGATTTGCTAAAATTTAACATTATGACAGCTAGGGTTTCACAGATTTAGAAAAAAACAGAGAAAAAAAAATTAATTTCAAGTGCTTGAAATAAAAATTCAAACATTTGCACTTCATCTGCATAGTGAATTGAAGAGTGTTTAGCTATAGACGGTAGTTCATTAACATAAAGGGAGAACAAAAAAGGCCCAAAAATTGAACCTTGTGGAAATCATCTTGAAGTTGGAAGGAAATCTGACAGATTATTGTTAAGCTGGACAGCCTATGATCGGTCTGTTAGATAAAGAAGATGAGAAATTGAAGTTTCGATGAAGTTTTCTACATAAAATAGAGTGGTCGACCATATCGAATGCCTTGGAGAAATCTAGGACTAGAAAATTTATGCTATCATTGTCCAAAGCTTGTCGCATATCTTCAGTGACTATTAATAAAGCGGTTGTACAACTATGGCCTTTTCGAAAATCGTTTTCACTAAACCTGTCCCTATCATATCTGTGGCAATAGACACAGAGAGCTTCTGTCGAAACGATATCATTCGGTCGTTTTCATTTTACATAATCTGGCCCCAGATTGCTTAGATGTTAATAAGTTTGAAGAAGCAAGATAACACGTCATTTGATTTTGCAGGATTCGTTCAAAGACTTATGATAGGAATGGTAAGATCGCAATGGGTCTAAATTCGTCGTCTTGTGAGTTTTTTGCGACGGGTAATATCTTAGCTACTTTCCACCGCTCCGGATATACTCCTTTTGTTAAAATATTATTAAAAATGTGGGTTATATAGGGTAACGAGATTGGTAGTATTAGCTTAAAAAATATTGGGTGTATCTCGTCTAGTTCAACAGCATTTGATTTAATTCAGAGTCGAATTGCTACCACTTCGGTACTATCCACTGCTCTAAATGCGAACGTCGAATTTGGGGTGGAATTGATTGTAAGAGTCACTGTAGAATTAGCAAGGTCTTAAGGGGGTGTGGTTAAGGAAACAATTTTTTTGTTGATTGCATTACAGACCATACTATCAGCACAATTGTTTCGACATTTTGCGACTCCTAGGTATTTGGCGAAGATTTTTCCAAAGATTTCGTCCATTCAGTGAAGGATTTAATCGATTCGCATATATTTGGCGTTCAGCGGTGCGTATTGCCATTACGACTTGGTTTCGAAGTGAGCGGAATATGCGAAGTTGTTCTTGTGTCGCCCTGGTGAATGGGTGTCGGATCATTGGTGCCTCATGCAACCGTCGAAAAAAAAACAACTAAACTTGAGGCAACTTATTTTTCCGACATTACAATTTAGGTGGGTGGCTCGCTCCGCTCGCGACACGTCTTAAAACTCTAGTATATGTATATTACGTATTTGCGGATGTCTGCTAGCATGATAAGATCTTAAAGTTGTCATTTTTAAGGTGGATCTTCGTAGATGAGCTGTCCCTGTTAGGCTTTAAACCGGCTTTGGACGACTTGGCTGTGGCTTAAGAATAAACCAACTACGTGTGTCTTAAAACCACTTTGGACAACATCGGTTGTGAAAACGAGTTCGCAGCTGCAGAAGGTCATCGAACGTTAAAGCCCTACATAGGTTTAAAAAAAAGTGGCTCTAAGGCAGGTAATGCAAGTGCAATTCTGCAAACAAAAAAATGTGATCAAAATGTCCGCCAAACTTTTAAGAGGTTGGTTACTTATTTGCGTTTTTGTTAGAAAATTTTTATAAATAGCTAATACTGATTTTATCATTGAAATATATTAAAGATTATAAATACGTTGTTGCAATTTTGACTAGTATTCAATTTGTATATCGCAGATACAATATATTTATAAATATATATATTTTTTATTTTTTTATTGTAGGTAATAAGAAAATGCATGTATGACTAGTAGATTTCTACATTTATGAGTTATTTTCTTTAGCAGAAAAAAATAAATGAGCTTAACACCTGACTAGATGTGTTTAGATACATTTTTCAGTCATTTACAATGCAAAAAATAATCTCTGTACCAGAAATTACAATAAAATATCATTTAACACATTTACATTAAATACACATAATAAATATTTATCTACGTAAACTCAAATTTATTCTATCTCAGATGAGTAATTTGTTTTTCTTATAATTACCTTTCATTTGTTTGTGTTAAAAAATAAAAATATTATTTGTTGTGTATAATTTGTTAAAAATAAAGCAAATAAATAAAATGTAAATAAAAAAAATATATTCAATAATTTCGCATGTAAATAATTTACATACGGATGTTTGCGGGTGTAGAAAATTTAGCGAAATATTTTTTTATAAGCCATTATTGGTCAGGTACTTACATATTTACAAAAATAAATAAAACCTTTCGAACTATGAACTAAATTTTGTAAAAAATAAAAAACCGGATATTCGATATTACATTGCAGCTATGTCGATTTTTTTTTTAATTTTTCTTATGCGTGAAATGTTTCAAGGACCCATGATTATTTTCGAACTTATTGTTCCATTAAAATTGTATCTTCGGTTTTCACGTTACCTGTTATCGCTTCCATGGCTTTTGACAATAGTGTCGCATCTTTTAGACTAACCACCTGCAGAACTTGGGGTTCAGTGCCGGGTGCACCCTGTATCATCATTTGGTGCATACCCGGTGAGACAGTTATTGTTTCCATATGATCCCCGTTTTCTACCTATAATTAAGAAGATTGCAAGAATATATATTTTTTTAATTGAACAACATTGAAATGCATGAGATAGATAAAATATATAAAGCATAGAATCGGATACCTTTAAGTCGTGTATACAAATGATAAAAACTCAAAAATTATGTCTGAAAATAAAAGAATATTATCAACTAAAAAAAAATTAAGAAAATAAGAAAACAAATAATTAAATTCAGGCTTATTCCACTTTCCGGGCGACGTTCTCGCCCATTCTCGAGACTTTCGAAAATCGAATAATTCATTTCCATTGTACGATTATGATCCCAATTCGATTGCCCCCATTTTGTTTTATGATTTCTCAAATCAATTGACACTCGTCTAAGCTCCATATACCATCTGGATCAAGTATTAAAAACTGGTCGTGCACTTTCAAGGCTACAAGCTAAGGCTTTCTACCGACCACCCAAAAGTAATGACGCAAGAGACGTCTGTTCGGGAGGGGAGGTGTTTTTTGCCGGAAAGAATTGCGGATCATTGTACCTCATGCATCTATCGAAAATAAAGCCAATACCAATACCAGGGGCACAAAGTCTGTGCAACTACTTACATACGCTGATGACATTGACTTGACATAATTGACAGAACGCAGCGAGCTGTTACTGGTGCGTTTGCAAGTATTTAGGCCTATTCGGCAAAATCTTTTATTCTGTTTTTCTGTTATGAATCATAAAAGATATCCACCATAAAAGATCTTTTATAAATCGTATTCGGGGTTTCGAAATTTTATGAAATTCTGTTATGGAACTTCGAAAATTGAAAATCTGTTACGAAGCTGTCAAAACAAACCACTAAGTTTTTTCATAGTCGGTAGGCACCTGTACAAATTTTTGCAAAAAACATATTAAAATGCAAGCTGAAATGAATAAGTTATGAATAGCCGCGTTTTATTATCCCCAATGATCCATATGGATCATCGATTTACCCGCACTACAACAAATCTACGAGATCCTGTGTTCTATCGGGTTCAATTTTCATGATCCAGATAGCCAATCCCAAAACCCAACGATTTAAGAAATTTTTACTTCTGAATGTTTCCACTTCTGCTCTGTGCTATCAAGTACGGAGTTGCCGCATCGTAAAATGGCAGAATAAAAATTTGCAACTACGAATTTAATGTGTTTACGAAAATTCTCCAAATCTTAATATGCCATCTATATATTAGTGTAGTTTTTAGCAATTCTGTAGCAAAATAAAAGAAAATAACCGTAGTTTGATGTTGTTTGAAATTTCTAAAGATTGAATAAAACAAGAAAAAAACTCACGAATGGCAGCGCCATTAAAAAGTAAATACAGAGAAACAGCTGTGTGCAAAATGTCATCAAAAATCCAAATAAAACAGCAAGCAATGGATATAAATACAAATAATTAGCAAATGTAAAATGTCGTTTTACGCATTAAAAATATTTTTAAGACAAACAAGTGTCTGGACGAGGGATGAAACAATCGCTTTCCTCCATTCCTATTTAACGTACATCAATTACAGCTGGAGTTATGTTTACTATTTGCTTCGTAGGTATGTCGAAAAATAATCAGGGGTGCCAAACTTGCAAGGTAATATTTTTTCATGATCTGGATCGTTTTATTATCAGAGGATGATCCATATGGATCATTAGCGATAATAAAACGCGGCTAATTACTACAAACTAAATAATTGTGTAATAAACACTGTAATATCTTTTTAGGAAAAAGACAACAAAAAACCACGGCCGAGATAAAGCAAATATATTGCTCTTACATGGAGCTAAATCCAATTAGAAAGCACTGTTGAAATCAGTAACCAGCTGAATGAATCTGGATGTACTGGGCGATAAATGCGATAAACCAAATATAGTGTACTTTGTGATGATTGTTAAGGATGTGATCCGGTCGGTACCTAACCTATAGCCAGCCTGTAGTGTAGAATTGAGAATGCGGATAAATAAGATGCAGTATCCTTTTGCCCCAAACGTCGCCAAGTCGTCAAAGTATAGTTGGTTCAGTGCGCGCAGTCTGGGTCTTGCTAGAGCTGATGCTGGCCATTTGCAGAGGAAATGAGAGAGGGTTTCTTTCTCATTTGTTTTTCCGCAACTGCGGCAATGAGGGTTGTATATGCATTTGTATGGGATACTTAGTTTGGCAGCATGGTCGCCAATTGGCCAATGCCCCGTGGTTATTGCCGTGATTTTAGCGATATTCGGGATGCCTGATATGAACCGTATCCGTAAAAATGTCATTAAAAACTTGAAATAACTTGAAATCCAACTTCACATCGTTATTACATTATTAGAAATGCACTTGACCTAAATTTGAATGAAATGATGGTATTCGTGTCTTGCGTATTGTTCCAGAGGAAATGAGAGAGGGTTTCTTTCTCATTTGTATTTCCGCAACTGCGGCAATGAGGGTTGTATACGCATTTGCATGGGATACTTAGTTTGGCCGCATGGTCGCCAATTGGCCAATGCCCCGTGGTTATTGCCGTGATTTTAGCGATATTCGGGATGCCTGATATGAACCGTATCCGTAAAAATGTCATTAGAAACTTGAAATAACTTGAAATCCAACTTCACATCGTTATTACATTATTAGAAATGCACTTGACCTAAATTTGAATGAAATGATATGGTATTCGTGTCTTGCGTATTGTTCCAATTTGTTCATTAGAATTCTAGCATTCACCGTATCCAATCTAAAGAGCTGAATAAAACGCACATCAGGAAGATCAAAGGGATCACTATTTAATCTTAGTTCCAGCAAAAGTGTTTGGTGTCTTCGCCTAAACCAAAAATATAAATTGATAAATTATTTTCAATTACATACCCACTTGTTTATACACATTTATTACATTTGTCTTCTTTTGTAAACATTTCGTTGACGAAAAATTGTATAGATATCCATTTCAATCCAAAACTTTCTAATTAATAAAAATCTTTTATGATAAAAGTCACAAAATTCTGTCTTTTATTCTGTTATGATTTATAACAGATTTCATAAAAGATTTTTGCACGCAGAATGCCAATTTTGGAGGTCGTAAAACATTTTTTGACAGTTCGAACTTTTGTATGGAAATTCATAACAGAATAACAGGAAAAATGGATAAAAGATTTTGCCGAATAGGCCTGATTATTGGTGAATGAGGGCAAAACAAAGTACATGCTGTCGAAAAGAAGGGACACTCAACATCGACGAATCGGACAGAACGTCACGATAGACAGCTTTAACTTTGAGGTGGTTAGGGACTTTATCTACCTCGGCTCCGCTATAAACTCTGATAATGATACCACAGCAGAAATCAAACGAAGAGTTACACTTTCTTTGGCCTAAGAAGGCAACTGACTAGTAAGCCCTTGTCAAGAAACTAATGTAAGACCCTTATCTTCCCAGTCCTACTCTATGGCGCAGAAGCATGGACGTTAACAAAGGCGGATGAAAATCTTCTTAGTCGTTTCGAACGCAAAACTCTTCGAGTGATTTTCGGTCCCGGGGGCTTATTGCCAAATGCGCGGCGGATAGCTTTTCATGGCGGATTGATGTTTTTGTTTTTCCAACACCTTTCAAAAGCGATAACTATTCAGGTGACGGATTGCTGGCGGATTTATTGCCAGCAATCCTCACAATAGCTATCGCTTTTGAATGGATCGAATCGCTTTTGGAAATATAAAAATACCAATCCGCCATGAAAAGCGATCCGCCGCGCATTTCGGCATAAGCCCCAAGATTTCGATGACGGGCTTTGGATGAGAAAATTGAACTGCGAACTCACATCGACCTAGTCAGAAAAGTATGTATCACTCACCTAAGATGACTAAGATATGTAAAGCGAATGGACACGAACGCTCCGTTCCGAAGAGTCTTCGATTCCAACCCGGAGGGACAACGCAGTAGAGGAAGACCTCGCCTTCGGTGGCGCGCACAAGTTGGAATCAATTGCCATTGATATTTGTCGATTTGACAGTCGCTTGTAGTCGATTACAAATAGCCGCGTTCCATTGACCGCTAGATGACTAGCGGCATGCCAAACTCCATATAAAAAAAACTGACAATTCATCATTTGCGCTAGAGCTCTAGCACATATTGTGAAAATGTCAGTTTTTTTTATATGGAGTTTGGCATGCCGCTAGTCATCTAGCGGTCAATGGAACGCGGGCAATGTCTGGTCGATACTTTCTCTTCGAAGTGAAAAAATGTTGTGCGTACGATTACCTAAATTCAATCGACGCAATCGACAATAATTGTCGTGACGATCGCTGATCGACAATCACAAAAAAGGCCAATGTTGAGGCCAACTCATCTTTCGGGCATTACAGTTTTGGTGGGTGGCATCTGTTTTCATTGACCCTATCTACATTGTGTTTTGACCTCAGCGCGCTTCCTCATTCTGGCATAATTGTGTCCTCAACTTATGTCGAAAGTCTGAACGTATAATGAGTGATTCCCCAAGAAGAAGAACTACATACTTTTTTTTTTCTTTGCTTTAAGTGCTACAAAATACTGCGAGTGTTGATTGTTAATCCACTTGTGACAGTTGTCAAAAAATGTTTTTTTTTCTTATTATATAAAACTAATTTTTGATTATACAGAATCATCCAATCATTGCCATATTTCCTTCTGCGAAATTGCGTGGCGTGATTATGTAAAGCCAGAATTAAACTTACTTAACTTAGAATTAACTTATGTTGTTATTGCGCGGGTTTTGGCAATTGGCTTGTGATTACTCACATAGGCTTCATTTCACACGATGAACGTGCCGGCGAACGAGATCTTCTTACGGGGAACTCTAATGGCCACATTATTTACTCCCGGTGTATCTCAGGTTTTAGTTAATTTTACACCCGATCATTAATCCGCATTTTATCAACCTGACAGTTTAAACCTATATTCATAATGTCCACTCAAAAACATGCATTAAACCCGGTGTATTAAAAACGGATTTAAGACAGTTTTAACCGATCCAATTTTAATCCGTTTTAAACCTACGTAATGTCAAATTTCACATAAAATGATTGGTTTTAAATAGATTTATTGTGTGCCTACACAAGATTTGTTTTTAAATTAGTGCAAGAAAAGAAAAAGATCTTACAAAAAGAATCGACGCTAGCAACTGGCGGTAGCCACCTTTTACCAAGAAAACCGCCATCTGTTTCATTTGATCTTTCGGAGGTGGTAAAAAAAAGCAGTTTCTCTGCAAGTGAAGCCTGCAGGACTTGTACTTGTTGATAACGACAGTGTTTCACCTCCAGTCAACGAGACAACATCAACGCCAACAACAAGTGGGGCATCCAATTTGTTTAATAATGGGGTGCAAATATTGACGACGCCCGCCCTATGAGTAGATGAATTGGCAACAACAGACCCATCGCATGATGAAATGGGCATGCTGACAACATCGGCTCTGTCGTTGCCATTTAGACCACCCCAAATGTTCGCTACGCAAATGCTGATGGTACTGAAAATGGAATGGACTTGCAAACATAATGACTTAATAAGAGTACGGCTAGAGGTACCCAATGGAAATGGACAGTTTTCGAATTTTTAGGAAACAAAATGTTTACCAAATTTCAAAGACAAAGTTGCCATAAATGACTAGATTATAGTGTTAAAAATGAATGGATTGTATTAGATGTGCCACGCCTCTTTGTACAATCCCTCCCACATTTTTCACAAACAGACGTGTTGCATCCATTTTGAATTCCCTATCAAAAGTGAGACTAAAAACAGACACAAAACATGGATTGGGAGCAGTTGGCGCTCCTGATAAAGTGTAGGAGATTCGATATCTGAAAGACTGTTATATCTCCTTCTATCGCCCATTTACGTAACATGAAAGTATGAATGTGTCCGATTCACTTTACTTCATTTCCGACCGCATAGGGGGCGAGTATTTTGTTCTCTACTTGTGGCTCTCTTTTGCCAAACTTTAGTTTTAGTGTACGGAAAAAAATTGGTCAAATACTAAAGTGGTTGGATGCAAATATGTAGTTGACGCAACAGGTCCGTAAACGCACAATAGGCCTAGCATTGACTTATGATAATAAATGGACTGCTAGTGAAAAGTCAGTTCATACAAATTTTGCCCAGAATATGACGCCAACGGACGAAAAATAAGTGAAACAAAATGACAAACCATCTTGGATTTCTCGGTAGAATGCTAGAGACGCCTATTGGGCGTCAGAGAATTTACGAGGTAAAACTGTTGAAATTCAAATTGTTGTGTTACTGTTTACAGTAGATGGCGACAACCATCTTTGATTTCTCCATATAATGCTAGAGACACCTATTGGGCGTTACTGAATTTATCAAGTAAAACGGTTGAAAATCAAATTGTTGCGCCATTGTTAACAATAGATGTCACTTTAAAAAAGTGACAACGCAGCCTAGCTTTTCACAACCATTCGTTTGTGTGATTTTTTACCTTTTGGGACCAATGGAAGGGACCTAAAATTTGTTGACGAACCCAACGTTTTATCCAAGACAGGTATACCTTATATTCTCGGATATTTATAAGACGTTCGCGAGAGATGGCGCTGTGGAAAAACTAAGTCACTGCGCCCATCTCAGACAACATTATGTAACGGAACCGCTCTGTGAACCGTTACGATTGAGAAACAACATTTTTTTTCGAACAAAATGGACGTGCATAAATATGTAATAATTGTCAATTGGAAATATCAATTTCTCTCAAATAAAAACATAAAATAAAAAACAAACAAACTTTTAGGATAAAATCAGATCAAAATTTTATTATTTCAACTTGTTTTGCAGAAGAAATGATAAAAATGAAACAAAAAATTTAACAAAGAAAATATAAGGTAAAGTATAAGTGATTTTTTTCTATTTAAAATATTTTATTTTGGTTTTACATCACAACAACTAAAATTGAAGGAATAAAATATATATTACTCTACATAAAATTAAAGCAATAAATAAAAATCTAGGAAAAACAAACAAAAACTATAGAATTTCGACTTAACAAGTACTACACAAAAAAAAAAAAATACACATTTATAATGTAAAAAATAAAACTTTTTACTTAAGAAAAAACAATAATAGATTCTTTTCAAATTAAATTTAAATAGACAAAATTAAAATGTTAATTTAAATTTTGATATTCTGTAAATTATAATATAGATATGTATAACATTTTTATTTAGTTTGGTATATTGCACTAGAACTAATTTTTGGTTTTGGCTCCGTTTTAAATTGAAATTTAATAAAATGGCTTAATTTGCTTAGTTTAGGCATTGCTTAAATATTAAGTATTGTATTAATACTAATTTATTAATTACAAGTTTTTTTTTTCGCGTTTTAGTAATAGCAACAATACTGTAAATTTATATTCAAAGTAACTGCTTGGAAGGTGATTATAATAAGAGGCTGATATAACAATTAAAATGGCCACAATTGAATGCACAAAAATGAAGCTAACTGTACTGCAGAATAAATCCCTATTAATTCTGCCCTAAAATAATTACCATCATTATATGAATTGATATTCCGCCTATATGATATAACCAACTTTAGTCTAGCAGCTAACACAAAGACTCCACATTTTCCAAAATGCTCATACCAATTAGAGGTCTGCAATGAATGTCTTGAAACCAGTTCCAAGACATTCATTTTATTTCAAGTTCATTTGGTTACTGCACTCACTGCTTGAAAAGTAAAACAAATGAATCAGGAAATATTTGGTTACTAAGCGAGTATTGCACCCATTGAAAACAAAACATTAGTGCACTGCACTCATAACAAACGGGTATTCATAAACGAGTACTCATAAACATAAGTGTACACTGCACTTAGCCTTGGATTTACCCTTAGGCGCCAACTAGGCCCAGGCCTAGGGCATCACGACAGATGGGGCACCACGAAAACTGCAAAACAAACGCAACAATTGAAATTTAATTTACATGACGATCCTTCCAATTCTTCGTATTCTTCATCACTTAAGCCTTCTGTCAACTATGAGGTCTAGCCAGACCTTTTTGGCTTTTGATGGGAGTTTTCTTTAAAACATTATGCCAATAGCTTCTTGAAAGTTCAGGATAGCGTCAACGAAAATATTTTTTGTGATTTGATAATTTTTTTTTGTTTTTTCGTTTCATAAACAGAAGCGTTTTTCAGATTATGATTATACCCCTTCCGTCAACTATAAGGTCTGGCTGGTCAATGCAAAATGTCTGCAGGTCTGGCCAGACTTTGTGGTTGACGGGAAGTTATAAAAAGCTATAATTGACAGTAGGGTTAAAACAAAACTTCACCAAATTCTTCTACATATTTAAATACAGATTAATGCCTTAGGCATTCATAATAACATTTATACATTTTTACATAGTTTGCTATTCCTTGTTTGCAGTTTTCGTTTGATTTTTTTTTTATGAAATATACGTAAACTATGCGAAACTTAACTTTTTTTAAATGTATCACTGTCAGCGTTGCCACTTTCACTACGATCGTAATATTTCACTACGATTTTGCCTTAGTTCAACAAAATCATTACGTCACTACGAAAAATTTGGAAACACTACGATTTTCCGTTCAACTTCGTATCCATTTCTGGCATAAAATTCCTTCAGTATGTAATAATATTGATTTCTAAAATGTTTTCTCTTGGAAAATCTGTTTTAACGCATTCATAACAGGGCGATTAATTGAACATATTCACTTTTCAGCGCAATTAATGATGGTTACAAGGGGTCGATTTCCGTTCTGTGACTGGTGTGATAAATAATTTTATTTAATTTGCAATTTTTGAGGTTTTCAATGTAGAATACTTTTCATTACGATTAAATACATATTTCGGGTTTCTGAATCCCTTTGTCCGCGCTTATTTTTCGTTTCCATTGTGAGTCATAGCGCCTTGTCTATGTTTTTGCCATTCTTCACAAATGAAACGGCTGTGATAAAAAAAATCAGACATTTGTTTTCATTTTTTATAGACCGAGAATCGAATTCAGCGCGAACTTGTAAAAACTCTTTTCACTTCACAGCAGAGTGACCATAATTATTTTCTGAAATCTGCTAGAATCTAGCATTTAGCAGATTTTTTTCAAACCAAATCCTGCTAGAAAAAGTGCTAAACATTTTTTGGCTTTTGGATTCTGCTATAATTCCTGCTAAATTAAAAAAAATCCTAAAATTAAATAAATAATGATCGGAATTAATTTTATTTTATTAAAACTCATAATTATTTCTGCAAAACAGACATTTTTATCATATTACGTGTGATCATTAAGAACTTCTTCACTTTCACGATTATTTTCGTAATTGTTTTCGTTATAAATCTGTTCTAATCCCACGTGTCTTACAGTAGGCGTATTTTATTGAACGTCGTCTTTCTCAGCAAAATAAAGTAAAGTAGAACCATTAGTGTGCAACAACAACAGCTATACTCTGCTTGGCACAATCAAGACTATTTATGTAGTTGTTGTAATTGTGTGGTGAAGATTCTACTTTACTTTGCTGAGAATTGAGATAGATGTTCAACAAAACATGCCTAATATAAGAAGGAATCTGTAATTTATCACAACATTTTTTCAGTGGATATCTTTTATTTTGCGATTGAGAAAAATTCGTCTCGTCACGTCGGTCGCTCTAATTGCTAATATCTTTGTCTGTGTTTTATCGAAAATGAACGTTTCGGTAGGTATTCAAATTGAGTTATTCAGAATGACGAGATAGACGACTTGGATTTGAATATGACAGAAAAGGGTGGGCACGGATTTTTTGTTATTAGGTTCGTTCGTCGTGGTTAGCCTAGCCCTAGGGCGCACTCAGTGAGCATGAGAAGTGTCAGTGAATTTTCGTGGCTGCCAAAAAGCCCAAGGAAACCTCAGAAATTTAGTTTCATGTCGAACACGAAATGTAACCCGGAGACCTGTCCCTGAAAAAAATGTATAGTAGGTTTAACATAAAATTTGTTTACAGAATATGATTTCAGCTACGATTTAAAAATCCAGCACTGAACTCTCCCCTGTCTGAATAGACAGTGCTAAACTAGGGCGCTCCAGCGCACACCTCGAACACAGGTCTTTATTGTCATTGATTGCATGCGAATTTAAAAAAAATATTAAGAATTCAGCTAGATTTCCTGCCAGATCAGAAAAAAAATAAAAATCTGCCGGCATAATTTCTAGCAGATTTTTATTTTTTTTTCGGCTAAAAAATATTTTTTCCTGCTAGATCTGGCAGAAAAAATGCCAAATTGGTCACTCTGCTTCACAGTATAATAGAACGAGAATCGACCACCAATTGAGTGTTTTGCTTCGTATAGTCGTACTTGACTTAAAACTAAAACATTATGGAGGTTATTTTTCATATTTCACTACGATTTAGCTCCAAACACTACGTTTTCTTCATCTCGGCACTACGCTTTCGTAAATTTGAAGTGGGAACGCTGATCACTGTACCCAAAAAATGATACAGTTCACATTTCGTTCGCTACGAATTCCCCGGAAGAAGATTGTGTTCGCCGGCGAGTTCATCTGAGAATCCCAAGCGACAACTCACATAATATCGTGTAAAATGCTTGGCTTAGGTGCGAATGTCAATCTAGGAATCGCCAGGGAATTAAAAAAGAAGAAAATGCTAACATCTACAGAAAGTTTATGTAAATTCGAAAACGGTTTGCAATTTTACGGGGATCCATTGGTGGTAAAGAAAAATATGTGAGATATTCGTCACTAGTTTATACACTGCTAAACTCTTTGTGTTATCTTGGGTCAAGGTGCCTATACCAAAGTAAGCCTTTTCTTAAATTCTTAGCAAATTATATTCACATTGAAGATAGGCGCTAACTGTAGATCTATTTTTATTATATTATACACATGAATCATTTTCCAAAGTATTGTGACTGAACTTTGAAACACCCTGTATATTCAAAATGGGAAATGCAGACAAACTTATAATCTACCTACTAACAAATTTTTAAATCAACCGCTGATGTACACATTTTTTTAATTCCTAAATAAAAACACTTGCACAACAAACTCGTCAAGCGTTACATTTGACGTGTCCCAGCCACTGGTTTTTGGTTTAAAGTCGACGTCAAGATTTAGTGGAACGTATCGAAGCCTTTGAGCTAGGTGTGAATAGGTGTGAATATTTATACAATTTATAGGAAAATGTGAAAAGTAATATTTGGGTATGACATCATTTCGTGCGCCTTTACCATTACGCGATACTAATAAAATCATTTTTAGTGTCCAGGCATTCACAATGGTGAATATTTTCATTTAAAATTATCTATTGTGGCCGTCAAAATATTTAAGATGATGATTAAAACCGATTATTCGTAAGGTCCATTGTCAATAGACAATATTTACCAGATAATGAATAAAAATTAATTAAAAAAGGGCACCATTTGTTGTAAAGGCCTAGGGCCCAACATGTAAATCCGGCGCTGACTGCACTGAATATATTGAGTAAATGAATTAGAATGTCTTAACAAGGCATTGCAGAAGAGATAATGGTGGGTTAAGGAGGGAAGAGGCTATTTGTTTTTTTTTTTTTTTTGTAAAAGATGGCGCACCCTGTAACATCAATTGTTTCCATTTTGAAATAAATCCCTAAAACTTTCCTAACAAAGCAAAAATTTGTATAAAGCTGCACTCAATGGAATCTAGAAACCAATTAACCATTGCATCTGTTTTATTCAGTGCACTCTCAGTGTACTCACTGTGTTATAATAGTTATTATTGATCCTGTTTTGTTGAATTCAAGCACCCATGCAAGGCAAAGAAAGCAAACAGTGAACTCATTTTGGTATCAAGTGGAACTCATTTTTAGTGTACTCCCGTTTGTAGAATTCCTGTGAATAGAGTACACTGAACTACTGTACTCGTTTAAAGAAAGCAAATGAATGTATTCATGCAGATCTCTAATATCAATGAACAAATTTAGTTGTCAGAATATCGTTAATTGTACGGTGAAGTGTTGATGTTGAGAACATTGACATACTATACATGGACTACTAGCAGGCAATTTTTCGTTGAAGCAAACATAAGCACCAGCTTTTTTGTTTCACGGCGAAGAGAAACGAAAACACTCAAATGTCACCGAGCAATTTTATTCGAGTGCGGAATGTGCCATCTGCTAGAGAACGTTCGAAATAATTTGCAAATTGCAAATGCAATGTTTCTACAATGGATGTCACTGTGTTCTATGTACAATATAGCAATGGCGGGCAGAGGTTTCATACTTTCGCCGCACTGAACCAAAAGGGCTAGTGCTTATGATTGCTTCAATTTTCCTCGCAGGTTTGTATGAAACTGACATTTCACTTGCATTCCATGTATAGTATGTCAATGGAGAAAAGTGTAGCCAACCCAAATTTGTGCATGTTATCGATAACTTGTATGGAAATATCATAAATGACATTTGACATGTTGACAAAAACTAAAAAAAACAAGACAAAACAAATCAATTTTATTTGCACAAAATCTGCGGTTTAAAGATGGCAAGATTGTTTTTGGCTTACTCAACAATTGGGGTTGAAAACTAATAAAATGGGTATACATATTATTTTTATGTGGAAATGTATGCATACTACGTTTGAAAATAAGCATTGGTGCTCAAGAAATTACTATATTGGTAGTAGAATATAACCCTGAAAGTAGGCACTTTTCCATGAAAATCGTGACAAAACTAATGTGTTTGTTGTTCTTAGACTGGAAGTAGACAAACTAATTCGAAAGCTAGCCCAAATAAAGTCATGGCATTTTTTGCTGTCTACTGTTAACATTCCTAAATGGAATCTTATTTTGAATTAACTCGATGTTATTAAGAAGAATAAAAGCAACAAAGTGTGTAACTACTTGAACCTTGTTCTTTATTTAACTGCTCCCATTTACAAACAATTCTCGTATAATTTGGTTGGTTTCTCACCCTCCTCAGTCAGACGCGCAAATTTATTGACTTTGGTCTTAAAGTGTTCCTTCATCATGGGATTTGAGACACCGGTCTCATCAGTAATGTATTCTCGCAACAATGGTGTTTATCTGTTCATTAGGACTATTTACATGAGTGGTGCATTTATAAAGAGAAAATTGCACATTTTACTATTCTAATCATAAGATAATTAATTAATCCATCAAATCGTGTTAAGAAAACAAGTTTAAAAAGACTTTAAACAACTAAATTTCCAAAAGTCTTTTTAAACTTGTTTTCTTAATACAATATCGACATCGATCGTAATCCTCTCACTAATGAACAAATGGTTCCGATACAAAAGAGGATTATGGACATCAGGATCGAATTCCGTGACGGGGATGCAAAGACAGCTTTCCGTGGGACAACTTTCAAAGCCGGGTGGCTCATGTTAGTTTGTGCGGACATCAGCACTTCAGAGTGGATGAAAACCAACTTCCTCAGACTGAAAGAGAAATGTGGGTTGGAAGTGATGCTTGTGGGGGAGGAAGACTTTCCGAAGCCACATGTTGTCAGAGCTTTCTTCCCACAGAGTACCGGGTCGCAAATGAGAGGATAATGGCGATGCTAGACGGTCAGAATAAAGACCTAAATACAAGAACGTTGAGAGTTCTGCAAAGATCGGACGAGAAGGATGTCGCCCACATATGGTCTTTGCCATAAAGGAGAGTACGATGCGCAGGCTTGCGGAGCTCAAGGGGATGGTCTCTTATCGATTTGGACAAATCAAGATAATCCTCAAGGGTTCCGACAGGTCGGCAATTCAGGCTCCAAAAAATAGTGACACTGCTACAACGATCAAGTCGTCACAAAAACCAAGCGCTAGCACGTCGCAACCAGTGGCTAGTATTAGTACTGCCGCCGGAAGCGATAAAAAGAAAACGGACACACTGCCGACGGACGCCCCTAGTACGAGTAACACAACCAACAGCCAGAAACGTTTTAGACCGAAACTAGCTGCGGAACGGGCGCGGGAAAGGCAGAAACAAGGGAACCGAAACAAAGGTCCGAGAGACAGACTCAAAGGTCTCTCTCAACAGGGTATCGTACGGAGAAGAGGCGACAACAAGCCTTATAGGGTACGAAACCCTGAGCACGGTAGAAGACGATGACCTCCCTACTAAATGTGCTGCAGACCAACCTGCACCGCGCTATAGGTGCCTCGGACACCCATAACCAAAGATGTGCCGAAGGGAAAATCGCTCTAGGGTTAATTCAGGAGCCATGGGCAACAGATGGTAAGATATTTGGTTTAAATAATAAAACCAGAGAGCTTATCTTCGCCTGAGGAAATTTTAGACCAAGGGCAGCTCTACTAGTTGCAAAAGAAATAAAATTCTCTCCCATTTCAGGTTTCATTACCAGAGATCTGGTGGCGGTCCTTTTAGAAAGACACAACGGCCGACAGCTGCAAAAAACTGTATGCGCATCGGCGTACTTTGCTGAAAAAGACGATATACCACCACGTCCAGTACAGGAATTCGTCCAGTACTGCCAAACCCAGCAACTGCAACTTATCGTCGGTTGCGACGCTTACGAGCATAACGAAGTTCGGGGCAGCCGAGATACAAATAAAAGAGGTGAATCTTTATTAGAATACCAGATGCCAGTAAGATACTAAATCTTCGCAGGCATGATATCAAAAACCTAGTAGGCTACCTAACGGGTCACCACGGTCTGCGATATCACATAAATAAAATGCATTTAGTCGACTTACCGGAGTGCAGACTATGTCTAGAAGAAGACGAAACAGCCGAACACATAAAATGTGAATGCCCGGCCCTTTACGGTATAAAAAGGAAATCATTTTTCAGGGAAGCAATAAGTACCGAAGAACTAAGGAAATCATTTGCTGAATGTATTATCAGCTACATTAGGAAAGTAGAAGCGCTACTAACCTAAACATATATCTGACGCCAAGCACAATATATATTTTAGGTCGACGTGCATCCTAATGCTCCGGCAAGTCAAAAGTTAAAAAAAAAAAATAATAATATAATTTGATGGATTAATTAATTACCTATTTTATGATTAGAATAGTAAAATGTGCAATTTTTTCTTTATGAATGCATCAAAAGTACCTATTAGAGAATAAGAATTTTTAATTTTCGATTGATAACATTTTTTACTGTCAGTGTCAAAATTTCTATCACATTGATGCGTTGCCAACTCATTTTTCATTTTTCGATTTCGGCCTTGAGAGAGACGCTGATAGGGACGAAAGAAACGCAACTTCTATTAAAAAAAATTATAAAGCTAATTGATAATGCTAAAAGAAATTGGGACTTTGACAAAAAAAAAAGATAGAAATTAAAGTTTACTTTGACACCGAAAATGTCCCACATGCAACTGTCGTTTGTTCTATTTGTTAAAAACAAGTATCGATATATGTTCATGCAATGAAAAGGAATTGTAAAATCTTTATAATGGCAAATATGGATAAAATAAACTACTATTCGTTAAATTGCCTATTGAAATCCTTTTTACTCAATTGTGAATTGAATTCAGGCAATACAAAAGTATTTCGTTGTGTTCAGAGGAATTCATTGGAAAAAAAAATTGAATTCACAGCGTATTCACTTTTTATTTAGGTGAATTCATAATGAATTTGTTGAATTCACTAGCAATTTATTTGAATTGATATGAATTCTGTATTCAAGGGGCATTTTAAAAAGATTATTACTTCCCCGTCGGATATCTATATCTCTTTTCGTCATAATTTTTTTTTAATTTATCGCGCAAACGTCTCGTAATGTAACCGAGAGAAAAACTTACATTGTCACAACTTGTTGTCGTCGTGTAACCGTGAGTTTTTTATTATTTTAATGCATCTTTTAGGGCAATGTATTTTAAGTGGTCAAGACATGTACAAGGTGGCGCAAAAGTAATCCTCCTACCAGAAAATGCTATAAATTTTGCGATTGGCCCCTAATGTCAGTTTCTGTAGTAAAAACATGCGAAATACACGTTAATAAACAATGTTACGCTACACTGCTCCAGAACGCGGAATATTGGTGACTATTTATTTGAGCAATAATCGGTCGGTGACTTTGGCACAACGTGAATTTCGTCGCAGATTTCCTAGCCGTCCAACGCCTACTGGTGAAACACTGCGACGTTTAGCCGCTCGCCTCGAAGAGACTGGCACAACACGAGATGCTGCCAGGCGTGGCAGACCCCGGAGTAGCCGTTCTGCAGAGAATATTGCTGCTGTAGCCTAAGATGTCATGGACATGAAGACGTCGCGGGCCAAACGGTTACTGTGAATGGTGAGCGCTACAGAGCAATGATCAACGAGTTATTTTTGCCGCAACTTGATGAATTGGGATTGGAAAACATGTGGTTCCAACAGGACGGTGCAACGGCACACACTGCACGTGCCACAACCGATATGCTGAAGGATGCATTTCCCGGGCGCCTAATCTCCCGTTTTGGCGATTTGCACTGGCCAGCAAGATCGCCTGATTTGACCGCTCCAGACTTCTTTTTTGGGGCTTTTTGAAGTCGCGGGTTTATGTCAACAAGCCTCAGACTCTTGCAGCTCTTAAAGACAATATCCGTCAAGAATGTGAGGACCTATCGCCGGACGTTTTGGCCAAAGTGATGGAAAATGCCATAAAAAGGGCTCAAATGACAATCAACTGTGGCGGCGGCCATTTACATGACATCATATTCTCGACTTGATGTAAAAAAAATTAAAAGACCAAATAAAAATAATCCACAAGAATCAAAGTTTTTCATTTTTTTTTAAATTACAGCCAAAAAACATCGGAAGGTTATTTTTGCGCCACCTTGTAATTCTCAGCGTTGATAGATATCGCCGGTCAACGCATTGACCCATTTTGTTGAGCTTGTAATCGTAGCTTAACTGTCAATAGGGGTATTCATGCAACGTCGTAAACTCGTCGTAAACGTAGTAAACTTGGTAAGTTTACGACGTGGTAGATGAACTGTCAAATTTTGTATAGAAAATCATTTACCACAAGATGGTAAACTTACTACGCGAATTTGTGTGGAAAACCGTAATGGTAAACTTACGACGAGGTCAATGTGACATTTCACACTTGAAATAAAGGTGCTAAATCAGGAAAAAAATACTTTGCATGCATTTATAACACTTTTGATGCTTTTATAAAGAGAAAATTGCACATTTTACTATTCCAAGTGTGGGATAATTAATTAATCCACCACATTGTAAACAAGTTTTAAAAGAGTTTAAATAACAAAAATTCCAATTCCAAACAAAGGCTGTTTTGCAAAAAGTTTGGAATTGGAAATGTTGTTATTTAAGCCGTTTTAAAACTTGTTTTCTTAATACAATTTGATAGACTAACTAATTATTCTAAATATAGTAAAATGTGCAATTTTCTCTTTGTAATTGCATCAGAAGTGGTTTGTTCGTATTTTATCAATACATTCGTTCCCTCTCATGTAAAACAGCTGACTGCTTTAACATCATTTACGAAAGCAGCTATTTCTGGCAACATAAAACACTGTTAGACACAGCATAGCTATTGGACTTGTTTTATTTTACTTTCCAAGAACACTACAGTCACCTATCAAGACGCCATCCATTATGGGGAAAATTTAGCCATTGACATTGTTAGTTCGTAAGATGTAAATAAATAAACACTGTTATTATTATTGTGTAATAAAAACAGATTGTTCCAATGTGTTTATATACAAACATTGAAGTTCGAAATATTCTAATATTCCGTCTTAATATGTATGACATAATTTTTCGACAGCTTTGCTATGTTCTATTTATGGTAATAAACCAACATTTTTTGATTTATGCGTGCAGTTCAATATAACAAGCAATCTCCCAATAAAATTCCGAATAGTCCAATGATTATGTATGTATAATTCCATCAAAACAAACGTGAGTCATCCCTAAGGAATGTTTTTTTGATCAGGTCTAAGACCCCTACTATTGCAGAAGTTTTCATGATGTTCTCTTCCAGCAATCATCAAAAAAATAAAAATAATTATTATTATTTCCTAAAATTCAATTTTACACAGGCGAAACCGGCCGCGTGTACAGCTAGTTAAAGAAAAAAAAATAAATAAAATAAAAATCAGCCTTCCAAGCCTTTACTGCTGCTGCTATTTGGTTCGTTTTGACTAGATTTATAGCTAATCCTCCTACTCTAATTTAAATTTGTTAAAAAAAATCAATTTAACTTAAATATATAATTTATATATTAGATTGGCGTATTCTTTGGAATATGTTCCTTTTATATTAATTTTGTCATCGCGGTCACTTGTCTTCCTTTTCTATCTTGATGACTTTTGGTTTTCCTAATTCACTTTCGTTGTCTAGCTGTTTAGCTGCTGGTTTTATACTGTTTTTAGCTAAAAGCTGCTTTCGTCTCTTTGAGACTTTATTGACTGTTACATTTTTATTATTCTCTGAATTGTTATTATTATTTTTATTGGCACTACTACGACTTATATTGTTGCAATTAATAATAATGCTATTATTATTATTATTATTATTATTATTACTCGTATTAATTCGACTATCTCCAACAGTATTGTTGCTGTTACTTATGAAAACTTTTGTTATAGCGTGCTGCGGTTGTTGTTGGTGGGGCTGGTGACTAGAGTTACTTAAGCTAGGAGGACTATTAAATGTTTGGCAACGTGGAGTTGTTACTGTAGACGCTATTGTCTGTGCTATGGTATGAATTACGCGACCACCTTGTGGTATACCAATCGTAGCAGGCCCGTTCGAATTGCCCGGGCCTGACAAAATTGAATAATATTGCAAATTATTATTTTGATTGTTTGAATCTACCTGCATTGGTGTTATACACACTGTGCCATCACTATTCGTATGCAATTGTTGTATGTTGGCAATCATCGACTGGTACATTGATGCTGAAACTGGTACTGTGATCATATTACTGACTGATACTGGATATCCTATAAAAAAAAAAAACAAAAGATATATGTAATATCAATATGCCATTGAATGATTATGTTTCTGAACAAACCTTGTCCATCCTCTGCTGTGATATAAATTTGTCCATCTTGTCCTACTTGTGCTTCGGTTAGATCTACAGTCATATTTTCATGGCCATTAACATCTGAGAGACTTTGGACCGTTTGAATTGTCGCACCACCCTCACCTTGATGAAGCTATAATAGTTCGGAATACACACGATTCTTAATACCAAAGAAAATACGAAAATAAATGTATAGAACGTACCGTTGCAACGCCTTGAACTTGAGCTGTTGTGCCATCTGGAAGTGTGATGATTGGATTATTGGGATCCACTTGAATCAGAGATACAGTCCCATCGGCATTCTGAATTGTCGATAGTACCGTTTGGGTGTACTGCAAATTAAAAACAGCAATCACGTTATTTTTACATCGATTTACCTCAGATGACCAAAACAAAAATGGAATATTCAAAAAAAATATATAGAATATAAAAAAAAGAAACCAAACAAAAGTAAAAAGTAAATTATAGAAATCATATTATTTACTCTGTGAAAGAATGGAGACCTGCTAGGTTTTTCAAGTACAGTCGTTTAAATTGCGCTTTTAATTTACTCCATATGCCCCATCTACAAAAAGGCGATCCTTGCAGGAACTATCGAGGCATATCCCTGCTTAATGTCGCATATACGATCCGTTTCAACGTACTGTGTGAATGTCTTAAACCGTTCTGCAACACACTAACCGGCACGTGTGTCTTCCGGCCCGGCAGATCGACTATAGACTAAATTTTCACACTGGGGCAAATCCTGGAAAAGACCAACGAATTTCAAGTCGAAACTCATCACCTATTCAGCGATTTTAAAGCCGCGTATGATAGCATACATCGTCAGGAGCTCTATATGGCGATGGCCGAATTCGGAATACCGGCAAAACAGATTCAGCTGTGTCGCACGCGCTGCAGCGTACAGTTTGAAATCAGCTCCTCCGATCTATTTCAAACTTGCGGCAAGGAGACGCGCTATCATTCGACTCCTTCAATCTCGTACTGGAGAAGATAGTGCGCAGGGCAGGTGTCAACACGGAAGGCACTATCTTCAACAGATCCCTCCAGCTGCTGGGCTATGCGGACGATATTGACATCATCGGTCGCTCCCAGCGTGCCGTGGTAGAAGCCTTCACGGCGATTGAAGAACAGGCGAAATGCGTTGGCCTTGACGTAAATGAGGACTAAGTACATACATGCTATCGATAAACAAACAAACAAGCATATGTCCACCGCCTAGGACAAAACGTCACTATTGATAGCAACAATTTCGAGGTAGTTAAGGAGCTCACCTACCTCGGAGTAAACATGAACTCAACGAATGACACCCTAGTGGAGATCCGGCGAAGAATTAGCCTAGGAAACCGTTGCTACTTCGGTTTGGCAAAACAACTGGGTTCAAAACCCCTAACTCGAAGGACGAAATATGTGCTCTAAAAACCCTTATCCTGCCAGTTCTGCTAAAAGCAAGAAGGGAGAGCTGATACGGGGCTCCTTCGAAAGAAAAATACTTCGGCGGAATTTTGGTCCTGTGTGCGAGGATGGCGAATGGAGGAGAAGATACAACCGCGAACCCTATGAGCTGTACCAAGATATGGATGTAGTTCAAAAAGCCATCGAGCGAATGGACAATAATGCTCCAGCTAAAAGGATCTTCGAATCCCAGCCCCCAGGTTCGAGAAGACAAGGAAGACCGAACCTCCGTTTCAAAGACCAAGCCATCGCGGATGCCAGAGCGCTTTGTCTCGACAACTGGAAGCAGCGTGCCCGGGATCGTAGAGAATGGAAGGCTGCAGTGTTTCAGGCAGAGACTCTTCATGGGTCGGAAGCCCGATAAGTAAGTAAGTAGTTTTAATTTACTTTATTGAAGCAAGTAGGTGGTCGTAGAAGAGTTCGGTATTTCCAGGAGTGTAGAAGTGGACTAAGATAAATAAAAATTGCCTTGTTTTATAACGTTGACTTGTAATTTGTGGTGTGGCAATGAGAAATAATGTTAAATTCAAAGTCGCATCAATTAGATAAGATATCCTGCCATTTTATTTGCGAATTTACAGTGACATCAAGAGGGATCCCTTAGAGTGGATGGGTTGGTTGTCCATTTTAATCTCTGGTACAGTCGATGCATTTTTCTTTGTGAAAGTGATGAACTGTGTTAATTTTAACCCAAAAAAAAAACCAGACGAAGCAGGGAGAGCGATAGGCTGCACCTGAATAAGGCGCACTTAAAGCGGTCGTTCAAAATAGACCGAATGTTTTTATAGTTGTTTTTTATAGATGCAAAGGTGCCTGGAGGTGGGAGTCCTTCCTAATCCATAATTCCAACATAAGATTTTGCTACCAAAAGGAAAAAGAGTACCTGAAGAAACACTATCATCGTATCGCCCAATATGTTTGCTTTATACTAGCATGTTTCGTATAGGGCAGACGATAAAGAAAAAAATAACAACAAGGCTCTCCGGAATCAGAGCAATAAGCTTTTTTTTTAGACCAACTTCGGATTGAGCAGGAGTAGTGATAAACAACATACTCGCCAACGAAATGCAATCGATTTTCCTTAGATGAACCGACGAGAGATCATCATTAATAGAAGGGTTATAGCAGAAGTAAGGGCAACTCCCGTAACATGCCAGTTTTTGTTAAGTGCATTCGTGTACAGCAGCACTCTTTAACATCTCTTTTACAATGCTGTTAAATAAATTTCTTAAGGTGCTAGCTAGTACACGGCATGTAGCATTTTTACATCAGCGTATGGTCCCAATAGCTATACCAGGAGTTCCCTAACTGTGCGTCGCGACGCCCTGGGGTATACAGGAGAACTCGAGGCAGTCAATTCTATGTGCATAAGAAATCGGCCTTTTGCAGATTCCAACTTGGCGAATTATGCATCGGGACTTAGACTTACGCCAGTACAAAATCCAACTAATCCAAGAGCTCAAAGTTAATGAACATAGATAAAGCCGTTTGTTCGCTGACATGGCTTCGGAGTGTTTGGAATAGGACCTCCATTTTAGTTGAAAATGTATCTTTAGCTATAAGGCGCATTTTTAGATGAATGCGGGTATGTGAATAAGCAAAATTGCCATAAATATGGGAAGACGATATTTCAACGTCTACCAGTCCTTATTAAAAAAAAAAACCTTTAGTAAATCTTCAGTAAGATCAGCTTCCCATATCTGTGCTTTTAGAAGGGCGTCGCAAAAATATTTCAACCTCTCCAGGGCGTCGCAGTATGAAAAAGATTGGGAACCCCTGGGCTATACTATACACGCCGTGTACAAGCTCTCTTTGTGCACTCTCTGTTGACGTCAGAGCTACACACGTATGTGGCTTTCTACATGCTGTGTACTAGCACATTTAGGCAGAAGTCGTAAAAATTTCAGTTAAGTCGAAGTGAAGATATTTCTAATAGGAGAGAGTTCACGAAATATTTAGGTTAGGAAACAACTTGAGGCAGTTTTTTGCAACATTGAATAGATTGAAGTAACTTGAGAAAGTAAAGGAATACATCACATCCAAACTGACCTTTTATCTGGCAGTTGAAACAAACTAGATGAAAGAAATTTCTTGGATTAATGTTGTCAAGCTCTATGCCCAACTCTGTAAAACTTTTGTATACGGCAACGGAGTGCGACCAAATGTTATCGTATGGAAAGACACCAAACCATCTTAATCAAACTTCAACCTGTGAGTATTTGCTAAATGAATGCTTTCAATCGATTAGCATTAGAATGGTTTTATGCTTAAAAACTGAAAAAAAGACTAGCTCAATTTGTGTGGCTTTCCAAAGTGATACGTCCTAAAATGCGCTACGTAGATACGTAAAACATTATAAGTAAAAAAAAATCATATAAAAATGTAACAACGTAATGAAATAAATTCAGTAACAAACTATTTTAAGAGATCAAATAGGAAAAGAAAACAGTCAGCAAAATAAATTTTGAAGCGACAAAGAAAAAAACTACTAACAAAAAAAAAAAAACATCAACAATTCAAATCATTTAGATAACAAAAACACAATAAGAAGAAAAGGGATAAACGGATATGAATCATTTGGTTAGTACGAACATCAACGTCACTCAATGTCATCTGGTCGAGGCAAACCTGTTGGCCTCCTATTGTTGTCTGTGAAGATGATGAGTTTGAGTTCGGCGTAGTTGAATGAATTTCAATCTTAGATCCTCCTTGATTGGATTGATTATTTGAATGGGCCACCGAGTGTGTGTTTTGTATTATTGTTCCGGTATTATGAATCTTTACGACTCCAATTTGCTATATAAGGGGTAGTGTTATGTTAATTGTTATATGCATTTAAAGGAAAGTATATAAATATTGTCCAACTAGTTTTAGCACCTATCACAAGGAAGTTAATTCGCGCACTCTATGAATGGGCAAGACTTATTTTATTCATTCATAAACCCAAAGACATGTGTCTTTTAATTGTCTTTGTGCTTATCGGGCGCGTCACACATAAAATATCTCCAAAAATAGAGTGCGTCGAGGTACAATTTTGGTTAGAAAAAAACAAGCAAACTTACGTTGTTATTAGTCGATGTTAATGCGGATACAGTAGACGTCGATTGATCAATTGTTGTTTGCCTGACAATCTGTGTTACCTTATCGTCTTCATCGGCAAATGTTGGCAAGAGATCTTCCCGTCCATGATACTTGTAACAGTTTATTACAATTTTGCGCAAAGCATGTGTCCAACTTATCTGTAAAATCAAAATCAAAATTTATTGATTACATTCCAAAACAGATTTTCATTCTTACCTTTTGTTTCTCTTCCTCAGTACGAGCATCCATTCTCACATTGGCCCATGGCAACTCTTTCGGCCACCAAGGTGGACGTGTCGATTCCCTACCCCAACCGGGTTTACCCCTACCCGTGGAGTACTTTAACATCAACGGAATAAACGCTCGCAATTGTGCTTGTGTCATTTTCTCAACTGGCGTCGGTATACCATCGATAATTAGAGGTGGAAGTTCAAATAGTGATGGATCTTCTGTAGGTGGTGGCGGTGCTTGTTGTGCTAGTGCGCTTTCCAATTCTTCCATTACGATATTCTTTAAATTCCTGACGACATCTTCAAGTGGCTTGGCTCCAAATACTTTATAGCTGGTATTTGGTTTGCCTGGCGTTGCTACAAGTACAACCGCTTGTTTGCCAACACGTCCAGTAAATTCATAAATAATGCCACGCAATTTACGTAGCAAGCGATTTTGTTGACGTTTTCTTACTGAAGGATTCGTTTCAAAACAATGTGGTCGTTTGCGTTTCTTCGATGATGCAATTGCTGCTGCTGCAGCTACGCCTACCGGACCAGCGGCGGCTAATTGTGATGCTACCTCATCTTGTATGCTCATGTGAACCATGTCTGAGTCGTCATAGACGCTCACACCATCACTGCTTATCATATCATCCTCCTCATCATCAGATGCAATACTCAACTGATCGTCTTCGATCATTTCTATTTTGTACGTTTGGTTGTTGATGTTTGTCATAGTTGTTGTATGGGTGGTGTTACCCGACGAGACGGTGGTGACATTCATTTTCCTATTTTCTTAGATTAACGTGTGTATAGTTTAAAGACTTATTTATAATAAACAAAGTGTAAATTCACTTGTTCTTTGGTATATATTGCCTCAGCGTGCGTGTTTTTCTTTTTTGTTATTTGTTTGTTTGGTTGGTGTTTTTTTTTTTTTTAATTTTGTAATTTGGTATTGTGTGGCGTTTTGTATGCAAGGTTACTGGATAAAGATCATACAAAATCTGCAAAATATATAAAAAATAAAAATAGGTTAAGTACATTTGACTCTTTGAGAAAAAAATCAAAAAAGTTTAAAAAGCTCAGCCTCAGTCGTTACACTCACGGTTGCCAGATTGGGCGCTTTGTCGTATTTTGGGCTATCCTTTTCCTTAAAAAACGATAGAAATTTCTTTCATGAGCGCCCAATACAATTTTGGGCTATATATCGTTTTACAAATTTTGCCTTAATTTTGTTTGTTTTATTCTTTCACAAAACTAAAAAAGCTAACTCCTAAAAATTATTAAATTTTAACACAAATTCGGAATTTCGGTCCGAGTATCAACTTAAATTATACGCGTCCCGGATTCAGAAAACTTCCGATCAAAATGCTTCCCCAGACGAAGAGATATACATCCTACCTTGATCTTTTGCAGGATCAGTGGAATAAATTAATTTGATTTGACTGGAAAGTTGTGTTTCCGGTTGAGATACCACAAAATCCAGAACATTTTTGGGCTTACGTGTTATCAAACGTAAGAAACGGGCCCAATGAAGCCCAAATGCCAACACTTCCAATAAGCATTGCTGTAGTAGCGTTTTCATTTATGAATTCAATTAAGACCAAACCGCGAAAAATATTGTCAACGGAATCTCTCGATGCTTTGATGCGCATACACATCAATTCGACTGTTAAAAATGTTTGTTGTAATTATTTTATACCAACATTGGAAATGATCAGCAAATTTACATCAGACATGTATACAGAGGGTACTGATGTGATGATGATGACAGTGAATATTTTATAACTGAAGTAAGCAATAAAGGTTTCAAAGGTTCCGGATAAAGTTTCGGATAGTTAGCTGACACATTACGCTATCCACCAGATAAAAGCTGAATTTTTTTCCGTTTCATCGTCAAAGTCTCTGATGAACTAACTTGCGCAAAAATTTATCAGCCACTAAGTTTGTTTCGATTCGCATGTAAATTTGTTGCCTTTGTTTGTTTCGTGTTTACTAATATTTTTTGTTGTTTTCGAAAAGCCAAGAGAAAAAAGACCTTTGATAAATTATCGAAAGAAAAAATTGAAGCAGCAAAAATAAAAAAAAATAGTTTTAACAGAGGAACTGGAGCAGGTGTCCGCGGATACTCGGTTTTCGGCTGAGCTATTTTTTAAACTGGGCCCCAACCAGGCTGACTATCTGTACGTGTCGTATGACACCTTCGTCCAGCCCAGGGGAAAGGGGTATAGGATAAGAGTACTTAGAAGAGTGACTTGTGGGTAGGAGTAGAAAAAGAAGGGGGAAGTAGATACGCTCTTCCGGCTTATCGAGCACTCTAATTAAGTTTTTGGGCAGTTCTTAGTTCGTTGTCCATCAAAACAACCTGTCTGTTATAGGTGACCCTACTGGCGACTAAAGCCGCCGACAGCATAGCCTGTTAAATCATAACAACTTAAGTCTCCACACCAACAACGTCCAGAAAAGGACGCAACGGCAAGGTTACCGCCCCTTCGTGGTAGGAAGATTTAGGAAAAAAATTAATACACAGGCGCGTTCTCGGCCGTTTTGGTAAGCCAGAATCGAATTCTGAAATGTTCATCATAGAGTGTTTTAAAATAATTTGAAAACTCTATTTTTTCCAGTCACTTAAAATAAATATTAAGTTTATCTTCCGGAAAAAAGATTTAACAGCCACTTGAACCGGCTATGATACTCTATCCGAGACTTTATCTGTCAGATATCACTATCCGAAACCTTTGAAACCAAAAGTTGAAGTTTAGCTGATAGATAGGTAAGTTCCGGATAATCTATCCGAGACTTTAGTAGCTAGTCTTGGAACAACATAATACATGATTGTGTACCTGTTTTATAATAAAATACAAAAACCGAATTATTTTCAACGATTTTTGGGCTTCTTTCCGGGCAACGATATTGGGCTACATTTTTTTAAGATTTGGGCGCTTAAAGCAAACTAAGTTCTGGCAACCCTTACACATAGAAAAGTACAAGCTCTAAGTTTCCATGGACAGATTGCCTTAAGCTTGTCTTGGGTATTTTCAGCTTTCACTCAGCTCTCTGCTTCACCCAGTTAATCCAAAAACTTCTTATTTCATCATACGAGAAAATACTCAAAAACGATTGATTACGACTTAGGCGTACTGTCCTCGACGCACGGTGTCATTTGCAGGTTGCATGAAAGCAGCAAATAACGACAAGCGTATAGCACTGTCCACGAAATGTCGAACAAGGTTCATATAAGCTAAAAAATTTAGATCATTTCATTCAGCCGAAATCAACATTTAAGGAAATAGTTGGTTGGTTGGTTAGTTGGTTGAATGTGGCTGCCAGCTGGGAAACGCCAACACACTTAGACCAGCATAGGTCCATTGTGATACCACGAAAAACGGATCATATAAGATCTCCCTACAAGTTGAACCATTTTGAGCTTTTTATAAAGCGTAAGAGGCTTTTGATGTCTGTGTTTGTCAGATCACCCAAGTCGTTGTAATGGAAAGCTCCCAAGTGATGCTTCCTTCAACGGAAGAGAGCTGGGCAGAAAGGTGAGAAATAGTTTCCTCCTCTTATCATTCATACAGCTTCTGCAAAAGTCGTTTCCAAAAAGCCCTAGCCTTACGGCATGCTTTCCTATCAGGCAGAGTCCAGTAATGACACCTATTGTGCTGCCGATATACAATCTGTTGAGAGAAAAGTAGTAGTAGTACCACTTGCCCACCTAAGATTTGCGCTTCCTATAGCATCCAGCTTTAATTCTTGTTTGCAAGTAGCGATTGGTATGCCTAGGGTACCTTTGTCCGGCAGGATGGGTATATACGCCCCGGCACCCAAAAAAGATTAATGTTGAACTGTTCGGCCATTTCCGTAAGAGATGATCGGTAGTCGAGGCCTACTTGATCGCCATAATTCACACCTGAAACAATCACGCTACAAAAGTTTAGTTTCAACTCTGCAATAGAGCTTAAGATTAGGCCCCTATTGTGAGTGTCAATAATTAAACGTTGATCGGCAACTGTGATTGTCGATTGCAATTCATATTTAACGATTTGACAGTCGCTTGCAGTCGATTACAAATGTCTGGTCAATGCTTTTTCTTGGAATGTTATGCTCACGAATACCTAAAATCAATCGACGCAATCGACAATTGTGAATATCGCTGATCGAAAATCACAATAAGGGCCTAAGCCTTTCGGAGAAAACGCCCCCATTGACTCCGTCTCTGGTTTTCGAAACGTCAGTGTAGACGTGTTTGTTTATATGCAAGCTGCAAGCAAGCGTACAACAAGCAAAAGCGCTGATTTTCTGAGTCTTATGACGAACAAGATCACTGTAAAGCCCGAACCACACTTGTCTAGAGAGATGCATTCTGCAGTGGTCTGTCCAAATCGCTCCAATAGATTTCATATGAGTAAAAATTTACTTGTTGTATTGTGTTGAATTAATTCCCTTCTATTCTGAGTGCATCATACAACTCTATGGCGCAATAATGAGTCACCCCTTCCAGATTATGTAGAATGCATGTATTTGTATCTGTCGGAAGAGTAATGTCCCACAAAAACTGCTTGCTTCCTTAGCCTTAGGTATCCCGACATTAATGAAATTAACATAGCAAGAGAGAGTTTAAGTACTTAATCAGGCGATCTAAAACGAAATCCTGGAAGCTTTTCTTTGAATCGATTGCAGATGTCAGTGATGCCTCCAAACTTGGCAAAATTATTGCTAAAGATGCGGTGGTCCCCAGCTTTATTTGAAAATCTAATGGCGCATGGGCTGAAAGCAGTGAGGAAGTTTTAGAAGCTTTAGTTGAAGCTCACTTTCCAGGAAGTAGCACTCCAACGGCTTCGAACCCGAATGGGTATTATGAGTACGCTGACTTGTCAATTGAAGCGGAAATAGAACACCTCTTCACTTCGAAAATGTCCTTGGGCTATAATGTCCTTCTCTATAAAGCGTCGGGCCCTGATGGTATTCTGCCAGCTATGCTGCAAAAGGCCCCGGCTTTGGATACAGGTAGAATCAGGGAATTTTGTATACATTGCCTTACATTTGGCTACATACCGGCATGGAGAGAGGTACGAGTGGTTTTCATACCCAAAGCAGGTAAACCAAGCCATGCCTCTGCGAAAGACTACAGACCCATTAGTCTCTCGTCGTTTCTCCTCAAGACACTTGAAAGGCTTCTCGACATCCACATAAGAAGCAAGTAGTGCAATGGAAATCTGTGCAATGCTCAGCACGCGTATCTAAAAGGTAAATCGGTAGAAACAGCACGTAAAATAGAACACAGCTTACACCAGAAGGAATCTGCATTTGCTGCCTTCTTAGACATTGAGGAGGCTTTCAATAACGTTAGGACAGAGGCAATCAAACGCGTCACCAGAAATATCAATTCTCAATAAGAAAATCGGTTATTCCCCCCAGGAAGGGGTCATCTCTCCCCTTCTCAGGGTCCTTGTCATAGACGATATACTTAAAGAACTCAGTAAGCAGGGTTTAGCGTAACCGCTTACGCGAATGATGTGGCGATTCTAATTCGGGGTAAATTCTTGAACACATTGAGTGAAACCATGGAATCAGCCCTCAACAAGCTCAGAAAGTCGGCTTAAGGGTGTGGACTTCGGGGAAATTGACTTCGACACACCGTACGAAGTACAATATCCAGATAGGGAGGACTGGCAAAAGAATGAGGTTTCGAAAGACAATGAAATCTCGATTTATACGGATGGCTCCAAAACTAAGGAGGGTACAGGATCAGGTATTTACTCTATAGGGATATAGACCTACACGTATCATTACGACTTCCGGATACATGCAGTGTGTTCCAGGCAGAGGTTCTGGCCGTGCTCAAAGCCGCGGATCTACTTGATATGGGATCAATATCCAACAAGAATATCGCAACCTACATTGATAAATCAGGCTGCGCTTAGGGCGCTAGAGTCCTTCATTATCAAATCTGAACTAGTCAGGAGCTGCAGCACAATGCTCGAGCACTATGCGCGCAGAACCAGGTCAGATTGTGTTGGGTACCCGGACACTGCGATATTGGAGGGTAACGAAAGGGCTGATGTTCTGGCCAAAACCGGACCAGAGCTTTCACTTAATGAAAGTACTGAGGGCATAAGACCACCAATAGCCGTGGCCAAGAGAATCATTCTCGAGAAAATTAAAAATAGGGCAGATCGGAGATGGTTGGATATAGTAGGGCACAGGGTCTCAAAGGCTCTGTGGCCTAAGCTAGATCGGAAAAAATCTGCGGAATTACTAAAGCTCAGCAGATCAAAGAAACGAATAGCAATAGGGATACTCTCTGGGCACTGTCTTCTAAGGGAGCACGCTAAGAGGTTAGAGACTAGAGACAGATACATGCAGGTATTGCGAAGACTTACATGTCGCAGAGGATATAACGCATCTCCTCTGTGAATGTCAAGATATTGCTCGGTACAGGAGGAAATACCTTGGTAGGTACTTCTTCGACAATTTGGAGAAGGTTGGCCTCGCACACAAACTTGAAACAATTTTTAGGTTCTGTAGAGAAATTAATTGTTTGGGCGAAGTAGTTTAGGTTTTCGACCGTTAAGGTTCCCCAGGGATGGCGATGGGCCCAATACGGTGCCTAGTCCAATGTGATGAACTCTCACCCTCCTACTCAACCTAATATAACATAAGGTCTGTTTTTTTGCACATCGATCTCAGTGAAGTAAAGTGAAGTAGGATTTTCAGCACGCAATTACAACAACTGCACTCAATTTGACACCACTGAGATTCACACAAGCTATTCATTTCCAGCAGGACCAACTTTGGAGCATTCTTCAATTCTGAACACCAGGGGAGCACATTTTTGTGTAATTTGGATCTGTTCACAGAGTGTCTCCTTTTATGATACCTACTATTTTGTCGGCTGTGGTGGGTGTAAATGTACATATAAGGAATTGCATATTTTAAACAACTTTAAAAATGACAACTGAATATTACGGAAAGTAATAAAATACTAAATATTTTCCGTTTTTATTTAAGTTGCATTTTGTTTACAAAATATAATTATATATACACATAGACTTGTAATAATTGAAAACTATCTTTGATATGTCATTATGATCCCATTTTTTGTAGATAATAAATAGGAAATCCTCCCATTTTGTATTCCCTGTTGATTTTTTAACTAAAGTATGTAATAAAGGTTAAGTATTATTTACATAGCTACTCTTTTTTTTAAGTGAAAGTCATTCGATTTCAGCCAACTGACATTCCAACTTTTGATTTCGATGGGGATTTTTTTTGTTCATTTCTTCGCACATTCTCATTTTCGATTGCATTACCTAAGGTAAATGTTATGAGTTTTTTCGACTGAAAAATGTGGTCTAAAGGACCATTCACATGGGAGCGAACGAACGAATTGATGAAATGCAAACAAACCACTTTTTATGCATTTATAAACAGAAAATTGCACATTTTATTACTTCAAGATGAGGATAATTAATTATTCCATCAAAATTTATTAAGAAAACAAGTTTATTAACAGTTTAAATAACGAAATTTCGAAATCCAAATGTTTTGCCGCGAACGAAAACACCCTGGCGCGAATTGTCAGTCTATTCACAATCCACATCATTTAAATCGCGTTCCACAAAGTAGCGAATAAAAAATTCGTTCGAACTTAACCTTATTCCAAGAGGAGGATATCTTGGAATAATAAAATGTGGAATTTTCTGTTTATAAATGCATAAAAACTGGTTTATTCGCATTTCATCAATTCGTTCGTTCGCTCCCATGTGAGTGGTCCTTAAGTCTTTATTTAAACATTGTTTATAGTGAAATTTACATAAAACATACAAAATTGGAAGCAACATTTGTTCGTCTTATGGGGAAAAAATTTCAAATGTAAATAATCGTATGTCACAATCAAAATGAACAAACCAAAACGATTTGAAGTGCTCATTTATTTAATTTTTATTGCATTTTTTCTGTTCAATTTGATCTTTTCTTCCTCCAAGAATGTGTAAATAAACCCATCCTTTCTCAAATTACAGTCAAAACCAACGCAATCGACAGTGAAATATTTATACAGCTGATTTCGAAAATAAAGTTCATACAATTAAATCATTTGATAATGACCTTCTTTCCTTCAAAACTTAGATTGTGAGAAGTTCATTCGATTGAAAGTTTTAAATTCGAGGAATACTCGATTCGATCGAATCTCAGAATTAGCACGTTCTTCACTTTAGGGCTCACCTAATAAACACACCCACGCATGTTTTTGTTTTTTTTCTTTGGCAATTAATTTGTGATATTATTTTGACCATGCAAGACGCCAGGAAGAGAAAAAAAGTAAACAGAAAAAGTAAATATTCTGTACAAATTGATAATCATTATTTTTTTTGCGCTAAAAGGTTAATTATTCATTTTTCTAGAAGGATTTTGATTTTGAAATTGAATTTTTCATTGATGGCCATTTTGACAGCAATGCCAGCTGTTAACTTTTCAGGGGTAAGACCGACTGTTCAGAAAAGTGGTTGGGGACTGTTTTTTTGCACATTTTCTTACTTTACTTTACTTCACTGAGATGGGTGAGGAAAAAAACAGACCTATTGGCACAAATACCGAAATTGACAATTCGGGAATACATTTTAAACTTCATCCAAACAAAAGTGAAAAAAAGCACAGAAAAGTAAAAACGTCTAGTTCGGCAATAAGGCAGGACCACATATCCAATATAGCAAGATCAGCGTTCTGAAAGTTGTGTTATCAATTTAGAGCAATGAGGAACTTCAGCATGAAGCAATTTCTCTCTCTATATATATGAATATATGCCGGCTGTGGAAGGTATGGAACTAAAAGATATGTCGTTCCAAAAAGAAGAAGTAACGGCCCACACGCCGAGGGTTTTAATTGATCTAAATTGGATTGGGCGTTCTCCCGGTTTAGCTCTGTGATTTGTTTTTTTTTTCTCTGTAGGATCTCAAGTCCACTATGCACAAAAATAAAGCCAAATTGCTAATATAACAGTCGCCCTTTACCTGATTTTTTTTTTAAACCAGGGTACCTGCTTGTGTACTAAAAAAAACGCCGCGCTCTACGTCGTGTGTAAAGGTTTTAAAGCCCGAAACGAAGATTGCATTATTAATTGAGACTTTGCAAAATTACCGATTCGATGTAACACTTTGAATAATAAATTCTAGAGGTCAAGTTTCGATTTATTTAATTCGGAAGAACATTGCAAGCGTTTAAAATTTATCTTCACTTTTCCAAACCACAATCTCTTGTTCAATTTGTAAGCATTCGATAATTAGCACAGAGGGTGCTTAAAACAAAATAGTAGGTGCACACTACTTACTGAACGTTGATAACATGTTGATGTTAGGTGCAAGCGACATAAATAGTGTATGGAGACATAAGTACATACCTAGCATTTGTGCAAACCGCTTTTATGCCTAACTACACTCAGTTGACACCTTTCGTATGAAATACAAAATCACCGCCACTCCATGTTAAGAAATATGAAACCTTGTTTACATTTGGCAAATTATATCTCACTAGAAACTTTATTAAATTCTTGGAATCAATTAAAATTTAAATATATGTACATAATGCAGATGGCTGTTTTAAGTAGAAGTAAATTTCAATCCCTACGTTTGAGACTTGAAAGATTTCACAGAAAAATATTTAAATTGCAAGAACTAAATTGTTTTCCACCTTTTTCAACACAGAATTAATTTATCCATAGACACTGGTATACGAAAATATTTTTGTTCTAATAAAAGGCATTATAAAATTGAGACAAAATTATTAACAAAAATAAAATTACATAAATGTATAACACAGTTGCGCCGACGCAATAAACACGACTACGACTACCTTGCGTAATAACAACCACGCCACTGGCTATACGAAGTAAAGAAATCAATATTCCAAGTGGGGTGGTGTGTTGTGTGCATGTGCATATGAATCATCCCCCTTTAAAACGGTTACGCATGCACATCTCACCCTCTATAAATGTCTGATAGCCAGTTTGTGTAGTGTGTTTGCAGGTCATGTCATAACAACCCTTATTGAAAAGCTAAAATCAAACAAGAATACAACGATGAAAGGAGAAAATAATTTTCGGAATAATGTATATGGGGACAAATCGCAGTCAGTGATAGTGCATTCCACATTTTGAACAAAAATGTGCTTGTTAATTTTATGCATACAAAAAAAAAGTTTGCTACTTAATTCAAATTATCTTCTATTTTAAGAATTCAATTTGTTTTAATTGTAAAGAATTATATGAAAAATGTTTGCACACACTTACCGATTTTTTTTAAATTAGTACTAATTAGTAATGGAAAAGGCAATAAATGTCGAAATAATCAAATATCTAGAAGGCCACCGATTAATAAGCGACAGGCAATACGGATCTCGGAGTCGTTGTTCCACGTAACGCACTTATGGACGCAAGTGATTGAACAACACGGCGAATCCAGATCCGTAGCCTTGGACATGGACATATCAAAGGCATTTGACCGAGTCTGGCATAGAGCCCTATTAGCAAGTTAGCATCTTGTGGATTACCACAACAACTCTGCGGATAGATGCAAAATTTTCTTCTGGGAAGATCGATCCAAGTTGTTGTAGATGGCGTATCATCTAACTCGTTTGCTATAAATGCAGGAGTGCCCCAAGGATCTATTCCGTCGTTCCACGTAACGCACTTATGGACGCAAGTGATTGAACAACACGGCGAATCCAGATCCGTAGCCTTGGACATGGACATATCAAAGGCATTTGACCGAGTCTGGCATAGAGCCCTATTAGGCAAGTTAGCATCTTGTGGATTACCACAACAACTCTGCGGATGGATGCAAAATTTTCTTCTGGGAAGATCGATCCAAGTTGTTGTAGATGGTGTATCATCTAACTCGTTTGCTATAAATGCAGGAGTGCCCCAAGGATCTATTCTTTCTCCAACTCTATTTCCTCTCCACATCAACGATTTGCTTGGATCGACAAATAATAATAGCTACAGCTTGGCTGATGACAGCACTCTTATATCTCGAATAGTGGGCCTGTGAATGCGGCTACATCACACAGTCAGAGATGTGAACAAATTAGTTCTCTAAATGGTGATCTGGACAAAATCTTGAAGTGGGGAAAAGACAACTTGGTTGTATTTAATGCAAACAAGACATTTTCTAAGACAAATGCATCAACAGTTCCTCAAATCCAAATGGATGACCATCCAATCGATCCCAATGACTCAATGCGCCTTCTAGGACTCACAGTCAATTCAGGAATTATATGGCAGGACCATATATCCCATATCGCAAGATCGGCGTCCGCTAAGTTGAGCTACCTATTGAGAGCAAAGAGGTACTTTAGACCCAAGCAACTTCTCATTCTCTACAAAGCACAGGTTAGACCAGGCCTGGAATATTGTTCCCATATATGAAGCTCGGCCCCAAAACATTCACTTGACAGCATACAGAGACAAGCAGTTCGACTTATTGGAGACACTACACTCACCTCGAATCTGCAACCGTTGGTGCACAGAAGAAAAGTCGCTGACCTTTGCTTGTTCTATAGGTACTTTCATGGCAGATGTTCCGAGGAACTCAAAGACATTATCCCTCGAAATGCCACTTTTGGGCGCCCCACAAGACAGGCAGCTAATGCTCGTGACCATGCAGTTCATTTGACAACCGCGAAGACAAAAATTGTCCAAAACTCCTTCTGTTACAGGATAAGCAAACTTTGGAACTCGCTTCTTGTGGTTATATTTCCAGAAGACTACAATTTGCAGCATTTTAAGTGCAGAACTAACATACATCTGCAAGCATCTCAGGGCGCTGATGAAACGTTATAGGTTCGCCTTTCTCGGGATAAGTATTTTAAAAAAATTCGAAAATTTGAATGCAATTATTGGGTCGTCTTCGCTGTTTAAGAGTATGCAGAAGTGGTCTTTACATAACATCAACACCGACTGGGACTAATACAAGGTTTCCTTGCTTATCTCTATAGGGGTCTATTCGGGTTTTATTGCATTGACCCGTTCTTTTAACATTTTGGTTAAACTTTGGAACATTACTATGAAATAGCACCTCTCTTTTCTTGTTCCTCCTTTCATAATTTTGAAACATTTGATCGTAAAATCTTGTTTTTTTTTCTTTATTAAAATAGCAGGAAAAAAGAAAAGAAAATGGGTTTATAAAATAAATGTAGGTGAGGTTTGGGTAATGATCGTTCGGTCATAAGATCGTGAATACAAGCTGCCGAAATGAGATTCCTTCGTTGTATTGCTGGTGTGACCCGTAGAGATCGCGGTCCATGCTTCGGTGGTTTGGTCATGTTAAACGCATGCCCCCAAACCAGGATCTCACGACGTGTATGTAGGTAGACCCAGGATGAGATGGTTAGATCAAGTCCATAATCTCTTCTCTACGCTTATGGGGATTGGCCTTGATTATTTAGAGTCGATGGCGGAGAATCGAGAGCTATGGAGGGTCCACTTGAGCAACCTACACGCGCTACCCACTTAATGAAAATTAATGAACTTTCCCGCCTCTCCGGGCATAGTGCTGGTGCCATAGCCCCCTCATGTATTTATTCCCAGCGCGAAATTCGCTTCGGCCAATCAGAGATAACTGACTAGTCTTACCGAGCTAGCCGAGCAATCACTGACATCGTCCGATGCATGAAACACCTAAAACTTCCAGCTGGATCTGAATTAAATATTGTTGTTGTGAGTATTATGGCAACACGATTATTGCTCGTATTTGATAAGGGATCTCTTTTATCGGTTTCATGTCGTGGTGATCATATTTAAGGGAGAATCAAAATTACCTGGCGCCCCATAATGGTGGTAGGACCTATTCCACAATTTAGGATTAATTTTCTCTCAACGCATTATGATCGTGATAATAAAAAGTTTGCAGATAAGAGTTTTTGGAAAAGAGGTGGGCATGCACAGATAAAGTTAAGTGTGTTGGTTCTTCTTGTGCAGAGAGCTTCTGCAAAATTTGTCTAAAACCTACCAAACATTTTTGGATGCGTGACTGAGACATCGCCTAGTGATTGGAGGCTGTCGTGAGCGACTCTTTTATCCATTCAATGTACATCTACGGTTTGTTCTTCAAAAGCATTTACCTTTATCATAAGTTTTCGTGCAGTGATGGGAATAGCTAAGGTACCTTTATCTGGAAGAATAGGTAGTGCTGTTCCAAGTTTGGCATGTTATAAATTACCTAAAATACCTCTATGGCATCACAAAGGTAAGCGTTATTAATTATAACGGTTATTGGGTTGCCTATGGAAAACTACTGGTAGATTGTAAGTTTGATTTGTGGCAAAGAGCTTCATAGTAAATCGTTTCCACTAAAAATGTTTGTCAAAACTGCAGATCTACTTAAAATGGGATAAATATTCAACGAAAATAGCCGTTTTTTATTATCAGCTATGATCCATATAGATCATCGATTTACATGCACTTACAACAACAACATGTGATCCTGCTTTTCATCGAGATCACGAAATATGATCTAAAAATTAATTCAACTATTTCCCGTTGTTGTTTCGTGGCGTTCTTTATTTCATTCACTAAATGTTGGTGCCCCTGTAAATTATAGCCACACAGTAATGTTGCCAGACCAAAGTATGAAACACAATTAACAACACATAAAATCAATTAGCATTTTTTCAAATTCGAATAAGTTACTATTCCGACTTTCGAGATGTTTTGTTTCGCTATATAACACAGAAATATAAATGGAAATATTAGCAGTACAATACGGTTAATTATGATGCATATTTGAACATAACATTTGAACATAGTTTCCCACAAAAAAATATTGAATGCCAATTGCATGCAGATTTGTTTTCATATGGTAACAACCCCCACACAACAAGCGAAATGTCAAACTCAAATATGAGCAAGTGCAATAGAGAAATCATCGCGTTGCGACGTCACATTGCACCGTGTGGCTGCAATATGGCGGTGTCAATACAAAATTTGTCATAATTGGTACTGGATTTTATATGTGAAAAACAACTGTTGCCACAACTTTAATATAAAAACTTTCAATGATCCAGTTTGTTTTATTTTCATGATCTGATCCGGATCAGATCACGCTGATAATAAAAAACGGCTAATGTCACTATATACATCATCAAATCTGAACTAGTCAGGAGCAAGGTATATAGAACAACAAGGTATGATATTCCGCGATTAATTTTTCGTTTATTCTGCGCATGTACGTCACTTGACAACAATTTTGACGTTTCTGTGAAAATATATTGAAATACAGGTAGTAGAAGAGATTCTTCTCTACCCGTATGGGGATTGCCATTGATGATTTGGAGTCGATGGCGGAGGATCGAGTGCTATGGAGGGTCCACTTGAGAAACCTAAACCCGCGACCCACTTAATGGATAAGCGGGATATTGAAAATGAATGAATGAATGAATGAAAGGTAGTTTTCTGTGCGCAAGTTTTATTTTTAATAACAAATAATGTTTTGCGTGCTGTTTTCAGTGTAATAAAATAGTAAACAAATAAATAAATTATTATCTGTTCCCTATGTTTTGTCGTCTGGTGACGTCACTTTGAAGAGAGAGATGCAAACAAACATGCGCAATACCATACCATGTATTTCTATATGCCTTGGTCAGGAGCTCCCGCACAATAGTCAGATCATTCTGCTCACGGAACCATGTCAATTTGTGTTGGGTACCCGGACACTGTAACATAACGAAAGGGCTGCCGTTCTTGCCCAAACGGACCACAAAATTGAACAATTGAGGGCATACGACCACTAATAGCCGTGGCAAAGAGAATTGCACATTATCGAGAAAATAGGGTAGACACAAGAATGTCATATATGCATATAAGTTGAACAGGGTCTCAGAGGCCTTGTGGCCTGAACTAGATAGAACAAAATCTGTAGATTTGTTAAAAATCAGCTGATCAAAGTTACAAATGGTACTTCCTTAAAAATTTGGAGGAAGTTGGCCTTTCAAACAAAATTGAAACCATTTATAGGAAAATGTTCACCAGGGATGGCGATTGGCTCAATAAGGTGTGTAGTCTACAGTTATGTATGAACTGACATCCTATTCAACCTAACCTAACCTTGAGATTCAGATAAGATCAGTTTCGTGATGGTTTACGTTTAATGAAAAACGTTAACGATCTGCTTATCTGGTTAGCTTGTTGACAGCATATTGTGAAAGTGTTCTTAGGATTAGGTTTGGATTAAAGAAATGGGAGTTGTAACGAAATGTCAAAGTTTATATTGCGTCAAGTTGGGGTATGTGGATCGCTACGCTCGCGGCAAGGACTCTAAACTCTAGTGTAATCATTTTCGGACATTATGCCGTACGTTTAGGATTAAACTTTTAGGATTACGTTATGTTGATTACGTATTCGTGTTCCGAACATTGGTAAACGTCAGTTCAGTACAAAATCTGTCAAAATTAACGTGGAAATAGCCACTTCGTTCGTAAAAAAATGTATTGTTTAGAATTTTTATTCATCGATCATCACGTTTGACAATGTCCGGTTTCACTGTGATCACTTACAAGTGGAATTTAAGCTTTAGGGGACTTGATTGCCGTGTAACTCAAGTTTGAAATAGAAATAAATTCGAGGGAAAATCGGTTGACTGTGAAACTAGCCATGTCTCAAATAAAAACCATTATCACGTAATATTTGAGAACGGTATCAAATTCACAATTGACTAATATACATACATACAAATATTATAACAATTTAGTCACCAGCCTAATGACATCTAAAATTAATCGAAAAGAATTCATGCAGAAAATATATGATTATAGTAGTCATGCGTGATTTGCTTTGACTGTAAACTTAATAAACAATTTTAAAATGTGCTACAAAAAACACCCTGCATGACACTGCTTTGGCCAGGGGGTAAAGGTGAAAGGTGAATGACTGAGTGGCAGCACGGGTTGTGTTATCAAAACTACAACACAACGATCACCACGAGTATCCTGATATTATAATACATGGCCATTGTAATTCTAATAAGAATTCAAAAAAGTCAAGGAAACCCTACCTACATTGGAAAACCAACAGAAGGAAAGGAAGGCAGATTCATAACAGAAACAACCCCTCCACATACTGAACTGTATGCTGCAGATGTTTTTACAAGCGTTAAATAATCCAACGAGCAGAAAAATGTTCACTGAAAAAGAAACAGTTCCAACTAAAACAGAAACCAAATTTGTTTCACAGATAGATGGCAGCAAAGCGTCAGCTTTACCACCGCAACCCCCTGTAGAAGAAAAAAAAAAGTTTACATAGGTACATTACATACATGCATGAAGGGAGGGCATATTAATATTAAGATATTTTCAAATACATATAGTATATCCACTTATTTAGGTTTAATTTAACAATCATAAGAGAATATTTTTATCAAGCAGAAACCTACCTAATTAGAAAACAAAAAAGTACTAGACAATGGAAAAATTCAATTGAGGAACCCCACTGCAAATGCGCTGAGAAACGAGCAAAACTATATATGCGCCAACTTAAACCCCAAATATAAACAATAACAATTATTGTTATCTATGATATATTTTCCAAAAATATGTCGGATTGATACCAGCATTGTGCTCGTATAAAGTTTGCATGGCACATCCTTCAAATGGCAAGGATGCCCCCACCAACCAACAGAAACGCTCTAATTAGAAGGTGAATTTTTCCATTGCCTGCCCCCTTAATCGTAATTAAATGCAATTGGAATCAGACGACATTCGGTTATCTAATAATGAAAAACTTGTGCTGCACATGTTGGAGCATAAATAGAAAACGATTTTTTGATGGAAAATCATTGAATGAATGTTTGGAAAATTAACATTGGCGTCGATTCCCACTTTTTAACACCGCTACGAACAAAAATAATTATTTTTTGAGAGCAAGCCCAGTTGGGATTTTCTGTCACGACTGCGTACGCACCTGCGTGTGATTTTTGATGATTTTTCACTGAATTACACTTTCAACAACACCATTGCACGATATTATTTCATTAATTAACGATTATTAACCGCGGTTTTTGGGAAATTCGACATTTTAAAGAGTTTTCTTTAAGCACGACTCCAAATACGCCACACTTGCTTTAGGGAGAAAATGCATTGGAACATTGTACTAGTGTTCAGTTTGCACATACACATTTAGTGTAGGTGATTGTAAACAACTCATATGTATACAACGCACACAGAGGCATAGTGTGTTGGTGGGATGGAGAATTTTCATGAGGTTCGGAAATTTTCAAAGATGGACGGCATTTGGGAGATATGTGGGATATTTTGTATGCTTTTTTTATCGTCAGGGTGAAAAACCCACCCCTTGTTAGTGGATCGATAACTGTGAGGTTTGACATTTGGTTAATCATCTAGTACAATACTAGAGAGCGTTTGGAAAAATGTACATCGAAGTGTTCAAAAACTCAATTCCCTTTACAGCGGATGTTTCATGATTTATTTTTGGGCTCCAGAAAACAATGCATTTAGGTCTATTCGGCAAAATCTTTTATCCATTTATTCTGTTATTCTGTTATGAATTTCCATACAAAAGTTGGAATGTCAAAAAAATTGTTATGATCTCTAGAATTGGTATTCTGCGTGCAAAAATCTTTTATGAATTCATAACACAATAACAGACAGAATTTTGCGACGTATCATAAAAGATTTTTACTAATTAGATAGTTTTGGATTGAAATGGATATCTACATATTAATTCGTTGTCATGCTTACAAAAGAAGACATGATAGGCGTATTTTTTTGAGAATCTATAGCTAGCTCACTTTTACTTTTACATGCAAAACTTTTATATGTACTCACTTTTAGTTTTACATGCAAAATTGTTATACTGACTTTTGGTGATACTCACTTCCCAAAAAAATACACCAAATGTAATAAATGTGTATAAACAAATGGGTAGGTAGGTATGTATTATTGAAAATAATTTAGAAATTTATATTGGTTGAAATTGGTTTAGACGAAAATACCGATCTAATGAACAAATTGGAACAATTTACACAAGACACTAATATAACCATTTCATTTCAAATTCAGGTAAATTGTACCTACTTACTTCTAATGATGTTATTACGATGTAAAGTTGGATATTTGTTTCAAGTTTGTAGTGACACTACATTTTTACGGATATGCTTAGGGTAAAAAATAAATTGTCGCAGAAGTAGAATCCATAGATACTGCTCCGGAAGTCATGACGCCAAATTCAAATTACTAAAATAATATTTGAACCGAAATTATGTGTTTTTTTTTTCACAATGAAAAATATTTCCTTTTTATAAATTGGTACTTCAAATTTTCTGCTTGACGTTTATTTGTTACGCAACTTTTTTAGCTGTTATTCAACTGACGAATTTTCGAATAAAGACGTGTAACAATGGTGACAACATTGACATACTATACACGGACTGCTAGCAGCCAATTTTTCGTTGAAGCAAACATAAGTATGTACTAGCTCTTTTGGTTCACGGCGGAGAGAAACGAAAACACTCAAATGTCATCGAGCAATTCGCGCTGTTTTGTTTGAGTGGAGTGTGCCATCTGTTAGAGAACGTGCGAAATAATTTAAATAAGTCATTATTTTGCGCAGTTGCAATGTTTTTACAATGGATGTCACTGAGTTATATGCAAAATATAGCAATGGCGAGCAGAGGTTTCATACTTTCGCCGCACTGAACCAAAAGGGCTAGTGCTTCATTTTTCCTCGCAGGTTTCTATGAAACTGACATTTGGGTGACAAGTTCGCCAATTTGGTAGTACGATAATTTATGAGAAAATTTATAATAATAATAATAGGTAGGTATTTTTGGATATTTTTTCTTGAGTTTGGCTGTTGTTTTACATTATCGAGTTCCTGGAGTAATGTGTTTGCAAGTTACATGTAGCCAACGTTCAGATGTGTTAGACAAATAGCGCACAAATTTGAAGTTCCATGTGCCACAGGAAATCTGAAATAAATCTGAGGTGGCCCGTGGCCGTAGAAAAATAATTTGACTATGTCGGATGTCGTATAGCTCGTTGAGTGTCTATAGTGTCTTCTATAGTGTTCTCTTTGGGCCAGTGCTTTGATCTACATTAATTCCTAGTTTAATATCTAATAAGATGCCACTTTCGGACGTGAAAGCGGAGCAGAAGTAGACAAACAATGGAGTTGTTCTATCCGAATATTCGCGTCGTTTTGGGTATCCCATATCCGTTCTTTTCTTATTGACAGCTTATATAGCCACTTGGTTTTGCACTCGTTAACCGCTAAACCCATTTTAACAGCTGCCGTTTCTATACTCGAATGCTAATGAATAGATCGCCAGCTTTTGTCCACCTACCCGATAGTAGAGTGCTGAATGAAGATTGGAATCTCAGGCTCAGCATCGTAAATCTTATGAATATGTAAGAATCTTTTAATTTAGTCCATGTGTTCATATTGAGGATACCCAACTAGTTTATTATTTTGAATAATAGTAGGTGTGTTTTTTACAAAATAAAACGACTATCGAGGCTTAGATCTTCTTCATAAAAGCTTGGCAGCACTCCTGTCACAGAAATTCGTAAAATGTCACTTACGATCAAAAAAAGGAAAAAATTCTGAAAAGTCACAAAGAAAAACAAATCCACAAACACTTTATACACGAATAAAAATAAAAATAAAATAGAAAATTCGGGGGAAAATAAAATTTCGGTAGTTTATAGGCATATTTTTGGCAAAATGCTTTGAAAAATTATTTTTAAATGAATTTTGTGATGTCGGATGTCATTTCTGACAGAATCGATAGCATTTTTCGATAACATTTTAAAGCAATGATATTTTGGTTGCACAGTTTTTATCGGGGTATGGGATAAGCCCCGATAATTATCCGGGTCAGAAGCGGCAAAATAGATACTAGCGGTAAATGGAAGCAAAAGGAAATATATGCTGTCCACAAGAAAGGACATTCAACAATGGACTGTTATAATTTTGAGGTAGTGAAAGACTCTGTCCACCTATGCTCTGCGGACAACTCCAGCAGTGACGTCAGCGCTGAGATCAAGCGAAGAATTGCTCTTGCCAATCGCTATTTCTACGGGGTTAGAAGGCAATTTAGTAGCTGGGACATTATAGAGCGTATGGACATAAATGCTGCGGAGAATCTTCAACTCTTCTCCAGAGGGACAACGAGGTATAGAGGAAGACCTTACCTAAGGTGGCGTGCGCAGTTGGAAGGGGACCTCAACCAACATGGCGTTCGCAACTTGAGGCAGCTGGCGTTGGATCAAGCTGGCTGGAGAGGCATGTTGGTTGAGGTCCATCAGGTCCGCCGCGGACTGTAGCGCCATCAAAAGTGAAATGAAATGAATAAAATAATCATCAAACAAATAATCAAAATGTGTTACTCACAACATTCGAGGTATGTATAATTATTTTAAGAATAGCAGATCCATCCAGCTTCGACTAGGGAGGGAAATAGTCCAACGGTAGCGCCGTTTAGCAGATGAAATCCGGTTGGAAACGCTCAAGAGCGATCTTCAAGAGGAAGATCCAGCGAATTACATATCGTTTGACAAACCATATTAGGTAAATACTACTTGAAATATAGGGATTCATTCATTTGCCGTTCCTCCTTCTTACAATTTACATTCGATTAAAACCAATGTGGAACGCGGTGTCTCTTATCTCTTATCGTATATATTCCCATTTACTTAATGTCAACGGTGTGTGTTTTACACTATATTATATCTAAGTGTTAGTCATAACCTCTTTACCGCATGTCAATTGTAGCCCCCTTTGAAAAAAAAAATTAATAAAAAGTTAGCTCCATTTATAGAATATGGCCGGGACCACACAGCACACATGCCTTTCCATTGGTTTGTTTGACGTGGACCCTATGGCGCTTTAGTGCGCACTGGGTTAAGCCCTGTCGCGTTCGATCGATATAGCAATAGCACTACGCTGAGCAGGCACTGAGTTCGCATTGACAATGAAAACCTGTGTTCGAGGTGAGCACTGAGGCGCCCTAGTTGAGCACTAAGCTAACCCTAGGCCTAGGTTAGGTATTCAGGACTAGGCAGGAGTTCAGTGCTGAATTTTGCTGTCAATCGTAGCTGTTATTTCGGTGAAATCATATTTTTGTGAATTATTGTCTTGTGCTGCTCTCTAGTTAATGTTAAAAGAAATGTGTTTTTTCAACATTAAAATCATTAATTAAACAAATTTAATGTTATATTGCTGGAGTTAAATCTGTATATGTACTTATTAATCAATTTTTCAGTGACTGGTCTTGGGGTTACATTTCGTGTTCGACTTTCGACATGAAACTAAATTTCTGAGATTTTCTTGTTTTTTTTTTGGTAGCAACGAAAATTCACTGACACTTCCCAGTGCGCACCGCGGCGAACGGACCTCATGAAAGTCGTGAGCGAAACAGGTCGGTTTTGACTGTTTAGAAAAGAGACGGAATTTTCGTTGTAATTTCTTTTCGCAACTAACCTAAAAATCGACCCGTCTCGCCCGACATGACTTTCAAGGACCGGGCATCTGAATAATACTTTTGAGTCTCCCCCGAAAAGCCTTTGCTAAGGTGTTGGAAACTCATTGTCGAAATGAGATTCTTTCGTTGTACTGCTGGACATAGGTCTGACTTGTCTCCTCTATCCGTATGAAGATTTCTTCGGAGGACTTGGAGTCGGTGGCGGTAAATCGAAATCTAGGTTATGGAGAAAATTCGAAAATTATCGAATAATGGTATTAATTAATCTAACTTCAAAGATATTGTTATAGAATAAAACGTTTGAGTATCAATGATAAAATTGTTTTAGAATTTTGGGAAAGGTAGAAAGGTATAGGTGGGTGGTTGGATGTGTATGAATAGGGCAGGCGCTGATCGGCATCAACCTGGCGGTGCCCAGCTGTTGTAACTCTTCGTACACATCAATTGTGCTTATTATGTGCGGTTCCCGCATCTCGATATTCATAAAGACACTTGGAGATCTCCCGATCAGTCAACCGTCAACCCGATTGACCTCATTGCGATCGACGCAAGGCACTCCTCCAGTATTATGGATGTCCGAACGTTCCGAGGGGTCAACATTGACTCGGACCGAACCTTGTTGTAGCCAAGGTACACAAGAGACGCCGCCTCTGATGTGCTTGGTTTCACTCGACCACCACAACGAAACCCCTGGTTCGACGACGAGTGCCGGCAAGCACATGCAGCGAAACAAGAGGCATACAAAGCGGCGCTGCAGAGATGGACTAGAGCTGCTCGTGAGCTCTACGTGCAAAAAAGAAGAGACGAACACCGGCTTCTCAGGAGAAAAAAAGAAAAAGCACGAGAAGCGCCCGATCGAGGAAATAGAGAGATGCTACAGCAGGAATGAGGTTCGGAAGATTTACCAAAGGGCAAAAAGAACCTGCCAAGCCCGAACCGAAGCCTGCAATGGCGAACAAGGGAACATCATAGTAGAATCACAGTCGATGCTGAGGATATGGAAGAACTACTTCTGCAGACTGTTTAACGGCGATGACGAACTAAATCCCGCTTTCAGGCAGAATGAACCATTCACACTGGACGATGAAGACCAACAATTCCGTCCACCCGACCTGGATGAAGTGAAGATAATCATATATGTAAGCTGTAAAACCGCTGGAGCAGATTACCTATCCGCCGAGCTATTTAAATCGGCAGGGGATGACTTGGCTAGGAGCATGCACCATCTCATCTGTAAAATATGGTCGGAAGAAAGTATGCCCGATGAATGGAACCTCAGCATTGTCTGCCCGATCCTCAAGAAAGGAGACACTCTGAACTGCGCCAACTACAGAGGTATTAGTCTTCTTAACATCGCCTAAAAGATCTTATCTGCCGTGCTGTGTGAACGCATGAAGCCTTTCGCCAACAACCTGATTGGTGCCTATCAGTGTGGGTTCAGGCCAGGAAAGTCTACCATCGACCAAATATTCACACTGCAGCAGATCTAGGAGAAAACCCAGGAAGTCCAAATCGATACCCACCACCATATCATCGATTTTAAGGCCGCTAGTTTTGACATCCCTGCCAAACTCGTCCGTTTTGTGCAAGATGACAATGGAGAATGCACGCTGCTGCCTCAAGGTCGGTAAAGAAATCACCGAGACCTTCATGTGCCTTCTTCAACATCGTTCTTGAAAGAATAGTGCAAAACTCAAACGCTAACCCCAGAGGCACTATTTTTCAAAAGTCCGTCCATCTACTCGCCTACGCCGACGACATCGACATAATCGGGAGAACGCAGCGTGATGTCATTGGCGAATTCGTGAGCATTGAGACGGAGACGGCGAAGATGGGTTTGGCGGTCAATGAGGGCAAGACAAAGTATATGCTGTCATCAAGAAAGGACACCCAACACCGACGTCTTGGACGGAATGTCACTATAGGTAAATATAACGTTGAGGTGGTTAACGACTTTGTCTACCTATGCTCCGCTATGACAATGACACCAGCGCTGAGATTAAACGAAGAATAACTCTTGCCAATCGCTGTTTCTTTGGGCTAAGAAAGCAACTGAGCAGCAAAGCCGTCTCTCGAATAACTAAAGTGACCCTTTATAAGACCTTATTCATCCCAGTCCTACTTTATGGTGCAGAGGTATGGACTCTATCAAAAGCGGATGAGCTTACTCTTGGTTGCTTCGAGAGGAAAATTCTTCGAGTAATTTTCGGTCCCGTCTGCATAGACATAGAAGAGGAGATACAATGACGAACTATACTGGCTGTACAGCGACATTGACCTAGTCAGAAGAGTGAAGGTCTAACGACTGCGGTGGCTGGGTCATGTAGAGCGAATGGACGTGAATGATCCGGCCCGGAAGATCTACGAATCCTCACCCGAGGGACGGCGCAGTAGAGGAAGACCTCGACTAAGGTGGCGCACGCAACTTAGCGTGCGAAACTGGGGACAGCTGGCCAAAGATCGTGCTGGCTTGAGACGCTTGTTGGTTGAGGCCCAGGTCCACCCCGGACTGTAGCGCCACCTTAAGTAAGTAAGTAAGAATAAAAATCGACTGGCCGGCCGGTTATAACGAAATATCGATTTTTAACGAGCAAATCTCGTTGTTCCGGCGGAGATGCATACAAATTAACCAGATCGAATATCGCTTGTAACCAAACTGGTTATAAGGAAACGCATACCGAACATTTTTATTTGACTTGAGTTATGATCGCCTTTGAAAAACACTTTAAAAAAAATCTTTCAAGTGCGATGCAATTCGTGATAGAAGTGCTGCAAGTATCGGGCATTTTACTTTTAAGGCCGTATGTCAATTGGGCTAAATAATTATCCTCGGATACTTTTCTGACTTTTTATGAAAGTGTGGAAAAAAAAAGTTCACCAAACTCCAATCTTAGAAGAAGGATTTATAGGATTGAAATTCAGTGTTTTATTTCCTCTTCAACATTCTAGCAAAACTGGAGCAAAAGAAAATGTCAAAAAATTAGCCTACAGGATAATTTCCCGGAGCTGGATAATTTTTTGACAGCTGAAAAATTCGCTGCCCACCAAGATAGTGTCAGAAATTTATCCGAGGATAATAGTGCTCGTTGTTATGAATAGTCACATCATTTCGAATCTAGATATTATTTAGCCTTAGGATTGCAAGTGCCCGTATCTCTGGAGTTTTCTTCCTATAACGACGAACTCTGCACGCGTTTAAAACCGAAGATAAATCCAATATCCAATACGGTATCCATTTCCTTTCGTTATTTCCGCTGTATTTCATTTGGTCCTTCAATAATGTGAGATATACTTGTTAACATTAGTTCACTTTAATTATTTAGTAAAATAAAAAAAAACATGTATTTGCTGTTTAACACGAACAAGGAAGCCCTTCACTAGGCAGCTAACAATCAAAATTCAGTTAGATTGCCAAATGATGGACCGGCTTGTAAACTGTTGGAATTACTCCTATAGACACTTTTAAACTTTTCACTTTATAACCGGAACTTTTTTTCGAAACATAGCGCACAAAACGAAAGACAGTAGATGACTGATGAAATACCGAATTCACGCGAGTCCTTTAATAGTTGGCAAATTATAAAATGTCGTTTAGCTTGTTGTTTTTTTTTTTTTCGTTTCCGATAAGAAACATCTTTTTATGTACAGTGTATGCACATTTTCGAACACATTATGCTCCGCCCACCCCTTTTGTGGTTTAGCAGGCTTGTCCATTGAAACTTATCAGCTTAACTCACAATCACAACTGTTGGTATTTATTTTTACAGAATTCTTATACCTATACATACATAGTTTGCTATTTTTTTTTTTGTTCATGTACTGTAAGTACTGTGAGCAGATAAGTTAGGGAATATATTCTAGTATGTATTTTGATATAAAATTGTTAAAACGGTTATTTTCTGACTAATTATATGTATTCCTTGCATACCAGAAAAGACATTGAAAATAATTCATAGAATGCATTTTATATATTTATCTTCGCATATGTGATATGCCTGTTCGAGTTACATAAGTTGCATAAAATACAATTTTTTGTAGATACATATATGTAAAGTTAACTAAGTTGCGTCGGTATAACAGCAATGATTATATTCACAAAGATAGATACCGGAAATGCTTCGCATTCCTCTTTTACTGATAGAAACAGTATCAGCTTAATCCTTTAGCATTTTCTGAATTAAGTCATTTCGTTAGTGAAGGAACCTATAGGATGAAGTAGTTTCATCAGCCTTGGAGACGAAGAGTCGTACGATTATGCATGTATGAAAGCCAATCACCAAAGGAAGTCCTTTCAAGGGATCCCGGAAACCAAGTACAGAATCAGATCCTTCTTCCAAAGCTGGTCGAGCCAGCTCATTAGAGATGTTATGAATTTTAATATACGTCCGGAACCCAGACGTGGATTCATTATCCTGCCCTCTTTAAGCCTTTAAGCCTAGCTGTCATAAAAATACGTTCATTCTATTTTATTCATTAATTTTCAATGGTCCGCTTGTCCATTAAGTAGGTAGGTCGCGGGTGTAGGGTAGGTTGCTCAAGTGGACCCTCCATAGCTCTCTATTCTCCGCCATCGACTCTAAATCATCAAGGGCAATACCCATACGAGTATAGGAGAGATTATGCACTTGATCTAACCATCTCAACCTTTGTCTACCTAGAGGACGTCTGCCTGATGGTACGGATTCCATCGCACGTCGTGGGATCCTGGTTTGGAACATGCGTTTAAAATGACCAAACCACCGAATCATGGACCGCTCCGTCCGGAGAAGTTGCTGCTCGACATTGAGTTCCTTATGTATTCTGCTATTTCTAATGCGATCTTTACCGGTCACACCAGCAATACAACAGAGAAATCTCAATTTCGGCAACTTATTTTCGCGATCTTATTCTTTTGGTCATTATCATTACCCAAACCTCATGACCATAGATAAGAGTTGGAACCAACACCGAATTAAAGACTGACAACTTAATTTTGACACCAAGTTTAGTCCTCCTAATAGCAGAATGCCCAAGCTGTCTCAAAATTAACCCAGCCTGACCAATCCTACAGGAAAACTCGGCATTGCTCCTTCCATCACTATAGTGAATAAGACCCCGAGATACTAAAACTTCTTCACCTGTTTCAATGGGACTCCACTAATATGCAAATTGCATTGAACAGGCGTTCTGGAGACGACCATCACTTCAGATTTGTTCACATTTACCTTCATCTCAGCTTCAACACAAACGGCTACAAACCGATCGAGTGCGCGCTGAAGTTCAGTCTGAGAGGATCCAAGGATGACCAAGTCATCAGCGAAGAGCAGATAACATATCCTTAGATCTCCCAATTCGAAACGTTCTTCACCAAGACTGCGCTGTGACATTCAGTCCATATAAGTAATGAAAAGGAGAGGAGACGGGACGCACCCCTGGTGAAGTCCAACGCCCACGGTGAAAGATATTGATTTAACGCCGTTTACCCGAACACAGCTTTTACAGTTTGTGTAGAGAGATTGAATGGCTCTCAAGAGAGAACCGTCAACTCCATACTCCTGTAATACACTCCAGAGTTTACCTCGCTAGGGACTCGGTCATATCCTTTCTCCAAAGCTACGAAGCATGCGTAAACAGGTGTAGCATACTCCCAAGCCTTCTCTAGTACCATTCTGAGAGTGAATAACTGGTCGGTCGTGCTTCTGCCGGGACGAAAACCGCACTGCTCATCTCCTAATCGTGCCTCACTACAGCTCTGCAACGCGTTTCCAGCACCTTGGCAAAGACTTTTCCGGGGAGACTTAAAAGTGATATACCCCTGTAATTGGAGCAATCCCTTTTATCCCCTTTCTTGAAAAGGGGCACAATCACCCCAATCTGCTAATCGCTGGGTGTTTCGCCGCATTCCCAGGCCACTTTAATGACACGAGAGAGCCATTTGACTCCCTCTCCACCTAAGGCCTTTAGCATTTCTGGCCGGATTTCATCCACTCCGGCAAATTTGCCAGCTTTTAGCGATTTGATCGCAAAAGTGACTTCCTCTACCGTGGGACTATTTTCCGCCCTGCTTAAGGCGATGGATGTGTCATCCTCAATGCCCTGGATTGGATTGAGTAATTCGGAAAAGTGCTCGCTCCATCTGCGCAAGATGTCCTTCTCATAGAAACAAGTGTACCGTCTTTGGATTTGACTCCTTCGATAATGTTCCACTTCCTTTCTCTAAGACAACGGATGGTCTGCCGGAACACCTTACTTGTAGATCTGTGGTCACGGTCTAATTTCTCGCCGAACTCCTTCCAAGATTGTTCTTTGGCTGCTTTAACAGCCAACTTGTAAGTTCTTTGCGCTTCAATGTACCGGTTTCGAGAAGGTGAGTCTCCCAAGTGAATCCACACTTTGAAAGGCTTTTCCTTCTCTCTGATGGCTTCTTGAATTCCGGGCGTTTTTAACCACGCAGTTCTTTTCTCAGCACCAGCCGCCACATCGAGCCGCTTCACTCCGCAAACATGTCCTGCAGAGGCAATGACTGCTGTTGAAAACAACTGCCATTCTTCCTCTACATTCAATGGAACATTATGGAATTTGTTCAAACCTTTCAGATATCTGCCGTGCAAATTCCTCCCGTATCGTTCTGCAGCCCCTCCCACCGTATGCGCGTAACCATCCTTGGTTTACGCTTTGGCAGGATAGGTATTTGATCGTTGAGATACAATTTGCACAGCACCAGGTGGTGATCAATTGACAGTTCAGCCCCTCTCAACACACGAACATCACAAACCATCCATGTGTATTTATGGATATCTTTGTGCGGAAAGAAAGTGTTCATAATGGACATTCCTTTTGAACAACAAAAGTCCAACAACTTCTCTCCGTTCGCGTTCTGATCAGGGTCACCGTGTTTCCCAAACGTTTGGCGCTTACAGTGCGGTATGAACCACAGCCTCAACCAACAAGCCCCTCCAGCCAGCTCGGTCCCTAGCCGCCTTCAGTTGAGCACACCAAGTCGGTTGAGGTCGCCCTTCAATTGTGCACGCCACTTAAGGTTGGGTCTTTCTCTGCTACGTTGTCCTATAGGGTGGACTCAAAGACTCGTCGGACTGGTGCGTTGCTGTCCATAGGCTTCACGTGTCCCAGCCGTCTCAGCCGTTGTATCTAGAGCTTTTTGATCAGGTCAACGTCGCGACCATAAAGCTCGTCGTTAAATCTTCTTATCCACACAATCCATCGATACAAACTTGACCGAATATCGCACGAAAAATCTTTCTGCTTCTGCACCATACAGCAGAACCGGAATTGTTAGGGTCTTATATAATATCTCCTTGATCTCCTTGGTTCTATGAGAGAGGACTTCACTTTTTAGATGCCTTCTTAGACCGAAGAAACAGCGTTTGGCAAGAGTGATTCTTTGTTTGATCTCTGCGCTGATGTCGTTAGACAAAGTCCTTAACTACTTCGAAGTTGTATCTGTCGTGACGTTTTGTCTGAGTAGTCGACGCTAAGATCCCTTTATCGTTGACAACATATGTACTTCGTTTTGTCCACAGGCAGACCCATCTTCGCCGCCTCTGTTTCAATACTTGCAAACGCGCCACTGAAAGCTAGCCGCGATCTTCGGATAATGTCAATATCGTCAGCATATGCAAGCAGTTAAACAGACTTCTGAAAAATGTTACTTTTATGTTGGCTTGTGACTTCCGTACAATTGCTTCAAGGATGCTGTTAAAGAAATTGCACGATAGCGCATCGCCTTGTCTAAAACATTTTTCGACATAAAAGGGTTCGGTGATGTTTTTTTTACCGATTTCGACGGAGCAGCGAGATTTCTCCATCGTCATCCTGCACTGCATAGGCGAACGAGTTTGGCAGGAATGCCAAAACATGACAATGCTTTGTATATAGCTCGTTCCTAAACGCTATCATAAGCGACTTTAAAGTCGATGAAATTCCTGGGCTTTTTCTAAGACCTGTCGGAGTGTGAAAATTTGGTCCATGGTAGACTTTCCTAACCGAAAACCGCACTGATATGGGCCGATCAGGTTGTTAGCGAAAGGTTTTAGGCGCTCGCACAATACCGCCGAGAAGATCTTATATGCGACATTCGGGAGACTTGAATGTCACCTATAATTATAATACACGCATGTAAAGGGTGTTTTTTTTAGAAGTATACAACTTTGAATAAAACGAAGATGATTTTTTTAAATTGACATGAAATTTACTTTATTTGAAAGATAATCTTTTGGCTTTATAATTTAAATATGATTGCTGGCATATGACCGCCACGGCTGGCTCGGACGTAATCTAATCTGGAGGCTGTGTGACATGTTGCGCCGTCTTGTTGAAACCACAGCTCCTTCATATCATGGTTGTTCAATTGATGAACGAAAAAGTCAGTAATCATGGCTCTATAGCTCTATAGGTCACCATTGACTGTAACGTTCTGATCAGCATCGTTTTTGAAAGAAGTACGGACCAATTATTCAACCAACCCATAAAGCACACCAAACAGTCAGTTTTTGTGGATGTAACGGTGTCTCAACATACACTTGAGGATTATCATCACTCCAAATACGGCAGTTTTGTTTATTGACGTATTCATTCAACTAAAAGTGAGCAAAAGTAAAATGGACGTAGTGCGCGGTACATATACATATTTCGAACAGAACCATGATTTTTAAAATAAATTTGCTCAATTCGGAAGCGTTGTTCAGGCGACAGTCTATTTATGTTGAAATGCCAAACCAAAATAACAAATCACTTAACAGCTGACAAAATGGGCACCAGTTAAAACAGTGTAGCCAACTTAAAGTTCTATACCTCTAAAAAAAAACACCCTTTACTTACAATAGCGCGTTTCTTTTCATTTTGCCAAAATACGTCCCTTAGGCCTTCTGTCCACGTAGCAGCACTTCATACACACGCTTTCGTCATTTACATCTTGTTGTACGCTTGCTTGCAGCTTCCATATAAACAAACGAACCACTGTCCACGAAGCGGCAATGCAAGCTGCAAATGGCGACAAGCGTATTTTGCAGCTCCGTGGACAAAGCTTCGTTTGTTTATATGTCAGCCGCAAGCAAGCGTACACCATGATGCAAATGACGAAAGCGTGCGTATGAAGTGCAGCTACTTGGACAGTAGGCCTTAGCTATATACGTCCAATTTTTATTTTCCGGAACAACGTTTGGGCTTTTTGGCAGGCTGTGTATTTTCCTTCCATTTTGCACATTTATTTTCTTTTGTTATTACATCACTGAAAGTAACAAAAAGGATGTCTTTTCCTCTCTGATTTTAGTTAAAATAAATGGGGCAATGGTGTTCCAACACTAAACCCCAAAAGTTTGGTCTGGTACACGGACGGATCGAAAATGGAATCTGGAGTTGGTGCTGGTGTCTCTGGACCCAATACCAAAGTCTCAATACCTATGGGAATGTGTCCCACGGTTTTTCAGGCTGAAGTCCATGCCATTGAGGTCTGCGCCGTTTTAATTTCCAGTAAGGGAATTAAAGGCGCCACAATACAAATCTTTTCAGATAGTCAAGCGGCTTTACAAGCTCTTTCGTCCAACACGATGGACTCAAAAACAGTCAAGTGCTGCTACGATGCCTTGCAAGTCCTATCCAAACACAACAAGGTTAAACTTGGTTGGGTACCTGGTCATCAAGGCATTGAGGGCAACGAATCGGCGGACCAATTAGCTAGGGCTGGTTCTGAATCCGCGTTCTGTGGACCAGAACCTAATTGCAGAGTCAATTGGGCTACTGCCTTAGGTCTATTTAACAATTGGGAGACATAAACTTTGTCTAAACCACTGCGGGAAAATGTTCCGGGCTTAAGACAATCCAAAAGTTTAATTAAACCTTACTCCTATAAGGAAATCCTCAACCTAAATAAGGATAATATCAGAAGGCTGGTGGGCTTTCTCACAGGCCATTGGGGCTTGAGATATCATCTTAACAAAATGAATTTGTGTCCGGATATAATGTAGGTTGTGTCTTGAGGATGTAGAATCCTCCGAACACATTCTCTGTGATTGCCCGGCACTTCATTGGTTAAGAAAACGTATCTTCAACAAGGAGATACTTTTACCAGCAGAGCTCAGGAACTCCACTACTAATAAGGACATAGTGGCCTTCACTAGGAAAGTCACACGTCTCTTAGAATAACCTTATCCCTTCCGATACAATAGATCTTTTAGGTCGCAGTGTCAGCCAAATGGGCAGGGAATTAAAAAAAAAAAAAAAGTTAAAATATGTTTTTTTTTTGTTTTGTCATCTTCACCTGTTAAACACTTGTCACTTGTCAAGGAAATTTAATTCTTTTGACAAGTGCAACGGTTTACGTTCTGTTACAGAATTAATTTGTACTTGTCGGACAAGGATAGTGAATTAGACAAGTGAATTCAATGTTGTGTTATTATAGGCCCCTGGCCTCCGATTCAGAGTGGCATCGCGTGCTCTTCTATGACGAAAAAAAATGTTAATGAGAAGGCCCCGGTGGCTATAGTTCTTATTAGCTTAGAGCTTGATTTCGCTAATTTAAAAATGTTAAAAAATGTTTTTTTTAACCTAAAATACTTCAATTATCGTAAATTTAAGTGGTAAAAGAGTCAGAATTCTCTAAAATGTGTTTTCTATTCAAAGTGATACAAACTTAGAACCTAATATTTTGCCGGTTTAACAATTTTTAGTTAACCCTTAAATCTTTAGTTTTAAAATGTACTTCTGGTCAAATTGCAACAATTAAATGAACCTAAATTAAAAAACAAAAATTAAACCTCTAGCCTGCTTGATTTGGAAGCACAGACCTACGGGGTGTACTATTCCAGGTGGCGGCTGGCGAGCTCTGTACTTATTCTTACAAAACACCATACCTACCTATAAAGAAACTTATTTGGATACAAAGTCGGCACCTCACTAAAATATTGATGAGGGGTAGTGTAGGGTTGCTTCCATTTTTAATTACAGTTCATTATAATAATGCTATCCACATAACAATAATAATTACACACAACCGTTTCTATCTATGTCCAATATGTTGTTCCGTTTGTAGGTCACGTGCACTATATACTATATTATTGAACTTGTGTATACACTTATGCATGTTTATATATTAAAAAACATCATAACCAGGCAATAAAATTAAGATTACCCATATATTCGAAGCGATTATTCAATAAGAATACCGAATTCAAAATTAAAGGAAACTCTAGAGTCATGCATACAATTAGTGTTAGTTCAAGTCCTAAATAATATCTATGCTTGCGACAGACGGCAGTAGGTACCTATGTTTATTTTGACTCAATAAAAAAAAGTTTAAAATTGATTTTGTTTCCACTGAAATACACAACAACACAGCCATTAATTGTAGGAAACGGAAATTCATTATTAATTTATGTAACACTTTTGAACCGTTTTCACTAAAAATTTACTATAGTATCTAAACAATATTATAATTAAAATTTCAAGAAATATTTCCTTGTTTCTTAAAAGCACCGCTGCCTCAGACCAAAATAATAATAATAAAGAAAACAATATACCTACAACACAAGTTCGTAGTAATCGTAGCACACGAGGACATCATTCTCGTAAGGAACAGTGCGCATAATCCCTTAAAAAAGGTAAACATAGAGTACATAACAAGAGGCAAAAAAGTTCCGTATTGCAAAGTTATACGAGTACATAAGACCATACCTAGCAATATTTGATTGTTCAGCCTTTGGTTGGACACAATTATGTGCATCGAACTAGCATTATATTTCGAACATGTTTAGGTTGTTTCGAACCAGTGACGGAGCTACAGGAACCCCCTAGGGCTTTGGGGGGACATTGACCAATCCTAAAACTATAGAACCTTGAGAAATTATCCCATATATCCACGGGAGCATCATCACTAAGAACCACGTTGTTAATGCTTAGTCCTTGTTGGACTGGTCAGCGATGCTTTTATATTCTCCCCTTTTCATTATTTATGGACTGAATGTAGGTACCAGCGCCAGCCATTTTTCAGGCAGAGCTCCATGCCATCAAAGAATGCGCAAACACCATCTTAAACTCAGGTATTAAGGGCGCTAACATCCACATATTCACGGATAGTCAATCGGCTATAAAAGCCCTTAGCTCATATATTATTGACTCCATATCAGTGCTTCACTGCTTCAACACCCTCCAGACACTCAGTACCAGAAACAAAATCAGGTTATGTTGGGTTCCTGGCCATGAGGGTATTGTAGGAAATGAAAATGCTGATGAAGCCAGAAAGGGCTCGGTATCCCCTTTTATAGGATCAGAACCGTTTTGTTCAATCTCTATGCCCAGTTGCACAGTCAGAGTTTAAACTGAAGTTTAACTAAACCTGACCGAGAGTTTAAACTTTTGGTTTAACTCGTTCAGTTTCACAGTACAAAATAATCTGCCAGTTAACTAAACACAGTTGTGGAAGCGTAGAACAATTTCCCTTTAAGGGGATATTTTTTTTACCAGCGCACTTTTGACCAAGTAAATGGTTATTGCTTTTCTCTACTTTATCCATTTTACCATTTGTAAATAAAAGAAAATGTGTGCAATATTATTACATTGTGTATTTTGGTATTAACGAAGTGAATTGATTTATTTTCGACACATGTTTGAACTGTCATCTACTTTCACCAAGTAATTATTGCAGTAATTATTATTATTTTTTTTTTTTTTTCAATAATAATATCTAGTTGTTGAAATGTATGTGGCATTCAGACGGATGCGATCACAGGTACTGCTTCTTGCAACTCGCTGGGTTTTTACCACATCCAATCACCCGTCGCCAGTAAAATATTGAAAGGATTTTACGATCTAATTAGGGTAATTATGTCTGGTAATCAGGGTTGCCAGAACTTTGTTTGCTTTAAGCGCCCAAACCTTAAAAAAATGTAGCCCAATATCGTTGCCGGGAAAGAAGCCCAAAAATCGTTGAAAATAATTCGGTTCTTGTATTTTATAATAAAAAAGGTACACAATCATGTGACTGAAAAAAAATATTGTGTTCAAATTATTTTGAAACACTCGATGATGAACATTTCAGAATTCGATTCTGGCTTACCAAAACGGCCGAGAACGCGCCTGTGTATTCATTTTTTTCCTAAATCTTCCTACCACGAAGGGGCGGTCATCTTGCCGTTGCGTCCTTTTCTGATGGACGTTGTTGGTGTGGACCCTTAAGTTCTTATGATTTAACAGGCTATGCTGTCGGCGGCTTTAGTCGCCAGTAGGGTCACCTATAACAGACAGGTTGTTTTGATGGACAACGAACTAAGAACTGCCTAAAAACTTAATTAGAGTGCTCGATAAGCCGGGAGAGCGTATCTACTTCCCCCTTCTTTTTCTACTCCTACCCACAAGTCTTCTAACTACTCTTATCCTTTACCCCTTTCCCCTGTGCTGGACGAAGGTGTCATACGACACGTACCGATAGTCAGCCTAGGTGGGGCCCAGTTTAAAAAATAGCTCAGCCGAAAACCGAGTATCCGCGGATACCTGCTCATGTTCCTCTGTTAAAAATATTTATTTTTTATTTTTGCTGCTTCAATTTTTTCTTTCGATAATCAATCAAAGGTCTTTTTTCTCTTGGCTTTCCGAACACAACAAAAAAATATTAGAAAACACGAAATAAACAAAGGCTACAAATTTGTATATGAATCGAAACAAACTTGGTGGCTGATAAATTTTTCCGCAAGTTAGTTCATCAGAAACTTTGACGATGAAACGGAAAAAAAATATCAGCAGCTTTTATCTGGTGGATAGCGTAATTTGTCGGCTAACTATCCGAAACTTTATCCGGAACCTTTGAAACATTTATTGCTTTCTTGAGTTATAAAGTATTCACTGTCAATGTTGGTATAAAATAATTATTACAACAGACATTTTTAACAGTCGAATTGATGTGTATGCGCATCAAAGCATCGAGAGATTTTTTATTTCATTTAATTCATAAATGAAAACGCTCGTTCTACTACAGCAATGCGTATTGGAAGTGTTGGCATTTGGGCAAAAAAAACGCAACTCCTTAAAAATTGCTTCATTTGGGTCCATTTCTTACGTTTAATAACACGATACTCGGACCAAAATTCCGAATTTGTCTTAAAATTTAATAATTTTCAGGAGTTAGCTTTTTTAGTTTTGTGAAAGAATAAAACAAACAAAATTAAGACAAAATTTGTAAAACGATATATAGCCCAAAATTGTGTTGGGCGCTCATGGAAGAAATTTCTATCGTTTTTTAAGGAAAAAGATAGCCCAAAATACGACAAAGCGCCCAATCTGGCAACCGTGCTGGTAATAGGTAGGCGCAAAGTTTTTTGCTGGTGTTTCTACGAAAATCTGCGCTATCTTGTTCTGGTTTTACTTTTTTTTAAACAAAAATGTAGGTAATCTAGATCTGTATACAAAAATGGTATGAACTCCGAAACCTTTGAACTGAACAGGCATTGTCCCGAGAAGTGTATTCAAAATCGGACAAACAAATTGCATTGTAAAAAGAATAGAGTGGGTAGTGTCTTGTTTCAGCCAAAACAAAATATGAAAGATTTGAGTATGTATAGATATATTTTGTTCGCCAAGAATCTAAAGAAATCACTAGTAACATTACAAAAAAATAATTGTCATTTCCATTCACGAAAATAATTAATTTGTATTGAAAAAACCTCAATACAATTTACGCTTGTCTACATTATGTTTGGCGTTTTCCTTGAAAAGTACATATATTGTTTGAAAATCTATTAAAATTTTCTGATGACATTTTTTAACAGTGGGTTTACCGCAGTAATGCTGAAACTAATCATAGCTCTACTTTTCACTCATATAAATTCAAGAAGTGCAGCACCCAAACAATTTCTCATTTCTGTTCTCTCTCTCTCTATCTCTCTGTATGAAATAGCAGCAGTCAAAATAAACCTCAAAATGCGAAACGAAAGTTTAAACGGCAGAATGCAGGCGTTTAACTTAAACCGAGAGTTGAACTCCACTTTGGGTTTAAACGAAAACAGTGAAACCGAAAATTTGTTGAACGAAGGTTTAAACCAAAACCAGAGTTTAAACTCTAATGCCCAGTTGTACAGTCAGAGTTTAAACCGAAGTTTAACTAAACCTGACCGAGAGTTTAAACTTTTGGTTTAACTCGTTCAGTTTCACAGTACAAAATAATCTGACAGTTAACTAAACGCAGTTGTGGAAGCGCAGAACAATTTCCCTTAAGGGGATATTTTTCTACCAGCGCACTTTTGACCAAGTAAATGGTTATTGCTTTTCTCTACTTTATCTATTTTACCATTTGTAAATAAAAGAAAATGTGTGCAATATTATTACATTGTGTATTTTGGTATTAACGAAGTGAATTGATTTATTTTCGACACATGTTTGAACTGTCATCTACTTTCACCAATTAATTATTGCAGTAATTATTATTTCTTTTTTTTTTCAATAATAATACATATCTAGTTGTTGAAATGTATGTGGCATTCAGACGGATGCGATCACAGGTACTGCTTCTTTGTAACTCGCTGGGTTTTTACCACATCCAATCACCCGTCGCCAGTAAAATATTGAAAGCATTTTATGAGCCTCTAATTAGGGTCATTGTCTGGTAATAGGTAGGCGCAAAGTTTTTTGCTGGTGTTTCTACGAAAATCTGCGCTATCTTGTTCTGGTTTTACTTTTTTTTTTAAACAAAAAATGTAGGTAATCCAGATCTGTATACAAAAATGGTATGAACTCCGAAACCTTTGAACTGAACAGGCATTGTCCCGAGAAGTGTGTTCAAAATCGGACAAACAAATTGCATTGTAAAAAGAATAGAGTGGGTAGTGTCTTGTTTCAGCCAAAACAAAATGTGAAAGATTTTTGTATGTATAGAAATATATTTTGTTCGCGAAGAATCTAAAGAAATCACTAGTACATTACAAAAAAATAATCGTCATTTCCACACACGAAAAGAAATAATTTGTATTGAAAAAACCTCAATACAATTTACGCTTGTCTACATTATGTTTGGGCTAAGATCTACCTGATGTTCACTTGGAAAAATGCGTGAAAAGTACATTATATTGGTTGAAAATCTATTGAAATTTTCTGATGACAGTGGGTTTACCGCAGTAATGCTGGAACTAATCATAGCTCTACTTTTCACTCATATAAATTCAAGAAGTGCAGCACCCAAACAATTTCTCATTTCTGTTCTCTCTCTCTATCTCTCTGTATGAAATAGCAGCTGTCAAAATAAACCTCAAAATGCGAAACGAAAGTTTAAACGGCAGAATGCAGGCGTTTAACTTAAACCGAGAGTTGAACTCCACTTTGGGTTTAAACGAACACAGTAAAACCGAAAATTTGTTGAACGAAGGTTTAAACCAAAACGAGAGTTTAAACTCTGACTGTACAACTGGGCATAACTGTGCAACTGGGCATAAATCAGCTATAAACGCGGCCATAAAAAGCTGGGAACGCAATAAATGCATTTCACATTGGGAGGACATCCCTGGACTTAGACAAGCCAAAAAAGCGATAGAACCTTTCAAAAAGGTTGCCAAAAAGATCCTAAATCTACGCAGGTATGATATCAACAATTTAGTAGGCTACCTCTTACAGGCCACCATGATTTATACGATATCACCTAAAGAATATGGAAGTAGTCGCCTCACCGGAGTGCCAACTTTGTCTTGAGGAAGACGAAACAGCTGAGCATATCATGTGTGAATGCCCGGCCCTCTGTGGTATCAGAAGGAAGTAATTTTTCAAGGAAATTATAAGTACCAATGTACTAAGGACGACCTCTGCTGAATGTATTATCAGCTACATTTAGAAAGTAGAAACGCTACTCTCCTAACCAATTTCTGACGCTTCAAGCACAAAAGACCTTACAGGTCGAAGTGCTCCCTTAGTTTCTAGTGTTTCAGAATTAGATAGCGGATACAAGCTGCCAAAATGACATCTCTTCGTTGCTTTGTGGGATGACTCGGAGAGGTCGCTTAAGGACCAGTAGAATACATAAGGTGTAGATGTACTTATTGTCAACATGTCCCCAACAGGGATTCCAAGACGTACTATGGAATCAGTATACCCCCAAAGGATTGGGAATGCAAACTTAAATGCACTCGTACCTAATGCGTATATGAGCACAACTCTGCAGAATGCGGGCCGGCTAAATACGTCATGTTCTCGAACGTCTGTAAAAAATCTGAGATATTCTTGCAGTTAGAGTAAGAGCTAGCAACGTTTTTTCTCAAGTCATTTTAGCAAGGCTGTAACTTTGTGATCTTATTTCGTGGTGACTACTGAACATGAAAATACATTTCTGGCAGCACTGCGTTGGAATGCCATAACCTCAAAAGTGAAAGAAATTTACCTCATTTTAACAAACTTAAGATTATGGTATATGATGAAACCGGAGTTTTGGTTTAGCTTTGAGGAATTAATAGAGTGATAATATCTCTAACATAATATCAAAAATTTGACTTTGCTATTATGACTTAAATTTTGCTTTTTTTTGTACTTTAAAACCGGCAAACTGATATAGCAATTGCATTTTCTGTCTACATCGGTCGTGAATTAACACATACCAAAAATCAGTAAAATGCATCCGTAAAAACACGAAACAAAACAAAACTGAAACATTCAACCATAGCATAGCATAGGAATTCAGTGGAATACTTCGTGAAACTGGTTGAGAAGTTGAACAGAAAAAGTTTTTCGTACGGAAAATTGAAGAAATTCTTTTTTTAGAAAATTTAAAGATCAATTGCTTAATTTTTTTTTACGTATTAGTTTTATAATTCAAAAGCTATATTTTAAGACCAAGATTGAGTTCAACGATTAAGTTTAAGTCGGCTCTCACACTGAGGCAACATTCAATAAGCAACTAGCAATAGGAAACACGCAAAATTATCGCTCACAATTATTTTACTTTGAATTAAATTAGAGGTCTCACATCAAAGCAACTAAATATCGCTCGAACGAAAAATGTTGCTGATTGTTTATTGGCAGTTGCTAGTAACTATAGTTGCTTATTGCTTGTTGCCTCAATCTGAGAGCCGCCTAAGTGCTCCAAAAAAGTGAAACAATTTTTTTACGGATGCATTTTACTGAGAGCTATAACTGCAGCCTAAAATGACTTGAGAAAAAACGTTGCTAGCTCTTAGTCTAAAAGTCTAAACTAGACTTTATGTAAGGGTAGGCTTGTGGGCTGGATTGAGGACACGATCTCGAAAACCAAAATCCAGACAAAAGAATGCCGAATTTTCGGGATTCTTTCTTCTTTGTCAGATTATTTTTTCTTTATTTTGTTTTGAATGTAAAATAAAGTGTTTGTCCATTCCATTTACCGTAATAATGTTTTGTAATGTTGCGTTTCAATTATCAATGTGCATTCAGTTGTGCTGATCTCATATAGTGCGATAGCTGACCGACTAGATGTTTGTTAGCCAGTGAACATCGTAATACAAAGCGAGTATCATGAATATATAATATAAGTATAATTAAACACTTTATATTATCAGTGAATGTCAAACTCCATATAAAAATAAACTGAAATGAAATGATAGCCCTCCAGGTTGGGGGTTGTACGTCAGGGTAGCTGCCCGACTGCGGAAAAAATAACTTAGTTCAGAAACGACCACATGCCTCAGATACGGATGATCTTACTACTGACGAACCTGGCAAACGAATAAAGGACAACGAATTTCGTATCTACACTTGGAATGTTAGGTCCCTTAACAGACCACGTGCAGCCGAACAACTAGCAGAGGCCCTGCTATAAAGCAGACCTAACCGCCATCCAACAAGTGCGATGGGATGGAACGAGCAAGAAGAGGATGAAAGACTGCGACATTTACTATGGCAACTGCTATCGGCAACAAAAACAGCGCTTATTTGGATGTGGATTCGTCTTTGGAGGCAGACTTAGGCAAGAAGTCTTAAGTTTCAACTGTGTGAACGAACGCCTCACGACAATCCGCGTCAAGGCTAAATTCGCCAACATTAGCCTAATATGCGCCCATGTCCCGACGGCGGAGAAAGACGACGACACCAAAGAGAAGTTTTACGAGCTCTTGGACAAGACATACGAGCTAACTATGACATTAAAATTGTCCTAGGTGATTTTAATGCAAAGATAGGAAGAGAGGGCATCTTTGGTAGTACTGTCGGAAGGTACAGCCTACACGACACCACCTCCGATAACGGATTTAGGGGAAAAATGTTGTCTTAGCAAGTACGCGGTTCCCGCATCTCGATATTCATAAAGACACTTAGAGAGACGCCGCCTCTGATTTGTTTGGTTTCACTCGACGACCACAACGAAACCCCTGGTTAGACGACGAGTGCCGGCAAGCACATGCAGCGAAATAAGAGGCATACAAAGCGGCGCTGCAAAGAAGGACTAGAGCTGCTCGTGACCGTGAGCTCTACGCGCAGAAAAGAAGAGACGAACACTGGCTTCTCAGGAGAAAAAAGAAAGAGCACGAGAAGCGCGCGATCGAGGAAATAGAGAGATGCTACAGCAGGAATAGGGTTCGGAAGTTTTACCAAAGGGTAAAAAGAACCTGCCAAGGCTAAAGAGCCCGAACCGATACAGCATTTATAGAGACGAGCTATACAGAGCAATGTCTATAGTTTTGGCATCCCTGCCAAACTCGTCCGTTTGTGTAGGATGACAATGGAGAATGCACGCTGCTCCATCAAGGTCGGTAAAGAACTTACCGAGACCTTCGATGTCAAAAAAGGATTTAGACAAGGCGATGCGCTGTCATGTGACTTCTTTAACATCGTTCTTGAAAGAATAGTGCAAAACTCAAACGCTAACACCAGAGGCACTATCTTTCAAAAGTCCGTCCATCTACTCGCCTACGCCGACGATATCGACATAATCGGAAGAACGCAGCGTGATGTCACTGGCGCGTTCGTGAGTATTGAGACGGATGTGGCGAAGATGTGTTTGACGGTCAATGAGGGCAAGACAAAGTATATGCTGTCGTCTAGAAAGGACACCCAACACCGACGAACAGAATGTCACTATAGATATGACTTTGAGGTGTTTAAGAACTTTGTCTACCTAGGCTCCGCTTAAACTCAGGCAAATGACACCAGCGCTGAGAATAAAGGAAGAATAACTCCTGCCAATCGCTACTTATTTGGGCTAAGAAAGCAAATGAATAGCAAAGCCCTCTCTCGAACAACTAAAGTTACCCTTTATAAGACCTTTATCATCCCCAGTCGTACTTTATGGTGCAGAGGCATGGACTCTATCAAAAGCGGATGAGCTTAATCTTGGTTGCTTCGAGAGGAAAATTCTTCGAGTAATTTTCGGTCCCATCTGCATAGACAGTGAATGGAGGAGGAAACACAACGACGAATTGTACGGGCTGTACAGCGACATTGACCTAGCCAGAAGAGTGAAGGTCCAACGACTGCGGTGGATGGGTCATGTAGAGCGAATGGACGTGAATCCTCCGGCCCGGAAGATCTTCGAATCCACACCCGAGGGACGGCGCAGCAGAGAAAGACCGCGACTCTGACGGCGCACGCAAGTGGAAAGGGAACTTAACCAACCTAGCGTGCGAAATTGCAAACAGCTGGCCAAAGTCAAAGATTGGTTAGGGCCCAGGTCCACCCTGGACTGTAGCGCCACCTTAAGTAGGTAAGTAAGTTTTCGGTACTGTCAATTTTTCCATCCAAAATGTGAAAAACAAGAATTTCGATTTTTGAACAGATTTAACGTTTTTATTTAATCAAATCAACATTTACATTAGTGCTTATAAAATACATGATTACGAACTACAGTTTAACACAATCTTCATTTACATTATTCTTTCCAATTGTATGTGCATTTAAATTTAAACATCTAACATAGACACAATGCATAGTCAGTTTTAAGGCGGTACATCCATTTACATAAGCTTGAAATGAATTTACATAGAAACGAAACGTTACTTCTCCTCCTCTGCATACATTTTAGTTATAAAAAAAAATAATAATAAGAAAAAAAAAACACAATTAACAAGACATATCTCCATCAAAAGGAAAAACACAGGATAAATAATACAACTAACTGTGGGCGCATATCAAGTGCCAAGCAACAGTTCTTTGGATTTGTTTGATTTTTTTTTGTTAAGATCGCGCCAGTCTATTAACTTAAGAGTATGGGGTTCTTGGGTTGACGTTAATCATTTCTGTGGTACTGTAAAAAAAGGGAAAATAAAAATATTTTAGTTTATGATAAAGTTTATCAAACAAATATGCAAAAGCGAAGCTAAAGCGACGTATTGTGACTGTGATAACCACAATAGCGTGTGCCTCGGGAATATGAGCGCATAAAAATAGATATGCAACATATGTATTTCTTTTATTGATAAATGTGAACTGACCTCTTGCTGCATTTGATATGAATTAACAAAAGTACTATTCCCGCTAACAGACATATGGAACCAACCACAATGTATGCGATTCCCAGAAAAGGGTTTTTCCCGCCCATCAGGGATGTTGTCGATAAAATCATCTTCTTCGTACCGCTGAACGCAGTAACAGGATATTCTAAAAAATATGATAAGAAAAAAATCATTCTAGTATATTAAATGGTCTTCGTTTGTGGCATATTTACGATAAGTGACTTTGAGTGTATAGTTGCCTCGTCGAAGACCATCGCTGAAATATTTTTTAGTATGATCGACGCGTCGGTACAGTTTTCGAAAACTGGGTAGAGCCGCTGTTCGCATCCAAACAATGAAGTCCTCATTCTGAAAATAATAAAAAAATATATTTATATGATTATTAGTTGTAATTATGGGTATGTTTTGCTACGATCGATTGTCTTAAGCATGTTGTTCCTCCTCTTTGCACCTGATGACTGAACGAGGCTGTAACGCTTCTCAGTCAAATAAATTATTTATAAAACTTTTGTCAGTGGATACATGCTATAAGGGTGAATAATATCTTGGAAGTAATGGAGTCTATTTTGCGAATCTGGCGCATAAGAGGAATTACTGACAAACTAATGTCTATTAAGGCGACGTACGAAGGGTTTAATTGTCGTCTGTCGTGTTTTGCAAAGAGCACTGAATTCGAATTCTAATGTTTGACCAAAACTGTTGCTTTTGGTGATCAGTAAAGTTTTATTCTCTTAAAGATATCTTTTTCTTTGAATATAATGGCAAACATGTAGAGAAGGGAAGGATACTGTGTATTGCTAAAAATCAACAGCGCAACAATTTAAATTATTAGCCTACCAACGAACACATGGTTCACTCCATATGAAGCATGTATTGCTTAAAATTCGGTGGAGAAAGTGGGCGCAACAAGCCCATATACGACCCCACCTGGTTTTCCATAATACATATGCATTTGTTTGTTCGATTTGTTTTTATTTTTGGAACGAATGGAAAGGATCAGGTGAAAAACAGTCCTTACGGATTCCCATTATCGTATACTTGTTCCGTGTCATTGTTAAAACGGTATTCAAATTTAAAATGATCACTGCCATTTCATATCTGTATATATCATGTTTTTATTTTCAGATGTCCTTTCTACACATTAAAAGAGTCGCGGGTGTAGAATACTTAAGGTGGACCCTTTAAATCGGTCGATCTTCCTGCATAGGACGCTTTCACACCGAATGCAGCAAAACGCCTTTGATAAACAAAACGAGCAGTATGTGCAAATGAGAAATACATCATATTTAGCAAAACAATCTAAATCTAAAGGGTTCGCCATCTAACGTTGTTTTTTCAACTAGTGCTTATTTCGCGAATGGTAACACTTAGCTCATGTCTGATTTGACAGATAATTAGTTTTATCCTTCCGCTGAACGAATATGGTTGTGTATACGCTTGAACAACGATGGGAAATATTGCGACATTACTTGGAAATCATGGTAATGTTGCAGAATGTGTGCGAAAATTGCGTACGGATTTTGGAAGAAGAGAAGCACCGTCAGCTCCGTATGTTCGTTATCTTGTGAAAAAAGTGAAAGATACTGGCATCCTCATCGATAAACCAAAGCGTGAAAAGCCAAAAACAGTGCGTAAACCCGAGAAAATTGCTGCTGTGACAGAAAGTGTGCGTGAAGCGCCATCAAGATCAATTCACCGTCGTTCTCAACAATTGAACATTTCGGAGACATCATTGAGACGAATTTTGCATAAAGACCTTGGTATGACGCCATACAAAGTCCAATTGGTTCAGGAGTTGAAGCCAACTGACCATCCAATGCGTTTTCGCTTCGCTAAGTGGGCCTGCGATCGACTTAGAGAAGATGCCGATTTTGCCAAAAAAAAATCATCTTTTCAGATGAAGCTCATTTTGATCTTGGCGGGTATGTAAACAGCAAAATTATCGCATTTGGGGCACAGAAAACCCGCACGCATACATTGAAAAGCCGATATACCCAAAACGAGTCACTGTTTGGTGCGGATTTTGGTCCAGAGGCATAATTGGGCCATTTTTCTTCGAAAATGAGCAAGGAGTTGCCGTTACAGTCAATGGCGATCGTTATCGGGCCATGTTGAACGAATTTTTGTTCACAAAAATTGAAGAGGAGGATATTGGCAACATTTGGTTTCAACAGGACGGCGCTACGTGCCACACAGCCGAAGCTAATGTTTTGCGCCCTGTTTTTGAAGATCGCATTATCAGTCGCAGAGCTGATGTCGTTTCGCCACCGCGGAGCTGCGATTTGACACCGCGGAGCTGCGATTTGACACAGTTGGACTAATCACCCCTATCGTGGAATCCGCCGGGGGGAATTATTCACGGAAAGAATATTTTGGTATCGTCGAATCCGCAAAGTGAACAGTTTAGCGTTAAGGACACAGTGAAACATATTCGCAGTACCTACTCGGGGAACTGTTCACTTTGCGGATGCGACGATACCAAAATATTCTTTTCCGTGAATAATTCCCCCCGGCGAATTCCACGATAGGGGTGAATATTTGTGGGGTGCCGTAAAAGATAAGTGTTACGCCGACATGCCAGAGACAATTGACGCTTTAAAAAACAATATTCGTGAAGCCATTGGTGAAATACAGCTGCACACAATCGATAATGTGCTTAAAAATTGGACCGATCGTGTAGGCTACTGCATGGCCAGCCGAGTCAGCCATTTGAATGAAATTATTTTCCATTATTAACCGGAAGGATTGTACTTTCAAATAAAAAAAGAAATTTGAGAAAATATTCAGTAGTTTTTTTTTATAGCATTTTCAAAAAAAAAAAAAAGTTATTTGGCGGACTCTTTAGTTGCACAAAAACACTAGAAAACAAAATCAAATGAAAGTACCCACACTAACCTAGTCAAACAAACAAACAAAATGTTTGAAACATGAGAACTCTGACAGTCATTGGTCTTTATGTTTCATTCATTAATTTTCTGCGAAATGCACCATCAACATTGTGTGACGTCGGAAAGTTATTTTTTTTTAAATCGGGCGGCAATACATCCAGTAGAAGAAAACTAATAAAGCATGACTCTCAATCACCCAAACCTTCTTGTTTTGTCTCATTTAGAGGGGATTAACAACGGTCGTTTTTAATTTGATTATGGGGGCGTTTAATACGCTTTGCCCTAGCCTCTGTTAGTTAGTTTTATTGACTATTTATTCATAGTGACCCATAACCCCACACTTGCGCTCCGTATAGTAATATGAAGTTGAAGTCGTGTTGAATATTTTTTGTTTAGCTGCGTGGTTTATGTGTTTTTTTTTATTGAAACAGGTATTCCAAATTAAAGAAATGGCTCGCTTGGCTACCGTTAATTTGTTTTGAAGATGCTTGTTCATGTAAAGAAGTAAACATTACTCCTAGATACTTGTATTCACTTACAATATCTATGTCTTCTAATTGAAACATCCACTTTTCAGCTCGAGAGTACCTGCCACCGCCATTCCCTATAATAGTGTCTATATACAATGCTTATAATCATAATCTTTGACTTTGTAAGATTAGGTCGGCTCTCACATTAAGGCAACATTCAATAAGCAACTGGCTACTGGCAATAGGAAACACGCAATATTATCGCTCACAATTATTTTACTTTGAATTAAATTAGAGGTCTGACATCAAAGCAACTAAATATCGCTCGAACGAAAAATGTTGCTGTTTGCTTATTGGCAGTTGCTATAACAACTATAGTTTCTAATTGCTTGTTGCCTCAATCTGAGAGCCGCCTAACAGACAGGTTCCGGGTTTTGCAGTACTTTTCAATTCTGCTAATCTTTGGCTACATTCTATCCACAGAGTCGGCGAGAAAGACAATGTCGTCTGCAAACATTAGAGCTGGTATTCTTGTTCCGTTTAGTTCAATTCCTCCTCCAACAGCATCTGTAATATCGTTTACCTAACGTACTCAGGATGCATCCCTCTTTTGCTCCCATTGTTGTTCCAAACTCTTTAGATATGTTGGTTCCGTCTCAGACACAGGCTTTCTTGTTTCTCTACATGGCTTTTAAAACATTTACGATTTTTGTTGAGATTTCAATTTTATAAAGCTTGTAAAATAGCGCTTCACGGGCTATGGAATCAGGTGCTGCTCGGAAGTTCACAAAGAATGTATAGATCTTCTTACATCTTTTATAAATCTGAGCTATAGTGAATAGCGAAAAAATTTGGTCTACGCTGGAATACTTCTACCTAAACCCAGCTTGGCATTAATGCAAAATCTCTTTACCATTAACCCATTGAATGAGTCTGTCTGAAAGTCTGTTGAAAATTACTGAGCTAAATAATTTAACTGAAGTATTCAAAAACGATATGCCCCTGTAGTTTGCTGGATCACTGTTGTAGTGACCTATGTCTAGAATATGATCACACAAGTCAATTACGTGCAAGGAGTAACATCTGGGCCCTATTTCACCAACCACTTTTCACTTTACATCCGTCGTATTCGGAATTTTGCTACGAACCCCGAAAGAACTATCACAGAATCCGTCGTAGTGGACATTTTTGCTACAAATTTAATCCGTCGCGTCGTAGTGGAATTGTTCTGAACTTGAACGATTTATTTTAGGATATTATGTTAAATATTGCTCAAATTTCAGTTTGAATCGAAATTCAGTAAAACAATTTTTTTATATCCAATAAACAATTTTACGACAACAAAACTTGCTCTATATTACGTGTTGGGTGCAATTAAATATACAAACATACACGCATAATGTTTTTCACTTTGCAAATTTGCAAAGCACGATTATTATTGCAAAGTTATACTTTTCACTTTGCAAAAAAAGCATAAAATTGCCAGTCGGAAGTAGCATTCAATTGCTGTAATATGTAAGAATTACACATTGCTAAACAAGGAAATTTGTAAATTTCGAAAAGGTTTACCTAAATAAATTTCGAAAAAGAAGAAGCAGTAAATTGCTTGAACAAGAAACGGGTTAAATTCCGAGGAGAGAAATGAGAGAACGATAAATTAAGTAAAGCATTAAGAAAAGCAATAGCTGACGGCAGGAGCGCCCCAAGCTAACAGGGCCAAAGTGGAAAGACACGTACTTCGACATAGATGCGTTTGAAGAAATGATTAGAAATGATGATACATTCAGCAGCGAAGAAGCAGAGACCTTGGCCCAACAACACTGATGCAGGAAATCACCACAGCGTGCGATGCAGCAATGTCTAGAAGATCAACTAGTAAAAGGGGTGGACCTTGTTAGAGCAACGTGTCTTAAGGCCCGACGCAGATCGCAGCGATCCAGGGGAACACCAGAATTCCAGGAACGATTAGCTACCTTCTGGCTAGCTGAGGAAAATAGTAGAGCACCTATTCCCACATAGGCCGTCTACTTCGATGACCATCATAAGGGAGATTAGCCAACAACGCATCCCTGCAATCACCACGAAGGAACTAAGTGAAGCATGCAGGAACGTAGGCGACAACAAAGCGCCCGGACCCGATGGCATCCCTAATATGGTACTCAAAGCAGCTGTTCGAAAAAGATCAGACATTTTTATTGCAACGATGCAAAAGTGCCTTGAGGAGGGGGTTTTTCCTAGACCATGGAAACTTCAACACCTGGTTTTGTTACCAAAAGGAAAGAAGCAACCAGAAGAACCATTTTCGCATATCTTATAACTGTTAGATGACATAGGACAAATCATGCTGATAAGCCACTATTTTTTTTTTTTTTTTTTTTTTTTTTTTTTTTATATCTTCTTTGTCTTTGTCGGAGGTTGTTACTATCTGAAGGAGCACTCAGACACAACTACTGGTTCATTGTACTGCCAAACAGACACCTTACATTGCTGTACATAGTTTTCCCGTCTTTCGAAGAAAGATGAGAAGGAACTTCAGTGATGAAGAGCTTCGATGTTCGGCACTCACCACGTCACCCCCAAAGATCCGCCACCTGATGCGAGCAAAGGCAGGACAACTACAAAGGAAGTGCTCCGCTGTATCGTCATCCTCTCCACAAGCAGGACAGATGGTGGTGTTGCTTAAGCCCAACACATTTAAGTGTTTGGCAAAAGCTTGGTGGCCCGAAAGGACGCCCACAAGAAGTCTGCAGTCGATTCTCCTGAGAGACAGAAGGAAAGACGCCGACCCCCTGCAGATGTCAGGGCGCAGTCGTTTGGTCTGTCTACACCCAGCACAGTCACGCCAACGACACTCGTGTTCACGAGAAACCCAAGTATCAGTGGATTACCTAACCACAGATGCAGGCAAACCCAACGCAGGTTCAGGTCCTAAGAAATCTTCTTCTGAACCCAACCTGGCCAGCTCATCAGCGATCTCGTTTCCCTGGATATCAGTGTGACCTGGGACCCAAACAAGTTTGACCGTGTTTAGCCTACCGACCAAGTTCAGAGAAAGCTTGAGTTCGAGCACTAACTTGGACGAGGTAAGAGGGTTGAGCAGCGCTTTTAAAGCAGCTTGGCTATCACTGCAAACGCATATGCTTCTAGCCCTCCACCTGTTTGTCACAATATAGCGCATAGCCATAAGGATAGCGAAAATCTCCGCCTGGAAGACAGTCGCATGGTTACCCAAGGGGTAGTGTAGTCTAATGTTCTCGCTTTCCACGAAGACTACAGAACCAGACCCCTGTCCGGTTTTTGAGCCATCCGTGAATACACGATGGCATTCCTTCCCTGGCTCTGAGTCTGGCAAAAGCCATTCAGTTGCCTGAGGAAAGTTGACATGGTAGTTTTGTTGCAGTAGGATTTCTGGTGTCATTGCGTCAGACGGCATATCCATAAGACAGGGGTCAAAGGATAATTCTCGCACAAGTTCATCAAAACTCCAATGCGCGTGGTACCAAAAGCCACCTCTCTTTAACCGGGAGATGGTTTTCAGCGTACACCCCATGATAAAAATATCAAGGGGGGGGAGGTCCATCAAAGCATCTAGAGCGGAGCCCGGAGTGCTGAGGAAGGCCCCTGTACAGCCAAGGCAAACCGTTCTTTGGAGTTTGGCTAAAGAGGCCATAACACGTTGCATATGAGAGAAGTGGTCTTACCATTGCCGTATAGATCCATAGGACCCTTTTAGGAGATAAGCCCCATGTCTTCCCAAAAGCGCCTTTGCACTGCCAGAAAATCGACAGCGCTTTATCGGTTTTTGATTCAACATGCTTGGACCAAAAAAGTTTCCTATCGAGGATTACTCCCAGATATTTGACTTCATCAGAAATCGGAATAGTGACACCTTTTAGCACAAGTTGAAACAGACCAGTGATATTCCTCCTTCTCGTGAAGAGAACAACCGTAGTTTTAAGAGGGTTCACTGAAAGCCCATTCATTGTGCACCAATCATCGATCAAACCCAAGGATCTCTGCGCCAGAAAGCAGACAGTCCCAAGGTCTGAACCGACAGACAGAACGGCGACATCGTCCGCGTAGGCTTGTGTATAGGTTCCAGGAAGATTGAGAGTCGTCAGCAGAGAGTCTACTACCATGCACCATAAGAGAGGAGACAAAACACCACCTTGAGGGCAGCCCCTGTTTACCCCTGTCATGACGCATTTGCCACAATATGGCCAATATGTTTGCTGGATACAACAGACTGCTCGAGGTGGCCGAAGATAAAGGAGCTTTGTCAGACTACCAGTATGGATTCAGAAAATCGAGTTCTACCATCGATGCCATAAAGGCGGTAGTATATACAGCAACTGAAGCAATACTGGGAAAAAGATGGAGAGGGGGACAAAGAAATACTGCGCGTTTGTCACGCTAGACGTTAAAAATGCCTTTAACTCGGCGAACTGGTCAGGTCATGCATTAGGAGGTCGCTGGCCAGAATGGAAGCGCCGGTGTACCTGCGGAACATAGTTGCAAATTACTTTACCGATAGAAAGTTAAGGTATCAGACTGACAATGGAGTTAAGTACTACAACGTTACCGCGGGAGTACCACAAGGCTCCACTCTTGGACCTCTCCTGTGGAATATAATGTATGACGGAGTCCTGCGACTAACGCTGCCTCAAGGGGTTAAAGTTAAGGAGATAGAGTCCGCTACGGATGAAGCAGTTGCCAGAATCAAAAAATGGCTGGAGTCCGCCGGCTTAGAACTAGCCGACCACAAGACTGAGGCTGTCTTGATAACCAGCCGATAGTCTGTGGAATTTGCAAATTTCCTGGTTGGGAATCAAACCATCAGGTCTAAGGAGTCTCTAATGTACCTAGGAGTAATGCTCGACAACGTGCTAAACTTTAAAACGAACATCCAGTATGCCGGCAGGAAGGCCTCACAAATGCAAGCAATTTTTTATAAATATTTATTAAGTATTTTTTGCTGTCGACATGAAATATGTTAAATTATTGTTATTTCGTTGTGAGGAAACAATATACTGTTACAAATCAGCAATTTAATACGAATTTTCCAAGGTATCCGCAGATACAGACGGTACATGTTCTTATCGTTCAAGCACACCGCATACGTTTCAAGTGGAATTAAATATGAGTTGACCAAATTTACATTTTAAATTAGAGGAACTAACTCAAAACAAATAAACAAAAAACATTTACTGTTGATAATACCTTATACAAAAATATAAATTTTTGATTGTCGTAGAAGAGTACATAATAAAATAATAATTAAGAATTCTAAAGCTTAGATCAGACGATTTATGTATATACACAAATTTCATTTATTTCTGACATACACAAATTCTAAAGAAATTCATTTGTGTATGCCCATACACAAATCAATTTGTGTATACAGATTTGTGGCTCAGACGATTTGTGTATTCCTACACAACTGGAATTTGTGAAAAATTTGTGTATTGGCCAGATTGTTTTTGATTCGCTCGTGTTTGACGTATATTCAATAAAAATAAATAAAAAATTGCTTGGATTCGGTCAGGTTTCAAATTTAACAAAGTTGATTATAAAATGTGTTGCGGTTATTTTGGCAGCGTATTTACTCGAAAGTGAAACGGAAGACGAAAGCCAACAAGTCATCAAGTTGCCACGCAAGCGACGTGCTTGTTGGAGAAAAGATTGGCTTGGCCACCATAAGTGGTAGGTACATAGTTCCAGAGTTGGAACTACCTCTATACGGGATTACTCTAGATGCGCTGAATCCAATATTGCTGCTCGCGCGAAATATAAACGAACTTCGCGGATGCGTTCATGTCTGAAAAAGGAATAGCGTCATAATTCTACCCAATTGGGTAATTTGGCTCAAGTATTTCAACTTTGGCTCAATACTCCGAGCCAAATAGAAATAGCTCACACCTGTCTTAAACCTTAAATAAAAAAAAATATTAAGAAATTAAAATTTACTTGACTAAACTCGTCACTAAACAATCGGCGTTAAATCAATACCTTTCACCGTGGGCGTTGGACTTCGCCAGGAGTGCGTCTTGTCTCCTTGGACAATACTTACTTTTACAGCGCAGTATTGGCCAAGAACGTTTCGATTTGGGAGATCTGAGGATAAGTTCTTCGCCGCTGACATGGTCGGTCATCCTTGGATCCTAGACTGAACTTCAGCGAGCACTCGATCGGTTTGAGATGAGATGAAGGTTAACGTGAACAAATCTGAAGTGATCATTGTCTCCAGGACGCCTGTTCAATGGACTCTGCATGTTAGTGGAGTTCCATTGAAACGCGTAGAAAGGTTAAATTATCTCGGAGTCTTATTCACGAGTGATGGAAGCAGCAATGCTGAGTTTTTCATTTTTTGACGCATGTCCCCAACTAGGATCCCACAATGTGCTATGGAATCCATACCATCAGGCAGGATGAAATAATTAGATCAAGTTCATAATCTCTCCTCTACCCGTATGGGGACTGCCTTGATGATTTAGAGTCGATGGTGGAGAATCGAGAGCTATGGAGGGTCCACTTGAGCAATCTACATCCGCGAACCACTTAATGGACCATTGAAAATGAATCAATGAATGAATGTTTCCTATTCAGCAGTCTGGTTTACATTGCTGACAAGGGCAACATTTCCACGCGCACATAAGTAAAGTTATTTACCAATTCGGATGACGAAAGTCAGTCCCCTCGGGAGTTTTGCTTAGATCTGTTCAAAATCCAAACACAAAAACTAAAAAATAAGAACGAATTCAGCAAATACACCACACCCCACCACTTTAACTAAAGTGCCTCAAACTTGTGTGAAATGACTCGGAGAATGGCTCAACTCCAAAATTTCTCCGGAACAACGCTATACTCATTCATATCTCAGGAATGCAACTACAAAAAACTACATTTCAAATTCAATTGTGAATAGCGCTAGGAGTAGTGCCACAAAACAAAAACCTCAGTTGCAATTGCATTTCAACATTTCAAGAGCAGCGCAGAAATAAGACCGCAAACACAGTAGTGTTCCGGTAAAAATTGCTTTTCGTTGGGCCGCTTTCAGACGCGAAGGAACCACACTTTGTCGGCCCTATTTTTATACTTTCCAAATCATTTATTTGGTAGTTGAAAGTGCGGATGCTAAAGTGTATATATCTACCTAGGTTCTTAAATATAAAAGCTTGAATTGTAGTTTTATAACCATATGATAAAAATCTTATTACCATAAGTCATAAATCATGCCCATGATCCGTGTCCAACCTCATTTAATGGAATTATCAAAACCATTTGTGTATGCGAACGAAATTTGTGTATGCGCTATTTTTCAGAATACACAAACTCCAGAACATACACAAATCTACACAAATTGTCATAAATTAATTTCTATACCCGATCAAACGATATGTGTATATACACAAATTCGATTTGTATTTTCAATACACAAATGATACACATATCGTTTGTGTATGCCATTTGTGCTTATAAAATTTGTGGCTCAGACGGTTTGTGTATTTTTTTGACAATAATTTCCAAATTTTTACACAAATGTTTGTGTATACACATATCGTCTGATATTAGCTTAGTTATTGTTCGATTAAAAGCTAGCAATAGTTACTATGTATTTCCAAATCATTTTTCGGGTTACGAGAACAATTAACACAAATTATGTCAAACATGTGTGTTCGTTTTAAGAAGGGGAAAAAGTTTCCAACGTTAATTAGCTCGTTTCCTATTTTAAAAACATATAACACATTTACTAAATTGATTAACCCTGCATTCAAAGAGTAGACGCTTTTGCGTGAGCGTCTTTATACGCCAGAGTTACGAAAAACGAAAGGAAGTCGAATAAAGTTTTAAAGTTACAAACGGATCGATTGTCCTGAATTCAAAAGTTCATTGCCTTATTGGCAGGCAGGCTCGTACAACCTTAAGTGAATTCTTAAATATCAAATATCTAGTATGTGTATGAGGCATTTTCTTTCTTAAAAACAAAATGGAGGAGGAAGTGTGTGATATTTATATAGATTGTGTAGATTTTATTCTGTGATTATAATAAAGGGTGACGAATGATACAGATACCTACGTTGATACAGTCTGTGGAATAGTCTATGAACGTATCTGGATATTACAGTAATACCAAATGTGCTACAGAATAAAATAATTAGGTATTGCATATATATCTGTGATTATTCTTTATCCTAAAAGTACGTTTCAGACAATTACATTAGATTATGAACAATGCTATCTAAATTAATCGAAATGCAAGAAAACAGGAACGTGAGAGTTAGGTAAAACATGGACCGTAATCTGTTTATCCCGATCCGGATCGATTTGAAACTAAAAATCATCTACTTTGCTGATGATAAAGTCATCTCTTGCAATTCTCTACTCAAGCTAATTTCTGACATCAACTCAGACTTGGATATTCTAAGGCGCTGGTTTGCTGTTAATAAAATGGTATTGAGCAACAAAAACAAACACACTAATGTATTTTTGCCTCTCAGAGTTGCCTACTATAGTTGATTGTGATTTATTTTATCATTCTCCTGGCTGTCAAAAATGCAATTAGAGTATTACGTTTGTTCCTAATGAAGGCTGTTCAGTTCATTGTTTTCAGGTAAATTTTGTTCAGTCCTTCAAATACCTTGGAGTAATACTTGACAGAAAGATAAACTGGTCGGATCACACCACCGCACAGTGGTTAAGCTCTCGAACAAAGGTGGTCATAATTACTTGCTCATTGAAAAACGACTAATATGAGGGTTTTTTGGGTTCGCTGATTCCGAATCAACAATCCCGTTTATTTTGTCACGTCATTCTTACGAAATACACTTAAGGAGTACAAGAAGGGAAAGTATGTTTGATATCTCCCTATCTATATTACAAAATAACGGTACAATTTACGGTACGAAAGGCTTTCTCATGCCATCGTTAACGCTTTATGACCCGAGCGGACGGTGACCGACGGTGAATCTGATAAAGCATATTGATTAAGCGAGTTTTTGCGAAAATTCCGTAGTACATGAATTCGGTGCGAAACGTTAGGAAAGTAGTTAAAAGCTTATGTGAAAACAACGCTTAACAAAATCTGATACTTTTAAATATGCTTTTCGTAACTGGCATTTTATCAAACAAAATATTACGAAACTTTGTTTGAAATACAATAAATTAAACACATACCATGTTTCTGAAATAAAAAAAAAACTAAATATTAAAGAAGAAATCAACTAACACACGATAATTCACGCGATCATTCACTGATAATGCTAACAGCATTCATTCGATTCTCTCACTTACTGTCAACAAAAGAGAATGAGATAATTCAAACATTGACGTCATATTTATGTTCCGAAGTAGTTTGGGTATTGGCCTATTCAAATAAGTCATAATATTCTAGTTTCAACGGGTTCACCCAACTCGAATTTTGGCCTATGAGGGAATCACTGTGACCGCACTGAAAAAGTACCTTTGTGTTGCACTAGGCAATTTTATAATCTTAATTTTTTACTGTTCTCAAAAATTATTAACAATGATCTACTACGGTATTGTTCACTCAAAGCTCCAATATGGGATAACTTGTTGGGGAGGGACTTATTTGAACAAGATTAATCCGCTTCTTATTTTACAAAAACATGTTGTGCGTATTATTAGTAAGAAAAATCGGTTTCACAAAAGTTTCATTTTGTTCCAGGAACTAAAAGTTCTTCCACTAAGGCACCTCTACTATTTTAAAGTTCTTAAACTATTCTGTATTAGAAGTGGCTATCTTACAGGAAATTACTATAAGGAAATTGTCACCATTTCTATACAAAGTAAAATCTTGGCTTTTTAATCATGATCGTACTCAAATTGAACACATTATCTTCAATTTATTAACCCTACAAAAAAATTTTTTTTCCCTTTTTACCCTTCAAAAATAAAATTCTTTTCTTCGTTTTCATCCTACACACAATTTTAAAACAAATGAATTTTTATATGTTGAAGGGACACTCGCCACTAGCTCTTGCTTTTACGCTTAGCTAAAGAGTGTCTTAACCTAATTTTTGCTGGGTCTTACAATGTCTAGAAAATTCTGAGGAAACATGTTGCATTTGAAAGGATTTTAGTTAATCGCAAGACTGCTGTAAAGGAAAGTATATTTAACGCATTCAGACTGCTCAGTTATGGTATTAAATGTTCCTTTGGGAGTTAAGAAAAAATTATTGTTTGAAGAGAATTACATTAACAACAACTCGTAGACACAGTCACTTTGGTAGGAATGATAGCTATTTTGAACTACACCACTAATTCATCATCAGACTCCTGTAAGTGATTGTTTGAATAGTTTTGAATTTGAATGACAGTCAATTCTCCGTATATATCCACTTGGGAAGACACTTCTGTTTTCCCCTGTCAGGAAGTGAACTTGCACCTCGATTTTTCTCAATTGACCAAGTGACTACCACTTGCGCTAATGAATACCGATTAAAAGCCCGCCAACTGGTGATTAGAACGGAGGAGAAGACCAACCTCTGTGCGTTGTTGTTGCTACGAGGTGGTTTTTGTTTATTGTCGTTCTCTCGGTTTTCTTCACCTCTTCCTCTCTTTTTTCGCAAGCTGTGAGATTTTCAACAGATTCATACGAGTAGAGAGGCTATTATTGGGAAGAATTCGTTGGCTAACACCGCGTCTCCACGAGCAATATTTCATAGCTTGCCATCTGCCATTTCTCATAGAAAGAAATAACGATAGTATGCAATAAAATGTAGGTAGGGCATTTCTTACTATGTATTTCCATAGCCATTACACGAAAACACATGCGTCACAACAAAAAAGTACACCCCATAGAATAGTATCGATTGCAAGCTATGAGCTGAGCAATAGATGGAATACCATTTTTCATAGAATACTATTTGTGGTCTCCACGAGCAATTTTCATAGCATACTATATGGCAAGCTATGAAATATTGCTCATGGAGACGCGGTGTAATACCCAGGCCATGGTTTTTGTTAATTTCTGAGTTGTTAATGTAGAGAATTACATTTGCACAAACAATAACTCAGAGACTGAAATTCGACATAATTTCCCAACAGAAATTGTCAGGGTCTATCCCAAACAAGCGAGAATCGTTGTTAAGAAAAAATGGAAGGGATGTAGTGACCCATGCTTAGAACATGATCACACAAGTCAATTGGTGTGTGGTGCTGAGCACATCTAGTTGCTGCCGATCACCGGTCATTACAATTATTGTATCACCCTTTTTATGCAGAGGAAAAATGATAGACATCTCAACGCTATCTGCCGTTTTGAAAATTCGATTGAATTCGCATACGAGGACTGATAAAAACTCGAGTTCTTGTAAAATTCAAAAGAAATGCGATCTTCAACTGGTGCTTTGTTGCTCCTCGTTTTTTGAATAGCAAATTGAAGTTCTTCTAAACTAAATGGTGCATCAAGGAATTCATCAAAATAGGATGAGGTATGTTGAGAAGGTTCATAAAGTGGGTTTTTAACTGCTCTGCCTTTTTTCCCATTTATAAGTTTTACTGCTTTCCAAAACTCGGATGATGATCTCGATCTGTTTATCAACGTAATATTTTTCTGATAGAAGGCTTTCTTTTTTGATTCACAAATATCTTTGAAGTATTTATTTGTTGCTCTGTAAAGAATTTTGAACGCATCACTGTTGTTTCTTCTCAATAATCTAAGCAGCGCAAACGAGCTATCTCTAGCATTCATACAATCTTTGTCAAAACCACTTCTGCTTGCTTAATGTGAATTCTGCTTGCTCAACAGCCTCTGATTGGTCGATTTGCCTGAAAATCTAGGCACGTTTCTTGTGTAAGGCAAGATTTTCTGCGTAGTTCTATGGTAAACTGTCACCTGTATATTAAGTTCCCTAAGCACATTAAATGTGGTCTATTTCAAAATATCCCTTAGCTGGTAAGGACGGAAGATCCGCTCTCTGTCGAAAAATACATGGCGCAGAATTAAAAGGACAGCAAAAAAATGCCACCAATCTCGTATCTTATCTTTCTTAGCTGTTATCTAAATCAACCAACTAGATCGATAGAAACCGCACAAGATGCAGAGAAGTCTTGCCAAACGCCATAGGACTCTTGAGGAGAAAGAATGACTAAATAATTAGCCCGTACTTTTTGGATCAATATTGATTAAGGCCTACTGTCCACGTAGCTGCGTTTCATACGCACTCTTTTGTCATTTGCAGCTTATTGTTAATCAGTAAAACAAGCAATTTAGGGTTTTGGGTGTGTATAAATAAGGTAGGCGCTGATTGGCTTCAACTTGGTGGTGCCTAGTTGTTACAATTGTCTCATGTTGCGCGTATGTATAAGTGAAAGGAGACCTCAACCAACTTGGAGTGCAGATTTCCAAAGACAGAGCTAAAACGAGGAGAACGGATAGCAAGGTTGAGCAAGGCCTTAAGCGCAATCAAATTGTCGCTACCCCTGGCACCTATTCCCAACAGTTCGGCAGCCATTAGGACAGCACAGATATCTGCTCTAACAACGACATGCTTACTTAACGATCAGTGAAGTGTACCACAGGACCTTTGCACAAGCTTATCTGCGACTCAAATCTTTTGGGATTATGAGGTAAGTTTGATTTGTATTTTGCTTGAAAGGTTTAGCGTCAAATAAAGAGTAAACAAAGGGTAAATGAAAACAATACTATTTACCTGGAATCCGTTATTATCCGGATTGCTAGGATCCAATTGCGTAAGATTCTTCTGCCATGCTATTGGTTTTGCAAAGTCCTTCAAAGCCAAGTCCAAATTTCCTTCCGGATTTCTAAATTTGATCTGTTTATCTGATGGCCAAGCGATGCCAGTATTCAACAGCGTCACTTGTTCCAATCCAAAGTACAAATCCAAAGTGTCTACAAAAACAATACTCAATTACAATAAAGTTACAATAATGTAAATCGAACATTCTTACCGTTAAACAAGGAATTAGCAATAGCTCCACACGGCGCAATTGGCTTATTATCTGCATAGTTGAATGGCGCACAATCAGTGGACGGCGTAAGTGAGAGACGACCCAAAAGCTGATCATCATCGCGCGATTTCACATACCTCCGATGATTTTGATAGTAGTTAGTTAGTCCGTAGTACATGTAAACATTTCCCTATGAAGTACAAAAGAGATAAGATATGATGGGATATACAATTTCTAAAGTACGTACCAAGAATTCTTTATTTAAAACGAAATTAATTCTACATTCACAAGCTGAAGCTGGGTGTGAAGTCAAGTAATCCGCACACGTTAGATTGGTCTCGCCGAACTTAATGCAATTTGTGTAATCGATAATATGTTCTTGGACATTATCAGAGAAGTACATAAGGGCAATGCCCACAGGTATGAACGCTATTCCAATAATGAAGAACGTCGGCAGCACAGTTCCAGCAGTGAGGACTGGCTGCCAAGCAGGTAAACGCTGCTGTTTAAATGCAGAGTCTAGGTGTAAATGGATATAAGAATAGGTATTAAATAGTTTATTATACAGATTATTTAATCAACCCAATCAATAAGGTGCCTCTGACTCAAAAAGTAAGCAAGTAATCAATCGATAAAATAAATGTAATGACTCACCTGAGGGTCGTTTGGATTTAATATTTAATTCTTGGTTTTCTGCTTGCAGGGCCATTGTGAAGTATTGATTAATGCATACACTAAACGTTGTACTTAACAACACACTCCTTTGTACTTTAAATAATTTAATTAACTTTCTATCCAAAGAGTGATTAGTTTGGATAGTAAATTACTAAACCACAGTAAACCTTTAAAATTTGATCACACAGGTGATGGATGAAGTATTGCGATTTTGACAGTTCTGAAATAAGTTCCTCTTTGCATCTCCCTCTTTCAAAATGGACGCATTCAGACGGTGTTTTGAAAGTAGCCTATATAAACAGTGCGTTACATGAGCTAAATTGATGGTTTGTATCATTATATTCCCATCTCAAAAGTTTTAACTTTATGAACATAACTGATTACGACAAATAATAATGAAGCGATTAGAGTGTCAAAAGGTTTTCCGCTACAGTTTTATACAAACGTGTTCAATATTGAAAAAATGCGGAACAATAATTGCTCTCAGGGCTAGTTTGTTCAGAGCTCGTTAATGCCGGATTTACATTGGGCACATTCAAGTATCTAGTTGACTTAAGTTGACTAGATTTGTCTGGACTAAGTGCAACCTGAACGCAAAAACTAACTTATGCCCAATTCACAACGGCGCTTTGCCGCTTGCGTGCGTTGACAGGCGTTTTAGAAACTTTACCGTACTTTATGTCAACGCGCGCAAGCCGCAGTTTTCCAAAACTAAATGCCGCTTCAGAGCTTTGGCGCGTTGAGAGACTAGAGTATGAGAGATTGAAAGTTCTGTTTGGTTTATGTTAATATACCCCAATTCAGAGCAGAATGCAAGTCTACTCCTTTTTGCTTATACCTGTTATTTTTAATGCACGATTTAAGAGGAAATTTGTTCAAAATAGTAAAAAATTCATAAATAAATAACAGTTATTGTATTTTCACTTTTCTTGTCGTGGAATATTTTTGTGGCAGAATTGTCTGGTGCATGAAATGTACATAGATACACAGGTACAAGCCTTCCCATGAAAGTCCTTTCAGGCGAGGCAGGTAGATGTTTAGTTTGGTTGAGAAAATGTGGATAAAAAGTGTGCAAGATTACCAAATGGCCAGCATATTTTATCTACGCTGTGGAAAGAAGTTCAGTCACTAAAATACAGAGGTGCAATTTTGGTAAAAACTTGCCTTGGCTTTTTAAAAAAAACCTATTAATAAATTCTCAAATATGGATACCGACGATCTACTCGATTTTTCAATTCATATTTATATTTTATTTCAGTTATATTTATACATCTGGTGGTATGCTGGACATTCATTCGGACGATTGCGACCGCAGGTACTGTTTTTCGTCGCTCGCTGGGTTTTTACCACATCCGTTTACCTATCGCCAGTAATGGCAATGCATATTGAAAGGATTTTATGACCCTCTAAATAGGGTCATTTGCCTGGTATTAATTAAATACACGAACATTTTTTTTTGCTATATTTCCGCGAAGATCTTGCTGTCCTGTCCAGACATTTTTTTATATTCCTATGGCTGGACTTCAAAACCTACCCGCCTATGGAGTTCAAATTTACAGGGAATCTTCGATATAGGACGGAGAATTCCCGTGAATTTAGGTCAAAGTCGGTACGCATATTCATGTTCATTGTCCCGATAGACAATAAAAAATATGTAGCTATATCTACCTAAGGATTTCAATTCATTGGCACGAGCAAAAAAGCGGGTACACCAAGTAATAAATTAATACCTATCATTTGCACATCGCAGAAAATTAGATTTTCCCTCGACCAGAAAAAGAAACTATAAATATTCTAAACAAAAATGTTTATTTCGTTTATCAATTGTATAAAGCACAGAGTAGTTTCAGAGAAAACTAAAATTTCAAAAGCGTGCACATAACATTTGGGCACATATTTTTTTGTTCAACAATCTGAAGAAATCACTAGTAGCATTACAACAAAAATAATATTCGTCATTTCCACACAGTAAAATAATTAATTTGTATTGCAAAAACCTCATATTCTACTAAAAACGAGTACGTGTATACCCACGCTACTCCAACATGAACGGCATATGCTCTATCACAATAAATATTATCAAATCGAACAAACCAAACCGAAAATAAAATGTCAAAGCCGTCCAACGCCACCGAAAGTAGAAAGTTGCTCTACTTGGGCGTCGCGTTGGACTTTACGATATTTACGATCTAAACGCGACCCGAAGCCTGACGCCGCATTTTGGCTTGCACCATATGAAAGCATTGGTTCTACTTTATCTGTCAACGCACGCAAGCGGCAAAGCGCCATTGTGATTTGGCTTTTACTTTCAGGTGCGTTGGGCGGATTTGAGATTTCATTTTCGGTTTGGTTTGTTCGATTTGATAATATTTAAAGTGGTAGAGCATATGCCGTTCATGTTGGAGTAGCGTGGGTTCAATTAGGGTATATACGTAGGTACTCGTTTTTAGTTGATTATGAGGTTTTTGCAATACAAATTAATTATTTTACTGTGTGGAAACATATTTTTTATTGTCTATCGGTACAATGCACATGAATATGCGTACGCATTTGCCCGACTTTGACCCAAATTCACGGGAATTCTCCGTCCTATATCGAAGATTCAACTCAATAGGCGGGAAGGTTTTGAAGTCCAGCCATAGGAATATAAAAAAATATCTGGACAAGACAGCAAAGATCTTCGCGGAAATATAGCAAACAAAATTCCGTGTACTTAATTAATACCCAGGCAATGACCCTAATTAGAGGGTCAAAAAATCCTTTCAATATGCATTGTCATTACTGGCGATGGGTGACCGGATGCGGTAAAATATCAGCGAGCGACGAGAAGCAGTACCTACGATCGCATTCGTCCGAATGTCCAGCATACCACCAGATGAATAAATATAACTGAAATAAGATATAAATATGAATTGAAAAAACGAGTAGATCGTTGGTATCCATATTTGAGAATTTATTAATAAGTTTTTTTTTTTTAAATAGCCAAGGCAAGTTTGTAACAAAATTGCACCTCTGTATTTTGTGACTGAACTTCTTTGAAGCGTAGATAAGATATGCTGGCCATTTGGTAATCTTGCACACTTAAATCGTTTTTCAAGTATTCCACAAAGTAATCAATTCACAATTTAAAGGGAAGGGATTTTCCATGTAATTTGCCCATATTTTCTCAACTAAATAAAAATCTACCTGTCTCGCTGAAAGGACTATTATGGGAAGGCATGTACCTTTGTATCTATGTATTTATTGTTATTTATTTATGCATTTTTTACTATTTTAAACACATTTCCATTTAATTCGTGCATTAAAATAACAATTATAAGCAAAAAGGAGTAAACTTGCATTCTGCTCTGAATTCGGGTATATTAACATAAACCAAACAGAACTTTCAATCTCTCATACTGTAATCTCTCAACGCGCCAACGCTCTGAAGCGGCATTTAGTTTTGGAAAACGGTCACTTGCGCGCGTTGACATAAAATACGGTAAAGTTTCTAAAACGCCTGTCAACGCACGCAAGCGGCAAAGCGCCGTTGTGATTTGGCCATTAGAATCGAAGCCGACAAACTTGAAGCGAAAAATAAGTGAAACAAAATGACGAACCATCTTGGACTTCTCCATAGAATGCTAGAGACAAAGAGAATTCTCAGTTTTTTTTATATGGAGTTTGGCATGCGCGCTAGTCATCTAGCGGTCAATGGAACGCGGCCATTGATAAAAAAAAAACTTTAGCATACACCCGACCTGAAAATGACTTGAAAGTGACGCCTTATGGCGCATTATCAAAGCGACATAGGGCCAAGTGTGCGAATATGACCTTACGTTGCTTTCAGAAAGCGTCATAAGGCCATCTGCTAGGTTCCACATTTCACTCGAAATTAAATCGGAAATGAATTTTTGCGTTCTATATTTCACTGTATTCGATTTTAAACTTTTCGGAATTGAGACAAAGTAAAATTGTGATTTCGAAAAAATTTCGGAGTTTCCGAATCGCTCGAAATGCAGAACACTGAAAACGAATTCACTCGATTTGCAATTTCGATTTCACTTGATTTCTGGAACCTAGCTGCATAAGACTGTCGTTATTTTTCAGAATGAATATAACAAATAAGACAATTGGAGAAAAATATTTCCTTTTCAAAATCAGTCTCACTCACAACAAGAACAACAAGAGTTCATATGCGCCATTTCATCGGTTCATATCAGCCGAATTAAAAAAGGCCAACAGACTTTAAACATATTCCTATAAAAACTGCTTACGTTCTGAATTTTCACCTGCATTACTCTTCTTGTCATTACTTAAAAAGATTAAAGTTTACAACGCAGCCGTGTCAAAGAATTGGGAGCCTAACGAGAAGTCCTTTGGTTTCGCTGATGTCTGGGTTACTGAGGTTTCATTTAGGATTGGTCAAGCCGAGTAAATGTTAATGCAGATATATTAATCTGTTATCGGGAGCAAAAAACTTGGCGGCGAAGCAAGTTATTGGTTATTAATTCGGCGTTTAAAATGGTGAATAAATACCTACCCCTAATGATTTAGATTAGTGGCGGAGATCGATCGTTACCGAGGATCGACTTCAGCTTTCAAAACCCGCGGATGGCGGGACATTAAACACGATGATGATAATTAAAATTTCAAAAGTTATACAATTTTTAGTAATGCTTACAAAAATAATTTAACAGTTAAAGAAGTAGTCCCAAGTAATACCTAGTCATTCATTATCGACACATACCACAAATTCCTACTGAAACTGGCTAATAAAGTAAAACCCCAAACAAAAAAACCGCAAATCCAATTGTGAAAAATTAAGAAACTTCAAAATTTGTATAACGAAAACACTTTACTATATTATATTTATCACATGGTTTAAATTATTATTTTTTTTATTTACGTTATTATTTTCCCTACTTACATATAAATTTAACAAAATAGACAATTTTATTTTAATATTGTGCATTCACTTTAATTACATCCCTTTGAGGCACATGTATTAACGAATGTGTTGCAGTTCCGGTTGCTCAGCATGTGTACTTTGTACGACTGAGGCAAATAAAGTGGAAAATACCTTTTAAAAGTTGATTGTTAGTTTTAATTTAAGATACTTGAATATAAACGCGGCTTATTAGAAAATATTGCATTAAAAGGATACGAAACAATTGAAAATGTATATACGACGATGTTAAAAAGAATATGTGTATAAGTAGTAGTCTCAGAAGGTCTTGGCGTATAATTTGCGCGGGTATTTTAACAGCTTCAAATATTCCAGTTTCATAATATGTCTTTAGTATTTGCTCCTTTTCGTAGTACCGTTCATAAAGCCATGTTGTAAGCGATGCTTCTTCACTAGGTACCTGCAAATGGATTTATTTGTTAAGTTGAACATGTCATCCTACTTTCGGGAATCGAATTTACCTCTGAAATTTTATATAATCTGTAGTGCATATAAGTGTTGCAGTCCCCCTTAAATCCATGTAAAATGCTGGGCAAATCTAAAGGAACTCCGTTCGGATATGCAATTGTAATGTCTAAAATATAATCAATATAATTGTGTGCCTCTGGAAATATGAAAATTTAGTTAACAACTGAATTTGCTTATGTGGTAAAATAATATTTACCCTTGTGATTGCTGTCTTTGTGCAACACATCCATAATTGCTTTTATTGCTCCGACTCGCGGTAATGTGACATACTCCAAATGAGGGAGATTATTTTGAATTGCAAATTTTTGACTGATATGTCTGCGCTTCCTCAGAAATCCACCTTCGGGAAATAGGACAATCCACTTTCGTTTGTTCTTTTTATAGGAATGTTCTAAATGATGCCTCAAAGACTGGATCGACGCCTCCCGGTTTTCTTTACCCTAAAAGAAAAATAAAAAATATGTAATACTACCACACGTTGTTGGTTGAAATAATTCATTACTTGTTTTGTTTTCTTATTTTTATGACTTAAACCTTAAAGACACATTGGCAATTCATTATTGAAAGATTTAGCAGCGAATACTTCAAAAATAGAAGCATGGAAAAAACAGAAGCATTAAAAAAGACAGTTGAAGATCTTTTTGGTCGTTTCGAACGCAAAATTCTTCGAGTCATTTTCGGTGCCGTTTGCGTTGACAGGCTTTGGAGGAGACGATTTCGCAGCGAACTTTACGAGCTGGACAGCGGCATCAGCTTGGCCAGAAAAGTTCATTTCAGTGGACTAAGATGAATAAGGTATGTAGAAGGAATGGACACCAACGCTCCGGCCCGAAGAGTATTCGATTCATTTGATGTGATGCATTGATTTACATTACCACTCCGCGCAATTTTGCATGACTTCAAAGAAAGATCCGTTATTCCACAGTCAAGGGCAGGGTGAGACCACAAGCCTAACAGTTGAATGTAGGCTGCCATAACTTTTTTATGGAGAGTAAAAACTATAATATGTACAACTTTTTTTTGTCCTTTTAATTCAAGTTTGAAAGCATTTTTTTCAAGAAATATCCATATTACATACTTTATAAAATGCAACGTTCGTCTGTCTGTTCGTCCCTCCATAACTCGAAAACCATTCGTCCTATTTTCATGATTTTTTTCTGATTTATAGATGTGTGGCCAAATTAGGCCGTAGGGTGGGTGAGAATGGTTGCGGAGTAAAGGGGTCACGGTGAGTAAGAGGGGTCTCACGAACCCTTAACCGTATGAACTTGAAAGTTTGTATGTTGATAGATAAGTCAAAATTATTACATGCCCCATTTATCGTTTTTTTTTTAATTCTCCTATGAGGGTTGAAAAAAGGGAGTGCAAACTTTTCTATTTCGACCTTACTACGCTTAACTTGGCCATTAAACTCATAAATCTATGTACAGTGAGCGTCAAAAGTGAGTAAACACCGACACTTCTTTGAGTTTTCTTTAGGATATGGAAAAAGGTCTAAAAACCAACAATTTGTAAAAAGTTTAATTACAAATTAACAATAATTAAACATATTTCATGTCGACAGCAAAAGACACTTTATACATATTTAAAAAAATTGTATCCCCAAACTCCAAAGCCAAATGAAAACACGGATTGGTGTTCACTCACTTTTGACGCTCACTGTATGTAATTTCAAGAAATGCTTTTATTTGTTAGGCAATACTTCGCCGAGTATTTTGAGTTAAAATTCATGTTTCTGGTCCATCCAGAGGGTGAGATATAATAAATTGAAAATAGTTCTTATTTGGCCAAGTGCGTTTCGATTGCAGTTGTGCTAGGGGTAGTTTTATATTGAGTTCTAAAAATCGAACATTATTACTCGCACGACGGGCATTCCAGAATACACATTGTACGTACGTGGTATATGCTTATCTATGGCGTAGTTGAATTTTATGTAGGGAATGGTTATGCATAAAACAAACTATGTACATATAAGGAGTTTGTGGTGCGTAAGTAGATATACACAATGGTACATACATACATATATTTGATATCTGCAGCTATTGAAAGTGTAACGATATGATTACGTAGTACAAATAATCAAATTATACCTGGACAAGTTTTCATTTATGTGAAATATTCACCCCTATCGCGAATAATATTTCCCCCGGAATATTTCCCATTCAGCAATTTGATTTACATTGCTGACAAGGGAAATATTTCCATCGGAATTTATTCACGATACCCCTAATTATGTCCATTGACTTAGGACTTTCGGATCAGTACAGGTTACGTAAGGAAGGACTAAGTTGGTGACGCGGGAGGGGTGAAGGGATGGTAGGGCGTAACTCTGCAACTAACGGGTTTTTCAACAGTGACGCTACAAAAGTAGAGCGACAGGGACAGCAAACGACGCCGAATTTTTTGCCGCTCTTTTGACATTTCTCTTCAGTAAGGTTTGCCATTTCATGATGGAAAGATATACGAGCCAACAACGAGTCGAAATTATTAAAATTTACTACCGAAATTCGGAGTCAGTGGCCTCAACGTTAAGAGCGCTACGTCCAATTTATGGTCGTCATAATCGTCCTAGCAGATCAACAATTGAGCGTCAAGTGGAAAAATTTTAATCCACAGGCACAGTACAAAATGTTCCCGTGCCAGTGAGACAAAGAAGTGCCCGTAGTGTCGAGAATATTGCTGCCGCTGAGGCTTCAGTTGAAGAAAGCCCAAATGTGTCTCTCACACGTCGCTCTCAAGCGTTGGGCATCTCTGTGACGTCGTTGTGGCGAATTTTGCGAAAAGATCTTGGCCTACATCCTTACAAGATTAAATTGACGCAAGAACTGAAGCCGCTTGACCACCAGAAGCGTTTTATGTTCGTGAATTGGGCTGAGCAACAACTTGAAAATGATTCGGATTTTCATCGAAAAATCATCTTCAGCGATGAGGCTCATTTCTGGCTGAATGGCTTCGTCAATAAACAAAATATGCGGTATTGGTCAGGCAGCAATCCACACGTACTCCATGAGTCATCATTAAAATAAAATAGGTGGCGCAACAGGCGGGTGACACCCAAGGCCTAGCTTCTCGCAACCATTCGTTTTGTGTGAGTTTTTATTTTTGGGACGAATGAAAGGGACCTACAATTGTATGCCGAGTCCGAACGGCTGAATTGAGAAGCTTTTTAATGACAGTCATACTCTCGGATGTTTGTCAGACGTTCGCGAGAGGTGGCGCAGTAGAAAAAACTTTAAGATGTAATTTGTGTTTTTCCGGGGATCGAACCTGGGATCCCTCGCACAGTAGTCCAGCACACTAACCACTGCGCTACTGCGCCCACATGAGTCATCATTGCATCCCGAAAAAATTACTGTTTGGTGTGGTTTATGGGCCGGCGGCGTCATTTGGCGGTACTTCTTCCGTGATGATCAAGACCGGCACGTTACTGTGAATGGGAATCGCTACCGTTCAATGATAACCGAATATTTTTTACCCCAATAGGATGATATGGACTTGGAGGACATGTGGTTCCAACAGGACGGTGCCACAAGCCACACAACGAATGTCACAATCAATTTATTGGAAACCAATTTTGGAGAACGTGTTATCTCACGAAATGGTCCAGTCGCTTGGCCGCCTCGGTCGTGCGATTTGACGCCGCTAGACTATTTCCTGTGGGGCTACGTCAAGTCTATGGTCTATGCCAACAAGCCAGCGACGATTGATGAACTTCTTACGAATATCGAACGTGAAATTGCAGCAGTATCGGCCGATTTATGCTTGAAAACCGTCGAAAATTGGGTTCAGCGTCTGAACTTCTGCTCGCGTGCCCGTGGTGGCCATGCAAAAGAAATCGAGTTCCATACATAATGGCATCGAACGTACTTTCACAGGAATAAAGAATTTCATTGATATCCAAAACCGTTTTTGTTTTATTTAAAAAAAAAACTTTTGTAGCACTCTTATTGAAAAACCCTGTATTTGGCCGATTTTAAAAATTCTTTCAACATTGTACTGGCTACATCCTCTGGATCAGTATAGGTTATTTAGGGAGAGGGTGGGGGAATGAGAAACGGGGCTATAGGGGCTATCTTCGGACTCACTCGGTCATTGCCGGAGTTGAACTCCGACAGCCATGTTTTTCACTAGCCGCGAACATGGCTAGTTAACATATATAACTTGATTTAAAATTAATATGAAAGAACAGATTCCTGGCTTCCAAAAATCATAAAGTCCTTTATTGTAAGTGTTGCCATTGGTTTTTAATAATTTCTTTTTTCATTTGAATTATTATTTTTTTAAACTGCCCCTACCGCTTAAACAAAGCCAGATAGACCCCCCCACCCCATTTCCATAGCAAAAAATGCTTGTATTTAACCCCTCTACAAAAGTCTTAAGTTATGGTACTGGTGCCGTCAGCAGACACTGACTGCCGTCATTTTAGCTTTCTTTCTTATAAACTATTCGTTAAGATTTCATTCAGCAGATAGATTAATTTCTATTCATATTTTAAGGGGCAGATTCCACTTCCCTTAAATGGAACAATTTTATATTTTGATATTTCTCCTTTCGTACAATATAACCCCGTCCGACCGCTCTACCCAATTTCAATATTCTGCTACAATCGAAAGTGGCCCAAATAAATAATAACCGATTTATAAATGTGAGCGTATACTCCTCCTGAATGAAAAATCTAATGTTTTCGAATTTTCCCAGTGATTCATAATTTTGATGATCTTCTTCATCTAAGAAGGTGAATGAGTGATGAATCAGCCAGTTACGGTTTTTGTGATTTTTAAAGTCCTGTGTTTTTAGACTCAATAATGCTTTAGAGACAGATTTTGGTGAGGTGGACCTTTTTAATGAGCTATAAGTTTAAAGTTTTTGGCTCAATTGGTTTCGAAGTTAGAGGGGAGTCAAAAACAGCCTGAGTTTGATTCTGTTAAAAGGGTGTATGGCTTTAGAGAACTTGACTGGGGCACTACCGTGCCCTTTGATATTTTATTTGTTCACTCAAACCATGAAACCGAAAAAGGAACGTACGTTTATTATGTGTTACAACACTTATTCCAAGCAAGGCTACAATGGGACAATATCTTTTTTGAATAGTTTCAAATTGATCAAATAACTGCTAGGTTCCACATTTCACCTTCACTCGAAATGAAATCGGAAATGAATTTTTGTGCTTTACATTTCACTGTATTCGATTTCGATTTCAAAATTTTCGGAATTGAGACAAAGTGAAATTGTGACTTCGAAAAAATTTCGGAGTTTCCGAATCGCTCGAAATGCAGAACACTGAAAACGAATTCACTCGATTTGCAATTTCGATTTCACTCGATTTCTGGAACCTAGCTCTAAGACAGAGTTGTAAAAGAATTAAATCATTTTAGAGTTTAATTCATTTGATTTATCTTTAAAAAAGCTTAACTCAGGAATTCACTTAAAGATTTCAACTTCAAAATATGAAATCGCCATTCATTTTGAAGTCAGTGATTGAGAATTCATTTTGTTGAAGTCAAAGATTGCATTCAGTTGAATGCATTCTTCTGTGATTGCTGTGAAGTCATTGAAGTCTTTTTGAAGTCATTGAAGTCATTTTGAATTCACGAAATGATTGAAGTCATTTTGAAGTCATTGAAGTCTTTTTGAAGTCATTGCAGTCACTTTGAAATCTTTTGCGTTCAATTTAATTGATTTGAAATAAAAACCATATATTAACGCTTTAAATAAGTTTATTATCCTTTTTTTGTGAAAAATTTAAGTTTTACATAATAAAACAAAATAATTCAAAAAACATTGGCGGTACGCCATTTACGATAGGTACGTAAGAAAAACTATTTAATTTTCATTTATAAAGCAAATAAACAAAATAAATCATTTTTTCATAATAAATATACATGTACTGTACATGTACAGGGTTTTTCAATAAGAGCGCTACAAAAGTTTTTTTAAATAAAACAAAAATGGTTTTGAATATCAATGAAATTCTTTATTCCTGTGAAAGTACGTTCGATGCCATTATGTATGTAACTCGATTTCTTTTGCATGGCCACCACGGGCACGATTGCAGAAGTCCAGACGCTGAACCCAATTTTCGACAGTTTTAAAGCATAAATCGGCAGATACTGCTGCAATTTCACGTTCGATACGTACGAAGTTCATCAATCGTCTTTCGCTTGTTGGCATAGACCATAGACTTGACGTAGCCCCACAGGAAATAGTCTAGCGGCGTCAAATCGCACGACCGAGGCGGCCAAGCGACTGGACCATTTCGTGAGATAACACGTTCTCCAAAATTGGTTTCCAATAAATTGATTGTGACATTCGCTGTGTGGCTTGTGGCACCGTCCTGTTGGAACCACATGTCCTCCAAGTCCATATCATCCAATTGGGGTAAAAAATATTCGGTTATCATTGAACGGTAGCGATTCCCATTCACAGTAACGTGCCGGTCTTGATCATCACGGAAGAAGTACGGCCCAATAACGCCGCCGGCCCATAAACCACACCAAACCGTAATTTTTTCGGGATGCAATGATGACTCATGGAGTACGTGTGGATTGCTGCCTGACCAATACCGCATATTTTGTTTATTAACGAAGCCATTCAGCCAGAAATGAGCCTCATCGCTGAAGATCATTTTTCGATGAAAATCCGAATCATTTTCAAGTTGTTGCTCAGCCCAATTCACGAACATACGACGCTTCTGATGGTCAAGCGGCTTCAGTTCATGCGTCAATTTAATCTTGTAAGGATGTAGGCCAAGATATTTTCGCAAAATTCGCCACAACGACGTCACAGAGATGCCCAACGCTTGAGAACGACGTGTGAGAGACACATTTGGGCTTTCTTCAACTGAAGCCTCAGAGGCAGCAATATTCTACTACGGGCACTTCTTTGTCTCACTGGCACGGGAACATTTTGTACTGTGCCTGTGGTTTCAAATTTTTCCACTAGACGCTCAATTGTTGATCTGCTAGGACGATTATGACGACCATAAATTGGACGTAGCGCTCTTAACGTTGAGGCCACTGACTCCGAATTTCGGTAGTAAATTTTAATAATTTCGACTCGTTGTTGGCTCGTATGTCTTTCCATCATGAAATGGCAAACCTTACTGAAGAGAAATGTCAAAAGAGCGGCAAGAAATTCGGCGTCGTTTGCTGACCCTGTCGCCCTACTTTTGTAGCATCCCTGTTGAAAAACCCGTTACAACAAATTATTCCGGCTCGTTTTCAATGTATCCCAGATCGCTGCGAAATTTAAACAAAATAAGGTAGGTATGCAAAATTAATCAACGGATATAACTTACTGTTGGACATTCATTATATCAGATATTCATTGTCAGTATCGTAATCGTCTTTATATTGTTCAAATACATATAAGGACAATTCGTTCGCATTCAAAAGTTAAACGGTCACATGTAGCTAAGTGTAAATCAATTAATCCGTTCGTAATGAATTGAAAATCTTTATGTTTTGCGAAGCAGTAAAGATCTTTGCGTACTTCGCTCAAGGTGATCAAAAAAGTTTCGTATATTGCCTGGTATCGCCAGCTATCGGTTCTGTAAATCAACTCCTGACAAGTGTTATCATATTTATGTTATCTAGTTTGTTAATCAGATTCAAGAGGCCCACGATAATTTTTTATGCGTAAGTTAAGAGACAGACTTTGGTAATAACTGTCGTCGATTGTTTTGCAAAAGTTTGTCACTTAACAGGGATCTGTGGAAAGTTGCAGGCAAACTGGAGATTTATTTTGTTTATTTGCTTTATAAATGAAAATTAAATAGATTTTCTTACGTGCCCCTATCGTAAATGGCGTACCGCCAATGTTTTTTGAATTATTTTGTTTTATTATGTAAAACTTAAATTTTGACAAAAAAAAAGGATAATAAACTTATTTAAAGCGTTAATACATGATACATGGAATCCGTACCATCGGGCAGGCGTCCCCTAGGTAGACCCAGGATGAGATGGTTAGATCAAATTCATAATCTCTCCTCTACCCGTATGGGGATTGCCCTTGAGGATTTGGAGTCGATGGCGGAGGATCGAGAGCTATGGAGGGTCCACTTAGGTAACCTACACCCGCGACCCACTTAATGGATAAGCGGGCCATTGAAAATGTATGTATGTATGTATATGTAGTGCGTGCCAGATTAATAAGAAGGCGACACCAACTTAAACTTTATAAAATAAACTTTATTTTAATATAATTCAATAGAAATCGATACAATTTAATTGGTACACGCGAGATGATGTGGGTGGCTGCCGGTTGAAGACTGGTTCGTCAAAAATGCGAAAATGATGACTTGCTTGTTGACTGCGGCTGGTCGCCGCACACGCAGAAAAGCACAGCAAAGCAAAACGCAAAATGCCAATAACTGTTGCAGCGGCTTATATGTTATATAAAAAACGCATCGCGTGAGCGACACATTCGATCATCAGATTGATTAACTGTGAGACAGTTATTTACATAGGTATGGTATGTCGTATGTGTGGACTGTGGACACCACATATCTCCCCTTCTTAAAAGAAATGAAATTTAAAATGTTTGAGGAAAAAAGAAAAACAATTAACGTAAGTAAGGAAATGAAAAAAAAATTAACTATGTTGGCAGGTTGAATCGTACTCGTACTGTTCTATGTCTCCTGGGTGCGGAGGTTGACGGGGCTTCTGTTTCATTGTGCTGTGTTCCATCCTCTTCTTCAAATCGTACATCTTCATTAAGCATGAATGCTGGTTTGAGCCTATCAATTGAGATCGGTGTACTTCTTCCTCTGACGAGAACCACAAAGTACTTTTCATGTTTTTCTAGTACTTTATATGGTCCATCGTATGGTGTAGCGAAAGAGTGACGTATATGATCGTGGCGGACGAAGACATGAGATGTGTTTCGGAGGTTTTTAAAAACAAATGTTGAGCGCTGTCCATGACGTGACATTTCTTGCGGGGCAAAGTTTTTAAAATGCGTTTGAAGGATTTGCACTAAGACTGGAGCTGATGTGTTTCGGATCGATGGGCGCAGAAATTCTCCTGGCAAACGAATTGGTTCACCGAGGACAAGTTCAGCAGGCGTTGCTTGAAGATCTTCTTTGAATGCCGCTCGGAGTCCGAGAAGTACGATAGGTAGAGCTGAAGTCCATGTGTCGCCATTGCATAGCAGTGCTGCTTTAAACTGTCGGTGGAAGCGCTCGACTAATCCATTTGACTGTGGGTGGTAGGGCGTCGTTCGCAGATGCTTACAGCCAAGAAGTCTAGTCAGGCATTTAAACAGGTCAGATTCGAACTGTCTTCCTAAGTCCGAAGTAATTCGTAGTGGAACACCAAAGCGTGCGATCCACGATAAGAGCACAGCCTCTGCTACGGTTTCGGCGGTTCCATTTGACAGTGGGACGGCTTCAGGGAAGCGCGTAAATCGGTCGATGATTGTCAGGCATTGATTAAATCCGTTAGATGGTACGAGGCTGACGAGATCAATGTGGATGTGCTCGAAGCGCTGCGTAGGTGGTTGAAAACTGGCGATTGGCGAAATTGTATGTCGTGTCGTTTTGTTCGCTTGGCACGGTATGCAGCACTTGACCCACTTTGAGCAATCTCTGTTCATAGAAGGCCAGAAAAATCGCTGGGCGATGAGCTTCCTTGAGGCGCGTTGACCAGGGTGTGCCAACGAATGCAACGAATCGAATACTCTTTTGCGCAGAAGTCGAGGAACGTAAGGTCGTGTTGTACCGGTGGAAATGTCGCTGTAGATTACGGCTTCAGAGTTGTCGAGTTTTATACCGCAAAGTTGAACGCTGGAGGATGGACTGCTTAGGATGTCTTGGAGCTCAGTGTCGTTGGCTTGTGCTTGAGCTATCTCGCTTGATGATACTGCTGGCTCGATGGCATCGACACGTGACAGTGTGTCTGCTACAGTATTCTCGGAGCCGGACACATGTCTGATGTCGGTGCTAAACTGTCCGATGTAGTCCAACCTTCTAAATTGCCAAGGTGAAGCTCGCTCTGGACGTTGTTTAAACGCGTGAACAAGTGGTTTGTGGTCACTGTAAATCACAACATGTCTGCCTTCGAAAATGTGTCGGAAATGACGCACAGCTTCGTAGATTGCGTTGAGCTCCCTGTCGTAGGTCGAGTGTTTCTGAGTGGAAGGCGGCAGCTTCTGGCTGAAAAAAGCTAATGGTTGCCAAGAATCGTGCTGTCGTTGCTGGAGTACCGCTCCAATGGCCTGTTCCGAGGCGTTTGTGAAGATGGCCCACTCTGCGTTGACGTCTGGATGAGCGAGCAGAGCAACCGATGCCAGGGCGTTCTTGCTGTCCACAAACGATCTTTCCAACGCTGGCGTCCAGTTAATGGGGTGCGAGTTTTTGATGTCTGGGCCTTTGAGCTGGTCGTTGAGTGGTCCGAGGATCTCAGCTGCGTTTTTGATGAACTTTCTGTAGAAATTGACGGTGCCAATAAACGCACGGAGTTTCTTTACGTTGGAGGGCGCAGGAAATTCCAAAATTGCTTGCACTTTCTCCGAGAGTGGAAAAATTCCTTTGGCCGACACGAGATGTCCCAAAAATTTCACTTCACTTTTGCCGAAAACTGACTTGGCCACGTTAATCACAAGCCCAGCATCCTGCAGTCGTTGAAATAAAGTTTGGAGATGGTCGAGATGTTCCCGCTTGTTTTTTGATGCTATGAGCAGGTCGTCGATGTATGGGAAAACAAAGGGCAGATCCCGCGTCACCTCATCGATGAACCTTTGAAAAGTCTGCGCAGCGTTGCGCAGGCCGAATGTCATAAAAGGAAATTCATACAGGCCGAATGGCGTGATGATGGCCGTCTTTCCGATGTCCGATGGGGCGACAGGGATCTGGTTGAATGCTCGAACCAGGTCGATGGTAGAGAACAATTCCTTACCTTCTAGGTCTGCTGTAAAATCCTGTAGGCAGCGGATAGGGTACGCATCTGGAATCGTTCGATCGTTGAGAGGCCTGTAGTCGCCACAGGGACGCCATTCTCCTGTCTTCTTTTTGGCTAAGTGCAGAGGTGAGGACCACGGGCTGTCAGAACGACGTGCAGTACCAAGTTGAATCATTTTGGCGAATTCAGATTTGGCAATCTTGAGACGATCGGGAGCAAGTCGACGTGCCCTGCTGGAGATTGGAGGTCCGTTTTTCGTTTTTATGTGGTGAACGGTGCAATATTGCTCCTTCCTCTTGGCTGCACCTGGTTGTGTGATGGCAGGAAACGAAGCGAGGAGTGCTGCATATGGTTGCTCGATAAATGCATGGATTGTTGCTACAGATGAGGACTGGACGTTTGTAAGCATGCCGGCCGTTGGCAATCCGGTGTGTTTGTCGATGATTTGTTGTTGCTTCACATCCACGAGCAGTCCATAGTGGCCTAAAAAGTCGGCGCCGATAATAGCGCGGCTGACGTCAGCAACAATAAACTGCCATGTGAAGTTTTTCTGCAGTCCGAAGTCCAGATCGAATTTGGTTGTGCCATAGGTGTTAATCAGCGAGCCGTTGGCAGCGAATAGCTGGTAGGTTGACAGTGGAAGCGGTGGTTGTGTCTGTTGGAGCGGGTAGATTGAAACTTCGGATCCCGTATCGATTAAAAACTGTTGCTGGGAATTTCTATCGGTGAGGAAGAGGCGGCGGTGTGAGGGGTGAGGATCGTGTACCGCCATTAGTGATCCTCGGGCCCGTTTTCCTGAAATTGACAACCGGGGCGACACGTGCGTGCCTCAGCGCCATATTTAATGTGGTACCAACAGATATTTGATTTTGATACTTGCCTCGATTTGGATCTGTTTCTGGAACTGTGCGGCTGCTGATGTTTTGTTCGTCCACGTCCTGAGAATGATGCAGAAAGTGCTGCGACTTCAGCCGCCAGATCTGCGATTTGTCGATGAAGGTCATCTGTTGCTGCTACCGTTACTGGCGCAAAAACCTCGTGCAGTTTGTCGGCAATTTCACCCAAATCTATGACATCCATAGATTTTTGGGCGACTAAGCAGGCTTGCGTTTGTGATGGAAGATGTGAAAGCCAACGTGCCTTTAACACCTCTTCGTCTATGTCGGGTACCAAACTTTTTAGGTGGCGAAGATGCTGGGATGGTGTGCGATCTCCCAAATTCTCTTTGTCCAACAGCTGAATGATTTTTGCTTCTTTGGATTTCGAGAAACGGGAAATCAGTGTGCTCCTCAGAGTTTGGTATGGCGTGTCTTCTGGTGGATTAATGATAATATCTTCCACCTCTGCAGCAGAGCGCGTGTCGATTAGTGGTATAGTGCGATAGAATTTATCACGTTGTCCGATGATGCCACAATTAGTAAATTGTGCCTCTAGCTGGGCAAACCATAGCGCTGGTCTTTCGGCGCTGAAAGGGGGCGCTTTAATGTCAAACGGTAGACGGCGAGTAGCGAGATCGACGTTGACACGTGGGTTGGTCTGACTATCGGTGGCATGTGGCGTGGTATTGTCTTGTGCAGTCGTTGAGTCGGGCATTGAAACAAATTATTTGTTAAAGCGCGTGAAAAAAAAAACTGCTTTTCAAGGGCAATAAAAAAGGAAAACGCGTAATCTTTCCGCGTAAGAAATATTTTTGCGCGATGAAAATGCTCGGGGTCACCAATGTAGTGCGTGCCAGATTAATAAGAAGGCGACACCAACTTAAACTTTATAAAATAAACTTTATTTTAATATAATTCAATAGAAATCGATACAATTTAATTGGTACACGCGAGATGATGTGGGTGGCTGCCGGTTGAAGACTGGTTCGTCAAAAATGCGAAAATGATGACTTGCTTGTTGACTGCGGCTGGTCGCCGCACACGCAGAAAAGCACAGCAAAGCAAAACGCAAAATGCCAATAACTGTTGCAGCGGCTTATATGTTATATAAAAAACGCATCGCGTGAGCGACACATTCGATCATCAGATTGATTAACTGTGAGACAGTTATTTACATAGGTATGGTATGTCGTATGTGTGGACTGTGGACACCACATATACATGTTTTTTATTTCAAATCAATTAAATTGAACGCAAAAGATTTCAAAGTGACTGCAATGACTTCAAAAAGACTTCAATGACTTCAAAATGACTTCAATCATTTCGTGAATTCAAAATGACTTCAATGACTTCAAAAAGACTTCAATGACTTCACAGCAATCACAGAAGAATGCATTCAACTGAATGCAATCTTTGACTTCAACAAAATGAATTCTCAATCACTGGCTTCAAAATGAATGGTGATTTAATATTTTGAAGTTGAAGTATGACATTGAAGTCATATGATTTAAGTCTATACTAAGAAGTTTTTCTTGTGACTTCAATGAATGCAATCCAAAATGATTGCATTCTTTTACAACTCTGCTCTAAGATTAGTTTTTCATTACCTCTACGGCTAAAGATTTAGCGCAGTGATTTTTTAAAATTGTTTTTATAAAGTACAAGGTAATTTTGGACATTAAAACAAATAGGAATTATTTAATAAACAAAACTACTTACCGATGAGATGAAAAAATCCTCATGTACTAGGCTGACTACTCCAAAATTCGTGTATTTAAATAACCGATCCATTATCCACATAATGTTTGGTAAAACATTTGGCTTCGCGTTAAAATTTGCCATTAATAATGGAACGTCAGCCGTGCTCTGATGGTTAACTAATACTAAAGTAGGTTTGTCCAAGCAGGGAGATAAATCGTCCCCCACTTCCACAACTAAGAAGAAAATAAAATGAACAAAAAGAAAGAAATTTATTAACAAAAATATGAATGTTCAATAAAATTGCCAAATTTAGTATTTTCGTCTACAAAAAGGAAGGTATCTCAAAATTTACTTAATCAAGAGAAAGAAATGAAAATTGAGTTCATTAAATTTCAAGTCGGCATTATAATAAAGTTCGATCACCGGATTTGGGGGGACAAAACAAGAATTCTCAGTTTCAATCTGATTTTAGAAGATATATGTTTTAGCAAATTTCCAAAAATAGTCCTATCAGTTTATCTTAATCGTTGAGGGTTCGAAAGTGGATTGTCGCATGCTCCAGAAAGGGCAACTATTGTAAAGCATATAATAATCCAAAACGTAGGAAACGTTAGTTGCCTAAGGAAGTAGGAGTTAAATAATAAATAAATAAATAAAAGAAGACGAAAAGGCATATCGCCGTGAATCAAAAAGAAAACACATAAGGGAACACCGAATTAATAAGAAAGTGCAATAAATCCGTATCGTAAATCGATTGGGCTAATATAGACTTCCAAAGATCTAATAATTTTTATTTGTAAATTATAAATTGACTACTTTGCAATTTTAGACAAGAAAGAAAGAATGGCTTTATATGCCTGTAATATGTAGGTACTTTGGCAAAAGATGGGGACTGCAATCAAAACGTCGCATATGGATGGATATGGATACAAAGCCGTGTTGCGACCAATTCGACCTTACCGGTCGGTAGCTCTAAGAAATGTTTATATCATAAACAAACTTAACATTGACAGTATTCTGTTTTCTCTATCAACACAGCTCGGATCAACTTTTTTACTTTTTTGATGATTTTCATAAAACATTTTGAAGTACAAGAATATGGGATACCTACAAAAAGTACAAAATCCCCACATTTTGAAAAATACCCGAATTGACTATCCCCAAGTACAAAATCCCCAAATAAAAAAATCCCCAAAATGATAATTCAAAATATTTAAAGAAATTTTCGAATACCTAACCTTGCGCCCACTCCAAATCCAACAGCGACCCCAGGCAGGCATACCTATTTTACTGTTAATGGATTGTGAATACACTTGAAATCGATTTGGGTATTTTGGATTTGGGGATTTTGGGTTTGGGGATATTGACTTGGGGATTTCAGTTTGGGGATTTTAATTTTGGGGTTTTCGTACCCAACCCCAAGAATATTCGTATTTAAAAATATATACAGACAGTTCGAGATTGGACTGTGGAGTAGGTGGAGGTATTTCTTCTGAGTCTCTTGACTAACTTAACGCTCATAATCCTCGAGGCCTGCCATCAGGTCAACCTACATACAAATTTAACTTAGAGGAAAAGCTGACATTAAGGCTATCGAATCAGTCAATATAACCGTAAAATTAGGTTACCCTGATTTGGGTTCAAGCAAAGCAACGTTCGCAAGGCACAGCTGATGCATTTGCGGAATCAGTTCACATTTCTCTCGGAGCAATGAAGGTTAACATCAGATGGAGGACTGAAGGAGGCTGTGGCCAAGCTACGCCAAGGAAAAGACAACCCACCCTCTAAGCAAAACGCGAAGAGATATCGCCACAATTTTACAGCGATTACACCACTGGTCTATTAGGGGACTATGCACTCAGAATGGTCTTCCCACAGACTGCTGCTGTTATTATGATAGAACCGAAAAAGAAACGCTCATTGACTATCTCCATGCACCTGCCCGCAACTAGACAGGACCGCCGAGCGAGGAAAACCCTTCTTCGATTCCCTTGAAGAAGTTTCGAAGAATAGAATTATAGAAATAATAATCTTCTTGAATTCCATGGTGTTGCCAATGAAAATATTTCGAGAAATCTGAAATTATGAAGAAAAAAAATCTACAATGCAGATCTCTATATGGAAAAAAATGTGCACGACTGGGTCGCACGAAACTTTCTCGTTTATTGCGAATCTCGGAGACTCATTTCAACAAATTTTTCGTTTAAAATTATTTCCACTTACGTACATCTTACGTAGGTTTAGTAACTGAAGCCTTGTTAACTTAGCACGTAATACATACTACATAGACATTAGACATGTACGACGTATTAACAAGCAAGGCAAGGAGGCGATAAATTTCGAATTCTCATTTTTGATTATTATTTAAAAAAAGTGGTCTCTTTCAATGGTTGGGATTTGGGTAGTAATTTTTGAGAAATATTCATAAAACGGCAATATTCGAGTTTTCTGAGAAAAACTAAGTACAGGTGTCATTAAAGTGGCCTGGGAATGCGGCGAAACACCCAGCGATTGGCAGATTGGGGTGATTGTGCCCCTTTTCAAGAAAGGGGATAAAAGGGATTGCTCCAATTACAGGGGTATATCACTTTTAAGTCTCCCCGGAAAAGTCTTTGCCAAGGTGCTGGAAACGCGTTGCAGAGCTGTGGTCGAGGCACGATTAGGAGATGAGCAGTGCGGCTTTCGTCCCGGCAGAAGCACAACCGACCAGTTATTCACTCTCAGAATGGTACTTGAGAAGGCTTGGGAGTATGCTACACCTGTTTACGCTTGCTTCGTAGATTTGGAGAAAGCATATGACCGAGTCCCTCGAGGGAAACTCTGGATCTGGAGTGTATTACAGGAGTATGGAATTGATGGTTCTCTCTTGAGAGCCATTCAATCTCTTTACACAAACTGTAAAAGCTGTGTTCGGGTAAACGGCGTTAAATCAATACCTTTCACCGTGGGCGTTGGACTTCGTCAGGGGTGCGTCTTGTCTCCTCTCCTTTTCATTACTTATATGGACTGGATGTTACAGGAACGTTTCGAATTGGGAGATCTGAGGATAAGTCATTTGCTCTTCGCTGACGACTTGGTCATCCTTGGGTCCTCTCAGACTGAACTTCAGCGCGCACTCGATCGGTTTGTAACCGTTTGTGTTGAAGCTGATATGAAAGTAAACGTGAACAAATCTGAAGTGATGGTCGTCTCCAGAACGCCTGTTCAATGCACTCTGCATGTTAGTGGAGTCCCATTGAAACAGGTGGAGAAGTTTAAGTATCTCGGGGTCTTATTCACGAGTGATGGAAGGAGCAATGCCGAGTTTTCCTGTAGGATTGGTCAGGCTGGGTCAATTTTGAGACAGCTTGGTCATTCTGTTATTAGGAGGACTGAACTTGGTGTCAAAGCTAAGTTGTCAGTCTTTAATTCGGTGTTTGTTCCAACTCTCACCTATGGTCATGAGGTTTGGGTAATGACCGAAAGAATAAGATCGCGGATACAAGCTGCCGAAATGAGATTTCTCCGTAGTATTGCTGGTGTGACCCGTAGAGATCGCATCAGAAATACCAGAATACGTGAGGAACTCAATGTCGAGCAGCTACTTCTCCGGACGGAGCGATCCATGCTTCGGTGGTTTGGTCATGTTAAACGCATGTCCCCGACCAGGATTCCACGACGTTCTATGGAATCCGTACCATCGGGTAGGCGTCCTCTAGGTAGACCAAGGATGAGATGGTTAGATCAAGTCCATAATCTCTCCTATACCCGTATGGGGATTGCCCTTGATGATTTAGAGTCGATGGCGGAGGATCGAGAGCTATGGAGGGTCCACTTGAGCAACCTACTCCCGCGACCCACTTAATGGACAAGCGGACCATTGAAAATGAATAAATGAATGAACTAAGTACGTGATCATGTTTAGAATGCTTATGTTGTCTTAAATATGTATTTTGATCAAAATCGTTAGAGCGGTTTTTTGTAAAATTATGCTGACAAATGTTACTGGATTTGAAAATCACTGTTATTAAACTGTTTAGCTGAAAACTGAGTACGAAGTTTTCTTCAGGATATAAACATTACCTAGCAGTTACATTTTTAACCAAATCGAAAATGGCGTTTTCGAGATATGACTAGTTTTTAAACTACAGTTTTTAGCGATTGGGGTGGAAATCGAAGGACGCATTCTTGGTTCAAAAAACACTGTTTTTCAACTGTTTAGCTCAAAACTGAGCAAATGGTATTACTATGGATTTAAACATTACCTGAAAGTAACATTTTTATCATAATCGAAAATGGCGTTTTTGAGATATGAGCAGTTTTTTAAAGTACTATTATTAGGGATTTGGGTGGATATCAAAGGACGCAGTCTTTTTAGGGAAAAACTGAGTTTGCTATCAAGTTAAGAATGTTTTTACCGTTTTCGAGAAAAAGCCAATTTTCAAAACTGCCGTTGCTGGACTTTTTAGCGAAAAACTGGGTATGCAGTCATGTTGGGCATGCCTAAATTAACTCAACGATCAATTTTGGTTCAAATCGTTAGAGCCGTTTTCGAAAAAATCTAAATTTAGACATATTTCGTCATATTTCGTAAAATTTTTATATGGGAGGTACCGTTAATATTAGGGCTAGCATAAAAAAAAAAAACGTCCCGAGTGGGAAGCCTACAAAGTCTAAATACGAAGTTTGAAGCAAATCCGTCCAAGCGTTTAGATTCCCCAGGGGTGGGACAGACAGACATACGGACGGACAGAATTGCGAGACCCACTTTTTTGAGTTCCCCTATCATCGTAATATCAGAATTGATCAAAATCTCGACTTCTAAATTTTGTACGAAAACAATATCTTTCTCTTACTAAGTATACGAGAAAGTTAAAAATCTGGATTCATAAATATTGCAATATCAAAAAAATATCATTTTGACAGGTGAGAGCTAGACACATTCAGTATAGCCTCAGAAGTGCGACAGTTTTAGACAGCATTTCTACTTATAGAGCGCAAAAACCTCTACTGTCTTGTTCTCTTCCGTGCAGCTCAGAATTATTAAACAAATGAAATAAATGCAGACAAAATCTGTCACGCAGATTTTGAGATTTTAAAAAAAATCTGCAAATCTGCACTTATGACAACGCTGCCATCGCAGGTTAAATTTAGTAGACTCTTATCTTTAAAAAACTTCAACAACCAGGACCAATGAGTTGGGGTTACAAAGTGTTACTTGGGTTTTACAAAACCACCATACCTAAACTACTACATACCTTTATTGCGATTTCGAGAAACAAAAAAAAAACAAGTTAAAGTGTTATCTCACCGATGGATGCTTTGATACCCTTCAAGGCATAGAAGTCATGTAAAATTTTAGGCATTTATGTATTAGACAAACGAAGATGGCTAAATTAACGCAGAATTTGATCATGGTTCAAATTATTATTATACATTCAGCAATATCGAGGTATCCGTCGGAACGGAAAGTTTTAGCAACGTATTTTTTGTTTTTATTGCTTAAATTTGTGTTTCCAGGGCAAAAGCAAACGAAAAAACAAGCACTTAATATAGGAAAACTCCGATGTAGACGGAAACAACAACATCTCAAATCAATGCGCTGTCGCATTTTAATTATTATTTTCGAAAACGGATACCTCGAATGTATGCGTTGCGGAGAAAATTACGTTCCGATCGGATACTTCGATAGGACTGAGCAGTGAGTATGTGGTCTCCGGCGACTCCGTCTTGGTTTAGACAAATATTATGAAATGACAAATTGAATATACCTTTCCGTGGAGGGTATTAAAGCAATTCAACAAAAAAAAAGTTAACAGCCTATTAATAATCGACTACAAGCGACTGTCAAATCGACAAATATCAATCGCAATCGACAATCACAGTTTTCGATCAACGATCAACTATCGACACTCACAATAGGGCCTGAAAAACGGTGAGGTATTTTGTTCAACAATTTTGCAAATTTATTCAATCTTAAAAGTTTCGAAAGCTCAGTTATCTTCTAAAAATGTTTAATAATAGGAATTTGAGTTTATTTAATGTGTTAGTCATTAGTTACGGATAACACGAAATTCCGCAACTATTATTAATACGGCTGTAAAAGTTTAAACGCACAATGAAAGTTTAAAATAAAGTTCAACTGAATCTCAACTTAGGTTAAAAATTGAAGTTCAACTCGTCCGGTTTCACAATGTAATCTGAACTTCAGTTCAATTGAACTCAGGTTAAATAAATTTAATGAATAGAATTTTGCAGTACTTAGCTTTTATACTACTATTCCTTGTCTTTCTTTCGAGAATACGCAAAAAAACAAACGTCAAATATTTGTGTTTTTGACATCGGCAGCTTTGAAATTGTAATACTGAAGAATGCTGTCGTTTAACTTAAACCGCAGGATTCATTCTGACTTATATCACTTAACAGTCGCAGTGGCTCAGTGGGTAGTGTGCTGGACGACACATATTATAATCACCCTTATTCTACGTGGCGTTTATATTAAACGACAGCTGGCGTTTTTTGAGTCGAGTCGCTTTAGTGTCGTTTTAGTATCGGTATTCTATTCCTTGAACGCCTCCTATCTCATTTATTTTACATTCCACATGAGTTCCACACCAACAACTGATAATTGACAAGTAGGTATTTATGGCGGCAAAAGGGAGAGATTTTTCTTTTGGTAAATTGTTTAACACACGGAATTTAAATCCAAACAAACCCAAACGAAAAAAGTGTTGAACAGTCCTAATGTTCGCGATATTACATTTACAACAGTTTAAATCAAGAAGACGAGGTCAATAAGGTGTTCGTCTTCTAATCTGTTGTAGGTATTTGTTTTGTATTTTAAAAAAAAATTCTTGTGACGAGAAAAAGCTGTCAAACTTTTGGGAAAATAAATGGAAAATTGGAAGTCTAATTGGAAAAAACTGGAAAGCACAGTTCGCATTTGAGAATAAGCAAAAGCGAAGTAGGTCGAAATTGAAGTATCGCTTTCAATACGATCCGCCGCGCATTTGGGAATAACCCCTCTGACTCGAGTTTCTTAACCTATAAGCGCGAGTTTTGAATACGAAGAAAATGTTAATGATCTAACTTCTAAACTATTAAAGCTACAAAAACGTTCGAGTTAAATTTTGAAAGACAATTCAGTAGCGCATAAAAACTGTTCAAAAATGTGTGTAATTTTTAAGTAGACATAAAAGAGTGATGTCTCCCTAAATATGTTTCTCAAAACCTTTTTTTTTTTGCCTCACTCTTTAACAGGGGTTCCACAGTGGTCCTTTTAGGTCTCCATCAACACTCCTGACCTAACCTAACCGAACACCGAACTCTAAGAACTCTACAAGCTGTACACCCGAGGGACGGCGCAGTAGAGGAAGACCGCGATCCTATGTGGCGCACGTAAGTGGAAGGGGACCGTAGCGCCACCTTAAGTAAGTAAGTATTGCACGATGAGACATTACATCCACTAAAAGTCACTGCATGGTGTGCTGTTTAAGCTAATATGTAAGTATAGTCATTGAAAACGTTCGCTGTAGAGGTGAGCGCTACAGCGCCAGCGCCATGATCAATGATATTTTTTCAAACTCAGCCAACCTTCAAAGAAATCATCCGTCAAGAAGAAATGCCATAAAAAAAACAGCCCAAATGGTAATCACCTTTTAACTGCCTGCGACAGTATCTACATAGAGACGAGCCATATACAGAGCCATGTATAGGTAGTATTGGAAAAAACTTTTTGGTCTGCGTAGGATGGTAATGGAGAAAGCTCACTGATACATCAAGGTCGGTAGCGACCTTACTAAAGAGAATTTATACATCTTTAACATCCGACTTGTGAACAGCAGCCGCTTATTCGGGACATATTTATCACACATCTTAACACAATTTGACATAAAAAAAAATCGCCACATTGCTTGTCTGTCTGTCAACGACGATGAGAAAGCAAATTTACCCAATGCTATATTTAAGAAACAGAACTGTCTCGTGGTGTTGCGTACCGTTTTGCCTTTGTGCAGTTCCGAAAGTATGAGCAAAGCGGTTTGTTGTGGTTTTGTCAACGTGGCTTGCTATTACTTTCGTCTGCGTAAGTTGCCGAGAGAAGTAATCGACAAGTTAATGTGAAAAAATCTACATTATAAGTGAAATCATTTTTTGTTGTGGTTTTTTTATATTTCATCATGACTTCGTATTATTATGACAATCCACTGTACTGTCAACAAGAAGATACATTCAACATCGGCGAATCAGAACAAGTAAGTGTTATCATCGGCCAGTGTTCACTTGTGTTTTGACCTTCAGTAAGACAATTTTCCATCTCTTCTTCTTGCGCCTAGATGGCGTATTTAATTTAGAGTTAAAAAATAAATAAATAGGTGGTGGCGCAACAGGCGGGTCTAGCCTAGCCAAGCTTCTCGCAACCATTCGTTTTGTGTGAATTTCTATTTTTGAGACGAATGGAAGGGACCTACAATTTTATGCAGAGTTCGAACGGCTGAATTGAGAAGCTTTTTCATGACAGTTTTACTCTCGGATGTTTGTCAGAACAAGTACATATTGTGTTAAATTTTCTTTTTGCTCGGGTGCGAACTAATTCGTTTTGTTCCGCGTAGCTAATATGCTATAATCTCACGTGGTAACGTAAAATAACTCAACAGTCTTGCTGATTGATGCTTTGATTACCTTCAATGCATTCAAGTCATGCAAAATGTTAGGCATGTGAGTACGTACACAACACATGGGTCTAAAGGTGCTGCTGGTAAACGGCATGTAGCAAGCCACATACGTATGTAGCACTGACGTCATTTTTACATTAACAACAACTCGTAGGAATGATAGCTTTTTCGAACTACACCACTAATTCATCATCAGACTCCTTTTAAGTGTTGGTTGAATAGTTTGAATTCTGACAGTCAATTCTCCGTATATACTCCACTTGGGAAGACATTTCTGTTTGCCATACTGAGCGACGAGTACAAGTCCGCCAACTGGTGATTAGAACGGAGGAGAAGACCAACTTCTGTGCGGTGTTATTGCTACGAGGTGTTTTTGTTTATTGTTTACTAACCTGACGACGGTAAACAGAAGCCCTTCGTTTGGACGCTATCGTGAACAGACAAGACAGACAGACAAAAGGACATGGCTAAAAAATAGATTTAGAATTTGATCACTTATTCAGGATCGATTAAAATCGACAGCTACAATTTTGAGGTTGTATGAGACCTATCAGAAGAATATTAAACGAAGGATATCTCTTGCCAACCGTTGTTTCTTTGGGCTAATAAGGCAATTGCAATAGTGGAGTTCTATCCCGAAGAACTAGGCAGGTTCTATATAAGACCTAGATTATTCCAGTCCTGTGGTGGGATTCCAAACAAACAAAAAAAAAACACTTTTGCAGACACAAAGTGTTAATGTCTTTTGAGTCTGGAGGTACACAAAACAAACAAAATGAAAGCGTTAATTTCTTTTTCGAAGCTACATGAAGCAAAACGTAGGGGTCACACGTTATGGCTTACCTTATATAATGAGCTGCATTCAAAAAAACCAGCTACCTCGTAACTGACAGTCTGAATTGAGAGGAAAGTTACTGCACAGGACGTCATTTGCGTTCATTAATTGCTAACAAAGGTTGGAGTACATGATTGCAAATGTGCAGTTTTTAATATAGAACTAGGCATCTGCACTGCAACTACGACAAACTATCTTATAAGCTTTCATCTTGCGTTTTTTTCTTTTCTGATTGAGAGTAGAACAATAAACCGAGCACGAAAACGTCGAGAATCCTTTGAACCGAATGTGTTCTGATTTATTTGTGAAAAACGCAGTGTTGAGAGTGTTGAGCACCAGCTGTCATACAAATCTACCATTTAAACAGTATTTGTCTGCAGTCTGCTACACTTTTTTACAATCTACTTTAATTTGTCTGTACCATCAAAGTACGGTAAAAATATGCTGTGTTCAGATTTTTACTCAGACTGCTCTGATCAGTCAAATAATTCTGACCGCACAAGAGACCTCATGCTCTGAACGAAAAAAGAACCGCATTTCCACAGATCTGATGAGCCAAAATATACCCACTGCTCATTCATGTTCTGTCACCTATTTGTCTAATGGGTTCACAACATACAATAACTGCGATTTTCAGGATTCTGCTGTTACGCGAAATACCCAAAAGCTTATAAATATATAGGTACTACATATTAGCGACAAAGCTTCCGACCAGGATTACTCCCAATCAATTGAATGTGAAGTGCATTGGAACCAGTTTTCAGCATTTTTATTTATTTTTTTTTCAATTGTATTCAAATTAGGGGAGATAGACCAGGACAAAACGCTTGTACTAAACACTCAGGCACGCCAGTGAATCGCGGTCCGTTATGTACCGTACATAGTAAGATTTCTATCCACACTTCCCAGAGAGTGTAGAGGCTAGAATTTTAAATTATTTAGCTTTTAAACAGTTCAATGATGTTAATGTCATGCAACTTATGAGCGATTTAGTTTTCTTCAAATGCATGTACTAAATATAAAATACCTCATTATTCCAAAGACCAATTGTTTAATAATTGTGCGCTACTTTTCAATTGCATCCATAATACGAGCACTTGAAAGTATATATGTATTTCAATAAAAAAAAATTTCTATTCAATTTAGAGTGGAATATTGGAACATTTATTTAGAACACTCAAATGAGAATTCCTTAAATGTGTGTTATTACTTTATGGAAGTGATAAAAATGAAGTTTTGGAAGAAGTCTCATTTTGTTCTACTTACTGTCATATCCTGCTGAATAGGACCACAATGCGACACATGCTAAAAGCCAAGAAAATAAAAATCCTTCGATTTTGTTATAAAATACAGGATGCACAATTTTGAATGGCAACAAGCAAGTAATCCATATTAGATAGGTTGGAATGCAATAAATATTATTGATTATTATAAACGCTGATCGTAATAAGGCAACAGGATATTTAAGGAATCTGAAAGATAGAAATAATTTGTTGTTTTATAACATTTTTATTGAGGTGTAAACAATATGAACGATACAAAACCCAAATACGTATATATCCGAGCATGATGAAGTCTTTGCATATTAAAATGATTAGGAAAAATATTGCCCAATAACGACTATTCGACATTACAACTACGTGGGTTTAATAGAATGAAACAGTTCAAAACAGCTGCTCTATAGCTAAGTAAATTTGTGTCACTAAAGTGTGTTGTTCTTGCGTTAAAAAAACTGAATCAATGACTTATTGCCCACCTCGAATAGCCGATGTTGAAACATGAAAATAAAGTAGTGTGTTGAATGAAGCAAATGTGGGACAATAATAATTGGGGTGTAATTTTAAAAACAATTTTTTTAACGTTAAACATTTAATTCCAATGTAAATTTGTATTTCATTAGGTTTTTATTTCATAGATTTATAGATTTCAAATGAAGACGATGTCACAAGTGTTGCAATTTGATAAGAGATATTCATTGACAGACAATAATCTTCCATCAAGGATATCGCCTCAGACAATATAACCTTAAAATTAGAGCTAGAATGCTGGAATGAGGTGGCCTTGATTGGCCATTCCATTACCCTAATTTGGGTTTCTGGCCATAGCAACGTTAGTGGAAATAAACATGCTGACCAGCTGACTTGGCACTCCACTGTTCTCTTGCAAAAATCTCCTCAGAATTCCTATTGAAAGCTAACCTTAGATGGAGGATTATATGGCCAAACAAATAACATAAGAAAAAACAACCTACCTTCTAAGTAAAACGCGAAAGGAAAACCCGGGAATAAAAGCAAGGCAAGTCTTTGAGTTATTCGAGACGAGCTCCAAATTATCGCCAAAAATGTACCGAAAAATTGCACGGACATAATGGAATTATATTTCAAAACTAATTGGAGGGTTTACAATTTTTAATAAAGCAACAAACTTTCAAAATTATTAAACTTTTTTTTATTTTGTAGCTCAAAACTGATTGTTATTAGAAAGTGTATCGAATGCCTAAAATCATTTCACTTCTTGTTCGTCATCACTCATTAGGAGAATCAGCTCCTTGCTTGTTGCTTGCTTCGTAATATAACATAAAATAATAATGTCACAGGACAGCTGTCCTTTTTTCGGCTTTTTTGGTCAATTGTGTGTTAGAAAATAAAACAAATTAGTTCATTTGTTTTTCTAAATGGGACATTATAAGTGAATATACAACACTAATGCCCAGTTGCACAGTCAGAGTTCAAACTAAAGTTTAACTAAACCTGACCGAGAGTTTAAACTTTTGGTTTAACTCGTTCAGTTTCACAGTTCAACATAATCTGTCAGTTAACTAAACGCAGTTGTGGAAGCGTAGAACAATTGTCACTAGCTGGGTTTTTACTACAAACTATCACCCGTCGCCAGTAATTATAATGAATATTGAAAGGATTTTATAAGCCTCTAATTAAGGTCATTGTCTGGTATTAGGTACGCGCAAAGTTTTTTGCTGGTGTTTCTGCGAAAATCTGCGCTATCCAGTTATACTTTTTTTAATCAAAACTGTAATCTAGATCTGTATGCAAAAATGGTATGAACTCCGCAACCTTTTAACTGAACAAGCTCAATTTTACAGGCATTGTCCCGAGAAGTGTGTTCAAAATCGTACAAAAAAAAAAATGCATTGTATAAAGCATAGAGTAGTAGTCTGGGTGATCACTGAATTTTGCTATACGAAACCCGAAAGAACTATCACAGAATCCGTCGTAGTGGAAATGTTTGCTACGAATTTAATTCGTACAGCGGATTCTGTGAAAGTTCTTTTGGTTTGAGTATGTATAGATATATTTTGTTCGCCAAGAATCTAAAGAAATCACTAGTAGCATTACAAAAAAATAATCACACACACACTAATGCCCAGTTGCACAGTCAGAGTTTAAACTCTCTGAAATTTTCTGATGACATTTTTTAACAGTGGGTTTACCACAGTAATGTTGAAACTAATCATAACTCTAGTTTTCACTCATATAAATTCAAGAAGTGTAGCACCCAAACAATTTATCTTTTTTATTCTCTCTCTCTATCTCTCGTGTATGAAATAGCAGCTGTCAAAATAAACCTCAAAATGCGAAACGAAAGTTTAAACGGCAGAATGCAGGCGTTTAACTTAAACCGAGAGTTGAACTCCACTTTCGGTTTAAACGAACACAGTGAAACCGAAAATTTGTTGAACGAAGGTTTAAACCAAAACGAGAGTTTAAACTCTGACAGCGGTATTAATAAAAAAGCCCTATTCGCTCTTTAATCCATCTGATAGCTAGCAGACGAATAGTGGACTTGTTCGTTTGATAACTTTTATTATTTATAAATACATCTTATATCCATATTAGCTATCCACTCTTTATCATTAAACGCACGACAGCACTGCGTCCAAACTGTACTAAACATGGTTGTAAATCTGTCATATTCCATCAGCTGACACTATCATGCTCAGAGCATGTTATGTGCTTCCGCTTGCGATTTTTAGATTCTCTCTGTAATTCTCTTTCAGCTTTTAAATTTCTCGCGTCCAATTGAACTTTTTGTTGGTATACGTGTATTTGAAATTATGTGGATATGTTAGCTCTGTGTGTGAGTAAGTTAACCACTCTCTATACGCCGAATTTGGTGAATTAAGTTATCCGCTCTTAAAACATGTCAGTGAAAGCTAATATATGTTTATTAATAAGAATTACGAGTTATCAGATGTAATAAGGCTAATTCAGCGCTATTCGGTATTTATTAATACGGGGGTGACTGTGCAACTGGGCATAAGTCAAATCAAATTTCTGGAGATTTTTCACTTCTGCCTCAATGGAAACAACTTCCTCCAGTTCAAAGACCAAATTTGAAAACAGTTACGACGGAATGCCAGTGGGCAATCCGATGTCCCCTACCATTGCAGACTTGGTTCTAGATAACCTGCTTGATGAGTGCTTTAAAACAATAGAGAGACCCAAATTGGCAGCCAAATATGTCGATGACTTATTTTGTATTATTGACCACAAGAACATTGATGATATTCCTGGATGCCTGAAGGATTGAACCCAAAATACAATCTACTGTGTAAAAAGAGCGATTGCCTTTCTGGATGTAAAAGTCCACAGAAAAATGGACAAACTTTCGATCGACTAGCACCAAAGAAACAGCTTCTGGAAGACTGATCAATTTTCGATAAAACCAACCCAGAACAACCCTCATCATTAAAACCGCTTCCAACTTGGTATACAAAGTTTTTGCGTCGAATTCCACTCCGCCAATAAAAAAAGTATCACCAAGATACTCATGTGCAAAAACTACCCTGGCAGGTCATACGAAGCATCATTCTACGCCAAAAAAACAGAGCCCCTCGACTAGAAGAGACAGAAAAAACAAAAGATGTGTACAAGAGCATGGTTTATATTCCGAAGCTAGCCGAAAACTTCAAGGACATCATCACCGAAAACACCAAGGATGTAAATTTGGCATATAACTCCAAACAAAACTGTAGGATCTATGTTCTCCAAATTAAAAACAAAACCGAAGAAAAACAAACAGACAGATGTGGTCTACAAAATTGACTGTCCAGAAAATAATGACGTGGCCTGCAATCTTTGCTATATTAAATAGGAACAACAGGCCAGTTTCTAGCCAAACGAATTTCGAACCATCGCTCCGATATAAAATCCAAAAATTCTGGAAAAACAGCACTCGCCCTTCATGTCATCGAAAATGATCACAAACAAGACTTTGACAATGTACAAGAACTGCGAATCGAAAAACACAAAAACAAACGATACACCCTAGAGACCCTACATATACTAGGTGGGCCAAAAGAAGTCGTCCGATGTTGTTTGGCTCTCATTTTGTTTTTTAATGAAAAACTTCGATTCTGTTTTTGATTATGTTTATTTGAACCTTTAACAAAACCAATAAATAAACATAATCAAAAAACAGAATCGAAGTTTTTCATTTAGAAAAAAAAATGAGATCCAAACAACATCGAATGACTTCTTTTAGAATTTAGAAAAAAAATTAGACCCAAACAATATCTGATGAATTCTTTTGGCCCTCCCTGTACACTGTACAGGGTGGCTGATGAAAGCCGCTACCAAAAAAAAATGTAATAACTTTTTTTCTATTTAATGAATCTTTTTTTTTTTTAAATTTAACAGAAATGGATAACTGGGACACTGAAACAAGAATTTGTATTGTCCACCGCTATCATGCACTGGAGTCCGTAGTTTCGGTTTAAAGAGAGTATGGCGGCAATCCTCCGCGCAGATGGACCATAATGAGACTTGTTAGCAATTTTGCCAAGCATGGGACAGTCGAAAGAAGACCTTACCATCGAAACCCTTCAGTTCGGACGGAGGAAACAATCGCTGCTGCCAATCCAAGAGTTTCGACAAGAAGCTTATCTGCTCAAATGGGTATAAGCAGACGCTCATTGCAGTCAATTATGCACAATGATTTGGACTTATTCCCAAATAAAATTCAATGGCCAACAAACTGAACGCAGCAGACTTGCAGATTCGCTTGGAATTTTGCCAGAAGATGCTTCAAATGGTGGAAGAGGACGGAAACATGTTGAATTGTCTTTATATGTCTGACAAGGCCCATTTCGATTTAAACGGCAACATAAACAAACAAAATTGTCGAATATGGACAGGCACGTAGCCAGGGGGGGGGGGGGGGGGTGGCTTGAGGGGCCCCACCCGAAAGTCTTCCAAAAAGACAAAAACTAAAATTTTCTAACTGATAGCTCAACTTTTTTTTTTTAAATACTTCTTCCGTGAAAGGCGAACCTATAACGCTTCAACAGCGCCCCGAGATGCTTGTAGTTGTCTGTTAGTTAGTTAGTTAGCTGCAAATTGTAGTCTTCTGGAAATATATCCCCAGGAAGCGAGTTCCAAATTTTGCTTGTACTGTAATAGAAGGAGTTTCGGAAAGTTGGTCATGAGCATTAGCAGCCTGTCTTGTGGGGCGCCCAAAAGTTGCATTTCGAGGGACAATGTCTTTAAGTTTCTCGGAACATCTACCATGGAAGTATCTCTACCTATAGAACAAGCAGAGGTCAGCGATTTGTCTTCAGTGCACCAACGGCTGTAGATTCGATGTGAGTAAAGGGTCCCCAATAAGTCGAACTGCTCGTCTCTGTATGCTGTCAAGTAGGTTAAGTGAATGTTTTGGGGCCGAGCTCCATATATGGGAGCAATATTCCAGGCCTGGTCTAACCTGTGCTTTGTAGAGAATGAGAAGTTGCTTGGGGCTAAAGTACCTTTTTGTTCTAAATAGGTAGCTCAACTTAGCAGACGCCGATCGTGCAATATAGGATTGTGATCCTGCCATGTGATTCCTAAATTGACTGTGATTCTCCTAAAATGTGCATTGAGTCCTTGGGATGGATTGAATGGTCATCCATTTGGATCTGAGGAACTTTTGAAGCATTTTTCCTGGAAAATGTTGTGAGCTGTGTCTTGTTTGCAACTGAAACTGAAATGACCGTAATGGGGCTTAATATAAATTCAAATCTATAAAAATAAGGAGACTATGCCGGTAAAGGTATACAGTAGATATTCAAACGCTAGGTATGTACACTGTGCAAGCCATAGCTTTAACCTGGCTCTGCCATGTCAACTCCTACAATTCGCAATTGCCTTAGTGTAGTTAGTGAAATAGCTAATTTCTTCCGCAACCTTTCAAATGCATATTATGTAACTTTCAAAACTGTCATAAAAAAACACGAACCAGAGAGCCGAAAAACTCGACTTCTGCGACTTTGTGAAACAAAATTCATTGAAAGGCATGACTGTATTAATTCCTTTGTATTTGTAGAGCTCTTCAAATGCATCTCAATAAGTATTGAAAAAATAACTAGCAGAACGTGGGTGATGTCTTCGAAAGTATCAACACTTTTGGCAGCGGTCCAAAAATGCGATTGCCTAGTAAGCCTCATTGTATACGAAAAACTTTCCAGTTTAGCGCTGCCCTTATCAGTTTCCCTACAGAACAAATCCTTAGATTTCGTTTCTGCAATCGACCGCACAAAAGAAGTTCTGAATTCTCTTAAGGACATCAGAGAAAATGCCGACATTTTTTCAGAGAGGCTTTTCAATCCGCATCCTTACTTGCCGAGGACTTATTTGAAGAACATCATTGAAACAAACAACGAGTTCCAATCCAGAAACCTCTCCTTCTGAAGCATATTTTAGAGTGCCGATACTGATTTCTTGCATAGATTCGTTAATACAAAATCTTACGGACAGATTCATGGTCAACGAAGACGTTCTACCATCGATCGTTTCAAGCTCTTCTCCCATGTTTTCTGCAGTTTAGCCTAAGCGAAAAGTTGGAAAAGTTAACACTTTACTTTGATAATGCAATTTCGTTATCAGCTGTGAAGTACATTCTTTGGTGCGAAAAAAAATCGTCGAGTGACCCTTCTACCGAAGTTTTGAAATTGCTTGATTATGTAACTTATTTTAGACTTATAAAATTCTTGCTTACGGTTTTAGCAACGCTTCCAGTGACCACAGCTAGTTTTGAAAGAACCCTTTCGGCTATGAAGCTAGGCCTAGTGTGTCTACCGCGTGTTGCGCCACCTATTTATTTTCACTTTCATTTTCACTACTTGACTTGCTATGAAATCTGTTCATTCGGATATTATTGTGAATCCAGATAAGGTGATTGATCTCATATCAAAAAAAAATCAAGACGTCTTCTGCTTTGAAAAAATGTGACTAATAGAAATCAATGAATTGGAATATACATGGTTTTTTGTTTCGCAAGACTTGGAAGCAATCCAGAAACTCCACATTCCGTTGGCCCCTCCATGTCGCCTGACATTACTGTGGGGTTATTGCAAACAGGAAGTCTACAAAGCACATCCAACAAATTTGAATGAACTAAAGCAACCCATTCGAGAAACAATTGCGGCTATTCCTGTCTCAACTCTCCCAGCAATAATAAACAACTTTTTGGCAAGATGCCGCACATGCATCAACGAAAAAAAAAGTTATTTGAGTTTCTTAATGTAGCAATATTCATCAGCCACCCTGTACTTAACAATAGCAACAATATGAACAGGAAATAAGACACACACAACATATCATCGCCCATCGGCCTATAGCTCTCTCGCCTCCACAAAGAGGTTTCAACTATAAGCTAAAATAATATAATATCCGCAAAAGACTAAAGCCTACTGTCCACGTAGCTGCGCTTCATACGCACGCTTTCGTCATTTGCATCTTGGTGTACGCTTGCTGCAAGGGCAGCTACAATATAAACAAACGCAGCTCTGTCCACGGAGCGGCAAAATACGCTTGTCGTCATTTGCAGCTTGCATTGCCGCTCCGTGGACAGTGGTTCGTTTGTTTATATGGAAGCTACACGCAAGCTGCAAGCAAGCGCACAACAAGATGCAAATGACGAAAGCGTGCGTATGAAGTGCAGCTACGTGGACAGTAGGCCTAAGGTTCTATCAAAGTAGTTCGTAGTAGTTTTCTCTGTTTTTTGGTTTTTTGGTTTTATACTTTGTTTTTAATTTTTGTCTTCATTTCAGTTTAAATTAACTTGATCCCAATGTTTCACATTGTTTTTCTTCTGTTATACCTGCTATTGTAATACTGTAGTACTTTTCAATGTAAGTAAATGTTTAAAATCCATGTTCAAATAAAGATCCCTGAGGAAGACAGAAACCTCTGTCGAAACATAAAGGATGGGAAAACAAATGAGCTAATTTGTTTCATTTCTTAACACACAATTGACCAAAAAAGCCGAAAAAAGGACAGCTGTCCTTTAACATTATTATTAAAATCAAATTGGTCGAGACTTCTACGCTAAATATAACATAAAATAAAAAGTACTGACGAACATTCGTCTTCCTGGCTACTTGCTTTCTAAATGCGGACCCAATAGAAGCGCGACAATTACTCTTAGTCCATCCGGTACACACGCTCTCAAACAGAATATAAGCATAAGCTTTCCAAGTCTGAATAAATTAGAAAATCATAATCTCTCCTGTACCCGTATGGGGATTGTCCTTGATGATTTGGAGTCGATAGCGGAGGATCGAGAGTGGAGGGTGCACTTGAGCAACCTACACCCGCGACCCACTTAATGGATAAGCTAGTCATAGAGTGATACAACTCTGAAAACGTATCTCGAAACTGAAGACAAGACGTATCCCGACAGAGCACTGAGATCTTATTATCAAAATTACCAACTATGCCACATCGAAAGAATGGAAGCAGTGCACCAACGATTTATGCGTTCTGCCATTGGGACCGATTCCTACATCATGATTTCTACGAGCATCGACTAAATTTAATTGATATGCAGACTCTGTGCAGTCACTGACATACTCTTCATTCACCAATTTCTCAATGGAAACATCGACTACCTTCAACTGGTGAAAATTGCCTCCTTTACTCTCGCTTCCGAGTTATGTTGCGTACCTCTAACAAAAAAAGCCCTGCACCAAATCCACTCTAAAAAACAACTCCCTCAATTCCTGCTTTCAATAAATTTATAAAATCATTTCCAAAGGTAGACCCGAGCGAACAAAAAAAGAGCTCTAACTCTACCTAACCCGGTGCGTACAGTTTGAAGTCCGCGATTCATTTAAATGATGGGATTCATTAAATTTTAGCAGTTCTTTAAAAAAAAAAAAGTTCCGAATTTGTATTTAAATAAATGTTAAAGGACAAATTAATCTCACTTTTATGGTTTAACGAAAACATGATGACCTTAACTAGATTTGCTGATACACTAAATGAAAACAGTATATGTATCCTTATTTTACTTCAATTGCCTACCGTATACATTCAGACCACTCCAGAGGCTATCTATAGCAACCTCAGTTTGGTAAATTTTCAGGGGTTTATAAAAATCATGTCACATCAGAACTATACATAAAAAAAATGAACAAATGCAGTGTTTTTCAAACAATTAACGACAGCACAAACACATGGTAGATAAATTGCAATTACTTACCTTTTAACGTAACTCATATTCAATCGTATGCAGCAGGCGTTCATAGAAGTAGTCCCATTTTTTATTTCTGGAAATAAAACAAAAAAATAGAAAGATCATGAACAAAGCAAAAATATCCGTTTTTTAATTTTCAAAGCAAAACGTATACTACAAAGATTACTTCAAGTAAATATGGCAGAATATAGAAAGTAGGAAAAGATATTTTTTGACAAAATCACTGCTTGGAAAACGAATTCTAGATAAAAAAAGAAATGAAAAACAGATATTTGTAGTCTTAACTGAAGGCAACCTCAGTTTTGAGACAATTATCGTCGAAACGATAGACCTTCAAGCCTAGCAACTTAGTGCTTAGTTAAGAATTTAAAAGTGGTCCTGCCACACTTAGATCAATGTAGATCCCTTGCGATGCCCTGGAGCGTCGTGGCGCTATTCTAAGGACGTCGCAAGTTTTATTTTTTCACTGCTGTAAGACTCCGAACAAAGGAAACGCATTACGAATACTAGGAGCAAGGTCGAAGCGAAATCCAATAGTCGAATATTAAGCGCGTTTGTGTTTCCCGTATTTTCAGCCAGACTTGCTTTGTGACTGTCACTCGTATGGGTCGTTACCAGCCAGATGCGTCGGGAGCATTGCCGTGGTCCATGAGAGTGTACAGGAGAACTCGAGGCAGTCAATTCGACGTGCATAAGAAATCGGCCATTCGCAGATTCCAAGTTGGCGAATTTTGCATCGGGACTTGGGCTTACGCCAGTACAAGATCCAACTAATCCAAGAGCTCAAAGTTAATGAACATAGACAAAGCCGTTAGTTGGCTGACTTGGCTTCGGGGCGTTTGGAAGAGAACCTCAATTTTGGCCGAAAAATTATCTTTACCGACGAGGTGCATTTTTAGATGAATGCGGGTATGCGAACAAGCAAAATTGCCATAAATATGGGACGACGATATTTCAATGTTTACCCGTCCTTATTGAAAAACCATTTAGTGAACCTTTAGTAAGATCAACTTCACATATCTCTGCTTTTAGAAGGACGTCGCGAAAATATTTCAAACTCTAGGGAGTCGCAGTATGAAAAAGATTGGGAACCCCTGCCCTTGTGGTTTATGACCCCCCACACACTGGAAACCTATGAAAAACCTAGGGATTGGTAAACCAACCCGTTTTATTTACATATTTAAGTAGGTCATCGATCGCAAGATCTCCGATCGAGTTTCTCTCAATCTCTCGAGATGTTCTATGCAGCCAACATCAAGCATTGAAGACCAGTGGCAACATTGCCAAAAAGCCAGCAGAGACGTTGCCTCTGATGTGCTTGGTTTAACTCGACCACCACAACTAAACCCCTGGTTAGACGACGAGTGTCGGCAAGCACATGCAGCGAAACAAGAGGCATACAAAGCGGTACTGCAAAGAAGGACTAGAGCTGATCGTGAGCTCTACGCGCAGAAAAGAAGAGACGAACACCGGCTTCTCAATAGAAAAAAGAAAGAACACGAGAAGCGCGCGATCGAGGAAATAAAGAGATGCTACAGCAGGAATGAGGTTCGAAAGTTTTACCAAAGGGTAAAAAGAACCTGCCAAGGCTACAGAGCCCGAACCGAAGCCTGCAAGGACGAACAAGGGAACATCATAGTAGAATCGCAGTCGATGCTGAGGGTATTGAAGAACTACTTACCGTTTAACGGCGATAACGAACTAAATCCCGCTGTCAGGCAGAATGAACCATTCAACCTGGACGATGAAGACCAACAATTCCGTCCACCCGACCTGAAAGAAGTAAAGATAGCCATATCTAAGCCTAAGTCCAAGAAAGCCGCTGGAGCAGATGGCCTAACCGCCGAGCTATTCAAAGCGGCAGGCGATGACTTGGTTAGGAGCATGGACCAACTCATATGTAAAATATGTTCTGAGGAAAGTATGCCCGATAAATGAAACCTTAGCATTGTTTGCCCGATCCTTAAGAAAGGAGACCCTCTGAACTGCGCCAACTACAGAGGTATTAGTCTTCTTAACATCGCCTAAAAGATCTTATCTGCCGTGCTGTGTGAACGCATGAAGCCTTTCGCCAACAACCTGATTGGTGCCTATCAGTGTGGCTTCAGGCCAAGAAAGTCTACCATCGACCAAATATTCACACTGCAGCAGATCTTGGAAAAAACCCAGGAAGTCCAAATCGATACCCACCACCTTTTCATCGATTTTAAGGCCGCTAGTTTTGGCATCCCTGCCAAACTCGTCCGTTTTGTGCAAGATGACAATGGATAATGCACGCTGCTGCCTCAAGGTCGGTAAAGAAATCACCGAGACCTTCATGTGCCTTCTTCAACATCGTTCTTGAAAGAATAGTGCAGGCACTATTTTTCAAAAGTCCGTCCATCTACTCGCCTACGCCGACGACATCGACATAATCGGGAGAACGCAGCGTGATGTCATTGGCGAATTCGTGAGAATTGAGACGGAGACGGCGAAGATGGGTTTGGCGGTCAATGAGGGCAAGACAAAGTATATGCTGTCATCAAGAAAGGACACCCAACACCGACGTCTTGGACGGAATGTCACTATAGGTAAATATAACGTTGAGCTGGTTAACGACTTTGTCTACCTATGCTCCGCTATGACAATGACACCAGCGCTGAGATTAAACGAAGAATAACTCTTGCCAATCGCTGTTTCTTTGGGCTAAGAAAGCAATTGAGTAGCAAACCCCTCTCTCGAACAACTAAAGTGACCCTTTATAAGACCTTAATCATCCCAGTCCTAGTTTATGGTGCAGAGGCATGGACTCTATCAAAAGCGGATGAGCTTACTCTTGGTTGCTTCGAGAGGAAAATTCTCCGAGTAATTTTCGGTCCCGTCTGCATAGACAGTGAATGGAGGAGGAAACACAACGACGAATTGTACGGGCTGTACAGCGACATTGACCTAGCCAGAAGAGTGAAGGTCCAACGACTGCGGTGGCTGGGTCATTTAGAGCGAATGGACGTGAATGCTCTGGCCCGGAAGATCTTCGAATCCACGCCCGAGGGACGGCGCAGCAGAGGAAGACCGCGACTCAGGCGGCGCACGCAAGTGGAAGGGGACCTTAATCAACTTAGCTTGCGAAACTGGAGACAGCTGGCTGGAGACGCTTGTTAGTTGAGGCCCAGGTCCACCCCGGACTGTAGCGCCACCTTAAGCAAGTAAGAGGGAAGGGAGAACAATATCGTGGAGTAACATTTTCGACTAGATTTAATTTAATTTTAGCTAAGTCCCCCACCCCATATATTACTAAAGACCTTTGGAAACTTTTTTACCAAGATCCTAATGTCATCTGATACATGCATTTTTTATTGCGAATTCTATATTAAATTTTTGTAGGAATTGTAGGTATCAGTTCAGATGAAATACTGATACTGAAGGAAAATATTATTTTTGTCGCAATTGATTGACTTCGAAAGATATAATACACGATCTACTGCACTTCGATTAGATATTGGCATGAACTCCAACATTTAAGAAACAATATTTAAGATGCTATTTGTTTCTTTAGTCGGCTAAACTAACTTATAACATAAAACGCTGGTGCTCTTTCCAAAGGAGCGAACACGTGCTACGGTTTATTCATACGTAACAATAATGGAGTAGGTGTTCATTTTGAGGAGGTGCTCATTAAATATTTAGATGTTCCTCCTCATCTATTTTATTTAAAACAAAAAGTTGAGTACTGAACAGGTGCTCCAGTTTATTCATACCCCCCATTATGTGCTTACTCATCTAGGGGTCAAACAAGCGGTTAGATTTTGTTTGTTGTGATAGTATTTCTGTTCACTTCACGAATATTGCAAAAATTCTTGTTCAAGTTTTGCTGTTCCTGATCTATATGACACATTTCAACGAAGTTATTAGACAGCCATTTGCCAACCTATAGATATGATTCATCCATCCTATCAAACTCTTCGAAGTTCATACATTCTGCATTCGTTTTCCAGAGTAGTCAACAATAGTAGTGTCCCCCTAGTAGGAGAATTGTAGTTATTACAGAACTTTGTAGGAAGCTACCTTGACGTACATAATGGTCCGATTCCATTGTGGGATACAAAAGTGTCAATGTATGTAGCTTCTACAATACATAACACCTTGAGGCGAATTCAAACTAATTTTATCTAACCATACATTAAGTTATTGGTGATTTGATTGTACATACATACATACATTATATCGGCCAGATAATCTCTACTCTACTTTTAGTGCTGGGGTTATCAGTAATTTCTCAAAAAAAAGAAAAAAAAATTAATAAAATTCGATATGTGTGATAAAAGCTGACGATAAGCTCTCAGCAGTCACCTGTGGTTGAGTCAATCGTCTAAAAATATGGTTTATAGTTATAATATGCAGCACCTACGCTCAGCAACACAATTAAAACTCAACATTACCTTTAATAACTCAATTACAATGCAATGCAGCTGTTGCAGTGGATTTAAGAAAGAAGTCATATGAAATGAACAACTTTAAGTAGGTACGTAGGTGTGTGCTCAATTTATTAAAATAGCACGTATCTACATTACTCTTTGAAAAAAGTACGTTTTTTACATGAAACAATGATGACATCAGCGATTCTGTACCTTTTCGTTGAATTAACAACCTAAGCCGAAGCTATTACGAATCTTATCACTGGGGCAAATTCCACAGTGATTATGATTTTTTTTATAATCGTAATTGTCTCACAAACTGACTGGCACTAAGTACGATTACAAACAGAATCAGAGCCAAGAGAAAAATACCAAGCATGTAATCTTAGCTAGGTGCCTTTCAATGTCACAAAACAAAAATGCAGTATATAGATAGAACAGGTCATGCACTTACAGATCAATTATATCAAAGATTTTCGATTAGCACCGTCAAAAATTAAAACACAAGCACTGCCACTACCTACACCACAACAAACAGCATCTCGACTATCAAAACTCACTCGATATAAATATTACTAATCAGTTAGTTCAGTAATGATGGCATTTATTAGGTACTACAAAATAAAATGTGGGTTTTTCTTTAGTCACAGAATTATCAAAATGCTCAAATAAAAAATAAGTACCTATACTCCCAGAATTAAGCACTTTGTTGGCCTTCGATGGATTTATATTATGTACATGAACTAAATCAAAAATACGAGAAAAAATAGGTAAAATTAAACTTACACTAAAGAATTACTGTTCTCATTTCAGCCTTTATTCAATAAGAGACCCTTAGTTCCAAGATTACTAGAATAAATCGATTAGATCCTTAATTAATCGCTTAAACGCTTAATTCCAAACTTATTTTAAATTCAAAAAAGTATGTACATAAACACTAAACTATACGAATCCAACTAAGGCAAAAAAAAAGTTGACACTACGGTCGATGTTGAAGTCGAACTAGTTAAGGAAAAAAAAATAAAAATAATAAACACCGCGTGCTGAAAACAATTCATTGGGGCTTTGAAGTATAACACAAAACTTTCAATATCTTGCACTTTAAGAATTATGTTTGATATAGTTTATAGGTAAATTTTAAAGAGGATGAAAATATCTTTTCTTACCAATTAAAAGCGAACTCCATCAATATTAACAACCTATAATTTTTATCTAGCTAAATTTTAATAAATACTTGCTATTTCAACGGTAGACAACATGTAAAATGTAAGGGTGCGTTGCGTAGTCATCTTTTTTGACAACAAAAGTGACGTCATAGATGTGACAACCAATGCATTTAGTACAATAATGGGGTAATTGCATCCTAGTAGTACTAGAACTGCTAAATGAACTGCTCCGAAAAACAAGTTAGGTAGGTACCTCAACTTTTGTCGTTTCCTGAAGAGAATTTTGCTTCTGGATTTGAATTCGGAATCGAAATTAGAAGCGCTAATACATTAATACATTATAATCGTCAAAATGGTTGAATGCAAAGTTTTTGTGTCGCATTTAATAGTTTTGCATTTTAAATTAGATAAAAGTAGTTAATTCGAAAAATAATATTAAAAAATGTGCACGACTGGGTCGCACGTAACTTTCTCATTTATTGCGAATCTCAGAGTCATTTTAGCAAATTTTACGTTTAAAATCATACCCACTCAAGGTGTAATTAATACCGTAAATACATACTACTACTAAACATAAACCTACGTATTAACTAGAACACTTTATTACTTTCAAATTTCACCCCGAACTGACACTTGAAGGAGGCAAGTAGGCGATGAATTTCAAATTATATTCCTATGTACTGAAGTTTTGGACTTCACAAAAAATATACCGTGTGTGAATACAGATCGGGATTTGGGTAGTCATTTTTGAGAAATATTCATAAAACGGCAATATTAGAGTTTTCTGAGAAAAACTAAGTACGTGGTCATGTTTAGAATGCTTATGTTGTCTTAAATATGTATTTTGATCAAAATCGTTAGAGCGGTTTTTTGTAAAATTATGCTGACAAATGTTACAATTTGGATTCGAAAAGCACTGTTATTAAACTGTTTAGCTGAAAACTGAGTACGACATATTCTTCAAGATATAAACATTACCTAGCAGATATATTTTCATCCAAATCGAAAATGGCGTTTTCGAGATATGAGCAGTTTTTAAAGTACCGGTTTTAGCGATTGGGAAGGACGCATTCATGGTTCAAAAAACACTGTTTTTCAACTGTTTAGCTCAAAACTGAGCCAGTGGCATTACTATGGATTTAAGCATTACCTGAAAGTAACATTTTTATTATAATCAAAAATGGCGTTTTTGAGATATGAACAGTTCTTTAAATCACTATTATTAGGGTTTTGGGTGGATATCAAAGGACGCACTCTTTTTAGAGAAAAACTGAGTTTACTATGAAGTTAAGAATGACAATAGTACCTTAAAAAAAAAAATTTTTTAGAATCGTTTTTACCGTTTTCGAGAAAAAGCCAATTTTCAAAACTGCCGTTGCTGGACTTTTTAGTCCAGCTTTCGCTAAAAAGTGAAAAACTGGGTATGCAGTTACGTGAAGCATGCTTACATTAACTCAACTATCAATTTTGGTTCAAATCACTAGAGCCGTTTTCGAAAAAATCTAAATTTAGGCATATTTCGTCATATTTCGTAAAATTTTTATATGGGAGGTACCGTTAATATTATGGCTAGCATAAAAAAAAAAACGTCCCGAGCCCGAAGCCTACAAACTCTAAATACGAAGTTTGAAGCAAATCCGTCCAAGCGTTTAGATTCCCCAGGGGTGGGACAGACAGACATACGGACGGACAGAATTGCGAGACCCACTTTTTTGAGTTCCCCTATTATCGTAATATCAGAATTGATCAAAATCTCGAGTTCGAAATTTTGTACGAAAACAAATCTTTCTCTTAGATACTACGTATACGAGAAAGTTAAAAAATAATATTAAGATATTCCGATGGAGTTTTGTAATTAAATATTATTTTCGACACCATTTTCCTCGTCATCAAGTAGTGATGATGATGATGCAATTGCGCTTGAATTTCACAAATACAATGACACATATCAGGCAGAACGATACATTCATTCCGAACGATGATAGCCAAAATGTCCGTCCACCCGACCAAAATGAGGTAAGGATAGCGATATCCAAGCTTAAGTTCAACAAGGCGGCTGGAGCAGATGGCCTACCGGCCGAGCTGTTTAAAGCGGCGGGAGATGATTTGGTAAGGAGCATGCACCAACTTATCTGCAAAATTTAGTCGGAAGAAAGTATGCCCGATGAATGGAACCTCAGCATCGTGAGCCCCATGCACAAGAAGAGAGACACTCTGAACAGAGGAATAAGTCTTCTGAATGTTGCATACAAGATCCTGTCGGCTGTACAGTGTGAACGCCTAAAGCCTTTCGCAAATAACCGCACCGGCCCATATCAGTGCGGTTTTAGGCCCGGAAAGTCAACCATCGACCAAATCTTCGCACTCCGGCAGATCTTAGGAAAAACGCAGGAATTCCAGATCGATACACACCAACTCTTTATCGACTCCAAGGCCGCCTATGATAGCGTATGTAGGGACGCATTATACAAAGCCATGTTAAATTTCGGCATCCCTGAGAAACTCGTCCGTCTGTGCAGGATGCCGATGAAGAAATCTCGCTACTCCTTCAAAGTGGGAAAGAACACCACGGAATCCTTTGATGTCAAAAAAGGTTTAAGACAAGGTGACGCGCTATCATGTAACTTTTTTAACATCATTCTTAAAGCAATTGTACGGAACTCGCAAGCCAACACCAGAGGTACAATTTTTCAAAAGTCCGTTCAACTACTTGCATATGCAGATGATATTGGCATTATCGGGAGAACTCAGCGAGCTGTCAACGTCGCGTTTGCAAGTATTGAAACGGAGGCGGGGAAGATGGGTCTGGCTGTTAATGAGGACAAAACGAAGTATATGCTGTCGTCGAGAAAGGACTCTCAACATCGGCGACTCGGACAAAACGTCACGGTGGACAGATATAACTTCGAAGCAGTTAAAGACTTTGTTTACCTGGGCTCCACTATCACTTTGCAAAATGACATCGGCGCAGAGATCAAGCGGAGAATCACTCTTCCCAATCGCTGTTTCTTTAGGCTAAGAAGGCATCTAAGAAGTAAAGCCCTCTCTCATAGAACCAAGGAGATATTGTACAAGACCTTAATCATCCCGGTCCTGTGGTGCAGAAGCATGGACCTTATCGAAAGCTGATGAAAACCTCTTGACACGCTTTGAGAGAAAGATTATTCGGGTGATTTTCGGTCCAGTTTGTATCGACGGAGTGTGGAGGAGGAGATTCAACGACGAACTTTACAGGATATATAGCGAAAGCGTGCTGGCTGGAGACGCTTGTTGGTTGACGCCCAGGTCCACAACCCAGGTCCACCCCGGACTGTAGCGCCACCTTAAGTAAGTTAAGTAAGTAATATGATAGGCCATAGGAGTCACAAACCACATAGAACTAGACCGCCGACTTCCGTGCACCTACCCGATTCTCCCCGGAAATAATTACGTGTGAAATGTCAAAATTAATGGCGGCAATGATTTTCCATGCTATACCATGCGTACGTTAATGGCGCTCCTTTGATTTTGTACAGCACCAATAGGCATGAAAAATCCTGGGCCCACAGGCAGCTTGTATAGGCAAAGTCCGTTAAGTGGGAGGAGTCGACGGTCTAGTACTGTGTGGTTGGTTATAGGAGTGCATGATTCGAATCGACAGCGTATCGTGTTCGTGTACCTAATACATAGGGTTACTCTCATGCGATAGCTCAATTCAGACCAAAGTACCTATATTAAATTTTCAGGAACAACAGCTGAACAGAGAAATTGGCAACAAATTTCTTTAGCGAGGCATGATTACTTAGATTCCTAAAATTTGGAGCCCTAGGGCGCATATTGAAATATCTGACATTAGTTTCATCCAATGCATAAGTTTATTTACCTTTGTCTGTAACTTCTATTTGCCATTTATTTGACAGTTCAATGTAGTTTTTGCGTTTTTAGTATTAGGTCTGTTTTTTTCCTCACCCATCTCAGTGAAGTAAAGTAAAGTAAGAAAATGTGCAAAAAAACAGTCCCCAACCACTTTTCTGAACAGTCGGTCTTACCCCTGAAAAGTTAACAGCTGGCATTGCTGTCAAAATGGCCATCAATGAAAAATTCAATTTCAAAATCAAAATCCTTCTAGAAAAATGAATAATTAACTTTTTAGCGCAAAAAAAATAATGATTTTCAATTTCTACAGAATATTTCCTTTTTCTGTTTACTTTTTTTCCCTTCCTGGCGTCTTTTATGGTCAAAATAAAATCACGAAATAATTGCCAAAGAAAAAAAAACAAAAACATGCGTGGGTGTGTTTATTAGGTGAGCCCTAAAGTGAAGAACGTGCTAATTCTGAGATTCGATCGAATCGAGTTTTCCTCGAATTTAAAACTTTCACTCGAATGAACTTCTCACGTCTAAGTTTTGAAGGAAAGAAGTTCATTTCCAAATAATTTAATTGTATGAATTTTATTTTCGAAATCAGCTGTATAAATGTTTCACTGTCGATTGCGTTGGTTTTGACCTTAATTTGAGAAAGGATAGGTTTATTTACACATTCTTGGAGGAAGAAACGATCAAATTGAACAGAAAAAATGCAATAAAAATGTTAAATAAATAAGCATTTCCATAAGACGAACAAATGTTTAATTTATAAGCCCAATTGTCATACGACCTGGATTTTTATCAGGATTAATAGGCCTGGTTGTTTAATGTCCTATTTTGTATTTTCTACTTTACTTTACTTCACTGATAAAGATGCCCAATAAAACAGGCCTAGCTTCGCGGGGATAGAGAAAAGTTTACCCAAAACAGTTTTTTGTTTTTGCTATCAATAATGCTGGGTTTCCACTTGTCGATTTGAAATTGACAATTGACGTATTTTTATGCCAATTAAACAATTGGCAAGTGGAAATAGCGAAAAATTGCTTGTCAATGAATTGACTAAATGCGTTTGCCAATAACTGGCAAAGAAACCACGGGGCAAGTGGAAATAGCTGAATTGTCAAACAAAGTCAATTCAATTCAATTTGTTTATTTAGCAGAACTCTGCTATTAAAATTCGTTTTTTTTTACAATTTTAAACTTAAAAGTATATACAATTTCTTTGTTTTAACTCTGTCTGTTTTTTTCCTCACCCATCTCAGTGAAGTAAAGTAAAGTAAGAAAATGTGCAAAAAAACAGTCCCCAACCACTTTTCTGAACAGTCGGTCTTACCCCTGAAAAGTTAACAGCTGGCATTGCTGTCAAAATGGCCATCAATGAAAAATTCAATTTCAAAATCAAAATCCTTCTAGAAAAATGAATAATTAACTTTTTAGCGCAAAAAAAATAATGATTTTCAATTTCTACAGAATATTTCCGTTTTCTGTTTACTTTTTTTCCCTTTCTGGCGTCTTTTATGGTCAAAATAAAATCACGAAATAATTGCCAAAGAAAAAAAAACAAAAACATGCGTGGGTGTGTTTATTAGGTGAGTCCTAAAATAAAGAGTATTCGTGCTAATTCTGAGATTCGATCGAATCGAGTTTTCCTCGAATTTAAAACTTTCACTCGAATGAACTTCTCACATCTAAGTTTTGAAGGAAAGAAGTTCATTTCCAAATAATTTAATTGTATGAATTTTATTTTCGAAATCAGCTGTATAAATGTTTCACTGTCGATTGCGTTGGTTTTGACCTTAATTTGAGAAAGGATGGGTTTATTTACACATTCTTGGAGGAAGAAACGATCAAATTGAACAGAGAAAATGCAATAAAAATAAAATAAATGAGCATTTCAAATCGTTTTGGTTTGTTCATTTTGATTGTGACATGCGATTATTTACATTTGAAATTTTGTCTCCATAAGACGAACAAATGCTTCCAATTTTATATGTTTTATGTAAATTTCACTATAAACATTTTTTAAATAAAGACTTACAAATTTTCAGTCGAAAAAACTCATAACATTTAACTCAATGCAATCGAAAATGAGAATGTGCGGAGAAATGAACAAAAAAATACCTATTGCTATTTATTATCTACAAAGATGTATCCCATAATGATATATCCAAGATAGTTTTCAATTATTATAAGTCTATGTGTAGGAATTATATTTTGTAAGTAAACAAAATGCAACTTAAATAGAAACGGAAAATATTTAGTATTTTATTACTTTCCGTAATATTCAGTTGTCATTTTTAAAGTTGTTTAAAATATGCAATTCCTTATATGTACATTTACACCCACCACAGCCGACAAAATAGTAGGTATCATAAAAGGAGACACTCTGTGAACAGATCCAAATTACACAAAAATGTGCTCCCCTGGTGTTCAGAATTGAAGAATGCTCCAAAGTTGGTCTTGCTGGAAATGAATAGCTTGTGTGAATCTCAGTGGTGTCAAATTGAGTGCAGTTGTTGTAATTGCGTGCTGAAAATCCTACTTTACTTTACTTCACTGAGAGCGATGAGGAAAAAAACAGACCTTCTGTTGGTTCCCAACAAACCCGCAAAAAACACAACAGGAGCTCGCGATCAAAGAAGAATGATGGAGGCGTTGTTCGTGCATGTGACTAGTGATTGGAATATGATCAATCGACTTCCTTGAAAGTCAACAATATTCTCAATCACTAGGACATATGCACGGAACACACGAAAACGCATTTTAAACAATGATGAAGGGTTAAATTACATAAATTACACCGCACAAACCCGAGCAACAAATAAACCGACCGACGCGACCAAGTAAAGGACACAACAAATCCAAGCCGAACTGTCAAATAATCGACGACACAGCTACGAGCCTATAGTCGGTCCCCTCTACCTACAGACGAAGTCCACGAAAGCGAGTTCATCCGAACTAGTCGCACCGAGATTTAAGCAGTGTGGGAGCAGAAAGCAGAGCTCATCAAGTATCTTGCCATCTCACTCTCGCATAGGAGTAGAGATGTAAATGGTATAATTAAGGGTGTATTAGTCAATTAATTGTTAATGTGAACGTTTAAATGTAATATTTAAAATGTAAACTAATACAAATGTAAGAAATTCAATGTCAAGGGCAATGACCATTTAAGATCACAGCTGATTGTGTACATAAGGACACCGAGGCTTCCCAATGAGTTGCACGATCAGTTCAAATTCAATTCGAATTTGGCAGTTAGCAACGAATAAAGAATTTATAACGTGTACGAAATTCTATTGTGTCGTTTTATATTAATTCTCAAGTGAATCATCAATTCACTTAATGCTGAGACGCCTTCTCCAGCAAATTAATTTTTTTAGTCATCTACTAAAGAACAAACTCTCTAGTTTGTATGAGGATATTTACATTTTTTGATTTCATTTACAGATCTTTTGAACGTTTTTAAATTTGTTTCATTTTTTGCTCTATCTGGAAGTGTGTTAAATAACTTACATCCTTTATACATGATACTATTTTGGGTAGCATTTCCAATGTAGTTAGGTAGTCTAAAATCTTCTCTATTTCTTAGATTATATGGCTGGGATTCCCCCACATATCTCAAATATTTACTTAAGTATTTAGGTAAAAGATTATACTTAATCTTGAAAACAAAACATAGTACATTAACATAAATGCTGGGAGCAAAACAAATGTACTTCGTATTGGGAGAACATCCCAGGTCTAAGACAGGCCAAAAGAGCTATTCAGCCCTTCAAAGCAGATGCCAGGAAGTTACTAAATCTTCGCAGGCATGATATCAAAAACCTAGTAGGCTACCTAACGGGTCACCACAGTCTGCGATATCACCTAAATAAAATGCATTTAGTCGACTCACCGGAGTGCAGACTATGTCTAGAAGAAGACGAAACAGCCGAACACATAATATGTGAATGCCCGGCCCTTTACGGTATAAGAAGGAAATCATTTTTCAGGGAAGTAATAAGTACCGAAGAACTAAGGCAATCCTCCGCTGAATGTGTGATCAGCTACATTAGGAAAGTAGAAGCGCTACTAACCTAACATATATCTGACGTCCAGCACAATAGATCTTTTAGGTCGACGTGCATCCTAATGCTCCGGCAAGTCAGAATTTAAAAAAAAAAAAAAAAAACATAAATTCTTTGCTTTACGCTTAACCATTGAAGCATATTTAGCATTGTTCTTATTGGTGTAAGACGATTGCTTTTAAGTATAATACGCATAGATTTATTTTGTAAGCGTTGCAATTTCAACAAAACATTATCAGAACAAAGGTACAAAATTGACGAACAATACTCGAAATGGGGTTTTATCATAACATTGTATACATTAATGGCACACATTACAGATAACTTCTTTCTTATTCTGTTAAAGAATCCATTTTTTTTTTGCAATTTTTTTGACTAAATAATCAATATGAATATCAAATTTTAGTTTGTCGTCTATAACTATGCCTAGATACTTAATTACATTCACTTGATCCACTTTTTCGTTGTTGATCTCCAGGTCGAGGTTGACGCTATGTTTAAGGGACATACATTTTGACTTTGCTATGTTCAGTTTTAGTTTGTTCGCTTTCAACCACTCGTTGACACTGTTGAGGTCTTCTTGTAATAATTTCACACATTCGTCTGCGTTCTTTCCAGATATAAAAATGAGTGCATCATCGGCAAATGGCACAATTTGGGAATGTTGAAGAACTACTTTAATGTCATTTATATAAATTATAAATAACAGCGCACCCAGTATCGATCCCTGAGGAACTCCGTATCTTGTGTTCTCTTCGATAGATAGGACGTAAACCAGTCTTGTTCCTTCCCTCATACAAACTTTGTCTATAATTGACAGAGAAAATTTAATTGGCATCGAGTTCATAAGTTGGTAAATCAACTGACAAACGATTTTTTGCCAATAATTGGCATAAGTGGAAATGAACTGACGTTCATTCCGTTCAATGACATAAACGCGAGGGCTGTCAAACTTTGTCAATCAACCGACATGTGGAAACCCACCTTAACTGTATACCAATTGATTAGGTATGGTAAAATAAAAATGGTGAAATTCATGATTTCGAAGCTGATGCCTGAACTGAGAAACGTAAGACTTCCAGTTCCAATATATTAGAGTCAAGTGTCTCTTTATTAATAATCTGTGGCTGTCATGAACTGTGATCTCTTATCATCTGTGTTGTGTTGTGTTTGCAAACTTTTGTGCTAATAGAAAGATTTAGCTCAGCTTATCGTTAACTTTGTTTTCCTCGTTTTCGTGCGACTCTATTATATTCTTTGTTCGATTTTAGTACGTGATTAGACATTTTAAACAACATAACTATTAATTGGCAATGCAATAAGTTTCTACAATGAATACTGTATTTTTGTTATTCGTAATTTTCACGGTCGTGTCTTGTGAAGTTGATAAAGTTTTTCATTACCAGCCGGAGCAGGTGCATTTGTCGTTTGGAGGTAATGTCCTATTTTGTATTTGCTTTTAATTTTTTTTATGGCACAAGTAACAATGTTTTTTCAATTAATGAAAATAAGTACATAAGTGCTCGTCCTATTGTTATACTTTATGCATAAAGCCTTTCCTGCAGGCCTGTTGCCTGTACGGACAATATCTAATGATAAGATATTGCAAGCGAAATTTTAATCGAAAAATTAATCAATCGATGATTCAAGTATAGATGATTAATAGATAATATACATGTAGGTACATGCACTGCACATACTTGAAAAAATTAAAAAATTAGTGCGCACTTCATGTACATTGTAAGTAGTGTACCTAATTTTTACAAATATTGATTGATTGATTTCGGAGTCCTCTCGAAAAACCCCAAAAGGCTAGAATAATTATCTCTTTTTAACATGACAGTCATTAAGCATTTCTGAACTCTTGGTAAAAACATAAAAAGACAGATTTAGATTTTATTTAGGATCTTATTCTGACAGTGATTAGGTACCTACCTATACCTACCAAGGTTAAAGTCCGCTTCCTGAAGTAGGTATACAATATCCACATTAATGCGGTGGAGCGAGGTGTAAGAACAATTTCTCGCTCATTGGGGAGCAACAGCCCCTTGTAAAAAACACTTTGATTAATAGCTATTCGGATGAAACAACATAGTTTACCATAAACAATTATTTCAACTTTCTAGCATCTAGTTTACATGTCTATGACTTATCCTTTCTTCTCTTATATACATCCAACATTCTTTCTTCCCAATATTCTGTTACCCTACCATTATGTTTTCTATAATGAAAACAGCAATATTATGCGAACAGTTCACGTTCAATTCTCTTTTTTCTAGACGCAACCGACGAAATTGTAGTTACATGGTCAACCCGTGATGATGCTGGCAATTCCATTGTTGAATATGGCATACGAGGCTACGTCCTTACGGCGGAAGGTTCATCACAGCAATTTATTGACGGCGGTGACAAGCATAGGGTCCAATATATTCATAGGGTAAATTTCAATGTTCAATTCCGTACGATACTGCCAGTAATTTTCATTCCAAAACCTTGTAGGTAAAGCTAAGAAACTTGCAACCAAATTCGACCTATATTTATCATTGTGGGGGCAAACTCGGATGGTCACCACAGTTTTCATTCCGCTCTATACCAGATAGTGTCGATTTCTCGCCCAGTATTGCAATATACGGGGACATGGGCAATGAAAATGCTCAATCATTGGGCCGACTCCAAGAGGAGACCCAACGCGGCATATACGATGCAATAATACATGTAGGCGACTTTGCCTACGACATGAACAGTGAAAATGCCAAGATTGGCGATGAGTTCATGACACAAATTCAATCTGTTGCAGCTTATCTACCGTATATGGTGTGTCCAGGCAATCACGAAGAAAAGTTGTAAGTTCTGCATACAAAACAGGCGTTGTTATAGTAAATAACTTGATTTTTTTTCTCTAAGTAACTTTTCAAATTATCGAGCACGCTTCAGTATGCCTGGCGGAACAGACAACATTATGTATAGTTTTAATATGGGCCCAGTGCATTTTATTGGTTTCTCAACCGAAGTCTACTACTTCCTTAACTATGGACTCAAGCCATTAGTTTTTCAATATGAATGGCTGAAGAAGGACCTCGAGGAAGCGAACAAACCCGAAAATCGAGCTATTCGGCCATGGATTGTGACATTTGGTCATCGGCCAATGTATTGTAGCAATGAGAATGATAACGACTGCACACACTCGGAGACGTTGGTTCGTGTTGGCTGGCCATTTGTACATATGTTCGGTTTGGAAGATCTATTCCACAATTACGGAGTTGACGTTGAATTTTGGGCTCATGAGCATTCGTATGAGCGCCTTTGGCCAATATACGACTACAAAGTATATAATGGATCGAAAGAAGAACCGTACACAAATCCTGGAGCACCAGTGCATATTGTTACTGGTTCCGCCGGTTGTAAGGAGGGTCGAGAGCCATTTATCTCAAACATTCCGGAATGGAGTGCTTTTCATAGCCAGGTATGGAACGATTTAACAGTTTGATTGGTCACTATAAAATTTGTGATTTCCTACTAGGACTATGGTTACACACGTTTTAAAGCCCACAACCGAACGCATTTGTATTTTGAGCAAGTGTCTGACGACAAGGATGGTCAAATAATTGATTCCTTCTGGATAATTAAAGATAAGAGTGATGTCTACGGACGCAAGCGACTTTAGATGGATGGGGCACACAAAGATAAACAAAACATTCCCAATTGTGGCACTTATTAGCCAGTAGAGATATTTTTTAGTTTTCTTTACTTTTGTACCTATATTAATGAAATAGTAGTACCTTTAGCTTGAATGAATCTCACACTCTTTGAGTAGCACATACCACAAGTATTGATATCAGTCTGCAGACGCTCTATGTTGTGATTACGAAGCAATAACCTGTTAAACCATTTTATAATGTTTTTTTTTAATAAATATTTGATGAATTATTATAAACACTATTTGCATTTGAGTTTTACATACACATGCACTTAATTTTTATAAGAGACCGAGGAAGCCCGCAGGTAAAGGTTAGAATAAAGTTAGCCTTCACGGTCAGAACATAAACGAATTCACGAGTTTTATTTCCTTACAGTAGCTAAATATTGCCTCAATTTTGTTTGAAAAACCAAACTTTCCTAAATTGCCGAAGGAATACCTTCCTCTTACTGAGAAGATGGGTAAGATCCACCGCGACAAGTACATAGTTTATCAGAATACATGCATGCGCCCATAGGGAATTACCAGAGAGTATCTCTATCGCTATTCCTAACTTTGATCTGCTGAGCTTTAAATTCTTCAGATTTTGTCCAGATTTACAGACCACTAGGCTTTTAAAATACTGTGCCCTTCTAAGCACGACCATCTGAGGTCGTCGATATAATAATAATAATGATAAGGGTTTAGTGCACTGCGACCTTGTGGTCTATTGTGCCCCCTGCTTATACCTTGGAAAGGTTCATGTCCTTTACCAGAGCCCCATCGCATTACAGTTCCGTTACGAACCGTGTTTGAGGGTTTTTGCTCTGTCTTTAGCCTTTGCAAGAATATCAACTTTAGATCACTTCATCCAGTCCAATGTCTTTTATGAATATGAGAATGAGTAGCGGGTCCATGGTTTGTGTATCCTTATCTGTTATCTGGTACTTGCCAAATGTTTGATCCTCCTGTGGGTCAGTGCCCCACAAGATTCTAGAATGTGATCTGGGATTTCTGCGTTCTCATCGCAGAATCTGCAGAGACCTTTTTTTGATAAACCCATTTTACTCACATGTTCCTCAGTCGGAAGTGTCCCGTTAGAAGACCTGTGAGGATTCTTAGGTTGTTTTTGCTTATACTAATACATGCTTTGAATATTTTTAGGTTATAGTTCCCTAGAAGTTTCTTAGCTTGCCTTAGGCCCTGAAGGTTTTTAAAAGATGAGGTTTTTTCCTCTTCTCGTAGGGTGTGTTCCCCTATGCCGCAGAACGGTTCAGGGCCTATGAAGGGCTCCGCTACTCCCTGTCTTGCCAGAGAGTACGCAGCCTCGTTCCCCATGATGCCTGCGTGACCAGGTATCCAGCAGATGGAGACTCTGTTGTTCTTACCTAATTCATTAAGCTTGTGCAGGCATTCCCACACAAGCTTGGATTTTATGATATAGGCTAGGCAGCAAGTGCCTTGATGGCGGCTTGACTATCTGACACCACTGTTATATCACAGTTTCTGTAGTTTTTCTTGAGAATGGCCGCGTTCCATTGACCGCTAGATGACTAGCGGCATGTCAAACTCCATATAAAAAAAACTGACATTTCAGCATTTGCGCCAGAGCTCTAGCACATTTTGTGAAATATCCTTTTCTGGGAAATTTTTCAATCTAGCACAAAATGAACTGCTAGATTGAAAAAAATAACGAACTGTCAAAACAAAAGTGAAAGGTGCAGAAGTCAAATATTTCCAATTTGGTTTAAAATGGGAATTCAAACTTGTATGTAATTAATATATATTGTATTTGTTTATTTAAATTATAGTGTATTAATAAATATGCGGCATGATGGCACAAAATACATTTTTGACTCTCATGAAGATGAAATAATACGAATTCAAATTGTCACTTTACCGCTGGCGCTAGAGATCTAGCGGCAGCGTTCACCATCAGGGATATTATGTGCAAGATGACTAGCGGCATGCCAAACTCCATATACAAAAAAACTGACATTTCACAAAATGTGCTAGAGCTTTAACGGGAATGCTGAAACGTCAGTTTTTTTTAGTTTGGCATGCCGCTAGTCATCTAGCGGTCAATGGAACGCGGGCAATGATCTGAACGCACCTATCTATAGCGCATATTTCGGCTTTGAAGATGCTGGTACATTTGCCCATGGATTCGTAGTGCTTAGTTCCTGGCCCAAACACTCCTGCCTCCGTTATCGATCCATCTGTATACCATTTTACAGTGTGGTTGCTCAGCCCATAGATCATGGATTCATTGCTCCAATGTTTCATATTGCTGAGCTTCGTTATGAAGTTTTTCTCAAAATTGAATCTTCTGATACTATCATCTCTGGGTATATGTAGCTAGAAGTGGAAGTTTTGCGAGTACATCATACTCTTTTGAGCCAATGCATTTCTCCCTTCCGATTCCTTCTTTTGCCACCCTCAGGATAGATTTTTCTGCCGTATCCTCAACCATGAGGTGTAGAGGGGTTAGCTCTAGGAGTACCTCCAGCTGCAGTTGGGCATGTACGCATTGCTCCGGTAATGCATAGGCACGCCAATCTTTGCACTTTGTTGTGAATATCTATTGTTTTGATTAGGCTGGTTCGTTTTGCCCATGCTACAGCTCCGTATATGATCATGTGTCTCACAAATTGCAATGTACATACATCGCAGGATGCTGCATCCCCACGATTTTCCTGCTAAACTCTTACATATCATAAGAGCGCGTGTTACTTACTTACTTACTTATCGGGCTCCCGACCCGTGAAGAGTCTCTGCCTGAGACACTGCAGCCTTCCATCCTCTACGATCCCGGGCACGCTGCTTCCAATTGTCCAGACCAAGCGCTCTGGCATCCGCGATGGCTTGGTCTTTGAAACGGAGGTTCGGTCTTCCTTGTCTTCTCGAACCTGGGGGCTGGGATTCGAAGACCCTCTTGGCTGGAGCATTATTGTCCATTCGCTCGATGTGGCCGAGCCAATGTAGTCGACGTGTTTTGGCTTTTTGGACTACATCCACATCTTGGTACAGCTCATAGAGTTCGCGGTTGTATCTTCTCCTCCATTCGCCCTCCTCGCACACAGGACCAAAAATCCGCCGAAGTATTTTTCTTTCGAAGGAGCCCAGTAGCATCTCTCCCTTCTTGCTTATCGTCCAGCACTCGGCGCCATAAAGCAGAACTGGCAGGATGAGGGTTTTGTAGAGCACACATTTCGTCCTTCGAGTTAGGAGTTTTGAACCCAGTTGTTTTGCCAAACCGAAGTAGCAGCGGTTTCCTAGGGTAATTCTTCGTCGGATCTCCACTAGGGTGTCATTCGTGGAGTTTACGTTTACTCCGAGGTAGGTGAACTCCTTAACTACCTCGAAATTATTGCTATCAATAGTGACGTTTTGTCCTAGGCGGTGGACAGATGCTTGTTTGTTTGTTGATAGCATGTACTTAGTCTTGTCCTCATTTACTACAAGTCCAACGGATTTCGCCTGTTCTTCAATCGCCGTGAACGCTTCTATCACGGCACGCTGGGAGCGACCGATGATGTCAATATCGTCCGCATAGCCAAGCAGCTGGACGGACCTGTTGAAGATAGTGCTTTCCGTGTTGACACCTGCCCTGCGCACTATCTGCTCCAGTACGAGATTGAAGAAGTCGCATGATAGAGCGTCTCCTTGCCGAAATCCGGTGCATGTTTGAAATAGTTCGGAAGAGCTGCTTCCAAACTGCACGTTGCAGCGTGTGTTTTCCAGCGTCGCGCGACACAACTGAATCAGTTTTGCCGGGATTCCGAATTCGGCCATCGCCATATAGAGCTCCTGACGATGTATGCTATCATACGCGGCTTTGAAGTCGATGAATAGGTGGTGGGTTTCGACTTGAAATTCGTTGGTCTTTTCCAAGATTTGCCTCAGTGTGAAAATTTGGTCTATAGTCGATCTGCCGGGCCGGAAGCCACACTGGTACGTGCCGATTAGTGTGTTGCAGAACGGTTTTAGACGTTCACACAGTACGTTGGATAGGATCTTGTATGCGACATTTAGCAGGGATATGCCTCGATAGTTCTTGCAAGACATAGGATCGCCTTTTTTGAAGATGGGGCATATGGAGCTGATAGTCCAGTCATCGGGAATGTTTTCTTCCACCCATACTTGGTTGATGATTCGGTGCATGCTCCCTACCAAAACATCACCACCGTATTTAAAGAGCTCCGCTGGTAGACCATCAGAGCCTGCGGCCTTGTTGTTCTTAAGCTTTTTTATAGCTAAGCCAACTTCTTCTATACTTGGTGGTGGGACTAGTTCCTCATTGACTGGACGTGGGTTCTCTTCTTGCCCTATCACTCTCTCTACATGATGCCCATTAAGCAGCTGTTGGAAATGCTGCTTAAACACATCTACTATTCCCTGCGCTTCGGTGACTAGGTTTCCTTCGGTATCTCGAAGAGCCTGCGTTCCGGTTTTGTAGCCAGCAGCCAGTTGCTTAGCTTTTTTATAAAACCTCCGGATGTTATTACGATCGCGCGACTCTTCGATCTCCTTGAGCTGGGAAGCTGCGTAAGCCCTCTTCTTTCTACGCAGGATCTTCTTTTCCTCCCTTCTCCTGGCTCGATACTCTTCTCTCGCTGCCCTTGTTTTGCGCTGCAGCGCTTTCTTGTGTGCATCTTCTGTCACCTTTTTCCTGTACACGCATTCATCATCATACCACGGGCTCTTTCTCTGGGGTGGCTGGTACCCTACGGTGGTTTCGGCTACCTCCTTGATGATGTCGCGATACTGGCACCACTGATTGTTGGCGTTTGTGGTAGGTGAGTGCACAGAGGAGAGTTTCATACTCAGGCGCTCGCTGTAGGCTCTGGCTACTCCAGGTGTGCTAAGGCGTCCAACGTCGAATTTCTTCTTCTGGGCAGTTCGCAGCTTCTTTTCGTTGGACAGTCGAGCTCTGAATTTAGCCGCAACAAGAAAATGGTCAGAGTCGACGTTTGCCCCTCGGAATGTGTGCACGTCGAGGATGTTGGATGCGTGCCTCGCATCGATTAGCACATGGTCGATTTGGTTGGCGGTTCGACCGTCTGGAGAGCGCCAGGTTGCTGTGTGGATCCTTAGCCTTGGAAACCTAGTGCTACTTATCACCGTATTACGAGCTGCTGCAAAATCGATTAGTCGGTAGCCGTTGTCTGTTGTCGTTTCGTGGATTCTGTGCTTACCAACTAATCCGCCAAAGATGTTTTCCTTTCCGACTTTAGCATTGAAATCCCCGAGTACAACTTTTACATCATACTCCGGACAGGCTCCGTAGGCTCCATCCAGGAGGTCATAAAACTCCTCCTTGATAGGATCTTCTGCCTCGTCGGTAGGGGCGTGTGCACATATTAGGCTTATGTTTTGGAAGGTAGCTTTGATGCGGATCACAGAAAGGCGATCACTTATCGGCTTGAAGTCAATGACTTTTGTCCTAAGCCGATTTCCCACGACGAATCCGCATCCTAATACATGCAATCTTTTGTTGCAGCTGTAATAAATGTCGCAATCTTTTCTTTTCATCATACCTGATCCTATCCATCGTATCTCCTGGATCGCGGTTATATCTGCCTTGTACCGCGTGAGGACAGACTCAAGTTTTTGAGTAGCACCTGGGGTGTAGAGCGTTCGTACATTCCAGGTACATACTCTCAGATCGTAGTCCATTGACGTTCCGGGTCTGGTTGCCATTTGAGGAGTTCCATTATCCGAGGCTGGTTGTGTCTCTCTCATAACTACTGGTTTTTTTCATGGTCGGGAAGTTACCCCGACGGCACAACCCCCAACCTGGAGGACCAGGCCCTTGTTTTGACCCTAGGACAGCGGGCCGGAAAAACCGATGCCAGTAACCCATTTTGGGATATGAGCGCTGCCGTTGACCCATATTGAGGGCTCCTCCGCCACCAACTCTTTTCCAACACCCTGGCTCAGTATTGGAGATCCCCATAGACCTGGTATCCAAATATGTCGAAGCAGCTCATACAGGGATTACACTTTAGTTCGACCTGACCGGAACTGTAGACGCCACCGTTGATTCCATCTAGGGAATTCATCCGCTGCCGCCTGAAACAAGAGGAAGTGTCTTAGTGCGTAGACACTCCTCCCCCCTCTCTCGTTCGCTGCCACCAACGACCTTCCACAGGGGTTGGTTACCCCATCTCCAGTCGAGGTACTAGGCACCCACCAGTCACCAACGTGGAGGTGAGAGTAGGAGTTGGTAGTGAGAGGCTAGAGTGGGAACGCTTGTGTTCTCATATAATCGCATCACTACCCTTAAACCGGCGTTGTGCCTTCTTTGAAATCTCTTCCATGTGTTTACGCCAGATGAGTTTACTATCTAGGTGTAGTCCTAGGTATTTTACTTCATTGACTGGTATCAGTGTCGTGCTTGATAGTCGTATTGCTTTCAGTCTCTGAAGTTTTCTCTTCCTAGTGAATGGTACTATAGTTGTTTCCGCCGTATTGATGTTTAGTCCTGCAATATGGCAACATTCTTATGTTACTCTCAATCCTTTCTGTATGATGGCACAGAGGGTTTCCTCAAACTTTCCTCTGACAATCAGTACTATGTCGTCGGCATATGTATATTATATATTTTCCAGTAGCTCGTCCACGACTAGGCTCAACATTAAGGGTAATAGTACCCCTCCTTGTGGACATCCTCTAGTTGTGTTTACTGTGATAGTTCCGGTTGACGTTTGAGTGTCCGCTGATCTAGTGCTCAGCAGTTTACACATTCACCTGGATATTGTTCTGTTTACACCTTTTCTTTCCAGGGATCGTCTGATGGCCTCGTGGGACGTATTGTCAAACGCACCTTCGATGTCAAGGAAGTCGCACAGTACTGTCTCTTTTGTGTTCAGAGTGCTTTGGATCACCTCCGTTATTATAAGGCGGTCTCTGCTGATCTGCGCGCTCTATATGGTATGCATGTTGACGATGGTGTAGGGGGCACTTCCTCCCTCAAATAGTTGTCCACTGCTTTCTCTGTTGCCTTTAGAAGAAACGATGTTAGGCTAATGGGTCCGTATGTCTTTGGGTGTGATGGATCCTTTTTCCCCACTTTCGGTATAAACACAACCCTTGCCCGTCTCCATTGCGTTGGTATATATATAGCCCAAAGCAATACTACCTACTTTTGTTATTCTGATCTGGTGCGGTAGGAGCACATCCGACCGTTTCTGTAGTTGAGCGGGTATAATGCCGTCCACACCTGGTGCCTTGAAAGTCGTCGATATACTTAGATATATTTTTCATTCGTATTATATATGAATAGAACAGCCCGTAGGTCTGTTTTCTATGGCCCCCTGCTTCCAATCCAAAATGCGCGGCGGATCGCTTTTCATGGCGGATTGGTATTCCATTCAAAAGCGATAGCTATTTAGGTGACGGATTGCTGACGGATTTATAGCGGATAAAAAAATAAACTAAATTCTTGTGACGAAAAAAAAGCTGTCAAACTTTTGGAAAAATAAATGGAAAATTGGAAGTCTAATTGAAAAAAACTGGAAAGCACAGTTCGCATTTGAGAATAAGCAAAAGCTAAGCGCATTTAGGAATAACCCCCCGGCATTCTAGATTAATTTTTTTAAATTAAAGTTCACATAATTGTTATAATTTTACCAAAAGGAAGATTTATAACTAAAGCTGTCTCTGAATTTTGCGTACGAAGCAACCAAGAGCCTTGGCTACGGATGGATTTACTACGACCCTGCAAAACGAAAAAAAGGACAATGACTTTCAGATCTGCACGTGGAATGTTCGAACCCTGGGGGCCAACTATGTAATTCGATTCTACTTTCGATTCTATTCGAAAGTTGGTTCCGATTCTACTTTCAAACGGAACTATGTATGAAATTAGAATCGAATGTAAGTAACGAATGTAACCAACTTTTTCCCAAACAATTTCCGACTTTCGAACGAGTCTCGCATTGTGTTTGACAGACATTTGAATAAACGAAATAATCATTTGTTGTTATTCGTGAATAGGTGCTAAATCAACATGGGCAGTGTCGCAATATGATTTTTTACCGAAGAAAATGAGGATTGCATGATCAAATTGAGCCAAGGCGAATTCGGGATAAATCCTTTAGATAAGTCGGGATGCATTGTCATGTATTGAACAAGAATCTCAAATTGAGATGTCTTTGTGTTTGCACATTTAGATGATTCCCTATGCATAAAGTATATTTTAATACTCTTAATAATATTTAATAAGTTATGAACAAATTTCTTACTCACATTTTTTGAGATTTCTGCAATCTACACAGCCTGTTCGCAAACACATTTGCATAAGAATGATTATTCGAATGGTTTTGGCATTTACTTTAGGATTAGATAGTACCAAAAAAAATAGACAATTCGAGGTCCGTTCGATTTTCGAATATGAGCGCATGCTATAGAGTAACAGAGTACGTATCTTCCGAATTCCAACATTTTGATTGTAGAATCGAATTACATAGTTGGCCCCCTGAGCATACCGCGTGCAGCCGAACAACTAGCTGAGGCCCTAGACTTCTACAATGCAGATATCACCGCCATCCAGGAGGTGCGTGGGATGGGCCCGCCAAAAGAAGGATGAAAAACTGACATCTACTACGGTGATTGTTACAGAGACCAGAAGCGAAACTCTCAAGTTAACACCAGAGGCACAATTTTCCAAAAGACTGCAATTACTTGCGTACGCTGACGACATCGACATCAACATCGTTGGCAGAACACAGCGAGCTGTCACTGGTGCATTTGCAAGTATCAGTACAGAGGCGGCAAAAATGAGTTTAGTGGTGAATGAGGGCAAAACAAAATATATGCTGTCAACAAGAAGGAACGCACAACATCGACGAATCGGACAGAACGTCACGATAGACAGCAATAACTTTGAGGTTGTTCGGGACTTTATCTACCTCTGCTCCGCTATTAATTCTGAAAATGGCATCACCACATCAGAAATCAAGTGATGAATTACACTTGCCAACCGCTGTTACTTTGGCCTAAGAAGGCAATTGATTAGTAAGGCCTTGTCGAGAAACACCAAGGAGACTCTATATAAGTCACTCATCATCCCAGTCTTGGTCGTCTCTTACGCAAAATTCTTCGAGTGATTTTCGGTCCCGTTTGTATTGACGGGCTTTGGAGGAGGAGATTTAACAGCGACATCGACCTAGTCACAAAAATTACGTATCAGTGGTCTAAAATGACTAAGAATGGACACCAACGCTCCGGCCCGAAGAGTCTTCGATTTCAACCCGCAGTAATAAAATCACAAGTGGAAGGGGACCTCAACCAACCTGGAGTGCGCAGTAATAAAATCACAAGTGGAAGGGGACCTCAACCAACCTGGAGTGCGCAACTGCGCCCAAAATCGTGCTAACGGCGTGTTGACTAACGCCCAGGTCCACCCGGACAGTAGGGTCACCTAAGTAAGTGAGTAAGTCTCTCTGTATGTGATTAAAAAACCGGCCCGCATGCATAGGAGCATTATCACCACACCTTCAACTTTTGTAGCCTGTCCAAATAAGAAGCAGCTATAGCCAGGTGTTTTTTTTTTTAAGTTGTTTCGTCTTCCTTTTTTTTGCATACAAAAATCTCGTATTTGAGATCTATATCTTTTCCCTGGGATGTGTCTCTAAACTATTTTGCATACCATACTTTAAGTCAGAAAACTTATACCTAATACAAAAAAGCTTTTTGCATACCACCCTCTTTGTTCAGAAAACGTTCTTTTCCGTCTGTAATTAAATCAACAAGAGCCGTCAATCACAATAGCAGTAGAAAATCGTGCAGTTTCACTCATGGGACGTTGCGATCATTCGTTGCGATCGGAATGCGATCATTCCGTTTCAACTGCAATGGTAAGGCGATCCCACAGTCGTGACATTTAAGTCGTGCTTTCTCAGTAAAGTTACAATCCTGAAAGTCTGTAATACGGTCGTAAAAAGTAACGAAGTAGAAAAAACCTTAAGATGTAGTTTGGGGATAGATATGAGACCCTCGCTCAGTACTCCAGCACACTGACCACTGCGCCCATTTGCTTATTCTCGTTTACGTATGCTACCCGATTTAATGTAGAACTACATGAAATACCACCAAATAACACCATTCATCCCTGATTGAAGCGTCTCTATTTGAACTACTCTTTTATGTAGAAATCAAGAGATTCAACTTGCTCTTTTTGAGATTTCTCATTTTTGTATATTGAAAAGTACCCGAACAGACACCTCTTATATTACCAACTTTCGCACATCCACAGAGAATACATCTGAAATTGTTGTCACATGGTCCACTCGTGATGATACTAAAGAGTCTATTGTTGAATATGGTGAAACAAGCTTGAAATATTCATCCAAATCGAAGCCAACTAAATTCGTGGACGGTGGAAAGGGTCAAAGCACACAATACATTCACAAAGTAAGAAATTCATAATTCATTTAGAAAATTTATAGTAACGCCTATTCGCTATTCCAAAACCAGGTTACTCTAAGCTCACTCAATTCTGATACTCGTTATGTTTATCATTGCGGGAGCTCGCTTGGCTGGTCTGCTGAATACTGGTTTGTGACACCACCTTCTGGCACGGAATGGTCACCCCGTTTAGCTATTTTCGGCGATATGGGCAATGAAAACGCACAATCCTTAGCTAGACTTCAGCAGGACACCCAACGTGGTATGTACGACGCAATTATTCACGTCGGAGATTTCGCCTACGACATGGATTCCGAAAACGCCGAAGTTGGTGATGAATTCATGAGGCAAATAGAAACTGTAGCCGCATACTTGCCATATATGGTTTGCGCTGGCAACCATGAGGAAAAATAGTGAGTATGCTAGTTCGTTGTACAAATTCACACTCGTTTTCAAGAATCTTTATTACCACTGCAGCAACTTTTCCAACTATCGAGCTCGTTTCAGTATGCCAGGCGGCTCTGAGAACCTCATGTACAGTTTCGACTTGGGTCCAGTACATTTTATCGGTTTCTCCACTGAGGTGTACTATTTCCTAAACTTTGGCATTAAACCTTTAATAAATCAATATTATTGGCTGGAAAAAGATCTCCAACTGGCCACTGAACCCCAGAATCGAGCAGTGCGACCATGGATTGTAACATTCGGCCATCGACCAATGTACTGCAGCAACGACAATGGCGACGATTGTTCAAAGCATGAAACGGTTATAAGAAAGGGGCTACCTCTATTGGGATTCTTTGGATTGGAAGATCTATTTTATAAATACGGCGTTGATGTCCAGCTATGGGCTCATGAGCACTCGTATGAGCGGTTATGGCCGATCTATGATTATAAGATGTACAATGGTTCTCAAGAAGAGCCATATAGAAACCCCGGCGCACCGGTTCATTTAGTTACTGGGTCAGCTGGTTGTAAGGAAGGTCGAGAACCGTTTGATAAGAAAATTCCCGAGTGGAGTGCGTTCCATAGTCAGGTAGGAATTTGTTTAAATTTTGCTTGTAATTTTGTCAAAACAAACGATTTACATTATAGGATTATGGTTATACTCGAATGACGGCCCACAATGTGAGTCACTTGTACTTTGAGCAAATCTCGGACGATAAAAACGGCGCAGTAATTGATTCGTTTTGGATAGTGAAAGACAAGCATGGTCCCTATTAATGGAGTGAAGGACCATTCATACTTTAGCGAACTGCGAACGAGTGAATTGACATTTCCTGCACATGATACCTTTTTGTATGACGTAGCAACGGGTGAATTTCAAAAGTCATTCCAATACTATTCATTAATAAACATTGACACTTTGTAATATACAAATACACATATACATACAAATAAATATATTAAAAACCATTTTCGGAATGCTGACACTTATTTACATGCTTAGGTGGCGCTACAGTCCATGGTGGACCTAGGCCTCAATCATTACGCTTTACCAATTAGTACGGTCCTTGGCTTACTGTCTCCAGTTACGCACTCAAAATTCGTTGAGGTCACCATCCACTTGTGCGCGCCAAACAAGTCGAGTTCTTTCTCTACTGTATTTTCTCTGTGCGATGGAGTCAAAGATTCTTAGTCATCTTCGCACTTTAGTGATCAGTTGGATGTCGCTCTACAGTGCTCGTAAAGTTCGCTGTTAAATCTCCTTTTCGCAAACCTGTCAACTCGAAACTGGACCGAAAATTACTCGAAGAATTTTGCGTTTAAAACGATTAAGTATAACTTCATCTGTCCATACTCGGTCAACTCGTTCATTCAGTGGATCCTGTCCCCTCACCCTCACCAAAGTGAAAGAGGACAAGTAGAAACCACTGTGGTGGAGCAAGCAAATAATTAAACTTCGCTGTGGAAGCAGAAAGGCATTCGAAAAATCCAAAACCACGAAGCTCTAGACACCGACTGGAAGTTCTACAAAGATCAGCTTAGGCTCTTTGAAAATAAAATCCGAAAAGCACAACGCGGCTCCTGGCGCAATTTCTGTGAGATCATAAACAACACAAACGAGTGCTCCAGATCACGCAGGATCCTATCCAAATCCCCCACTGTACCAAGTGTATTAAAAAACCCTAGTGGTCAATGGGCAAATTGAGAGCAACAATCACTGGATTTAGACATTACCCATTTGTGCGGCGAAACTAAGGTGGGCCGTAAACAGCTTTGAACCGTACATGTCACCTGGACCTGATGACATTTCCCGGCGCTGCAACTACAGAACGCCTTTGACATTGTCTTAGGCATATTCTTGTAGGTTGTATAACACTGGGTTACATCTCATCATCCTGGACTGCGGTCAAAGTGGTTTTCATTCCTAAAGCAGAAAAAACCTCCCACACACTCTCCAAGGACTTTAGTGCAATTATTCTGTCCTCCTTTCTTGTTAAAACTCTCGAGAGGATCATCGACCTCCAGATGTAGGACACTGTTGACCGATCATTGAATTCAAGCTCACAACATGCCTACTAAAAGGGCAAGCCCACTGAAACTGCTCTTTACACGATTCGATTGTTACAATGATCGAGAAGTCCCTTTCACTCAAGGAATATATAGATATAGAGGGGCCTTAAACAATATCGAGACCCGATCGATTATTTAAGCCTTAAACAAGCTTAACATCGGCATGGCTCTATACTTCTGTAAAAGGCCCAATATAATGCATTGGCTTTTTACTGCGGTCATAAGACCGTCTATTCTATACGGTATCGTCTTTGTGGTGGCCGCCCTTGAAGAAAAGTTCCAATCTAAAAGTCTTAGAGAAGACTCAGCGCTTAGCACCACGGGCGCACTGAGGCTATCTCCAACCGCCGCTCTACAAACCATGCTCAACTTACTTCCACAAGACATCGTCAGTAAAGAATATGGGAAGGGAAACACTGGAGAGGGCAACCGACTGGACATGTCAGCATCCTTCTTCAGACGAACCCCTTGCACCTTACCAGAGATTACATGCCTACGAAAATCAACTTTGAAAAAGGCCTCACCCATGAAATACGAGGACAGGAACCAATGGGATTAAAAAAATGTCTTACACGACAAATCACTGTCAATATTCACAGACGGTTCCAAGACACTTGAGGAAGTTGGTGCCGGGGTCTTTTCAGAAAAACTAAATCTAGGCCTCTCTTTTTGTCTTCCGAAACACTGCAGTGTCAGCTATTCGTCAAGCTGCCGATTGATTCGGTATCACAAAGGGATGTCGTCAGGTCCCTAATATCCAGAGAAATAAGATCTATAGCGGTGGATTATTGCCACGTATCTCTTAACGAGATAGCTGGACAGTACAATCTCAACCTCGGCTGGGTTTCTGGTCGCTGTGGCATCACAGACAACTGTGCAGCAGTCGAACTAGCAATGCTAGGCTCCTATGGCGTGGATAATATAAGTCTGCACAACGTGTGTATGCAGTATGAACCACTTTCCTATGCTAAACAAATAATTCACGAGGACGCAGCAAGCAGAGTAGAGTTTAGACGGAGACATCTAGGATACTGTGATACTGCTAGGCTCACCGAGCCAGTACTGGATACAAAAAGATCCAAGAAGTTTCTTCGACTTAAAAGACCAGCATCTCGAAATTCGCTAGTGCCATCTCCGGGCACTGCATATTAGATAGACACGCGCAAAGGTTCGGACTGCCGTGCAATGACTTCTGCAGAAGCTGCAGAGATGAAGAGGAGTACGAGTTCGCCACTCACTTTCTTTGCAGTTGCCCTCTGCCCTGGCCAATTTAAGAAAGGCCCACTTAGGAAATTATTTTATCTCAGTGTTCAAGATAACACCAGCGCCGCTAACATTCTTAGCTTTATAACCAGCAGCAAATGGTTTACATAAGTAGCCCAGTAAAGGAAAAGCTTCCCAAATCCCAGTGGTATGCACAATGGCCTGTTTCTCTCACCGAGAGCCACTCTAAACTAAACTAAACTAAGCTTGCGTATGCACTACGAGTGCAATTATAACAAGACCCTGTAAGTTATTCTTAACCTTTCACCCCTCCATCTTTAGATACAAAAAGAACGTCATAACTAACACCTTTATGGCTCATGGCTGAACATAATGACAACTCTGCTAGTCCTGAAGAAAGGAGATCCTTTGATCTGCGCTAACTAGAGATATCTGCCTATCTCCAATAATTTGTGAAAGCCTAAAGCCGATGTCAACAATCTGATAGGTCCTGCTTTGTTACCCAGGAATTTCATATCGACACCAACCATCGATTTTAAAGTTGCTTTTGATAGCGTCTATAGAGATGAACTATACTGAGCTATGTCTAGTTTTGGCATCCCCTTTAAACTCGTTCATTTGTGCAGGATGACGTTGGAGAACTCTCGATGTTTGGTAAAAACACCACCGAACTGGTCGATGTCAGAAAAAGTTTTAGACAAGTTGACAAGGTGTTGATTTCTTTAAGAATTGCACCAAACTCAGAGCCAACCTCGGAGGTACGACCTTTCAAAAGTCTTCGGAGTTACTCGGATACTCGGAAGAACTGTTGGTTTTTACAGAAAAAATTATGTGCCGTCACTTTGATGGTGACTTAGGCACTCTAATCTTATCCAAGTTTGCACCTCCTGGTTGCTGTTTAATCTTGGGATAAGGACGGAGGGTGCCCCCTGCCTATTGGCTCTGACAGACCATCACTAAGGAGGGAGACTGGTGCGTGGCAGTAGTGGGTGATAGAACCAGTCCGCTTTGCTGCTTAACCAAAACTCAAAGGATGGATTATTGTCTGTTGGAAAAATGGATGAGGGGTAACCGTAGCAGTCTGGCTCCTGTTTATATCCTTTTAACAATCAGACAAAGACTGGTGCTGATCAGGATAGCTTGATTTGAGCCCTCCGTCCTTCTACTTGGTACAGAAAGGAAAGGTCGCGGTTAGTCCTCGGTGAACAGGCGAGGGGTGACCGAAACAGTCTAAACCCCAGTCTATTGCCTCTGACGGGGTCTTCGAATTGTTGAGATGACATTGATTGATGTAGTCAGCTCCTCTAGGTGGCGGTTAGTCTTCAGAAACAGACAAAGTCTAACCCCAGCCTGTAGCTTCTGACGGTATGCAAGAAGTGCCAGCCACAGAACGGAGACGAATCTGCTTCACTGCTTGACGTCGAAAGTAGGTGACCAATTTGTCATGGAGGGTAACCGAAACAGTATACCACCGCCTGCTTTTGTCTGTTAGTATGTTAGGGGAGAGTGATGTTTCAGTGAAGTCAGTTTGATTTGCTGATGCAGCAAATATCGATTAGGGACAGGTCGCTAAGGTCTTCAAAGAAAGAACCCCCTAAGGTAGCCCAGCGCAAGGTGGCAAGTGCTGAACAGGTGTAGAGGAGGAGGTAGAGGTTGTAGAGCTCCTACAAAAATCGTTAAAGGGCTACCAACTTTGATCTGGTTGTTGGTGTATCCAAGGCTTTTATGTCTGCTATATAGTCCGTTTGGTTCGGAATGCGTTGACACTCCACTGTATTCACATTTTTATATTTCATAATGTGCAGATTACCCTATACCCTACACCCTATTTTTGTCTTCGACCGAGGACACGTTTAGGTTTATTTGTGAGATCTTCTAGTTCAATATATTTCGGGGAGTGTGAACCTCCAAAAGCCCTATCTGCGTTCGTTTTTGGGTTTGATACCCAAACTTTTCAAATTTATTTCCTCTTAGTACAAGTGGTTGACATTTTCCAGCTCCGAGGGATTCATATATACCAAAAATGCTGATACGTAATCTAATAAGCTTCATGAGTCTAGCTCTACCGGGAGAAGAGAGGTTCTTTCTCATGGGATGTGAGATTTTATTTATGTTCGTGAGTTTGAACTTAAAACGTGACTAGTCCTTCGATATATCTTCCTGATCGTGGAGAGATACCAGGCTTGACGATAAAAACCGCTTTGAAAGTTATCGTCAGCTCCTTACCCATTTAATTTGCTTTTCATTTCAGAGAATATCGAAGAAATCGTAGTTACTTGGTCAACGAGAGATGATACCATCGAGTCTGTTGTGAGCTATGGGGAATATGGTTCGCATGATTTATTGAAAGTAAATGGAGAATCGAAGCTATTTACAGATGGTGGTCCAAAGCAGAGGTCTCAACATATTCATAAGGTAACTTGGCTTTCCCTGCGTGTTTAGCAACCGGATTTCGCGAATTTTGTAGCATTTATTATTTTATTTAGGTAACCCTTAAAGATCTAAAGCCAAAAACAAAGTACATATATTCATGTGGATCATCTCTTGGCTGGTCTGCAACATTTTGGTTTACAACCCCTCCGAACACGGAAGACTGGTCGCCTCGTTTAGCGATATTCGGCGATCTAGGTAACGAAAATGCTCAGTCCCTCAGTCGTCTTCAAGCTGACGCTCAACGGGAAATGTACGACGCTGTCATTCATGTTGGAGATTTTGCCTATGACATGGACTCTGAAGATGCCTCAGTGGGTGATGAGTTTATGCGGCAAATCGAGACAGTTGCTTCATACGTGCCGTACATGGTCTGTCCAGGAAATCACGAGGAGAAATAGTAAGTAAATTTATAAAAGTTAACCTGTTTCTTTTTTTTAAGGCTTATGTCTTTTTTAGCAACTTCTCCAATTACAAAACTCGCTTTAATATGCCCGGTGATTCCGATAGCATGTGGTATAGTTTCAATCTTGGTCCTGTTCATTTCATCTCCTATTCAACCGAAGTGTATTACTTCCTTGACTACGGTATCAAAATGCTTGTCAAACAATACGAATGGCTTGAGAATGACTTAAAGGATGCAAGTAAGCCGGAAAATCGAGCTAAGAGGCCATGGATCATAACGTATGGGCACCGTCCAATGTACTGCAGCGACGACAAGGAATATGATTGTAATGAGAAATTGGAAACATTTATTAGAAAGGGGCTGCCTATCCTTCAGTGGTTTGGTTTAGAGGATCTTTTCTATAAATACGGTGTCGATGTAGAGATTATGGCCCATGAGCATTTTTACACTCGTCTTTGGCCAATTTATGATTTCAAAGTTTTTAATGGCACAAAGGAGGCGCCTTATACAAATCCAGGGGCGCCAGTGCAGATAATAACTGGATCAGCTGGGTGCAGTGAGAAACGGGAGCCGTTTTCTACAAGTTTACCAGAATGGAACGCATTCCACAGCAATGTAAGTTGGCACATGTTTATGTAAAGCAAAGGCAAACTCAACGATTTTTTTTTGTATCTTTAGGACTATGGGTATACGCGAATGAAGGCACACAACAAGACTCATTTGTACTTTGAACAGGTATCTGACGATAAAGATGGACAAATTATTGATTCATTTTGGGTTATCAAGGACAAACATGGTGTATATAATTGAAATATGCATATTGTGATAATAACAGACGAATTTTTGTTTTAATGTAGTAGGAAAATAAAAGTCAGCTCTGCAAGCAAGAAACATGTTGTTTTATGTCTATAAAGAAAAGGGCTATTGAAGTGTTGCGCTCAGCAATAGTGTCGTCGGCTTTGCAAGCCATAGGCCAATGCTCTCTGTCATAAATAAACGAGTTTGTTTGCATCGTTGCAATAAGGCATTGGTTGGGCAACAATTCAGTTTTTTGTGATAGCTCATCATTGTCGCCAATTAATGCTATTACCCTTGGCGACATGCTGACTGGGCGAGACAACCCTAAAGCTCCAAACAGACCAAGAGGTAAGCGATGACCGACGAGTCTGTTTCGAGAAACGAATAGAGGCGGTTGTATTTATTTTATTTACCTTAGCGGACCGCTATATTTTCTCTACGAAGGCACACGAAAATACGGAATACAGAAGCAAATTTGTCGATCTTCTTACTTACTTACTTAGATGGCGCTACAGTCCGGGGTGGACCTGGGCCTTAACCAACACGCCTCTCCAGTTAGCACGATCTTTGGCTAACTGCCTCCAGTTGCGCACTCCAAGTTGGTTGAGGTCCCCTTCCACTTGTGCGCGCCACCTAAGGCGAGGTCTTCTCTACTGCGTTGTCACTCCGGGTTGGAATCGAAGCCTCTTCGGGCCGGAGCGTTGGTGTTCATTCGCTCTACATGTCCTAGCCATCTTAGTCGACTGATACGTACTTTTCTGACAAGGTCGATGTCGCTATACAGCTCGTAGAGTTCGCTGTTAAATCTCCTCCACCAAAGCCCGTCAACGCAAACGGGACCGAAAATCACTCGAAGAATTTTGCGTTCGAAGCGACCAAGGAGATCTTCATCCGCTTTTGACAACGTCCATGATTCTGCGCCATAAAGCAGGACTGGGATGATGAGGGTCTTATGTAGAGTCTTCTTGGTGTTTCTCGACAAGGCCTTAATAATCAATTGCCTTCTTAGGCCAAAGTAACAAGTTGGCAAGTCTAATTCTTCGCTTGATTTCTGATGTGATGTCATTTTCAGAATTAATAGCGGAGCCGAGGTAGACAAAGTCCCGAACTACCTCAAAGTTATAGCTGTCTATCGTGAAGTTCTGTCCGATTCGTCGATGTTATGTGTCCCTTCTTGTTGACAGCATATATTTTGTTTTGCCCTCATTCACCACTAAACCCATTTTTGCCGCCTCTGTACTGATACTTGCAAACGCACCAGTGACAGCTCGCTGTCTGCCAATGATGTCGATGTCGTCAGTGTATGCAAGTAGTTGCACAGACTTTTGGAAAATTGTGCCCCTGGTGTTGGCTTGCGAGTTTCGCACAATTTTCTCAAGAATGATGTTGAAAAAGTCACATGACAGCGCATCACCTTGTCTAAATCCTTTTTTGACATCAAAGGTCTCGGTGAGACTGTTTCCGACCTTTACGGAGCAGCGAGAGTTCTCCATCGTCATTCTGCACAATCTGACAATCTGAAGTTTGGCAGGGATGCCAAAACTAGACATGGCTCTGTATAAATGCTGTCATATGCGGCTTTAAAATCGATAAATAGGTGATGAGTATCGATTTGGACTTCTTGGGTTTTCTCCAGGATCTGCCGTAGTGTGAATATTTGGTCGGTTGTGGACTTACCGGGCCTAAAACCGCACTGATAGGGTCCAATCAGTTCGTTGACAAATGGTTTTAGGCGTTCACACAGTACGGCAGACAGAATTTTGTAAGCGATGTTAAGGAGACTGATGCCTCTCTAGTTGGCGCAGTTTAGAGGGTCTCCTTTCTTATGGATCGGGCAAACAATGCTGAGGCTCCATTCATCAGGCATACTTTCCTCTGACCAAATTTTAGAAACGAGTTGGTGTATGCTCTCTTTCTACCAAGTCACCCCCCGCTGCCTTAAAAAGCTCGGCCGATAAACCGTCCGGTCCTGCAGCTTTGTTGGACTTCAGCTTGGATATTGCTATCCTTACATCATTTTGGTCAGGTGGACGGAAGTCTTGGCTTTCATCGCCCAGGTTCAATGGTTCATTCTGCCTGACAGCGGAATTTGTGTCGTCTTCGCCGTTTAACAGTCTGCCGAAATGGTTTTTCTATGTCCTCAGCACCGACTGTCGATCTTCATTCCGTGAAAAATGAGTGTTCTATCAAAACATCACCATCAGACTCTGATCTATAAGATGCCCATTTAGTAGATGTTGGAAATGCTACTTTGGCCTTTATTGTGATTGTCGATCAGCGATCGTCACGACAATTGTCGATTGCGTCGATGGATTTTAGCTATTCAAAATTTGTTTACTTGTAAGCGAAAGGATCGATCAGACATTGCCCGCTTTCCATTGACCGCTAGATGACTAGCGGCATGCCAAACTCCATATAAAAAAAACTGACATTTCATCATTTGCGCTAGAGCTCTAGCACATATTGTGAAATGTCAGTTTTTTTTATATGGAGTTTGGCATGCGCGCTAGTCATCTAGCGGTCAATGGAACGCGGCCATTTGTAATCGACTACAAGCGACTGTCAAATCGACAAATACCAATCGACAATCACAGTTCTCGATCGATCGACAGTTTTCGATCAACGATTAACTATCGACACTCACAATAACTCTACCATTTCCTGTGCCGCGTTGATTAGGCTTCCTTCAGGACTTAGAGCCAGCATCTAGTTGCTTGGCTTATGAAACCTCCGTATATGGTTTGAACCTGATGGTTAGGTTAGGTTTGTTATAAAGAGCTTTGTGATGGAAGAAAACTCATTACAATCACTCGGATACCTAAAGGCTCATTGTGAATCCCCTTTTAAATGAGAAATGGAACAGACCAACACCCATAAAGTTACTGACCACTTCGTGTTCCTAATAAAGTGTAGGAGATCCGATATCTGAAAGCCTTTCAGATATTTTTCTTTGCAAAGAACCAGATCCATTTTGTATGGCGGAATATGTGCCAGAAGGCCATTTGTTCTTATATCTTATTCCATTGGTCATTATGGTGGTAGTGCAAACACTTTGGTAGTGCAAACACTGGGGACTTCCCTCTCCTGGTGAATTAGTGCTCCTTGTTGTGATTTTACGGAACTAGGTCGTTAGCTCAGTTGATGATTCTGGGGGTCTAGCACGTAACTTGATACAATCGAGTTCAGTCGATACAATCGAGCTCTGTCAGCACCTAATTTGTCTCAATCGGTAATTCTCGATTGATTATCCTCGATTGAGACAAATTAGGTGCTGCCAGAGCTCGATTGTATCTACTGAACTCGATTGTATCAAGTTACGTGCTAGACCCCCTGCAATATTTTCGCGTAACTTACAACAGACCTATTTACTGTCACTTCACATAGATTTTGAAGTTGTCGAAGCTCTGTGGTCCATCAGACCGCGTTGGTTTTCATTCGAGGTCGACTGTTGAGACACGAACTATTAAACGCATTTTGCTCCACTCAGAGAAAAGTTCTAAGCATGTGTCGAGGAACATATTGAAATGGGTGGTGGCGTTAACTACAGGTTATGGTAATTTCGGGTAGGTATCATATAAGGAAGATGTGCCTTAGAGAGGATGATACTTGTAAGCTATTCCTGGAGGAATCTGAAACGGCGGCACATATATTGTGTCAATGTCCAGCTTTGCCTATCATGGAATCCGCCGGGGGGAATTATTCACGGACAATGGTACAATGTCCCACCTCAAATGAAGTATTTACCTCACATGAGGCTTGTGTATTGTTTCTCAATTCTGAGGTACTTATGAGGCTGAGGTATGGTATGAGGGAGAGAGTCATTGAATGAGGTATACTATACATACAAAATATGAGGGTAGGGAATGAGACATAATGATGTATTTCTATTACTTTCACAGCACCTCAAATCCTCAATGAAGTGTTGAGGTTGACTTATACTCACTCCCTCAAATGAATGGAAAGACAAAGAGACGTCAGATCTGTACTCTCTTTCTGTTGAATTGATATGTGTTGTGTATGAAATGGAAATATGGATTGGAATTGAATATCATTTTTCACATGTATGTGTTTACATTTTATTTGGTTTCTTTTCTCTTAAACTCAAGTTATAGAAAGAAGTAAAGTAGGTACATAACGCAAATCTATATTGAAGGTAGGCAGCGAATAATGTAAATGTGTGGTCCTGTTGTGCTTGTATTAATTGTATCATTGCCATGACATTTGGTCTTGTGTTCTTCGCGTGATACATTTAAGAGGTGGTACAAATATTATTTTTGAGGTGTTGGGACATTTTGAGCTGTTGTATGGGACATTTGTACCAGAGTATATCCATTAATGAGTAGGGACACTCTCTCTACATATGCATTTCATACTACCACAAAGCAAAACGCAGAAAAAATCGTGCAATAAGTGGAAGCAGATCGAAAGAATACTTTTTACCTGAATACAACGAATGCTTGAGAAGAAAAGGGTACACAACACATTTTACCTGTACCACTACATGGGGCTTGCTGTGTACGACGAACGATTGTGGGTTTTTTCATAAAGCATTTTTAAAGGCGGTAAACTCGGATTTCGATGTGTGTACCTATTCACTTTATGCAGTGTGACCTGCTTTGCTTTTTGGAAAATGGTTTCATGCTTCGTTTTTATGATTATTTTTTCCAGGAATTACAACTAATTCTGAACTCCTACCATTAATATTTCAATCTAAAATATGAAAATAAATGTTTCTTCTTTGTTCTGACTTCGCTTAAAATAATGCAATCCGATATTGGGCCTAGTAGCAATAGAAATGATATCATTCCATAATTGCTAGTTTTTATAATAACTGGTCACACTGGTTCTGCAGTGACGATGGGGTTGGTTTTTTCATAAAGCATTTTTAAAGGCGGTAAACTCGAATGCTTATCAGTTGTGCGAAAGAAGTGAAATAAACACAATACAGGGTGACCCGTGATAGTTTTCGGCGCGAACAAACTACAGTGCAATAATTGTTTTTGGATTAAGTAGAAATTTAAATAGGAAATGGGAAAACATATTTTGAAGTGTTTAGCCTGCACGGTCGGGAACAAAAAGAAAATGCAGGTGTAAAATATTTTTATGTGCCGATAATGGAGGGGATTAAAAGTTTAACTTTATTGGTTTTTTAGTGATAACTCCTGAAACTATCCCTTTTCTGACTCCTTTAATGGAGGTGTAATTTTCCATTACAATTTTTTTACGCTGTTTATTTTGTTTGAACACATTTAAAATGCATATCAAGCCTTTTGGTTTTAAAATGAATAGTATTGCTTGTGGTCGAAATGTGTCCTAAGTTATATTAATCTTTAATTCATATAAATTTAAAGGCCCCAACAAATTCAGAAGACCATTTTTGGAAAATAAAGAGCAAATAAATTTCTTATGAAATGCATTTTTTAAGTATTGCTTTTTTCGATAAGTCTGCCAATATAACTAAAATAATGGCAGCAGAATATAAATAGTCTTTTTGGTACTTCAATTGACTTAATTACCATTTTAACGCAACCGAGGAAGAAATAATAAGTTGCTGACTCCATTCCAATACATTTGTGAATTTAAAAGATCTTTTTCAGCAAAGTAGCTACATGTAAAAAATAGTTGCGAGCCAACTGCAAATTTAGAGCTTTCCAGCGTTGAAATAAACGCTTTCAAAACAGAATCTGACTAGGTATAAAACTGCTGATTTCGGTAGTGAAATTATTTTGCATGCTATATAAAAAAACGTCAAAAACGCAAGTGTGAGTTGCAACTAAGCCAGCAACATAGTGTTTCCTCCATATTTACAGATTTTTTAGCGCATTTAACACGTTCGCCTAAAGAATTTTTAGATGCAGTAGAAAGTTTATAGCAAAATAAAAAAAAAATTTTAAATGAAAATGTATTACCTACATATAAAGGAATAAATGTGATTGATTACTGGCTGTAAAAATCAAAACAAATAATTTCTTATAAAATGATATGTAGGCACGTGTTTGAGAGCATGACTTTATCAAAAAATGTTATAGAATAATCAAAAAAAACAACAACAAGTATACATATCTTAGCGTAACACACATGTAATTATAATTTTGTATAATAAAAATTTATGACAAGTTAAAAATTTCCCTTTTTTTAACGGAGCACCCTGTGCCATTTTCCGAAAAAATATTCCTCCTCTTTTTTCTCTCTCTCACTACCCACTTTATATATCCGTCTACTTCTCATGTCTGTGTGACACAGTAATACTTGCTGATAAGGAAATTGTCGAGAGTGTCCCTACTCATTATAATGGATATACTCTGATTTGTACCACCTCATGTATGAGTTACCCAACACTAGCACTCTCACTGGGTAAGGTTTATAGTGGTAGGGAGACGGAAAGAGACCCGACAATGGTGGTCTGGTTCGAATATATATATCTCGAAAATTTATATATATTAAACGCATTGACATAACATGGGCTGCTAGCAGCCAATTTTTCGTTGAAGCAAACACAGGCGCTAGCTCTTCTGGTTCACGGTGGACAGAAACGAAAACACTCAAATGTCATCGAGCAATTGTGCGATTTTGTTTGAGTGCTGGGGGCTTATTCCCAAATGCGCGGCGGATCGCTTTTCATGGCGGATTGGAATTTTTATATTTCCAAAAGCTGTCAAAAGCGATAGCTATTCAGGTGACGGATTGCTGGCGGATTTATTGCCAGCAATCCTCACAATAGCCATCGCTTTTGAATGAATCGAATCGCTTTTGGAAATATATTATTATTATTATTATTTCTTTATTATTATGTAAGTAAATTACAAATAATAATAAAAACAAAATATAGCACTAGCTACCAGGGCTATCGGCTAGTTTTTTTTAAATTATTTTATATAAATTTACAGATTTTTAGTTTTTCTAATATATTGTATACATTTCTAAGATTAGCTTCTGTTGGTGTTTTTAGTAGTTCAGTAAGGGGAGCAGTAGAGAAGTTTTTTACTATGTCGTTGATTTTTTGGCATTCAAATAAATGTTTAATAGAGAGGACGGTATTGCTTTCGCAAATGTGGCAAATTGGTGGATCACTCCTGGAAAGTAAATGATTGTGTGTGAGGCTTGTATGGCCCATGCGAAGTCGTAAAAAGCATTTTATAATTATTTTTGAGCAGTTTGTAGGGTATAATGCCATTTGAGCCTGGGGATTAATTATTGAGTAATGGTGGTGGGGGTGTTCATTCCAATAGTCCTGTATTTTGTTGCTCCACAATATTTTCAATTTCTTTCGGAGGTCCTTTTTGTTGTGCGTGTAGAAGGTAATAAGTGGTTCTGTAGTTGCATCTTTTGCAGCCATGTCGGCTTGCTCATTTCCTATTATTCCAGCGTGGCCAGGCACCCACATAATTTTTAGTCTACTTTTGTTTATAATTAGGTTGTCCCGGATCTCTTCTATTATTGGTGTCGTGTTGTAGATGTTTTGGATGGCAGATATTGTGGATAGACTGTCACTGCAAATGAGTATTTTTTTGTTTGGAAATAGTTTTGTAGCATGAAATATTGCAAGGGCTTCGGCAGTGAAAATAGAAGAAAATTGAGGCACTAGGCCCTTTATGAGGACGTTGTAGTTTTCATCTACTACCGCAAAAGCGGTGCAGTCTTCTGTCTTTGACGCATCGGTGAAAAGTAGAGTCCAGTTAGTATCTACGAACTTTTGTGTTAATTCCTTAAATATCATTTTGTATATCCGGTTGTTTGTAGTTGTTTTATGATAGTTGTGAAGGTCGGTTATGGTAGAGGATTCATCGAATAGCCATTCAGGATGACTTGGTGTTTTGTGTGTGTGAATATTGATTGGCATATCGGACCATGACGGGGAATGCAGTGCATTATAAATTGCGGATGATCGTCGGGGTAGCTTTTTCCAGGATAGTACTTTTTTGGCATCCAGTATAATGGGTGATTCACGTGATGAAATGATTTTCGGGAAGAGGAGATCTGTGAGGTAATCCCGTCTTTCCTCCACTGAGGGTAAACCAGCTTCTGTTAGCATAGATTTTATTGGAGTCGTCCTGAAGGCTTTAAGAGCGACACGAACAGCGGAGTGATACTGCGGTTTGAAAAGTTGGAGCGAGGCCTTTGGGCATTTGCCGTAGATGACTAAACCGTAATCAATTTTGGGCAAGATAATGTTTTTAATAATTCGGATAATGGTGTTGACGTGTGAACAAGAGTACTTAGATGTAAGATACTTAATTATATTTAGTCTGGTAGCTAGGCTTTTTTCCATATATATACAGTGTTCCTTAAAGTTAAACTTAGAATCGAAAATAATACCTAATATGCTTAGAGAATTTACATTATAAATATTGTTGTTCTTAAAATTAAGTGACATGTGTTTTGAACAGCTCGTTTTTCTGCAAATATGTAAGATTTTAGTTTTGTCCAAGGATATTTTTGATCCAGAGAAAGTACACCACTGATCAATATCTGTAAGGATATTTGAAAAAGTGGTGGTCGTTTTTATCAGGTCTTTACATTTAGAAAAAATTACCAAGTCGTCGGCGTAAAGACAGTGCCTAATAGTGCTATATTTTTGTAAAATGTGGCTCAATTCATTGAAAGCGATCATAAAAACAACTACCGACAGTGGAGATCCTTGAGGGATACCATTTTTTAAGTTATGAATTTGAGAGTGCACATTCTGTATTTTTATTCGGAACTGTCTGTTAGTTAGGAATGATCTAATATATTTGTACATCTTTGGACCTATTTTCCATTCGATCAGCTTGTTTAAAACGATATGTATCCCAATTCTATCAAAGGCTTTTTCAAAGTCTATTGATAGAATTGTGATATGATTTTTTGTTGATAAGGCGGATGAGACAAAATGATCAATGTGGAGAAGAGAGTCAATGGTACCACGACCGTGTTTGAAGGCGACTTGGTTTATATTTATGAGGCTATTTTTTTCTAGAAACCAGAATAGTCTCTTAGAGATAATCTTCTCCAGAACTTTGCCGACACATGGTAACAGGGATATCGGTCGATATCCGCTGACTTCAGTTTTTGCTTTATTCGGTTTGTGAATTGGCACCACGCTGGCAATTCGCCATACTTGGGGAATAATTCCCTTGTCAAAGATTTGATTGTACAGTGTTAGTATGCGTTGTTGAAGTACAAGGGGTGCATTTTTAATCATTGGATATGATATTCTATCGAAGCCAGGTGTGTTTCCTTTAACCATGCGAAGACAATTTTGAAGTTCTATCAGTCTAATAGGAAGTTCAATCATGCCAGCTGTGGATGGATGGTGGAGGTGAGGGGGGCTTATATTAACAGCAGAATATTTGGCTTGATGAAAGACAGAGGAGAAGTTTGAGTCTTCGGCTTGGTTAGACCAGGTATTGGCAAAATGTTCCGCAATCTCAAAAGGCGAGGATAGTGTGTTTGTTCCAGAACTGATGAAATTTATAGAGCGGGGAATGTATTCCCCCGTGAGTGATCTTATGTTATCCCAGAGTTGTTTACTTGTGGCTTTTGGATTGATGTTAGAGGAAAAGTTTTCAAAACTAGCCTTTTTAGCAAGCTTGGCTGATTTGCGGAATTGCGCGTTGGATTTGCGGTAGGCAATGAGCTTTTCCTGACTTGGATGCTTTTTGAAATCGTGCCAAGTTTTTTGTTTGGTATTACGGAGGTTGCCTATTTCATGACTCCACCAGGGAACAGATTTTTTTTGAGGACGGGACGAACTTTGTGGAATGGATTGGTTGGCTGCGCTTCTAATACATTTATGTATGAAGGCTGCTTCTTTATTTATATTTTGGGATGGAACGGTTGATGTTGTAAGATTGGACGCAACGTTTTGAAACAGGGACCAGTTGGCTTTATTAATTTGGAATTTAGGAAGTTGAGTTGGGGTTGAGTGCTGAGTTCCTACCGCTACTGTTGTGATAAGCGGAAAGTGGTCACTACCGTGAAGATTTGGGAGGGTTTTGCATGTAGTCTTGGGATATAATTGAGCCGAAATTAGGGATATGTCGATATGGGTGAAGGTATTGTGGGTAGAGAAGTGGGTAGGTTTACCATCATTTAAAACGGTCAAGTCGGAGTGGGACAGAAAGTCTTCCACAATTTTGCCCCTTGTATTAGAATGGAGAGAGCCCCAAAGGGGGCTCCAGGAATTAAAGTCACCTGTTACCAGTAGGGGGGGTTGGAAGCCATTAACAATATTCTCTATTTCAGAAACAGAAAAAGTTTGGTCAGGTGGAATATAAAGGGATATCACAGTGATTTTCTGTTTTAGTTCGATAATAACGGCAACGGCTGATATTGAAGAGTTGATTTCAATAAATCTGTGGGGGAGAGATTTATGGACTAGGAGTCCTACCCCCTGTTTGGCTGTAGTGTTAGTTGGAAGGTTATGAAAGAAGGGAGCGTATTGCTTCGGAGAGTTAGGTTTTGTGATATCTGCGGGTAAGTGTGTTTCTTGAAGCGAAATAATGGAGGGATTGAGATCATTTATAAGTAACTGGAGTTCATGATAGTTATTGAAATAACCACCCGAATTCCATTGTAGGATTTTTAATTCTGTATTTTTTGATACCAGAGACTTTTGAACAATATAATCTGAGGTATATTGTGAAAAATCAGGTGAGGTCAAGTTAGATGTTGTTAAGGTTTGACTCCGCAATCCAGATGTTGAACCGCCCAAGCTCGTGGTCGAGCTCGGTCGGCTCAATTCCCGGACTGCGGAGTCAGGGTTTCGGGTAAGAAATGTTTTATTGGAAGTCATCACCATCGGGATCCAAGGTAGGAATATAGTATTCGTTATCTTTGATGAGCGATTGGGTGAAGACGGATATAGGCGAGTTTGAAGGCGTAATGTGTTGGGTATTTACAGTTGGAGTTGGGGTTAGCTTGTTTGAGGGTTTGTTATTATTGTTTAAAGACTTATTGTTTTGAGGAAAATGTGAGTTATTTAGGATAGTTTTAGTGTCTGTTGGATTTGAGTTAATCAGTGTTGATTCAGATTTTTGAGTCGAAATTTTATGAGGATTGTGTTGGTTTGAATTGTGCAAGATTGTTTCTTGTGATGAAGAGGTGGGGTGCATGTCTACATTGAATGTAGTCGACAATGTTTGCGGGTTATGTTGATTAATTGCTGTATTTTTGGCGGGTTCGCTGGTATGTTTAGTATTTGTGGTTATGGCAGAATTGGGTAAATTGGGTTGATTAGGTTTAGAAATATCGCGGGGGTTGGATTTTGGTTGGGAAATTGCTTGTCTAGCTACTTCCGAGAAAGGGGCCGTGATATGTTTTGCGGGTAGAGGGTTTTGTTGGTTATAGAGCTTTCTGGCTTCGGCCATGCTGCATTTGTTGGTGGTTTTGATTCTTAATACTTCTTTGTTCTGAATGTATTTAGGGCACAATTTTGATGAGGATGGGTGGTTATCTAGGCAGCTAGCGCACATCAAACGTGTACACTCGCTAGGATCATGGGGGGGGAGATTACAACCTTCGCATAGTTTACTTTTGGTGCACCATTTGGTGGTATGTCCAAGTAGCTGGCAGTTTCTGCATCTCATAGGTGACGGGATGTATTCTTTGACCTTCGCAATGTAGAAGCCGACTACAATTGATTGAGGCAAGAAATATAAGTCGAAAGTGAAAAGCATTAAGCCTGTAGGCTTCTGAATTCCGTCTATTCTCTTTGTGAATTTGTAGACTTCGCTGACACCTTGAGATTTCATATTTGATATAATCTCGGTTTCAGTGAGGTTAATAAGCCATGGAGCGTATACTATGCCTTTAGATGAGTTAAGTTGTTTGTGTAGGGCAACAGAAACTGGGCATTGATTAGCTATATTTGTTAGTTTAAGGAATTTTTCTGCGACTTTTTCGGATTTAGCAAGAATCAATAGGCTGCCGTCACGAAGTGAGGAGACGTTGTCATACTCAGTACTAACTGCGTCAATAACTTTTTTTAGTAAGAATATACTTACACTAGACAAAGGAGTCTCAGCATTTTTTGCAGTGATGACTATAAACTTTGGGTTCCTAGTGTTTCTTGATGTTGGTAGTTCGGGGAATTCTTGGAGGTTAGTTAGACGTTTATTTTTTTTTGCCCTGGGCTCAAACGACCAATCGTCGGACAATAGGTCGAAATAATTCCCGGGCTTATCTTTGGGCCCCGGTGGGCCCATGATTTTTATGATCAAAAGAAAAAAGTTATGGAAGTGAGGTTAACTAAACACACCACGCGGTAGAAAAATCAAGAAAAACTTGCAAAAAAATTGAGAGGTGCAAGGGAGATAGCAATATTAGCCAAATAGATTATTAAGAAATCAGAGCACAGCCGAAAGAAAGGTCTTCACCACAAACCAGTAAGAATAGACCGCCGACTTCCCGTACACCTACCCGATTCCCCCCGGAAAGAATTTCCCTGTCTGTGAATACGTGTAAATGTCAAAATGAATGGCGGCAATGTTTTTCTATGCAATACCATGCGACCAGGATTTTTCAAGTATGCGTGCGTTAATGGCGCCCCTTTGATTTTGTACAGCACCAATACATGAAAAATCCTGGTCTCGCCGGCAGCTTGTAGGCAAAGTCCGTTATGTGGGAGGAGTCGACGGTCTATTCTTACTGGTTTGTGGTCTTCACGCTACGAGAGTAAGATGATGACTGTTTGGAAATATAAAAATACCAATCCGTTATGAAAAGCGATCCGCCGCGCATTTGCGAATAAGCCCTCTTAGTTCTGTAATTCTGTAAAAGAAAGTTTGAAATAATTTGAATAAGTCGTTATTTTGCGCAGTTGCAATAATTCTACAATGGATGGAACTAGCCAAAAGGGCTAGTGCCATTCTGGTGCTTATGTTTGCTTCATTTTTCCTCGCAAGCTTGTATGAAACTTACATTTCACTGTCTGTTCGTCTGTCTTCTCAATGTTTAGATTCTAAAAGTGTTTGGCCCTTGGTAAATGTGGTTATGGTTACTTCATTTGTAATGGTTGTTGAGTCTTTGGCAAATAATTGCACTGGCGCTCTCTGTAGACGCGGATATCCTCCCCTCAACTTTGTTTTACTTTACTGTATTGGATACCTATATACATTACATATGTAACTCCTTTTCTCAACCTTATGTTTTTCTCGTAGAACGAAACACGGTGAATACAGTTCCTTAAAATGTCAGTCCCTATTCTCGCTCAATAATTCAATATCGAGTCGCCGCCTAAGAAGTTTCACTTCAGTGGTCACAGTCAACAATTCATGACGATATTGGATGCTTGACTAGCACACTTCCAGTGTGCGACTGTGACACTGACAGAAACAGCCTAGTAGTCGTCTTGATACTTACTGCTAGGTTCCACATTTCACTTTCACTCGAAATTAAATCGGAAATGAATTTTTGTGTTCTACATTTCACTGTATTCGATTTCGATTTCAAAATTTTCGGAATTTCTGAGTTTCTGAATCGCTCGAAATGCAGAACACTGAAAACGAATTCACTCGATTTGCAGTTTCGATTTCACTCTATTTCTGGAACATAGCTGTTAGGCTCTTATTGTGATTATCAATCAGCGATCGTCACAACAATTGTCGATTGCGTCGATTGATTTTAGCTATTCGCACGAAAAAAAATTGGTCCCCCAAGAGAAAGCATCTACCAGACATTTGTAATCGACTACAAGCGACTGTCAATACGACAACGATCAACTATCGACACTCACACTAGGAGCCTTAAGCCTCACATATTACAAGTTGCTAACAAATCGACAGTTCGGTAGTTATCTGTTGCGTTTCGTGGATGCTGTGCTTGCCAATTAATTCGCCAAAAATGTTTTCCTTTGACATTGGAAAACCCTCAGTGATCAAATATCTACTCTACTTTTAAGTCAGTCTTCGGCATAGTCGCGTGCGTGTCGGTCCAACACATAGGCGAGTCATCAGTTAAAAAGTAACAAAAATCTATTTTTCGCATCTCCGTTCTTGCTTCCACGAAACTGCCTCAATCATTAGCGAGAAATGCGAATGCGTCGCAGAGCAAAATTCACCAATTTTTACGATTCGGAGGATTTTTGTTTCGAGGTAGTCGTTCGATCATTCTATGTGATTGGCACGATTTTTTAAGACTGAGTAGACAGTAGAGCGTCATTAGTTTCGCAATAATCCAATCAACTCCGACTCCGAAGGAAGAAATTAATCAACAACATAATTACTTGGCGCTCATGTCGAGCGCACACTTTTGTATTTACTTAAAAATAAAGTACAAATCAAAAAGTTTCAACTACTGTTCTCCTGACTAACTTTCAACTTTAGTTTTCTTTTCGGCGGGTGTTTCACTTTCGCTTTTTGTCTTCTTCTTTTTCTTCTTCTTGGGTTTGCTTTCGGCAACCTCCTCATCGGCGGCTGCTTCTGCTTCGACGGTTTCCTCCTTTACCGAAACATCGGCTTCAGAGTGTTTCCTTTTCTTAACCGACAACGTGCTATCCGCCTCAGGCTGGTAAGTCAATACCTCGCTATAGACAAGAAAAAGAAAAAAAAAAAAAGTTTAGTAATTGGGAAAACAAATAAGCGTGTCTTGGAATTACCTCTTCGCCTGGTACTTTTCAAACTTGGCCTTGGCTTTGCCGGTGCCTGATATTTTCCTCAGATTGCCCTCCTCCAAAAGCCTCAATCGAGCTTCTAGTTTAACCTTGTGAGCAACGCCCATTTCAAACGACGCTTCCTCTCCGAATGCATCGACTCTGGTCGCCAAAGAAGCCTTTGCAGCCAACGATCTGGACATCTTACCCTTGTTTTTCAAGCTTGCCTGTCCAACCAGTTGCGCATGGAAAATCAAACCGTACTTTGGTGTGTCTTTTTTCGTTTTCAACGCTCTAAAGAGTGCTTTCTCAGCACCCAAGATTTGTACTGTAGATGAGGGGTGTTTGGCCAAGTTGATCAACGAACCAGCATGTGCGATAAGGCGAGCGCCAACTGTCTCCCCAACGAGAACTGTTAGATTTGGTGCCATTGCCATCATGCGAGTCTTTAGGTAGTCATACAAATGCGTTCTGTAGTCATTGATTGACAGAATTTCATCGCAGAGTGCCTGAATGTTCATGATATCTTCTTCAGAAATTTCCGTACCTAAGCAAAGATTCAAACATCAGTTGGTATGCAGGACAATGCCGGATTGTAATAACGCTTACCCATTGAGATTTCGGCAGCTTCTTTTACCCGCTCCTCGACATCTTCCGGCAGAATGTCGGACAAGTCCATTTTCGACATATTCTCCCTCGTTCCGACCAATTTAATTGTCTTCACAAACGAAACGTTGTCGGTGATAATCTTTCCAAGTTCGGGAAAATGCCAGCCGTACCTACACAGATAATTTTGAACTTTTTTGAAAATTTTATAATGCATTACGGTGCTCGTAATTATAATGCTCCATCAGACAGCCAAGGTTTTTAATCAAAACTCGTTACGAGTTCATGTGTATGCGAAACCTTTGTGGTATCATCATTTAGAGAATTATATTTATTGAACAAATTGAACTAGGTAGGGTTTGTAATAAAACAGAATTTAGGTTCTTACCATTCTCTAGCTCGCATGATGTAGTTGTTCAGCTCCTTGTCCAAATCATCCAGCAAGCATTGCGCCTGGACAATCATGGTGTCAATTTTATCCGGAGAAAACTTGAGCTTATATCTTGACAGGGAGTGAGCAAGACCTAAGGCCATAGCGGTCATTTCTTTTTTGGGCAAGCCACTCAGTAGACTTTCAGACTGTGTGCGGATGCAACGCATAAGCTCCTGCACGCCAGTGTTGTACACGCATTTAACTGCAAACTTTTCCTTGATGGCATTTCCAAGTTTAGCATCGGCAACCATAAGCGATTGATGGACATCTTCACCGAAAAGTTTCTTCAGCGTTTTCTTCAAAGGTTTTGCAATTTTACCCTCAACAGCAGCGGTTGCTGCAGCCAATGCCTCTGTGGTGTCGTTGAATTTTTCAAAATGTTTCAACTTTAGTCTGGAAGGAAAGGAATCATATTTCAAATGTGATGATAACAAGAAATAAGTTCAAGCTTCTAGCTAATGTTCATAATCTTCCATCAGACAGCCAAGGTTTTAATCAAAACTCGGAGAGTTCATGTTTTTGCGAAACCTTTTTAATATCATCACATGGAAAATTGTCATTTGTGTGCTGTCCCAACTGTTAACTATCTTGCATTGCACTTTATAAAAATACATAGATACTTCGAAAAGCAGGGGGCTAGTATGAAAAGGCGATCCACCGGCATAGTTGGTTGAAAATGGCTGCCAACTGGGAAACGCCAACACGCTAGGTTCATTGTGATACAACGAAAAAGGATCATATAAGATCTCCCTACTAGTTAAACCTTTTTGAGCTCTTTATAAAGCGTAAGAGGCTTCTGATGTCTGTGTGTGTCAGATCGCCCAAGTCGTTTTAATGGAAGACTCCTAGGTAAAGCTTCCTTCTGCGGGAGAGAGCTGGGCAGGAACAAAGAAGTTGAGGTATAGTTTCCTTCTGCAAAAGTCGTTTGCGAAAAGGCCTAGCCTTACGGCATGTTTACCTATCAGGCAGTGTCCAGTAATGACACCTATTGTAGTGCCGATCATATCATGTGTGTTGAGAGATCAATTTCTTAGAGCGTTTCAAATCCAGCTTAGGCCAAATTTGCTGTGTCACTAGACAAATGGTGCCACTTGTTCACCTAAGACTTGTACTCTCGATAGCATTCAGCTTCAATTTTTGTTTAAGTAGCGATTGGTATCCCTAGTGTGTTTTTATCCGACAGAATGGGTTGAGTTGTTCCCATTCTAGCGAGTCCATCGGCCTCACAATTCCCTGGATTGTCTCTATGCCCCGGCACCCATATTAGATGAATGTTGAACTGTTCGGCCATCTCCGTAACAGACGATCGGCAGTCGAGGGCCAATAGAGAAGTTATAGAGATCGAATCCAAGGATTTGATGGCTGCTTGGCTCTACGAAAATATGTAGATATCCTTGGCGGATATGATGTCTTTCTTGAGCCAAAATAAGACCACTTTAATCGCCATTATTTCCGCCTGAAACACGCTACAGTAATCTGGTAGACGGGAGGAGAGCTTAAGATTAAAAACACCCCCAGCCCCACCAACTCAGTCTTTGGTTTTTGAGCAGTCAGTGTAGAAGTGAACTGATTCATCTTCTGGGAAAGTATCCTCATCCCAGACTGCTCCGGAGAGGATAGTGACGAGAAAGTCCTTGTCAAAATTTAGAGATGTTTTCGGTTGAGATCTCAGTTTTCAGAATAGATGCGTGGCCGAAGTCTCTCCTTGACCACTGTAAGATTGCTTTAAGGCGAATGGCTGCACTCGCTGCTATTTGCTTGCTAAATATATCAAGGGTTAATAGATGAAACAATTTGTCTAGTGCCGCAGAGGGAGTTGTGTGTAGTGCACCGCGTATACACATGCAAGCTGTGCGCTGGACTTTGCCTAGATGGTCGCAGTTTATGGCTTTATCCAAGGCTGTCAACCAGAGGGGAATGGAAAAAGAGATGACAGCGGCCCTCATATTTCATAGGTCCGTGATGAATAACCTAACTAAGTAATCCCTATCATTAATGCTAACTACACGACTAAGAGAAATAAATCAAAACTGGAAGAGCCCAGAACGTTAACGCAGAGGAAATTACAAGACGTGAGAGCGGGGGGGTGCTATTTTGATGGTAGTGGCAACAGCAATGGGACAATTCAGAATTTATAAACTTTTTCCAAGGATGCAACCATGGATAAGCAGAAAACATGGACAACTAAACGGAATTTCTGTCGAGCCGCGGTTATCGCCAAATATCATCGTTTTTAACTTGAAAACTCGCTGGAGTGGCCAGCATGTTCCAGATGAAACGAAGGCCCGGAACAGGTAGTGTTAAATTGCCCAAAGATCAAAAAGATTAGGGAGTAGGGAGCAACGGATATACCGAGAATAAAACACCAGCGGTGCTTAAATAGGGGTGTAACTAAAATGCCATAAGCACATTAGAATTCCGCATACAAACCGAGCTTAGACTGGGGGAAGGCCACGAAATGCAGTGCCCCCATAAGTATTCCAAACCATTGTTGTATTTAACAAGGCATTTGTTTTAGTTACCCACCCACCCTAGTCGTGACGGGGACAAAAACAGCGAATATGCTCACATGAGTATATTGTGCCATGCATACGCTGATGCGCATTGACTACATCAGAAGAACACATGGAGTTGCGTTTAAAAAAATGAGAATAGAAACAAGCAGATTAAAGGGCAACATTAGTTCTCTATAGTTTTACAAAATGAGTTCCATACTCATACTTTGAAAGGGATAAAATAAAATGCATGCACATATAGATCAAGACAGACTATTCCAAGCAATCTAATGACAAACATTACAAATCTTGATTGTATGTAAATTCAAAAACGCTCTACACATAACTTGATGTGCAAACGAGTGAAGTATTACAGATTTTACTCTACGAAATTCTAAAAATGCAAAGATCAAACTAAAGATCTCCGCATAGAACAATTTCGATGATAAAAAGCAAAACATACAACTACTACTATTGTTTTGAATAAAATAGAAGTGTAATGTCCATAACGGTAGACAAGAATAATCTAGTGTAATTCAAGGACTCTGTGTAGGTAGAGGAATGGTGTATTGTACATTATGACCATCTATTGAAAACTGCTATGTATTACAAATTATAATATTTTGAAGAGTAGATTAAAGTGTTATTTTAATAGGCTACGATAAATGTATTTTCATACGTACTAATTATGTACATACATGCATTATATGTATTTTATGTTGGCTAACACGTGGCGTCAAACTTTTGAAAATCAAATCTATTTAAGGGTTAAGTATATATTGTACTTACAGCTTGTTGGCTTTTTCTGGAGTTGAAAATTCTAAATACAAGTTATCCACTTCAGCTATTTTCTTTTCATCAAGAAGCTGTAAGAATAAAATATTAAATATTAAAGGCGAACCAGAATTTATCGAGTGCACTTGGATTTACCTTGAATATGGCATAACCTGCCGGTGTTTCGTATAAAACGAACATTTTTTGTTTTGTGAAGTGTAGTACTTCTTGAACTGTGTATAAACTATTTTATGATGATGAATCCACCATTTATATTATTTAAAAATAAAGAAAAAATTACTTTAACTGAAAATGCTTCCAATTGCGACAGAAATCCAAAGTAAAAGAGATCGAAAAACGACACCACGTTTTGCACGTGCTTTTCAATCGACGACAGTGGCAGCGCCAACTGTGTTTGAAATTTGGAAGTATATTTTATTTAAGGTATTGACACAGTGGAATGTACCTTCCTATAAATGAATCAATCAAGTCAATAATTGCTCTTACCATTATCCGAAAATTAGATAAAAAATTATTCCGTGAGGGTTTTTTTTTTTGTTATTTAAGTCAACGGCTAAATCTTGAGATGCATCATGTTCTAATATTCCAGTGCGAATGCCCTATGGAAACTGGGTACATCATCATACGAGCAATCTCTTCTATGGAGGAGCTAACCATAATTATGTGCAGATATACCAAATGGAATCAAATACCTACAATTTCTGGTGAAAAACATTTTTCTCTAATCAGTTGAAAATGTTGCCATTCTTAGGCAATCGGCCCTAGCGAAAGATTTTCCGCAACTAATACTCCGTCGGAAACTCCAATTAAATGGTATCCGTCTCCGGAAAGAATAATGAAAATGCACGATACATTTATTTGACATGATGTTCTTTCGAGCTACATCGAGGTAGTGCTTCTCTTTAGTGCTTCTTTTGCCCTAGAAACACAAATTTAAGCAATAATTAATGTTTTTTTTTTTATTTCTCGTTCCGACGGATACCTCGCTAGGGCAGAGTGTGTCTGTGCTTAATAATTATCTTCGGCTAATTTTCGTGGTGATAAGCGAATTTGCAGTACCTTAACTAGTTGTCAAAAAATTATCCTGCTCCGGGAACAGGATAAAGCTGTGCTATAGGCAACTGTTTTTGATCCTTTTTTTCCTTGGAATTTGCTTTAAAAGTGTGAATATAGAAAAATCTATGTTTTAAGATTGCGGCTTCTATCTTTACGTAAACAATGTAACTGCCAAATGGCGTCGTCAAAATGATTCGTTTGAACTATGGCTGTTTGGCAATCGTTTAATAATTTTGTCGATAACCATCTGTGATATTGCAGAATATTTTATAGGTACATATTAAGTACATACCTACTAACATTTTAAATTAATAGCTGATAAGATAAAAAAAATAAATCAACAGGTTCTCGGTAGTTGGCCAATATTTTTGTTCAAACCTATTCATAAAAACCCTTTCAATAATATGTTGGTCTGTGAGTCGACATCTCTCATCGGAAACAACATCATTTTAATGTTGAAACTAGTCTTTCAGAAGCTATTGAACTTTCGACAAGAGATAAATATTTTTGAGCAATAAATGCCAATCCTGGCATACAAGTTTGGCTCTGCTCCAAAAAAAAAAATGGATTGCTCAATCTGGATAGCAAAGGTTGCTGAAGGTTAAGTCTTAGTTCATTCGGAAACCAATCTTCAAGTTCCACCAGACTAGTCTTGGCTACCAGCCCATGTGTTGACTAAGGTGCGAGGCAAAATAACCGCTTTTGGTTAAAACCGACCGATTTTGACCATCCCTACTGGTCTGGTCGTAAATGCATCCTCGATGACTTTAAAATCCCATGAAATCAACTGTGAAAAAACGGATCACTCCCTCTCTGAAGTCATGCAAAATTGCGTGGCGTGGTAATATAAATCCAGCATTAGGAATTTATTTTGCTTATCTTCTTTCCGTATATTTTTTCGCTGATCTGTCAAATTTTTATATCTAGAAGGGTTCAAATTACCACCGCTGGGGTACACACTCCATTTCTCGATACAGTCGGCTAGTTTTCAATCTGACAACTAGAACTGTTTATGTGAAGTAAATGAAATCATCCTTTTCACCTTTTTCTTAACTTTCCAGTGTCGTATGTCTATTCCAATTGACCAATTTCTCAAATGTATTTGTATGCATGTGTGCTGGAAGGCCAAAGAATATAGATCATATTGTCGGGTTAGGTGACATTTGTTTAACACTGGACGAAAATAAATTTTATTGAGCTCGTATATATTGTTTATATTGATGGACGTATAAAGGGTATAAAGTTTGGTTGCAATTAAAAGAACATACGTTGTATTGTATGTAGGTACATTTTAGTTATTCATAAATTAATATACGCAGAATGTCTTTACCGCCGGCTTTACTCAAACGCTTGGCTTCTCGGGGTCTAGTTAAAGCTGAAGCTGCCACTGATGGTAGTATTTACAATAATCACATATTTTATCTCAAAGTTTAACCAGACAGTCTCTTTCAGCATCAACTGAAAATAAAGCAGAAGAAATTCTTGAAAATGAGGAAATCATTGCCGAGGACTACGACGAAATTGAGTACCCATCCAAATATGATTCTTACGAACCTACGAGGAGAATAGAGGAAAACTTCTGGATTGAACGAATGAAGCTTCGGATAGGTGAAGCGAATCTATGTGGGTATAAGGGATGCCCAAACAAGTACAATATATTTCACAAGTGTAATCTGTACTGTGTAACGCGCTGGGGCAACGGGGTCACAGAACCCGATAAAGGCTATCTGAAGCGAAAAGCTCGTCTTATGAAAAAATACAGCCTACCTAAAGGATGGAAAGAGGTCTACGATTGTGGTCTGGGTTGCTTTTATTATTGGAACACGGCAAATAACAATGTCTCATGGTTGCCGCCGTCGCATCCCAAGTCGACCATTACTAAAAGTGCAGCCGTGTTTCGGCGACAATTGGAAGAAATCGCTCCTCTTGGTGGCGATGACAATTCAGAGAACAAGATGGACAGTGACGATGATTCCAAGTCCGCCGATCTGGAAGAATCTAACTTAATGCAGCCACAATCGGTTGCTATGCTTCTTTCTTCGAAAAATCAATCAGGCAATCATTCCAGAAATGATTTACGAAGCCAGCACATGATGAAAAAGCACAGAAATCGTGATTTGGATAAGACAATTCGCCAGAAAGAGATCCGACGTTATCGAAATAAGATTTCGTTAAAAAAAGAAGATATCCGCGACCCGCATCAGAAGTCTGCGTTGCCGAAACAAATGAGGGATGAAGGCTTTGCGTTCAATGCTAATACAAGTCAATAAAACAATCTACATAATTTTTAGAACGATAATAAAATATATATGTAATATGCATAATCTTTGTTCGAAATCACTTTAGGTTAAAATAGACTCTGCAGTAATGTTCATTGTGTTGAGGAAAACACTCATTGGGGTTGTTGGGCCAAAACTTTCCATAGAATTGACGACCTTGTTGCGGATGTTCCTCAAACGTAGCGATGCGTGTACGAATGTCACTAAACAAGACAAATAAAGAAAGTATATGTAGGCAATTATTGAAATAATTATGTTTACGTTTACATACTTGAAAATGGTAAGAGCAAAGTAAATAAAGACCAGAGAACTGCATCCAACGTGTAGAGCAGGAAATACCCTGCCACTAGTGCTACAATCAAGTAGTACCACTTTTGATTACTGTCGGGAATAACCTGGCGCTTCTTGTTTGGAGCTTCTCCGAAGAAGTAGACTCCAATAGCAATCAGTACCGCTTGCACAAATAGGCCACAAATTATTTTCACTGGATTTAGCACTGCCATTAAGGTGTAGATTGCGATGAACATGAGAAAATAATTTGTCTGGTAATAAAGCAGATTTTTGACCACGCGATTGCCCCACTTGTCCAAATCTTGTAGATTTGGTAGTTGAAAACGCGCAGACCCTAAAGCAAAATCATCGAGAGAACGTAGTGGTGGAAGCTGTAAGCTTTGGGTATTTATCTGCACACCAGAGGTTCCACCCGACATCTTTTTTTCTTTGGAAATTGAAACTTGTGAAGACACAAGGGCTGGTGAATCACTTTCACTTAATTCGAAACTACGGCTACACAATTCGAGACTAAAGTACTTCTGATTTTGACTGCATCGACTAAAAATGACGTAATAAATATAAACGCAGTCGTGTTAAAAATTGCCAAAAAACATATGGAACTGTCAAAAGAACAAATTACCTAAGTGTTCCCATATTCTTAATACAACTGTATTGTTGTATTGTTTTAGTACCTTCCTGCATAAGTTTAGTACACTGTTCGTTGGCTAGAGATCTAGCGGTCAATGGAACGCGGCAATTCCCATAATGATTTTGACAAATGCCTAAATAGCAAATAGTCTAATCGAAGAATAAGACCATAATGTCAATTTCGAAAAAAAAATATTCTCTACTAATTTTCTGACACATGAGAGTGTTGTAAGAAATTTACCAAACTCTATAATCTAATGCTGGATTTACATTACCACACCACGCAATTTTCCATGACTTCAGAGAGAGGGAGAAAGAGATCCGTTTTCTGCAGTCAAGGCTAATGATTTGTAAGAGTGAGACCACAAATCTCCATAAAAAAGTTATGGCGGCCTAAATTCTACTGTTAGGCTAGTGCTAACTCTTACACATCAGTAGCCTTGACTGTGAAAATCCGATCTCTCTCTCTGAAGTCATGCAAAATTGCGTGGCGTATGCGTGGTAATGCCTTTATGGTGGATTTACATTACCACGCCACGCATTTTTGCATGACTTCAGAGAGAGAGAGAGAGATCCGTTTTTCCACAGTCCAGGCTAATGATGTGTAAGAGTGAGACCACATGCCTAACAGTTGAATTTAGGCCGCCATAACTTTTTGGTAGAGATTTGTGGTCACGCAGTATTCGTTAAGGATTATCGTCTTTTTATCGGGGATTATTTGCCGTTTATGTGAAATTGAAGCCATTCGTCCCAAACAATAAAAATTCCCACAAACGAATGGTTGTGAGAAGCTAGCCCTACGCGGTGTCTACACGCCTCTTGCGCTTGCGCTAACTATTTATTTATTTTTTTAAGTGAAATTTTAGTTCGACGACTGAAATGTTTCCTTTGATGAACCTGAGGTGGTGCATATCATAATTTATTTATAGGTTCACATATGGACAGTGCCCAGGAAACCCTGCCACTAGTGCTACAATCAAGTAGTACCACTTTTGATTACTGTCGGGAATAACCTGGCGCTTCTTGTTTGGAGCTTCTCCGAAGAAGTAGACTCCAATAGCAATCAGTACCGCTTGCACAAATAGGCCACAAATTATTTTCACTGGATTTAGCACTGCCATTAAGGTGTAGATTGCGATGAACATGAGAAAATAATTTGTCTGGTAATAAAGCAGATTTTTGACCACGCGATTGCCCCACTTGTCCAAATCTTGTAGATTTGGTAGTTGAAAACGCGCAGACCCTAAAGCAAAATCATCGAGAGAACGTAGTGGTGGAAGCTGTAAGCTTTGGGTATTTATCTGCACACCAGAGGTTCCACCCGACATCTTTTTTTCTTTGGAAATTGAAACTTGTGAAGACACAAGGGCTGGTGAATCACTTTCACTTAATTCGAAACTACGGCTACACAATTCGAGACTAAAGTACTTCTGATTTTGACTGCATCGACTAAAAATGACGTAATAAATATAAACGCAGTCGTGTTAAAAATTGCCAAAAAACATATGGAACTGTCAAAAGAACAAATTACCTAAGTGTTCCCATATTCTTAATACAACTGTATTGTTGTATTGTTTTAGTACCTTCCTGCATAAGTTTAGTACACTGTTCGTTGGCTAGAGATCTAGCGGTCAATGGAACGCGGCAATTCCCATAATGATTTTGACAAATGCCTAAATAGCAAATAGTCTAATCGAAGAATAAGACCATAATGTCAATTTCGAAAAAAAAATATTCTCTACTAATTTTCTGACACATGAGAGTGTTGTAAGAAATTTACCAAACTCTATAATCTAATGCTGGATTTACATTACCACACCACGCAATTTTCCATGACTTCAGAGAGAGGGAGAAAGAGATCCGTTTTCTGCAGTCAAGGCTAATGATTTGTAAGAGTGAGACCACAAATCTCCATAAAAAAGTTATGGCGGCCTAAATTCTACTGTTAGGCTAGTGCTAACTCTTACACATCAGTAGCCTTGACTGTGAAAATCCGATCTCTCTCTCTGAAGTCATGCAAAATTGCGTGGCGTATGCGTGGTAATGCCTTTATGGTGGATTTACATTACCACGCCACGCATTTTTGCATGACTTCAGAGAGAGAGAGAGAGATCCGTTTTTCCACAGTCCAGGCTAATGATGTGTAAGAGTGAGACCACATGCCTAACAGTTGAATTTAGGCCGCCATAACTTTTTGGTAGAGATTTGTGGTCACGCAGTATTCGTTAAGGATTATCGTCTTTTTATCGGGGATTATTTGCCGTTTATGTGAAATTGAAGCCATTCGTCCCAAACAATAAAAATTCCCACAAACGAATGGTTGTGAGAAGCTAGCCCTACGCGGTGTCTACACGCCTCTTGCGCTTGCGCTAACTATTTATTTATTTTTTTAAGTGAAATTTTAGTTCGACGACTGAAATGTTTCCTTTGATGAACCTGAGGTGGTGCATATCATAATTTATTTATAGGTTCACATATGGACAGTGCCCAGGAAACCATATCGTCTTTCCACTCGCACTCTTCAGGATCTCCAAAGCGTATCTTTGCCTTCCGCTGTGTGGCAAGTATTTTCGACCACAAGTGTGGGAGCGGCTATAAGGAACATAAGTTTCGATTAAGGGGAAAAATATTCACAAATAATTGAGAGAAGTGCGGTCGCTAAAATTAAGCCCGATCAGGTTACTGGGCTTTAGGGCCGTATGTCAATTTGGGTTAAATAATTATTCTCGGATAATTTTCTGACACTTATGAAAGTGCTGAAAGAGAAGTTCACCAAACTCTAATCTTAAAACAGAGATTTATCGAATTTTTTGCTATTAATTAATTGAAATACTGTGTTTTACATCAAATTCAACATTCTGGCAAAATTCAAGCAAAAGAAAATGTCAAAAAATTAACCTATAGGATAATTTATTATCTTTCTCCCGAAGCAGAATAATTTTTTTGACAACTGAAAATTCGTTTTCAACCACAACAGTCTCAGAAAATTATCCAAGGAGGATAATAATTTAGCCCTAGTCACACGGCCTAAATTAAAGAAATGTGAATTTTCCAAACTGACCTATTGACTAGTGGACACGTCTTCTTAAACTACCATGTGTTTTCGCCTTTAGCTGCGTACCACTAATCTAGTACATTCAGTCCCCTTTGTAAATAAAGAAAATACGCCATCCCCAGTTTGTATTCGATTTTTGTGTACGTGTGTAGTGTTGAAGAAAACCGATTGCACTTGAGTGAACGCAGTGAAATTCAGAAAAAAGAAAATTTTCACTGATTTTCCATAAGTTATCCTGTACTCCAATTCCATAAATTTAATCATCACGGAGTCTTAAATGCAAAAAGGTGACCAAATTCGTCCAAAAATTAAGTATTCATTAGTGAAACAAAAAGTGAACAAGTGACGTCTGCAGCTACACTCCCATTTCCTCGCACCGAAAAAACGAAAAAGAAATTCCCACGAATTTTTTGTCCCAACCACAGTGTGTTGCATAAATTATTCGCCTCTGTGCAGTTGTTATTTATTATCAGTTAGGAAAATTGCAAAAGAAAAACATTCCTCCTGCTGCTGTAGATCTAGAGCCTCTTCTTATCATCCCATCCCATACCGCGATCCCGCCCCACCGCTTCTCTGATCACTGAACCAGAAGCAGAAAAAGTGAAACGATTTTTTACGATTTCAAAACTCTCTTCGCGATAGACCGATAGACGTAGAAGCACCACATCGAGAAAAGAGTAGGTGTTCATCGTGCCGTGATTGGTTTGGAAGTAAGTACCTAGTTACGTAGGTAAGAGGGTACCTGTCATCCTTGAGGTGAATTGCACCTGAAAAAACACATTTCACCTGTTTGAAAATGTTGGGCCTAGCTGTAAAATTCATTATTTATATTGAATTTTTCCTTGGGTTGGTATTCGCGAATATTTTGTTTTTTTTTCTCTTTAATAGTATCTTCTATCAGTTGTATTGTACACAGCATCTCGCTCCATTATTTCGGTCAATCGGCTAATAAGAATAATTTATTCCATTGCAACATGGTTTTTTTTTGTATAATTTCTCTGTGTGTGTGTGTTGTTTTTGCAAAGCCGTCAGATAACTCTTGCCGATGACTTGGTATTGTTGCTTTGATGATTAATCTCAAGGTGATGTAGTTCGTAAATTTACCTGTGGATAAAATTTTACTCTTTCTCTTCATATTTATCCTGAAGAATGGGGTGTGCCGATGCCGTAGCCGTGTCGGTAGATCAGGCAGCGCTTCTTGGGACTGGGAGTATCCTTTCTATTCATATACATATTCTAATTTTAACGATTCTCTGGCTCTGTGCCTGTGGTAATTTACTGGCATTTGTCACAGCAGTAGGCAGACGGACGACTTCTCTTAATTAGGTAATTGAATAGGGTAATTAGTGGTTGTATTGGCTGGTTGGAAATATGTACATGTGCGATGACGTTGCTCAGTTCAGTTGGTTTGAGTTGACAAGCAAATTGAGAGATTATACTCGGCGATTGTTGTTCTCAAATGGAAGCGATATCACTTTAATGGCTGGGGTCATATACAGTGCATCGACTTCAATATTACCGTTGCAGCGATTACAAAATAAAAATAGGTACGTAATTATTTTTTTTTCGACTGATTGATTCGGGAGATTTACTGGGCTGGTATTTCCGACGCACCAATCATTTATGTTCTGTTTAATCTAATAATAGAGTTCGAGTGTAGAGTAGATCAGCTGAAGCAGGCCTCTGCCGCATTTGCTTTTTGTGTATCGCACACATTGACCTAGTTATTGGTATGTAAACCAAACATGTACCTGCATTGAATAAAACTTGAAAACTGATAAGGAATCGATTAGGAGCAGAAATAACTTGAACACTGACAGCTCTATATCGGCACGCCAAATGGTTTTATTACCTAAATCAAATCTTTTGACTTTTGTTTTGTTTGGGTGTGTGGTAGGTATGAACATTCATAGGGTGTAGGGTTAGTTAGTAAAATCACAATAGGTGGATATTACATACATATATCATTTATGTACAATTACTTCATCTCCATGTTCCTTTGTTTGCTGCTTTTTTTAAAATTAGCAGTATTAGAATGACGTAATGCATTTGTTTCTCTGTTATTTTTATACAACAACCAGATGTTATACATCATTTTTTAATACCTAGCCAGAATGGTTCAAGTCGCATACTCTCAATACACTCATGTACATGTGGCCCGTTTGATTCATCCCAAAGTTACCTACCTACCTAGACCTACCCACATCAAACAGAATATCTTGCAGCGATTTAGTGACATTTATTTTTATTGTAAGCTTACTCATTTAAAGAAATTGGCGCATCCGGCAAGGCGATGTATTCAAAATGATTTTCAGTACGGCTGTACCTACTGTCTACCTGGGATCAAGTTTGATAAAATTACGTTTTATTTATTTAATTTTTTTTTTTTTTAATTTTAAGATTGACATGGATGATGCTTTAATACCCTCCACTGCATATAAGCAACGCAAAATGTTATGTGAGTTGGCTCGTACACAATACATAGGCCTAATATTGGTTTTGTATGTAAGGTACCAGAAACTCGACCGATATAGGATAGCCCATTTTAAATACCAACCTGATGACGGTCGTAAAAATAAGTTCTTTCACAAAATCTCATTTGCCTAGGTTTCGATAGGGTATTTCGCGAAGCTATTGACAAATGTACAAGTTGGCCTGCGATATCTGGTGGCGAAGAAAAGAACCCTATTAGACATAGAGGAATCTGTCATCGGTAAGCGGTACGTGTATTTTTGTACAGCTAATTTTATTTTTCTTATATAAAAATGAATATTCCGACTGACAGAGTGACACATCATCAACGCCCAGCCTAAACCATTGATCTAGAAAGCTGAAATTTTGCACAGAGGTTTCCTTTAGCACTAACGAAGGATTTTTTGAACTTCAACCCCTAAAGGGGTAAAAGGGGGGGGGGGTCAAAGTTTGTATGGGAAGATTTTTATTTTTCATCCGACTTCAAACTCGGTTTATGTACACTCTATGAGAAATAAAGAAAACTAATTTCGCCGATTTTAGCAATTCAACTCTTTGCACAACCATGAGTGTTGGTCTATCCTAGCCTAATTTAATGTGGCATTATAAATGAAGATTTTAGCTGTGTCGAAAGCTGGTAGTACTAAACAAGTCCAATTCAAGGCACTCGACGGCTATATCATTTCATCAAGTATAAGCTTGTGTGGGTGTAGACAGACCAAACGACTGCGTCTGGACATCTGCAAGAGGTCGGCGTCTTCATTCTGTCTCTCAGGAGAATCGACTGCAGACTTCTTGTGGGCGTCCTTTCGGGCCACCAAGCTTTTGTCAAACACTTAAATGTGTTGGGCTTGAGCAACACCACCATCTGTCCTGCTTGTGGAGAGGATGACGATACAGCGGAGCACTTCCTCTGTAGTTGTCCTGCCTTTGCTCGCATCAGGTGGCGGATCTTTGGGGCTGACGTGGTGAGTCTAAGCTCTTCATCACTGAAGCTCCTTCTCATCTTTCTTCGAAAGACAGGAAAACTAAGTACAGCAATGTAAGGTGTCTGTTTGGCAGTACAATGGACAAGTAGTTGTGTCTGAGTGCTCCATCAGACAGTAACAACCTCCGACAAAGAAAAAAAAAAAGCTTGTGTCGGAATAGCTGCAAATGCTTAATAATTTAGGCAAGGAAAACAGAGTAACTGTCTGCTGGATACCGGAACACATAGGCATCATTGGCCATGAGGCAGCGGATTTTCTTGCAAGGCACTGCAAGGCGAAACCCTTAATACAGACCATTCTTCAGGATAGGGGAGAATTTTTAAGTATATTCAATGCCTAAGACAAGAGTGAAGAAACTTTTAAGTGAATATAACCTAAAAATATTCAAATGGCAAAGCATTTATTAGTCTACGTAAAAGCAGTCTATGAATCCAAACAGGCCTTTTAACGGGACACTGAAGACTCAGGGAACGCCTAAAGTCTGACAAAGGTCTCTGCCTGCAGATTCTGCGATAAAAGCGTCGAAAATCGAGACAAAATTCTTACATCGTGTGGGCCACTGACCCATAAGGAAAGTAGCTAGTACCAGATACTAGATAGATATTATACCAAAGGTGGACCCGCTACACATTATCAGATTATTGAACTGGATAAAGTGTTGTGCTCTGAGGTGGATATGTATACCTTCAAACAAAATTCTTAAAAGGAATAACAATGCGACATGGCTCTGGAAGAGGAAATGAACCTCTCCAATGTATAAGCTTCAGTTGTTAAGCTTACAGAATCTACCGTGCACTTCAATTGTTTGCAAGTATGTATGTACTTTACGTACGTATGTTTTAATAATTGTTATCTGTAGTTGACAAGTTAATATAACCTCATTGACAACCTCGTACAAATAGTTTCGGTTTTCCGTATGTTTGGCTGCTACCATAAGTGAGTTCTTAAAAATCGGTGGTTAGGGACCACTTGCCATCCGGTTTGCGATTGACTTCAAACTCGGTTAGTGTACTCTCTATAAGAAATAAAAAAAACGTATTTCTCTGATAGTTAAATTGAAGTAAACGTCGGTCTAAAATTAAAGTATTGTTTATGAAAAATAAAATAACCCCGGGTCCATAAAATATGTTTGAATCCTTTAAAAGTAGAATAAAAAACTTGTGTTGGTTTCGTGTAAACAATTTAGTTTTTTGGATTAGACTCCTTTTCAACTGTTTAAAGTTCTTTAAATTATTGTTAATATTCCATTTTTTGTGGGGCAGCATTATCCCAAATACCAATAGCGGACCCAACTAACCGAGATTTATCTCAGACTTTCTCGATAAACAACTGCGTAGCATCATAAAACGCTCCATTTGCGAAGGGGAAGAGAAGAGCTCGTCAAGGCTGGTTGGGTCTATGCTATAGGTGTGATACAAGATCCAGTAAACAGTGAAGTAACTGGTTTGGTCATAAATGCATCCTCGATGACTTCAAAACCCCACGAAATCAAACTAAGAATTTTGTTCATGGTTAAACCATTTTGTTTATATGAGCTGCATTGGGGTACACCAAATGCGACGTTCAATCCAACACTTTTTCTTAGGTTCCATTATCGTAAACTAGTTTGGCATTTATTTTTATGTTTTTACTTGAAAAATGTGTTTATTAATCGAAATATTTATTTATTTATTGGCGCTAGCTTCTTTTCCATATATTTTTTGGCTGATCTGTCAAATTTGTATGTCTAGTAGGGTTCAAATTGTCACCCTCCATTTCTCAATCCCTTCCAGAAGTGCGGTTTCTCTTTCACTTAAACGTCAAAAAAACTTGTAGGAAAACAAACCAAATTTTACATGTCGGAGGATAGGTTTTACATGGTTTATTGGGGAAAAGTTTATAATAAAGTGCAAAATTCTATTTGAAAACATTGATCCTGATTCAGAATATACGATATACTTTTTATATGGGGGGATCCGGCGACTCCTTCTTGGCGGTACAAATGTAATGGCAGAGTGAATACTATAACTTCCTGTGGACGGTATACAAATAGTACATAATGACAATCACGAGCTTAGTCTTGCTCTTTACCAAACGTATTTAAATGCAATTTCATTATACATAACGGGCTCCCGACCCGTGAAGAGTCTCTGCCTGCAGTTAGCAGAGGTTCGTCCTTATTTGTCGTCTCAAACCTGGGGATTGGAAATCAAAGATTTTCTTAGCTGTATCATTATTATCTATTCGCTCGAAGTGGCCGATCCAATGTAGTCGAAGTACATATTTTGGCTTTTTGGACTACATCCATATCTTGATACAACTCGTAGAGTTGGCGGTTGTATCTTTTTCTCCATTCGTCTGCCTCGCAAAGCGCGTCTTCCCAAATCTCACTTCCATATAGCAGAATGGTATGCGTTTTCGACATTAATAAGCTGTGCTTGCTTGGCGTTGGGCCATCTTTGTTCACCATTAATCTGCTGAGAGATGTTGTAACTCTAAAGGCTCGTTCCGCTGCGAACTTAATCTGTCGCCAGAAAGTTAGTTTTGTGTCGAGCCTCAATCCCAGATACCTCACTGCATTCTTGCTCTTATACCTTCAGAGCAAATTTGACAGTCGATTTGCGTGGGGATTCTCTTCTTCGTCAGAAGGACTATCTCAGTTTTTTCTGTTGCCAAACTAAGACCGTGTTCATCCATCCAAAAGGTTGCTCTTCGCATGACTTGTTTCAACTTTCTTTCTTTCGAGATGTTTTGAGAGTCTCTTACCGTTATCACTGCCGCGATGTCGTCTACGTACCCAACGAGGAGTGCAACATAGGTATCAAAAGTTCACTGTTTACCTCATTCAATATTGTACATTTTTTTTTAGTAGGTATTCTACCCATTTTTCGTACATAAGTGCATTTAAACAGTTATTACGACTCTAAAAGAACGACACGACTGTTTGGTATTGGCGACTAAAAATAAACGACTTCTGTCGCGCCATATGTCGCCTGAAATGTCAAAAAAATATGGATTGTATTTTTCGACGACGATCGTCGGTATTGCGTAAGGCGTTTTGTGACGACCACATCGAGCGAATGGACAATAATGCTCCAGCCAAGAGGATCTTCGAATCCCAGCCCCCAGGTTCGAGAAGACAAGGAAGACCGAACCTCCGTTTCAAAGACCAATCCATCGCGGATGCCAGAGCGCTTGGTCTGGACAATTGGAAGCAGAGTGCCCGGGATCGTAGAGGATGGAAGGCTGCAGTGTCTCAGGCAGAGACTCTTCACGGGTCGGGAGCCCGATAAGTAAGTAAGTAAGTTTTGTGACGACGTTTGTCGTGGAAATGATATATTTCTGTCGTCGACTATTTTGCGGACGACTGTGGGATAATGTGTTAAGAAAAGTATGTGTACTTAATTTTAAATTAACTAAAAGACAGTTATAGTTATTTTGCAGAATGGAGATTACAAATAAAAGACAATTTCTACATTTATTGAACGAAATGAAGAAAATTATTCCTTTGGCAAAATCATTCACGAAGGCCTAGCAAATGTGATGTTTGGCAATGGGACGACATAACCTTATCTCTGAATTGTCTTGGACCACCTTCGACTTCGATAGTCTAAAATACATTTTAAATCTGAGAATATTTATTGTTATTAAAACAGTTTGCAATTTAAAATATTTATACCACTCACTTAACGCCGGGTAGAAATATCCATTGGCTTGGATTTGGTTCGAATTTCCTTTCTTAACTTTACCAGCTCTTTTTTGTGGTTTTCCTCTTCGTCACTGCTTTCAAAAAACATCTTAACACTATTCATTTTTGAATATTGTTAATAGTTATTATTAAATAGTTAACCAACTCACAAACAAAACACCAGACCAAATATAAATAATTCGTCTACTGAAATGTCAAACCGCATGTGTTATAGTTTGTGGAATATATGTGGAATGTGAGAGTTCAGAGAGTCGAGTCGTTTCAGTTACGCAATACCAAATTCCAAACGACGCGACAGACGACAACGACAATAGGGGTGAGTATTGTGCTGGATGTTCTTCTCAAGTTCTATAATGGGCCGGAAGGTCCTTGAAGGTGTCATTCGTTCTAATGCTGAAGCTAATTACAGTTGCGGAAGTACTTCCAATGCCCCTAAACATACCGCGATTAGCTAAATGAAAAATAGTATTCATTTTTTGAATTTATTCTTGACTTGAACATTTTTTGTTGTACAAAATTCACAAGCTAACATCAGAGGTTCAATTTTCTAAAAGTCTGTCATTTATAGAGATATTGTACAAGCGTTTTATCATCCCAGTTCTGCTGTATGGTGCAGAAGAATGGATCTTATTTAAAGCGTACGGAAAACCCTTGGCACGCTTTTAGAGAAATTCTTGATTTTCGTCTCAGTTTTTAGCGATGGATTGTGGAGCTAAACGCTCAAAATACAACGACTGGGTCACGTGGAGCGCATGGACAACACGGGATCAACCCGAGTTGGTGCAGGGAAATAAGTCCCCGGGAACTACAACTAAACACTGAGGCCCTTATTGTGATTGTCGATCAGCGATCGTCACGACAATTGTTGTCGATCGCGTCGATTGATTTTAGCTATTCAATCACAATTGTCGATCAACGATCAACTATTGACACTCAGTGGGAAACAAAACCACTATTGTGAACTGGTCTTAGTTCCCATGTAAGGTGAGAAATAATTTCAATACATCCAATTTCGCACATACTGCAAATCTGACAATAAACCCAAGTAGGGGGTTGCAGGGGTGGCAGCATGCCCCCCATACGTATTAAACTTTTGAATGTGTACTAAGTTCCAATAAGAAAATGGACTTAGTTCTCACCTTACATAGGAACTAAGTCCACTTCACGAAAGTGATTTTATTTCCCACTAGGTGCGCCTTAGGGCGCAGTGATTTGTGTGTGGTATTGGCTAAGCAAGAGGTCTTAGGTCCTATATGAAACTGTTGCGGCAACTCGATTTATTTATTTTATTTAGCTCAATATTGGGTCCACCGATTCCTATAGTTGTTAGCAGTATGTATTAGTAAAAATGTCACAGGCTCTTTTGACCTGTTATATCTCTGGTAAAAGCTTAGAAAAAAAACTGTTCGTAATCGACCCTAACCTAGGTTGTTCTAGCACTCTTCTTCTTTCCTAATGATCACTATGCGTGTAGTGGTCGCTTACCCTCCAGGATGTCCTCTGCCCCAGGCAGCTGATGGATATGTAATAGATAAGGCCTGTTTTATTGCACATCTATCTTAGTGAAGTAAAGTAAAGTAGAATCTTCAGCACGAAATTAAAATAGAAAGTATCAAGCTGTAATTGTTGTAATTGCATGTTAAAGATTCTACTTTGCTTTACTTCACTGTGCAATAAAATAGGCCTATAGGTAGATGATGATGATGGACTTCGCGTTTACTTTGCAGAATGTATACATGTTCCCGGTGTTTATTACCGCGAAGTCTGTATCTATAGAGCTCTCGTCTCTGGACAGCCGGGTTGCTCTTCGGTTGTCGAAAAAGGACAAAATCATGTGTGGTTACATTTCTAGATAAAATCTCTAAAAATATTTCAAACAACTGTGAAATTGTAATAAAATGTTTTTATAAATTAAAAATAACACTATGAAAGTACCCATAACAAATTATATTTTTTACAATTCAACTTTTTGCCAGAAAGAAAACAAATTCTAAGCAGAAAGCACATATGGTTAATTTATTGCTGAAGTAGAAACAGTATGGTTAACTATCCCGAAATTTAATTAGCAATTGTCAGCTTCTCCTCTTTGGTTGTTCACATAAAAATTATCTGGATTGGAATAATGTTTTTGTTTACGACTTTGTTTCTGTGACAGCATATACTCGTTTTTTTTTATAGAAATTTTAGCGAAACATAAAAAAAAGTTTAATGCTTGTTGGTTGAAAATGGGAACCGACATAAAAGAATTTTAAATTCTATGTCTGCGCTTTTTGTATTTATTCGTGTCTGCCTACGGTATTTAGAATGTAGGTGCCTATATCTTAAATCCATAATATTGTAGGTGGAAGTAATCTAGCCTAGCACAATATTGTTTAGAGAAATCTTAAATTTTTTTGCTGGCAAGTACAAAGCAGAATATATCATCAAGTTTTATATACATATACAAAGTTGGTTGGTATTAATTTATATTGAACCAGTTTTTACATTCGCTCATCTAAACTTCTACTTCGAGTTCGAACATAGCATCTATTAATCATTATACCAAATGATACCAACTCTTGCTGGATAAAATTCAGTACATATATGTACCTATTTAGTATAAACGTTTTTTTTTTAATTAACTGCTAGATTCCACATTTCACTTTCACTCGAAATGAATTTTTGTGTTCTATATTTCTCTGTATTCGATTTCGATTTCAAAATTTTCGGAATTGAGACAAAGTGAAATTGTGATTTCGAAGAAAATTTCGGAGTTTCCGAATCGCTCAATAATTCACTTGATTTGCAATTTCGATTGATAGTTTCAGTATATTGAGTTCATATACTCTTTTATTAGTTCATTCAAAAAGAGTACACAATTTTTTTATTAATACAAGTTTGTGCTAAATTTGGAGAACTGCATTGACATCAGACTAACATCATCTGACTGCGGGGCTCTGTATGCGATTTTCTGAAAGCATACTTGGCCTCCGATTTTTTTTTGCGACGACAGAAAACTGTGTACCATGAAAGACTTATCCAAATAGGTCCCAAACGTAATTTTGGGCTTTATTGCACTTTATATCATTGCACCAAAAACTGTGGTTCGCCTTTATGACGTGGTATGCCCACGAATTGAATCGAATTAAACCGTTGAAAATTGGACGAGAACAAAACGATGACAAAATGCAAAAATTTACGTTTGACAATCATAACATTAACATTAACAGCTTTATTTGACATATTGAGGGTGCCAAAAGAGTGCGTTGAACATACACCCGAGTGTTAATTTTTGAAAGAGCTTTTTCAATCACCCTTATTCCGAGTGGCGTTTTATTTTCACGACGTTAGTCATTATTTGTGGGTTTTTATTTTACAAGACTTATTCCATAACTTCGACGACAGCGCACGACGTCGTCGGAGTTCACATTCCACATACGATCCAAACGAGCTCATCTACAGCACTGACAGATAAATGGCGGTATCAGTTTGTTTTTTTATGTATATTTTTTGCGAAAGGTACTAATATTTTGGAGTATTAATGAAGACGATGTTATAAGACAAAATAATCGTAGTCGCATCCGGAAACAGATAACGACAACACCCTATTTGATCTTGAAGATATAAGTCAGCAAACGGACAAGCATTTATTTGAAAAACTCGATTTAATAAATTTTTTTCAGTTAAAATGTTTTTTAGAATGTCTAATGAAATCTACATTGACCAAAATAAAAGATTAGCTCGTGGAAAGTACACGGTCGCCGTCAGTGTAGGCGACAGTTAGAGTTTAGCCGCCAAAGAGGAAAGACGAAAAAATGTCGAGTTGTTCAGTGTGTAAAAGCAAGATCGGAAGGGAATCAAGTAAAATAAATTGCAATGAGTGTAATGATTTATTGCATGCAGAGTGCGCGAAATTAAATCCAACTGATATTGAATATCTCGCAAAAAGTAAAAAAGCGTGGAATTGTTCAATTTGCACTCAAAAAAGGCGACGGGGAGGTTATCTTTGTCATCGACACCGACAAAAAAAAAAGCGATTCCGCAAGCATCACTCTACAACAAGTCTACGACCAAATCATCGAGCTGAGAAAAACACTTTCATCTACCGAAACAACACTTAATGCAATGAACAACCGTCTCATTGCATTGGAAGAGTCGGCAAAAATTGCGAATGAAATGAAAAAGGAAAACGAAAATATGAAATTACAGCTAAATGAATGCAAAGAGCGTCTTAGCAATGCAGAGTGGTTGATTCACGCCAACTATTTGGAGATCCGCAACGTACCTGTTGTCAACAACGAATGTGTTATTGATACAGCTGTACAAATCATGTCCACTGGATTAGGATTGCAGATATCCAACGAAGAAATTGACCTCTGCTACAGAAAAAAACGAAGAGTAAACAGAAAACTTTCTGATACTGATGTGCTGGTACTGAAGACACTGCGAACATGTACGAAGGAGAAAATTCTTACCAAGTTATATGCTAATAGGAAACCAATCAAAGCTAATATGATCATGCCCTCTGCTAAGGGAAATATTTTCATAAATGACTGGTTACCTGGGGAGATGAAATATCTTCTAAAGGAAGCTAAACTGGCAAAAAAGCAACACAATTATGAGTTTCTCTGGGTGCGACGCAGACAAATCATGATGAGGCGATCAACTGGAACTGAGGTCAAACATATCAGGAGTGTAGAAGATCTTAAGCAGTTATAGACTCTTTTTTTAATTGTACTTGAAGTATAAATATGTTGCAAAACTTAAATGACCTCTGTGATCCAAATTGTGTGAATAACTGTAATGAAGTGTATGTTGGTTCTAATTTTTGTAGTTCGATTTCAGACTTGACAATTGTGCATCAAAATATAAGAAGTATGAGGATGAATTTTGATAATTTCTGTGCTCATCTAGAAAATTGCTTTGATACTCTACCTCAAATTATTGTTTTAACAGAGATCTGGATTTTTAATCACGAAGTTACAAATTTTTCCTTGCCGGGCTATCTTGCGTATCCAAACTGTAATGAAAAGTATCCATCGGGAGGCACGATTGTTTTTGTTAAAAGTGATCTTGAAGTAGAGGACTCATTTACACCAAATATTGAAAGTGCTGATTGTGTTGTTATAAAATTAAAATTGGGTAAGAATTTGTCAGTAACTTTTGTTTGTGTATATCGACTGCAATTTGTGCATAGCAATGTTTTTCTTAACGATCTTGAAGGCTTACTGTGCTCTGTTAATTGTACGAATGTCTGCTTAGTGGGGGACATAAATATCGACATACTTAATCTACCAAGAGAATGTGATGCTGTGCTACCAGAAGGGTGTAATAAAACATTTTAATTAAGGACTAGAACAGCTCACACTTAACGAAAGCTAAACAAAACTGTCTGCGAATCATTTCTATCTCTTGATTGTGGTCTAGGCTGGGTTGTAGCTATATAGTTCCAACGGTGCAATGAAATAAAGTCTTATGCAAAAAAGTTCAAAACGTAATTTTTGACTTTTTTGGACTTTATTGCACTTTTGAAATTGCAATAACATCCAAAACGAGTTTTGGACTTTATTTCAATAAAGTCCTTGGACATAATTGCACTCAGCTATTTAAAAGAAAAAGGGGCTTGCAGGGGCAGCATTCCCCCCATACATATTCTACTGCTGTATAGCCCGTCCCAAAGCAAAAGAAAGATCCCAACATGCGCAGTAGCACTTTATTTAAGGTAAATTTTTTTCTCTTAAGGATTTTTGATCGCATGAAATTGTTAATGCTTTTCTCTACTTTATCACAAAGTAAACCGAAAATTCCATTTCAACTCTTTTTAATACATAGTGGGTTTCACGCTTTACTCAGAAATCTGGCTTTTATTACTAAACACACATAGCTACTTGAGAAGTGCAACACCCAGCAAATTTTCCTCTTCTTTGGGGTGGATAAATGTGTATCTTTTGCATAAGCCAACGACGGTGCTGTGCTGCTGCAATCAGTCATGTCTCGATCTCGATCCTCGATCGAGAGAGATGTCTTCACAAGCAGGGGTATTCTTGTTGTTTGAAATGCGCACATATTTTTTTTAGCTGTAGTTCTGGTTGGAAAAGTTGTTTTGTTGTCGCTAAGAGAATAAAATCCCTGATGTGAAGAGACCTGCGCAAGAAATTTTCACTTAAGTTGGGACGGGCTATACCTGCTTGGGGTCACTGTGGGATTTGAAGTGGGTGCGAGGTTTTTACTAGGTATGTAAAGATCGAAACTTCACTTTTTTTTAATTCTCCCCATATATTTGTGGTTTGTATATTATTTGCAATTCGATTTGGACTTTATTGCGCTCTTGAAAATGAAATAAAGTCCAAAAATAGTTTTGGCCTTTATCGCAATTTCAGAAGTGCAATAAAGTCCAAAATTACGCTTTGGACCTTTTTGCATAAGACTTTATTTCATGGCACCGTCCCAACATTTAAGACTCCCCTTTTAAAATAACTTTGCCAACGATGTGTTTTCTTTTATCAATTCCACCTAAGGCCTCAGTTATAGCTATCAGTAAAATGTATCCGTAAAAACACGAACAATAATTCAAGAAAAGTTCCATTTTTAGACGCTTTCATTATGTCAACGACAAAAATGGTAATTTTTCTTGTCGTTTTCTGGCGTTCATAGCCTTTAAGAATGTCTGCGAAATAAGGGTCCCACATGGATCTAACTTCCACTAGCTTAGAACTTAGTTCATAAATTTGCGAGATAGTTTATTTTGGACGTAGTTCATTATGAAGTATACTAAGTCGGCTCTCACACTGAGGCAACAATCAATAAGCAACTGGCAATAGGAAACACGTAATATTTATCGTTTATAGTTATTTTATTTTTAATTAAATTAGAGGTCTCACATCAAAGCAACTAAATATCGCTCGAAACAAAAATGTTGCTGATTGCTTATTGGCAGTTGCTAGTTGCTTATTGCTGGTTGCCTCAAGTTTGGATATTATGCAAGATTTTTTTAAATCTATGCGAAACTTTGCAACTTTCTAGAGTTGGCTCTTAGTTCCTGAAGATCGTGGGAGTAAGTTCATACGAACTAAATCCCAAATTTTGTGGGAGTGAGTTCCATGTGCAACTTAGTTCGTTGGGCTAATACTATTGTCATAATGAAACTAGCTGACCCGACAAACGTTGTTCTGCCTAAAATAGTTTAATATTTTCAATATTTCAAGATTTATTTTGATATTTTTGTTCAATTATTTTTTTAATAGGAATGAAGGCGGACAGCTTCAGTAGTTCAGCGGTCATTATAGGACCTCTGTTTTTGTATAATATAGCTGTACCCGCCCGGGTTTGCCCGTGCACAGGAATTGTATAGGGGTCTTAGATAATAATGTTGTTTCGTAAAATGCGAGATAAATCGATTTTCTGGAATTTTCTTTCAGGTAAACCTGAAATACAGCAATACGAACAAAACAAAAAAATTTCAGGAGAATCGGCCCAGCGGTTATCGAGTTATAACGTCATCGAGTTTCACCCCATAGAAGATGTTTTTTTGTATGGGAGGTGCCACGTCCCTTTGTTCAATTTTGACCAATCTTCATAGGTACACTCCTGGGCCAATAACTAAGATTTCCTGTAAGTTTGAGCTCAATCGATTCAGTGATTTTCGAGATATAAGATTTTGAATTTTTTTTGTATGGGTGGTGCCACGTCCCTTTGTTCAATTTTGACCAATTTCCTTCAGTGCACTCCTGGGCTAATACCTAAGATTATCTGTTAATATGAGCATAGTGTTTCTGATAGGTTCCTCGACGCCACGACGCTGGTAGTCTGTATTTGATGCTGCCTTCACAAATTTGCTGCAAATTTTGTGAAAGGAAAGAGAATTAAAACGAAAATCGGAGTTTAATGTCAATCAGAACTGCAACTGCAGACAAATTAAATGATTGCACGACTGCACTTTTTCAGACAAAGATGTCATAACAGTTTAATTTAACACAAAATGTGAAATTCCTAATGTGACACCCTGTATCTTCATAAATTGCTACTACTTGACAATGACTTTAATCTTGGTTACAGTGTATCAAATAAACGTTAGTATCAAATTCAAGTAAAAGTTGTTGGCATGGGTCAAAAAGTGTAAGCTTCATGTTGCTTCCCCGATTGTCCTCTCGTTTTTTTAATCTCAAATATTTTTTTTTATTTACAGAACTCGCACTTCCTAAGATGCTATAAGTACGAATAGTTGAACTTGAAGAAATAAAACTTTTGCCCACTTCAGAATATCATTATCCAATCGAAAAATATATAAAAAAAAGGGCGAAACATTCTCATTTTTAAATTAATCAAAGAGGCGATGACCTTAACAACTGCTACTCAGCAAGAAAGTAGCAAGAAAATGGAAGTCAAATGCCCTGAGAATTTACCCACCTCCGAAATGGATCTCCTTGCGAAACTAGAAGCTGCCAATAAATTAATCGAGAGCGATGCCAAAAGTTTAAATTCGTTACATTCTACTCATAGTCGAAAGAACTCCGACACTAGTCAGATAAGTGTAAATTCCAGTAAGTTACTATTACATTTATAAATAATACTGCGGTTCAATTAAGACGTGTTAAATTTTTTTTATAGGCGGTAATTCAGTTGCAGAAGAGGATATTTGGACAACTTGGGCCACTATTCTAAACGATTGGGAGGGCAGTTTAAAACGAAAGAATCCATGCGTAAGAGAGCTAGTACGTCGAGGAATTCCCCATCATTTCCGACCAATTGTTTGGCAGCTACTTTGTGGAGCAACTGAAGCTGACAAGAAGCAATATGCTGAGTATATCAAAGCGACATCTGCATGCGAAAAAGTCATCAGGCGGGATATTGCACGAACTTATCCCGAACATGATTTCTTCAAGGAGAAAGATGGTCTCGGACAGGAAGCACTTTTTAATGTGATGAAAGCGTATTCATTGCATGACCGCGAAGTTGGCTATTGTCAAGGATCGGGGTTCATCGTTGGACTGCTACTGATGCAGGTATGAATTTAATTTTAACTACCTTAACTACCGCTTAGCTTTTGACTGTGCCTATGAATTGTGTTGCTTAAATATGTTATTGTCTTATTACTATCTAAAGAACGTCATGCCTTTCTTTCGTTCGTAACAAACGCGACAAATAAAAACTTTACAATTTAATGAGATGAGATGGTGCTAAAGAGAAAGAGAAGAGATAATAGTGTGAGTTAGACAAATTCCATAGGAACGTGTTTTATTATCTTAAAGTTAGCATCTATTGCATGGTTCAGAATTCGAAGACATTTTCTTAAAACTGTTTTATCCTACGTTGTCGCTAAAGACCGTAATCGAAGAACCTTCGGGCCTGGGCACGTTGTATGATTCCAGCTATAACCTTGAAAATAAAAACGAATTGGTCTTCGTGCGGTTTTCGCCCGAGTGGAAACACAACCGACCAGTTATTCACTGTACTTGAGAAGACTTCGGAGTATGTCACACCCGTTTACGCATGCTTTATAGACCTAGAGATAAGAGAAGGCCTACGACCGAGTGCGTAGAGGTAAACGTTGGGGTTTATTACAGGAGTATGGAATTGAAGGTTTTCCTTTCAGTGCCGTTAAATCTATTTACACACTGTGCAAGCTGTGTTCGGGTAAATTCGCGTTGAATTTCGCCAGGGTCGCGTTTTGTCTCTTCTCATTTTTATTACTTATATTACTGAATGTTACACCGCAGTCTTGCCAAAGAACGTTTCGAATGCGGAGATCTGAGGATAAGTCATTTGCTCTTCGCTGATGACTTGGTCATCCTTGGGTCCTCTTAGACTGAACTTCAACGCGCACTCGTAAACGAATTCTGATGTTTGTCTCCAGAACATCGGGGTCTTATTCACGATTCAGGCCAGCTTGGTCATTCTCTTAACAGGAAGACTGAATTTGGTGTCAAAGCTTAGTTGCCAGTCTTTAATTTGGTGTTTGTTTCAACTCTTACCTATGGTTAAGAGGTATGGGTAATGACCGAAAGAATAAGATCGAGGATACAAGCCGAAATGAGAATTCCCCGTTGTGTTGCTGGTGTGATCCGCATGTCCCCAACCACGAGGCAGGCGTCCTCTAAGTATAGAGAGAGCACCTCGACCTGTAAGGTCTTTTGTACTTGAAGCGTCAGAAATTGGTTAGGGGAGTAATGTTTCTACTTTCTTAATGTAGCTGAAAATGCATACAGCAGAGGTCGTCTTTATTACATCGGTACTTCCGTTGAGTCGACTAATTGCATTTTCTTTAGGTGATATCGTAACCTAGTTTAGTGGCCTGTTAGGTAGCCTGCTAAATTTTTGATATCATGCCTGCGTAGGATCATTTTGGCATATTTTTTAAAAGGTTGTATCGCTTTTTTGGCTTGTCTAAGTCCAGGGATCTTCTCCCAATGTGAGATGTATTTATTGCGTTCCCGGCTTTTTATGACCGCGTTTAAAGATGATTTAGGGATTGAACATAACGGTTCTAGTCATATAAAACGAGATACCGAGCCCTTTTTGCCTAATTCATCCAGCATTTTTATTTTCTACAATACCCTTGTGGCCAGGAACCCACAATAACCTGATTTTGTTTCTGGTGCTGAGTGTCTGGAGGGTGGTGAAGCAGTGTACCAATGATTTGGAGTCAATAATATATGAGCTAAGGGCTTTTATAGCCGATTGACTATCCGTGCATATGTGGATGCTAGCGCCTTTAATACCTGAATTTAAGATAATGTTTGCGCATTCTTTGATGGCATGGAGCTCTGCCTGAAAAACAGTTTTACCCATAGGTATTGAGACACTGCGGTTTGGCCCATGAATACCAGCTCCCACCCCAGATTCCATTTTGGAACCATCCGTGTACCACTTTTGGCAGTTGGTGGGCAGTTGCTTGCCCATGCTTCTCTGCTTGGGATCTCCGTGGAGAACCGTTTGTCAAAACATAAGGTTCTTGGTATGAGGTCAGTGACCGCGCAGATCATTTCAAGTTCAGGAATTTCTGAGTGTAGTGTCGTTCGTCGGGTGGTACTTGAGACTTAACTCTTTCGCTTGTAACAAACTTGCCGAACTGCGAATTGCCACTTTGTTGATATATATGTGGAGAGGTGTTAGTCCTATAATGGCTTCTATAGCAGCCGTAGGACAGGTGCGCATGGCTGCTGATATACCCAGACATGCTAGGCGTTGTACCTTCTTGAGCTTTGTGATGACGGTTATTTGTTTGACTTTGTTCCACCATACTAAAGAATATAATCCCCATAGCATGACGTAATCTTTGACCCCACGCTCTTTCATCTTCGGTGGTAGAAAAAAAAAGGTTTTCTTATGAATGCCTCTTCAGCGGAAGGATTTCAAAAATGTAAAAAAAAAACAGTCACATGGAAATACTCGAGCGCGTCAGATATTCAGAGGGGATGCTAAGTGAACCCGAACACGGGGCTCCCATTCAAAAGACAATTCGGATATGACACAAGCTCGGAGCGGCTTTTTGAAAAGGCAAACTAAAAAAAACTCTGAAATATTATATTTTTGGAAGATCAAGGAAATGAATCAAGTCCAGCGGAACAAAGTGAATCTGTTTGTGGTAGAGAAGAAGAAAGTGGGTACTATTCCGAGAACTCTGAATAATTCTTTGTCAGAACGTTTGCGGAAACCAGACTTTGTAACATTTGTGAGTATGAGTGACGCACAATTATTGAATGATACTAGCAGCATACATGAAATACGCCATCGACCTCTTACTGAGTCATGGGAGAAGGCAATGAAAGATGAGCTCAGGTCTCTTTCGTTTTGGAAATGAAAATGAAGCCAATTTGGACTGATTTTGGAAATAAACAACGTTAGTCGCTTTAGCAGTAACCCTGCCCAGGACCAGAACATGCTGAGAATATTTCGATACTTGAAGGAAACATTGGATTTAAAATTATATAAAAGTCCATACGATGCAGAGTGGGTTTCAGATCACATTTTAAGCACTCACTTACAAAATTAATATGTGTTCGAGTAACCTACGGTTTATTTCTCTATTCTATTCTAATTTTAAAAGTTCCCAACTTAATAGACGCGTTTTCCTAGATTTTAGATTGTAGATTGTAGATTGTAGGGGGGAGGTGGTATAGTAAATCGCAGATCACTGCGGCCACAAGTGGGGCTATTGTGATGTCCTCCATTTATAGCTAATCCATAATGCCGCAGTTTACCTAGATAACGTTGAACTGTTTTGGTTAAACAGTTGCAGTTCAATAATATGTGTTCCGCTGTTTCTGTGTCCTCGTTGCATAGTCAGAAATGACTGTCAAAATGACAAGCTAAACACAAAAATATCTACTGTGCGTTTTAACCAAGTTTCTATGTAATAGACCATGGTTTTTGAATAAGGGAGTGTTTTCTCATTGCTCACAGTCTCTGTTTTATCCGCTTATTATTTGTGTTTTCTTGGAAGTTAAATTGTTTCTCGTGTTATATTGCTTTAAAGTTTTCTGCTATTGAAATGGCCGAATCACAACAACAACATCCCCGTGAAACCCGCAAGACTGCTGCCATAAAAAACCAACATCAAAATTCGCCTACATTCCGCACTCCACCCGCAGGCACTACCAGCATGAATTTTGTAAAGGCAATGGAACAGGCAACAATTAAGCAAAACAAGCAATACGAAGAACTAAAAAACTTCATTAAGGAAGAAAATAGTAAGCTCTCGAGAAAATTGGATAAAATTAAGAAAGATTTCAACAAAAACATCGCACACTTCAAACAACAAATTAATGATCTGTCTCAAAGAGTTCAACAATTGGAGGCAACGACAAATCAATCAAATACAACACCCAATATATCTCTTCTTCACCAGCGGATTGATGAACTTGAACGAGATAAAGTATCAAATATTGGTGTTCTGCGCGGAATACCCAAAATGGAGAATGAGGACTTGGTGACAATGTTTACAAAATTTTGCCACTCTGTCGCCTGCACACCAACACCAACTCTACAGAACATTTTCCGCGTTAAACCGAGAAGGAATACAGATGAAACTACTGGGTTCATTATTAAATTTGGCTCTGCCGCAGATAAAAATCATTTACTGCGCTCAGTGCACGGCCAATGGTTAAATCACAAAAAAAACATTTGTTTACATGATGTCGGATTACCATCTGACAGCCGCATCTACCTAAATGAAAGTTTGACGTCCAATGACCATCTTATTCTACGAAAAGCTCTTCGTTTAAAGCGTGGAAAAAAGCTTTCAAGTGTTTACACACGAAATGGCAGAGTCTATGTACGACAAATCACTCGGCCGGGCAATTTAGCTGGAGAAGCGCTTGTGGTAACCTCGCTGACGAACTTGGATAAAATCGCCGATAATGCAAACGATGACAAGCAAAACGATGAATTTATGTAAGCTGCTTCCTATGCAGTACTTATTTTATTTAATTATTTCTGTTAAATATTTCCTTTTCTTTAATTTTTTCTCAATTTTAAATACTATGATGTCGATGTCTGAATATTTCCTTCTTTCTTGGTTTATGTTGTCTTCTGTGTGGGGATGGTATATTTATTATTTCTTTAACTTCTTTGAAAATGATTAATAACAATAACACAACTCAAAATAATATGAGTTGTGTTATTGTTGTTGACATTATATGTGTATCGGAAACTTGGTTTCAATATGGTGTTTCTGATTCAGTTTATAAGTTAAATGGCTACAGATTGTTTCGTGCTGATAGGTTAAATCGAACTGGAGGTGGTGCAGCCATATATATTCGCAGCAGTATACATCCCAAATACGTTACAAAATCGGATGAACATTCAGCTGTGGATTACTACTTTGTTGAATTGACGAACCGTGATAGTAAATGCCTGTTTGGAGTAGTATATCGACCAAATAAATATGTTAATTGTTCACATCTGTTTTCAGTCTTAGAGCAACTTTCTCCTCTCTATTGTGATGTTATTTTATGTGGCGATTTTAATTGTAACTTGCTGTGTGTCGAAGAGTCCCGATCTTTTACAGAAAGAATCAGTTCACTTGGCCTGATACCAGTGAACGCAGATCTTCCTACTCTCTTTTCGCATCACGGTGCTACTCTACTTGATTTTTTCCTCACCAATAATCTGGACAAAACACTCTTATTTTCACAACTATCAGCACCAGCATATTCTAAACACGATCTTATTTTTGCAACCTTTACGTTTTTACCTAACAACACAGTATCTCCTTGTGAGTTTAGGGACTTTAAAAATATTAATAATAATCATCTGGAAAATGAATTAATCCAAGTCAATTGGCAACAGATTTACTTTATGAATTCGCCGGATGAGCAAGTGAATTTTCTTCAAGATGCTGTTACAGCTCTCTTTAATAGTCATGTTCCATTAAGACAAAGTACTCGCTTGTCTAAAAACAATTCATGGTTCACACCAGAAATACATGAGGTAATGAAAAGAAGGGATAGTGCTTATAGGCAATGGAAACGATTTAAGCTCCCAGAATTCTGCAATATTTTTCGGAGTCTAAGAAATAAAGTTACCATTAAAATACGGGAAGCTAAAAAGCGATATTATTTTAATAGACTAAACCCGAATTTACCTTCACGAACGCTTTGGAATAATATTCGAGAACTAGGTGTTGGTCGGCAACGAGATGAATGTCCTGTAGATGTAAGCGCAGACTCACTTAACATTCAGTTTGCGAACATTCAATCCGGCTCAAGAGTTACTCAACAATCTGATATTTTTTCGCGTGATAATGACATCGAGGGATGTTTTTATTTTACAAGAATAGAAGAACAAGATGTTGTAAGAGCTGTCATCGATATTAAATCAAAAGCTGTGGGTCTCGATGAGATACACCCTCTCTTTGTAAAAATAATTTTGCCACATATACTTCCAGCTATAACACATATTTTTAACAATATCATATTAAAAAGTTCTTTTCCGGAGATATGGAAGGTTGCGAAAGTAATACCAATTCAAAAAAAAGCTGCTACTCGACATGCGAATCCCGAATACCGACCTATTTCAATACTTCCATTTCTGTCTAAAGTTTTAGAAAAGATGTTACACAAACAAATGTCGATTTTTCTTAACAATAACAAACTTTTAAGTGAATTCCAGTCTGGTTTTAGGGAAAAACATAGTTGTGTTTCAGCTGTCCTTAAAGTTACGGAGGATCTAAGGTATTATATGGACAAAGACCTTGTATCTTTCCTTGGACTGCTAGATTTTTCTAAAGCGTTTGATACAGTAAATCATCAAATACTTCTATCCAAAATGAAGAGCTACTTTCGGTTTTCTAATTCTGCCGTCAATCTGATGCACTCATATCTCACAAATAGAACACAGGCAGTTGTGTTAAATAGGAACGTATCAAACTTTTTGGAACTCTCGTCTGGAGTGCCGCAGGGATCAATACTTGGCCCATTGTTGTTCACAATGTTCATTAATGACCTGCCCCAAGTAGTTAAAAATTCTTCCCTGCACATGTACGCCGATGATGTACAAATCTACTTAAGTTGCAAGCTTGGAATGATCGAAGATTGTGTTGATAGACTAAATACAGATCTAAAAAATATTACGGCTTGGTCAGAAGAGAATTGTCTCCAACTCAACCCAAAGAAGTCTAAATGTTTGGTAGTTTACAAAAATAAACTTGACTATAGCTATTTTCCAAGAATATACCTAGGAACAACAGTACTCGAATATGCAGAAAAGGCTAAAAATTTGGGTATTTGGTTTGATTCGACCCTTAGTTGGGACTATCATATAAGGTTGTCAATCGGTAGGATCTATGGCTGTCTCCGAAACCTTTGTTTATCCAAGCATTTTACCCCTCAACGTGTTAAAATGCAATTAGCCAAATCAATAATTGTGCCGATCATAACATATGGGTGTGAAATTTTTTGTGGTCATAATTCCGAAACAAAAAGAAGCTTAACTGTAGCATTTAATAATGTTATCCGATACATATATAATCTCAATCGCTTTGATCACATATCAAGTCATTCGAAAAGTGTATTTGGATGTAGTTTGTATACATATCTCAAATAATGCGGTCTTAAGACGTTAAACAACATTTTAACAAATAAGACACCTTCGTATCTTTATGAAAAAATAAGTTTTGCTAATTCGTCAAGATCATTCATACTCTTACAACCAAAGTTCACCTGCACAAATTCAGAACGACAATTTTTTGTTTGTGTTATCAGACAGTGGAATGCCTTACCCCTAGACATAAGAAGACATCGCGGTACCAAATATTTCGAAAGCGTTTTATTCAGACATCTAGTCAATAGTCAATAGCTCATAATAATTTAATTATAATATCTATGTTAATTTATTTATTTATTTATTTTTTTTTTCTCTCTGTTTCCAAAATTTTCATCGTTTCAATTAAAAATGTTCACTATTTTGTTTCAATGTAATTTATATTTGTTTAGCTTAATCAATTAATTTAAAATTGTATTAACTTTTGCTTTAAATGGACTTCAAGTCTAATGTAAAAGATATTTTCTAAGTCAATAAATACAAATACAAATTAGTCTACAAGTGTTGTCTTGTGCTATGCCCATTGTCATCAAGTGTTTTTTGACTCTACAGTGCCCTGTGAGAAAGCCTGTGACCAATCGAATCTGACTTCTACTTAATTGTAGTAGTTGTTTCGTTTTTTTTGTGGGAACTGTTTGGCATGAAGTTTTTGGCTTGTCTGTTTCCTTCGGTGTTCCTCCAGAAATGGAGCTTCTTTTCGTTCAGCCAAGTTTTCACACTACATACTTTTTATAGTTTTGATTGGTAGCCCGCAGAATGGTCTTGCCATCATGAATTGGGATGCGGATCCTTTTCTGGCTAATTCGTCTGCTTTTTTATTGCCTTCATATCCACTGTGCCCTGGCACCCAGATCAGGTGGACTTTGTTTGTGGTGGCCAGTATTTGCAGGATTTGGAGGCAGTCCCATACCAGTTTTGATGTTATTTCAAAGGCGTCAATTGCAAGTAGAGCTGCCTTGCTATCAGAAAGAATAGAAATGTTCTTATTTGTTATAGCCCTGTTTAGACTCTCTCTAATGCAGAGTTCTATTGCATGTATTTCGGCCTGAAATACGGAACTGTTTATGTCCATACTAGCGAATAGGGACGTTTTAGTGCACAGACCGTATACTCCAGCTCCAACTCCTTCATCTATTTTGGATCCATCTGTATACCATACAAGTGAACCGTTGGCAAATGTTGGTTTGTTCTGTTCCCAGTTTAGACGGTCTGGAAATGTAACCTTAAAGTTGTGTCCGAAGTTATAGCGTGGTAGACATTTGTCTGTCAAATGTATTCCAAGTAGTTCATTTTGTCTGAATTCTTGTAGGATATCAGTATGGACTATATTGGAATTTGATTCATCTTCTATTCTATTCTAATTTTAAAAGTTTCCAACTTAATAGATGCGTTTTCCTTTTACTGTCAAGATACAACTAAAACCGTAATAATTCAACTGAAAGACGTTGAGTTTTTTTTATATACATACATATTTAGATATAGAAGAAATGCTTGCTTAAAATATTTATGTGCCTATCAATAATTTATCTAAAATTTTGCAGATGCCAGAAGAAGAAGCATTTGCGGTTCTAGTTCAAATCATGCAACAACATCGAATGCGTGATATGTTCAAGCCATCGATGTCTGAATTGGGACTATGCATGTATCAGCTGGAAAGTCTAGTACAAGAACAGATCCCAGAAATGCATATTCACTTTCAGCAACAAGCATTCCAAACCACAATGTATGCATCCAGTTGGTTCTTGACACTGTACACAACAGCATTGAATCTAAACTTAAGCTGCCGCGTCATGGATGTATTCCTTAGCGAAGGAATGGAGTTCATATTCAAAGTGGCCCTCGCATTACTAATCCTTGGCAAGGAAACCCTCTTATGTCTAGATATGGAAGCAATGCTTAAAGTAAGACAAATAACCGGCCCAACTTTTTAGTTATTTCATTTTATTCTATTTATTCTCGTAGTTCTTCCAAAAAGAGCTTCCCGGTAAAGTGGAAGCCGATCCTGAATCATTTTTCAATCTGGCATACTCCATGAAGATCAACACAAAGCGAATGAAGAAAATGGAAAAAGAATACTCAGATTTAAAAAAGAAGGAACAAGAAGAGATGGTTGAACTTCGACGATTACGACGAGAAAACCGTCTGCTTAAGCAACGAAATGAACTGCTGGAAGCTGAAAGTGCTGAGCTAGCAGATAAACTAGTGCGTGGTCAGGTATCTCGTGCTGAGGAAGAAGAAACGAGGTAAACACAAAATAATGATTGCTATTTATTTCTCTATTTGTAAACGAGGTTTGCTTTTTTTTAGTTTTGCTATTCAAACGGAGTTGTTGCAGTTGCGTCGAAATTTTCTCGAAGTATCACATCAGTTGGAGAATGCAAATGAAGAGGTTCGCGGCCTTAGCCTGAGACTACAGGAGAACGTAAGCATAATAGCTAATATTCTTACTAATGCTTTTGATATCGAAGATATAAAATATTTCCTTTTACATTTTTTTTATTGTTTTTACTTTTTAATGTCTAAACAGAATGTCTCCATTGATGGCGTAAGTAACAACCACCAGGTGTTCTTAATAATGATGTGTTATTTCGCATGATAGTGTTGTGCTGTTTTAGTTTTAGTAACTGTTACCAAATGCTTGTAGGCTCAGAAGCTAGCACGTGCATCGGAATATGTCGCATTGTATTCTCAAAGCTATAAAACTACGTTCGAGATGAAAAACTAATCTTTAAGTATTCCGACGACGATTTAAAGTTTGATAGAAAATATGTTCGCCGCACTAATTCATTGGTTCCGCTTAGTGTCCAGTGTTCCGTGTAGTGTCCGTGTAGTTTTCCGGACATTGCCTCCTTCTCCCGATCAAAAATAAATAAATAAATAGGTTCTCGCAACAGGCGGGTAGACACCCAAAGCCTAGCTTCTCGCAACCATTCGCTTTGTGTGAGTTTCTATTTTTGGGACGAATGGAAGGGACCTACAATTTTATGCCGAGTCCGAACGGCTAAATTGAGAAGCTTTTTCATGACAGTCGTACCCTCGGATGTTTGTCAGACGTTCGCGAGAGGTGGCGCAGTAGAAAAAACTTTAAGATGTAATTTGTGTTTTCCGGGGATCGAACCTGGTATCCCTCGCACAGTAGTCCAGCACACTAACCACTGCGCTACTGCGCCCATACATATCTCCCGATCATGTCAATATTATTAGCATAATGCAAACAGACGGAAAAAGTGTATCTGTTGATTTTATGTGACGTTCAGGAGACTCATTCCTCTGTAGTTGGCACAATTGAGAGTGTTTCCTTGTCTGTGGACCGGACGATGCTGAAATTGAATTGAAATTAAGTGCCAAATTTCTGACAGTTAGTGCATGCTTCTTTTTAAGTCAAATCTCGCTGTTTGAAAAGCTTGGCCGGTACGCCATTCGCTTCAGCAGCCTTCATGGACTTAAGTTTGAATTTCGCTATCCTCGCTTCGTGTTGGTCGGTTGACAGACATTTTAACTATCATCTTCCAGGTAAAAGGGATCGTATGGTTTGATAGCGGACTGTCAGCTGTGCTTTCTGTCTATTAGTCTGCACAATACCGATTTTTGAATTTACTACATCATTCCCATGTTTATCTCTCCAAATGTCTGGGGAAGATGCCTGGCAAAACTTTCGAATATGTATTGCCTCTGCTTAATCCGACCGCACGTTCGCGGCCGTCTCTTGCAGTAGCTCTGGTTTTGATTGACTAGCTGGCACTCATCACTGAATCAGTGGTTTCGTTATGATCTCCTAGTGGCAGAACCAGGCATATTGGCAAATTATTTCGTGCCAATCAGAATCCTATCATATTCATACACCACCCAAACTCATTGCATTTAATAAATTCCGAGCACTATGAGCACCTACATTTAGCAGCATGTTTACTTAGTGTTGACTGCAAGTGTTTGTTTTTTAGCCTGAAATATTTTTTAGAAACATTGCCCAACTGTGCATGAATTCATAAATAATACAACCACTTGCTTTACTTATCATTGTGAATTCTATTTTTAGAATAACTCGCGTCAAAGTTCTCTTGATGAACTGTGCATGAAAGAAGAGGCTCTCAAACAACGCGACGAAATGGTGTCCTGTCTTTTAGAGGAGCTGGTCAAAGTGCGTCAGAGTTTAGCTGAAAGCGAAGATACCATACGTAATTTAAAATCGAAAATCGAAGAAATTGAGGAGGATAATCAGAAACTCCGCGAAATCACACCTGATAATTCCGTAGCGCATTTACAAGACGAACTAATCGCAAGCAAACTGCGCGAAGCGGAGGCGAGCTTATCGCTAAAGGATCTCAAACAGCGTGTACAAGAACTGAGCACCCAGTGGCAACGACAATTGCAAGAGCAAAAGGCTGAACACAGTGCCGCACCAGTGGATTCCACACCAAAGAAACTCCTCACGAACTTTTGGGATTCCTCAACAAAATCCAATGAAATGCAAAAGCTCGAAGAGGATCTAATGACTACACGAATAAGGGAAATGGAAACCCTTACCGAACTCAAGGAGTTGCGCCTGAAAGTGAGTTTCTAACTAAGATATCTAGTTTTTTGTTTCTACCAGTGGCGGATGGCAGGAAATTGAGGAAGTTTCACAATAATTAATTGTTTGACTATATTCCGTTTCCAGGTTATGGAACTAGAAACTCAAGTGCAAGTGTCAACAAATCAGCTTCGTCGGCAAGACGACGAGAAGAAGAAACTCAAGGACGAACTAGAAATGTCACTGAACCGCGAAAAGGATATGGCCAACAAGGCTCGTGAGCAACAGCATAGGTGAGTGGGCTTTTCATTCTAAAAATTTTCCACAGCACTCATCAATTCCATTTTACAGGTATTCTGATTTAGAATCACGCATGAAAGACGAACTCATGAATGTGAAGATTAAGTTCACAGAACAAAGTCAAACTGTTGCTGAGCTTAAACAGGAAATATCTCGTTTAGAGACAAAGGTAGTCGTAGTAATCATATTTTATTCGTTGTCCATATACATAATGCCATTGTACATATTTCAGAACTCGGAAATGTTAGCTGAAGGTGAACTCCGCTCGAATTTGGATGAATCGGACAAAGTTCGTGACCTGCAGGACAGGTTGGCCGATCTTAAAGCAGAGGTAAGTGCATATTTTCTACACCACTAAAGCCCCTCCATCATTGTGTAAATAAATTCAAAATTAAACAAACCATTAACAGTATTCATTAGAACGGCACTACTCCAACACGTGACTAACGCCGCGTTTTTGCAGATACTCTTCACAGTTGTAATAAAAAAAAAACACAATTGTTCACAGTACCAATACGATCCCCATTTTTATCTCAGATTATTTTTTTTTTTGTTTTTCTATTCACAAAATGGCTAAGGCAGCTAAAAACGCTTTCATTTATTTTTTGTGTTTTTCGCTTTCACTTATTTTTTTGTTTACATTTGAAAACAATATGTAATTTGTTTTGTTCTTTTGAAATTGAAATATTTTTTTTAGTATCCCACGCCAATAACAAGCCCAGATTCTGAACCATGGAAGTGGATAAGCTAAAAAGATTGCAGGTCATTACTAACAAAAAGACAAATTCATTAAACATAAACATAGTGTCAATTAATTCAACTATGCATGCGAAATGAGTGTAATAAGAGACAATTGGTTTTAATCTGATAATTATCTAGTGCATGATAACAACAAGTACAAACAAATTTTCTTAAAAATGAAAGTATTATCAAAATTGGCAAAACGCAGCTTACCATGTACTACTTTTATACGAGTAGATAGAAGAGCATGTTGGTTTTTATTTATTTTTATTTATGAGTTAACCGTTTGATCAATGACTTTCTGAGATAAAGCCCGTAGTGATTTTGGCGTTATGAGTGATAGAAGTATGTAGTGGTAACAAATCCTTAAAATCAGCTAGAATTCCAGTGCAGCTTTGTACTTTTTATCTGCAGGATAATGTAATGTGTTAATAATTTTATGTGATACAGAAGATGCACACAAGAAAGCGCTGCAGCGCAAAACAAGGGCAGCGAGAGAAGAGTATTGAGCCAGGAGAAGGGAGGAAAAAAAGATCCTGCGTAGAAAGAAGAGGGTTTCCGCAGCTTCCCAGCTCAAGGAGATCGAACAGTCACGTGATCGTAATAAAATGCGGAGGTTTTATAAAAAATCCAAGCAACTGGCTGCTAGCTACAAAACCGGAACGCAGGTTCTTCGGGGCAGCGAAGTAAACTTAGTCACCGAAGCGCAGGGAATAGTAGATGTGTTTAAGCATCATTTCCAGCAGCTGCTTAATGGGCATCATGTAGAGAGAGTGATAGGACAAGAAGGGAACCCATCAGTCAATGAAGAACTAGTTCCACCACCTAGTATAGAAGAAGTTGGCTTAGCTATAAAAAAGCTTAAGAACAACAAGGCCGCAGGCTCTGATGGTCTACCAGCGGAGCTCTTTAAATACGGTGGTGATGTTTTGGTAGGGAGCATGCACCGAATCATCAACCAAGTATGGGTGGAAGAAAACATGCCCGATGACTGGACTATCAGCTCCATATGCCCCATCTACAAAAAAGGCGATCCTATGTCTTGCAAGAACTATCGAGGCATATCCTTGCTAAATGTCGCATACAAGATCCTATCCAACGTACTGTGTGAACGTCTAAAACCGTTCTGCAACACACTAATCGGCACGTACCAGTGTGGCTTCCGGCCCGGTAGATCGACTATAGACCAAATTTTCACACTGAGGCAAGTCCTGGAAAAGACCACCGAATTTCAAGTCGAAACTCACCACCTATTCATCGACTTTAAAGCCGCGTATAATAGCATACATCGTCAGGAGCTCTATAAGGCGATGGCCGCATTCGGAATCCCGGCAAAACTGATTCGGCTGTGTCGCGTGACGCTGGAAAACACGCGCTGCAACGTGCAGTTTGGAAGCAGCTCTTTCGAACTATTTCAAACATGCACCGGATTTCGGCAAGGAGACACTATCATGCGACTTCTTTAATCTCGTACTGAAGCAGATAGTGCGCAGGGCAGGTGTCAACACGGAAGGAACTATCTTCAACAAGTCCGTCCAGCTGCTTGGCTTTGCGGACGATATTGACATCATCGGTCGCTCCCAGCGTGCCGTGATAGAAGCGTTTACGGCGATTGAAAAACAGGCGAAATCAGTTGGTCTTTAAGTAAATGAGGACAAGACTACATGCTATCAACAAACAATCAAGCATCTGTCCACCGCCTAGGACAAAACGTCACTATTGATAGCAACAATTTCGAGGTAGTTTAGGAGTTCACCTACCTTGGAGTAAACGTAAACTCCACGAATGACACCCTAGTGGAGATCCGGCGAAGAATTACCCTAGGAAACCGTTGCTACTTCGGTTTGGCAAAACAACTGGGTTCAAAACTCCTAACTCGAAGGACGAAATGTGTGCTCTACAAAACCCTTATCCTGCCAGTTCTGCTTTATGGCGCCGAGGGCTGGACGATAAGCAAGAAGGGAGAGCTGATACTGGGCTCCTTCGAAAGAAAAATACTTCGGCGGATTTTTGGTCTTGTGTGCGAGGAGGGCGAATGGAGGAGAAGATACAACCGCGAACTCTATGAGCTGTACCAAGATATGGATGTAGTCCAAAAAGCCAAAACACGTCGACTACATTGGCTCGGCCACATCGAGCGAATGGACAATAATGCTCCAGCCAAGAGGGTCTTCGAATCCCAGCCCCCAGGTTCGAGAAGACAAGGAAGACCGAACCTCCGTTTCAAAGACCAAGCTATCGCGGCACGATTTGGTTTCGTGTGCCTATTTCTTGACCTAATCGAATGGTAATTGCGGTGGTGAAACATTTTTTCTGTACGGTCGATAATTTTTGGTTGGCATTATGAGGTATTTGTTTTCCACGATATATTTGTTAGACAATCGTGTTTGACGATCGCAAAGAAGTGCAGGCAAGTATCCATTTCTATGACGATGAGACATTTATATAACTTTTTTAGTCTATGGTTCAACTTTAAACCAAAATGTCCCATAAAACGAAAAAGATATTTCAAGCATTAAGTTTTAGTCTACCCACTACATTTATTAGAAAATAATGGAGATGATAGTGATTTGACACTCCATCGCGAAGCTTTACCCCCTAAATCATATTTAAGGAATCAGGATAGCCATCGTTCGACGAGCTGCGTAATTTCTTCAGTTCGTTGCCATGGGCTGTTATGTGCTTTAGATATACCGATGTCAATATGTGAGCAGAAGCCGTAACCGAAATGATTTTACTCGGTATGGAACTTTATAATTCCACATGGCATTAAAAAACTAGCTTCAAATAAACAAAGAATGCAAGCGACTTACCGCAGCGAAAAACAAAGCTTTCCATGAATGGCGGTAAAACCCTTCGAAGCAAAAAAGATCTGAATTTACAATTCTTCAAAATAGATGCAACCTAATTTATTGAATCGGCGAAGACAACTTACAGCGAAAGAGTCACTAACAAAGTAATTGGATGTTCTAACGGCTCACGCGCATTCTGGTCCATGGCAGAGGCAATCAGTACTAACTTTAGTTGCTCTTCCTTTCCACCTCTAGTAAAAAAAGACGGCACGCTAGCAACAACACCTAAAGAAAATACAGATCTTCGCTAGCATGTTTTCAAAGAATTCCACCCTAGATTCTGCACAACTAGAGCCACCAAATATTCCGAGGGTGCAAACATCGATGGCAGAAGTGAAATTTCGGCCTCGAATAATTCAACGCATCCTTAAAGAACTAGATTGCAATAAGGCAACTGAACCCGACGCACGGAATCCCGGAGCCAGATTATGTAAAATGAAAACGATCAAACATTATCGTTTCGATAATAGCTGTCTCTGTCTATTGCCATGCCATAGATTAGATAGAGACAGGTTTAGTGAAAACGAAAGCGTTTTTCGTTTCATTTTTTACAGAATACCACCCCCGGCTATAGTACTCAAGAGCTGTGGACCAGAACTTCCACCTGTACTATGTAAGCTGTTTAGCATGTCGTACTCCCAGAAGACGTTTCCTTCTTGCTGGAAGACCGTTCGCATTCAACCTATTCCAAAGAAAGGGAGGAAATGTCTGCCACAAAACTCTCGTCCAATAGCGTTACATTCAATGCCCTCAAAAGTAATGGAAAAGGCAATAAATGTCGAAATAATCAAATATCTAGAAGGCCACCGTTTAATAAGCTATGTAACGCACTTATGGACGCAAGCAATTGAACAAAACGGCAAATTCAGAGCAGTAGCATTGGACACACAGTCCGTAACACTTGAATAGCCTCACGCATTGTCTTTTTTAAAATTTAGTGTTTCCGTTACTTCTTTCATGCTTACATAAGGAATTATATGTTGAGGGAACTTTCGAAACCAATTTTGTTTGCAGTCACTAAAATGTGAATTTTTTTTGTAACATTAGAATAGCCTCAATCACAGTTTAAGCGAAAATTTGGAAGCGTGAGGGTCGAAAACCAATCGGGAAGTGATAAAACGGCTTTTTTTTTGTATCTTTTCTTTGTTTTAACTGTTAAAATGGGTAGAAACAAATCATTAACAGTTGCAGCAATTGCCAAAATAGAGGGCTATCATTAGCAAAACGGTTCTAATCGCACTATAGCTCATAAAATTAATCGAAGCCCGAAAGTAATTATTAATTATTAAAAAAATCCGTTATTATACCGTTATAACACCCTTATTATATGGGAAAAACTAGAAAGGACGCACTTCTTCAGTTCTTTCTAATCAAGACCAGCGGAAAATCATTGGATTAGCTTCCAATTTCACACACCCTTTGAATAAAATAAGACATGATGCTGGACTAGGTGTTAGACCAGAAGTCGGGTTGACAAAAGTGTTGGACACCTAAAGCGACTAAAGCTGAAGAAAAAACCACCACTAAACAATGCGCGTAAACTACAGGGACTTACTTTACTTTTGCAAAATACCAAATGGCATGGAATACTAATGACAGCAGCAATTCGAACGATTGACGAACTTTTCACAACTTAGTGAAGCGCCGTCTTCATACTTTTCCCTTTTGTACGACGTTTAGATTTGCTATGTCTATCTGTCTTTCTAAAGTTTTCAGGATGAAAGAAGTGAGGCTAATTGGCCTGAAGTCTTTAGTAGTGGTATGACTTGCCAAATTTTCTCCTGAATTCTCTCCATGTTCTTGATATATACTCCTAGTGTGAGTTGCTCTAAGATTTGAGTGACCTTGGTTTCACCAGCATTACCAACAATCTTGTCCTCTTTGATAGGAGCAAACGCGGTTTTTATGTCAGAAAGTTACACAGGCCTTAACGGAAGCCACTGTAACTACATAAACTAAAAGAAACAGTTTGAAGTCGAATAAATAAATTAAAATTTTGATAGATTTAGCCATATCTCCTCCTAGAATATGTCTCCGAGTCATAAATACAATTTCGGGGTTAGACTGATGCTTTTTTTTTTGGCTGAAATTGAGGTATCCATAAATCCAAAAACGAAAGCGTTTTTCGTTTCATTTTTTACAGAATACCACCCCCGGCTATAGTACTCAAGAGCTGTGGACCAGAACTTCCACCTGTACTATGTAAGCTGTTTAGCATGTCGTACTCCCAGAAGACGTTTCCTTCTTGCTGGAAGACCGTTCGCATTCAACCTATTCCAAAGAAAGGGAGGAAATGTCTGCCACAAAACTCTCGTCCAATAGCGTTACATTCAATGCCCTCAAAAGTAATGGAAAAGGCAATAAATGTCGAAATAATCAAATATCTAGAAGGCCACCGTTTAATAAGCTATGTAACGCACTTATGGACGCAAGCAATTGAACAAAACGGCAAATTCAGAGCAGTAGCATTGGACACACAGTCCGTAACACTTGAATAGCCTCACGCATTGTCTTTTTTAAAATTTAGTGTTTCCGTTACTTCTTTCATGCTTACATAAGGAATTATATGTTGAGGGAACTTTCGAAACCAATTTTGTTTGCAGTCACTAAAATGTGAATTTTTTTTGTAACATTAGAATAGCCTCAATCACAGTTTAAGCGAAAATTTGGAAGCGTGAGGGTCGAAAACCAATCGGGAAGTGATAAAACGGCTTTTTTTTTGTATCTTTTCTTTGTTTTAACTGTTAAAATGGGTAGAAACAAATCATTAACAGTTGCAGCAATTGCCAAAATAGAGGGCTATCATTAGCAAAACGGTTCTAATCGCACTATAGCTCATAAAATTAATCGAAGCCCGAAAGTAATTATTAATTATTAAAAAAATCCGTTATTATACCGTTATAACACCCTTATTATATGGGAAAAACTAGAAAGGACGCACTTCTTCAGTTCTTTCTAATCAAGACCAGCGGAAAATCATTGGATTAGCTTCCAATTTCACACACCCTTTGAATAAAATAAGACATGATGCTGGACTAGGTGTTAGACCAGAAGTCGGGTTGACAAAAGTGTTGGACACCTAAAGCGACTAAAGCTGAAGAAAAAACCACCACTAAACAATGCGCGTAAACTACAGGGACTTACTTTACTTTTGCAAAATACCAAATGGCATGGAATACTAATGACAGCAGCAATTCGAACGATTGACGAACTTTTCACAACTTAGTGAAGCGCCGTCTTCATACTTTTCCCTTTTGTACGACGTTTAGATTTGCTATGTCTATCTGTCTTTCTAAAGTTTTCAGGATGAAAGAAGTGAGGCTAATTGGCCTGAAGTCTTTAGTAGTGGTATGACTTGCCAAATTTTCTCCTGAATTCTCTCCATGTTCTTGATATATACTCCTAGTGTGAGTTGCTCTAAGATTTGAGTGACCTTGGTTTCACCAGCATTACCAACAATCTTGTCCTCTTTGATAGGAGCAAACGCGGTTTTTATGTCAGAAAGTTACACAGGCCTTAACGGAAGCCACTGTAACTACATAAACTAAAAGAAACAGTTTGAAGTCGAATAAATAAATTAAAATTTTGATAGATTTAGCCATATCTCCTCCTAGAATATGTCTCCGAGTCATAAATACAATTTCGGGGTTAGACTGATGCTTTTTTTTTTGGCTGAAATTGAGGTATCCATAAATCCTAGCAAAGGCATTCGAGCGCCTTTTACAAGGAAGAGATTGGGTAATCTTAAATCCAACCACCTTGCACCGAGCTTGGCGATTTGTGGGGGCTGAGTAGTGTTAACACACACAGCGAGCTGTCACTGGTGCGTTTGCAAGTATCAGTACAGAGGCGGCAAAAATGGGTTTAGTGGTGAATGAGGGCAAAACAAAATATATGCTGTCAACAAGAAGGGACACACAACATCGACGAATCGGACAGAACGTCACGATAGACAGCTATAACTTTGAGGTAGTTCGGGACTTTGTCTACCTCGGCTCCGCTATAAACTCTGAAAATGACATCACATCAGAAATCAAGCGAAGAATTAGACTTGCCAACCGCTGTTACTTTGGCCTAAGAAGGCAATTGATTAGTAAGGCCTTGTCGAGAAACACCAAGGAGACTCTATATAAGACCCTCATCATCCCAGTCCTGCTTTATGGCGCAGAATCATGGACGTTGTCAAAAGCGGATGAAGATCCCGTTTGCGTTGACGAGCTTTGGAGGAGGAGATTTAACAGCGAACTCTACGAGCTGTACAGATTTAAATGGAACGATATCGTTTTCAATCGTTTTGACGATCATCGTTTTTTGGTTGTTACACGAAGCATAAGTATCGTCGAGACGGCGTCGTTCGATCGTTTTAGCCTTACGCGATTAGACCCCTGCTATTGTCGAAACGATATCGTTCGATCGTTTTCATTTTACGGAATCTGGCCCCTGGTCAGAAAAGTACGTATCAGTCGACTAAGATGGCTAGGACATGTAGAGAGAATGAACACCAACGCTCCGGCCCGAAGAGTAGAGGAAGACCTCGCCTTAATGTGCAAAAGTATGCAAAGTGACTAGACGTGTTAATTTCGTCGCCCTGATTAAATTCTTTTTCTTAAGTTAAATCACGGTTTAAGTGCACAAAATCCAGCACATCTCTCAGCTCGCATATTTACCATCAAGCCATCGTTATTAATTAGCTTGTGTAATTGGATTTCCATTCTAATTTTGAGAATTATCATTATTATTCTTTAAAATGCCTGCTAATAATACTCGAGGTTGCCGTTTACAACAACAAGGCAGTGTAAGCTCTCCGAGAGATAATGGTTCTCACAATTTAGCTGGCATAGCTGACAAACTGTGGATCCGCATAGAAGAAAAACTGGATAAATGGATGGAATCGCTGGATGATAAACTCTCTGCCTTAGAGGATCGTCTAAATGCAAAGGTTAGAGAAAATAATTTGTTTTTCGAACAAAAGCTGCAAAAAGTGTCTGAAGACATAAAACGGCTTGAGCTCGCCGTCGATAAATCCGATCGAGAGAAAATCAGCTGTGATGCTGTTGTTATTGGTGTGCCCGAGTCTCCTGGGGAAAATCTGGAGACTTTCTTTGACAAAGTTTGCTCTACAGTAAATATTCAGCCACCTCGCCTACACACCATCTTTCGCGCCAAAACGAATTCTCGCAACGATCGTTCCCCTGCTGACGCCAGCATCATTCTTAAGTTTGCTGAGAAGCGTGGCAAACAAAATCTAATGCGGGCAGTTGCGAGCTTTTGCAAAAATAAAAAAGCTCCACTAAAGCTTCGTGAAGTCAACATCGATTCTGAGAAAAGCTTTTTTATCAATGACAGCCTAACGAAAACAATTTCTGGAGAGGCGTGTTAGTTGAGGCCCAGGTCCACCCCGGACTGTAGCGCCATCTAAGTAAATAAGTAAGTAAGAGTAGTGTTAACGATTCTCGAAACCTTTTTCCGAAGAACCACAGAACGTCCCGCTAGAACCATGTGGGCCAGTGGGCATCTGTATGGCAGAACTTGGAGTCTTAGTCCCAGGATGATACATTGGTTGTACATCATGATGGTACATCTTCTCCAAATGGTGATCTGGACAAAATCTTTAAGTGGGGAAAAGACAATTTGGTTGTATTTAAGGCAAACAAGACACAGCTCACAACATTTTCTAAGAAAAATGCATCAACAGTTCCTCAGATCCAAATGGATGACCATCCATCGCCTTTCCCGGGAGAAGTAGTTGAAAAAAATATATATTGCAAAGTGACAGTTATTTACTGGATCACAAACCACAAGTTGAATGACGTACAAATTGGACAGCTGTCAGAGTTACTATTGCGGTGGAAGTGACAGCACTGAATAGTGATTTGTTTAATAATTGTCTATCAATCGGGCATTTATTTGAAAGCTCAGTTATAAATATTTTGTATAGGCAGTCAAGGATAAAATACTTGCGTGTTGTTGTCTACTTATTGTATCAACGCTTGAAAGATGTTTGTTGATTTTTTTTTTACAATAGCCAATAGCTTCAATAATGCATTGCATTTTTTTTTGTACGAGTACGTAATACACCATTTACTCCAAAATGCGTGCAAATTTTATGTTTTTTCTTTAATATTGTTTGTGCTTAAATTTAAAGTGTTCTTAATTGTGTGTTGTGTTCATATATGCATATAAATATTTTTATTTTTCATTTCTATCAACATAATGTCAGCATTACAGCATAAACATATTGATACTGTGCATTTATACTAACGCCATTCATTTTAGAGATGCATTTACTTCTATATAGCTGTGACACTACATTTGCATGATTCTTTATTTTCTTGTGTGCGCTCTCTGTACTTACTTTTTTTTTATTATGAATCTTAAGATACAACAACAGACTTTTTATCTTAAACTTTCAGCTGACGGCGATTAAAAGTAGAGGAAAATTCCCAGCGGCCAAACTGAGAAGCTCTTCGATTCAATCAATCGAATCAACTGACATTGACTTTACCGAATTAAATATGCGAAGGGGAAGCACGGAGTTCACATCATAATACCTAAAGTAAATGTTTTTTTTATAATGTATTTATTTAATTTAAATTTTGCATTCGTTAAAGTACTACATACAAGTATTTTTGGTTTCTATTTTTTTTTTGTTGTGTTTTAAGTACTACGTTTCTAGACACAAAAACGAAAAAACAAAATAAGAAATAAATATTCAAATATTGTGAAGACATACATACATCCGTTGAAATAGAATATAGATTTTATATAGTATTTTATAAATTAAAAAAAAAAAAAGAAAAAGAAAATATTATTATGTATGTATATCGAATAAGATATTTCAGACTTAGGGAAAATGTGGCAAATCGTTGGACATTGTTCAAAGTTAAAACGAAAAAAAGAGAAAAGTTAATATTAGATATATCAGAAAATTGTATTATTATTTTTATTCTATTTGTATAACATTAAGCTTTGCAGAGTATTTTGCAGCATTTACATTTTGTTGTTGAGTGCGCTTTATGTTTTGTTGCGATGCGTTTTCGACGTATGGGACAGATTTAAACGATTTAATTATGCAAAACATACAAAAATAACCAAATAACAGTAAGCGAAATGTTAATTAAGCGTAGAACTTAAAGTAGCAGCGTTAACTATTAAGATATTAACATAAAAAAATCGATGATATTAAATTCGAAGTTAGAAGTTAAAATATTAGGATTAGCCCATAGTAAATGGTGGAGGTGAAATTATTGTTTTAGGTGTTAGGAGGTTAGGGTTCGGTGCATGCGATAGGACTGATTTGGAGATGAGTATGTAAGGATTGGTAGCTTAAATTATATAAGTTTACAATATATGTCGTATATGCTGTTCAGAGCGAAAAGGACCGTAAATCCGCATCATTAAAGGCACCAAATGACAAAGAACAGAAACAGAATCCCATACATTTGCAAGAGAAACAGAATTAGGAACAGACAATTTTTTTTCCAGCAACAGAATTTAGCGACAGAAAAATGGCTTTTAACGACAGAAAGTAAACAAGTCTATGTTTATTGTTTCTGTTGCTGCCATCGACAGAAATGCCAATTTATCGTGGGAGGGAGGTTTGTTCTTTGCACAGAATAGACGGCAGCCATGCTTTTCTGGATCTGTTTCAGTTTTGTGTAGCTGAGCGAGCAACGCAAACAGAATCAGAATTTACTACAGAATGAAAAAGGTTTATGTTCTGTTTCAGTTTCTGTTCCTGTTTCTGTTCTTTGTCAATTGTTGCCTTAAGACGATGATTAAAAACAGGACTTACATTCGTTTTTAGGATAACATTTAAATGAACCACTAGAAAGAAAATAGTTTGCAATTTTTAACATTCTCTTCGATATCTTCATCCATTTATAGCTGACTTTACGGAATAACGCACTTTCCATTGATTACTAGAACTAATAGATGACTAGCGGCACTTATAGGTCACATCAAAACCCATACGAACAAAATTAACATCACTAAGTGGGAAGCGAGGACAACGATTCTCGTTAGTTGGGTATGACCCTGACAAGTTCAGTTGGGAAATTTTGTCCAATTTCAGTCTGTGAGTTCAGTATTGTGAGTGTCGATAGTTGATCGTTGATCGACAAATTTGATTGTCGTTTGCGATAGATATTTGTCAATTTGACAGTCGCTTACAAATGTCTGTTCGATGCTTTCTCTTGGAAGTGAAAAAATTTTGTGCGTACGAATAGCTTAAATCAATCGACGCAATCGACAATTGTCGTGGCGATCGCTGATCTACAATCACAATAAGTGCCATTGTTTGAGAGAATAACAATAACACCAACTCGTAGACACAGTCACTTTTGGTAGGAATGACAGCTATTTCGAACTACATCACTTATTCATCATCAGACTCTTTTAAGTAATTGTTGTTGAATAGTTTGAATTCTGACAGTCAATTCTCCGTATACAATCGACTGGGGAAGACAAATGAACCATGCATTTCGATTTGTCAACTGACCAAGAGACTACCACTTGCGCCAACTTAGCGCTAAGTATAAGTCGCGTAAACTGGTGACGGAGGAGATCAATCTCAGTGCGTTGTTTTTGCTACGAGGTGTATTTTGTGTATTGCCGTTCTCTCGGGTTTCTTTAGAACTTTAGTAAAGGTTCCGCCAAATACCTTTTTTTTTTTTGAAAATGCTATAAAAAAAAACTTCTGAATATTTTCTCAAATTTCTTTTTTTATTCGAAAGTACAATCCTTCCGGTTAATAATGGAAAATAATTTCATTCAAATGGCTGCCTCGCGAACGATCGGTCCAATTTTTAAGCACATTATCGATTGTGTGCAGCTGTATTTCACCAATGGCTTCACGAATATTGTCCTTTAAAGCGTCAATTGTCTCTGGCATGTTGGCGTAACACTTATCTTTTACGGCACCCCACAAATAATAGTTCAACGGTGTCAAATCGCAGCTCCGCGGTGGCCAAACGACATCAGCTCTGCGGCTGATAATGCGATCTTCAAAAACAGGTCGCAAAACATCGAGTGTAGCTTCGGCTGTGTGGCACGTAGCGCCGTCCTGTTGAAACCAAATGTTGCCAATATCCTCCTCTTCAATTTTTGAAATTCGTTCAACATGGCCCGATAACGATCGCCATTGACTGTAACGGCCACTCCTTGCTCATTTTCGAAGAAAAATGGCCCAATTTTGCCTCTGGACCAAAATCAGCACCAAACTGTTTTTTCTCGGGTGTACGCACTGTTTTTGGCTTTTCACGCTTTGGTTTATCGATGAGGATGCCAGTTTCTTTCACTTTTTTCACAAGATAACGAACATACGGAGCTGACGGTGCTTCTCTTCTTCCAAAATCGGTACGCAATTTTCGCACACATTCTGCAACATTACCATGATTTTCAAAGTAATGTCGCAATATTTCCCAGCGTTGTTCAAGCGTATACACAACCATATTCGTTCAGCGGAAGGATAAAACTAATTATCTGTCAAATCAGACATGAGCTAAGTGTTACCATTCCCGAAATAAGCACTAGTTGAAAAAAAAAAAAAAAAACGTTAGATGGCGGACCCTTTATATATGGAGTGACAATAACGTGTCGCTAGTGATCTAGCTAGCTGGGTCCCCTGTCACCGGCTGTAAATTATCAAAGACAGATTTGGTCTAACCATCTTAAGGTAAGCCCACCTAGAGGACGCAGCCGACAGTCAACTTTTATCGTTCGCTCTTTCAGCGCTTTTTGGCAGCTCGTGACTGTCTTTGACTAAATAGTTGCACTGTTTTTGATCGTCGCTTAGAAGAGTGAAGATTCTTTGCGGATATGTTATTTGCTGCCTTGTCGATGTAGACAATTTCCGTTTTGAAGACGAATGCCTTAGAGAGTTTCTACGAGTACATTAAGCATAAACATTCGTAGATTACTCCCGAACCTACTACTACTTTCATTTTTGACCCGTCGCGCGTCAGTGAAGATTTAGATTTCTTGTACACTTGCATGCGTATTAGTATTACAATTTAGTCTTTCGGGTAGAGAGTAGAGTTTTTAAAATTTCTGGTTCGCAATCAACTAGTATACTTTCCTGGCAAGACCAGTACTTGAGTAAATATGAATTTTTGAATCGTGTCCAGTTTATAAGAGGTGTCTTTCCAGGTTGTTGTCTGCTTGAAGTTAAAGGCTCCTTTGGCTGCCATGCTACGAATGCATTCACCTAGGAGGGATATCCCCCTCGTTATGCCGATACATGCTAAATTGAGTTATGTACTCTTTTCGGTTGATATCTACTACACTCCAGAGCTTACCAAAGGTTTTCTTGTAAGAACAGACTGGTTGATGGTTGGCTTTCCGGACTTAAGATCCCACTGATATACATCACACATTTTAGACTTTCGTACCGTATATCCGACAAGATCTTATACGCGACATTTAGGAGACTTATTTCTCTGTACTTGGACGCAATTCTGCGAGTATTATCCTTCTCGTGAATGTGTCACTCAATGCTGAGGTATCTTCAGGTAAACCTTTACCCAACCAAGTTTCGCAGATAAGTTGGTGCATGCGTGCTCCTTAGTAAATCATTTCCTGCAGCTTTAAAAAGTCTTAGCTGATGGGTCATCCGCTCCACCAGCTTTGTAGCTTGCTTGCGTATCGCTATTCTTACTACGTGATGTTCGGGGGGCTTATTCCAAAATGCGCGGCGGATCGCTTTTCATGGCGGATTGGTATTTTTGTATTTTCAAAAGCGATTCGATCGAAATTCCTGGCAGATTCCTGACGGATTTATTGCGGATAAAAAATGAACTAAATTCTTGTGACGTGAAAAAGCTGTCAACTTTTGGGAAAATAAAGGGAAAATTGGAAGTCTAAAGTGGAAAGCACAGTTCGCATTTGAAAATAAGCAAAAACGGAAATTTTATTTTTTACTGTTCAGGTTGAACCAATCAAACTGCCTGGCATTTTTCGCCGTTTAACAATCTGCAGAAGGGTTCTTTTTAAATCGTCAGCACGACTGTGTACCGCATTCCCATAGTCATCTCTGCAGGCTTCTGTTCAGGACTTGTATCGTTTATTTTTTTTTTTTTTTTAAATACTTCTCCCGGGAAAGGCGAACCTATAAAGCTTCAACAGCGGCCCGTGATGCTTGCAGATGTACATATGTTAGTTCTGCACTTAAATTGCTGCGATTTGTAGTCTTCTGGAAATACCTATATCCCCAGGAAGCGAGTTCCAAAGTTTGCTTGTCCTGTAACAGAAAGAGTTTTGGAAAGTTGATGTCCTCGCGGTTGTCAAGTGAACTGTATGGTCATGCATGAGCATTAGCAATCTGTCTTGTAGGGCGCCCAAAAGATGCACTTCCAGGGATAATGTCTTTGAGTTCCTCGGAACATTGTCTCTGCAATAGCGTTCTTGGTCTTACTTTTTTTCTTCTGAGAATTTGTGTTTTTCGCTGCTTTTTTGAAACCAGCGGTTTCGACTTCGCTGAGTCTCTGACTGGCCGGATAAGTCCGAATAACCCACTTCGGGGATGTCTCTCTTTCAACATTCTGACTAGTCCGGAATAATCATCACTGACCTCAACTTCAAATATGGAAATAAGTGTAAGACTTCAAAGAATTTAGTCAATCGTTCCGACAGTTTATACGTACCAATAATTGCGACTAATTAAAATTGATTGATATAACCAAAATGTCGCGTTTATTTTTATAAACTGCCTTAAAGTACGATACCTACTTCGAATGTTCTCTATATTCAGTCCTTACATAAATACAATGAGCTATAAAATCCATCCATCCATCGCATACATTTCGCTTTCGTCACACCATTTACTATAACAAAAATAGCAGCTTTCAACATTAGTAACCATTTTGTTCTTTTTAATATTACTTTTATGTGCAATATTCGTTTGTGTTTTAGTTTTTAAACTGCGCAGCAGTAAGTTAATATTTATTTTTTATTTTTGAGTATTGATTAATGTTTCTTTATTTTTCATTTTAAAATTAAATATTATTTAATAAATAAATTAATCAAAAATAATATATCTATAACAATGACAGTTAAAAATATAATGATATACATGGGCAACTTACGTTTAGACAAAATATTCCTGTGAACTTAGGATTAACAATATACTTAATAGTTGAATATAAAAAAATAAGCACAATAATTATGCTTGCGCACAAAATAAGATACAGTTTGTATTTACTACCTATTATTAATTTGTTTTAGCTATTCTGTCCTTGTATTTCTATGTATTTGCATGTGTTGTACTTATAGTTTTTTTTTTTGGTTAATTCGTTAGTAGTATAAAATATTTAAGAAGAAAAAAGAAGGTTATAGTTATAATCAGAGGACGACATGTCAAACTGAGCATTTAGAATATGAAAAATTGAATTCTTGTATTGACCAGGGGTCAAAATCGTCTCATCTGTTAACCAACAAAATATAATGGAATTTCTTTCGTATGCAAAACTGGCCTTAGGTCGCTTTATGACGGAAAAAAATAGTAAATGACATTGAACAACTGATGTGGCCATGTTCTATTGATCCCTAGATAAATAGCGTAGCGACACATGTAAATCACGTCAAACAATCTTACCATTTACGTTAGAGCTCTAGATATACAATTTTGTATGGAGTTTTACGAGTCGCTAGTTAGTGGGATTCTAATAAATTCGTCAGTGCGGCTGACAGTAACCAATCCATTAGAAGGCCTTAAATTATTATATCTGATTATCTGCTATACTTATTCATTTGCAGTTATGTACAGTGAGCGTTAAAGTTAGTGAACATCGATGTTGTTTTGAGTTTTCTTTAGGGTCAGGAAACAGGTTTTAAAAATCTACAATCTGTAGAAACTTTGATAACGAAATAACAATAACAAAACATATTTCATCACAATTTGTGTTGGCCTCGACTCCAGTAATGCGTTTCGCGTTGGAGTCGAGGCCAACACAAATTGTGATGACAATCGGATACTCCAACGTTATTCAACTCATAAATATGTTTATGATTGAAAGTAGTTTTGATAAACATATTTCAATTTGACAGTAAAAATACTTTACGAAAATTTTAAAAGAAATTGTTAACAAACTCCCAAGGCTAATGAAAATAGCATTGGTGTTGACTTACTTTTGACCTTGACCGTATATTCATACGCCACCGAAGTGGAGTGGCGGTGGAATGGTGGCGAAGTGACATGAAAGTGATTTAACTCGCACCGAAGTAAACCACGTATGGTGCCACCGATTCATCGCATGTTTTTTGTTTCTGGGTAAACAAAAATACGCAGTTGTATTGCCAAAATTCACTTCGTCACCAGCCTCTACAATATATGATATGGCTCTACAAGGGATATGCTTTTACAATTCCACCGCTTGCCACTTAAACGTGTATGAGATGTGTGGCAAACATTTCCATTAATTATGGAACACAACGGGCCGTTCAAGTGACTGCCTCGGCTGGCTTTTTAGTAGCGCATTCTGTCACTCCAATTTTCCAAGACCTTGTTGATGGTTTCGGGCTGTAGCTCACAGATTGCTTGGATGATATTGGCCTTAAGTGCTTGAATTCCAGATTGTTGGCATAACATCGGTCCTTCACGGTTCCCCACAGTAAAAAAAGATCGGTCCACAATGCGTACCAAACTGTCACTCTCTGTGGATACATTGGCTTCTCGACAATAACGTGCAGCTTTTCCGAGCCCTAGATGTGGCGATTTTATTTGTTAACGTAGCCGCGTACAGCAGGCGCAGTGGGTGCTTCATTTCGGCAAAAAACACACTGTTTTGGCTACACAGCACTCATTTTGGAAATAAGTTTTCAATATTTCCCAACGTTATTCAAGCGTAAATGGACTCATTTCGTTCCGCGGAGGTATGATACTGACTTTCTTTTAAGATTTCGAGCGGAAAACAGTTGTTAGTGTCAAAATAACCTATGGCCCCTATTGTGAGTGTCGATAGTTAATCGTTGATCGACAACTGTCTTATGCGGTGGAGCAGAGTTCTGTTAAAAGTTATATCTCTCCATTGACTAATGTTATTAAATTTGTCACATATTCCATCCGTTTTATCACCTTTTTCGCAGAAATGGTAGGATGTGACTCCTTAGTGATAGACGCCCAAAGAAACTAGTTCATGATTTGATTAGGTTGAATCCTTGGATCCATTTTTCGTTTCCTTTGATGAAGAAGAATACATTTGTTTGTAAAAAAAAATTCTTCCACGGTAAAAATGTATTCATCTGTCAACAAAATGTTTCATAATCATTCTCCTATATGCCACTGCAAAAGCCGCTTGTATCTCTCCATACCAATTAGTTTTTTCGTCGATAGACAGTTAATACATATTTTCAATTTCCCGAACATGACCTTCTTTCGAAGGTGGAAAAGTAGGGATGCAGTAAAGTGGGGGGTTTTATGATTCCTGGTCATAACCTCGTCAAACAAAATGGAAGAAAATAATCTGTTTTCGAAGGGGATTCCTGCGAATACATTCACCTACCACTTCTTGGTCTGCCCTCTACTTTCGAAAACTGAACATTGTGGCCAGTACGATTATAATCCCGGACCGGAACTTGAGTCTGAGTGCTCCTAAATTTTAAAGTCGCTTTTTAATCCATTAAACTCTAAAACGGTGGGCGCAGTAGCGCAGCAGTTAGTGTGCTGGACTACTGTGCGAGGGGTCCCAGGTTCGACCCCCAGAAAAACACATATTACATTTTAAGGTTTTTTCTACTTCGCCACCTCTCACGAACGTCTGACAAACATCCCAGAGTATAACTGTCCTGAAAAAAGCTTCTCAATTCAGCCGTTCGGACTCGGCATAAAATTGTAGGTCCCTTCCATTCGTCCCAAAAATAAAACTCGCACAAACGAATGATTGTGAGAAGCTAGCCCTAGGGTGTATACACGCCTGTTGCGTGTAGCGACATTTATGGACTTCCTACTCTGTTAACCTTCAATTGTTTCACTATTCAATGCTCGGTTCTAAGACAAATGTCGCAATTAACATATCTTGTTCTGCACTCAAATTTGTAGATCAAAAGTGACCTTTTATTAGCATTTTTTCTTTAACACAATAACCATTCCATAACAGACTTAATACGACCTAGTTTACATTGATGATTTAAAACGCGTTTGTTACATAAGTCAAGATTCTTTTTTTCAGAGGTGGGCTGGAATATGCTAAGAATGTTAAATACGTTTTTTTTTGTAATTTATTTTGAGTAGATAAAGTAAATATCTAAACCTATACCTTACATATTGTATTCTGTTATACATATTGCAAAACAGGTATATTCCAAATTTTATGTAAATCACAGTTTATGGTGATTAAAAATACATCTAGCATTATTGTAACCATCAGAAAAATATACATAAATGAGTAAAAAAGATGTAGAAAAATAATGATGGCAGTTAGTAAAATTTAATTTACTTTAAAAAATGTCCCAAAGGAAAAAGAAAAGGGTGGGCCAAATACAAGTTTCTTTTTAAAGATACTATAAAATTAACAAAATTAAATGTTTTCCATGTATTTTGGCTTTATTAGTAAGAGCAAACATTCCCATTAATTGTGGAACACAACGTGTTGTTCAAGTGGCTGCCTCGGCTGGCTTCGCAGTAGAGCATTCTGTCACTTCAATTTTCCAAGATCTTTTTGATAGTTTGTCGCTGTAGCTCACAGATTACTTGGATGATATTGGCTTTAAGTGTTTGAATCGCTTCCGGATTGTTGGCATAACATCGGTCCTTCACGGTTCCCCACAAAAAAAAACGTGCAAAAGGGTAAAATCGCAGCTCCGATGCGGCCAATTGACATCGCCAAGACGACTGATAACACAATTTGGGAATCTGGTGCACAAAAGATCGATTGTTAGCATGACGCGCCATCCTGCATGAACCAGAGGTCGTCCTAATCCATGTCTTCAATTTTAGTAAAAAAAAAGTCACTTAACATGGCTACGTAACGTCCACCGTTGACCAAAACGTTGTTCCCAGCTTCATTTTCGAAGAAAAATGGTCCAATGATGCCACCACTTCACAATCCGCAACAAACTGAGTCTCACACGTTCGCCTACAGCAGCCACATTCTCCTCTATGCGAATCGTACGACAACGGGAACCATGAGTGTTGTCCACTAGCATATACCAGTCCCACGAACTTTTTGCACAAATTTGCGTACAGGAGTACTTCATTTCGACCAACAGCTAGGTTCCAGAAATCGAGTGAAATCGAAATTGCAAATCGAGTGAATTCGTTTTCAGTGTTCTGCATTTCGAGCGATTTGGAAACTCCGAAATTTTTTCGAAACCACAATTTCACTTTGTCTCAATTCAGAAAATTTTGAAATCGAAATCGAATAAAGTGAAATTTAGAACACAACAATTCATTTCCGATTTCATTTCGAGTGAAAGTGAAATGTGGAACCTAGCAGCAAAACTTCTTTTCAAAACACGCATTGTTTCGGCTACACAGCACTCACTTTGGAAATAAGTTTTAAATATTTCCGTTGTTGTTAAAGCATAAAGCGACTCATTTCGTTCCGGGGAGGTATGATACTCCCTTTCTGTCAAGATTTCGAGTGGAAAGAAAGAGCGGAAAGCAGAAAAAGAAACCACTAGATGGCCCACTCTGCATAAGTGTATAAAAGTCAATTAATAAATCACACGTTTAGGAAATTTGTCTACGTGTATATCCGATTTTCGGCAGCTAAATAAACGTCGGTCATCCACGTCCACGTCATACATTTTGGGCAAAAAAAAACCTCGCTCGGTAAAAATGGGCGCCAGTCCGAATCCGCGCCAAATTGTCACTCGTTGTAGACGGAAGTATTGGCCCAATGTTTGTCTTTGATTTTCGGAAATTGTAAAGAGCCTATTCGCTGAGAATAATTTTTGTAAGACATTACAAAATGTTTCCGCAATTTGTTCACAGTTGCAACACCTTGGGGCAATGTTTGTCGATCAATGTAAATGTTTTATAACATCCTACTTCTTACTTATAGGGCCCATACACGACACAGACACGTCGCTGCAGACCAATATATTTTGTTGTTGTGGACATGTCCGCGCAGGCCGTCTGTGTCGTGTGTAGCCATGTCGACTGTTTGCAGCGACCGTCTGTGTGAATTCAAAATTTTTTGAATTTTTCTTGGTCTGCAACGACATGTCTGTGTCGTGTATGGTGAATTTTGCACAGACGAGCGAGAAAATTCACGGCGTGAACATAATTGGAAGCGTCTCGCTTGGAGAAATCGGTTCCCTCATTCAAGATTTTTGTTTAGTTATTATTGGATTCATTTTTCCTAGCAGTTTCATTAAATTTCCTTCATCCATTCGGCATTATTGAAGTCGGATTGGCTAGCAGTATCCGTCATTTTTCTGACCCGACGACCACGACGAAATCATACAAACTAATGTCTGTGCAGATTATCTGCACCGTGTGTGGCCAAGGCAAGTTTGCACAGACTTAAGGTCTGCAGCGACGTGTCTGCGTCGTGTATGGGCCCTATTATCATTGCAATTATAGTTACATATTGACAGTTGGCGTTGGAGTTGAATGGCGCGAAATTTAAAATGACACTTGATGACTCTGTATTCGTATTGTCACTGTAAATATGTATTTTTGATAACACGAATTAACACCATTACTACCGCGGCTTCTATTTTATTTCGAAGTTTCTGTAAGTAGAAGCTCTTACCTAATTTTCCAGGTACACATTCTCTAAAGTTGGCAAAATCAAGGCAAATCGAGTGTGATTGAAAAGCCCAACTTGTTGATCAACTTTGGTTTTATCTGTTACTCGAACTGATCAACTCAAGCGTGTTGACCAACGAGTTGACTCACACCTTGATACCAGTCATTTTATTGCTATCACTGGTAAAAGCAATAGATCGATGAAAATGTATAGCAAATTGGCTGTAAACTTAAAAGATACACAATTAAAAAGTTCAGCTAAAGTCGTTAATACGTAGAAGATGACAAGTGTAGAGCTGTGTCAATCATCGTGATTGCTTCGGTCTTTTTGACCCGATCACAATAAAGTATTGGTGATTGCAATCATATAACCCCAAGTCAATCGTTCATGTAGTCAATACTTTTGTTCTGACTAGTTGATTCATTTCATTTATCTCGGTTAGCCAGTAAAGAAAGAACGAAACAACACAATACAATAATCAATCGTTCACAGAGTCAATACTTTTGTTGCGCATCTTACTATGGTTAATTTTTCCCGGTTAGCGAGTATAAGAAAGAACGAAACAACACAACCTCAATCACGCTCACACATCAATCATTCATAGAGGCAATACTTTTGTCGTACATCTGGGCTGCATTCCAGGTTTGACTATTTTAACTAAATTAACAGCGATTGTTTATTTAGTTACTTTTTGGAATCTGGGACAGCTATTGTTACTAATGACATGTTGTAGTATGAACGAAATGAACCACACTTTTGCCTCTGGTTAATTTAGTTAACTTCCCCTCCTTCGAACTGTCACAGCTTGTCAACGCTGTAGTTAAAATAGTCAAACCTGGAATGCAGCCCTGGTGCTGGTTGATTTGACACTTTCAGAAAGAGCGAAACACCAAACAGCAAACATATCCCTGATGAGATATGCAATAATCGTTTCATCTCTTTTTGTTATTGTCTCTGTCTTTAGATAAACATGCAGCTTTCAAAAAAAAATTTAACGAATGATGATTGGGCTTTCTGATTGTATTGAAATTGAATGGAGCAATACAATACTCTCATCTGTCATTGAATGATTGAATGACCGAATCATTTTTTCAACCAATACTTGAACGATTCGATCATTCAATTTGAACGATTGACACAGCTCTAGAGAAGTGAAAAATAAATGTAGTAGATTTGCTGCACATGTAGCATTTTTTCAAGTTGGAAACAATATTTTCCATATTGTTGTCGTGCATATACTATTCCAACATTCCAACCTGCCTTTTCGTTTTGCAAGCTAACTTTGACACACACTTTATAGACTCGTATTTTTAATTTCTTAAATTTTGACTTCCATTGATTGAAATCATCAATGTATTCTAGGCTTAAACTCATAAACCAGTATTTTAATGTATGATTCCTATTTTTGTATGCTAATAAATAAAAAGTTGTGCTAAGATTTTGTGTTAAATAAAAGAAAATTAATAAAAAAAAATAAGTAAACCTACATTTAGGAAACTAAAACCTAGCATAACCACCGTAAATATGTTTTTTTTGTGTTGTTCTTTGAATTTTTTTAAATATACATTCGTGTGATAGAACCGACATTAACTTAAGGAAAAAAATATCTTCGAATAAGTTTCATTTGGTCCTTTCTTGAGTTACAAATAAAAAATAGGTAAAGAAACCAACTAAATACAATTTTACATGTGAACTTATATGACATTTACTATTTGTATTTTAGATCTTCTATGTATGTATTGTGATAGACCATACAATTTTAATTTATAAAAGAATACAATTAATTGTAATAATAATATACAATGATCCTTCACAAGTTACGAAATCGAAGGCATAATGTAACTAACTTATTAAACTATGCAATTTTAAATGTAAGCAATGTGTGACATTTCTGACGAATATTATTATTATTATACAATTATGTGAAATAAACAAAATACATAAGACAAACCAATTTAAGTGTAACAGATAATTGTAATAAATTTACTAGAACAGTTTCAAAAAGTCGCTTTATTTGCTTGGTACATTATTACCATAGGTGGAAGATTCCTTTGCACCGACTAAGGCGATCTAACAAAGACAGACATCAGAAGCAAGAGGTTTTATAGAGCTGAAAATGGGTCAACTAGTAACTAGATCTCACATGATGCGTTTTTTTTTGGTATCACAGTGGACCTATACTGGTATAAGTGTGTTGGCGTTTTTAGCTGGCAGCCACTTTCAACCAAACTAAACCATCACAGGTAAAACCGAGATGAGTGCTCTTGTAATGTTTACTGTTAACAAACCTTCAAATCGAAATAAGGATATTAATCTTCATATCTGAACATGAATTCGTGTATACTAAACTGGCAACGTGCAGCCGAACAGCGAGCATACGAACGTGTATTTGGATGTGGGTTTGTCATACGCGGCGGACTTGGGCAAAAAGTCTAGAGCTATCGGCACGATAGTGAACGACTTATGACAATCCTTACTTACTTAAAGTGGCGCTACAGTTCGGGGTGGACCTGGGCCTCAACCAACAAGCGTCTCCAGCCAGCACGATCTTTGGCCAGCTGTCTCCAGTTTCGCACGCTAAGTTGGTTAAGGTCCCTTTCCACTTGCGTGCGCCACCTGAGTCGCGGTCTTCCTCTACTGCGCCGTCTCTCCGGTGTGGATTCGAAGATCTTCCGGGCCGGAGCATTCACGTCCATTCGCTCTAAATGACCCAGCCACCGCAGTCGTTGGACCTTCACTCTTCTGGCTAAGTCAATGTCGCTGTACAGCCCGTACAGTTCGTCGTTTTATCTCCTCCTCCATTCACCGTCTATGCAGACGGGACCGAAAATTACTCGAAGAATTTTCCTCTCGAAGTAACCAAGAGTAAGCTCATCCGCTTTTGATAGAGTCCATGCCTCTGCACCATAAAGTAGGACTGGGATGACTTATGACAATCCGCATCAAGGAAAAATTCTCGAACATCAGCCTCATATGCGCTCATGCCCCCACTGAAGAAAGGGGCGACGCTACCAAAGATAGTTTCTACGAGCTCCTCGAAAAGACCTACGAGCTACGAGCAATGCCCGAAGCACGACGTTAAAATCGTATTAGGAGACTTTAACGCTAGAATAGGATTTTGCTGCGGGGCGAAATATAGTTATAGTAAGCACCAGGTTTCCACATCTCAATATCCATAAGGGGACATGGCTGTCTCCGGATCACCAGACTCTCAGCCAAATCGGTCACATTGCGATCGACGCAAGGCACGCCTCCAGTATTGTGGATGTCCGAACCTTTCAAGGAGCCAATATTGACTCGGATCACTACCTTGTTGCAGATAAGGTAAGAATGCTATCCGCAACAAAGAAATACCCCAACACCCCAACAAAGAAGTACTGCAAAAAAAGAATGACGTCGAAAAACTGCAATCGCAAGAGACGGCCAGAATCTTCGCCGATCACGTATCCCGATGCCTCTCGATCAGTCCTATTGCAGCAACAGCTAGTGCAGAAGACCAGTGGCAACACTGGCAGAAAGCCATCATCAAGGCCGCGACTGATGTGCTGGGTTTCACCCGACCACCACCACGAAACCCCTGGTTTGATGAACAATGTCGACTAGCAAACGCAGCAAAACAAGAAGCGTATAAAGCGGCGCGGCGTTGCGCAAGAGGACTAGAGCTGCTCGCGGGCTCTACGAGTAAAAGAGACGGGAGGAACATCGGATTCTCAGAAAGAAAAAGAAAGAGCAGGAGAAGCGTATTATCGAAGAAATTGAGAGATGTTACTTTAGGAACAATGTACGGAAGTTTTACCGAAAAGTAAAAAGAACGTGCCATCAGGGCGGAAAATCCCGTACAGAAACCTGTAGAGATAATGAAGGAAACCTTGTAGTAGAATCACAGTCGGTGCTGAGAATGTGGAAAAACTACTTCTGCAGACTCTAAAATGGCGACGAAGATTAGAATCCCGGTGTTAGGCAGAACGTACCATTCAATATAGACGATGACAGACAAAACTTCCGTCCACCTGACTAAAGCGAAGATCGGGTAGCATTATCCAACTTATCTCCAACTTATCTCCAAAATTTGGTTAGATGATTGCATACCTGATGAATGTAATCTCAGCATCGTTTGCTCGGTCCACAAGAAAGGAGACCCCTTCAACTGCGCCAACTAATGTATCAGTCTCCTTAACATTGCACATTGCATTCAAGGTCCTGTTATCACATTATGTGAACGCCTTAAACCCTTTGTAAATAACCTAATCGGCCCCTATCAGTGCGGTTTTAAGCCAGAAAAGTCCACCGTCGATAAAATTTTCACATTTAGGCAGATCCTGGAAAAAACTCAAGAAGTTCATACCCATCACTATCTTTTCATCGATTTTCATTGATAATCCACATCTCTGCTTTCCCCTGTCAGGAAATGGATCCTTGCATTTGGATGTGTCAATTGACCAAAGGACTACTTCTTTCAGCAATATGTCCGCTAACTGGTGATAAGAACAGAGGAGAAAACTAAAGTGCGTTGTTGTTGTTACGAAATGTTTTTGTTTATTGCTGTTCTCACGTTTATTTGCCTTCTTCCTAATTTGAAACGAAATGGAAGGAAACTATTTTAAAAATTAAATTAATAGAATCAGAAAAGCAAAAGGCGCAAAAACATACGTTTAGGTGTTGCTGGCAAAAATTAAAGTTTCTCAAACTATAAGAATGACCCTAGAAGTATGCAATTTGAACTACACTGCTTCATAACCGTTTGCGAAGAGAAAGCAAAAAAAAAACGAAAGGAGTTACATGAAGCCTAAGAATAAGAAGTACAGGAAGGGGCATATCGAGGAAACAGTGAGGCTTTTTTCAAAATAGTGTGAGTTACACTAACCCAAATGCATTGACACAGGGCCGGCCTAAGGGGCCAGCGTAGAGTTAGGACGCCAAAGTGCTGGGGCGCACGATGTAACCCTTACTCGTTTCTTTAAAAGTGATAAAGTAGGAAAATATGTAGCTGAGCTTTAAGGAAGCACTAGGTTATGGTTTTTATCTTCTCAGAAGTACTTAGGCACCTTTAAAGAATCACAGCTATTTATAATAGCCTTAATAAATAAACGTACCTTTTACAGGAACCTACAAATTTTAAACGTAGGTATAAATAAAATTCAGTTTTTAGTTTTAGTTTTAATTTTTATGCAAAAACACTATCACATATATTTTCCTTAGTTAAATAAATTTTAGTTAGGTACATTTTATCTACAACCAGCTGATAATAATTCGGTCATACATCTGGGGTCTTCGCGTAACATTTCAGACGATCATCGTCTCGACGATTGAACAAAACGTAACGATGTAACATCACAATAGCGTCGTTCAATCGAATTGTTCATAGTTTTCATTTTGAACAGTTTGAGCAGGGCTGTAAAGAAACTGTGACAACCTGAAAACTAATAAAAAAGGTATATATGCAATTTGTGTGTGTTGTTGTCTTTTATGTGGAAATAGATAAAAAGGTAAACATTTTTTGGTACAGGAAAATTTGTATTGATTAGGGGTCGTAATATAAGACAAAATTAGTGAATGCATTCTTTAAAGCCAATTTAATAAATGCAATTCTATCATTGCCTACTCCAAAGAGAACATAGTGTAATGTACCTATTTCGTTTAACTAGAATGAAGGAAATGGATATTTTTTCTATATTTTCACATTTCACCGTACAAATGCATAATGGAGAGTACTATTTGTCGAAATTATAAAAGATTTGATAGAAACAATATTTTTTTAACCTTTGTTTTGCTTTAAAAGACCCTATATGGAAAGAAAATATACCAAAAACGATGAAACGATTGCCAAAAGAGCCATCGTTCAATCGAATCATTTCGACGACAGTATTTGACAGTTAAATTGTTTACGTGAAGCAACAAGAAACGATGATCGTTCACTCGTTTCGACGATCATCGTTTTTGGTTGTTACACGAAGTAGCAGCATCGACGACGTCGTTCGATCGTTTTAGCCTTACGCGATTAGACCTCTGTTCCGTAAAATTGTATATTTTTTTGTCTATTAGTTTTGATTGGATTCTTTGCTGTTTCTCCGTTGTAAGACATATGTCTTCAACATCTTGACGACTATACCAACCGTCACGGTAACAGGACAACAGAAGAAATACCTTTAAACATATTTTCTATTTATAACAAGAAAACTGCACTAGGGCGCTCAACCGATTTAAGCGCCTTGCCCTCACCAACAAAAAAAATAGTTCGTCCCTGAACGAGAGTTTCCGATTTGACAGATGAGTTTCAGTTAAATCAAATGCTATCATATAAATAAAGTATATTTTTGTTTTCAACCAAATTCCATTTTTTGCAACAAAATGTCATGAAATACTAATTTAAAAGTGTTCTACAATAATATATCTACCTAAAAAACACTTAACAAACATTATTTTATGTGGAATATGAGATAAAATTTACCTGTGAAATGAAAAATTGTTTCTCTCCTTATTAAGCTCGTTTTTGCAGAATTTAACACACACAGAAATGTTGTTTTAAATTTCTTTCGGTAAAGAATTGTATTTATTCACTGTATTCACTGTTTTTTCACTGTTTTATTAAGTTAAATACGTAATTTCACTATTTTAACAATTTGAAATTTCAAACACGGCAAATTTCCCCAGCAAAATGACAGATGAGTTTCAAATTCTCTGGTTTTTTTTCATAACTTGCAGCCTCACTCACGTACACTGTATATGTGATATACACTCTTTCCTGTACTTCTTATTCTTAGCATGAAGCAAACGTTCGTTTTCGCGCTAAGAATAAGAAGTACAGGAAAGAGTGTATATCACATATACAGTGTACGTGAGTGAGGCCGCAAGATATGAAAAAAAAACAGAGAATTTGAAACTCATCTGTCATTTTGTTGGGCTGAAACGGCAGAAATTTGCCTTGTTTGAAATTTGAAATTCTTAAAATAGTGAAATTACGTATTTGAGTTAATAAAACAGTGAAACAATAGTGTATACAGTGAATAAAAACAATTCTTTACTTAAAGAAACTTAGAACAACATGCGGTGCTGTGTTAAATTCTGCAAAAACGAATATAATAAGGAGAGTAACAATTTTTCATTTCACAGGTAAGTTTTGTCTCATATTTCACATAAAATAATGTTGTTAGGTGTTTTTTTAGGTAGATATATTATCGTAGAACACTTTTAAATTGGTATTTCATGGTATTTTGTTGCAAAAAAAGCAATTTCATTGAAAATAAAAATATACTTTTTTTATGTGATAGCATTTGATTTAGCTGAAACTCATCTGTCAAAGTCGGATACTCTTGTTCAGGGACGAACTATTTTTTGTTGGTGCGGGCAAGGCGCTTAAATTGGTTGAGCGCCCTAGTGCAGTTTTCTTGTTTTAAATAGAAAATATGTTTAAAGGTATTTCTTCTGTTGTCCTGTTATCGTGTCGGTTGGTATATTCGTCAAGGAGTGTTTATGTCGTGTCGGTTGGTATCTTCGTCAAGAAGTGTTTATGTCAAGTAACGTTGAGTTTGTGTACGTGAGAAAAAAAAGAGCTCAATTAACTGGGTATACTCTACTAATTTTCAAGATTTCCGAAAGCTGAATGGAAAAGAAAAAAATGGATGGAAATCCTTGAGTTGGATGAAATAAAGACTTCGTTTGTTGTCTGTTCAAGTCACTTTCATGGATGTGATTTTATAAATAATACTCCAGGAAAAAAAAAATTCTTTTTCCTTCTGCAATGCCATTTTTATCGAAACATTTTGGAGAATCTCAGTAAGTTAATATAAAACAAAAATCTAATATTTTACAAGTTTTGAGTTTATAACTAACTTGTGTGCAACGTCTTTATTTACCTATTTTAAATTCAGAGAAGAGCAACCTACTTGCAGCAAATTTGTATGTCAGGAAATTTCTCGTAGTGAGTTTGAAGAAGTTGATATACAAATATGTCCTTCGACAAGTACACAAAATATTGACATACCATATGTCGCTGCCGAACCAAATCCATCTGCAGTGGAAGAAATTGTTTTCCGACTTCCCGAATCAAACGAACAGGTTGTAAATGATGATACGCTTTCACGTTCATCGAGCATTCAAGACATTGAAAATGCTGAAATAAATTTTAGTATTCCGAATCGGATCGTAAGTTTATTAGTAGTTTAAAAAGACTAAATCAATTTAGGTTAAATCTATTTAGGTGAAAAAAATGCCACTCAAACGAGCCCTGATCTCATCTGATGATCCTTCGTCTTCTTCCTACCCAATTTCGAAAAAAAGGAAACTGAAAGAAAAAATTAATACCTTAAGAAAATCGCATATAAACAACAAAAGAAAAATTAAAACACTGCGTCAGAAAGTGCGAAGAAATAAAATTAAACTGGCTTCTCTTAATGAGATAGTTTCAAGTTTAAAAAATAAAAATTTAGTAAATGATGAGACATCAGAAATTTTGGAGAGCATTGGGGCCATGAACGCTGAGCTGTTCCAAAGAAAATTTTCTAAAGCAAAGGGAAATCCGAAAATCAAAAAGTTTGAGCCAGCATTAAGATCGTTTGCTCTCAATTTAAATTTTCTTTCACCCAAAGCATATGAGTTTGTGAGGGAAAACTTTGATAACTGTCTGCCTCATCCTCGGACAATATCAAAATGGTATGAGTGTATCGACTGCAACCCTGGCTTTACAAATGAAGCTTTTGAAGCTATTAAAATGGTTGTTAATGATGCTGCTGAGAAGTCAAAAAAAGTCATTTTGAATTTAGTTTTTGATGAAATGGCCATAAGAAGGTAACAATAACGAAAATTAGGATCAATTTAGAATAAATTAAACATTTTTTGATTTGTAGACATGTAGATTGGAACACAACAGGAGCTTTGGGCTACACTTTCATTGGTGACGGAAATGATAGCAGCACAGAAGCTACGCAGATGCTCGTTTTTCTTGTGGTTTGCGTTAATCAAAGTTGGAAAATTCCAGTTGGATATTTCCCTATTGCTTCTTTGGATGCCCAACAAAAAATAAATTTGATAACGCACTGCATCAAGAATATATTGCAGACTGGTGCCGAAGTTCTAGGACTAACTTTTGATGGTGCGGCTGTAAACTTTACTTGTGCTAAGTTGTTGGGTGTAAACTTAAGCGACCTTAAAGCAGATAGTACGTTTACAGTCTACTCATCTTTGGACAAGATTTGCGTCCTACCAGATCCTTGTCACATGATCAAGTTGGTGAGAAATTCGTTTGCAGAGATAGGAACTTTCAAGGATACAAACGGAGAACTGATAAAGTGGAACTACCTCCAAGAGCTTGTTAATATACAAGAAAAAGAAGAACTGCATCTTGGCAATAAGCTAAGAAGAGCTCATATATATTTTTCTAATCAAAAAATGAAAGTTCGCTTAGCTGTTCAAGCACTAAGCAAATCTGTTGCTGATGCCATAGATTTTTGCCGTGACGTACTTTTACTGCCACAGTTTTGTGGTAGCGAGGCAACAGTAACATTTCTAAGAAATTTAAATAATGTGTTTGATGTGCTTAACAGCCGGAGCTTCTTCAACTTTGGTCTTGAAAAGGCAATTTGTGAAGAAAATATTACAAATCTTATGGTATTCGCGAATGAGCAAATTACGTATTTGTCCATGCTTCAAGTAACGAATGGAGTTCGACTCGTGGAACATAAAAGGAAGACGGGATTTATAGGACTCATAACATGTTTAAAAAATATAAGAATTATTTACGAAAGATTCGTAAAAAGTAAACTGTTAGACTATATACCGTTCTACAAACTGAACCAAGACCACATAGAGCTATTTTTTGGATCAATCCGGTCACATCTTGGGTACAATGATAACCCATCTGTAAAGCAGTTTAAAGCAGCATACAAAAAACTTATAATAAGATGCAAAATAAGAGAAAGTGGACTTGGCAACTGTTTACCTCTAGAAAACATACAAATTTTAAATGTTAGTTCCTCCAACCCTATAAAAACTGTATATATGGAAGGGTCGCAACAAACTATTTTGCAAAACGTTGTGAATTGTAATCAAGAGGAAAATGAAGCATTCATAAATGATCATGATTATTTCTCAGACCCCAGTATATTGACTGAATTTACAAGCCACGTTGTTAAGTATATCGCCGGGTTCGTTGTTTTTAAGTTAAAAAAAATGTTAAAATGTGACAGCTGTAAAAATGATCTTGAAGGTGATGAAAATCCTCAATCTTTAGTAGCTTTTAAGACGAAGGGATTTTTAAAAACATCTTCGAAAGATGTAGAAAACATATGTCTTATAACAGAGAAACAACTAAGAATCCAATCAAAACTAATGGACAAAAAAAATACAATTTTAAAAAAACAGATGTATGACCGCATAATTATCAATTCTCAAAATGAACTTATTGGAAAAACAATCTTCGAAGGACACATTAAAAACTCGGGTAATTTCGGAATTATATCAAAAATGATAATTGAAATATTTTTAAAGACAAGGTATTTTTATATTGCTTCAAGAAATAACGAAAAGTTATCAATTAGAACAAAATTGACCAAAACAGTTCATTTCAGAGGAATGTAGGCAAAATGTTACCTACTAAAATTTATTTGACTAAGGAAAATATCTGTGATAGTGTTTTTTCAATAAAATTAATCCTTACTAAAAACTGATAAGAACTGAATTTTATTTAAACGTTTAAAATTTTTAGGATCCTGTAAAAGGTAAGTTTTATTTATACAGGCTTAATAATAGATTTGTTTCTATAAAGGTGCTACATATTTTCCTACTTTTGGCGTATTTTTTTCGGAAGTGAGTATAACAAAACCAAAAGTGAATATGAAAGTTTTGCATGTAAAAGTAAAAGTGAGCTAGCTATAAATTCTCAAAAAAATACGCCTTTTATCACTTTCAAAGAAACAGCTAGAGTTACATTGGGCGCCCCAATATTTTGGCATCCTAACTCTACGCTGGCCCCTTAGGTCGGCCCTGTGTCAATGCATTTGTGTTAGTGTAACTCACACTATTTTGAAAAAAGCCTCACTGTTTCCTCGATATGCCCCTTCCTGTACTTCTTATTCTTAGTTTTCGCGTGATTTCTTCCAGTATATCCAGTATGCTGACCTAGGATAGAGTCCCCACCTCTGTCCACATACACGTTTGCACTGATGTACTACCCTTTTTGCCTTCCGAACCTTCTCGTCAACATGGTAGTTTCAAGTAAGTCCAGTATCTAGAGCAGAGGTATACCTTAACCTTCTTGGTCGTTGTTAATTCCGATCCGAAAAGTGTTAATTCCAATTTTGTTCTTTTCCATGTAAAGTTTATTAGATCTGTTTTCCCTGCATTAATGGAGAGCCCTTATTCCAGTCACCACCGCTTAACCACTTTGAGTGCACTCCTCATGATATCCGCTGTCGTGACGTCTGAATTTGCCTATTGTCATTATTGCTATGTCATCGGTATATCCCACTGTGCGATTGCCAGTTGCCTCAAGTCTGTCTAGAAGAGAGTCCACAGTGATATTCCACAGTTTAGGTGAAAGAACACCTCCTTGTGGGCAACCTCTGCTGATCCTTCCTCAGCGAGAAGTTTGTGACACTGATCGGCCGAAAGTTCTTGGCGAAGAATTTGCTTTGTAACTTGTTGGTTATTGCGTCATTTCTGGATAGCAGCACTTGTAGCTCTATCAAAAAGGTACTAAGTTGTCAAATAATCGGACCTAGAGAGGTATCAGTCGGAAAGGAGGATTCTTCGCAACGCATACTCCGTCGAAGACTCATATTACAATCAAGGTATCCGCCTAGGGAAAGAATAACTTAATTGCGACGACGCATTGATTTGACATGATGTTGTCACGCAGCTTTACTTTTGCCATTTATTGTGAACCACTAAAATTAAACAAACTTCCCAACTCCACAGAATGGATCAAAGCATTTCATTTGGCCAATCAAAAACCTGGTAAAGTTAGATGTAAAGTATGTACCTGCCTGTTAACCCTGTGATATTTAGAACAACTCCTGCTTTGTTATTAACAGAAGAAAAATACTTTGTATAATATCCACAAACATCTGGTTACTTCAGCCGTTTTTTCTAATAAGAAGACAAATAAGTGTTCACCCACTTCTGTACGAAAAAAATGTTACGTATACGCCATACGCTGTGTAAAAATAAAAAAAATTGTAAACCAGTTTGCTTTTATAACATAACTTTAATTGTGAGTTTAATGAATAAAATGTAAACAAAAATTGTTTTTTTCTTTAGTAGAAATGGTTAAATATGATTAACATAGGAATATAAATGTGAATAGATATTAATAATGAGAATAACAATTTAATAAATTCTAATGCTGAGTTGTATACTACTCCCACACGCATGTTGTCGTCTTTATGCGGATGTTCCCTTCATTCGACTTATTCATTCATTCAACAAGATTGTCCTTAAAATAGCCTCAACAACCGAATACGGATCACAATTAGAGCTGGGACGCCTGTCCTCAAAGTAGCCCTTTCCGTCATCGTTCACACCACGTGGAATACGAATGGAGCAACCACGATTGGCAACACCGGCACTAAAATCGTTGATAGAACTAGTCTCATGGTGTCCGGTCAGACGTCTCTCGTTGTCCTTACCCTGTTTGGGATCATAGGCACGAATGTGACGATCATGGCATTTCGACAGCTTCTGAACAGCACGTTCAATTTCCCTATGGACATTTGTAAATTGTGTAAATTAGAAAAGCATTCCTTTTGCCGTTGGGTGTGGGTGTACTTACTTAATTCCACCGTCTTCTCGCATGGTTTTGGTGGATACATTGGTATGTGCACCAGCACCGTTCCAGTCACCTGGCATTGGCTTGGGGTCCAAAGTGGCAACAATCTACAGATAAAATCCAACTCTTTAAATATCGTTTAGCTTATTGTACAGAAATTAACTTACGCCAAATTCTTCAGCGATTCTGTGGAGCAAAAATCTTGACATCCACAAGTCATCACCAATGGAAATGCCCAAACATGGTCCAACTTGGTATTCCCACTAAAAGAAAAGGACAACTTTTAAGCACATTATTCTCAATCGAATTGTTGCGATTGTCTCACCTGAGCGGGCATAACTTCAGCATTGGTACCGGACACCTTGATGCCAGCATACAAACAAGCCCTGTAATGGGCATCGACAACATCTCGAGCATACACCTTATTAGCGCCAACACCGCAATAGTAGGGCCCCTGGGGTCCAGGGAAACCGTTCTTTGGCCAACCCAATGGATGACTATCGAAATCAAGGAATGTGTATTCTTGCTCAATGCCAAACCATGGCTCTTCGTCTAAACACTTGTTGACTACCTCCAAGCAAGTCTTGCGCTTGTTTGAGTCAGTGGGGGTGCCGTCAAACTTGTACGTGTCACACAAGACCAGAATGTTATTGCCTCGGCGGAATGGATCCTTGTAAATAGCAACAGGATACAGATATGTATCTGAATTGCAACCCTGCGCTTGGTAAGTGGAACTGCCATCGTAGTTCCATACTGGTAAGTCTGTAAGTAAATAAACAAAATTATCATAAGTCATCCTGTAATGCACGTATTTGTTATACAACATGACATTGAATAATCAATTACTTTATAGGAAGCTGATTATTATGCGGGAAAGCACGCGATGTATTTAGAATATAATGAAAATAGTTTATAAATTCTAAACTAGTGTATTTAATTTGCGATTAAAGGGCGGGAAATTACCTTGCCATAAATAAACTATCGAGAATGATATAATGACTTAACAAGAATTTTAGTATGACGCAGTTTTTACATTGTATGCATTGAAGAATCGTCGATAGGTACCAGTTACCAGGTATTGGAATTCAAATAAGGAGAAAAATCCGCGTAAAGCGCTCGTAAATTAACTGAAACGTCTAACGAGCTAGTAGGACCTTGAATTAAGAATGTTTCAATATTCGTTACGCTAAAATTGTTTCCTTAATCTCTCAGCAAGCTAATCGTCAGCCTCCGCAGAATCAAGTGCAGAGGACCAGTGGCAACGCTGTCAGCGTGTCATCATCGGTTCCGCCACCGATGTACTGGGTTTCACTAGAAGACCACTACTAAACCCCTAAAGAAGAAGCATGGACTCTGTCATAATCAGATAAATACCTCCTAAGATGTTTTGAGAAAAAGATTCTTTCGGACGAAAGTTTGTATCGATGGAGTGTGGAGGCGAAGATTTATCGACGAGCTATACAGCGACGTTGACCTGGTCAAAAAGCTGAATATACAACTGCTGAGATGGTTGGGACACGTCGAGCGTATGGACAGCAACGCACCCGACGAGTCTTTGAGTCCACCCCTTTGGACAACGTATCAGAGGAAGACCCCTTAGGTGGCGCGCACAATTGGAGGGTGACCTCAACCAACTTGGTGTGCGAAACTGGAGACAGCTATCTAAGGGCCGAGCTGACTGGAGGGGTTTGTTGGTTGAGGCCGTGGTCCACCCCGAACTGTAAGGGGCGCTTAGTAAAGTAAAGTAAGCCACTTCTTATTACTTATGTCGTGGTTGTATAAGTTGTCATGTTGGCTTATAGACGCCTTTCAATACCCTTTAAACTGTGATGACATTTCCCATGTCACGGTAGTATAAGTTGGCGTATGAGAAAACAGGAATAACGAAAAGTGAAACGCGATTAAAAGTCCGTGCATGCCAGGCATCAGTCGAACAAAGACCCTACATACTAGGTCCCAAATGAAACTAACACTAACCAAAAGAATTAAATTTCACACTGTTTATGAAAACTGGACTTACTTCGCTGGTAATTAGTGAAACTATCTCCTAATCTTATGAACTAAATCCCACCGGAGGATTGTTCACTTTGACTGGTGGGGACTTAGTTCGTAGAGCCGTTTAGCAGTTCGTAGAGCCGTTTAGCGATGGATTGAATGTAGCGTGTTTCAATATTCGTTACACTGTGATGTGGTGGCGTAAAATTGTGATATAGTAAAATTGGAGCGTTGCGTAATTGAAGCGGAACAAAAGGTGATACACTATTGAACCCCTTAATCTCCACTCACCAATCCAACATTGGAGTAAGTTTAGCGCGTTTCAATACTCGTTACGCTATGGCACCACTTTTGTCGCAATTGAGAAAGTTCTCGTGTTATTAAACTGGTAAAGGAAAAAGGAACACGATTGAACGCTCCACTCCCAAGGCGCAATCTAACAATAGAGTCAGCTTAGCGTGTTTGTTACGATAGTGAAGCGTAACGAAAAGGGAAACGCTATTGAGGACGGCAATCCTGGCGTAACAACTTAACAGTGGCCCCTATTGTGAGTGTCGATAGTTGATCGAAAACTGTCGATTGATATTTGTGGATTTGAAAGTCGCTCGTAGTCGATAACAAATGTCTGGTCGATGCTTTCTCTTGGAAGTAAAAAAATGTTGTGCATACGAATAGCTAAAATCAATCGACGCAATCGACAATTGTCGTGACGAACACTGAGTGAAAGAGCACTAAAAGTATATGGAACGGTTTTAGCACCTGTATATCGAGACAAATTTGGCCGAAATTAGCCGTCAGAAGAACTAGAAAGCATCTTTGTCTTAACAGAAACAAAATTAAACATTAACCGGGCACTGTTTAATAGCCAAGCATGCCCGCAGAATGGGAGTACCCTACAACGATTTCTGTAGGAGCTGCATCGATGAGTAGGAAGAGGAAACCACCCTTCATCTCCTTTGCTCCTGTCTAGCTCTTGCCACCTCGTTGGCTTATATCTTCGAAGATCTCACCTCATACAGGCAGATATGAACAGATTTTCGTTGCTCATTCAAATCATAAAGACAAATAAATAAAATAAAGTACCAGCCCGTATTCAATTGTGAACAACGCGCATTAACAAAACAGCTATCCGATAGTATGTAATATTCTATCTTAACTATTTTTATTGACGCACCGTCTTCCAAAAGCATCTATCCGATTGGAAAAGTTTCGATTACATATCATTGCCATGCAATACCTGTAGTATGATTATTGATTAATATGATCAGATGGTCAGTAACTGCGCATGTTGTGGCCTACCACCTGCTTACATATGAAACTATAATCCCAATAATATTAAGTTTCTCCGGAAAAAAAAACACGTGCTATTTATTCTTTCCGATCACCCCTCCACAGGTTAAAGTTTAACTGATAGACTTGTATAACCTACTTTATATATTTCCAGGTATTTATAAAACTGATCACACCCCTGGATAAAAAAAAGTAATAAATTCACCAAGCTCAAGTTTACAATTTTATAGTAAGTACAATTCGTGTTGTGAGGTACTTCCCGTTTACAATTACCACCTGCGATCAAAGCATATTCTCCGACTTATCATAGATCTACTAATCAGCTCTCTGCGCCTAGCACTTTGATAAGACGAAATATAAAGCTCGAATTTGTTCGCAATTAATTAACAATCGCAATCGTCAAATACTGCAATAAATCAAAATTTGCAAAAATATTAAAAAAAATAGTACCATGTGACAGTGTCGCACGACGCAAAGCTTATAGCGTCTCGGTCTTATTTTAGCAACAAAAATATAAACTTTATAACCGATGAATCGGGTTGAATATGCGCGTGTTGAAACTAATCACAATCGAATTATGATAATGTTTGTGAGCGATACACGTGATCAGCAAAAGAAACGTTGAACGTTGTCGACTTGTATCGGTTTTTATTGTCGTTTCACGCTGTACATGAATGAAACTTTATCTATAAAAATTGTCGGCTGTGGTACTTGCACTTTACTTTATGACGACGAAGAGCAGCTTGCCGACGAACCAAAATAACCTGCTGTCTAGAGATATGAATATTTTGATTTTCGACATAATCAAGCTAATTTAACATTTTTGCGAACAATTTGATGGCGTGAATGACATGGGAAAGGAATTTGTACCTCATTAATGGTTTGGTTTGGCATTTGACGGAAAACAATTTTTTTCTAACTAATTAAATAGAGCAGGATGTGATATAAATGCACATGTCATCAGATCCCAATCAGTGTCAATTTTGAATTAGTTAGTTAGTGACAATTGTTGTGGGAGAATATGTCAAACCACGACAATTTAATAACTGGATATGCATGATGAGATGATAATCAAAAATAGCGATGATTAATTTTACTCCGTATATCCAAAAATCTGAACCGATCTTAGGCGCAGCAGATGACAGAAGCTCCATAGGAAGACGTCAAAAGACGTTGAAGAAGACGTCGCACAGGAAAGAGCGGTAAATGGATAGAACTGAAACCGAACCGATGCGATTGGTGCGAGGTTGTGGACTTACGAGTTCTAGAAAATAATACCAACTTATACTTATACTTTATTATTTGTTAAAAACCGTTTTGTAATTTAAAAAAAAACTTCATATAAACAATTAATATTAATAATGCTTGTATGTTTATTTATTTGATTAGTCTCATCGAGTAATGAATACGGTACTCACTTAGACATACTGCCGCCAATCATACAGATAATCAAAGCAATTACGAAACTGTGAGTTATGTTATGTTACGTGCACTCAAACTCAAAGTTAACGAAGTTTAACAGGGTCCCATCGCTCGCGTGCTGTATGTCACTTATCAGCTTGGCAGCATGTGTTTTAGAACGGCCAGGGGAAATTATCAAATCTTAAGGTTGAACTATTTTAGTAAAAAGCAAATGACAGCCAATGTCATAACGTAAAGTGTTCTTCAAAACTGTCAATTATTTTAGTAGTATTCTATTTTTAGACGCTGACTGTCAAAGTACGCGAATGAGATTAATCTTTCGTAAGTATGTAGGTGCACGTGACAGAAAACTTAACGACACTGAATCAAATTCTTTTATTGATGAACCCTTGTATTCGCTTCGCAGAGATACGAAAGTCATCGTATATGCAGCCATTTTTTCCATTATATTTCATTCAAAGAATGAAATGACTGTCATGACTGTCAAAGTACGCGAATGAGATTAATCTTTCGTAAGTATGTAGGTGCACGTGACAGAAAACTTAACGACACTGAATCAAATTCTTTTATTGATGAACCCTTGTATTCGCTTCGCAGAGATACGAAAGTCATCGTATATGCAGCCATTTTTTCCATTATATTTCATTCAAAGAATGAAATGACTGTCATGACTGTCAAAGTACGCGAATGAGATTAATCTTTCGTAAGTATGTAGGTGCACGTGACAGAAAACTTAACGACACTGAATCAAATTCTTTTATTGATGAACTGAACACATCCTTTGTATTCGCTTCGCAGAGATACGAAAGTCATCGTATATGCAGCCATTTTTTCCATTATATTTCATTCGAAGAGGAAACGGAAACTGCATATTCCCAGTAATTCAAAGCTGAATTGCAGTGTTGTTAACAAAATCAAATGAAAGGATCAATGCACGACAGCTTTTTATGTTTTTTTTTTTTTTTGCTTCAAAAAATATTACACAATATCTTTCAATTAAGCAGCTATTCTAAACTTACTACTTACTAGAAGCGGACTACATTGTGGCTTACGATACTAATCATTTTAACCCTCACCTTCAATGTTTAGTAGGTCATAATAGATAATTTTATATGAGAAATTTGTCAATTGTTAAGTTGAACGATTAATAGTACCTACCGCGCATTGTCTTTGGATTGGGTGAGATCTTTTTATTAATTCGTTTAGTTTCAAACGTACTTTTACATTGTTCTGTAAATTAAATTTTCCAGGCTTTTTTTCACTCAAAGTATGAAGCTATTATCCATTTAACGAGACTTCGCTAGCTTTCTATTTGGGTTTTTCGGGACATATGACAGCTATGTCCTCAAGTCTCAAGTCTCGGTTCAGAGCACACTCAAAATGTTCGAGCTCTCTTCAAAGCTCAGCTCTGAACTAAAAAAGAAAAACGCTTAAAGTAGGTTTGGCAAAGAGTATATTTTCACCTGATTTGCTTTTTCAATTTTAATTACCTACTTTAATCGAATTGCATTCAAAACTTGCTTTATTACCTTCCTCTCTCAATCTACCGGAATTTTATTGTACTAGATCCATTTTAGAGAAATTAATTTAACTTCGATCACATATACTTAGATGTGAATAATGTTTATGAGAAGTTTGACGTGTCGCTAGACTTTTTAATTATAAAAAAAATAAAAATAAATAGGTGAAGCTTTTTCATGACAGTCATACTCTCGGATGTTTGTCAGACGTTCGCGAGAGGTGGCGCAGTAGAAAAAACTTTACGACTTTTTAATTATGGCAGCCATATTTTACGTTTGTAACTGCCGTTTTGTAGTTTTTTTTTTTAAGTTATTGACAACATTTGCAGCTTGTTATAAATTACTACCCCTCATCGATGTTTATTATTGGTAATGTCACAGCAAACACACAGTTCTGCTTCCATCCATATACACTTTTCAAATATTACTTATTTTTAGCTTAAGGCCCCTTGAAAATTAAAACCCTGATTATTTATCATCAGCAAATGTTCTTTTTAAAATGTCTGACAAGTCGTGAATAGTGCAGTCAATTTTGTGTCAAATTTTCAGCACGTACAAGAAAATGATATATTTTAACACAATGTCATGTAAAAAGTCATTAAATTTCGTCGCTTTATTAGCGCTTTAATTATAACCAGTCGGACAGGCGCAGGCGGGTCGGGCGAGTCAGCTATAATAGTAATTACAGAATATACGTTCCCGCATAGATGCAGCCAATGACAACATCCATCAAATAGACATTGTTGACTGCCCAATAAAAATAAATATGTAAATATAAAAATTAAACAGCAAATAGATTTGCGTCAGAAACTGTAAAGTTGCTTTTTCAAATCAGCAAGTGATGTAACATTCCCCTTGATGAGATATCGCAACAACACAATCAGTGCGTAGACGTTGCTGCCCTTAAAACACTTGATTATTCGAAAACGCGAGTGTTCTAGCAAAGTGTTTCCATTTGTGAACAAACTATAATCTTCGTTATCACAATTGGCTATGGCAACAACTTGTGCAATTTATTTCGAGTGTTTTCTCTTTCCGTTCTTAATACAATCAGCACACACTTAAAAAAGTGCAGTTTACTATGATTGTAATTACCTCCCTTCATATCAAACAAAGTCAGATTAAATTGCCGTCATATGAACCCTCGAGCCAATGACACCAACCATGGGAAGGGCTGTTTTACTCGTTCAATTACATCGCATAATAAATTCAAACAGACACATCCGAATTGACCTTGAAAATATGCAAATTGTGTACATTGCTTTAGCCTCTACCGTATCGTCATTTCCTGGCAGGGTTTGCTTTAAATGCTAAACTGCACTTGTTGAGTTAGCCCCATAGATGCCATAGATTACTCGGTATGCCTATACGAGGGGCCCCCTATCTGACTCGATTTAAATAACAATTACTAATCTGTGAGCAAATAAATATAAGCGAAACCACTTGTTGCCGTTACCAAGTGCCAAGAGATATTCAATTGTTTTGAACTTGACAAATTGCGGTTTAAGCTGGGCAGCTTAAGTATTTATTAATCTCATACACTGTCTGGACAAAACAAACAAGGTGTCTTTGGCATAAGATACCACCTCTGGCATTAATGATTCGTGTGCACACAATAATTGTAATCAGCTTATGCAACAATTCACGACAAGCTTGCAAGTGCACGGCTAAATTATCAAGAATGCGCTAAAATAAATAAGACAACAGGTTCTAACGATCCATTGCACGTGCTACGAAAATGATTAGTACTATACTCTCGCCATATCGCCAGCAAAAAACAAAAAATAATAACATCAACAAAGAAAACACTTACCCCACCACCCCGGGGACGCACACACATACGTACTCGTATTCCATGAATGAATTTGAATCTGACAACGTGAAATGGTTTCAATTTTAATATCACTTCCATGCATGAAGTCGTGTGTGCGTATTTGTTTGTTATGTGACACATAAGTACTCCCAATCCCAATTATACCTCTATGTGCGGTTTGTCATTATTTTTATTATGTACCTCGAGCAACAGATGCAGGTAATAGAAACTGCACACCTCATAAATGTGACACCTTGGTGCTTATAATTTACTGTGAATCAAGAAACTAGTGTAGGTGTGTCAAGCTTGTTTACAAAGACCTTGGCTTTGACACGTCAACTTCAAATCAGCTGTGATCTCATTGATTTTGCGTTGAAACCTGAAACTTCTTGTGTTGATGTTGACACACGAAGTTTGTTTTAGACCCAATATTCTTATCGTAACCATAAATGTCAGAATTGTTTACAATTTGTGATTGAATATCAAGTCTGAACCATACACAAAAATATATGCGAGTTGAAAATGGAGACGTTCGAAATACAAGTTTACTAAGGCTGGGTTTCCACTTGTCGATTTGAAATTGACAATTGACGTATTCTTATAACAATTGGCAAGTGGAAATAGCGAAAAAATGCTTGTCAATGAATTGACTAACAGCATTTGTCAATAACTGACAAGGAAATAGGAAAAGTGGAAATAGCTGAATTGTCAAACAAAATGTCACTTTGTCTAAAATTGTTTGTGAAAATTAATTGGCATCAAGTTCAAAAGTTGGTCAATCAACTGACAAACGATTTTTTGCCAATAATTGGCATAAGTGGAAATGAACTGACGGTGGTTTCGTTCAATGTTTATGTCACGAGAGCTGTTAAACTTCGTCAATCAACCGACATGTGGAAACCCACCTTAAGTCTGATCTGACAGTTGTCTGACGTGATTTTATCTAAGGGAAATAGATTAATGCCCCTATTATGGAGACAACTACAACCAAACCAGGGTTGACTTTCTCCAATTGGTATTACCGATTACAACTAGTTGTCTGTCAAAGGACAACCATCACCCTATGAGTAGACAACAAATAAAATGGTTGTCTTTTCAGTTGAGTGCCCGTATTATATAAGACAACTGAGTTGTGTTGGAGTTGCCTAGAATGTCAAAATGAGACAACTGCTTTTAACCAGTTGTGTTGCATATGTTGAACCAAAAAAATCTGCATTTTTAATGAAAAATGGACAAATAAATGCAAGTTTAGGAACTAGAATATAACATAATATAAAAGGATAATATAATTTGTGTTTTTAAATTTTAAAAATCACCAAACCAGAACAATTTGATCGGCTCATTGGGATTCTCCAGGAACAACCTGATCACTGGACAGGGGTAGGTTAGGTAGGCAGTTTGGTTCGAAAAAAAATATTGATGAGGAATTGGAGCTCAATAGTATAGAGTATTCTTCAAGGACAGCAAAAAAAAAATTCTTCACATTTGTTAGTAATGTGAAATAAGAATGTTTCTAAATACGAACTCCTAATTTGAAGTCATTACTCACTGCACTTCTGGTATCTTTCTTCTGCTATGTAACGAAGAGCAAGCAAGAATAGGTGAAATTGCCGAAAAACGATGGCTGTTTCAAATTATAATTTATTTCGAGCAAATCGTACGCGAATGGTTCCTTTAGTAAGCCTGAAATACCTAAAACTTCAGGTTTAGTATGCTTACTTTGTATTTGGGAATTCTAATGGATCGGAGTGATCATGAATACTTTTTCTCTTTCGTAAAACATTAACCAAATTCTCAACCTCCTCCTCCAAGCCACCAAAAAATAAATCAACACTACCATTTTTTTTTTTTAACTTTCTCGTTTGAATTACATATCATTCGATTTCAATTTCCACAAATAATTTCACAAAACTGACATTTAACAGCTGATTTCGATTTTAATATGCTCCTAAAAGAAGGCAATTTATTTTCTAAAGACAACTGAAAAGAGTTGTCTTGCATAATACGAAAAATCTGTTTGGTTGTCTCAAAGTTGAGTTGTCATAAAGACAACACAACTAAGTTGAGTTGTTATCCATAATAGGCACTTAAATAAAAATAGAATGGAGTGGAAATCGTAAAATTTAGTCAAGAATTTCCCCATTGAGTACTTGTTGACATTTCGAATGTGTTATTTTTTATTCGCATGATTTTGTCGTTCATTTTTAGCTTTTAGGGGAAATCTAGTTTTGACAAAAATTAGCCATAACAAGTGTCTTATAGCCATATTAATACAGATTCCATAATTCCTCTCTAAATCGTATGCTACGTAGCTCCCTGGTTAAATAAATAATTTCTTAATTAAATTTTTGTAATAAATAAAAATACCTAATCAAATATGTAGCTAATAAATTGATGTTTCTCTATAATATTATCTTAGAGCTGGCATCACCTAACCAAATTGTACTAAAAACTATTACATTTGATAAATCATATTCGATTGCAAAAATAGTGAGTTCTTTATTTATATCGAACAAGAGTAACTTAGTGAAAACGTAAAACGTGTCTTACAGAAGAGAAAGACTTGCAAATACAGAAATATGTTCCTTTCGATCATAGACGCAATATTGACTACAGACTACACCGTTGTTAAATTATTTCCCTAATCAGTATACCATTTATTGTAGTTTAAAAATCAGCAATGGGCCAATTGTAGAACTAACGGATGGCAGTTGACGCATTATTTTGTTTATGGAGCACAAAAATTGTTTTACTTCTTTCGTCCTACAACTTTTAGGGCGATTTGGAAAGCAATTACTTTAAGCCACGGTGCACACATGCGTCATTTTAACGCGCGGTGACGCTGCGGTGCCGCAATAGTTCAGTGCACATGTGCGGGTTTTTCTAGCAGAACTGAATCTGCAGTACAGTCTCGAAACCTGCGAGTTTTTTTCCCCAAAGAATGACGCGTGATACCGCCGCGTCATCACACGTGTGTGTGCACTGCTCAATTTATTTCTGAGTACTGTAGACGCAAAAGCGGTGACGCTGCGGCAAGTGTGCACCGGGCTTAAATATTCGCCGGGTTTATAACACGCAAACAAATAAAATACTGTTTAAAAATGGTACATATATAAATAAAGAATATATCATTTTGCCAGTGCTTTGCAAAAGTTATCAACACGCTAATATAACCTACCTAGTTATGTGACAGTTACGAAACGTTAGAAATCTTCTAAATTGGTCATTTGAGCTTAACAAATGTGTTTAGACAGTATAGTAATTGGAAATAACATGTCGTTTTGACCGATTAAAAGCAGTTTACTCACAGTTCGCATATTCGCGATTTGTGTCTCATGTGAATGGTGCTTTAGGAGGAAGGAGGTTGATTTTAGATTTTTGAGATTATGACGATTATGACATTCCAACAAATTTGCTGGTAGTTTGTGAATACAATCGAATAGTTTGCAACAGAAATTTTGTAATTGTTTTGTTAACCCAATTACATGATTTATTACATTTAAACAAGAATTAAATGACATTAAAGGATCATTCACATGGGAGCAAAGGAGCAAACGAACGAAATGATGAAATGTGAACAAACCACTTTTAATGCATTTATAAACAGAAAATTGCACGTTTTATTATTCCAAGTTTGTTTGCAATCCACACCATTTAATTCGCGTTCCACAAACTAGCGAATAACTTCGAACTTAACCTCAAACTATAAATTGCGGGTAGAAAATGAAGGCTGAAATTCGCGAACTGCCGCGACCTAGAAAAGTGTTTATGTGAACGGACTGTCAAAACTTGCGAATATTCGTTAAAATAAGTTAAAATAAACTGCAAATAAACTTTGACAATTCGCTACAACTACAAGAGTGGCAAACAGTTTGGAATTCGAATTTTCGTTATTTAATTTAAACTGTTTTTAAACTAGGTTTCTTAATACATTTGGATTGCTTAATTCATTATTCTACTCTTGGAATATTAAAATGTTCAATATATTCGCGTATAATGCGAATAGTGCTCTAGGAAGTTGATTTCAGATTTTCAAAATTGCAACCTCTATGATTAGCTGTCATATTTCAATTTTCACAGCGCAACGACTATGGTACCCTTGTAGAAAATCGTTGATAGATAGAAACTAGAAAGCAAAGACTTGAAAACCAAACTATGCAATATTTGGATATAGAAATGAATGTGTTATGTATGTAGTTACCTATTCGATATAGAAATACAAATAGTAGTATTGGGCCATTTTTGAAATGACTGCTAACTTTATTCATTGGATTGGTAAAGGTGAATTAAATGTGTACATGTAAGGCATTAGATGGAATTTTTTTATCTACGTAATTGTCTTTGATAAGGATACAAACAGCAAGATTATGTAATAGCAACGGGCAATAATATTCACATAGAAAATATGATAGCCTTCTAAACACACGTATCAATTCAACCAGAATACCAGAATATAATCGTGGGCTAATTTTTTTGAGATTTATTTGAATGTTTAACAAAAAGTGTCGACCAACCAGGAACTCGTGGAATTTCTGGTTCAATCCCCAAAAAAGGAAAATTACACGAACTTCCAATAAACATTAAGGAAAACTGTTCTGTCAAAGCTGTTCTGAGAAAGCTTTTCAATGCAATTCCTTGTATTCGTCCCAAAAGCAACGTCATTGAGGATCGACTGCCTTATACCCAATTTCACAGTGGCAGCTTAATCCTGTGCTTAGCTAAGTGTAGGATTGCACATAAACTTCGCTTAAGTATTTTTCATTTTCACAGTCCATAATTAAGCTTGGTTTAGTAAAATCACCAAATGAGTGTCATTGTGAACCATTTATCATGAATATACAAACCTGGTGACGAATGTGTGTGCCAACTAAAACTATGAGTTGCGAGGAAGCGAAACATGTCGATGTTGTTGCATGCTCAGTGTTACAGAGTATTTCCACCAATAACGAAGAGATAATATGACGTTTCTCTTGAACAGCATTGCCAAACATAATTATACTGTTGCTTATTTAGATTTTCTTCAGAGCATTTTGGGATAAATATTATCTTATTGCACTTGGCAATTATGTATTCTCTGGATTGATACTTAAGCCACGGAAGTCGGTGGCTTAACTCTAGGCATTATTTATCGTTAATCCTGCACTGTGGAAACCAAATTTGTGTTAATCCTGAGTTTATCCTTGGATCGACACTTAAGCTCGCAGTGTAAAATTTAATCTTCTAGGAAAGAAAAAAAAAATCCTTTTCCTTGTGTAAATCTTACCAGACACCCTAGTGATTTCTATTGAGAAGAGGTTGCAGAAATAGCGATTTCTTGAGTAAACAAAGAAAATTCTCCAGAGATAGATAATATAATAGATAATATAATATTACAGCTCAAAAATACTCCAAGAATATTCTTTGAAATCAAGCAAAAATATAAATCCCTTGGAACAATGAGACAATGTACTCCAAACGAATTCTAGACCCCAATTTATCTTGGTAAATAAATGCCGAAGAAATGACCAAGAAATAATTGAATGCTCTCTTTGCCTGCTTTTGGGAGAAGATGGAGAAGACTTGTAATCTATAGTATTTTGCTAAGATGGATAGCACTTGGAACAAAGAGCTATTTAAGTTGGCAACACTATTTAAACTGGCGGCCATTTTGTCAGGGTCAGCTTTTAAGTGATTTATTTTTAGTTTGGTTTGGCATTTTAACATGAATAGACTGACGCCTAAACAACGCTTTCAAATTGTGCAAATTTATTTTGAAAATCATGGTTCTGTTCGAAATACGTATCGCGCACTACATCCATTTTACGGTCAACATAATCGTCTCACTTTTGGTTGAATGGATACGTCAATAAACAAAACTGCCGTATTTGGAGTGATGATAATCCTCAAGTGTATGTTGAGACACCGTTATATCCACAAAAACTGACTGTTTGGTGTGGTGGAATAATTGGTCCGTATACTTCTTTAAAAACGATGCGTTCCAGAACGTTACAGTCAATGGTGACCGCTATAGAGCCATGATTAATGACTTTTTCGTTCATCAATTGAACAACCATGATGTGCAGGAGCTGTGGTTTGAACAAGACGGCGCAACATGTCACATACAGCTCGTGCCACAATTGTTTTATTGAAGGAAACATTTGGTAACCGCATAGCCTCACTTTGCGGACCCGTGAATTAGCCTCCAAGATCGTGCGATTTAACGCCGCTTGACTATTTTCTGTGGGGATGTGTGAAGTCGCTAGTCTACGCCGATAAGCCCGAAACGATTGACAATATTCGCCGAGTTATTGCCGATATACGGCCACAAATGTTGGAAAAAGTCATCGAAAATTGGACCTCCAGTTTAGACTACGTCCGAGCCAGCCTTGGCGGTTATTTGCCAAAAATCATATTTAAATTATAATGCCAGAAGATTATCTTTCGAATAAAGTAAATTTCATGTCAATTTAAAAAAATCATCTTTGTTTTATTCTATTTCAAAGTTCTATACATCTAAAAAAAACACACCCTTTAGAAGAACTTTACAAAGTGCTGAGGCTACTATTACTTTGCACGGGTTGTAAGTTTTTCTTCTTACCATTCACCTGGACTTGTTCATTCAAGGCTCTGTCTCATTTATTTTAGACATAGCTTCTGTTCGCTTGCCATGTCTGAGACCATTATGCAATTTTGAATGATATTTAACATACTAATTGATCTCCTCTATGTATCTTTAAAAGTTAAAACCTTTTTATTTTACATGCAGATATCTAAATGGTGTTTTCATCAATTATAATAAATATTTCCTCAGTCTTATTTGCATTAGTCTTTCGATTCGATTTTAGTAATCAAAATTTCAGTCAACATGAGTAGTTCAGCATAAAATCGAGGAAATTCAATTAATTGCCCTTGGATAAGCTTGAAGCTATTTTAAATTTTACACACGTAAAATAAAATACTGTCCACAACGAGTTTACTATGGTGCCTAGTCAGACAACATTTAATAGATACCTATTATACAATTTAGCCGGATTGCCTCCGAAAGCCAATATCAAATAGAATAAATCAAAGCTACACCTACAGCCGAAACTAGACTTTAAAAGCAAATCATAAATCAAACTGGTATAGGTACATGCTGATAATGCTAATTACCTTCTAAAATGATAATTAATACCCATACACACTTAATCCAGTCCCCACAAAATTTGTAACGCAACAAGACGTGCAATAGCCCAACTGATATCTACGAGTATGCGATAGGTTGTCATGTCATAATGCATCCAAATCAATAATATCTTGTATATAAAAATGAAGTTTACCACTCACTGATCATCAACGCCCAGCCCTAACTCTTTGCCTTAGAAAGCTAAAATTTTGCACAGAGGTGCACCGATTTTGGAAATTCAACCCGTAAAGTGGTAAAAGGGGAGTGGCGTCCAAGTTTGTATGGGAACATTTTTATCTTTCATCCGATTGACTTCAATCTCGGTGTTTGTACTCTCTATGAAAAATAAAGAAAACTGATTTCTCCGATTTTGTAAACTCAACCCCCAAAGGGGTAAAAGGTGAGCGGTCAAAGTTTCTATGGGAACATTATTTTTCAGAGATACTAACTGCTCCTTAGGTACTTCTTAGGTATGTTTACTGCGGGATATACAAGGTGGCGCAAAAGTAATCCTCCTATCAGAAAATGCTATAAATTTTACGATTGTCCCCTAATGTCAGTTCTGTTTTGACATTTGTGTAGTAAACACATGCGAAATACACGTTAATAAACAATGTTACGCTACACTGCTCCAGAACGCGGAATATTGGTGACTATTTATTTGAGCAATAATCGGTCGGTGACTTTGGCACAACGTGAATTTCGTCGCAGATTTCCTAGCCGTCCAACGCCTACTGGTGAAACACTGCGACGTTTAGCCGCTCGCTTCAAATAGACTGGCACAACACGAGATGCTGCGTGGCAGACCCCGGAGTAGCCGTTCTGCAGTGCAGATAATATTGCTACTGTAGCCGAAGATGTCATGGAAGCGCCGTCGACATCGACCAGAAGACGTGCCACGCAAATGGGTATCAGTCGACGGTCTTTACAGCGAATTTTGGTACAAGATTTGAAGATGTTTCCATACAAAGTCCAGACGGTGCATCAGCTGTTAGCTGCTGACCGCCAATCGCGTCTAACATACGCTCAAGCCATCCTTAATCACCACCAAGAGGAAGATGATTTTTCATCAAAAATAATCATGAGTGATGAGGCCCATTTCCATCTTAGCGGGGGGCTTTTTGAAGTCGCGGGTTTATGTCAACAAGCCTCAGACTCTTGCAGCTCTTAAAGACAATATCCGTCAAGAATGTGAGGACCTATCGCCGGAAGTTTTGGCCAAAGTGATGGAAAATACCATAAAAAGGGCTCAAATGACAATCAACTGTGGCGGCGGCCATTTACATGACATCATATTCTCGACTTGATGTAAACAAAATAAAAAAAAACAAATAAAAATAATCCACAAGAAGAATCAAAGTTTTTCATTTTTTTTTAAATTACAGCCAAAAAACATCGGAAGGTTATTTTTGCGCCACCTTGTATAAACATAAAAGAGGGAACTGACTGTAAAGGAATCTCTGTGTACCAAATTCTGAGGACTGCGCGAGCTTATATTGAAAACTGGTGAGAGAAAAGGAGCAAATAGAATTTATTGTCGACAAAAAAATCAAAAAGGCAATCGCAGTATATAACTTAAATTCTCAACTCAGAAACTCAATTTGCACAGTTTACTCTGCAAAAATGTATTGCGAAAAGGGCAACACTGGTTAGTTGGGTGGTTTGTGTACTTGGTTTTCGGTTTCCTGCCAGGAAAAACCCCAAATAGCGCTGTTTTAAGACAACAACTCACGAGACCTGTAGATAAAAAGGGAAATGAATTTAGGTTCAAGCTCAAAACCATCCTGTGGAATTGAGGAAGATTGCCAAGACGCTATTAAATAACGGCATCCACTACACAGTTTCATTGTCATTCCTGACAGTGCCTTCTGGTCATTATCCTCTACTAATTGCAGATGATCTTGCAACGTTTGCACGCCTTCTGGGTAAAAGGTTCTTGTTCTAACACCCCAAAAATATGCGAAATCTTTCTTAAAAAAAAAAAAAAATTGGCGCACAATGACCGTTAGGCAACCATAGGCCTAGCTTCTCACAACCATTCGTTTTGTGTGAGTTTTTATTTTTGGGACGAATGGAAGGGACCTACAATTTTATGCCGAGTCTGACTTCGAACGGCTGAATTGAGAGGTTTTTTCAGGACAGTAATACTCTCGGATGTTTGTCAGACGTTCGCTAGAGGTGGCACAGAGGGAAAAACCTTAAGATGTAATTTGTGGTTTTCCGGGAATCGAACCTGGGATCCCTCGCACAGTAGGTACTCCAGCACACTAAATAGTGAGCCACTGCGCTTTCTTAAAATGATAAAATTTGTCAGATTCGTCCACCTAGATCCTCCCTTGGAAATAAAGTGTAGAACAATTTCTCTCTTCATGTATCACAGCGAAGGATAAGCAAAAGGCGAAGCCACGTACCTATGGCCGAGGCCGATAACCCAGATGAGGGTATTCTCATCATGACTTGCTCCAGCCATTTGCTACAACTTTGATGCAGTCTGACGACAGGACAGGAAAACACTAAAGGACCATTCACATGGGAGCGAACGAACGAATTGATGAAATGCGAACAAACCACTTTTTATGCATTTATAAACAGAAAATTGCACATTTTACTACTACAAGATGAGGATAATTAATTATTCCATCAAAATTTATTAAGAAAACAAGTTTATTAACAGTTTAAATAGCGAAATTTCGAAATCCAAATTTTTTGCCGCGAACGAAAACACCCTGGCGCGAAGTGTCAGTCTATTCACAATCCACATCATTTAAATCGCGTTCCACAAAGTAGCGAATAAAAAATTCGCTCGAACTTAACCTTATTTCAAGAGGAGGATAGCTTGGAATAATAAAATGTGGAATTTTCTGTTTATAAATGCATAAAAAGTGGTTTATTCGCATTTCATCAATTCGTTCGTTCGCTCCCATGTGAATGGTCCTTAATAGCATCGTTTTTTAATGCCATTCAACTCATCTATGAGTCACTGGGCTTTCAATTTTGTCAATGTCAAACAATTTTTGTCCGATTAAACCAATCAACAGATTTGGATTACCCTTCAAAATGTTATCAAAGTAGGTTGACGTTTCAAGGCATTTTTATGACAGCTTGCTGAAGCACATACATCGATTATTTTCGGGACAATGACCCAAATCAGTTATAAATCACTTTGACATCAACACTTTACGTAATTGCTAATAAATCAAATAAAAAATAAAATCGCTCAGTCCAATTGTATAACTTTCCATCGTACTCGCATTTATCACGTATAGTATATATTATTGACAACTGTCCAGAACTATGATGACTTGCTGACAATTGACACTGATTACATTATAATACAGTTTCATTTAAAGAAATAAATATACCCAAGCAATGTGTCGCTTATCGCTTAACGCATGTCTACAATTCAATTGCAGATAATATTTTCAATTAAAACTACTCTCCATCTGTTGACATCCATTTTGTACATGCTCGATGCACCATGGACCATGGAACCTCTAGAATCAATTAGTATTAATTCCATTTGGTCATTGTGTATCACGTGAACACCACCCGCTGCTCGTCATCGATGACAGTCCGAAATGACTAAGTTCTTTAAATTTAGCCCACACACCGATCTTTATCACCTATCCACTTCTATCCGGATTTAGACTAATTGCCTATAAACAAATCATAATGGAAGTACTAATAAGCGCTTGCGAATTGATAATATTTCGCGGTTGAAACGTATCACGTTCAAGACCGGACTTTTGGAATTTGTGTTTTAATTTGACAAAAAATTTCTCGTCTACGTTTTATAAGGCGATAATGAAAAAGCCAGACGTATTTTTGATAAATGAATAGTAATTTAATCTGGTGTTTTAAAATTGTGACGGTAGAAATTAGAGGATACCTCTACCTTATCTAGATTTAATAAAACTTTAATTAAATTCTGTCAAACATTGTAGCGGATAATAATCATTTAAAGTGGACGTTTCAAATGTTAGGAGATACGATTACGAGCAAAACTGTATACTATAAAAATAAAAAGAACAAAATGTCAAGTGATAACCTTAATTTGCAACAGATGGCTCTCATCAATTGTTAATTGGATGACATATTTTGTTTTAAAAGTTGAATATATAGGTCAATGGGGTGGATGGCTTTTATTGACCTTGTTCAGAAAGAAATGAGATTAAGCCGCTCTGATCAGCCAGAGTTTGCATGTGAAGATGTACGCATTTAATATATTGACATTACCTTCCAATCAGCAGAATATGACGTCTAGCGTTAAATTAAACTGGTTTTATGCCTTATCATAGAGGCTCAATTGTGTTTTTTTCTTATTTTCATGAATTTGTTTGTCAATAATCTTGAGAATATTGTTTTGAAATGGAGCTGATGGCTACTACTTTAGCACTCTAATTATTATACTTTGATCCCACGGAATCGTTTTTCTGAGCATAATAATATTTTGTTGGTATTACTGACATATTGCGACTTTTTATAATTTTAAAGAAATCAGTGACAATATGTTTGGTTTATTCTTGTAGGTCACGTATTCTAGTAATGAAAAGTAGAGGAGACAAGACGCACTCCTGGCGAAATTCAACACCCACGGTGAAAGGTATTGATTTAACGCCGTTTACCCGAACACAACTTTTACAGTTTATGTAAAGAGATTGAATTGCTCTCAAGAGAGAACCATCAACTCCATTTTGATCGCAAAAGTGACTTCCTCTAGACGATGGATGTGTCATGCTCAGTGCCCTGGATTGGATTGAGCAATTCGGAAAAGTGCTCGCTCCATCTGCGCAAGATGTCCTCCTCATTAGAAAGAAGTGTACTATCTTTGGATTTTACTCCTTCAATAATGTTCCACTTCCTTCCTCTAAGACGGCGGATGGTCAGCAAGAACAGTTTGCTTGCAGATCTGTGATCACGGTCTAATTTCTAATCGAACTCCTTCCAAGATTGTTTTTTGGCTGCTTTAACGGCCTAAATGTACTGGTCTCGAGAAGAAGAGTCCCCCAAGTGAATCCACACCTTGAAAACCTTCTTCTGCTCTCTGATAGCTTCTTGAACTCCGGGCGTTTTAAACCACGCAGTTCTTTTCTCACCACCAGCCGCCACACCAAGCCGCTTCACTCCGCAAACATGTCCTGCAGAGGCAATAACTGCTATTGAAAATAACTGCCATTCTTCCTCTACATTCAATGGAACATTTGGAATTTGTTCAAACCTTGCAGATACCTGCCGTGCAAATTACTCCCGTATCTCATCGTTCTGTAGTCCCTCCCACCGTATGCGAGTAACCATTCTTGGTTTACGCTTTGGCAGGATAGGTATTTGATCATTGAGATATAACTTGCACAGCACCAGGTGGTGATCAGTTGACAGTTCAGCCCCTCTCAACACACGAACATCACAAACCATCCTTTTAATACACGACGGTACCGCAAAGAAATCTATCAGCGATTTCTGCTGCAGACTTCGACGGTACCATGTGTATTTATGGATATCTTTGTGTGGAAAGAAAGTGTTCATAATGGACATTCCATTTGAACAACAAAAGTCCAACAACTTCTCTCCGTTCGCTGCCCCATGTCGAGAAATCCGCACCCACGTGAGCATTGAAATCACCCATCAGGATAGGTATATAGGTATACACCTGCACTAGAGCCAGAGTTGATCTTTCAAGCTTAAGCTTTAAGATCGCAACTCTCCCTCCTAATGGTATCCACTCCAATACTCTGCCTGACAGTATGGGACTTGTGAGTATCCCCACTCCCGCCCGAGCAGACATTGAAAGTGCTACTCCCGACATGAAAAGTTTCCACCCATCCGCAAGGTCCACAGTTCCAGAACCCCTTTGCTTTGTTGAGGAGACACCAACTATATCAAGTCGATGTTTGACTGCCTCCCCAACAAGCTCCAGGTCTTTTCCCGTGAGCAAAGAGATGTGCCACGTGCCTATCCTACCTAAGTCGCTGCCGTTGTCGAGTAGCCGAAAGTCCACTTATGCCCCTATTGGTGCATAGCGCATCCACCATCTGACCACCATAATGGTTTGCGAGACCATTGATAGGAAGCTCGTAGCCGTTTCGGGTTTAAACCGACCGAATGCCGAGCGTGACAAGCCGACCACCAGACGCTCGCAAACTGCCACCCTCCTGGCTTGGCTCCAAAGGGCGCCCTAATTTGACAGGCTTGGCAATATCCGAGCGAGCCTCGAGCCTTATTCGTCTTGTCATCTTTTGGGTGTGTGCTTCGTCAGCCATATCTAGGTGAACCTAGACGTGTTGCCCACCCCCCACTTGTTATGCAAGTTAGAAAAATCAAATAAAAACTATATGGAATTTAAAAGTAATCGCTGCTGTCAAGTTAGGCTGCAGTTATAGCTATCAGTAAAATGCATCCGTAATGCAAATGCATTCACTTTTTTGGAGCACTTAAACTTAATTGTTGAACTCAATCTTGGTCTTAAAATGTTGCTTTTGAATTATAAAACTAATTCGTAAAAAAAATTAAGCAATTGACCTTTAAATTTTCTAAAAAAAAGAATTTCTTTATTTTTCCGTACAAAAAACTTTTTCTGTTCAACTTCTCAACCAATTTCACGAAGTATTCCACTGAATTCCTATGATACGCTATGGTTAAATGTTTCAGTTTTGTTCTGTTTCGTGTTTTTACGGATGCATTTTACTGATAGCTATAACTGCAGCCTTAACAAAATTTGACCATATAACATTTACCACCAGTTTCATATTGGAAGTTTAAGCTACACTTTTAGTTTAAACTTCAGTACAACAATTAATTGGGTTTCACTGTTTCGTTTAAACCTTGAACAGAGTTCATTCTGTAGTTTAAGTTAACCGACAGTATTCTGCCGTTTAAACTTCAGCTCTTCAGATCACTTGACACAGTGAGATCTCAATTTTAAAGCTGCCGATTGTCAAAAACACTAATATTTGACGCTTTTTTAAAGAAGAGACATGGAACGATTTTGGAAAAGTCGTTATAAAAGCTAAGTAATGTACAATACTGCCAAATTATACTAATTAAATTTGGTTAAACCGAGTTCAATTGAACTGAAGTTCAGATTACATTGTGAAACCGGACGAGTTGAACTTCAAGTTCAAACTCAAGTTCAGGTTAAATTGAACTTTAGTTTAAACTTCCACTGTAAAACTGCGGGTTAGAAATAACTTCTGAACTTTTAATTATGTATATACTTTACCTACTTAACATTTTTTTTTCATTTAAATGTACACCGAAAATAATTTGCATCTTAAATAATTTTACACCATACATTTCAGGACGTTGACCCACATTTTTCTTTTATTCCGATCTGTCAAAGGTACTTTGTTTATGTGTATAATAAGATTACTCTGTAATTGTTCATCTATTATATTCAAAAATGTAGACCGCATTTGTTTATTATTTCTTAAAACTTATTTACAGTATGTAAATTAAAAACAATTACATATTTCCAACAAAAATTTGCAAAATAAAAAGAATAAATCACTAAAGCCTATCGGGCTGTCAATCGTTCAAACTACACCGAGTAAATACTAGTTACTTTTTCGAAATAAATTTATTTATTTTAATTAAAATTTAATATTACCTTGTGCACATCAACCTTGACATTCACATTTCTTTTTGTTCTCATTCTGAATTTTTCGTTTTATTTAAAGAAAAAAAATTATATATTTTCCGTGCATTCACTTTGCATATTTTAGAGTACAAAGAAGATGGAAAATTTATCTTTTGTTCGCTTTTATTACCCACTCTCAGTGCACTTGCTGCTGTTGCTGAGTTCTAGATAAAAGTAGGAACTTGCAAATGCTCTCAGGCTCTCTGTTTTGCTTTCGAGTAGAATCGATCAAAACAAACAAAAAATGACGACACAAAAATGATTTCTGTCACCGACTCTGTGTGTGTGTGGTTATAATGATAAACGACTCCTTGAACTTCTAGGCTATTGGCTTCATTGTAAACAAATTTGAATCATCATCGTCACTGAGAACGATTGTATTTTTTTGTTTGTTGTTTTATGTATTTGAAATGAGTTTTTTAACCTGATTTGATTCGCTGATTTATCTATAGAATGCTTCCTGAAATTTCCTTGTTTTATTGGAAAACAAGTTGAATGAGCTTCGGATTTTTAATTTGCTTTTATGTAAGTGATGCCTGAGCCTGACATCAATATTTAATTCGAGATGCAATTTTTTTTTTTCGTGGCGTGAGAACATTTTGTTTATTACCAACTGTGTATAGCTAACGAAAATTAAAATTAATTAATATGAACAATTTTCAATTGCTTTTCATAAAGCAGAATTTATGTTATATATGCGAGCGCAAGGCGTACTCGAATTGTTTGAATTTATGAACTCAACATTTTTTTAAATTTTCTATTACTTTAAGCGCCTTGTCAATTAATTGTTGGGTTCATCGTACCCGTATGTCAAATGAGTGACGAGTAGATAATTATTGTGTATGTAGTACTGTGAGAATCGTTTAGTGAAATTTAAATAATTTTAAGTATGTTGTTCAATTGCTCATAACTAAGCCCTCTTTAGTTTATAGATATTAAAAATAGCCTACGGAAAATACTGGTATTTCCATAATTATTGTCATTTGTTTACAGCTTAAGTTACACGTCATGTAGAGTCAACCTTGATGAAATTGGGTCATCGGGTCAAGCATGTTCTTAAAGGCAATGCTGTCAAAATCATTGGAAATCAGTACCGAACCATATTGGCTGATATTCAAAAAAAAATTGGAAGAGATTTTTGACTACATTTTGTCTGGACTAGATTTTCTTTTAACACAAAAATCAGATCGGAATCGGACGTTGAATGTCAACTGAATCGATAAATACTTGAGTACATTGTCGGCTACCACTTTATATACGTCAACTGTTCACGTAATCTATCTGGGCCGATAAACTCGGATACAGCATTTCAGAAAGCTTTATAAAAGTGTTGACATTACATTTTGAGATGTACATTTTATTTAACCAGCTGGAAGCATGTTCATCTTGAGATCATACTTAAGACGATCATTTACAATTATTATAAACCCTGGTTTAACAAAGTATGCAAGCGAGTTACCGCAGCGAAAAACAAAGCTTTCCATGAATGGCGGTCAAACTCTTCGGAGAAAAAAAGATCAAAATTTATAATTCTTCGAAATAGATTCAACCTAATTATTGAATCGGCGAACACAACTAAATGCAGGAGTGCCCCAAGGATCTATTCTTTCTTCAACTCTATTTCTTCTCGACATCAACGATTTGCTTGGATCGACAAATAATAATATCTACAGCTTTGCTGATGACAGCACTCTTATATCTCAAATAGTGGGCCTGTGAATGCGGCTACATCACACAGTCAGAGATGTGAACAAATTAGTTCTCTAAATGGTGATCTGGACAAAATCTTGAAGTGGAGAAAAGACAACTTGGTTGTATTTAATGCAAACAAGAAACAGCTCACAACATTTTCCAGGAAAAATGCATCAACAGTTCCTCAGATTCAAATGGATGATCATCCAATCCATCAATGGCAGGACCACATATCCTCTTTACCTCTTTAGAGCAAAAAGGTACTTTAGCCCCAAGCAACTTCTCCTTCTCTATACAAAGCAAAGTTTAGACCAGGCTTGGAAAATTGCTCCCATATATGGAGCTCGGCCCCAAAACATTCAACAACAAAACAAAACCTACTTGACAGCATACAGAGACGAGCATTTTGACTTATTGGAGACCCTACACTCACATCAAATCTACAATCGTTGGTGCACAGAAGACAAGTCGCTGACCTTTGCTTGTTCTATAGGTACTTCCATGGTAGATGTTCCGAGGAATTCAAAAACATTTTCCCTCGAAATGCGACTTTTGGGCACCCCACAAGACATTCAGCTAATGCTCATGACCATACAGTACACTTGACAACCGCGAGGACATCAACTTTCCAGAACTCTTTCTGTTACATGAACAGGACAAGCAAACTTTGGAACTCGCTTCCTGGGTATATATTTCCAGAAGACTACAATTTGCAGCAATCTAAGTGCAGAACTAACATACATCTGCAAGCATCTCGGGGCGTTGTTGAAGCGTTATAGGTTCGCCTTTCCCGGGAGAAGTATTTAAAAAAAAATATGTGTATTGCAAAAATTCCCAAATCCTGCCGATGGCTACAAAAATCCATACATTTTTAGAAGTTCTAATATTTACCTAAATATTTATCCTCGGATAAATTTTTGACACTTCGTGTCGAAAGAGAAATTCACCAAACTTCAATCTTAAAACTAAGATTTGTCGAATTTTACGCTATTAATGAATTGAAATTCAGTGTTTTAGAAAAACTCAAGCAAAAGAAAACGTCAAAATATTAACCCAAAGGATAATTTTTGTATCTTGCTGCTAGAGCAGAGTAATCTGTTGAAAATTCGTTTTCCACCACGATAGTGCGTCAGAAAATTATTTGAGGATCACTAGTCAACAAAAAAATTATTTTTTTTATATCGCAAATAATTTCATGTGATTCGTGTTCTATGTGCTAGAAATATTGCAGAAAGTCAAATAAAATATTTCTATCACGTCACAACTTTATGATATATCAATATTTATTTTCTTACTATTTTAAAAATTTTTATATTTAAATTACTCATTTACTTTGGAGTAAAAAAATTCCTTCTTCACTTTTTTCGTTTTTCGATGGTACTCTGTGGTTTGAGTTTCCCTAATTAATAAATTAATAACCAACAAAAGTCTGCCAGCATCGCAGGGTTGCATTGTCCTTGATATCGTTTTTCAATGACAGCTATATCTTGAGTCTTGGTGGAATCGCTCTCCGTGTTCTGTTTTTCATGATAGCTCCCATGAAATGCAACATGTCTTTGAAAATATGTTTTCTGCACTCGCACATATTATTATTTATTATTATTTAATATTTAAATTTCTTTATTTGTAGTTTTTGGAAATAAATAAATAAATTTAAATAATAAAAAGTAATAAATAATAATAATAATATTTTAGGGGGAAAAAAATCTAAATGCGAGTGCAGAAAATTTATTTTCAAAGACATGTTGCATTTCATTTTATAAAAAGTTTGCAAATATTTGTCAACAAGGTCAAAATGTTGCGGGGATTTATGATTCTCTAAAAAGTTTTCAGTGACTGCAACAAACGATGTCCAGGCTTTCTTTTCTACGTCATTTAAGTATGAAGTTAATTCGGGATCTTTTATTACCAGGAAACGGATTTTGTTTATGTAAAAAATTAAAAAAAAGGCAAAACTAAGCTTTTCTTAAAGCCTTACAACCGTACAACCAGAAACATTTGGCAACGAACGCCTGCGATTGGCTCTCAGGAAAGCTTTGAAAGAGCTGAAGAGAGGACATGGGCACAGAGAAGTGGAGCCCAGTTAAAATACCTTTTGACATCGACTACAATATTTAAAGTAAATTTTAAGTTTTCAGCGCCATTTAATACATTATTTATTTATTTGATGGTCTTAAATCCTTCATTGCAGAAAAGGCGGCGTTCGCTTTCACCGCAACTTCAGCAGCTGATCCTTTTGCTTTTTGCAATTTCCCAATTGACACACGGCCCTAGGGCTTTATGCAATTTATTTGTCACTGTCACACTATAGTTATTTTCATCTAACCTACGTTCAGCTTCAGTTCCAGCTTGAGCCCAAGTTGCATTTTTTGACAGCTGATATTTTAATTTATTCACCATACGATAGTGGAAAATATATCAAGCGCATATGTAACAAGCATAATCTGAAGGTTCAACTTGACAGTTCACAAGACTTTTATTTGTATTTTTGTTTGTTAATTTGTTACATTTCAGCTCAATTGGGTCGTTGGGCGAAGGCTCCAGAGGACCCGAACAATAACTCATCTCTGTCAAAAGTCTGATTAATGTCGGGCATTAAATTATTATATAATAAGAAAGGTTCTAAATTCAGCTGGCAAATTGAAGTTTTGTTCATGGTCCATTTTTTATCCCAAGAATTGGACAGACCCAATTGAATAGGATCTGAACTCCTGCTGAGCCCACTATCTATTTGCTTTGGAACAAAGTCAAACAAATAACCGCCATCTCAAAGCTCAAGAAGGTACAACGTCTAGCATGTCTGGGTATATCAGGAGCCATGCGCACCTATCCTACGGCTGTTATAGAAACCATTATAGGACTAACACCTCTCCACATATATATCAACAAAGTGGCAATTCGCCATGGAATGGAATGGAATGGAATCTGGGGTGGGAGTTGGTATTCATGGGCCAAACCGCAGTGTCTCAATACCTATGGGTAAAACCCCTACTGTTTTTCAGGCAGAGCTCCATGCCATCAAAGAATGCGCAAACATTATCTTAAATTAAGGTATTAAAGGCACTAACATCCACATATTCACGGATAGTCAATTGACTATAAAAGCCCTTAGCTCATATATTATTTACTCCAAATCATTGCTACACTGCTTCACCACCCTCCAGCGACACTCAATATCAGAAACAATATAAATTAGGTTATAGTGGGTTCCTGGCCACGAGGGTATTGTTGGAAATGAAAATGCAGATGAACTAGCCAGAAAGGGCTCGGTATCTGCTTTTAAAGGACCACAACCGTTTTGTTCAATCCCTAAATCAGCTATAAACGCGGCCATAAAAAGCTGGGAACGCAATAAATGCATTTCACATTGGGAGAACATCCCTGGACTTAGACAAGCAAAACCAGCGATACAAACTTTGAAAAAAGATGCCAAAAAGATTCTAATTCTACGCAGGCATAATATTAAAAATTTAGTAGGCTACCTAACAGGCTACCACGGGTTACGATATCACGTAAAGAAAATGCAATTAGTCGACTCAACGGAGTGCCGACTATGTCTTGAGGAAGACGAAACAGTGGAGCATATAATGTATCAGAACGAAGTATTTTTTTAGGGAAATTATAAGTACTGATGTACTAAAGACGACTTCTGCTGTATGTATTATCAGCTACATTAAGAAAGTAGAAACGCTGCCCCTTACAGGTCGAGGTGCGCTCTCTATATCGCCATGGCGAGTCAGAATTCGTCATGCCTAAAACATTCTATTTGTTGTAATCGATTTATCAGTTGATCCTTTAGAAAATACACACTTGAAGGCAGGAACTTGTACCTACATGTAATAACCATTAAAACTGTACTAAAGATATATATTAATTTTTGTTTTATGGTAATTAAGCTTTACGTTTAAATCGCTTAATACAATCATCATCTAGGAATTTACTTGCAAAAAAACTGACCACTTTTATAGCGATATTTACTTCGGTATAGGTATACCCATTGTAACAGTGTAACGATTGCTGGCTGATAGGGCAACATAATCGCGAGACCTACTTTTGTTTTTAAGTACCACGACCCACTAACATCATCATTATCTCGAGGCCGAGTATTTTTCGAGAAGGTGCTTTCAAGTTATCGATAAGAAGCACAAAATCGATGGCAAGGCTAATATTATGTAAGTAAATTCCAATTTTGTTTTTTATTTTTATAAATATGTAGGTACAGGTACAGATACTTTTTTGTAACTTAACCCTTATCTACAAGCGCTCAATCTTAAGTACGCTATACTATATCACTTTTTGATTTTTAAAATATAACTCACCCTTGGGACTCTTTGGAATAAAGTCTAGAGTTCTGTCCTTGCACCGGAGATCCTCGCCAGTGCCATCGATCCAGATGTATGTCGCTTGGACGATATTTTCCTTCAACGGCAGGTCAATGTACCGTTTCAGGATATTTTTGTTAATATGGGCATTGGGTGAATCCTCCAAAATCTTGGCCATCTACAAATAACCAAGAAAGAAGAATCCCTTAAACAAAACTACATTTTTATTTGCATTTAAAATTAAGTGATTTAATTTGGTAACAAAAACAAGTTCACAGCTTTGTCGAAACACTCGAAACATTAATCTTTTTTGTTTGATTATCATAAATTAACACTCTCACTTATCGATGAATAAAATGAAATAAAGAAAAAAAAACAAAGAATTTTATTTTTACACATTTTTGGATTTTCACAACTGACCGGACTCTGACTGACCTTTATTGCTCTTTGTTTGGAATAAAAATATCACTGATCGTGAAAAATGACAAGCGTATATAAAAACACAACTTAAATAAAACAAGGAAACAAAATAAAAGAAAATTTATATGCACAGCAAGCGACTAAATCGCAACTAGCTAAGAGCAACCGATTCCAGCCCCATTTATAACAACAACAGATTTGTACTGGCGTTCTCAGTTCTCACACTTGCCACACACTTCAATCTACGCTACGTTACTTGCTTGCATGCTTTGCGATCGTGAGCAATCCGTAGGGGTGGGGAGGATGTGTACGTATATAGTATATTAACAGCAGATACAGTATCTAACACACATTTGTGTGTCATCCGCGCGCCACCCGCCACAATGAGCGATATGGCCCGATGGGGTTTGCAAATGTTGAGCACTGCGCTTACGAAATAATTGTACAAGTTCATTTGAATATTATTATTGAAATTGAGCTTAAATTTTTGATAACAAAAAAAAAAACAGAAGGGAATTATGTATTTATCCCCCTCGATAGTGGGACTTTCGATACCAGCTCGTTGGCCTCGTAATTGGATTGCGTGCATTTGTGTGAAGTGCTCCTATCAATTTGATGAAATGGGGGTTAGTTTACATATAGTTACTGTTATATTAAATCAAACAGGGCGATTATGATTGGTGGCCGGCAGGGAGGCGTTTTCGAGTGACCTCTCATAATGACGCTTGTTGTGGGTGACAGTCACAGGGGTTTAATTGAATGATTATCTTATGATTTAATAATTTAAAATAATTTCACTTCGACTTCGTTCGCAATTGTTTCATTTGGTTTTGGGAAACTGACGACTTAACCTTGATAGGAAATGGCTGTTGAACATTTTGAATTTGCGGTCTAGTTTCTATGCACGATATAATTGAAACCATCCTCGAAATTGGTCACGAGATTTATAATACATAAGTACCTTTTTGGATAATAACATTTCGTTGAAGATATTTGGAAAATTTTTAAATGATCCACAGCAATTCGGGTAATTTGCTAAAGTTGTTTGTTTTGTTTATTAATTTTAAAGAATTAGCCAAATTTCAATTACTTCAATGTTGACATCAATTTTGCAAATTGCTATTAAATGACCACATTAATTGGGCCGAATATTTTGATCAAATGTCGACTTGTACGAGTTTATCCAGTAAGCATATAATTAAACGGAATATAGCCAGAGTGGTATGAACATTTTTAATTATTCTTATTATTTTTTTTCATTAAAAGACAGTTAAATGTGTTTAAAAATAGTTGCGGCCTATTGACTCGAACATTTTGTCTTTTAATTTGTTCACACACTTGTTAAGTTGGATACAAATTTCGGAATTATATAGACCAGCGTTTCCCAAAAGGTGGTCCGCGGAACCCTAGGGTTAAAGCCAGGGGCTCCGTCCGTAGAAAACAGTCATCATAACATAACCGAGCTGATCGCACTATTTGCATTTTTTGAGAAAAACTATAACTACGTGTTCTTTTTTAAAATTTTTATGTTGTCTTTAATATTTATGTACATACGTATTTTGACTAAAATGGTTAGAGCTGTTTTTGTAAAAATATGCAAAGAAAATTGTAACAAATATTTCAAAGTTTGGTACGAAAAGCTTTGTTCAACTGTTTAGCTGCGAACTGAGTACCTACTTACAATTGTTCTGGATATTTTGGTTCAAATCGCTAGAGCCGTTTTCTAAAAAACCCAATTTGTTTAACAAATCGATTTCTTCACATTAGTACTAGTACCCGGTCTAAATAGACCTGGTACTAGCTCTGATACTCGGTACTAACGAAAACTTAGTACTTGTGTATTTCTTTACATTTCTAGTACCGGAGCTAAATTTATCAACCGTACTAACGACTAATACGTCTAAAAACTGGTGTAGTACCCATTTTTGACTGAAATGTCATAACGGTGACATTTTTATGCTCATTGGGCGTCAACCATTTTGCAGGATGACTGATTTTTATTCATAAGAGCAAGTATTTTATTTTAATATATTTGTTGCTTTCCTGTTGTAAAATATGTGTGTTTAGGGGTATCCAGCATTGGATAGCATATGATAGCGTATATGATTGGTTGTTTTTTTATATTATTGCACATATGGAACTGAACTCACCAATTCGGTGTTTGCAATTTAACATGAGTGCGGTAGGTTGCACCGATTGTCCGTGCGGAGACTATGCAAAGCGGTAAAATGCAGCAGCGGCCACCTCCTGTTCTTCCAATGTTGCTGGTATTTGAATAAATTTGTCCAAATGGCGTGTCAAGGCCATACATCATACTTTTGGCGGTGTGCGACATACGCTAGCGGCTGGTACGCGAATGACGTCGGCAAACACTATTTACATCGATCCACTTGCCATACGATTCATGGCCGAGAGATCTGATCACCAATTGCTGCTCAGGCAATATCTAACGATTACTGGTAAAATCGTGAATAAAAACTATTACCGACTAAAACTGAAAGTATCATCATATATATATTTACCCTTACTGATTCTGTAACGCTCCTTACTTTTCTTATTTTTCTTATTTTAAATAAAAGTAGGCGGTGGGTATTTGAATAAATTTTCAATGTTTGTGTCTTCTCATTATTCAAATACGCACCGCCTATTTTTCATATATTTTAATTTTCTTCAAGGTTCAAACTCTACTATAGTAATGCTCGGCAAGTGTTTTCAAAAGGAAATTGCCAAATAAAACCAACCCTTCTTAGGGGGTCAAAGTTTGTACGGGAACATTTTTATTTTTCATCCGATCGACTTCAAACTCGGTTTGTGTACTCTATATAAGAAATATTTAGGTATTTTGCTTTGGGCTCGAGTTATTGGCAATGATTTTAATGAGAACTTTTTCATAACTCACGAAGGAGTTTGTCGTATCAATATGAAACTTTGTACATCCTTATACATATAATAAAACTGTAGGCATTTTCTTTGTCAGCTAAAAACTCGAAAACTACTGGACAGATTTCGATGAAACTTTTTTTAAATGTTCCTTAAGACTGTGAGACTGCTATAGGCTATGTCGTTTATAGCCACGTCCTTAGGAACAGTTTTTAGCCAAAATGTATTTTTTGAAGTGAAAATATATACATACACATATACCTTGCTACGAATGGATGTTTGTACTTTTGCGATCGTCAAACAAAAACAAAACACATTCGATAAGGGTTGATTTGTTTTCGCAGTGAGTGCTATGGTCAGTTGTATATTATGTAGGTATGTATATTATGATTGTATGTCCGATGAAGGATGGGGATGGGGTGAGGCGTGCGTGCTGCAGAATGGCATGGGGTATATTAATAATCTTCATAAGAGAAGAGACGTATAATACAAAACAGGTTTCATTTCAGAATTTCATTCGATATGTGGTATGGTAACTGTGTTGGGTTGGGGTAGGTAGTTGTTTGGATTCTATAGGAAGAGGGAAGCAAAGGAAAGGAAAGGAAATGCAGTATATTAAACAAGTAGCAAGATCAATGAGAGGGAGGGCGATGCAGAGGGTGCACTATAATGCATTATAATATCCAATGCATTACATCCATTATCGCATATCGCCACACAACGCAGTATGTGAATTTTATTGTGATATGACGTAACAGGGTAGGGTTGGGGTAGTTGTTTGGATTCCGTAGTTCTACTTTGGGGTTGTTGTCGCACATCGAAAGCAATTTTTCTTGAACAGATAGGTACCTACTGTGTATGAGTGACTTACTTCTGTCCAGCCAGTTTGTGAAATCTATATCTATACATATAATAAAACTGTAGGAATTTTCTTTTGCCGTTAAAAACTCGAAACCTACTGGACAGATTTCGATGAAACTTTTTTTAAATGTTCCTTAAGACTGTGAGACTGCTATAGGCTATGTCGTTTACAGCCATGTCCTTAGGAACAGTTTTTAGCCAAAATGTATTTTTTGAAGTGAAAATATATACATTCGAGGATTGATTTGTTTTCGCAGTAAGTGCTATGGTCAGTTGTATATGTAGGTACATATGTATATTATGATCGTATGCCCGATGCCGGATGGGGATGGGGTGCGTGCTACAGTATGGCATGGGGTATATTAATAATCTTCATAAGAAGAGAGACCAAATATAATTTTGTGCGAGCGGGCAAGGCGAGCACGGGTCCAGCTAGTTGATAATAAAGAAGTAAAAAGAAGTAAAATATTATTTATACTCATAAATCTAAATTCTAAATCAATAGATACAAAAAAAATAGAAACCGTTTTTAGGCAATATGTACTTCGCTACGAATTTTAAGATCACTGATTTACTAACTGCTCCTCAGGTACTTTAATAGGAAATTTTATTTCGCGATATTTAAATATAAAAGAGAAAACTAACCGATCGTGAAGGAATCTCTGTGGACAAAATCCTGAGGGCTATTAAAATATGAGTCTTGTCATTATTGCAAAATTGCCGCGGGTAGCAGAAATGTATGAAGACGACGTTGTTGAAATTCCCATGGAAATTATATTAACAGGAGACTTAATTAAGACAATTTTTGGCGATCTGCTGCAAAAGTCAATGCAGGAACTTTCAGAACGAGTCATTGCCGCGCTGACAAATGTGCAGGCATTAGAAATGAATAGGGGCGATTCTGTTATCAGTGAAGACTGAAGATCCAAATGATGCACCAAATTTCCCTGTTGAATTCCTCAATCAGCAAACTCCATCCAGCAAGCCACCTCATGTGCTGTACTTAAGCAAGGTGTCATCATCATGTTGCTGAAAAACTTGAACCCTAAAAAAGGACTGCAATGGAACTCGATTGATTGTGGAAGAGCCTGGACGAAATTTGATAAGAGCATGAATTACCACAATGATTCCATTTCCGATAAATTCTAGCATACGCTATAATAATAAACAAGGCTCAAGACCAGTCATTTGATCACGTTGGCATGCATTTGAAGACCGGAGTATTTTCACACGGCCAACTGTATGTGGCTTTATCACAATCAAGAGTTGCAAGACAAAAGAAGGTGTATATTGAATCTAATCCACACCAAGGGAGATTATTAATTAACCAGAGACAATTTACACGCAATGTAGTTTTCAAAGAAGTTCTTTAAATAAAATCAATTTGTTTATCAAATATTACTTTGCATACCCAGCGAAGCGGGTACAACCAACTAGTGTAAAATATGTTAGCCGTACTGCAATTCGTCCACGTTCGAACGTAAAAAAACGTTACTCTGGACAACTGAAATCCAGTGTTGCCAGTGTTTTGTCATAAGAATTCCCACGCAAGTGCCAAAAATATCCCTTTTTTCCCTCGCCTAGCTCGAAAAAGTACCTCCGATTTTCCCACACATATTTTACGAAAGGAAAACAAAAAATTAACGAAAAAAAAAAAACAGTCTCAATAACTATGGGGAAAACCTTAGTATATTACAGGTAAAGCTCAACGCTATACTCAAGAACGACCCCAGGCACATAAAAAAAATTAGCATCAAAGCCGTGGCCTTCACATCAATATATTCCCGGACAGTCACTGGATCCAAATCAGTATTACACTATGAATATTTCAATACCCTTCAAAAGCTTAGGGCCAGCTTTAAATGTTCCGTAAAAGGTTTCGGATAATATTATCCGACACATAACGCTATACGACAGATAAAAGGAGTGTGGCAATAAAATCCCTGTGTAATTCTTGTCCGTAAATTATTTATATAGGTAGATACAACTTGTTTGTCATAGTATTTATTTATTATGAATATTTATTAAATGTTCATGATTAAATTGTTTCAAATACTTTTCACATAGACACTGATGCAGAAATTTGTTTTCTAAAAATTCAAATAAATCCATGTTGTGTGTGGCTGCAATTTACGCTCGAAAAAAATGGTCTGAAACTATCATTTTTCCAGCCACTTCAAATAAATATTTGCTTAAGGGCTTTAACAGCCGCACTTATACCGTCTGATAGGCTGTCATATAGACTATATCTGTTAGATATCACTATCCGAGACCTCTGAAACCAAAAGGTGATGTTCATCTGGCAGATAAGTTCCAGCTAGGCTATTCGAGATTTGATCAGCTAGTCTTGAAACTGGCTTTAGCCTCGGCAACAGAACCAAATTTGGTGGGTTCCTGCCCATGAAGGCTTCGAAGGAAACGAAAAGCTGACGAATTGGCCAGAATAGGTTCCGAGACCCCTTTGACTTGACCGGAACGTTTCTGACATACCCCCAAATTGGCTAAAAACTTAGCCATAAAAAGCTGGGAACATACAAAATGTTTCTCATATTGGGAGAATATCACAGGTTTAACAGTGCCCGTAGCAGACTTGATATCAGAAACCTTGGATAGGATGCCTTATAGGGCAGCATGTGTTTTACAATACTATTTAAGCTAAATAAATCCAGCCAACTCAGCAGAGAGCAGGCTATGCATGGAAGAAGACGAAACAACACTATATGCGAATTTGGAAGGAAGATCTTCTGCGGGCCCAACTGGACCCGAAAGATTTGAAAAAAATCCTCAGTATCATAAACTTTACAAAAAAGTGGAGAACCTCCTAGCCTCCTAAGCCCTCTTTCTAATGTATGGTACAATAAGTAGATCTTAATTATGTCGAGTTGCCGCTTTTATCGGCTAGGATAAAAGGCGAGTATTGGATAGTCAGTCTTCATTAGTTATTGCAAAAAACAGGGTTGGTATTCTGTAAAATACGAAACGAAAACTGCTTTCGTTTTCACTAAACAGTAAACATAGCTCTATCATATCTGTGGCAATAGACAGACATTTTACGTTTTTTGTCCCCATGTCTTCTTTCTTTTTGTTTCAATACAAGCGCTGTTCATGAAAGCTGTCAGGTGAACAAAATAAATTGTCTTCCTGAAGTTGAACAATAAAATTAAAGTAAAGTTTCAAAGAACTAAAATTCCCTTTTGTTTGTTCTGGAAAACAGAAAGTTTCCCTTTTTCCCATTTAGCTCACTTCGAGTACAAAAATTCCCACAAAAAGGGAAATTTCCCACAATCTATCGGCACTGCTGAAATCACCGAAAAAATCCACATCGTCCTAAGCATTTACTGTATTCCATTCTAGCATAATAAAATAGATGCAGCGCTCAGATCAACGAGTTGCCACCCCTTCTTCACCATTCTCAATGTCGTCATCGAAATTATTGAACCAATATTATCCCTATCAAAAATGAAATCCATTTTCTAATCAACTTCATTGAACTTAAACCTACGATGTATACTTTTTGAAAAAAAGGGCAAGAGCTATAGCAATGAAATCGATCTAATTCGGGTACTAACGACGTTAGACTGCCGATTTTGAGGGTCCAGCTAATACCGAGTACTAACTAATACTCGATACCAAATTCAGCGTAGTACTTCGTGAAGAAATGACTTGATACATGTTTGAGTATCAACTTTTGGCCTAATACCGGTACTAGCGCTAGTACTTTGTGAATAAATCGGCTGTAAAACTATCTACGCAGGTACGAGAAAGTTAAAAATTATACAAAATTTATTCAGTAAGATAGCTGAGCCTTGAAAAAATTAAAACAAAATGAGGTTCCAAGGCCGATAGGCAAATATGCATTTCGACTATTGTAAGTCTTTCAAGCTTTTTGGACTTTATTTCAGTCAATGCTGAGAATCAAAATTCATCGAACCATGAAGATGCAAAGCAGTGTTGTTATAAAGATTTTTTCTAGATCTTACAACTTTCGATTTCATATCTTAATTCATCTTAAATGCCAATTATAAATAAACCTAAAGAAATTTTGAAAATATACCCTATTTTCTATTCAAAAAAAAAGGTGTGGCTGTGCTGCGTTTTTGAAGGTATTTTAGATATGCTCTGTTTTTGAAATTTATATTAAATCTACTGAGTTTTGAAAACTGAGTTGGAATCCTATATTTCTATGAAAAATTTCATAAAAATCGTAAAATCGTTTTCGATATTTGAAACAATTTTATGGGAATAATTAAACCGCCATTAAGTCAAAAAGATCGACAAAGGGAAGTATTCATTTTTTCTATGAGCTCAGAATAAACTGACTGAGCAGGCTGAGTAAAAAACTGATTACGCGCTTACAGTCACATTTCACAGAAAAAAAAACGAAATGGTTGAAATGGCAGGCGAGCCTTGTTGTTCTGGCACACAAGGTAAACAAAATTAATTTAAATAACTATATGACATCAGCTATGTGCTCAAGTGTGTTTCATTAACAAATCAGAATGATCTGAGCACGATTGGTTCAAAGCACGCTCAAAATTCTTGAGCTCTGTTCAGAGCGCAGTTCTGAGCTAAAAAAGACCAGTAGTAGTAGTTGAAAGTAGTTTTGATTAAAAACGCCTAATGTTTGGCAACAAATTTTGAGGTCTTACTATACAAATTTAATTAAACTTGTAATGAGCAATCTAAGAAAATTGGTATCTTCAATTCCAAAAATGTGAAGAATGGACCAATTTATTCGAAGTGAGTCCTTTTTCAATTAATTTTTTATTTCAAAGCTAATATCTTAACAAATCTTATTTAAATTCTACAAATCTTAAAAAATGCATTAAAATTGAGTGAATATCTTCTCATCTGGAGACCACCTCAATATCTTAGAAAATAAGATAATTAAGATCATATAACAACGCTGATGCAAAGTTTAAATGAATTTTAATAGCATTTAATCTGATTTCTGGCCTCTGGGTAGTGGGTACACATTTTTGATCGAAATTCAAATCTCATCCAAATCTATTTCGACGAATGTTGAAAGGTAAAACACGTCGTTTCTTTGTTACTGGGGAATTTTGTGTCTTGGAACTTGATTCATATTCGCCAACTGAAAGCGAAGGAAAGTGCCTTTTAAGTGAGGTTTGAAGCTTGTCAATGGTGCCGCTTATAATTGTGTCTCTCCACAGTACAGTACGATCTCGATTAACACAACTTTCGATTTGCGCAACTCCTTGGCTATCGCAAGCGCAATAAATTTCCATCATTGCTTATGTGGTAATCGTAACTTTCCAAAAATTCTTTCTCGATAAGTATAACTTCTATTTTATCATATCCTCCTATTTGTCCTTGAAGTTTCTCCACTTTGTCTGGGCAGTTATTTTACCGCTACTTCAAAAATTAGTTTCTTTTAATTTTCTTTGGTGATCTGATCGGTCACGCTTAATTTGTGCAAGAATAAAGGACCATTCACATGGGAGCGAACGAACGAATTGATGAAATGCGAACAAACCACTTTTTATGCACTTATAGACAGAAAATTGCACATTTTACTACTCCAAGATGAGGATAATTAATTATTCCATCAAAATTTATTAAGAAAAAAAGTTTATTAACAGTTTAAATAACGAAATTTCGAAATCCAAATTTTTTGCCGCGGACGAAAACAACCTGGCGCGAATTGTCAGTCTATTCCCAATCCACGTCATTTAAATCGCGTTCCACAAAGTAGCGAATTAAAAATTCATTCGAACTTAAGCTTATTCCAAGAGGAGGATATCTTGCAATAATAAAATGTGGAATTTTCTGTTTATCATATACATATTTATCAGTACTGACTCCGTAACGCTCCAGTTTTCTTATTTAAAAAAAAGTAGGCGGTGGGTATTTGAATACATTTTAAAAATTTTAGTTTTCTCATTATTCAAATACGCACCGCCTACATTTCATATATTTAAATTTTCTACATGGTTCAAACTCAAACTAATGCTCGGCAAGTGTTTTCAAAAGGAAATTGGCCAATAAAACCGCAACCATGAAACCTGAAATTTTGCAAAGAGGTTTCCTATAAAACGAATACATAAGTACAAGACATAAGGAAGGACATTTCAAGATTCAACCCTTAAAGGGGTAAAATGGAGGGTCAAAGTTTGTATGGGAACATTTTTATTTTTCATCCGATCGGTAGGTATTTTGCTTTGCGCTCGAGTTATTGGCAATGATTTTAATGAGAGATTTTTCATAACTCACGAAGGAGTTCGTCGTAGGTATCAATTTAAAACTTTGTATATTGATAAAGAAGTAAAATATTATTTATACTCATATATCTAAATCAATAGATACAAAAGAAAATAGAAACCATTTTTAGGCAATATGTACTTTCCTACAAATTTTTAGATCCTCAGGTACTTTAATAGGAAGGTTTTTTTCGCGATGTTTAAATATAAAAGAATAAAAGAAAAAACTAACGGATCGTGAAGGAATCTGGTCAAAATCCTGGCGGCTTTTAAAATTTGAGTTTTCTCATTATGTATTGCAAAATTGCCCGGATAGCAGAAATGTATGAAGAAGACGTTGTTGAAATTCCCATGGAAACTATATCAACTGGAGACTTGATTAAGATAATTTTTGGCGATTTGCTGCAAATGTCATTGCAGGAACTTTCAGAACGAGTCATTGCCGCGCTGACAAATGTGCAGACATTAGAAATGAATAGGGGCGATTCTGTTATCAGTGAAGACTGAAGATCCAAATGATGCACCAAATTTCCCTGTTGAATTCCTCAATCAGCAAACTCCATCCAGCAAGCCACCTCATGTGCTGTACTTAAGCAAGGTGTCATCATCATGTTGCTGAAAAACTTGAACCCTAAAAAAGGACTGCAATGGAACTCGATTGATTGTGGAAGAGCCTGGACGAAATTTGATAAGAGCATGAATTACCACAATGATTCCATTTCCGATAAATTCTAGCATACGCTATAATAATAAACCAGGCTCAAGACCAGTCATTTGATCACGTTGGCATGCATTTGAAAACCGGAGTATTTTCACACGGCCAACTGTATGTGGCTTTATCACGATCAAGAGTTGCAAGTCAAATGAAGGTGTCTATATAAATAATAGATAGGTACATTTTTTCAGAATTATAACTGAAGTACCTACCTAAACAAAAAGTTTTTGGAATATTTAAACTTTTGAGTATTCTGTTTACTTGATTCTTTATTTACTGGTTTTAATCACGATTTACCTTCAACAAGTTTTTGAATCGGTTATAGCAACAACCTCACTCATTGCTACAACTCCCGGTTCAGACAATCGAGAATGCAGTGTACCTATACTAAATTTTCTTTAAATGTTGTCAGTTTATGTCATTTTTATGATGCTACGATTTTCTCGGATGCGCATTGACCACTTAAAATCAGAGATTTTAAACAAATCTGAGAGGATTTTAAATTTAAGCCACCAAAACCAAATCTCGTCATGAAGAAAAAATCCAAAATATGTATGTTTTTTCGACTTTCAGGTGTATGAGTCCCTTTAAAACTACTTTGACATCCAATTGGATGAATGGGTTCATAACAATCAAAATAAATGTACCTATCTCGAGTTAAATTCACAAGTGTGACAAAGCCTTTTTTTTTCGATATTGATAGACATTCAAATAACAAATTGTTTACTCGTAAATAAATACAAATAAAAAAAATTAAAAATTCGTGAAAAGTCGCAACGTGTAAAACTACATCTGCGATACGAAAAGAAAACAAGACAGTCGCAGCTCAAGGAAATGTGATCCAAAATGTGTTATTATTTTTTAAAAAATTTTCGAGCTTTGTTTTTCCAGGTATTCAAACAAAAACGCAGAAAAAAAAAATAGTTAAATTACATTACAAGATACAATCACTATAAGATTAAGAAGGATAATCCTTTAAGAGAAGATTCCTGAAGTAATGCCGAACAAAAAATTGTATGGCAGGGGGGTATATTTTCATCGTATTTCCCATTATAGCCCATCAAAGTAGGTGACCTCTAATTTTGAGGTGTTACCACTTAGAAGCTATAACTTCTAAACTATTATAGGTACAAAAATTATTTTGGGCATTTTGAAAAGACAATTAAGTAGCGCATAAAAGTCTAAAGCACTTCGGTTACATCTGAGCAGCTATAAAAAAGTTATGGCTTCTTAAACTCAAAATTTTGAAAATTAGTTGAAAAAGGGTTAAATTGAAATGTTATTTGGTTAACTAGAAATGTGAAATGGTTAAACCTATTTGTAAATATGTTAAACCTATTTGTAAATAGGCTAAACCTATTTGTGAATGGGTTAAACCTATCTGTGAATGGTTTAAACCTATCTGCAAAAGTGTTAAACTTATTTGTAAAAGGTTTAACTCAATGTGTCAATGCTATATTTATATATGTTGTAGGTATCGCGCAGGAAATCCACCTAAGAAAGTACCTATACGGAGCAGTTAAAGACTATTCGCATGAGAGCGACCAACTACCTACGAACGAACGAATTTCAGCCATCCCCATCAGTTTCTTCTGAACGATTTCTAATTTGAGGTAATGTTCGAACGATTGTTTCATTCGCACGTTTGTAGAACGCGAATTAAACGATGTGGATTGCGAATAAACTTTGACTTTGATTCGCACGGCAAAAAGTTTGGAAATCAAAATTTCGATTTAAACTGTTTATAAACTTGTTTTCTTAATACATTTTGATAAGATAATTAAGTATCCTCTTCTTGGAGTAATAAAATGTGCAATTTTCTGTTTACAAATGCATCAAAAGTAGCTTGTTCGCATTTCACCAATTTATTCGCTCTTATGTGAATAGACCATTAGTATCTCTGAAAAATAATGTTTAGTACCCTATTGGAGAAAACAGGCAAAAATTATATGAATAATTTCTGTAAAGCACTGGCATCGAAGTACTGTCTAAAAATGGTTTTAAGTTTTTTTTGTATTGATCTAAATTTATGACTATTATGGCAAGTTGAATGAAGTAATATGTCACGATCATGAATAATCGCCAATAGCTCGGCCACCAAAAAAAAAAATTATAAAATCGTAGAAATCGATTTTAATTATTTCTTATATAGAGTACACAAACCGAGTTTGAAGTCGATCGACCTCTTTAAGGGATGAATTTCGAAATATCCTTCTCTATTCCTTGTATACATCATAAAGGAAACCTCTGTGCAATTTCAGCTTTCTAGCGCAAAGGGTTTTTGGGCTGGGCGTTGATGTGTCAGTGAGTGAATCATAATTTTCGTGTATGAAATTAGGGAGTTGGAGAAGAACCAAATGGAGTTTGTTTTGTTTATTTAACTAGTGGCTATTCACAAAAAGGATCATTATCATTATAGACCGCTTGTGATACTACGCGAATATAGGAAAAAAGTTTTTCTATACCTATCGCTCATATCCCCGGGGTAGCCTCCACTGAAAAACCAGGCAGTTCAAAAGCAACCACAAGCCTCGAATGTGGATGAACCAAGTGTTGACAACCCCAGCAAACGAAATGAAGACAACGAACTTCGGATTTGCACGTGGAATATCCGGACCTTAAACAGGCCGCGTGCAGCTAGACAATTAGTGAAGACCCTAGATAGGTACAAAGCGGACATAACGGCCATCCAGGAAGTGCGATGGGATGGAGAAGGCACAAGAAGGATGAAAAGCTGTGACATTTACTACGGCGAGTGCCGCAGGGAGCAAAGTCAGCGGTTGTTTGGATGCGGATTTGTGATTAGAGAAAGACTTAGGCAAGAAGTCTTGGGTTTTCGCAACGTAAGCGAGCACCTGCTCACAATCCGCCTTAGGGCCAAATTCAAAAACATGACACTGATTTGTGCTCACGCCACCACAGAAGAGAAAGATGACAGAGCCAAGGAAGCATTCTACGATTTTCTTGAGAAGACGTATGATAAGTGCCCTAAGTTCGACGTCTAGATTGTTCTTGGCGACTTTAACGCCAAGACCGGAAAGTAGGGTATATTTGGCTCTACAGTCGGAAAGCACAGTCTGCACGACAACACCTCCGGAAACGGACTCAACTTTAACTTTAATCCACTTTGCCGCGGGGCGAAATGACATCATTTCTAGCACTCGTTTCCTGCACCTCATCATACACAAGGGGATCTGGCGGCTCCCGGATCAACAAACCGTCAACCAAATTGATCACGTTGCGATCGACATCAGACATGCGTCCAGTATCTTGGATGTCCGTACGTTCCGAGCGGTTAACATAGATTACATAGGTAATGGCCAAAGTGCGTATGGCTATGCGGATATGAACAATGCCACAACACCGACCAGCGTTACCGTTGATAAATTTAGAAAAGTCGCAAGAAAAAGGGCACGGAGAAAAAAAAGGGCCATTTAAAGTAATAATTCTATTTAAATTAACAAACAAACAAGATATTGTACTGGTAATATTCTATTTTTAAAACTATAACAATTCTGTCGCATAAAACATACCATAAAGAAGACATTAAACGTAAAATCAATTCAATAACATAACAAATCAATTCATTAAGCGGTGCAGGTTCTAATCCAAAATCTTTTAAATCATTCTCCGACCCCTCTGATCCCGATTCTGAAATTGGAGGCGCCGCATTGCTCGTTGAAGGAATCAACGAATAGAGAAGCTCACTATCAAAGGTTACGGTAGTGCCCCTTCCAAGTTCTCTAGTACAGGCACTTACCCTTTTTATACAGGAACAAACTCAGGCTGTTTTCGACCTCTCTCTGACTTCGGAACCAGTTAACCAAAAAACTTCAAACTTGAAAATATTTACCAAGCTCATTAAAAAGATCCATCTCACCAAATTTTATCTCTATAGCAGTAGTGGTTTTCAACATACAGGACGTCAAAAATCGCAAAAACAGTAACTGACTGACTTACTCACTTACTCACTCACTTAGATGATGATCATCAAAATTATGAAGCACTTCCAGTCATCCTAGAATCGTGAAATTTGGCAGAATGCCAGATCCTGTGGTGCATACACTGGGAAAAGTCCAAAAGTTGAGATTTTCCCTTCATTCCATTTTTTTTACATTAACCTCTTAAACTAAAAACTTGGCGGACATTTAGATCTCAATACTTTACGTGGTTAACTAGTTACACACTTTTTTTTATATAACAGAACTTGGCTGTTTGTTTGTTTTTGGTGTGATGTGTATCAATTGAGCCACTTCAGAGCAATGAATTTTCTTAAAAGTTTGAAAATTTAATATTTTTGTTGTTCCAAATTGTGAAAAAGGGCCAAAATCATTAAATTTTAGAAAAGTGGTATCATTGTGCCAAGGTGGTAAAAAAAGTGCCAAATTGCAACTTTAGTCGCACAACGGTCACGCTGACACCGACTGCATATTCTGCGGAGAGCAAAGCTTCTATCGCAAAAGACCGCCAAAAACTTTGCCGACCGCGTCTCCCTTAAACTCTCAGCCAGCTCTTTGTCAACCACGGCAGAATCAAGTGCAGAGGACTAGAGGCAGCGCTGCCAGCATGCCATCTTAGATGCCGCCACCGACGTTCTGGGTTTCGCTAGAAGACCACAACGAAACCCCTGGTTCGACGAAGAGTGCCGACAGGCACATGCAGCAAAAAACGAGGTCTACCAGGCAATGCTGCAGACGACGAACAGAGTGGCGGAGATAGCTGCTCGTGAGCTCTACAGGCAAAGAAGAAGGAGGAACACTCGGAGGAACACCGACTTCTCAGAAGGAAAAAAAAGGAGCACGAGAAGCTGGCGGTCGAATCAATTGAGGGGTGATACTGCAGCGGAAATGTTCGAAAGTTCTACCAAAGGGTAAATCCCCCCAGCGATACAGGGCCCGAACAGAAGCCTGCAGAGACGAACATGGGAACCCAGTAGTAGACTCACAGTCGGTGCTGAGGATTTGGAAAGAACACTTCTGCAAACTGCTAAAAGGCGAAGTCGATCAACAAACCGCTGTCAGGCAGAATGACCCATTCAGTCTGGACGATGATAGCCAACAATTCTGTCCCCGACCTACACGAAGTGAGGATACCGATATCCAAACTAAAGTTGAACAAAGTGCGGAAGTGGACAGCCTACCGGCCGAGCGGGAGATGAGTTGATAAGGTTCGCATGCACCAACTCATCTGTAAAATTTGGTTGGACGAAAGCATGCCCGACGAATGGAACCTTACCCTCGTCCCTCGTGTGCCCCATCCACAAGAAAGGAGATGATCTAGACTGCGCCAACTACAGAGGAATAAGTCTGCTGAATGTCACATAATAAGATCGTGTCGGTTGTATTGTGTGAACGTCTAAAATCTTTCGCAAAAAACCTGATCGACCCCCATCAGTGCGGGATTAGACCAGGAAAGTCTACCATCGACCAAATTTTCACACTCCGATAGATCTTAGAAAAAACCCAGGAATTTCAGGTCGATACACACCACCTTTTTATAGACTTTAAAGTCGCCAATGATAGCGTATACAGGGACGAGTTATACAAAGACACCTATCATCCTTGAAGCAATTGTACGAAACTCACAAGCCGACATCAGGGGCTTAAGCCCCTGGCTACGTGCCTGGTCACAGAAAACAACTCTTCGTTGGAAATAACTTCTTTCAAAAATTCATCGACGCGAAAAAATGTTTTATTTCGTTTGCTTTCTGTTTGCCTTGTCTGCTATTCTTTGATCTCAAATTGTTCACTTTCAATGGATTTCTCATTGAGTTATTTATTCTAAGAAACTCATCTTTATTTATTTTTCCGCAACACAGAAACACAGCAGTAAAAAAAAACAACACGATCTGTCAAAATATTTATCTTGAGAAAATGTGCCGAACCATTAATGGGAGCACTAAATTTTGACAGATACATGCAGTACAGTCTGAAATAAAATAAAAGACACGATCTGTCAAAATATTTATCTTGAGAAAATGTGCCGAACCATTTATGGGAGCACTAAATTTTGACAGATATATGCAGTACAGTCTGAAATAAAATAAAAGACACGATCTGTCAAAATATTTATCTTGAGAAAATGTGCCGAACCATTTATGGGAGCACTAAATTTTGACAGATACATGCAGTACAGTCTGGAATAAAAGTTTGATTTTTTAGCTGGGGCTGCTTAATGCTCGGCTAAAGGGATTTGCTTAAATTAAGCTTAGCTTTTGTAGGGGAGCTAAAATTTAGCTCTAGCAGTTTATATTTTTGGGAAGAATGGAAAAGGACCTACAATTTTATGCCGAATTCGAGCAGAGGAAAAAATAAAAAAAAAACCTTACAGAAGATGAAATTAGTGTTTCCATTTCCAAAGATGCTGAAACTGGGACCCCTCGTTTAGTAGTTCAGCACTGATCTACCAGCAAGGAGCCATTCTCCGTCCACACCTTTCGGCATAATCGAGAGCTAAATATAATAAATCTGTGCGTAATTCGCGGTGTAAAGTAAATTAAAAAACAAAACTCACTTCGCCTTTCACAAAATTGTGAATTTACTTCATTCAATTGCATTGAGACTAGAGAACAATGCCCACATCACAAATAATAAACAGTAGGTACAGACGATGACGATCCCATTTGTATCTACTACATGGATAAGATAATAATTAGGATTTAGCAGTGGAGTGGCAATTTGAATAAAATAAAAAAACCAAAGAAAATACATAGTTCCATGTTTGTTTTCAAGAAGAACCGCTACGAAATAAATAAACGAGGACAAACAATTTTTAAGAATCTGTGCGTAATTCACGGTGTAAATTGAATTACAAAAAAAGTATCTATCTTCTCTTTTTACAAAATTGAATATTCACTTCAATCACTTTATTGAGGCTAAGCAACAATAAATCACAAACAAAAATAAGCTGTTGGTAGATACACCCATTTGTATCTTAGGAATGGATTGATAATTTGAATAATAATAAAAAAAACAAAAACAAAACAGAAAATGCATAGTTCCAATTGTTTGTTTGTTTTCAAGAAAAACCGCTATACGAAATAAATAATCGAGACAAAAGGAACATTTGAACATTGAATAAATTCCTTGTGTATTTCCTTCTCCATTAATAAATGAATATAGATGAAAAGTTGCCTATGGCCTAACCTTTTAGGCGCAGGGACATAATTACCGAGACATAAGTCCCGAATTATTTTTTCGGGTATTCTGTCCCACTTTAGTGGGAAATATGTTCCTAATAGAATTCGGAATTTTTTTCTGCCCACGCCTCTAGCAGGGCGGAAAATAGTCCCACGATAGAGGAAGTTACTTTTGCGATCAAATCGCTAAAAGCTGGCAAATCTGCCGGAGTGGATGAAATCCGGCCAGAAATGCTAAAGGCCTTAGGTGAAGAGGGAGTCAAATGGCTCTCTCGTGTCATTTAAGTTGCCTGGGAATGCGGCGAAACTTCCAGCGATTAGCAGATTGGGGTGATTGTGCCCCTTTTCAAGAAAGGGGATAAAAGAGATTGCTCCAATTATTATACAGGGGTATATCACTTTTTTAAGTCTTCACGGAAAAGTCTTTGCCAAGGTGCTGGAAACGCGTTGCAGAGTTGTGGTCGAGGCACGATTAGGAGATGAGCAGTGCGGTTTTCGTCCCGGCAGAAGCACAACCGACCAGTTATTCACTCTCAGAATGGTGCTCGAGAAGGCTTGGGAGTATGCTACACCTGTTTACGCATGCTTCGTAGATTTGGAGAAAGCATACGACCGAGTCCTCGATGTAAACTCTGGAGTGTATTACAATTGTATGGAATTGACGGTTCTCTTTTGAGAGCCATTCAATCTCTTTACACAAACTGTAGAAGCTGTGTTAGCCTAAACGGCGTTAAATCCAATACCTTTAACCGTGAGCGTTGGACTTCGTCAGGGGTGCGTCTTGTCCCCTCTCCTTTTCATTACTTATATGGACTGAATGTTACAGCGCAGTCTTGGCGAAGAACGTTTCGAATTGGGAGATCTGGGGATAAGTCATTTGCTCTTCGCTGATGACTTGGTCATCCTTGGGTCCTCTCCAGAACGCCTGTTCAATGCACTCTGCATGTTAGTGGAGTCCCATTGAAACAGGTGGAGAACTTAAAGTATCTCGGGGTCTTATTCACGAGTGATGAAAGGAGCAATGCCGAGTTTTCCAGTAGGATTGGTCAGGATCGATTTTGAGACAGCTTGGTCATTTCTGTTATTAGGAGGACTGAACTTGGTGTCAAAGCTAAGTTGTCAGTCTTTAATTCGGTGTTTGTTCCAACACTTACCTATGGTCATGAGGTTTGGGTAATGACCGAAAGAATAAGATCGCGAATACAAGTTGCCGAAATGAGATTCCTCCGATGTATTGCTGGTGTGACGCGTAGAGATCGCATTAGAAATACCAGAATACGTGAGGAACTCAATGTCAAACAGTCGGGGGCCCGTGGCATTTTGCCAGCCCTGCCACCCTATAGTTACTATAGTTACGCCACTGGTGAGAGCTATTCTGCGGGTTTGCTAAACTCGCTGAATGTTTCAAAAGGTGTGTCTGCTTTAACAATCGAACGATTGGAAGTCGTTTTCGTATGGTGTTTTCATGGAAAACTACTCCAAACTAGTTTTGAAAACTGCAATATTGTATATTAAAAATAAATTACAAAAAAAAAACTGTTGTTTTCATTCATTCATTCATTTTCGTTGGTCCGCTTATCTATTAAGTGGCCCGCAGGTGAAGATTCCTCAAGTAGACCCTCCAGAGCTCTCGATTCTCCACCATCGACTCTAAATCATCGAGGGGATTCCCCATACGGTGTAGAGGAGTGTTTATCGACTTGACCAAACCACCGAAGCATGGACCGCTCCGTCCGGAGAAGTAGCTGCTCGATATTGAGTTCCTCACGTATTCTGGTATTTCTAATGCAATACAACCGAGGAATCTCATTTAGGCAGCTTGTAACCGCGATCTTGTTCTTTCTCATGACCGTAGGTAAGAGTTGGAATAAACACCGAATTAAAGACTGACAGCTTAGCTTTGGCATCACTCCAGGGTTTACCTCGAGGGACTCGGTCGTATGCTTGCTCAAAATCCTTGAAGCATGCGTAAGCAGGTATAGCATACTCCCAAGCCTTTTCAAGGACCAGTGAATAACTGTTCGGTTGTGCTTCTGTCGCGACGAAAACCGCACTACTACGCGTTTCCAGCACCTTGGCAAAGACTTTTCCGGGGAGACTTAAAAGTGATCCCTGTAATTGGAGCAATCTTTTATCCCTTTCTTGAAATGGGTCACAATCACACCAATCTGCCAATCGCTGAGAGTTTCACCGCATTCCCAGGCCACTTTAACGAGAGAGCCATTTAACTCCCTCTTCGCCTAAGGCCTTGAGCATTTTTGGAGCATTTCTAGCCGGATTTCATCCACTCAGGCAGATATGCCAGCTTTTAGCGATTTTATCGCAAAAAGTGACTTCCTCTACTTAATTGTGTTTCTGTTGCAAATGTGTGGGATTCTGTGTCTGTTCCTGTTCCTATTCCTTGTCACTGAATGCTTTCAGGCTCATTTGTGCGCGTTTGTTGACTATGTAGCCTGGTGGTTTTGTTATCGGAAACGATATAATCAAAGTCGCACTAAAAGCGTATGACCTTGTTATCCTTACAGAAAACCCTCTTACATTGCAGCTGCATATTAACAAACAAAATCAGTCCTGCGAAAGCTGGGACCTAAAAGTCAACACTGCAAAGTCAAAAATAATAATTTTTTAGAACAACAGAAGAGCACAATCAGAATTAATTGAAGCACTGATTGGGACCCCGAAAGTGGACTTTAAATAACTTACCAGTAAAAAAAATCTTAAAAATAATAACAAATAAATTTAATTTATATTAAGGTAGTGTGTACTATTATTCCTACGAAGATATATCACACACAGATTTTTTTTGTCTATATATTTTCTATTTTGTGCTCAAATGGTTGAGCGTGATCAGCCACCTTACTTAAAATTATGCAAGTTAAGGTGCTACTATTGTAAGGTCAGCTAATAAATAAAATCTCTAAGGCCTTAAGCAATATATGCAATATACTTGACAGGGAGATTGATCACGTTGACGTAGTGTGATAATGTACAGTAAATGAAATACTGCACTAAAAATTAATAATTTTTGCACAAAAAAAAACGAACAAAGAACAAATTTCTAAAAGTGACTTTGACATAAGGTGTCAATTTGCACTAAAAAGTCATAGCTATAAGCTCTGGAGATAATGCGTCCATTCTTGACCGTAATCAAATTGAATTTTGTATCTTATCAATGTCACTTAATGGTGATCCTGATCATTAACTATCGATCTGGCTTTCGAAATGTTTTGAAATTTGATTTGCGATTGTAGTCGATCGAAAAAGATGCAGAGGAGATTTTAGTTCCGAACAATTTCAATGGCAGCGTTCGGATCAGCAGCCATCAATGCCGCATGGAGTCACATTTCCTAGAGCTATACCTAGAATCTTTGTTTAACTCACTTCCAAACGGTATTTGTGAAGTTATTTCCAACAAATGCGGCTACACCTATTCTTAACTCGATAAGATAAAAAAAAATGAATTTGAATTGGATTTTGCAGCTTTTTGTTAATGATCCTTATTTCCAGTTACTGCCCCTATTCAAGTGCGGCAAGAGAACAATGCATTTTTTGAGACTACATTCGAAAATCATTTGTTTTTCAAAAAAATAAATAAAAAGCTTTTGATGCTTAATTTTGTTTCCCTTTAATACAAAATTGAAATCATAACTTTATAAAAAATAAATGTCTGTACCTACAAATATTATGCTGTTTTATTGAAAAATAACAAAAGGGAAACAAGAAATCTTGTCCCTATTCAAGTGCATGGGAGTGTGTAATAATGTTCTTTCGTAAAATGCGAAATATGAGATTAAATCGATTTTCTGGAATTTTCTTTCTGCCTAAACCTGAAATACAGCAATACGAACAAAAAATTAAATAATAAACTATAAAACATGTATTTTGTATTGTTAAATTTTATACAGAAACTATCGCGGACCAATATCTAAGATTGACTGAGAATGTGAGCTCTATCGGTTTAGTGGTTTTCGAGATATAAGATTTTGAAGGTTTTTTTGTTTTGTATGGCAGGTCCACGCACCTTTGTCCAATTTAAACCAATCTTCACAGGTGCACTTCTGGAACAAAACCTATGATTGTCTGTAAATTCGAACTCGATCGAGTTGGTGGTTTTCAAGTTTTAATTAGCCGAACACAAATCACGATCCATTTTTATATAGGTACTAGCTGACCCGGCAAAAGTTTTTCTGCCTTAAATAGTTACTTTAAATATTTCAAGATTTATTTTGATATTTGTTCGCTGTTTTCGTTTCAATTCAAATCAGCATGAACTGTCACGGCAATATATGAAATTCATTGGAATGATAGTGCCGCCATCTGTCAAAAATTGGTCGTACCAACTCAGATACCTTCGTGGGCTCATGCGCATCAACTTTGCTAAAGATCATCACATGATCAAATGCATAGTTTATGATTCTATAAAGAACATACAGACAGACAGACATTCATTTTTAAATATTGTATTGTGGATTGAAAAGTACTACTTATTGATCGCAGCGCCATCTAATGGAGAGTGGATGAGTTCAATGAAACTCCGAAAACTTCGAAACTCATCGAATGGTAAATATAACGAAGCAGAACATTCTCGATTGTTCCGGTTGAAGTACTAGAATATTCAGTTAGAATATTCGAGAAGCTTTAGCTGGAGCATAAAAAGCGTTGCGAAATCGGGCGAGAGTGAAGTAAAGTTCGAAAAGTATCGGTAGTGATATAAAATAAGTGGAAAGATTCTAATAAGTGAAAAAGTTGATTTTAAGTGATATTAGACTTGTTAATAAAAGTGATTTGTTAAAGTTAGGTAAACAGAATAGTGTTTAACTTTTCGAATCCCAGCCGAATGTAACAATAAATAGATAAAGATTCAATTATAGGACGATAGTGCACAAATCATAAACTTACAATCTCATTGACAAAAAAAAATTATTAATAGGATTGTAAATGGGTTACTAGGGTTTCAAATTGTAAAGGTCGGTATGGGGACGGCAAATATTTAAATCCGCCACTGATGAATGCCCATGACTTTACAGAATTATGAAAACAAAACATCGGCGCGAAGAATTTTAAAAATAACCCTTATAAGAGGTTCATGAACTAAATAAGTATAGAGACTCTACAATTCTTAAGGTACAATAGGCTTTCCAGGTCGACGTGCTTTACATCGCTTTGGCGAGTCAGAATTAAAAAAAAAAAAATTAAAATGAGTGCCAATTTGAACATAGTACCTCGCCAATAACACCTTTCGCAATTAATTGATTGGCTCAAGTAAGATAATAGTATAATCTCAATAGGGTTGGATGTTATTTCTTGAGTAGGTACTTGAAGTTCCCGTATTTCCTTTTCCATTGATAAGATCTTATTAGTTGAACCTGAACCAATAAACAAATAGTTTTGTTGAACGGTGCGTGTGTAAAACTGATAACGCTTCGTCTCATTATTATTGATATTATAGGTTTGCTAAGATATGTTTGAATGCACTGTCACTAGCTGTCGGTTGTTTGTTGTTCTCAGTGACCTTTGGCTAATCGCTTGGTAACGTATAAGTAATCATAAATTAATGTTGACGTCATTTTCCAATCAGATTAGTTCGGTAGTTACAACTTTGTTACCGCAATAACATGTCAAATTGATTACATTATATTTGTAGATACGAGAATCAAGACTATGTTTCAGATTCGGTCCATTGTACTACCAAATTACTGACGGTGTCTGGAGGAATTTTTCAGATATCAGTACACACTAAAAACGACGGGATATCGATGAAACTTTGCCTAAAGCGCAATTATTCGATGGGACGCGACGTAGCGGAATTGTTTCACGAAATGCGTGATATATTCATATGGGAATCATAAGTCCACATGACCTTCTGTTAACGTTAAAGCGTGCAGACGATAAACTTTCTGCATAACATTGTTGTATTGGCACTTTTGAGCTAACGTCTAGCAATTCGAAGAAGTCGGCGCTATTGATGGCAATACTTGACGTTATTATTAACTAATCGCGGTCTGCTAGTTTTTATTGCAGTTTACTTGAATTATTAAGAATATAACTATAAATCGGTTAAATTCCCACACGCAGCATAGTCAACCTTATGTATCTCATAAACGTATATCTAATCACCAGTATCTATGATTAAGTAGTTTCTACGGATACGAAACACCAATGTGACTCAAAATAAAAATAGATTTGGCTGTGGCAATGTTAATTTATTTTATTTATTGTTACCCACTTATCTATGTGTGCTCCGAAAGTCGAAGAAATTCCAACAAAATGGGTTTGCTTGCTGGTAGTACAATGGACCAGTTGCGTCTGATCTGAGTGCTCCAGTGAGGTGTTTCCTAACCCGACAAAAAACAAAAATCAGTAATAGGTGGCCTATTGCTCATAGCTCAATTGGTGTAAGATGTTTCAAAACTTTTCAGTCCACGCACAAATTTAGAATTCACAAAACTTTCTCCAGCGTCTATCCTAATAGGGAAGAATTGAGAGATCGACTCATATCAACAGAACTCATAACTGCCAGGACTTAGGAGTCTTTACCGAGCCTCTGTGAGTATAAAAATCTTCCAAACGGAGGTCCTGTGAGTGACAATAGCAGTCGGTGAGTAGGTTAGGTAGGGAATTCACCACCAGAATGTAGATATTAAATTATTTTTCGATTGCCAACCTGCATCAGAAATAATATCGAAGCTTGGTGAATTAATGTCGCAAAGAACTCAAGGTCCTTGGAAAAAGGTATCGCGCTCTGCTGGGGTGGAACCCAATGAATGCATTGAAGACATTTCAAGTACATAATAAAAAAGCGGACGAATTAACAATGAACACTTCGGCAGCTGTTTCAAAACAAACGGATCCCTCTGTGGAGGGATTACTAATGATAAATGGGACGTCTTGAGGGAGCAGTCCTACTCAGATCACAGACTGATCGAATTTGTTGTAGGAAATTGCTGCAACTCTCCCCAGTCACACAGAAATCCTAGAAAAGCTGACTAGGACTTTTTTAGCAAAGAGATTGAGAAAAGAAAAAAAACGTTTACAAGAAATTGCCGACGGACATTGACCTGAAAGCCGATTCAATAGCCACTGTTTTTAAAGAGCCATTCGTAAGAGCTTGTCCAGTGACACAACTGGTGGAACCAGAAACGGCCCGCAATTAGAAAGGAAACACGAAGTTTTCTAAACACGGCAAACCGCCGGACAAAATGAGACTCTGACTGGGAAATATAGGTACAAGGTCAGCCAGAGGAACTAAGAGGAACCGAACGCCAATCATGACAAAAATTCTGTGCTGAAATAACGGGTACTACAGAAACCGCGAAACTGAGGAAAATCCTAACCAGAGAACCATTAACTCTGGGATATCTCAAGGACCCCGAAGGAAACTGGACTGATTCTTATTTAGATTCTTTAAAGCTGTTACTGACTACGCACTTTCCAGGCTGCACCACTCAGCCACACCCCGGTATACATACCAACAGCACGATGGAAACAAGCCTCCCTGTAGATTTGGTCACAGAGGACTGAATAGAATGGGCTATCCGATCATTCTCCCCCTTCAAATCCCCAGGGCTCGATGCAATCATTCCTCTCATGTTGCAGAGAATTACCAGCACCATCATTCCGGTACTAAAAGAACATGGGCAGCCTCATACTGGGGTATATACATGGAGAGAAGTGAAGGTAATTTTTATACCAAAGGCTGGCAAACCAAGTCACACCAACTCAAAAGACTTCAGTCTTGCTTGATCCTGAAAACTTTAAAAAGACTGATTCACAAACACATTCGTAGCAGGCTACGCCCGAAAGATCTATCCCCGGCCGAACACTCCTACGCCCTGAAACCCCTTGGCACCTGATGAACCAGGAACTACGGTCAATTCCCAGAAAACTGATTTCGTACTTTTCACAAATAAAAGGAAAATACCAACAGTTTGCTACACCCTCTGTTGGCGACACACCTCTCAGCAAAATAGACAAAAAACTAAACTCGAAATTGATAACTCCAACCGCAGGACTTGAGACTATCCTCAACCTGTATCCGCTAGACATTCATATACAACTATCGGCCGCAATTAGTGCAATGAAAATCAGCTAATCGGTAAAATGGAATTTGAACGAAACGGGTCATTCTATGATCCTACAGAAATATTTTGGCCATGTACCTTTCACGGACTACATCACGCCGTACCTAGAGTTTACAAGACTCTTCTCTAGCGCCTATCTCAGCAGGGAAGAATGGGGAGACGGACTCGTACCTAGCTCACAAACCACAGCCGTATTTACAAATGGATCAAAAATGGACACTGGGGTAGGGTCAGATGTCTTCTCTCAATCGCTGGGTATATCAAAATCGATACGCCTCCCCGAACACAGCAGCGTTTTCCAAGCAGAGGTCCTGGGCAGTGACAACAGCAGCCGTAGGGCACAACACTCTGCGGTATCATATGAAGAAAATGGGCTTAACGGAAGAAGAACTTTGCAGCGTTGAAGGAGCTCTTAAGAATATAACCCACTTCCTATGTCACTGCCCAGGTCTCCAACACACCAGGTATAAATTCCTAGGGAGTCACTTCTTCAACGACCTAGACGAGTTATCTAGAATTAACAAGATGGTTTGTATGTAGCAGTACAGTAAGTAATTTGAATACAGTGTTATAATAGGTAAGGGGCAACCTCTTTTCCCCATGGGCATCACAATGGGTTAGTATTGACCTGAGTGTGGCACGGAGAAATTCCCGCCAGCCCACAAACCTTACCTAACCTATCCCTCTGTAGATATAACGCTTTGCACTCTCAGTTTTGAAGAATTGGAGAAAAGCCTCAAGAGAGGCGAACGCCAGATGGACCATGGACCGCCACGGGAACGTGTACTCGTATTACCATTAGAAAGCTATGGTCGTTCATCGACGAAGAACTCTTTGAGTTTGCGATCCTATATTACGCAGAATGATTCCAGACCTATCCACCTAAGAAAGCTACGGATGTTGGGTCGCCCCCTCTATCCTCATATGCCTGACCATATCACAAGGGGAAAAGGAATAATAATAAAAAGTGCAACCGTTTGGGAATAAAATCTCGCCTACTTTCCTGCGGAGATTTCATTCAGTCAAACTGGTTGTGGTTTTATTGATGTTCTTGCTCACCCTATGTATATGCATACATAAGTATAAACATCGTGAATGATCTTGAGGATAAATTAATCACCGAATACGGTGATTAAATCACAGCAAAAAATTACATCAGCCTGTAAGGCTTAGGTCAACCTACTAAAGAACCAACAAATTAAGTGTCATGTCAGTCACGTGAAAGTCACATGCGGAAACGAATGGTGTGTAATTTTATTTCGTATAGACTCAAATAAAATGATCACATAATCAATTAAATTCCATTGATAACAAGCAACTAAACACATTTGCGTAAATTGATTAATCATTAGATATGATATCGATATGCTTAGAAGCCAAGAATATACCTAGAAGGTAAACTAAGATATTTTATGACAACTCAAATAGATACAGATATATTAAACAAAATATCACAGAATTTAAATAAGTAAATACCTTCTTAAACACTAATTCCCAGTTTCACAGTGAAATTTAAACTACACTTTTAGTTTAAACTTCAGTTCAACAATTAATTCGGTTTCACACTTTCGTTAAAACCTTAAACAGGGTTCATACTGTAGTTTTAGTTAAACGACTGTATTCTGCCGTTTAAAATGTACCAAGTTTTACCATATGTGTTGATAGTATACTTATACATATTGGCATTTTTGCCCTGGCCCTGGCTCAATTGCCGAATGCTACTTGTTTGAAGATTTATTTTGATTTTCCATTTCTAAAAAAAATTAGCATTGTATTAATTCATTTTCTATTAATTTCTTATCCATTAAATGGGTCGCGGGGTTAGATTGATCAAGTGACCCCTTCATAGGTCTCGCCCTCGCCTCTCCGCGAGGGGAGTTGACACTATAATGGCCTTTAAAATTAAATGACCACAATTATTTAAATCTATTCAATTACATCACAGGATAGCATAAACTTTATTTCACACGTCGGACAAATTAAAATCACTACTTACCCAGAACATGCTGTCAAACTTAAATTTTCAAAATAAAATTAGAAAAAGAAAAAGAAAATGCAAGGTCCTCTTGATAAGATCAAAAAATGTGTTCAGTCGATATTTGCGTAATCAGCACTAATAAACAAACAGTTAACTATATACACGGAAACTAAAACACGCTCCTAATCCCAACGTGGACCGTTTCTAAAGTAATATGGCGCAGTTCTACGACATACTATACGGGCGGCCTAAATAGCTGCAGCTTTATAAAGATTCCGACACATTTTGGCTTTTGCTTGCTTAAGCTTTTAGTCGTTTCAAAGTGTGGCTACAATTAGAAGTGAAAAAAAAAATAACCAATTAGAGTGTCTAACAAAGGTTGCCAACAATACAGCAGTTTGCAATAAGACGCTAATAAACAAGGGAAAATGAAAGAAAAGTTTCGGCTAAGGCGTAGATTTTAAAGTGACCCACTACTCGACTTATAGGCTTAGGATCAGGTGTAAATTATTTGGAAATAATTCTTGAAGGGCGCTAGATGACCTTTACATTTACGTCTAGAGGGAAGCTGAAGGTCATCAGCCCAGCGTTAGTCATCAACTCAGTATCTCGTTAAATGCTTTAGGGCGATAATTGAATAATAAAAAGACCTTAGACTTATTTTTTTGGCCGTAATTTACGGTTTATGTACTGTACAGCATTTGGACTGAACAATATGGCACGACCTGACGTGTTAAACACTCCAGTTCAAATATTTATTCTGAAGAACCGTGAATCGAATTTTTATGAGGGAACAATAAATTAGCAAGTTTCACTCGTATAGATGTCATCTCGTGAATATAATATACGAATTGAGTGCATTTTTTGGACTTTGTTTTTGGTGTCAGACGTATATGATGACCTTCTGCATAAAGCCAGAAAAAAATGGATCGTGGATATACGATTGTAGTCTAGGGATAGATCTTGTACGACGATGATCGCCGAGAGAAAGCTACTTTTTGTATGTAATCTTGACGCCACGAGATGCATGCAGAGCCAGAGATGTAGGTGTTACTTCTGCACTTAAATTTTAAAATGTTTTAGATTTAAATTAGATTAGATATTATTAATTAATATATCTTTTAAATAAATAAATAAATGAATAGGTGGCGCAACAGGCGGGTGACACCCAAGGCCTAGCTTCTCGCAACCATTCGTTTTGTGTGAGTTTCTATTTTTGGGACAAATGGAAGGGACCTACAATTTTACGCCGAGTCCGAACGGCTCAATTGAGAAGCTTTTTCATGACAGGCATACCTACTCTCGGATGTTTGTCAGACGTTCGCGAGAGGTGGCGCAGTAGAAAAAAACTTTAAGATGTAATTTGGGTTTTTCCGGGGATCGAACCTGGGATCCCTCGCATAGTAGTCCAACACACTAACCACTGCGCTACTGCGCCCACATATATCTTTTACAGTTCTGAAAAAGAATCAAAAATCAAAAAATCCATGTTTTAAGTTGTAGTAGATACCAATCTATTCTCTAAAAATATGTCTTTAGAAAACAAATTTTATTACATTGTCGAGACTTAACTGGATGTTGCTATGAAATTCATAACCTCACACTGAGCTTTAGAGGCACTGACATATTTATATGGACTGCTAGTAGACGTCTTCGCGTTGGTTCCAAAATAACCACTAGCCCTCTTTGTTCGGAGCGGAATAATTTGGGAATTTACACTTTTTTGAAGTGGCATCTATTGGTAACAATGACGCAATAATTTGAATATAAAATTCAATAACGCCCAATAGGTGTCTCTAGCATTCTATGGAGAAATCAAAGATGGTTGTCGCATTGGCTCCCGTTTTCTAATGCCATCTACCTTAAAAAGTGACGCAACAATTTGAATTTTAAATGTTTACCTCATAAATTCTCTCACGCGTCACGCCCAATAGGTGCCTCTAGCATTCTATGGAGAAATCCAAGATGGTTCGTCATTTTGTTTCACTTATTTTTCGCTCCGAACCAAGAGCGCTAGTTTATGTTGGCGTCATTTTCTGGGAAAAATTTGTATGAACTCACATTTCACTAGCAGTCGCAGTCCATATATAATAAGTCAGTGTTTAGAGGTATATTATATCGTTTCGACGAAAAGCGAAGATTGTTGACCTACTCCGATCAAAGCTGAAATAGGCTTAGACCAGCTAAGAGAAAATTTATGATTTCGCTATACTCCCAATCCCAAGTTATTGCTAAACTAAAGGCCAAGGGACCATTTTAACAATTCATTAAAACAAAAAGGTTTTTGCCCCATATTTACAAAGAGGAACGAGTGCACGACCAAGTCGTGCCAAACCTTCTTGTTCAAAGCGAGCTCGTCAAAAGTTTAAAAGGATCACAATGAAATAATTATAAATTTTTGTCTAAAAAATCGATTTTTAGAAAGAAAAAAATTTTTCAATGATTATTTTCATTCGTAATGAATAAATTAAGTGAGTGATTTTGAACAATTTCATGTGAACAAAAATATTGAATATCGTTACAGACATTTAAAAAAAAAATTACACCGTTAATAGATATTGGGTATTGAATAAAAATTAAAAAAAAAAAGGCCGAGAACTTTATAAGCCCTAGCACTAGCCACATTCATAACATTTTAAGTAAATCTATAGTAGTTGTTTAGCAAAAAGCCATGTATGTATATGTAGGTACATCACACTTTTAAAAGTTCATGATTGGCATCAACCCGGAACTATCGAGCCTTCTGCGCACCTGTGCGACAATACCTATCTCAGCAAAGAGGTTCGTGAGAGGTGGAGCAGTATGAAAATACCTTGAGATGTAATTTGTTTTTCCGAGGAGACCCTCGCAGAGTAATTCAGCACACTTACCAAATCACTGAGCCACTGACGCTATACGTTAAAAACGCCTTTAACTCGGTGAACTGCTCATGCTGGCGAGAATGGAAGTGCCGATGTACCTGCGGAATATAGTTGCAAATTAGCATAATGTGTGGAATATCAAGGAGTTAAGGTGATCGGTTTTGCTCACGATATCGATATCGTGGTAACGGTGGCCAAACACATCCATGAGGTAGAGGTAGAGTCCGCCACAAATGAAGCAATTGGCAGAATCAAAAAATATCTTGAGTCTGCCGGCTTAAAACTAGCTAACCAAAAGACCGAGGCTGTTTTGATAACTAGCCGAAAGTCTGTGAAATTTGCAAATTTCCGGGTTGGGAACCAAAGGAGTATTGCTCGACAACCAGGCTAAACTTTAAAACGCACCCGAATGCTGCCAAACATCGGTGGACTTGGATATACCAAGAGGATCCTGCTATCCAGCGATTCTTGCCAGCGAGATGCAAAGGGTCTACCTTAGGCAAACAGCCAACCGGCAAGAGGTCCCTAAAACTAGGGTTAAAGTATAAGGGAGGGAAACATTTATTGCATTATAACAAGCCAGATGGACCCACAAAAAAGCCAAAATGGCAGACATAGAGGACTTAGGACGAGTTGCTAAATAGCCCCGCGAAGTAATACTTAACGGAAGTCCCGCAGGGAGATTCCCCTATTGTGAAAACTGTCGATCGATCGAGAACTGTGATTGTAGATTGCGATCGATATTTGTCGATTTGACAGTATGATCGATGCTTTCTCTTGGAAGTGAAAAAAGGTTTTGCGTACGAATAGCTAAAATTAATTGACGCAATCGACAATGGTCGTGACGATCGCTGATCGACAATCACAATCGGCCCTAGCCCCTAGCGAGGTATCCGTCGGAACGGAGAATTCTCCGCAACGGATACTCCGTCGGAGACTCTAATTACATTCGAGGTATCCGCATTCGGAAAGAATAATTAAAATGCGAAGACGCATTGATTTGACATGATGTTGTTTCGTGGTACATCGGGGTTTTCCAATTCAGTGCTTGTTTTTTCATTTGTTTTTGATCTGGAAACACAAATTTAAGCAACAAATACAACCAATTACTTTGTTAAAAGTTTTTTTTCTTTATTGCTTTCGTTTATCAATACTTCACTGCAAATCGTAAACAAATTCCGCAACAAATTCCTGTCGGAGCATATCGGAAGAAAATTCGTATGAAGCTGTCAAAAATATCAGTAAAAACGCACTTGATCGCACTGAAACGCAAAACGCCAGTGTGCGTTGCATATTTGTCGGAAAAAAGTTCCGAAAAGGTCTTCCGAAGTATACCTCGAAGCAAAAATCCTCCGATTCGTATGAAATCGGAGAATTTTCCGTTCCGACGGATACCTCGCTAGGGCCGAATAAGGGCCAGAGTCCACTAAAATTATTTCCGGGAGGAACAGATGTCGGAGGCCATCGGACAGAAATTGACGTGTGGCTGTCAAAAATAGATTCCCATTCCATTATTAAATTGAGCGATTTTTTTTTTTTGCAGAAAGCTCTTATCAAATAAGGGGGTTGGGAAAAATAGCCCTTTTTGGCTTGGCACACTCAAGTTTCAGCAAAGTCCTTTGGAAGGCTTTGGAAGGTTGAACGACAGTTGTGCCCAGTCTATGGATAACGTTGAGCACAACTTTGAAAGCGCTTAATATCCTCTAGATTCGTGCACTTTTTCGCGTCGATGAGTTTTTGAAAAAAGTTATTTGCAACGAACAGCTGTTTTCTGTGACACTTATATCCACAGCGCACTCTATGTCAAAATTTAGCTAGGATTTTAGCTAATGTTTGGAGAGAAAAATTAGAGAGGAGCAGGGTTGGCCGAACTGTCACTTTTTAGAAAAAACTACATTTGTTACGTCTGCTACGTAGTTAAATGTAGTTAAGAAAACAAATTGTAGCAGGCGTAGCTTCAACTGTCAAATTTGAAATGGGACGCTTGCTATTGAATTCGAAATCGCTTCACGATTGTTCATTGTTCAATCCGAACATCCATTGAAAGACTTTGAAAGCAAATACAGAAAAATTTGCTGCATATGTAGCAGACGTAACAAATTGTAGTAAATAAGGCGTGTAGTTTATTTAATTTACTACGCGTAGTTAATGATGTAGAAAATGTAGTGTAGTTTATTCGGCCAACCCTGGAGATGAGCTAAAATTTAGTTTCGCTCGAGCAGCGTACTTAGCTTAAGGTGATAGTATATTTGCTTTTCTGGTGTCAACAATGTTGCAGTTGACAAATCATTCTTCTTTTATGTAAAATGATTTGAAAGTTGGCAAATCAAATTTCAAATAGTGACAATCACACACGGTTATCGTGAATAAATTGTCAGCAGTGTAAAAATCATATTGCTGAGTCGGGAACTCACTGATACTTGCACACTAAAAACCGTGTGCTTGCTATAGTAACATTTCGCCCCACTGCAACCAAGTCAGTTAGCCTAAGTCCGTTACTGTAGATATCACCCATATCGCGAATAATATTTCCCCCGGAATGTTTTCCATTCAGCAATTTGATTTACATTGCTGACAAGGGAACTATTTCCATCAGAATTTGTTCACGATACCCCTAATTCTGGTGTCGTGTAAGGTTTTTTTTTCCAATAAAAATCAATCCAGCAAATTAGGCAAATGCTAATAATAAAATTTACCCTGAAGATATGCAAGTATTTGTAGACTTGATGTCCGTCTGATATTATAACACCCCTTCAAGCAATAGAGTCCGTTTTCGGTTCAAAAACGGAGTCAATGACATATGGAAGACTCCGCATACGGATCCGCGAAACTGCGTTTGCCGGCTCAAATTAGTATAGAAATAAGAATCACCGCCGACCCACTTTTGTATGTGTTGGTGAGAGAATGAGAGAGCGAGCTCGCCGCACTCAGCGAAAAATGAATCCAAATCGGATCCAAAAAAAAAATTAAAAAAACGAGGCAAGCGCTGGCAGATGACAATCGAGTATCGAAGAATTTTTTTCAGACGAAATACAAACAAGTTTGTTTACATTTGCATGCATTTTTTCTACGAATTTATTAATTAAAATAACTATTTTCACATTTTTCACATTTTCACTATTTTCCATGGAAAGAACACTTCGAAGCAACATCATCTGAAAAAATAGCTTTCAGGCTATACCTAAGGAATTTTTCCAGGGGGCAGATCACGTAAAATGAAAATGATCGAACGACATCGTTTCGACAATAGCAGTCTCTGTTTATTTCCACAGATATGATAGAGACAGCATGCGAGAAAACGATATCGTTCAATCGTTTTTATTTTACGTGATCTGACTTTGGGCAGGCATTTTCTCCAACAAACTCTCCTACGAAAGAAAAACGAGTTAAAAAAATGTAAGGCGAATAAATATATTATCTTTACCAATGCTTTTGAAGTTCCATTACCATCACGGATCTGTGCCTCAAATGTTAATAGATGCTCCATTGAGAGGCATGGAATTTCCAGGAAAGACAGCTGGGTGACGGTTGAATTTCGGCTTTGGTTGATTTTTAGCTCCTGTATTGCTCTTCGGAGATATTTTGTTTCCTTTATGTTGCTGGTAACTAAATTCGTTAGCTCGGCAATGCTTTTTAGGACCATTTTGCAGAAATCAACGTTGCTTTCAGTCCACTCCACTATTTCGTCAGCAATATTTTTAATAGAATTGTTTTGTGAACAATGAGCACTTGTTTCATTAAAATTCACTATTTCATCTAAATTGTCTTCATCCGAGTGAACGTTATTTTGGTCAAAAACACCAAAAACACTGTTTTCGCACAAGTTCATCGTTGAGCCTCGCGATATACCCGAAATGAAACCTCACGGTTAATTTTATAATAATCGCTCGAATTCATGTTACCGTATTAATTAATTAATTCGTAGAGATTTTATCACGTGCTTGCCACCACGAACGTCAACGAAAGATTAATCACCGGCAGCCGCAGATGATCACTCTTTCATTGCATAAAAAAAGACAAAACAAAAATTCTCGCGACTCTCGCAATCTCGTTCTACTTGTTGTGTAGATACAGCGAATTTACAAATGTGTGCGTGGAACGCTTCATATTATGCGGATCCAAAAATGACGGGACAAATTGGGTCAGCGATTTTGCTTGAAGGGACCACTGTCTTATTACGCAGTGGCATTGACATGATCACATTCATAACAGAAAAGTGTCAACATGACATGAACTATAGCGCTCTAAAAATGTCACCTGACAAAACCCGACATGGGGTTAGGTTAGATCCAGACATGTTCTCCAAATCGCTGGACATCACAACAGTGTCTTCCAAGCGAAGGTCCTGATAGTGACAACTACAGCCCATAGGTTTTTTTTAGTCCTTAAAAAATACCTAGTGTAAGTGTCAACGTCAAGTAGAGTGTAGGTAGTCATTTATTGTATTGTGAACAAGAAAAATGGTTTAAAACGTGCCAAAAGTTCATGACGTCTTGCATAAGCCGGCCGGTTTAGCATCATCTTTTTATTTTAAAGTCAATACATTAATAATATTATAAATTAAATCTGAGTTGGGTTAAATCCCCGACGGACGCCAGAAAACCGAATGACCCATCCAGTTCCATCGAAATTTAGTGACTTACGGTAACGGACAGATAAAATATTTCGGCGACCTATATACATTGTGGGCGTATCCTGCAAATGAAATGAGAAGCAAAAATTAATAAAAGAGAGCAAATAGGATAAAGTAATGTATACACGTACTTCTCCACAAAATTGTCGTGCGAGTTCTTCGGTATTGCCAGGTTCCTGTTCCAATATTTGCAAGTAGTCGGAACGGCATGTCACTTTCGATCCCAAATCAAAAACTGAAACATAATTGTCAGAATTTTCAGTTGGATAATATATTCTTAAGCTTGCTAAATATTAGTAATTTAATAATTTAGTAATTGCTGTAAATATGTCAAAAATCAATAGCTAAATTCATTTATGGAAAATTTCGCAATTACAAATAACAAAGAAAATTAAATTTGCAGCTTTCCTGAGCAAACTTACTTTTGAATTCCAAAAATACGGCCAAATTATTCGGTACCCTGATGTTCCATCTACAGTCGGAGTTATTTCTCGCATTGACCGGATAGAAAGGACTTGTAAAGATTCCGGCTGAATTGTAAAAGTCTCCCCCACAGCCAGGCCCCTTGTCACTTGCCAAAAAGGTGATGTCGTAGTTGTTGAACGTACCGCGGTGCGATAAGAAAATTCTTAATTTGTTTGAGTTCGAAAATACACTGTTGGATGGATTTACTGTTCCGCAAATTTTACGATAATTTTCAACGGACGTAGAATTGGATCGTTCATCGAAAATCTGAAATATTTAAAGCTTTTAGATTTAAGCGAGACAGGTTGTGGCTTAGCTTCAATAACCTGGATGAAATCAGATTTGCATTCAGTGTCACCATAGAAAAAGTACAAGTAGTTGAAGTAGATGCTGATGGAATAATTTGTTGGAGCGTTTATGTAGACGTTGCAATCGGCACTTGTTCCCATTAAAATCCGTCCTTGGGTATTGGTAAAATTCTTTATGCATCCTAAAAAGAAAAAAGGTTAAGACACTACTTAAACTTATAATACGATTTAAGTTAAAAAAAAGATAGTCATAGGAATCTCCAGGGTTAAAATTAGGTTTCCTAAAACAATTTTCCTCGGATACACGCACCGTACCATTTGGGACACCGCAACAGAGGAACTCTATAATTTGAACCTTAGATATAATTTTTGTAGCATTTATTACTAGAAAAAGAGAGGAAGTTTCAGATATTCAGATATTATTAAGAGTAACCTTTTTTTTCAGGAAAAGAGAGGAAAAGAAGATCCTGCGTAGAAAGAAGAGGGCTTACGCAGCTTCCCAGCTCAAGGAGATCGAAGAGTCGTGCGATCGTAATAACACATCCGGAGATTTTATAAAAAAAGCCAAGCAACTGGCTGCTGGCTATAAAACCGGAACGCAGGATCTTCGAAACAGCGAAGGAAACCTAGTCACCCAAGCGCAGGGAGAGTAGATGCATTTCCAGCAGCTGCTTAATGGGCATCATGCAGAGAGAGTGATAGGGCAAGAAGAGAACCCACGTCCAGTCAATGAAGAACTAGTTCCACCACCCAGTATAGAAGAAGTTGGCTTAGCTATAAAAAAGCTTAAGAACAACAAGGCCACAGGCTGTGATGGACTACCAGCGGAGCTCTTTAAATACGGTGGTGATATTTTGGTAGGGAGCATGCACCGAATCATCAACCAAGTATGGGTGGAAGAAAACATGCCCGATGACTGGACTATCAGCTCCATATGCCCCATCTATAAAAAAGGCGATCCTATGTCTTGCAAGAACTATCGAGGCATATCGCTGCTTAATGTCGCTTGTAAGATTTTTTCCAACGTACTGTGTGAACGTCTTAAACCGTTCTGCAATACACTAATCGGCACTTACCAGTGTGGGTTCCGACCCGGCAAAACAATTATATACCAAATTTTCACACTGAGGCAAATCCTGGAAAAGACTAACGAATTTCAAGTCAAAATTCACTATTCATCGACTTCAAAGCCTTGTATGATAGCATACATCGTCAGGAGCTCTATATGGCGATGGCCGAATTCGGAATCCCGGAAAAACTGATTCAGCTGCAGTTTGGAAGTAGTTCCTTCGATCTATTTTAAACTTGCACCGGATTTCGGCAAGAAGACGCGCTATCATGTGACTTCTTCAATCTCGTAGGAGCAGATAGTTCGCAGAGCACTTGTCAACACGGAAGGCACTATCTTCAATAGGTCCGTTCAACGGCTGGGGAATGCGGATAATATTGATATCATCGGTTCCCAGCGTGCCGTGATTCACGGCGATTGAAGAACAGGCGAAATCAGTTGGCCTTGAAGTAAATGAGGACAAGACTAAGTACATGCTATCAACAAACAATCAAGCATCTGTCCACCGTCTAGGACAAAACGTCACCTCGAGGAGTAAACATGAACCCACGAATGACACCCTGGTGGAGATCCCTTTGGCTCATTTGAAAGAAAAATACTTCGGCGGATTTTTGGTCCAGTGTACGAAGATGGCGAACTAGATGTGGATTTAGTCCAAAAAGCGAAAGCACGTCGACTACATTGGCTCGGCCACATCGAGCGAATGAAAATTAATGCTCCAGCTAAGAGAATCGTCGAATCCTTTCTAGGACTCACAGGGTTTTTTCGAAAGTTCATAGCAGGGTATTCTCCAGTATCTAAACCATTCACCGATTTAACGAAAATGAATGTTCAGTTTTCCTGAGGACGAAAGCATGAAAAATCATTTATCATTAACCTGCAGGAGTAGCTGTGTCGAGAACCCGTGCTGAAGCTGTTTGACCCGTCTAGGCCACGCAATTGAATACGGATGCCAGCAAAAATGGATATAGCACAGTCTTACTTCACCCATTTTTTTTCTCAGCTTCAAGACTTTGCCTGCAGAGAGGAACTGCTAAAGCTATGAGTTGGGAGTTCTTGCAGTAGTACGTTATCTATGTTAGCTACGAGTTTATTCACGGACAGTAAGGCCTTTCAATTAACAATGGCAAAAAAGGAACTGAGAAGCAGGATAGCAAATTGGACATTTTAGTTGCGGGAGTACGACTGTACGCATCATCGATCTGGGCGTTCAATGCAGCATGTGGATGCCCTTAGCAGGTATCCTCACGTTATCGTAATAGAAGATGGCATTATCGAGTTAGTGAAAAGGGCACAAGCGAAGGGCGAGTTTTGTAGAGATCTTATGGAAATTCTCAAATCATGAAAATTTGAGGATTATGTCCTACGAGGTGATGTTATCTACAAAAACGTAGACGGGAACTACCTTTTAGCTGTCTATTTTATACCTAAAATTTCAAAGGTTGTAGTTACAGTTTCCAGTAGCTGTATTAGCTGCATGCTTGCATCGAAAAAGTCTGAAAAGGGGGAGGGACTCCATAAGCCTATTAATAGAATTGACGTGCCGCTGCATGCTTTCCACATAGATCCTTGAACATGTTGATGCCCTGCCGTCCAGAGCAAAAGCCACAAATTTCTACTCGTGGTGGTTCATGCCTTCTCAAAATTTGTGTGGATATACCCGGTGAAGAGTACGTTAACTGAAGTCTTGAGGAGTTGAAAGCCCACATGTATGATTTCTTAGGAAGTTATGACCCGTTAGAGCCCCTACCAATTTAGACAGCGATGACCTGTCAAACTGTAGAAGTTTGATGGTCCGGCCACTGTCGTATTTTGGCCAAAGCTTCCGTGATACTTCGCAGGTAGTTAACAAAGTTATAATCCAGGTCAAAAGACACCGTTCATTCTACTTCATGGGTTGCAGATATTTACAAGCGAAAACCTACTGTTAGCCGAACTACTAGAAGAAGAGATTCGTAAAGACTTCGAAAGCAACCATCAAGAAATACGAGATCGAGGCAAAGCAAGAAATCCAGAGGATACAAAACGAAAACAAGAAACAAGAAAGGGTATGAAAAGCCCCTCCTAAAAATAAAATCTGCGATATTGTTGCTATCCAGCATACGCAATTTGATGAAATTTACTACCAAAATTCGGAGTCAGTGGCCTCAACGTTAAGAGCGCTACGTCCATTTTATGGTCGTCATAATCGTCCTAGCAGATCAACAATTGAGCGTCTAGTGGAAAAATTTGAATCCACAGGCACAGTACAAAATGTTCCCGTGCCAGTGAGACAAAGAAGTGCCCGTAGTGTCGAGAATATTGCTGCCGCTGAGGCTTTAGTTGAAGAAAGCCCAAATGTGTCTCTCACACGTCGTTCTCAAGCGTTGGTCATCTCTGTGACGTCGAAAAGATCTTGGCCTAAATCCTTATAAGATTAAATTGACGCAAGAACTGAAGCCGCTTGACCACCAGAAGCGTCGTATGTTCGTGAATTGGGCTGAGCAACAACTTGAAAATGATTCGGATTTTCATTGAAAAATCATCTTCAGCGATGAGGCTCATTTCTGGCTGAATGGCTTCGTCAATAAACATTGCATCCCGAAAAAATTACGGTTTGGTGTGGTTTATGGCCCGGCGGATGATCAAGACCGGCACGTTACTGTGAATGAAAATCGCTACCGTTCAATGATAACCGAATATTGTTGGCCCCAATTGGATGATATGGACTTGGAGGACATGTGGTTCCAACAGGACGGCGCCACAAGCCACACAGCGAATGTCACAGTCAATTTATTGGAAACCAAGTTTGGAGAACGTTATCTCACGAAATGGTCCAGTCGCTTGGCCGCCTCGGTCGTGCGATTTGACGTCGTTAGACTATTTCCTGTGGGGCTACGTCAAGTCTATGGTCTATGCCAACAAGCCAGCGACGATTGATGAACTTCGTACGAATATCGAACGTGAAATTGCAGCAGTATCGGCCGATTTATGCTTAAAAACCGTCGAAAATTGGGTTCAGCGTCTGGACTTCTGCAAGCGTGCCCGTGGTGGCCATGCAAAAGAAATCGAGTTCCATACATAATGGCATCAAACGTACTTTCACAGGAATAAAGAATTTCATTGATATCCAAAACCGTTTTTGTTTTATTTAAAAAAACTTTTGTAACGCTTTTATTGAAAAACCCTGTACATCAGTTGACTACATGAAGCCAAGGACGGGTTACTGTTCGGATGATGAAGACTCTGATAACCAGGATAGCCGAACGCACCAGCCCGACAAGTCTTTGAGTCCACCCGTCTTTGAGGGACCGAGCTGGCTAAAGAGGCTTGTTGGTTGAGGCCGTGGTCCACCCCGGACTGTAGGCGCCACCAAAAGTAAAAGCAAAGGACGCTTTCGTTAGCAGACAGGCGAAAGTCTAGTCTATATACAGTTTTTTCATTTTGTCTAACTCTATTAGCAGAAAAGTGCCTGCCTAATGTAAAGTCTAAAACTAAGGTCACATGCATTTCCTTTGAATTCTTTTCTGATTTAATCATTCAACTAGTTTCCCTAAAATTATTAAACGTCCTAAATTGCAATTTGTGGAAAGTCAACCTTAAAGACCCTTTAAAGTAATGGTCCATTGTCTCAATCGAATTATTATTAGTAGCTAGGTCGGAAAGATCTATAAACGTTATAGGTAGAGGGCTACAACGTTCATCCTTGACAAATTATGTTCTATACAATTTTACGGACAGACATTTATTTTGACTTAACATCAACATCAAAACTTACCAACCGCCGCGGTTGCAATAATTTTAAACCCAGACTTTTCAATACTGCTGTCTGTGAAGAACTTAATGTAAATATCATCTCTGTTTGTGTAATAGCCTTCGGGAGTGCCCTGTCCGCAAAATACATGTTCGGGAGTTTCGAAGTCGTAATTATTTGCGAAGGGATGTTCGGCATCACCATTAAAAACCATGTCGGATTTAGCAGCGTTTTCGACCACCGAATAGGGCTGTGCAGGGAGAACAAGAATTCAAAAATCATATTACAAACAAGGCACGAACACAAATTACCAGTTTATTGTAGATTTTCAAGTAATCTGTTGTACAAGTTCCATTCTCATTCGGACCCTGAATGTCGAGCTTCTGAAAATCCAAATGTATATTGTTGTCAGCCTTAATGTGCCAGAAGCAATTCAAGTTTGGTTGGTATGTGCTTCCCTCTCCGGATGTAATGACAGTACTCTGGAAAAACCAATCGAAAATGGAATCACGCACATTGTAACACATTACCATACCTCATTCCCAGTGATCTTCAACTCATGGTGACCACATATTTGCGGGCTCACTTTAACCGTAGCTGAAAATCCTGAACTTGAATCAGAGGAATCCGATACAAAGCGCAGGAACATGGTCGCCCTGGACGACATCACACGATTTGGTATTGAATGGCCACAGAATTTTCCGATTTCATCTGCAAACGGCCCACTACCATCAAGAATTTGGACATAATCGTTGTCACAATTAAGTGCCTCCTCGATGTGAAAACTGGTGAACTCCAATGTCAGTTGATTGCCTGGTTCCGCCTTAAATAGAAATTCACAATTTAAATTGTCCTCATATCCTGTGGCAAAATCGGTAAGTGAGTATTGGTCACTCGCACCCTTCAACTCGACATCTTTGTCGCAGTTCTTCACAATTGACACCAGGGCCGAGAATCCCATTGACGGTTCACTTTGATCCGAGACACTCTGAATGATGCCAAGGTTTGACTTGATCGTGAATGTCGGAAGTTTTCCCGTCAACTTTCCGCACAATTTTGCTATTCGCTGATTTTCGGCGGGAACATTTCCAGAGAACACTTGCACATAGTCGTAACTGCACGCCATGGACCCTTCAAACTCAAAGCTCTCAAATTTGATGACGATTTTTGAGCCCTCCGGAGCAGTAATGTTCCAGAAGCAGACCGTGTTGGAAGGGTACTTATCGTCGATCTTCTGTTTCGGCGTCGCGATGGCTGTCGAGGATGTTATAGTGCCGCCACACATCTCGTCACCAAATCGAAGCTGGAAGCCCTTTCTACTATCTGAAGCGTCGCTTTTGAAGATCAGCGTAATTGGGAATACTGAGCGGAGCTCAACGTTTTCGGTCTTACCACACAACACTTTTGGATCTTGGTACTTCTCGATCACTGTCAAGCTATCAAATTCACAGTTGCCCGTTGGTGAGTCTTCCAGTATGAAGTCAGTTATCTGCAGAAGGATGCTCCTGTTTGGGTCGGATGGTGTAATGGTGTAGTTGCAGGTCAAATTATGATCATACGGCGACGGATAGTTCGGACTGGATAATATTTGTAAGTCCCTAGTGGCTTGGAACATCCCGCCACAATTGCGCTCAAAGTTTGCTGTGAATCCGTCCCCGGTTCCGCTGTCATCCGATCGGAAAATGAAGCGCATCACGTTCGTGGTTAGGTCGATAAACGCTGGTGGCTCACGACCACATATCCGCTGAACGTCATTCCATTCGTCTAAACCCACTTCCTCCTGAATCAGTATGTAATCCTTGGTGCAGTTCGTACTCGATTCAATGAAAAACCGTCCACTGAACCTCACTCCAATGTGGTACTCCTTGCTTGACCGAATTGTCCAGATACACTCTACATTGTTCTGATATTGCGAACGGAAGTCAATTAACCTGTAGGGATACGTCAGTACGCCGCCACACCCTGTGCCGACTATAGCCGTCAGATTGAATGTCGATCCGAGTTCAAAGTTCGACGTGTGGTACTCAATGAGCAGGTCCTTTTTCGAAATAAGGTTGCTCACTGTCGCCTTGTTACAGTATCGACCCAAGTGCGGGGAATCTGATGTCGAGTCTTCGTACAAAACCAAATATTGTTCGTCGCACTTGAGCTTGAAGTCAACGCTCAACGAAATCTCAAAGTATTCCAACTCTTCCGGATTCGGTAGAACTTGCCAGACACAGTCCATAGCACCGTAGTTGCTGGTCAGCGTAGTGGGCTCGCGAATCTGAAATTGATTTCCTATAACGAACACACCGCCACAGTTGTGCCGTGCGAATTTCAAATCCAGCGATACAAGCTTATTTTGGAAGTTGGTGAACATGTCAAGCATCACCGGATAAGGCAGCCTAATAGTGGTCTCGTTCCTATTTCCACAAAACCAGATGATGCGGCGCTTTCCCGACATGCTCTGAACTGAAATGGGTCCATAACGCATGCAGTGATAGTAGTCCTTAAAGAGTGTGGTTTTGGCCTCGATACTGCTGACCGTCAGAGCGATGGTTTCATTTTGATGTACGTCTATGTTGTAGCGACAATAGATGGATGTGTTCTGTGGTGGCTGGAAATGAACGTCTCCTTGAGCTACGTCGAAGTCGGCGTTGCAGTATTGAGTCTCTTCCTCGGAGGAGAATCTCATCTTGAAGCCCTGCTTTTGTGCGTTGGGTCTTTCCATGCTCAATACAGCCATAAGGTTATCGCTCGAGTACAGGGCCGCTGGCGGATTATCCCAAATGTTGTCAATGACCGATTTAAATGTGAAATCATTTGCTAACACCAACCGGATGGGTACTGAAAACGTTCTTCTATTTGTAGTATTCGCCAACGCTGTATCGAAGATTTTGTACTCCAAGAATTCGACTTTTATCCTTCGACCTTTTGGCACCTTTATCTTCCATAGGCACCGCGTTGGGTAGTCAATCGGAAAGAGATAGCCCGGGGACTTTAAAACGCCCGATTCGGCTTCAATTGTCCGACCACACTGGTGACCAACTCCCAAATATGTAAGTTTAAAGGAATTGGTGTTTTCCGTGCTCACAATGCGATAGCTGATTCGGACTGTGTTGGTCTCGAAAAAATATGTTCCGCGTCCGGAATCGCCACATAGAACAATTGGATCTGACTCTATGTCCTCATCTGTATAAATGGGAGTTATGCTCAAATGATTAACTTCCGAACAGTTACTGGACCACATTAGATTCAAAGAAGTAACCGTTACATTGATAGCATTCTTATCGGGCAGATATATAGTATATTCGCATGAGAGGCCATTTCTAATACTCATCGCTGAGGGAGAGGAAATATTTCCACTGGGCAGGCGATAGGTACCTCCGCAAACGCCTATCGATACGTTTGCCTTGAAGCCAATGTGCGGTTCAGCGATATCCGTAAAGTAGGTTATTCTCAGAATATTTCCACTCGAATACTGAGTATTGGGAATGGACTTGCCACAAAAACGTCCAATAACAGGCGACAAGTCGGTACCGCCATCATGCAACTCAATGTATTCTGCATCGCACAAGTCGGTGCGCTTCAAGTCCATGGGATCTACAAAGTCAATTGCTATACGGCGATCAGCAGGCGCTTTGATATTCCACACGCACATCGTATAAGCATGCGGTATGTTTGGATAGTTCTCAGACTTAATAACCACTGACGAATGGTCTGTATCTAAATTGATGTTTCGCGAGCAGTCATTCATAACCTCTTCGTATTTGAAGCTGATCTGGGACTTGCTGATAGATAATCGTTCTGAGACAAATTTAAGGTACGCTGCATTTGACGAAGTGATAGGAATTTCTGTCAGATTACTGTCGCAGTATTTGCCAATACCCAGATTTGGAGAGTGCTCAGAAATGCCATTCTTTAGCAATATATATGACTGACAAGGGATGTTTGTCGAGTCGTTGCTGGTTAAAATCTGTGATTCAACGAAAGTGATTTTTATTCGACGTCCAGTCTTGACTTGAATCTTCCATACGCAGTTGTATTGGAAACTAAAGGCGCGAGGTCTATAGCCTGTTACATTAACAAAACCAACTGGACCCGTTAACGTTGATCCGCACCTCGACGAGGCTATTGCGGAGAAACCCGTCTTGTTGATACTATAATCGGATAAAAATTCAACCTTGAGGAACTTATCACTAGAAAATTTCGAAATCGTATCGGCTTTCATTTTGCACACTTTGTCTAGCTCTTTCCAATTGGTCATGTCAATGCTGGAGTATATTATGATTCGATCGGAAGCACACAGTCTGTCGTCCTCCAGATCGACGGTAGAAAGTGACAGTTCAGCATGTTGCGCCTCATCTTTTGGTACAATAATCCAACTGCAATTCAAGTCGGACTCATATCCATGTGGGAAGCCAGGTGACTGGAGCAACCCGCGGGAATCGCCAACTAAAACTGTCTGGTTGAAGCATTTTGAATACTTCTCAGTGGCAGTATTGTTGTCCGCCATGAATTCTTTGCTAACCTTGTACCAGCGGAATCTGAAAATACCTCTGGACGACTTCATATACAGGACATTTGTATCCGATCGAATAATGTTGGAGCCAGTATACTCTATGAGTTCCGCTTGATCATCGTAGCCATTGTAGAACTGAAAATAGAAAACAAACATAGTTGGCGTTTAACCTTATAGTTAAAATTGTACTTATAAGAAATCGAAAGCCTTAGGCAATCGCAAGAGACGGCCAGAATCTTCGCCGATCACGTATTCCGATGCCTCTCGATCAGTTCTATCGCAGCAACAACTAGTGCAGAAGACCAGTGGTAACGCTGCCAGAAAGCCATCAGCAAGGCTGTGACAGATGTGCTGGGTTTCACCCGACCATCACCACGAAACCCCTGGTTTGATGAACAATGTCGACTAGCAAACGCAGCAAAACAAGAAGCGTATAAAGCGGCGCGGCGCGGCGTTGCGAAAGAGGACTAGAGCTGCTCGTCAGCTCTACGAGCAAAAGAGACGGGAAGAAAATCGGATTCTCAGAAAGAAAAAGAAAGAGCACGAGGAGCGTATGATCGAAGAAATTTAGAGATGCTACTCCAGGAACAATGAACGGAAGTTTTACCAAAAGGTAAAAAGAACGTGCCAGGGCGGAAAATCCCGTACAGAAACCTATAGAGATAATGAAGGAAACCTTGTAGTAGAATCACAGTCGGTGCTGAGAATGTGAAAAAATTACTTCTGCAGACTCTCTAACTCTAATGGCGACGAAGACCAGAATTCCGCAGTTAGGCAGAACGTACCATTCAATATAGACGATGACAGACAAAACTTCCGTCCACCTGACCGAAGCGAAGTACGGGTAGCAATATCCAAGCTAAAGAACAACAAAGCTGCAGGGCCTGATGGTCTACTAGGCGAGCTTTTTAGAGCAGCTGGAGATGATCTGGTAGAGAGCATGCACCAACTCATCTCCAAAGTTTGGTCAGATGAATGCATGCCTGATGAATGGAAACTCAGCATCGTTCGCCCGGTCCAAAAGAAAGGAGACCTCGTCAACTGCGCCAACTACAGAGTTATCAGTCTCCTTAACATCGCATACAAGATCCTGTCTGCCATATTGTGTGAACGCCTTAAACCCTTTGTAAATAACGTGATTGGCCCCTATCAGTGCGGTTTTAAGCCAGGAAAGTCCACCGTCGATCAAATTTTCACACTTAGGCAGATTCTGGAAAAAAAAACCCCAAGAAGATAACCCATCATCTTTCCATCGATTTCAAAGCCGCGTACGACAGCATCTATAGAGACGAGCTATACAAAGCCATGTCTAGCTTTGGCATCCCTCCAAAACTCGTTCGATTGTGTATAGGATGACGATGGAGAAAGCTGCTGCATCAAGGTCAGTAGCAACCTCACCGAAACCTTTGATGTCAAAAGAGGATTTAGACAAGGGGACGTGCGACTTTTTCAACATCATTATCATAATTGAAAGAATTGTCCGAAACAACTGTCCAATTACTTGCATACGCCGATGATATTGACATAATTGGTAGAACACAGCGGGCTGTCACTGGTACGTTTGCTAGTATAGAAACGGAAGCAGCTAAAATGGGTCTAGCGGTCAAAGAGGGCAAAATCAAAACACCCAACATCGTAGAATCAGACAAAACATCACGATCGACAGCTATAACTTTTAGGTAGTGAGAGACTTTGTCTACCTCGGTTCTGCTATAAATTCTGACAACAACATCTCAGAAGAAACTAAACCATCTCTTGCCAACCACTGTTTTTTTGGGCTAAGAAGGCAATTGAGTGGTAGAGCCCTATCCCGAACAACTAGAAGATTTTGTATAAGACCCTGATCTTTCCAGTCTTGCTTTATGGCACTGAAGCTTGGACTCTATATCTAAAGCGGATGAAGATATCCTCGGTCGCTTCGAGAGAAAGATTCTTCGTAAATCGTTTGCGTTGACGTTCTTTGGAGAAGGAGAAGGAGATTGAACGACGAACTATACGAGCTGTACAGTGACATTGACCTGGGGCCGAATCATTTCATCCGCAAACGAGCAATACGTACCGGAATTTGTTTTTGCTTCGAGTGTAAAATCGGTTGATTCCGTGAACGTAAAGCTCGCAAGTCGTTTAAGATGGAAACAAATGCTCCGGCCCGCAGAGTATTCAAGTCTAACCTGGAGGGACAACGCAATAGAGGAAGTGGCGCGCGGAAGAACTATGAGTGCGCAATTGGAGGCAGTTAGCTAAGGACCGGGCTAGATGGAGAGGCTTGTTAGCTGAGGTCTCGGTTCACCTCGAACTGTAAAAGCCTAAGTAAGTAAGTAAGTAAGTAAGCCTTAGGCTTATAAGAGAGCATCAATACTTTTCAAAGATCGTACTTCGTTTGATTCGAATTTAAAATCGAATCTTTTCATTAATTAATTTTCAATGGCCCGCTTATCCATTAAGTGGGTCGCTTGTGCCTCGATTCTCTGCCATCGACTCCAAATCATCAAGGTCAATCCCCATACGGGTAGAGGAGAGATTGTGGACTTGATCTAACCATCTTATCCTGGGTCTGAGGAGAGGCGTCCTCTAGTCTCTGATGGTACGGATTGCATAGCAAGTCATGGGATCCTGGTTGGGGACATGCGTTTGACATGACCAAACCACCGAAGAATGGACCACTCCGTCGGGAGAAGTAGCTGCTCGACATTGAGTTCCTCACGTATTCTGGCAATACAACTGCGGAATCTCATTTCGGCAGCTTGTATCGGCGATCATATTCTTTTGACAGTTACCTAAATCTCATGATTTGGTGTGTTGGAACAAACACCGAATTAAAGACTGACAACTTAGCCTTGACACCAAATTGGTGGAAGAGTTCTTTGGACCACCGTTTAATGAAGTCGAGTGTTGAGTTGGTTGTAGGTTAGGTTAGGTTTGTGGGCTGGCGAGGATTTCTCCGTGCCACACTCAGATCAATACTGACCCATTGTGATTCCCATAGGGGGAAAGAGGTTGTCCCTTACCCAATTATAACCCTGTATTCAAATTACTTACTGTGCTGCTACACACAAACCATCTTGTTGATTTGACGAAGTTCATTATCTTGTCTATTGATGTGCTGGAAAGCTCGTCCAGGTCGTTGAAGAAGTGACTACCTAGGAATTTGTACCTGGTGCGTTGGAGACTTGGGCAGTGACATAGGAAGTGGGTTGTATCCTCAAGAGCTTCCTCATCACCGCAGCCTCTGCAAAGTTCTTCTTCCGTTAAGCCCATTTTCTTCATATGGTACCGCAGGGTGTTGTGCCCTGTTATGATACCTTGGTCGGTCCGCACTCTTCGCTTTTTGAGTTTGTTTGTTTTTTATTGAATTTGACATTAGGGTCCCACGAGTAAGGGGGAAGAAGATGTCCGCCTGCACTCACCCCCTGTGCAGGTAAGGGGAATTAAAATTGAAACTAGAGGTCCCCAGGTATCTAGAATTCACCGCTAGAAGACACATAACATGGTGCCGGGTTTTATCGAGTTATTCCCCTCTAGATCCGTTATATTTCGTTTAAAGCAGTGGCACCTCGTGCAGGATGTGGCTCTTCACCACGTATAACGGTCTTAGGCAATCAGTTTTGTCGATAGCCCCTGGTCTCTAGCCTGAGACCTCGCCAAGAGTTGGTTGTAAGAACTATATCGCCAATATGCGAACGAAAGGAAAATAAGCTTACACGAGATTGAATGAAGTATAAAGATTGGCAAAGTCGTGGAAGGGACTTGTGTAACTTACACGATAAGGTAATTGATTGATATTTGCAGATATTGAGCTGCAGGCAAGTTATTAGGCACCAGGGAATATCATCAGCGCAGTGAGAGAGCGCGGGGTGTATAATGACCCTTTCAAGATCGTTTATAGTTAAGATAAAGAGTAGGGGACATAGATGACTTTCTTGTGGAACACCAAAGGTGGAGAAGAAAGGGCACGATGAGACGAACCTGAAGCGAACACTATAAACAAATTTTCAGGAAAGAAGATATCCATTTCAGTACAATGGGTTGAAAGCCCAGGCCAGATTTAAAAAGGATAATTTTGAGATATCTTATCGAAAGAACTCGATTTCTTTATCACTTTCTAAGGCTGAGAATGCAAAGGGGGCGAATTCGGCGAGGTCAGTGGCAGCTGAGCTACCTTTTAGAAAACCGCGATTGTTATCTAAAATATAGATAGATAGAGTTATAAACCTCGTTGAAGTGAAGGTATGAGCTGAGGTAGTTGATGCCAGAATAAGAAATGATACAAAGGAAACTGCCAACAATTGGTTTCCCTTTTAGCGCAACGAGCAAAGTTAGTACAGTTGTGAATATAAGATTTAATTGCCCATACGGTCTGAGATGCCACTAACATGGTATAGACTAGAGTCTGTCTCTTAGAAGAGACATTGAGTTTATTCAGTTGAGATTCGGAGCTACCAAAAAGGATTTATCGTCTGATAGAGCCCAGTACCTACAGTTGAGGTAGATTAAAGTCCCTGAAAGGGGCTCTGATGAGACGATTATGAGATGAAATTGGACCAGTAGGGTATAAAAACTAATAATCGTACAGGGACTAGCAGCGAGGGTTTTCGATAGCATGCTTCTTACATTCTGAAATATGACCCTAACCTTAATTTTTGAAACGAATGGAATGTAATGTAATGGATGCACAATAACTTACCGTTAAGTAATTTTCATAAAGTTGCGAAAAGTACTCGAAAACCAGCATTATCAATTCTCCCCTGGGTACAGTTATTCTCCAACCATGCGCCGACGTCGATGTGAATAGACTTGGATACTTTGGTGATTCAATGATACCACCTGTCCCGTTCAGTTCAGAAGTAACCGCTTTAACAAACAAGCACACAAATTCGATTACATAATTCAAAGCAATATTTTTATCAAATCATACTCACAATAGCTGTATTCTGCAATAAATCCCCTGCGCACGTAATTGTTGTCGCTGTAGAACTTAATCCATAGTGACTTCCTAGCAATCAATGTTTCCGGTACGTCATCTCCACAAAAAACTCCAAGAAGCCGACCACTACTGCTACCTTCACGCACTTCCAAATAATCGGCATTGCAGTGTTCGGTTTTATCAATATCCATGCGTTGGATTGTTAAACTCAAGGAGTTTCCGTCGTTTGCCACAATCTCCCAAATGCATTCAATATTGACCGGGTACGATAAGGGATAAGACGGAGAAGCGAATAAGCCACTCTGAGAGGTATATTTGCCACCGCAGTTATCGTCCATTGTTGAATAAAAGCCTTCAAACTCACTGATTAACCTGGGGTCTAACTTAATCGTAAAAACATGGCCAAACGAAGTGACCGCCGGCGGATGGTGAGAGCAAATTCGTCTTTTTGGCCGTATTCCAAGTGTACCTGCCAACTCACCGTCAAATATCTAGAATGTTTAAATGGACTGAAAAAAAAGAAACATTGCATTTTTTGTAATGTACATACCAACACACCATCGCAATCATCATTGGTCATGTTCCACACGGACAACACTGTCATCTGGATATGCGTGATGGTAAATGTGACATGCTTCGATAGATCCTTGGCGGCAATAATCCACCGACATTCCGGTTGATCAGATCCACCAAATCGAATGTGTCCAGTGCTGCCAGATGCCAATACAATACGCTTTCCGCAATTCTACACAGGAAGAGAAAACAAAAAATGATTACTATTATCTAGCGAAAGGACTCCCTGAACTTACTTCTTTGAACGACACTTTGAATCCTTTGAATTCTGTGTCCGAATCCGTGGAGAAAACTAGCTTGGCTACATTCGAAGTTGTGCGAAACACGTTGACCGATGGAATCTGGTCACACAAGTTCTGCCACGGATTGCCTACATCCGTGTCATTTCCATCGTAGATTTTCAGACTATCCAGAATGCACTGGTAACTATCTTCGATTTCCAGCTCTTCGATAGTTATGTTCATTGTGCTGTGTTCCGCTACCTGAATTTCCCATTCACAGTATAAGTTCGAGTCGTATTTGGCCGGGTAGTTCGGCGAATGGATGGTTCCTTGTGGGAGCTTGTATTTTCCACCACATTCTGAAAAATATAAACAAATTTATTTTCTTTGCATGTTACTTAGTGACAGTATCTCTACTTGATTCGATTGATGTGTACTTCGCCGTGAATCCCTTGCCACCAATTTGATCATTACTATAGAACTGTACAAGCAAAATGTGCGAAGTGCTGGTCACAGTAATATTGTCACGTTTTCCACAGAACGTCCCCAGCAAATGATTTCCCTCGTTACTAACCTAAAAGAATTTGAAATATTACCAAGGCAAGGTAAACAATGACAGAAAATGGAGGCAAACCTTAATTGCATCATTAGTACAGTTTTCCGAAGTTTCAATGTCTACATTCGAGAAGACCAATTCTATTGCTTTTCCAAACTCTGTCTCTATCCGCCAGAGGCATCCTACACTATCTGGGTATGCATTCGGATACTCGGGCGATTTAAATTCTCCACTCGTTCGATGAAAGTTTTCAACACATCCTCTCATGGCGTATTCCATCCTGAAGTATATTGAGCTGCTGTTGAGCATAATCTGAACACTGTCCCCTTTAGATATAAAGCGCTTGGGCTCCGTTATTCGATGCACCGTATTATTGTCTCTAACGTACACATAATTGGACTGCTGGGCGCCCTCTTTTTGGCCCACGATATCAAAGTTCAGAGCAATTGCACTCCGCTTCGGAGCGTTTATTATCCAAGTACAGTTTACTTCGCTCGGATTGTTGTCACCAAAGTTCGGACTCTCAATGGCGCCCTGTAAGGCTGAGATATTTTGATTGCATTCGGATACGTAGCTTAGGTAGAACCCACGATCAGTGTTGGAGGAATCACTCTGGAAACGAATTACCGCATCGCTGCCGGTTGTCTTAATTACGTTTGACGATTCAGAGTCACTTGGCATTTCGCAAAAATGACCGATTTTTCTTGCCGCAACTGAGGCGCCATCGTATACTTCTACAAAGTCATATGCGCACGAGAACAGAGACTCCAAGGAGATATCCTCAAACTTAATTGAAATCGTCGATCCCTTGTTGACACTCAATCTCCACTCACATTGGGCATTGTTACTGTAGTACTCAGGATAAAATGGAGAAGCCACGGAACCGTGGTCAGTCGTTAGAATCCCACCACAGCCAGATGATACAGTCTGCCATTCAATGTGGAACCCACTTTTGGCTACTTGAGAGTTTGTCTTGAAATTTATGTACATTTGGTTAGTAAACGATGGGATCCGATTTGGAATGGTTTGTCCGCAGTATTTTCCTACAAGTGGTGAAGATGCATGACCGCCATTTCTGTAAAAAAAAATCACAAACAATTATTTACTTTACTTCCAGTGTTGCATCGTCGCAAAAACGACCCAAAAGAAAAGCTCGGCAATCAACTTTTGTCTACATCTTTATAAATTTCATGGAGTTGACAGCATCTTTCTGGACTGGGTCTGATTTCTCGACTTTAAAAAATACCGACAAACTCTAAAAATACAAATTTATTTTATGATTTCAAGCACTCCTAAAAATTGCTGTTGCACTTAGGCCTACTGTTCACATAGCTGCGCTTCATACGCATTACGCAGGCTTTCGTCATTTGCAGGTGCAAGGTAGTCATAGTCGAAAATGCGACTTTGCCGCTACGTGGACAGAGCTTCGTTTATTTATAGACATGCTACAAGCAAGGTGCAAGCAAGCGTGCGTACAGAAAGGTGCAAATGACGAAAGCGTGCGTATGAAACGCAGCTATGTGGACAGTAGACCTTAGGTTAGGTTAGGTTAGGTTGAATAGGTTGTGAGTTCATCACATTGGACTAGGTACCATATTGGACCCATCGCCATCCCTGGGGAACCTTAACGGTCAAATAACCTAAACCACTTCGCCCAAGCAATTAATTTCCCTACAGAACCTGAAAATTGTTTCTGTTTTGTTTGCGAGGCCAACCTCCTCCAAATTGTCGAAGAAGTACCTACCGAGGAATTTCCTCCTGTACCGAGCAATAGCTTGACATTCACAGAGGAGTGGGGAGATGAGTTATATCCTCTGCGACCTGTAAGTCTTCGCAATACCTGCATATGTCTGTATCTGTTAGACTTAATCTCATAGCGTGCCTCCTTAGAAGACAGTGCCCGAAGAGTATCCCTATTACCATTCGTAGCCTTGATCTGCTGAGCTTTAGTAATTCTACAGATTTTTTCCGAGCCTTTGAGACCCTGTGCCCTACTATATTCAACCATCTCTGATCTGCCCTGTTTTTAATATTCTCGAGAATACCCTCAATTGTTTCATTAGGTGGAAGCTCTGCTCCGGTTTTGGCCAGAACATCAGCCCTTTCGTTACCCTCAATATCACAGTGTCCGGGTACCCAACATAATCTGACTCGGTTCTGCGCCCATAATGCTCTAAGCAATGTGCGGCAGCGCCTGACTAGGTCAGACTTGATGATGAAAAACTCTAGCGCCTTTAGCGCAGCCTGACTATCAATGTAGATAGCGATATTCTTGTGGATATTGATCCCATATCAAGTAGATCCGCGGCTTTGAGCACGGCCAGAACCTCTGCCTGGAACACACTGCATGTATCCGGAAGTCTTAATGACACTTGTAGGTCTATATTCCTGGAGTATATACCTGACCCTGTACCCTCCTTAGTTTTGGAACCATCCGTATAAATCGAAATTTCATTTTCATTCGAAACCTCATTCTTTTGCCAGTCCTCCCTATCTGGATATTGTACTTCGTACGGTGTGTCGAAGTCAATTTCCCCAAAACTTTCATCCGTTTTATCGGGGATGTTGAAGAAGGATTCCATTAGTATAGAGCTATGTCCTACCTGTCTGGTTTTGAAAAACCCTGCGGTAGTTAGCCGAAGCGCACTATTACCTGCTTGCAGTTTTATTTGTAGGTCCAGGGGTAAAAGATACATAAACGCCTCAAGTGCAGCTGTGGGTGTGGTGCGTAAAGCACCAGTGATGGCAGTGCAGGCTGTTCTTTGTACCCCGGTCAACATATCCCGTATATATAACTTATTTGTTGCTTTCCACCAAACAAGAGCCCCATAGGTAAGTATAGGTCTAACCACCATGATGTATAACTAACGCTCCCATCTATCCTGTATTTCGCAGGATTATCCTGTTTTCTCATGCCAATACATCACTCCTATATTTTCCTACTAAAACCCTGTAATTCAATGCAGGCATCATTTCTACTCACAACTCCCTATTCAAGATTCCCAGGATCCCAAAATTACAAAATGGAAAGAAGAAAAAGTAGAAAAAGTTTTCAATCATTTGGACACTGAAATATGGCGGATCGTAATGCAAGCGATACTTCGATTTCGACCGTCTTCGCTTTTGCTTATTCTCAAATGCGAACTCTGCTTTCCAGTTTTTTTTCCAATTAGACTTCCAATTTTCCATTTATTTTCCCAAAAGTTTAACAGCTTTTCCCTGTCACAAATATTTAGTTTATTTTTTATCCGCAATAAATCCGCCAGCAATCCGTCACATAAATAGCTATCGCTTTTGAATGGATCGAATCGCTTTTGGAAATACAAAAATACCAATCCGCCGTGAAAAGCGATCCGCATTTTGGAATAAGCCCCAAGGAAATGGCGACTATTATTGAGTTTGTCTTATGTCTTCCGGGTTCGACTGCTCCTATTGAATGAGTTTTTTCAGCAATGAATAAAACGTGGACGGAGGAGAAAACATATCTTCGAATTGAAAAATTGAAAGGTATTCTTACTACAAAAATGAATTTAAAAATAATTGCTTGGAATTTTGTAACTGGTTAAAAACACAACCAGAAATCCTTGAAAAAATCCAATGAAGCTTAAAGTAGGTATTCAGAAGAGGTTGAAGATTAATTAATTAATTATAAAATTTAAAATAAAATATGAAAAAAATGTAAAATATAAATAAATGATATACCTATATTTTCCAATTTATCCTGTATTTTAGCAAAACAAATATGGGAACGTTATGTATAACCAATGCATCATTGTTGGACTCAATCCCAATTTTTTTCCTGCTGTTCTCTTACAGACAAAGAGAGCATTATGAGCCTTTCGGACTCTTTCCTGAACATTAAGTTTCCAATTAAATTGTTTATCTAGGACCGTTCCAAGATATCTTGCGTTATCCGAAAGGGAAAGCTCCACTCCACCAATCCTGGGTTGTTTGAAGTAGGTATCTTGTATTTTGTACTAAAAGTACTAGTTCTGTCTTTTCCGGGTTGACACGAAGTCCACACCCCTCCGCCCATTTTCTCAACTGGTTGAGGGCTGATTCCATGGTTTCACTCAAAGCGTTCAAGAATTTACACCGAACTAGAATTGCCACATCATCCGCATAAGCGGTTACGCTAAACCCTGCGTTATTGAATTCTTTAAGTATATCGTCTATGACAAGAACCCAGAGAAGAGGAGATATAAACCCTCCCTGGGGAGTGCCACTAGTAACCGATTTTCTTATTGAACTGTGTCCGAGAGTGGAATTGATATATCTGGTGACAGGCATCGTGCAAAGCCAATTGGTGATGTTATGATCTACTTTTATCTTTTCCAGAGTGCGTGTAATTTCCTCTGCCCTAACGTTATTGGAAGCCCCTTCGATGTCTAAGAAGGCAGCTAAAGCAAATTCCTTGTGGTGTAAGCTTTGTTCTATTTTACCTACCACTTCATGTAGAGCTGTTTCTACCGATTTACCTTTTAAGTATGCGTGCTGAGCATTGCATAGATTTCCATTGCAACGCTTGCTTCTAATATGGATATCAAGAAGCCTTTCGAGTGTCTTGAGGAGAAATGACGAAAGACTGATGGGTCTATAGTCCTTCGCAGAGGTATGGCTTGGTTTACCTGCTTTGGGTATGAAAACCACTCGTACCTCTCTCCATGCCGTGGGTATGTAGCCAAATTTATGGCAATGTATAAAAATTTCCCTGATTCTACCTGTATCCATAGCCGCGGCCTTTTGCAGCATGCCATCAGGGCCCGGTGCTTTGTATTCAGAGAAGGACATTATAGCCCAACGCACTTTTTTCCAAGTGAAAAGGTGTTCTATTTCGGTTGACACGTCAGCGTACTCATAATGCCCATTCGGGTTCGAAGCCGTTGGAGTGCTGCTTCCTGGAAAGTGAGCTTCAACTAAAGCTTCTAGAACTTCCTCACTGCTTTCAGCCCATGCGCCACTAGATTTTCTAATAAAGCTGGGTACTACCGCATCTTTAGCAATAATTTTGCGAAGTCTGGAGGCTTCACTAACATCTGCAATCGATTCACAGAAAAGCTTCCAGGATTTCCTTTTAGATCGCCTAATCAAGTACTTAAACTCCCTCTTGCTCTCTACATATTCATCCTATGTAATATCATCCCCTACTACTTTCGCTCTGTTGTAAAAGTGTCTGACCTGCTTTCTTTTGGAGCTTAGCTCCTTGTTCTACCACAGAGGTTGAGACCTCTTAGCCGTTTTCCTGAGTGGACAAACTTTTTCATATGCTTTATTCAAAGTTGTGCATAGGTTGTCCACCGCCCCAGGTGTTGCCCTACTATTACCTTGTACCTATCCCAGTCAGCTCTTCTTGGGTTTCTATAGGTATTGTTTTCCTTATTTGAAAGCGAATTCACTTGTGATCCGATAGGGATGTCTCACCTAAGACCCTCCATTTACAAATTGTGAGAGAATCAGTACAGGATGATAGAGTGATGTCTAACACTTTCTGTCTCTTTCGCACCACAAAAGTTGGTGTGTTGCCCGTAGGCCTTAGGCTACTTGATAAAGTTTTGAATTCGAGGAATGCTTGTGGCTTGCTACATGCCGTGTACTACATAGCACCTTTATGACCCGTATATACGAAATGAGAGAAGCAAGCTTACCTTATTTCCAACCAATCGTTATTGCAGTCCTCCGAAGATTCCAAGTCCATAGATTTTATAAGTAATTCAAGCTGATGACCCAACTGTACTGAAAGCACCCATGTGCAATTTAAATCGCTTGGATATTCATTTGGCCAGCTTGGTGATTTGATTTGACCATTTGAAGAAAATATGACGCCCCCACACACTGTAAAGATGTAGAAGTTTAGAGAGCATTCGGAAATGGATACAATATTTAAAAAAATAAAAATAAGGATCACACAAGTGTTAGCTGTAGAAAAAACCGACCAACCAGCGGTAAATTTTATCCAGACAATTGAATTTGCAAGCTCACTGGTTAAAAAAAGCACAAGATGTTATTTTGGAACCTCTACCAACGTACACGTACTCCAAATTTTGAAGTAAAGGAGCTGCTTTGAACTGCACCAATTACAGAGCAAAAAGCCTCCTGCATGTCGCATATACGATCCTGTCGGTTCCACTGTGTGTGAACGCCTTAAACTCCTTTTTCCAATAACCCAGATTGGCTCATATATATATATATAACTTTTCGATAGGATGATTTGACGTTGCAAAGCTACTATCGCAAGAGACCGCCAAAACCTTTGCCGTCGGCGTCTCCCTAAACATCTCAACAAGCCCATGCTCAGCTTCACCGGTATCAAGTACAGAGGACCAGTGGCAACACTGCCAGCGTGCCATCAGGAGGGCCGCTACCGAAGTGCTGGGTTTCACTAGGCGACCACAACAAAACCCCTGGTTCATTGAGGAATGCCGCCAGGCACATGCGATGCAGCCAAGAACGAGGCCTATCAATTGATGCTGCAGAGCGGCTGAAAGACCTACCCGCGAGCTCTACGGGCAAAAAAGAAAGGAAGAACACCGAATTCTCAGAAAGAAAAAGAAAGAGCACGAGAAGCGGACGGTCGAATCAATTGAGGGACGCTACTGCAGAGGAAATGTTCGAAAGTTCTACGAAAGGGTAAAACGATCCACCCAAGGATACAAATGGCCCGAACAGAAGCCTGCAGAGATGAGCATGGGAATACAGTAGTAGATTCACAGTCGTTGCTGAGGATTTGAAAAGAACACTTCTGCAGACTGTTAAACGGTGGAGACAGCCAACAACCGGCTGTCAGGCAGAATGATCTGTTTAGCTTGGACGATGATAGCCAAAACTTCCGTCCAGCCCACCTACACGAAGTGAGCATAGCGATATCCAAACTTGAGTCCAACAAAGCTGCTCGAGCGGATGGCCTCCTGGCCGAGCTGCAGATGGCTTGGTAAGGAGCATGCCCCAACTCATCTGTAAAATTTGGTCGGAGGAAAGCATGCCCCATCCTACAGAGGAATAAGTCTCCTGAATGTCGCGTACAAGATCTTGTCGGCATTATTGTGTGTGTGAACGCCTAAAACCTTTCGCCAACAACCTGATCGGCCCATATCAGTGTGGTTTTAGACCAGGAAAGTCAACCACCGACCAAATTTTCACACTCCGACAGATCTTGGAGAAAACCCAGGAATTTCAGATCGATACACACAACACACCATCTGTTTCTCGACTTTAAAGCGTTTATAGGGACGAATTATACAAAACCATGTCAAGTTTTGGCATCCTCGCCAAACTCGTCCGTCTGTGCAGGAAAAGGTTTGAGACAAGGCGACTTTCTTTAACATCGTTCTTGAAGCAATTGTACGAAACTCACAAGCCAACACCAGAGGTACAATTTTTCAATAGTCCGTTCAACTACTTGCCTATGCTGATGATATTGACATTATTGGGAGAACGCGGCGAACTGTCAGTGGCGCATTTGCAAGCATAGAAACGGAGGCGGCAAAGATGGGTGTGGCTGTTAATGAGGACAAAACGAAGTATATGCTGTCAACGAGAAAGGACTCTCAACATCAGCGACTCGGACAAAACGTCACGATGAACAGATACAACTTTGAAGTAGTTAAAGACTGACATCGGCGCAGAGATCAAGCGAAGAATCACTCTTGCCAATCTCTGTTTCTTCGGGCTAAGAAGGCATCTAAGATGTAAAGCCCTCTCTCATAGAACCGAGGAGATATTATATAAGACCTTAATCATCCCGGTTCTGCTGTATGGTGCAGAAGCATGGACCCTGTCAAAAGCTGATGAAAACCTTCTGGGATGCTTTGAGAGAAAGATTCTTCGAGTGATATTCGGCCCAGTTTGTGACGATGGAGTGTAGAGAAGAAGATTCAATGACGAACTATACGAGTTATACAGCTACGCCGAACTGGTCAAAAAGCTAAAAATTCAATAGCTGAGACGGCTGGGACACGTGGAACGTATGGACAACAACGCACCAGCCTGACGAGTCTTCGAATCCACCCCTGAGGGACAACGCAGCAAAGGAAGACGGTGGCGCGCACAATTGGAGAACGACATCAACCAACTTGGTGTGCGTACCTGGAGGCAGCTAGCGAGGGACCGAGCTGGCTGGAGGGGCTTGTCGTTGGTTAAAGCCGTGGTCCACCTCGGACTGTAAGCGCCACCAAAAGTAAGTAAAGGACCTTTTTGATGAGCTTAGTAAATGTCTCAAGTTTGAAGTTGTTGTCTTAATTGGTTCCGAAGTTAGAGTGGGTTCGAAGTTGCTGTAAAAAGGGTAGGTGCCTTTACTAGAGAACTTGGCTGGGGCACTACGGTGCCCTTTGATTATGTTATGTTGTTGTTGGTGGTCAAAAATTCTGATTTTAACTTTTTTCCATATTTTTTGACCTGATTTAGAAAATACAAATCTAGTCAATCGGTCATTCGGTCAGATTTTACCGGTTTTACTTTTTTTAATGACAACTCTGGCTGGAGGGGCTTATTTGTTGGTTGAGGTCATGGTCCATCCCAGACAATAAGGTTAGTTTTGATCTACTTACATGATGATATATCCACAAAGTTATACTTTGCTACGAAGCCAGCCTCCGAGTCCGAAGAATCCGATACAAATTTTAATGTCATAACATTGGTAGCGCTTACAATAGCTGGAGGTGGGGTAGTCCCACAAAATCTTAAAAAAAAAACAAATTTAAACTCTCCCAGTTCAACTCATTTAACAAAAAGCTTACCTGCGACTTGATGACTCTTGATATGTTATTTTATAAGTGTCATAGATCTCAATGTAATCGTACAAGCAATCGGTTACCTCCTCCAATCTGAATGAGAGCCAAGTCAGCTGTATACCAAATCCGGCGGGGGCTATGATGGTCCAAATGCACGACAAATCATGTTCATAAAGGCCAGTCTCGCTATCCGATGGCAGCCTAATCTCACCCGAAGGCCTTCTCATGATACCACCACATTGGATGCCCGAGTCAATGAGGGTGTAGTTTGCCTTGAAGCCCCTTCCTGAATTGTCACGATCCGTATGGAATATAATTTTTAGAAAACTCGTGGATGAGACAATTTTTGGTGGAATTGTTTTTCCGCAATAAGGGCCAGCAGCTGTTTCATTATTTCCGTCGTGTATCTTAAGAGAAATTTTAAATTTGTGCAACAAGAATAGATTCATTTTGTTTATATATTTACCGAAATGTAATCGAACCAGCAATTGTTTATTCCTTCATGAGCCTCCAGGTCCATGTCCACAAACTCCAGTGACACCACATGTTTAGGTTCACCTATGATCTCATATGTGCATGTTTCATCGGATGGATAAGCGCCGGGGTAATTTGGCGACGTAATCACACCAGAATTGTCCGAAAAGATGTACTCACAAACTGAAAGGTGAAATTTGTTTTAGAAAATCATAAACATTTTTTTAGTTAATTCAACGTAAACAAAAATGTAAACGATATGATCTGGAAAGCAGGCAAAGGGTCTAATGGCGAGTAAGTGGAGAATACACATAGTGATACTCAAGCTAAAAAAAACTCAACATGTGAAGATGTTTTAAGCAACTCTGCAACGGAGCAGACCTAGACCCCTAAAGGATGGCTTATATAGAATTGATGAAACAAAAGCTGAAGTGAAGGGCAATAAGTTCCAACAAATATACTGCCCGAGAATGATGAGGTCAATAGTAAAGTACCTATTCCAAAATAGATCACTAAATAGGAGAATCACCTCAAGCGAACTTCTGAGTCAGCCTAGGCAGGTTCTCGTCCATACTCCAGGTTGAAGTCCTTGCCATCAACCACTGCGCTAGAATAAATTTATGTTCTAACACAAGTGGTAAAACCATATCTTCTCAGACAATCAAGCTGCTCTTAAAGCTCTGAACTCATCTGTTATAAAATCGAAGCTGGTCCTAGAAACTTACATGGCCATCTACGAACTAAGAAAAACCTAGTCATCCTACACTGGATTCCAGCCCACAGGGGATTTACTGGAAACGAAACGGCTGATTCTCTGGCCAAAGTCGGCGCGACAACGCCACTCGTCGGACCTGAACCCTTCTGCGGTGTCAGTAAGGGATGCTTCAAGGAATACATTAGGAGCTTAGCTCAAATCGAATCTAATGAACTCTGGCTTAAAACACCTGGGCAGAACTGCACAAAACAGTTCTTCCCAAAATTCTCCCCCAGAAAATCCTATTTTCTAACTAATCTGGATAAAAACAACCTAAGAATCCTGACAGGAATTATAACTGGCCATGGTCTTATGAAAAAACACCTTCACCGAATCGGAGTCTCACCAGACCCCACATGTAGACTGTACCTAGAGAGTGATGAATCCTTTCTTCACATTCTCATGGAATGTCCGGCTCTCTTTCGCCTTAGAAAGAAAGTCTTTGGCGAAGAAATCATTACCTCGGCAAATCTTGCTGAATTACCCCCAGAGAAGATACTTGTATTCCTGGCTGTCTCCGGAGTAAAAAGATGGCTCTAGGACCCTACGCTGCACCCTGCGCTCACACCGCAGCGCAGGAACCAAACGAATCATTCTATAAGATAGGCAACATCGCATCGGATAGCATCGCGAATGTGACATTCAAAGCGACATTCTCACCTCGAATAAGAGAAAACATTTTTATTGCAACGATGCAAAGGTGGCCTGAGCAGGGATCTCTCCTTAACCATGGAAACTGCAATATCTGCTTTTGCTAGGAAACCACACCTTCGTCGTCTGTCAATATGTTTTCTAGATTCAATGAAAAAAATACTAGAACGTATCATATACGGCTGACTGCTCGAGGTGACAGAGGGACTGTGTCAGACGACTAGCATTGATCTAGAAAATCACGTTCTACCGTCATGTCGGTTCCATAAAGGCGTTAGTATACGAGTAGATATTGCGCAGTCAAAGCAATACTGGGGAGAAGATAGTAAAGACAAAGAAGTTTCCGCGGCAATGACCCTTGAAGTTAAAAATGCCTTCAACTCGGCGAGCTGGTTCCCAATCTTTTTCATACTGCGACTCCCTAGAGAGGTTGATACCATTCTAAAAGTACAGATGTGAACAGATCTGATTCTGATAGCTGATCTTATACTTAAGATTTACTAAATTGTTTTTCAATAAGGATGGGTCAACGTTAAAATTTCTTCGTCCCATATTTATGGTAATTTTGCTTGTTAACATACCCGCATTCATCGCTAAAAATGCGCCTCGTCGCTAACGATATTTTTCGGCCAAAATTGGGCGTTATTGCACTGCTCTTAAAAACGCTCCGAAGACAAGTCAGCTAACATACAGCTTCGTCTATGTTCATTGACTTTGAGCTCCTGGATCTTGTACAAGCGTAAGCCCAAGTCCCGATGCAAAATTCGCCAAGTTGGAATTTCTCCGGATTGGAGAAATGCTCCCAACAAATCTGGGTGGCAACGACCAACGAAACGACCCGTACTTACCCCCTTACTTAATTTTGAGTACCAGACAAATATATAGACTAAGAGCTAGCAACGTTTTTTCTCTGCGTTGGTTTATATATTAATACCATAACCTCAAAAGGACAAAAAATGTACGTACCTCATTTTAGAAAACTTAAGATTTTGGTATGTGTTAATTTACGTCCGATGTAGACAGAAAATGCAATTGCCATATATATCAGTTTGCCGGTTTTAAAGTGCAAAAAAGGCAAAATTTAAGTCCTAATAGAAAAGTTAAATTTTTGATATTATAGAGATTTTATCACTCTACTAATTTCTCAAAGCTAAACCAAAACTCCGGTTTCATCATCACCAAAATCTTAAGTTTGCTAAAATGAGGTAAATTTATCACTTTTGAGGTTATGACATTCCAATATAAACCAACGCAGTGCTGCCAGAAATGTATTTTCGTGTTCAGTAGCCACCACAAACTAAGCTCACAAAGTTTCAGCCTTGCTAAAATGACTTGAGAAAAATCGTTGCTAGCTCTTACTCTAATACGAAACGCGCTTAAAATTCGACTGCAATGTAACTACATATTCACCCCTATCGGGAATAATATTTCCCCCGAAATGTTTCCTTTTTCCAAAAATAGGTATCGTAAACAATTTTCGAAAGGGAAAATAAAAATTCCGTCGGAAAAAATAGGTATCGTGAATGATTTCGAAATCAAACAAAAAATTCCGTCGGAAAAATAGCTATCGGGAATAAATTTCCGATGGAAATATTATCGTAATTTTCCTCGAAATATTCCGCTGGCATTTCGTCAGGGAACTTTAGCTAAAGAGCAGCAATGTAAGTGTTTTTCTGCAAAATATTTAGAAAAAATAATGCATATTGTCAGTTTTAATGAAGGTCAAACACAACAAGTACAAAACAGCTGCAGATTATTCTAAATCATATGGAAAAATATCCGGATATAGCAAATGAATTTATACAAAGAAAAAAAGCAAAGCATTTTGTAAATAGATGATTGGCCTAATCCAACTTCGTGGTCGTTTCCCTCTCCAACCCGGTAGCCGCCTTCAGCAAAAAGCGCAATCATGCGCTTAGCTTAAGTAATGGGGAAACTCCGAATGATTTTTTGGTTTGCGGCAAAGACGGGTAAAGGTGCTATAAGTACACGGCATGTAGCAAGCCACGTATGTATGTAGCACTGACGTCAGTGTATGGTCCCAATGGCTACATGCCGTGTACAAGCTCTCTTTGTGTACTCTCTGTTGACGTCAGAGGTACAAACGTATGTGGCTTGCTACATGTCGTGTACTAGCACCTTAAGTCTTAATCACAAATCCACATTTAGCCCCATTTAGACGATCATTTCATTTGATGTCCAAATGCAAAAATTGAAGCTTCTAACTGAAACTGAAATTCACATACGTTTCTAACCTTCGGCTAATCACGAGTAAATTGAAAGCTCAACTGAATACTAAACTGATGTCTAAAAGCACTCTAACTGAACTGTTTAACTGAAAGTTTAATTGATAGCTCAACTGAAACTGAAACTAAAATGACCATCTAAATTTAAATTGACGACTTTCTATATATATATCAAAGGTCTCCACTAGCTCTTCACCTATAAGATATCTGGTGCTGGTCTGTTTATTCTATGTCTTCCTCTTCACTTCCTCATGCTCTTCCATCGCTAATAAAAAATGCGCACTTCTAAATATATCAAAAATATTATTTTAATTTTTTAAAAACTCTACTCTCTCTCTTGTCAAAACATTCGAACATATTTTCGAAAGTACTTTTCTCATTCCCGGGGAAAAAAATTGCGATGGAAATTCACGATGGGTAGATTTAATTCCCGGGAACAAAAAATATTCGGGGAAACATTTTTCCCTCGGAATTGCCGATAGCGGTGATTGGATTTTGTTTCGACCTTGCTCTGTGGTATTCGTAAATAGAAACGGAATGCTTTTCCTTTGTTCGGAGTCTTACAGCAGTGAAAAAATAAAAGTTGCGATGCCCTCAGGGTCAGGATAGCGCCACGCCCTGGGGCGTCGCGACGCACAGTTAGGAAACCCCTGCATTAGTAGATTCCTCGCCAGAATGGAAACTCCGTACAACCTGTTGAATTATGCATACTTATGTCGTTTTCGGTTGGTCGTCCAGAACCGTCCTGAAGCAATCAGAACGCTTAAAAGCGTTCGATTGGCACTCAACTGACAGTTTTTCTACTGAAAAGAAGAGAAATTTGCTTCTGCATTTAAATTTAGAATCGCGGAGAGTTCTTCCGGACGGTTCTGGACAACCAACCGAAAACGACATTAAATGACAAGCGCTCGCACGTGTTTCTGTTGCTACCAGTGACAGAAATGTCACTAAAAAAATTAAAAAAACATAGTTTTGAAGTTTTGAAGCATGATTTAGGTTCAAAAAGCATGATTTCCATTTCATAGTTGGATAATGGTAAAAAGAGAAAAAGAAGAACAAAAAAAAAAAATGATTTTGGACTCGAAAACATTAAAACCTATTTTGAGCAAAAAAGCAAGAAAATCATGCTAAATCATGATTTCTGGCAGCCCTGGACAGAATTGCCAATTTATCGTAGTAGGGAAGTTTTTTGTTTGCATTTTTCTGCATCTGCCATCTGGCTGCCTGTATTAGGTAGTTCGAGTTGAAAATTTGACTACTAGACAAACATATTATTTTTAGTGGACATAACTTGAATTTCACGAAAGCGTTTGACAGAATAAACGGCAGCCATGTTCTTCTGGATCTGTTTCAGTTGGTTTCAGTTTTGTGTAGATAAGCGAGCAGCGTAAACAGATTCAGAATTGACTACAGAATGAAAAAGTTTTATGTTCTGTTTTAGTTTCTGTTCCTGTTTCTGTTCTTTGGCACTTGGTGCCATTACTCATCGCCGGATTGTGCAGAATGACGGTGGAAACACTCGTTGCTCCATTAAGGTCGGTAACAGTCACGACGAGACTTTTTCAACATCGTAGGTATTTGAGAAAAACAGTAGGTCTGTCCATTTACATTTGTAGTAAAAATGGAAAAGACTGTCAAAATGGCAGTGGTGGGGATGAAGTCTCTCTCAAAGAGAAAAACTTACGAAAAAGTTAAGAAAAGCTTTTGTAGTATACCGAACTATGAAAAATGACAGATGCATTTTGTTTTTCCATAAATTGCATGTGAGTATGAATCCAAGTATATGGAAAATGGAAGAGTTTTTACGAACTGCATGCATTCGATAAGAAAAGAAAGCTACATTATTTTCCCGCCTTCTGGTACCATTTTCATACCAATTTGTTTCTCATATCGCAAGAAATCAAAGACAAAAGTAAATAGTCTTTACGCGCGTTTCAAATCAAATTTCAAATCATCTTTATTTTTTCAGACGACTGACAGTTGTTTCAATTCTTACTCAAAGAAATTTGTTGAGTAGAAACTAGTAAGATTCTCAGTGGAGTAGGAGTAATATCTTGCTCTCGCAAAGCCGCTCTCTTTTACGAATTTTTCGAGTTGAGGAGGAACGACATTAACTAAAAATGGGTAAAAATTCGTAAGATTTAAAAGTAAAGGAACACACCTAAGCTATATTTTGTTTTTATTATTATTTGTAATTTACTTACATAATAATAAAGAAATAATAATAATAATAATAAGAGGCACAATTCTCCACCAGTCTCTACAATTATTTGCATACGCGGATGACGTTTTACATCATTAGCAGAACTCAGCGAGTTGTCACGGGCGCGTTTGGCAGGATATGTGTTGAGACAAAAAATAGTTTTGTTGCAATGAGACCAAAACCGAATATATCCTGTCAACAAGGAGAGACACAAAATCGACAGTTATAATTTCGAGGTTAGGATGTTGATAAAACATCGGCTCCACTATAAACTATGAAAATGACATCATCAGTAATCAAAATTATATACACCTGCAAAAAGCTGTTTTTTTTTTTTCATTGCCAAGTAACACTTAACACTTTTTTTTTTCATCAGCGCAAAATTCTTTAAGTGATTTTCGGTCCCGTTTGCGTTGACGAGATTTGGAGAAAGAGATTTAACAGCGACCTCTACGTGCTTAATTGCGACATTGACCCCGTCAGAAAAGTGGGAATCTGTCGTCTAAGGTGGCTAAGGGCATATAGAGCGAATGAACACCGAGAGTCTACGACTCCAATGCACAACGCAGTAGAGGAAGATCTCGCCTCAGGCGACACGCACAAGTGGAATGAGAATTCAATCAACTTGGAGTGCGAGGCTTAAAAGTAGGCAAGTAAGTAAAACGCATTATTTCTCGTATTCTTCTTTGCTAGACGTCAATTTGCGTAATCATTTCCCCATTTACATAAACTTTATCCATATGTTCGCATTTTGTTCTGCGGCATTGGTTTTAGCGAATCGCCGGCGATTCTTGCATATCTTCCGCTTTCACGAAAATGGAATGGAAAATCATATGACTTCTATTTTCGTGTAATTCGGCCTTATTTTCAATTGCATGACATGGTTGGACTTACTTGTTCCGTAGGACATCTTAAATGTGCCTCCTTTCGAGTAGTAGTTAATTTGAACTTCATTCGTAGTCGATTTAAAAGCGGGCACATTCATATGTCCACACCATCTGCCGGTGCTGGCCTTTTTTCCACCATTAACATTAAAGATCTGAAATTAAAACAATTTACAATGTATCAGCCTTAAATAACTAAGGCTGTTGACGCGCACATGTGATTTCCGTCAATTCTGAAATGAAAGCTAGTCGTTCGACCGACGGAAAAGCAATGTGGCGCGCCTAACCTAATCTTTTCTTACCTCGATGCAGTCATCCTCTCCCATTTTGAACTCCGATACTTCCAATTCCACCTTAATTCCTATAGGATACCGTACAGTATACTCGCATGACATGGATCCCTCAAAACCAGTCGGCGAGGTAATCTCTCCCTTTCTCTCGGTATACGTTCCACCACATCCCGGAATACGTTCCACGGTCGAAGCGTGTATCTGGAAGCCGAGATCGCTGCCCTCGTTGTCAGAATGGAAATGTACAATAATCTCGTTCGAGGGAACAGTGAACGGAGCAGGATTAGAAGAATTACAAAATATTTCCAATCGTGACTCAGAAATCGCATCTGTAACCTGAGGAAGCCTGTTATTTGAAAGGGGACACATGGGTTGTCATACAAATACTATACCTCGAGGAAGTCATGATTGCAGTTGGAGTGTTTTTCAATTTGCAGGCTGAAGAACACGAGCTTGATGCGTTTGGTGTTTGGTACCTTCAAATGCCACTTGCAGTCTCTGTTGCGGGGATAGTTACCAGGTGATCCGGGCGAAGCTATAGTTGTATGCGAGTCAAATTCCACGATTCCACCACAGATCGGATCTATTGATGACCAATTCATGTCGAAACCTGCCTTTGCAGTTGAGTTATCCGATTTGAACCAAATGTATAGCCGGTTTGTTGTAGTGATTATATTTCCTCCGAGTGGCGCCGTTGAACCGCAAAAACGACCAATCAATTGGGAAGCTGCCGTCGGACCATCATGCATTTGTAACCAATCAAAGCGACATTCCAGTGAGTCCTCGATTTCAAATTTGGTGAATGTTATGTTCAGCACTTTGGCAGCATCGGTACGAATCACCCAAGAACACTGAGAATTGTGATTGTACAAATTTATCAGGGGATACTTAAGATTTCCCTGTTCACTCGATATGTATTGACCACAGCGGGACCGTTGAGAGTCACACAATCTACCTCCATATCCTGCCGCACAGGCACATGTGAATGAGCTCTGATGCGGTCGGCAGGTGCCACCGTTAAGACAAGGACTCCAGGCACATGGATTGACATATCTTATACAATTTGGAAGTCGGAAGCCTATTGGGCAGAGACAAGTGAACGAACCATTTCCGGTGTCCATACAGGTTCCACCGTTCTACAAAAAGAAAAAGTTATTTGACGCGTCGTAAATGAAATTTTAGGCCATACCATGCATGGATTAGAGGAACACAAATTCGTTCCCGAAGACGAGCAGCCATTCGGTCCAACACCATTGCCAGTCATGCCAAGTGGACATGAACACACGATTCTGTTTGACACTTCCTGGCACAGGGCAGCTGCATGGCATATGTTATTCCTTAAGCATGACTGTCCTGCATTCCTGGTACAAACGCGTCCGTCACCAACCCATCCCACAGGACATTCTCCACAATGAAAAGAGCCCTAAAATAAAGAGAGGTAAATTAAGCTAGTCATACCTCTAAGCTTTGAGCTGGTTATACGTACATAAGTATTAATACATGGAACGAACGGCATAACACTACATCCACCATTATTTGTAGCACACTCATCGATGTCCCGGCAGGATAGTCCATTACCAGTGTAACCAGCGTCGCACGGAGCACACATGAATCCTCCAGGCAAGTTTATACACTTGTTTGAACATGGATTGGTGTACTCCTTGCATTCATCAACATCAACGCTACACGATGGTGTCAGGCCATTGCTTTTCCAGCCCTGTTCACATATGCAGCGATAGCCAAAGTTATCGTTGGCATTCACGCATGTGCCGTGACCACATAGCTCTACATTAGAAGAATGTAAGCAGTCGGTCTTTCGTTGATTGCAATGGATTCCTTGCCAGCCCGCATTGCAAATACAGCTGTAATGTTTAATTTTATTGGTAAATATGTGCAATTTTTTTATATCTTAACTTTTACTAAAATGTCTTACCTGTAGCTTCCAAACTGGTTAATGCATTGTGCTCCGTTTTGACACCCAATATCGGTTCCAGCGAATAGAGCACACTCGTTGACATCTGTCGTACATGTCGAACCCTTGACGAGCAAGCATGGAAAATATCAATCGGGTTGTTTTACATGTAAAAGGAATAGATACAAAAACAGGGATATCCTACTTTTTAAATTATTTGTTCTACGAATATACCCGCCCCGTTCAACATCAACTCAATAAAAAATACCAGTGCTGCATTCCAAGAGAAAGGTACCGAGCACTTGAGCATCTCGACTCCTTGCTAAACTCATAACCGCAATGAAAATAACAATGCTCTGTCCGAAGTGGCCTAAACAGTTCTTTGTGACGGGCCTCTTTGAGAGGTTTTTGGTGGTGACTAAGGCAGTCAAATCTTTTATAAGTTTTATTTACCTGGTTGCGGCCTAGTCTTCGGGTCAAGATGGAGGGCGACCGTAACAGTCTGCCCCCTGCCTATTGCCTCTGACGGGGCCATCACTAGGGAGGGAGACTGGTGCGTAGCAGAGGTGGCTGATTCAACCAGTCTGCTTTGCTGCTTGACCAAAAGTCAGTGAATGGATTGTCTGTTGGAAAAAGGATGGGGCAACCGTAGCAGTTTGCCTCCCGATGTCGCGACCGTAACAGTCCAACCCCCCATCTGTTGCCTCTGACGGAGTTTTCAAATTGTCGAGATGAGGTTGATTGGTGTAGTCAGCTTCTTCTGTTAGCGGTTAGTCTTCGGGGAGAGCAAAGGGGTGACCGAAGTAGTCTAACCCCCTGCTGGTAGCCTCTGACAGTCCGTTAATAAGGATGGTGGCTGGTACCAATCAGGGTGGGCTGCGGCAGGAGAAATCGACGAAGGGTGATCGAAACAGTCTAACCCCCCGCTTATCCCCTCTGACGGAGTCCGAAGGTTCTGATGCGTGTGAGGATGAAAATTGACTGACGTGGTCAGCACCTTTCCGTGGGCGGTTAGCCTTCAAAAAACAGACAGACAGACAGAGAGTGACCGAAACAGAGTCTAACCCCCCGCTGGTAGCCTCTGACAGTCCGTCATTAAGGAGTGTAGCTGGTGTGGATCAGATAGGAAGACAAATTATTGGCTTCAAAACAACTCCGAAGAGCATTTTCGCACCATAGAAAGAAGAAGGAAGAAGGAATACAATTTCATCACAGAAACAACCGATGGCGAAGACGAGCTTAATGGCATAAACTCACCATCCGACAACTGATAAGAAAATCTTGCCTGCAATACCGAAGGTTTCCCTAACAAATCAAGTCCCAGATCGTCACCCATTCCCCGACAAAAACGGACAACTTTCTCGACAAAGCATTCGAAAACAGAAGATGGTGTTGTTACTAATAAATGGGTGAATGAATTTTAGAAAGTTTAAATTTTGTGTATGGAATAGAACTTCGGATAAATATCCACCACGGCTTTGCTGGCCAAGTACCTACCTACGTACTCTTTTATTGACATTTTCTACGACCGTTTGCATTAATGTAGCTGAATTTCATTAATACACCTCCCAGTTTCCTCTTTCAAGGTGTTGGTAGTCGTGGTATTGTTTGCATAGAGATAGACCTTTGACTTCACAAAAAAACCCCAAAGAAAGCAGTCCAATAGCGTTAAATCACAAGATGTATAATGGATGGCCAATTTTGGTCGCAAAAACGGCTCATGCAATATGTAATCTCTGGCTGTATGGCATAAACATTTCTTCCAACAGATGTGTTAACTCTTACCTTAAGTTTTTTTATATTCACGCAATCAAAAAGGTAAACGGTAAAAAGGTAATTGAAAAATTGGAAATTGGAAAATAGCCAAGTCTAGGGAACAGGTGCAGAATTTCGAAAGAACTTTGAATAGAATTTTTCAGTTCCGCCAAATTCAGAGATAGAAGTTCCTATCTGCCATTCCCATCATAAACTGACAATAGCGAAAGGACAACAAATTGAAGTTAATGAGGGTATTCACGTCGTAAGCTCGTCGTAAACGTAGTAAACTTGGTAAGTTTACGACGACGCGACGTGGTAAATGAACTGTCAAAATTTGTATGGATGATAATTGTAAATAAAAAAATAATTAGGTGGCGCAACAGGCGGGTGACACCCAAGGCCTAGCTTCTCACAACCATAATTGTAGGCCCCCGGGGGAAAAAATTCCCCCCGAACATTTTTTGTCCCCTGGAAAATGCTCCTCCTATCGTCAATCTCCATCGGAATTTATTTCCTCCGGAATTTTTCGAAAATTGACAGTTGTCAACTGTGATTTATTCAGCTGTCTTTAAGCTCATATTTGGAAGTAATTTGCAAATTATTTGTGTTAAACCAAGGAATTGTGCTAATTTTAGTATGTAATTGCAAAGAAGCAAATTGGATTTATCCTTATTTAAGTAAAGAAAGTGTTCAATTCAGTGAAATATAAAAGAAAATATTAAGGTTACAAAAAACAATTTTTAAATATTTGCTGGGTTATTTCTCGGACAATCTCTCAACAAAAAAATCAAACAAAAATAAAAAAATGCAACAGATTTTAAAATTATCTCATAAAAACTGCCTACATTTTTCAATTTCCACCTGCAAATTTACGAAGTAAATATTCCGGGGGAATTCAATCAAATTCCGGGTGGAATTTTTGTTCACGATACCAATTTATTTCGGGGGAAACTTTTTCCCTATTTCGAAATTCATTGCCGATATCTATTTTTGAAAAATGGGAAATGTTTCGAGGGGAATTTTGTTCACGATAGCCCTGGTAAATATCCGAATGAACAGATATCATAGCAAGTGAGCTTAACCTTGCATTCTCCATAACGCTTCAGGACATTGTTTTAATATTTTCATAGCTGAAAGGGTTATTTCAACACTAGCTGTGGTCAGCTGTTAGCTGTAAGCAAGAAGTTTATACCTCTAAAGTAAGTCCTGCCACATATAAATATCAAGCAATTTCAAAACTTCGGTAGAAGGATGATATTTTTTCGCACCAAAGAATGTACTCAGCTTTCACAGCTGACAACGGCATTACCCGCTTAACTGCAGAGACCTGGGAGAAGAGCTTGAAACGATGGTAGAACGCCTTCGTTGACCATGAATCTGTCCGTAAGATTTTGTATTAACGAATCTATGCAAGAAATCAGTATCGACACTCTAAAACAGGCTTCAGTAGAGGTTTCTGTATTCTAACGCGTTGCTTGTTTCAATGAAGTTCTTGGAGCTCTTAATTCAACTTTAAATAAGTCTTCGGTAACTTGCCGATTGAAAAGTCTCTCTGAAAAAATCTTCAGCATTTTAAACTGAATAGTTTTTTTTTAGCATCACTTTTTTGGACCGTTGCCGAAAGTGTTGATGCTTTCGAAGAAATCGTCCACGTTCTGCTCGTTATTTCTTCAAGGCTTATTGAGATGCATTTGAAGAGCCCTACAAAGGAAATAATACTGTCATGCCTTTCAATGAATCTTGTTTCACAAAGGCGTAGAAGTCGAGTTTTTCGGCTCTCTGGTGTGTTTTTTAATGACATTTTTGAAAGTTATATATTCATTTGAATGGTTGCGTAAGAAATTACCTACATATTTCACTAACGGGTGCCGGTCTTTTCGACAAAATTCATTTCGCAAATTTTAGTTTGAATTTAGCGATTCGCATTTAACTTGTTTCGCAAATTCCCACTCCGTTTTTGAATTATTTTGCAACGTGTTTATTTCGCAATGTTTTTCCCGCGCTTTTCCATTTTGCTTATGGAAACAACAGCATGTTGTTGTTTTGAAAAGGTTATGTTAATTAAACAAAGACAGTAGAATTAGGAGTACCTACATATTTTATAAAAAAAAGATGACTATTCCGATCTTGGCTTATTAAAAGCTCTTGCCTCTACATAATATAAAACTATATCAATTTGTATTTATCAAATACTAGCGGAGCCCGTGCACACTTCGTAGTGCAAAATAGTTCAAAAGATAAACTGTTTTTATTGTAATGCTCTGTGGTACACAACATTTTTTGTTTTTCCAGAAATCGTATTGCCTAGACAATATTATTGACTTTCATTATTTATATCAATGTAATAAATTTTAAAAACTTTGGCTTCCAATTTCAAGACTGTCGAAGAAGCTGTACCCGCCCGGGTTTGCCCATGCACAGGAATTGTATTGTTTAGGTCTTAGGTAATAGTGTTGTTTCGTAAAATGCGAGAAATGGGAATAAATCGACTTGCTGGAATTTTCTTTCTGCCCAAACCTGAAATACAGCAATACGAACGAAAACGAATCAAAAACAGGTAATGAAAATCGGCCCAGCGGTTATCGAGATATAACGCCATCGAGTTTCAGCCCATAGAAGATATTTTTTGTAGGCACAGGAGGTATGTATAAGATTTTTATTTTTTTTTTTGTGTGTGGGAGGTGCCACGCCCCTTTGTCCAATTTTGACCAAACTTCACAGCACCTGTATAGGGACCAATACCAAAGATGTGTGAAAGTTTGCTTAAAAACAGTAAATTCGTTAAGGCGTGAATCGACGACAAACATTTTAGGGCTCAATTTTTATATTTATATAGATTTAATGTTCATATGGATATTTTTTTATTTTTGTCAAAAGATTTTTGTTAATAAATTTGAATGTAATTCTGAACAACAAAAAAGAATTTAAATTTTTTTGGGTATAGTATTATCTACCTATGTAGTTCACCTTTTCATTATTTCATTGTATTATTTGGCGAAATGTTTTATTTTACAATCTGTCACATGATAATAAATTTCGCCCTCAATGGCTACGTGCCTGATTCACATATTTGTACCGTTACGTGCTTTTAAAAATACTATAAAATATAAAGGGAGTCGCAGTTTGAAAAATGGGAATCCTTGAACTAGAGTACAGTAAGCCATTCGGTCAAATGAGTTGAAAAGGACAAGTTGTCATTGCCACGTCACGTCGTGAAATTCGTAAAGCGATTTAGGAACTCTAAATTAAACTGAACTCGTTATTATGCGTTATAAGAATATGAAGTTTCTGAGTTCTAAGTGTCGTATTATGTATTTGACTGAACATCCAACCATTAATTAAAATGCTGGTTTAACCCTTAAATGCCCAAGGAAGTCGATTTTGACGGAAAAAATATATTATATGTAAACGACAACAAAAATAACAAATCATTTGTTAAAAAAATTATTAAAATTATTAAAATTTTTTTTTACGAAGTTATTGACAAAAAAACTGGATTCACCATATTATGCATAAACTTGATCTTAGAAATATAGTCACTTCGACTACAAATTCAGTGCCTACCCCTGCATAAGAGCTAAACTAGAGTTGATCTTCCAAGCTTAAGCTATAAGATCACACCTCTGAATCCTAATGGTATCCCCTCCAATACTCTGAATACATTTGCTTTGTTGAGGAGACACCAATTATATATATAGTCGGCATCGACTCCACAATAAAAACTCCAGGATTTTGTTTGCTGTGAGCGAAGAAAGAGATGTTCGATATTCCTATCCTAGGTTAGATTAGGTTATGTTAGACGAATGGTTGCGCGGAGAACAGTCACAAGACACTAGGCACCCTAGTGGGTCCATCGCGATCCCTGGGAAATCTATAATTTTTTATAGATGGAAACACGTAAGCACTTTCCCTAAGGCATTTTATTTCCCTAAAGAATTTAAATATCTTGGCTTAGTTGATAAGCCCTATCTCTTCTATACTAGGTATGAAAGAACTAGTTTCCCAGAAATTAGTTTCGCGTACGTGCTATGGCATGATACTCCCACAGTATGATGTGATGTCTCTCCTCGACACCTTATTTCATTACATAATCTACACAGATCCGTGTCTCTGAAAGTCATAGACTTTGGAACTAAGAAGACAGTTGCCAGGCAGGGTCTAAATTGCTTTTCTCAAGTTTGTTATGTCTATCCTAAGTCGATACCGTTATTAAGAAACCGTAAGTGCATTTATGCATTACTGGTGCATAGCCCATCCACCCTCTGACCAACATAAGGGTTTCAGAAAGCAGTAATTCAACAGGCTTGGCAATATCCTATACTTGCTTTAATCGTCTTGTCATTTTGGGTATGATGGGTGTGCGCTTCATTATCCATTGGTAGATAAACCTAGACATGTTACCTGACCCCAGATATATACTCCTATATTAAAAAGAACTATTTACAGTGCATTGTTATGTCAACCTCTAAACAGAAACCTTTATATATTTTACATAATTATTTTAACTATACAATGGTAGACCTTTTGACAACAAAAATATACATTTTTAGAATAAAATAAACTTGCTTGCACTTCGTAATGATACAGAATTAATCTAAATTCACTACAAAAGCAGAGACAGGCAAAATGTAACATGAAATCATGAAAGAGGCCGCAGTGCCCAGTGTATCTTTAAAGATAGACCCATTCACCGTTCCATTTTATGAGCTGCGCATCTTGTATTAGGTTCAAATAAGTGAATATCACTTCTCGTCATGTATTTACAACCGCTAATCATTTTTTTTTTATCATAGTAGTGTTACCAATTATAAAAATATTAAATAAGGAAACATTTATTTTTTATTTTTGTTAAAAAATAAAAATGCCGTTATTTTGTTAATAGTTAATCTAATTTTAAAGTTTCAGTTCTTATTTTTTTACACTAGATAGGTTTTGAGTCAATAAAACCAAAATCTTAAGCACAAAGTACAAAAAGTTAACAGAAACAGAGAAATAAATGTTTTAATGGTTGTACCTTTAAAGACACACTGGGCATTTAAGGGTTAAATAAGACTTAACACAGCTAACCACTTACAAGAACAGACAAGTGTAAGCTTTAGAAAAAAATATAACTTAACACTTTCACACATTTACTAACCTCAAATCCTTTAACGCACTTGCACTGAAATCCATCATATAAATCAACACAGCTACCACCATTTTCACACGGATTACTCTTGCATTCGTCCAGCAGGAGTGTCCTGAGTAGTGCTTCAAATCTATTTTCCAAATTACCAATTCTCCGCTGAGTTCTTCTCAATACATTTGTTGGATTTGCGATTCGTGTTCTACACGCATAAAAGAAAAAGAATCCATCAGTTGCTGTGCAAATACTTGGAATAGCTTCTAGTCGTTTCTTATTACCGGTTCTGTAACCTACGAAGTCTGGCATTGAGGCCTCTTCTACCGAATAGCCTCATTTTCATCACGTTAACATCATCTTGAAGAATTCGCAGGTTGACACCATCAACTGGCAGCCAGCTGGCATTGTTTGTAATCCATCGTCTCTCACCGGTTAAAAGGTCCATCAAATCCAAATCATTGACAACAAGTCTGGAACGCCCATTTAAACGAATGGTTATATTTCGATTAATCCCAGCTTCAAGGATCACATTGCCTTCTTTTGTTATAATTTTCGGACTGAAGAATGTAGGAAAAAGGAAATTTTTTGTTCACCGAGAGTGATTTTTTTAAAGTTACGTTTGAAAAATGGTTACGTACGATTTCTCTAAACTCGCAAACACGACAGTTAATAAGGACACAGTGCAAGAGAGTAGAATTAGGTTACGGCCGTTGTAATGCATATTGAATGACATGGCTAGTACAAAAGCATTGCTCCGAACCGATATCTCTGAAATGCGAAATCCAACTGAGATGTGCTGGAAGGTAGATTTTAAATGAGTGAAAACAAGGGGCGTATCGCGTATCTGGTACCATCCGAGGAAAATTTGTTTACGCCCAATTCCATGGTATGAACCATAGATAACTATCTCTTTTCGTATCGTAAATGTTTTTTTTTTTTTCTTAATCTGAACATTAGCAATATGATGTGTTTTCTAAATTCTTAGCCGGATTACAAGCTGTTACTCTAATGCAGTAGTGCCCAAGCCCGCGGATTGTTTTCTAGGCGCTGAAGTAAGGTTGCTAAGTCATTTTAAACGGCTGACAAAATTTATTGGTTTTGTTGGAGCAATAAAAATATTTTTGAAATCCAAAGATAACTATGAAGAACAACTCAATAATGGCCGACTTGGCATTTCTAACTAAAGTTACGGCTCAACTAAATAACCTTATAACGAAACACTCAAAGAAATGGAAAAGACATCTCAAACATGGCGGGCGGAATTTTGAACTATGGAAGAGGAAGTTAGAGGAAAAAATTTTCCTTTCTTTACTATCCTTTTGGACGCTGAATATCTTGCAACCCAACTCAGCATGTGGATATATTCCACCAGCTACAATCTGAATTCGAACTGCGTTCTGTATGCAACCTCTCCTTATTTTTGTTAAAAATCCATTCATGTAGCTGACCTCCCCGTGGTGGGGGCGGGCAACATGTCTAGGTTGACTTAGGCATGACTGACGAAGCACACACCCAAAAATGACAAGATGAATAAAGCGAGCCTCGGATATTGACAAGCATGTCAAATTAGGACGCCCTTTGGAGCCAGGCCTGAAGGGTGGCAGTTTGCAAGCGTCTGGTGGTCGGCTTGTCACGCTCGGCAGCCGGCCGGGTTTAAACCGAAACGGCTAACGAAACGAGCTTCCCATCAATGTTCTCGCAAACCATTATGGTAGTCAGAGGGTGGATGCGCTATGCACCAATAGGGGCATAAGTGGACTTTCGGTTACTCGACAACGGCATCGACTTAGGTAGGATAGGCACGTGGAACATCTCTTCGCTCACGGGAAAACACCTGGAGCTTGTTGGGGAGGCTGTCAAATACCGACTAGATATAATTGGTGCCTCCTCAACAAAGCAAAGGGGTTCTGGAACTGTGGACCTTGCGGATGGGTGGAAACTCTCCATGCCGGGAGTAGCACCTTCAATGTCTGCTCAGGCGATAGTGGCGATATTCACAAGTCCCAGGCTGGCAGGCAGAGTATTGGAGTGGATACCATTGGGAGGGAGAGTTGCGATCTTAAAGCTAAACCTTGAAAGATCAACTCTAGCTCTAGTGCAGGTGTATGCACCGAATCTGGAGTCAGGGTACGCAGCTTTCTTAGATGAAGTTGATGCAGCCCTTGAAAAGGTTGCAGATATGGATTCGTATATCCTGATGGGTGAATTCAATCCTCACGTGGGTGTGGATTTTTCGACATGGGGCAGCGCGATTGGTAAACCACGGTGACCCCGATAAGAACGCGAACCGAAAGAAGTTGTTGTTGCTGTTCGAATGGAATGTTCATTATGAACACTTTCTTTCAACACAAAGATATCCATAAATACACATGGTACCGTCGAAGTCTGCAGCAGAAATCGCTGATAAATTTGTTTGTGGTATCGTCGTGTATTAAAAGGATGGTTTGTGATGTTCGTATGTTGAGAGGGGCTGAACTGTCAACTGATCGCCACCTGGTGTTGTGTAAATTGTATTTCAACGATCAAATACCTATCCTGGCAAAGCGTAAACCAAGAATGGTTACGCGCCTACGGTGGGAGGGGCTACAGAACGATGAGGTACGGGAGGAATTTGCACGGCAGGTATCTAAAAGGTTTGAACAAAATCCAAATGTTCCATTGAATGTAGAGGAAGAATGGCAGTTGTTTTCAACAGTAGTCATTGCCTTGCAGGACATGTTTGCGGAGTGAAGCGGCTCGGTGTGGCGGCTGGTGGTGAGAAAAGAACGCCCGGAGTTCTTCTCAGAGAGAAGAAGAAGGCTTTCAAGGTGTGGATTCACTTGGGGGACTCTCCTTCTCGAAACCGGTACATTTAGGCGCGAAGAACTTGCAAATTGGCTATTAAAGAAGCCAAAGAAAAATCTTGGAAGGAGTTCGGCGAGAAATTAGACCGCAAGCAAGCTGTTTTGGCAGACCATCCGCCGTCTTAGAGGAAGGAAGTGAAACATTATTGAAGGAGTAAAATCCAAAGATAGTAGGTACACTTCTTTCTAATGAGGAGGACATCTTGCGCAGATGGAGGGAGCACTTTTCCGAATTGCTCAATCCAATCCAGGGCACTGAGGATGACACATCCATAGTCTTAAGCAGGACGGAAAATAGTCCCACGGCTGGCAAATCTGCCGGAAGGAATCCGTCCAGAAATGCTTAAGTCCTTAGGTGAAGGGGGAGTTAAATGGCCTTCTCGTGTCATTAAAGTGATTGTGCAACTTTTCAAGAAAGGAGATAAAAGGGATTGTAGGGGTATATAACTTTTTAGCCTCTCCCCGGAAATGTCTTTGCCAAGGTCCTGGAAACGCGTTACAGATCTGTGCGGTGCGGTTTTCGTCCCGGCAGAAGCTGAGCTGACCAGTTATTCACTCTCAGAATGGTGCTCGAGAAGGCTTGGTAGTAAGTTACACCTTTTTACGCAAGTTTCGAAGATTTGGAGAAAGCATATATGACCGAGTACTCAATGTAAACTCTGGAGTGTATTACAATAGTTTGGAATTGACGGATCTCTTTTGAGAGCCATTCAATCTCTTTACACAAACTGTAAAAGCTGTGTTCGCGTAAACGGCGTTAAATCCAATATCTTTAACCGTCATCTCTCTCCTTTTTATTACTTATATGGACTGAATGTTACGGCGCAGTCTTGGCGAAGAACGTTTCGAATTGGGAGATCTGAGAATAAGTCATTTGCTCTTCGCTGATGACTTGGTCATCCTTGGTCCTCTCAGACTGAACTTCAGCGCGCACTCGATCGGTTTGTAGCCGTTTGTGTTGAAGCTGAGATGAAGGTAAACGTTAACAAATCTGAAGTGATGGTCAACTCCAGAACGCCTGTTCAATGCTCTCTGCATGTTAGTGGTGTCCCATTGAAACAGGTGGAGAAGTTTAAGTATCCCGGGGTCTTATTCACGAGTAATGGAAATAGCAATGCTGAGTTTTTCTGTAGGGTTCATCAGGCTGGATCAATTTTGAGACAGCTTGGGCATTCTGTTATCAGGAGGACTGAACTTGGTGTCAAAGCTAAGTTGTCAGTCTTTAATTCGGTGTTTGTTCCAACTATTACCTATGGTCATGAGGTTTGGGTAATGACCAAAAGAAAAAGATCGCGGATACAATGCTGCCGAAATGAGATTTCTCCGTTGTATTGCTGGTGTGACCCGCAGAGATCGCATTAGGAATACCAGAATACGTGAGGAACTCAATGTCGAGCAGCTACTTCTCCGGACGGAGCGGTCATGCTTTGGTGGTTTGGTCATGTTAAACGCATGTCCCCGACCAGGATCCCACGACGTGCTATGGAATCACTACCATCGGGCAGGCGTCTTCTAGGTAGACCCAGGATGAGATGGTTAGATCAAGTCATTCTACACGAATGGGGATTGCCCTTGATGATTTGGAGTCGATGGCGGAAGATCGAGAGCTATGGAGTTTCCACTTGAACAACCTTCACCAGCGACCCACTTAATTGACAAGCGGACCATTTGAAAATGAATGAAAAAAATTAAAAATATTTTTTTTTGTTTTGTTTAGGTTTGGGCAGATTTAAAATATATAAAGTGAAAAGTTCTGTATCTATGCAAAAACTAGTGCATAACAAAAAGGAGTCTCGCTCGAGCAACCGTAGCAGACAACTTTAAACAGGCGATACTGTCGCCTCAAGATGAAGCTATTGGGAATTTGCTCTCGTTAGAAAAAAAATTAAATCCGAAGGGTGTGGCCATAGGGGCTCCAAATACTTCAATAGTTTAGGCACAATCGCCTGATTGTAATACGAACTATCCGTCGACATCCCAGGCAGTTTCCACGCTAATCCCATCACAATGGGATGATTTCCCTGAAACGTGAGCCATCTATTTCCTTACAAACTCGCCAACACCATCCACTTCCTTGTCTCTTCAGGCTTTTACATACTCCTGCACAGGGTGAATGATCTTTTATTTTTGATCGTGTTAAAATGAATTCCTTTCTTTTTGCCCTTTTACTGCTTTGTTCTTTCTAACTATCTCAACTGTAAAACATTTCAATAATATTCACCCCTATTGCCGTTGGCGTTTGTCGTATACGACTTATGTGTTGTGTTTTTTTTTTTTTTTTTTTTATCTTTTGTTAACAATTTTATTTTATTTTTTATTTTTTATGTATGTTATGTTATGTTATCATTTCAATTCATTTGTCTCAAAAGAGGTAAAAACAGCGACTAAAAACCGCAGCGAAATACGAGTCGTTTACGAGAAACCCCAACTCCAACGCCCAACGGCCATAGGGGTGATTTATCTTATAAATCCATACACATCCTTCGAAAAGATTTTACTACATTCTAGTCGTCTATAAATCTGCTACAAATTCGGCGGGTCATCTGTGTTAGGTAATGAGGATTGAAAACCGACACGACTCAAGAAACAACAAAAATCGTTTTCGACAAACGACAACGGTAATCGAGGTGATTGAACCCATTTCAAGTTTTGAGCACGGCGAGAATCTCTGACTAAAACATACTGGGCGTGCACATGTATCCAAAAGCCTTCATGTCACGCGGAAGTTTACATAACTAGAGTATATACTATATCACTAGAATATGTACCTGTGAAGTGCACGCAACCTTTAATCCACTTATCAGGGACATTGGAGAAACATTCATTGAGTATGGGGCTATCTCCTTCCTGTCCGGTTTTGACATCCTGCATTAGCTAGCCGAAGCGCACTATTCCCTGCTAGTAAATTTGTTTGTAAGTCCAGTGGTAAAAGATACATGAACGCCTCGATTGCAGCTATTTGCGTTGTGTAATATTTCGGGGCGTGGCACCGCCCATACAAAAAAAACATTAAAAATCTTATATTTCGAAAATCACCGAATCGATTGAGTTCAAATTTACATACAATCTTAGGTATTGGTCCAGGAGTATTCCTGTGAAGATTGGTCAAAATTGGACAAAGGGGCGTGGCACTTCCCATCTCCACAAAACTACCCAATCGATTGAACTTAAACTTATAGATAATCTTAATTCTTGGCCCTGGAGTGCTCCTCTGAAGATTGGTCAAAATGGGACAAAGGGGCGTGGCACCGCCCATCAAAAAGTACATTCAAAATCGTATATTTCGAAAACCACCGAATCGATTGAGATCAAATTGACAGATAATCTTAGCTATATAAAGGGGTGTAGCTATGCATTGTCCTGATAGGCAAGAATATTTTCTACGCAATACGATTCCTGGAAAAACCAAAAATATGTACCACAGAGCATTACAATAAAAACTGTTTATCACTGATTTAAATGAATTTGAAACTGATTTTTTATTTTTCTATTTTGCACTACGAAGTGTTCAGGGGTTGCATAGTTGTTGGTCGCAATCCCTACTTTTTTCACGCTGTTCTCTTTCAAATGAAATGTTCCGCCAAAAGTGAAAGTAATTTTTTCCTGATAGTAATTGAAATTCGTCTCTACAAACTTTTATTATTGAAATTGCTAAATATCAAAAACAAAGAAACATAAACTCACGTCAAAAATATTTTTTTATATTTATTTACTGCTTTTGTACACTATTCAAGACCGATTTCATTTTCATTAACACTTATACGTAATTGTAAACAGACAAATATAAACCCACATCCAAATCTGTATAGTTGATGCTATTGTGAACTACATTATGTACTTTAGGAGTTTACAAACAAATCAAGGTAAATCCATTTTTTTTAATTTAATAATCTCAAACCAGAACAATTTGTGGGATAAAGTTGTAAAAATATAAAGCCTTACGACGAAGTGCCTAAATTTGTCTGTGTAGGCAAAAATTTTAACTAAAACTGAAAAAAAGCACAAAAAAAAATTCACTAAAATTAAATTACTATAGAATTTTTCTACGTAATGAATATGCACATGGTTTTTATGATCACTTAACACTGTTATAAATTTTAAGTCAATTCAAGAGCAATCTCTTTTAAGTTTGTCAAAAATACAGCTTAAACTATTACAATGGATTAAAAGATGCTATCAGTGCAGTTTACTTACTAACGATTACAATTAGTTTTTACGTTTTGTGATGCATTTTTACCTTGTTTTTATAAACCCAGTTGGTGCGTTAATGAGCTAGTTAGCCTGACGTTTTGTAATGTTCTCGTATTTTCGTAGGATCGTTTGACTATATCTAAGAAAGATATGTACGTCCAACGAAGGTCTCTGGATGAGAACACAGCATTTTGTTTTTGGCCCATAAAAAGATTAAAAATATCGGGGCAAATATCAAATAATAGACAAGAATATACCAACTGTGGACCCACTTCTCACTCTCAGATAAAAGAAACTGGACTGGATGAAATGATCTAATCGAAAGTGGATATTCTTGGTCTTGCCAAGGTTTAGTCAGAGCAAAGATCCTCAAACACTGTTCTTAGAAGAATCATAGTGCGATAGGGCTTTGAAAGAGCCTCTTCAAGGTTTAGGGATGGGATAAAATATACCATTAGGTCACATCGCACTAATCGGCCCTAGCGAGGTATCCGTCGGAACGGAAAATTCTCGGATTTCATATGAATCGGAGGATTTTTGCTGCGAGGTATACTTCGGAACAGCTTTTCGGAACTTTCTTCCGACAAATATGCAACGCACACTGGCATTTTGCGTTTCAGTGCGATCAAGTGCGTTTTTACTGATATTTTTGACAGCTTCATACGAATTTTCTTCCGATATGCTCCGACAGGAATTGGTTGCGGAATTTGTTTACGATTTGCAGTAAATTATTGATAAATGAAAGCAATAAAGAAAAAAAAAAACATTTTAGCAAAGTAATTGGTTGTACTTGTTGCTTAAATTTGTGTTTCAAGGACAAACACAAACGGAAAAACAAGCACTAAATAAGAAAACCCGGATGTACCACGAAACAACATCATGTCAAATCAATGCGTTGTCGCATTTTATTTATTCTTTCCGAAGGCGGATACCTCGAATGTAATTTTAGTCTCCAACGGAGTATGAGTTGCGGAGAATTCTCCGTTCCGACGGATACTTCGCTAGGGCCGAATGTTTCTCTTTCTGTCTCTACTGTGGATGTCGAAACAAATAAAATTTAAATTTGTGTTTTTCCAGGTGTTGAACCTTAAATTCCTCCGTTAGAAGTCCAGCACTAGCTACTGCATAATTTTGAAAATACTCTTCTGACTCTTTTGACGATTTTGTGTAGAGAAATTCGCTTCTCCACTGAAGAACCAGAACCACTTACATAATTGTAATTTGTGTATTTTGTACAAGCCATCTATTTGCAGCCATAGATTCATTTTTTACATTTCAACAATTCATAAGGGGAGTCGCTCAGAAGCGGTTTTTTAGCTCCATTGGATTTCAGAAAGGAAACCAATCAGTTTCATCTTTAACCGGAAGTAGGAAGAGCTAGAAAACAAATTGTCAGTTATTATGCCCGATCGGGGAAAAAACAAAATAAGTAGAAACGCCCATGAAAAGTACCAAATTAATAACAAAATCAATTCTCACATTCGCATTCAACTGATTCTATGAAATTAAAGATAAAGCTCTTTTAGTCACAATATAATTTGAAGTTAAATAAACAATATAAATACTTATGCTACTTACATAATTTATGTTTAATATCTTAAACAGTCTAACCGTTCAAAATAGAAAACCCACAACGTTTCATTTTTTTCTTAACAAATTTTCAATTTTGGCCATTTAAGAGAAACACATATTTTAATAATTTATTTTAATAGTCCAATTTTGTCCAATAAAAACATCAATCCATGTAATCAGTAAATTTAAAAATTTGGTTGGGATTCTTCTTTTTTATGAGTACTTATATAATATAAATATTTTTTTATTTTACTTCCATGACCTCCGTATGTGTTCTTGCTTTTTATATAAAAATGCATACTGAGGTTTGTCCTTTGTGTAGCTTTCAAAGTCATCTGAAATAAAGGAAAGCATGACAAATTAGAACTACATACATATTTGTAGCAGGAATGTTTTATTCTAAAGAACAGATTTAGGTTAGGTTAGGTAGCTGCTTTAGAAAGACACACATAGACCTCATATTAGCGGCACAACAAATATTTGTGGGTCCATTGTGATATCACAAAGTACAGATTTAATTCGTCGGCAAATGTGCGTCTCAAGAGTATTACCTTTTTGAGTCGGGTTAGAAAACACTTCACAGGAGGGTGCAGGGAAATAAGTCCCCGGGAACTAAGTCCATTGAGGGACTTAGTTCCCACTGAGGGACTTAGTTCCCACCTAGTGGGAAATAAAACCACTTTCGTGAAGTGGACTTAGTTCCCATGTAAGGTGGGAACTAAGTCAATTTTTTAATGGGAACTTAGTTCACATTTAACAGTTTAATACGTATGGGGGGCATGCTGCCTCCTGCAACCCCCTGCTTGGGTTTACTGTCAGATTTGCAGTATTGGGTGTATTGAAAGGGAAATAAAACCACTCAGAGTTTTCGGAATTTATTTCCCACCTTACATGGGAACTAAGTCCACTTTCCAAAAGTGGTTTTATTTCCAACTAGGTGGGAACTAAGTCCCTCAGTGGACTTAGTTCCCGGGGACTTATTTCCCTGCACCTCACAGGAGCACTCAGGCGCAACTAGTCAATTGTGCTACCAGGAAACAAATCCAGTATTCTGTATTTATTACCCATTTTATTGTAATTTCCTCGACTTTCGGATCCGAGAATGCCCTTCAGCGATGAGGAGCTCCTAGTATCGGCACTCACCACATCAGCGCCGAAAAACTGCTACCTGATCCGAGAAAAGGCAGGACAATAGCAAAAGAAATGATCCGAAGTATCGTCGCCTTCTCCACAAGCGTCGCAGACAGTGGTACAAACTGGACTGGTGGACAGCAAACTAAGATGCTTAGCAAAAGCGATGCATCCCGCAAGAACGCCAATAAATTTTCTGCAGTCTTTTCTTTTTTACAGCAGGAATGCCGCAGACTTCTTTCTGTCTTTAGGGAGCATGCGTTTCGTCTGCCCACATCCTGTAAAGCCTGACATAAACAATTGTGTTCGTTTGAGACCCAGTCGTCAATGGAAGCCCTGACCGAGGCCGCAGGAAGACCCACCACAGGTACTGGTCCCGAGAAATTATCATATAAGCTTGCTTAGCAATTTCAATGGATATCTCACTTCCAGCAATATCAGTGTGACTCAGACAAAAGTCGAAGAGTTTCTAGCTAGTTCAGAGAGTTCTTGCATTCCCGAACTAATGCGAAACATGTAACAGGGCTGATACCCCGCCACCTATTCCTACCAATATATTCGGCAGCCATTGGGGTAGCATAGATCTCCGCTTGAAAAACAGAGCCCTGCTTGCCTACCGAGTAGTGAAGTCTAATGTTGGCGATTTCCACGAAGACACCAGTGCCATTGACTAGTTTTGGATCCATCCGTTAAAATTCGACTACATTTCAAGCCAGGCTCAGACTCTGGCTGAAGCTAGTCCTGAGAGAATGGAAAGTTTACTCTAAATTTGCACAAGAGCCGAAGTGAATGAATGGTGTCATTGCTAGATTTGTAGATTGCTTTGATAGTAGAACCCATGACAACGGTATCAAGGGGAGGTAAATCAAACAGAGCATCTAGAGCAGAGCCTGGCGTACTCGGGAAAGCACCCGGGCAGCCAAGAAAAACCGTTCTTTGGAGTTTTGTGCAGAAGGCAAAAGCCATCTTCACCAAACAACAGACGCATATGCTAGAAAAGGCCTTATCACAGCCAGAAGATATTTCATTGAAAGAAAAGACAAAGTTAAAACCCTGCCTTTCATTTTGTTATGTAATTAAGAAATCATTCTCATACAATAATGGTTAATTTTCCTTCTGTTCAGATCTCCGGTTTATGACTACTGAGAGGATGTTAAGGCCAACTGCAATGGGACTTTCAAATGATTTCAGATGATAAAAAACAAACGAAAACAATATAACAATGAATTGCTTCGAAAAGTCAAACTTACATACGAAAATATAATGAGTCTGCATACGATTTAATAATTAATATGTACTAACATAGGTAATGGGAAGAGAATATGGTAATAGACGAAAACACGCTAGAAATAATACACAGATGGGTCCAAGACGGATAACGGAGTAGGAGCCGGGATCTTCTCAGTTCCATTCTCCCTAAATCAGTCTTTTAGAGTTTTAGACTACCAAATAACTGAATGAGTGTCTTTCAGGCGGAAGTAATGGCTATTCGCGAAGCCGCTGAACTGTAGAATATGAGATCGATATCGAATTCAGACATCGTCATCTATACCGACAGTCAAGCAGCTATTAAAGCTCGAATCACCAATATAAAGATCCAACTTGGTCATGCATTGGTCGTAAATTTTTAAATGAGATCTCGGGTAGGTGCACTTTAGCGCTGTGCTGGGTCCCTGTACCTATGTACTATATGTAACTGCCCGGCGCTATCCTCGATTAGAAAGCAAACTTTAGGAGAGTACTTTCGGGGAGCTTGTTGATATTGCCCGCCCGGGCGGCAGCAAAATTTCACAATAAATAATAATAATATCTTCTAAATATTTGAACCATTTCATATTTTTGTCGCACTTACGATTCGGAACGATTGAAATGAGCATGAGAATTTTTCATTACTTATACTACGACAAAATCGGCCCTTTCTTTAAATGAATGAATAATAATGATAATAATGAATAAACCTGCAGGGATTTCCCGTATTTTTATTTGTGCTTGGATTGTATATGATTAAGGCCTACTGTCTATGTAGCTGCGATTCATAGGTACGCACGCTTTCGTCATTTGCAGCTTGTTGTGAGCTTGCTTGCAACTTGCATATAAACAAACGATGCTCTGTCAACGGAGGCGGCAAAGTCGCAAGCAAGCCTCATGCAGTCTGAGCTGCAGCTGGTCATTACTCAAGCGTATTGCAACTTGCAAGACTCATGGGCGTTACATTTTTTAATGTTGATTTTGGCTGAATGAAATTACCTACTTGTAGCTTGAATTTAGCTTGTATGACGTTTCGTGGAGAGTGTTTAGATGCAAAATACGCTTGTCGTCATTTGCAACTTGCACGCAATCTGCAAATATAGGTGGCGCAACAGGCGGGTAGGCACCCTAGCCCTAGCTTCTCGCAGCCATTCGTTTTTTGTGAGTTTCTATTTTTGGGATTTTCCATATATTCACGGATAGTCAAGCAGCTATAAAAGCCCTTAGCTCACACATTATTGACTCCAAATCAGTACTACACTGCTTCGATTCCCTCCAAAAACTTAGTTACAGGAACAAAACCAGTCTATGGTGGGTCCCCGGACATAAGGGAATTGAAGGAAACGAAAAAGCCGATGAACTAGCCAGAAATGGCTCGGAAACCCCTTTCATTGGCCCTGAACCATTCTGTTCGATTCCCAAATCAGCTATAAATCTGGCTATAAAAAGCTGGGAGCAAAACAAATGTACTTCGTATTGGGAGAACATCCCAGGTCTAAGACAGGCCAAAAGAGCTATTCAGCCCTTCAAAGCAGATGCCAGAAAGATACTACATCTTCGCAGGCATGATATCAAAAAACTAGTAGGCTACCTAACGGGTCACCACGGTCTGCGATATCATCTAAATAAAATGCATTTAGTCGACTCACCGGAGTGCAGACTATGTCTAGAAGAAGACGAAACAGCCGAACACATAATATGTGAATGCCCGGCCCTTTACGGTATAAGAAGGAAATCATTTTTCAGGGAAGTAATAAGTACCGAAGAACTAAGAAAATCCTCTGCTGAATGTGTGATCAGCTACATTAGGAAAGTAGAAGCACTACTAACCTAAACATATATCTGACGTCAAGCACAATAGATCTTTTAGGCCGACGTGCATCCTAATGCTCCGGCAAGTCAGAAGTTTAAAAAAAAAATTTGGGACGAATGGAAGGGACCTACAATTGTATGCCGAGTCCGAACGGCTGTATTGAGAAGCTTTTTCGAGACAATCATACTCTCGGATGTTTGTCAGAAGTTTGCGAGAGGTGGCGCAGTAGAAAAAACTTTAAGATGTAATTTGTGTTTTTCCGGGGACCGAACTTGGGATCCCTCGCACAGTAGTCCAGCACACTAACCACTGCGCTACTGCGCCCACCGTGGACCTAGACAGTAGGCCTAATATTCAGCGATAATGATTTCTATCATATAAAGAATAGTGACAATGATGTACAGATTGGTAATGTTTACGGAAGCAGCTCCCCTAATAACAAATGTTAGCGTAGCTTTTATATTTTGCCACAGGCATATAGAAATTGAAGAAATTTGTTCCTAAAATTACAAAAAAAAAAAAAAAACAATTTCTTACCGAATGAAATAGTTCCTTTGTTAGTGTGGTCAATACTTAAGAACAACGCATCGCTTTTTTCTTTCGTTAATCTAGCACTATGCCGCACAATTTTGTAAAAACATTCTCTGGATATACTCTGACTAGATGGAGTGTACAGCTAAAAATGCAGAAAACACAATTAATAACGTTCATCGCATATGCCCTACTATTATCCTCACGTTTGTGATAGTCTTCAAGAATTCAATTACTCCTTCATTTTTAATCTTACAGTAAAATGAGCACAAAAGGTAACTCCTTAAGCTGACAAAGCCGGACCGGCGCTGAAATAATAAAAAAGCTAATTATCTTCATATTTACAAAGAGTAGAAACGAGATGTCTTACATGGTCCAAAATATCAAATAACTGACAGAGCATTTTGTTATTAAGGTCAACGCTCAAAAGGTCTGCCAATGTCACCAAGTTAATATCGTCAGCACTGGCCAAACTGCAGTATTTAGAGGCAAGTTCTTCGTCCTTTTTCGATTGTAGTAAGCTTAAAGAAGAGTTTATTAATTTTTATTGAACACAGAAAAAGCCTAAGCGTGAAATTTCTTACCCCAAACTGTAAAGAGCTCGTTCAATTTCAACAATATCACCAGGATATGGAATTTTCATTTCTTTGGCCCGGTTCATCATGATACAGTCTTCAAAGGAATAATTCGAAGTAGGAACGCCCATTGCTCTGTGAAGGATAATTTTAAATATATTTTTTAGTATTATATGCATTTTATTTTACACACTTTGCCATAACAGCTTGCACATTGTCAGCGAATAGTTTTGCGTCTGCTTTCTCTTCCGCACTAGGATGGTACACGGGAAGGTATTCTATTTCACATTTGCTGTGCAACTTCGTCATTGTTAGCCATAATAGTCGTATCCTATAAGTGATAAGTTAAGCAATAGTCTGGGAATATAATTGATGGATGTGCCGCTTACACTCCTGGTCCATCCCACGTCCAAGTGCAGGTATCATATTTGCTTGGGTATCTAAGCAAAACTGGTTGTACTGGTACTCCAGGATAGAATGCTCCTGGTTTGAATTTAATTAATGCTGTACGATTTGTACAGGTGCCTTCGGCAAATATCACCACCTGAAATGAAAAAATGTACAAGCTTATAACATTTTGATCGAATTTGTGACAAACTAATTGAATGCACGATTATTTGAGAATTATGTAGGTAACCTTACTGTTGAAGGCAATACAGTCCGAGACGGACCTGGGTTTTAATTGAGTAATTGCTTATTAAAATGGTGGACAAGATAGCGAAGAAGAGCTCGCCCAAAAGCCGGCAAAGAGTAGCATTGTAGTAAGACCAAAAGCCTAGAGAGGCTGCTGTTTTATTAGTTAGCATTTTATATCAACTGAAGCTAAATATGCTGTTAACTTAAATGAGTCAAGGCTATGTGAGATAGGAATAAAGATAAAGAAGCCTATGAGATGGATAGGCTAGGTGGCAATTATCCGTTAATACGGAGTAATTCACTCAGACCAACTAAGGTCCATTGTAATACCACAGGCAGAGTCAGTTATTTCCGCTGCTCTTGGAACCATTTCGAATTTTGGAGAAATTTCCGTATTTTGCTGATATCCGTTTCGGCAATATCAGCACGCTTCCCGAAGAAGTACTCTCCTAGAGTTTGCTTTCTAATCGTGGATAGCGCCGGGCAGTTACATAGTAGGTGGAACGGAGTTTCCTCCTCATCCATGCAACTGCGACAGAAGTCATTAGCGGTAACTCCAAGCTTTACGACATGTCTTCCTAGTACACAGTGGCCTGTTACTACTCCGACAAGAGTTCCGATATGTGTTCTATTGACGTTTAACAGGACCTTTGTCCTGCGCCGATTTATTCGTGGCCAGTTTTGCGTGGTTGCAGGCGTCAACATCCCGCCATCTCTCATTAGACTGTTGCAGTGCTAGTGTGGACTCCTTTACCAGTAGAGAGTTACATATTTGTGCGGTTCCTTGCTAGTTCGTCTGCTTTACATCAGTTACCTGGTACATCTCTATGACCAGGGACCCAGCACAGAGACAGAGCTAACGTGCACGTATCCGAGATCTCATTTAAGGATTTGCGGCAGTGCATGACCAATTTGGATCTTAATATTGGTGATTAGAGTGCTTTAATAGCTGCTTGACTGTCGGTATAGATGACGATGTATAAGTTCGATATCGATCTCCCCTTCAGCAGTTTAGCGGCTTCGCGAATAGCCATAACTTCCGCCTTAAAGACACTACAGTTATTTGGTAGTCTAAAAGACTGTTTTAGGGAGAATGGAACTGAGAAAATCCCGGCTCCTACTCCGTCCGCCGTCTTAGAGCCATCTGTGTATACTTCAAGCGTATTTTCGTCTATAACCGTATTCTCTTCCCATTGCTGTCGGTCGGGGATACTGGTCTTGTATTTAATATTGAAGTCCAGGACTTCAATGTTTTAACATTATTAGTTTTTAGAATAATGGCATGCCTTGGGTCACTGCTGCTCCATTGCAGTGATTCTCTCAGACGCAATGCAGATTTCGCCGCCATCTCTTTGCCGTGTATGTCCAAGGGCAGAATGTGAAGTATGGTTTCCAGTGCTGCGGTTGGAGTTATCTGCAGGGCACTCGTCACACAGACACATGCCACCCTTTGGATTCTATTTAGTAGAGAGAGGTAGCTTATTTTATCTGAGGCCCAAGATCCTTTTGCAGGAGTAAAGTAGTAGCGGCCTTCTTAATGCGTTCATGCAGGTTTAGTTTCCAGCTGAGTTTCCTATCCAGAGCCAGACCTAAGTATTTGGCGCTGTCAGAGAAGCTGAGGCGGATTCCCTTTAGTTTGGGTGGATCGAATTCGGTGCTTGTTCGTGAATAGCACTAGCTCTGTTTTACCCGGGTTTATATCCAGGCCGCATTTGTTAGCCCATTTGACCAGCGTTGCGAGGGCCGATTCCATCAAGTCCCGTAATGTTGGGAGGTATTTCCCAGTAAATAAAATGGTAATATCGTCTGTGTAGGCTATAACCTTACCGCCGTTTTTCTCCAGGGTCAACAGTATTTCATTTACTGTTAGCAGCCATAGCTGCGGTCAGTTGACAGTTTGCAGCAGCCAAGTTCCGAATTGATAGCCCTGCTTAGCAACATTTGGTTGATCCAGTGACTTCGACTAGCGTCAATCAGCAGGTTTTCAAGTGCGTTAATTATCGCTCTCGGCGGAAGGCTACCATTGTAAATTCCTTGACGGCTAGTGATTTTTCCACAGTGCCGACAATGGAGTGCAGAGCTGTCTCTACCGACCTGCCCTTACAGTAAGCGTGTTGGGATTTCGAGAGAGTTCCTGCTTTGATGTTCTGGCGAATATACAGATCTATCAGCCTCTCTAGTGTTTTAAGTAGAAAAGATGACAGACTAATTATAGGTCTGAAGTCCTTTGGAGTGGTGTGAGAGGCTTTTCCCGTCTTGGGTATAAAAACCACTTTCACCTCTCTCCATAATTTTGGTATGTAACCATGATCTAAACTTAAGGAGTACAGTAAAATCATCCAAGGTTTAAGAATGTTATGACATAAGCATGTTGCTTTTCTGCCGGAATGATTCCATCTGGTCCTGCCGAGGGAGGAAGCTATTAATCACCCATGAAAGTTTGCGTTCGCTTGTCACTTCCTTTGAAATGAGATGAGTTGTGGAATGGGACCGTTCTTGAGACAAGGTATCATCCCCTTGGTCACTTGCTGGGAAGTGAGTGTCCGGAAGCAACTGCAGTGATTCTTCCTAGACTGACTAGACTAGACTGCGTTTCCGTTCCGTCGGATTTCTTTATATATGTAGCTAGGTATAGAGGGAGACTTTGACAGGATCTTCCTAACTCTACTAGCCTCATTGTTTTCTTCAATTTTGGAACAAAATCCCTGCCATCAGGCAGGTATACCTACTATGAGATGGTTAGATCAAATCCATAATCTCTCCTCTACCCGTATGGGGATTGCCCTTGATGATTTGGAGTCGATGGCGGAGGATCGAGACCTATGGAGGGTCCACTTGAGCAACCTACACCCGCGACCCACTTAATGGACAAGCGGACCATTGAAAATTATGATGATGATGACCCTGCTAGGAGATTCTTTGCGCGATTTTTATTCCTTTTTTGTAGTATTTAATGCTTTTCTTATAACAGTCCCAATCTGTGGGTGATCTTGTTCTTTTTGCCTTGTTAAAGACTTTTCTACTTTCTCTTCTTAGTGAGCTTAGCTCTGTAGTCCACCACGGGGGTTTCTTACATTTAGTGTGTCTGCTTACTGGGTACGACTTTGCGAACGATTCATTCATGGCAGAAGTAATCTTCGTCGTCAAGGAGCCAATGTCTTCGACCGATGAGATTGTATCAGTGGGTATGTTACCGAGAGACTCGATAGCTGTACCAATTAGTTTTCCTGGAGTTTCTAAACAACGCTACAGGAGGAGGGGTAATGTGAAGACTGTAGAAAATGTAACAGTGGTCAGAAAATGAATTATTCTGAGATGAATAAAGAAGGGACGAAAAGTTCTAGTGGAAAACGCATTATGCGAGATGAATTCGTTTCCCATTCTGACTTGGAACCCGTTCATGTCAGCCTATAATGTAATGTCTCTATCTTTTTGCATTGGAACTTTCGACTTCGAATTGCCTCTATAAAGCTTCTACCCTTCGTGCGAAATTTCTCATATTTTTAAAGTTCCTAATATATTTACAAAGTCTGAGACGATCAGGGTTTAACCAGGATTGTTTATGCGCCTCATTTGCGTTGACAGGTTTTGAAAAAGACGACTAAACGACGGACTAGACGACAACAGACATCAATCTAGTCAAAAATAAAACTATGCGAGCGTTTGAGATGAATAGATAATGTAGAGCGAATGGACATTAACGTATCCGCAGAGTCCCGATTGTAATATGCAGGGTAAAAGCGTTAGAGGGTGACTAGACTTTATTGAATAAACGCCAAAAGCCAAAGATGGACGTGATTTCATAAGATTGGTCGCCATTCATCAGTCGTCGTCATCATCATTAGAAAACCAGAAAACCAGAAAAGTGAGCACATTCAACCTACGTTATACGTAAGTATGATGGATAAACAATTCCTTGCATTACGATCTTACCTGTGGCCAATTGTCTTTAGATTGTGTACGTGCAGTAATTTCTTTGATTGTAGTTTGTCTAGAGTTGGGATCTTCTCGCAAAACGTATATTGGCTGCGCGCAGTTAATGATTTCTAAAAAAAGAAAATATTAACATTCAGATACAAACTTTTTTTTCAATTGATACTTACTGCCTAACAGTGGAATTTCTGAAGTCTCCTGTTTGGCTACTATGGATGGTGGTCCAGTGGCCACAACAATAATAGAATCAACAAACGATGAATGAGGTGCTACTACGAGAATTGGTGCTTCCTTAGCAGATGCTCGTTCCCCAATGTAAGTTATGTAATGGAATGAACTAGATGTATAAAGCATTCGCATTGAACCTGCAACGGCTTTCTGAAAACACCTGAAAAGAAATTTTGGAAGATAAATAAAATTAAATTGCTATTGAATATTTAATTTATAATGTTTGTGTTATATCGCACAATAGCAATCCCCTCTGTACATAAAACAGTTTGTCCTGACTGATTGGTGATCAACGCTCAGCCCAACGGCAACGGTAGGAGCTAGGAAGGATAAGAGTTATTAGCTATTAGCGATGGGACTCAGCTTGTATGGGGAACATTTTGTTTCAACCTATCGACCTGGGAGTCCTGGGGCTATCCTAGGGGCGTGGCAAGACGGTACGGTACGGTACACACTTCGCCTGCACATGACGTTCCACCAGCAATCAACCTGTACTACAAAGAAGCGCCAGATCGGCCGAGAACATTACCGCGGTCCGTGAAAGTGTACAGAAGAACCAGAGGCAGCCAATTCCTTGCCGTTAATAAGAAGTCGGTATTTGGCAGACTTTAACTTCTGGACTTGGGCCTATATACGTTCAAGATCCCAAAGTTAATGAAAATGACCATAGGAAAATCATCTTTAGCGACAAGGCAAATTTTTGGATGAATGGCTATATTAACCATCCAAATTTCCGTATTTGGGAAGACGCCAACCCACACGAGGTGGCAATGCATCCATAAAAAGCTGTTTGGTGCGAATTATTTTGGCACAAATTGACCAATATGGAGGTTGAGGACATGTGGTTCCAGCAATATGTGGATACGTGTCACACAGCAGACGCCACGATGGTCATTCTGCATGAACGATTTGAGGGTATGGTTATCTCTAGCAGAGGTGACGTGAATTGGCCACCAAGATGGTACGATTGGGAGCTAAATGTATACTACAGATTGTGTCGCACTTGTGCATAGAAATAGTGCGGTGTCGCTGCGGGCCCGCGCAGTAAAAAAACGCAAGTGTGCACTGGCTCTTAACCTAACATAACCACTGTCATCGCTCAAATTCAGCCGGATCTATGCGGCAGATTGGACGATTTGCATCCTTGAAAACGTGAGAAGCTGCGGCAGACATGGTGTTATATTCCATGCAATAATATTATCTTACATGGGTCTTTCAAAAAAAAAAAATAGAATTTCGTTAATACCTCGCACACAGATTGTTTTTTTCCATTTCAACATCGGTCGACCTACCCTTATTGAAAAACCCTTTAGTGAATCCTTAGTAAGCTCAGCTTCTGTTCATATATCTGTGCTTTTAGAAGGGCATCGCAAAAATATTATAACCTGTATAGGAAGTCGCAGTATCGAAAAGATTGGATATTGACTCATAGGCCTACATGCCACAAAGTGAAACTTTCGTACAATCAGAGATGTAAGATTTAAATCTTTTGATTTAAAAAAATTTAAACTTCAGAATTGAAATCTCTCATTCACAAAAGACTTCATCGAACATTTTTGAAGTCCCAAAGAATTCAACCGAATGATAAAGACTTCATAGTGACTTCAATGAAGACTTGCATTCAATTGACTTCAATACTGAAGTCTAAGTCATCAAATAAAGTCAATTGAATAAATCACAAATCATGAAATACTTTCCGAGAATTCAGGGAATGCATTACAAAAGATTGCAGTCTTTTGCAACTCTGCTTACAATGACTTCTGTAAGGGCCTCATGGAAGAAGAGGCGAATAAGACCATTCTCCACATTCTCCTTGTAACTGTTCTGCATATCTTATAGAAGAATACTACATCTTGGATCACTTTAAGTGACACAATCTTGGCCAAATTGTCAGCAATAAGTCCAAATTGCCTCCGCTTGGCTTAGGTACAGGATGGCGTACCAATTGTGCTACAATAAGAAATTTAAATAACTTTTTTTTAATCAATGAATTTAATTTTTTTTTCGTATATTTCGTAGAAAATTACATTTAACATAACTAATTGTTTTTTGAAGATGATGGACCATAAATGACCTCCATGCTCATCCACGCATATGCGACACCTTTTGATCAGAAAATTATTCATTGCGGCCTGAAGGATTGAAGTCAGAATCGCCTTAATTATTGTTAGAATGTACTGCTTCAAATCAGTCAAATTCTTTGGTGCGTTTTGTACACCTCTTGCTTGACATAACCCTATAAAAAAAAGTCTGGTACAGTCAGGTCAGGTGACCATGGGGGCCAGTGGAAAATAGAGTTTCTGGATATTAATTTGCAATAATTTGTTGGCAAAATTCCAGGCGAATAGGCACATCCAGAGGGTTTAACTTGCTTGTAATTTGGACACTGTACGGAAACAAGTTTAAGTCATCATAAATTATCCATTGTAATGACCGTCTGCTAATTCCAATTTGCGCCGATAAGTTTCGAGTCGATACGCTTGGATTTGCCTGAATTGACGATGCTACAGCCGCTATTGTGTTTTGAACCTGAACATAGGGATCTCGATGGTATGGTCTTTGTGCGATGCTTCCAGATTCGGCAAACATGTTTACCAGCCTCATAATGGCCCATCTACTCGCGGGAGTGCCAACAAACTCCCGACTAAATTCCCTTTGGACGGAAATGAAGGACTGCAAAGCATGGTACCGCTGCACTATCTAAATTTTCTTTTCGGTATCCCAAGCATTTATTTTAATAAATCTAAATAAACAAGCCTGCCAAATAGTAATATTACGTTTTGTTTTTGCAGCACGATTCGTGCGCCACCCTGTATTTGCAATAAATCCATGTGGTTTCAAATGTCTTCAGCATAAAAATATCGCATTTATCTTTGAAAAAAAAAAATGTCAGCAGCAACAAATTATATTTGCAAAAGAGAAATGTTATTTTTAGTTTTATAATAATCGGGCGACAAATCGTCAGATACCGAAAACAAAAGATTCGCATTTTTTTTTTTGTTCAATTAGCAACAGCAACTAGACCAAACTAAATATCTGAAAATACTTGTGTCTCTGTAATATGTTATCGTGGTGCACGCCTTTTTTTCTAGATAAAAGCCGCCAAATATGAGAGTACACTACACGCTGGCAATGATTTTGTTGTGACTGCTGCTAGGTTTTTCTGAATTGATTTCTTATCATCAATTTGTCGGGAAAACGAAACGTTCGCGTCGCTTCTGTTGGCTGAACCAATGTCTTTTGGATCTATTTTTAGCTACACAACAAAAGAGGAAAAATTGCAACATCGCTGTTATAGTCATCATCAATATTCGGCATTGCGAACAAAAAATTGGGATAAAAACGCATATTTTGCCAATCGTGATGGTGTACTCAATGATTCATCAGATATCTGAACTACTAATAGATCAAACAATTTGTACTCATCTATGTTGCACCTTCTTAATATTTAAACATCTACAAGCTGACGTGTCTACCATTTGTTTGAAGCATTTTTATTAACCACCCAGAAACGATGGCGGAAGCAAACTTTGCACACGATTTGATAACATGCCAAGGGAGGTCCGCACTTCGCGTACGAATTTCTGATTTTGTTTTAAAGTTCTACGCACTCTAAACAATTTTGTTTGTATAATTCTGGTGATGATAACGCTAGTATGAAATGTAAATGTTTACTTTTAGATAGTTCGATCTTAATATGACTTTTTGAATTGAGTGAAATTTTGCATAGCTCGTTGGAAAGAACACGAAAAAGCGAACATATGGAAACTTCTTTTGGCTCAATGGTGTGGTGGTAAAGCCACAGAATCGAATTGAAACTTCTAATGGCTCGTTGCCAAACAGTGATCAAGGAAAGACTTTAGCCTTGGCCACGCCTCTATTCTGAAGAACTTCGAGATCTCAACCGAAAACACTGAGATAAACCACCCCATCAACACTTTTGGCAGCGGTCCAAAAAAGATTTAGTTTTTGTAATCGACCGCACAAAAAAAAAATCTGAATTCTCTTAAAAACATCAGAGAAAATGGCGAAGATTTTTTTTGAGGCTTTTCAATCGGCATCCCAACTTACCGAGGACTTATTTGAAGTTGAATTAAGAGCTCCAAGAACTTCATTGGAACAAACGACGCGTTCCAACCCAGAAACCTCTCCTGCTGAAGACTATTTTAGAGTGTCTATACACTGATTCCTTGCATACAAAATCCTACGGACAGATGCAAGGTCAACGAAGACGCTCTACCATCGTTTCAAGCTTTTCTTCCAGGTTTTGCTGCAGTTGAGCTATTGAACGAAATGGAAAACCTAACACGTTACTTTGATAATGCAATTTCGTTGTCAGCTGTGAAAGCTGTGTACCTACATTCTTTGGTGCGAAAAAGTACCATCGAGTGATCCTTCCACCGAAGTTTTAAAATTGCTTGATATCTATATGTGACAAGACTTATTTTAGAGGTATAAACTTCCTGCTTACGGTTTTAGTAGCGCTTTCAGTGACTACAGCTAGTGTTGAAAGAACCTTTTCAGGTAGGTAGGTAGAAGTGGTGGTTCATGCCTTTGAACCCAATTAGCACTAGGGTGTGCCGTTTTGTTACCACGCCTCGTGTGACCTATTTTGTGGTGATTGTTAAGGATGTGGTCTGGTCGGTGCCTATAGCCACCTGAAACGTTCGCTCAGACAGGCTAGCTCGTTCCGGCACTCCTGCACCAGTTTGGAAGATATGGTAGCCGAATCGATGGCTTTGATGGCGGCTTGGCTATCTATAAGGATAGCAATGCTTTCTTTATGCGTTTTGTCATGCCCTAGTTGCGTGCAGGCTTCTCGGATGGCCAGTAATTCGGCCTAGAAAACGCTGGCAAAACCCGGTAAGTGAACTGAAATTGATATTTGCGGTGATTCCGAGTAGACACCGGCCCCCACACCACAGCTCATCCTAGATCCGTCGGTGTATATGACCGTGTCGAAGCCCTTCACTAATTCGTCCCTCTTCCACTGAGCCCTTGTTGGGAAGCCGACGCACGTGGAAGCCGTTCGTGAAGTTTAATTTGGATGTGATGTAGTCGGTTGGAAACGTGAACATGCCGTTTGGCAACGAATCCAGAATGTTAGTATGGCCATACGGCCTTGCAGTCTCCTCCTCCTTCAGTCTTTTAGCAATGCATAATGTGTGTATGTCAAGAGGTAGAAGATGCAAGAGCACAGTGTTTTGCTACAAGCATAGAAAGCGACCGATGCCTTCCTTACTCTGTGTTCAATGTTATGTTTCCAGACAAGTTTTGGATCAAGCATGATACCTAGATACTAAGCGCTGGATGACAGTGTGAGTGGTTGATCGTTTAGACGGGGTTGGGTAAAATCGGGTATTTTGGTTTTGGTAGTGAACAGCATCAGTCCAGTTTTGTTCGGGTTGATACCGAGGCCACAACTTGCAGCCCAGGTGCTTACCTTGTCTAGAGCAGCCCCCATAATTTCACTAATCACGGTGGAAAACTTCCCTAACACTAGTATCACCACGTCGTCCGCGTACGCGACAACTTTGACCCGTTCCCTGTCTAGTTTCACCAGAATTTTATTTATAACCATTAGCCATAGTAGGGGCGAGATGACTCCACCCTGTGGCGTTCCTCTATGGGCAAATTTGGTTATGTGGCTGCTGCCTAGTGTTGCCTGAATAGTTCTGAGCATAGAGCATAGAGACTATCCATTGACTAATAAATTCCTCTATGCCCAACTCAATTAGAGATTCAAGAATAGCTTCAGTATGTACGTTATTGAAAGCTCCTTCTATGTGTAAGAAGGAGGCTAGTGTGTATTCTTTATAATGTAGGGATATTTCAATTGTCCGCACTACCTCGTGGAGAGCCGTTTCCGTGGATCTACCCTTTAGGTAGGCGTGCTGTGATTTGGATAGCAAAGATTCTTCTAGAAAGCTTCGCTCTAGAATATGCTCTAGGGTTTTAAGTACAAAGGAGGTTAAACTAATTGGTCTGAAATCCTTCGCAGTTTAATGCCCACGTTTGCCTACCTTAGGTATAAACACCACACTAGCGCGACTCCAAGAGTATTGGTACATGGTTTAGTATTAAACAGCTTCTGAATATTGACGCCAGCCAAGGTAGCGTTAAGTCTTGCGTTTTCTGTAGCATGACAGGTAGTAAGCCGTCAGGGCCCGGAGACTTAAACGGGGAGAAGCTGTTAATAGCCCAGTAAATATTTTCCTCGGAAATTATTGAAGTTATATTACTGTGGAGTGCAGGTTGTACTTGCCGAGACCTCTCGGGTTCAGTTCTAATATCGCTGCATCCGGGAAAGTGGGTATTTATTAGGAGCTCTAGGGTCTCCGCGTAGGATTCGGTCCATCCTCCATCTAGCTTTCTCAGAAAGAAAGGGTTGGAGTGTTCAATTTTACTTAGCCTGACAGAGTCCTTAAGGGTTTCTATCGAATGACGGTAATCCATACAGGCCTCCTTTTTGGATGTCTTTATGGCTTTCTTATACATGCTTAAACAGTCCTTATAAGGCTGCCAGAAATTATGTTTGTGGCAGATGTTGAAAATCGCTCTGGTCATTTGTATCAGATTGGAGAGATCTTCGTTCCACCATGGGGGAAGTGTTTTTTTACTACGTTTAACTGGGCACGAGACTTTGTAGGCTGCGTCCATTGCATTCTCAAAAGTCTTTGCCTCCAGTTCCTCAATAGCTATCGCGTTTGTTTTGGGTGTGTTTTTCAGTTTTGTGAACCTTTTCAACTATGAAAAAAGGGTTAAAACAGTGTCCGGAAGCCGGAAGCCCCATTTTATGGAGCCGCTTCGGTCGAACTCAACTTTGGACCTCATTTGATTATGCAGGCGAATAGAACGCAATATTTTTTTTGTAGTGAAACTTAGTACATAGTTAGTCCGAAATAATGGAACGTAAATCAAAGTAAAACGGAAATCGAAGTTAAACACTTTTAAACTGCTGGACCGATGGTGTCAAAGCTAAGTTGTAAGTCTTTAATTCGGTGTTTATTCCAACTCTTACCTATGGTCATGAGGTTTGGGTAATGACTGAAAGAATAAGATCGCGAATACAAGCTGCCGAAAGGGTCCACTTGAGCAACTTACACCCGCGACCCACTTAATGGACAAGCGGAACATTGAAAATGAATGAATGAAAGAATTAACGGATCACACAAATTTGTGAAACTATTACTTTCAGCGGGACAAATTTGTAATAATAATTGTAAATCAAAATTTAGGTAAAAATGTATACAATTTGGTAAATATTTATGTTTGTGTTACTTACCGCCTCCAACCGGTCAATGGCTTTTGTTTGAGATCATCTAAGGTCATGCCATGTAGCGCTATGCATGCAAAGACCCATGCGGTCAGGACTGAGACCACACATCCAACTACTCGAATAGGAAGCAGCAACACTGATAACATGTAAATCTGAAATTGGAAGGAAGGTAAGCCATGTATTATATCAATCATGTATAGGGTGACCAGATCCATGCCCACCAAAATAAGGACACATTCAAAAATCTCAAATGAAAAATTGAAGTATCGGATTTTTTTTAGAATATAGTCGTAAAATTCTGAGCAGGATATACATATTTCTAAAATTTGTTTACATAAGTTATCTTCTTTTTATATTAAAATGGATTCTGATTTGTGTTCGGCTGCTTATAGCTTGAAAACCACAGACTCGATTGAGCTCAAATTTACAGATAATCTTAAGTATTGGCCCAGGAGTGCACCTAAGAAGATTGGTCAAAATTGGACAAAGAGGCCTGGCACCGCCCATACAAAAAAAAAACATTCAAAATCGTATATCTCGAAAACTGACAAATCGATTGAGTTAAAATTTACAGACAATCTTAGGTATTGGCCCAGAAGTGTTCCTGTGAACATTGGTCAAAATTGTTTAAAGGGGCGCGGCACTTTCCATACAAAAAACATCTTCTATGGGGTGAAACTCGATGTCTTTATAACTCGATAACCACTGGGCCGATTCTCATGATTTTTTTTTGTTTTGTTCATATTGCTGTATTTCAGGTTTACGCGGAAAAAAAATTTCAGAAAATCGGTGTATTCTCATTTTTTCGCATTTTACGAAAGAACATTTTTATCTAAGACCTAAGAAATGCAATTCCTGTGCACGGGCAACGTTGGTGTGTATATAAGTCCGATAATAGCCGCTGAACTACTGCAGCTATCCGCCTGAATTCTTATTAAAAAAAATAATTGAACGTGTGGCGACGACATTACAACGATAAACTGAACGCGACCAGAACACAGGTTGACAAAAAGTAATCTGTGGCATCATTGGAAAATGCCTGGCTTAAAAGTAATCTGTGGCATCATTGGAAAATGCCCTGGTAAAATGTAATCTGTGGCATTCCTAGATAAACGCAATGGCATTCATCTTTTTTACTCGATCTCGGCACGTCGTACTTTGGTGGTGGCAATAATTGGAGCTGTGGCTGCGTAATAAGAATTAAACATTAATTTAAATAAATTCCAGTAGTTAGTTTAATAGTTTTAGTTTAATGGACTATTTTATTTTACGTTTAAAAATGCATACATTTTGTTTTTTAACTTAGTCTATAGGGTTTGGCCTTAGGCCGTCTACCAGATTGACATTCAAATAAAAAGAAGTAATTCATATTTCTTATATCATGTATATAAAAATATGTGTAGGTACATAAATATATAATTTTGTTTTATATTTTGTTTTTCTTTAAAACATTTCTTCAATTATGCTATTTCTGTAACTAAGTGCGTTGACTGTGTAGTTATAGAGCAAGTTCCAATCTCTACCACCATTCAATATATGTATTGCTTCCTCCAACCCAAGTGCCGGAACTCCGAAAAAGTTTATGCGGATTTCTTTAAGTATTGGACATTTTGCGATGAAATGTAACACATCCTCTCGCTCCTTGAGATTACAAAGTTCGCATAAAATTGGAAGCTCTGGGCGGTGTGGAATAGAGTTCAATTTTAGAAGTTCGCCTCTTACTTTGAAGATGATGCTTATCTTGTCTGCCGAATAGCTGCACAAAAAATAAGTCCTGTCATTTAGATAATGGTTTAGCTTGCTGTAGTAAGCTCTGTGTAGGGATGCTTGGGCTTCATTTGTAAATTCGTCATAGATTCGTCTTCCAGTTTCCGTCAGTAACCGTCTTGCTTTCTGCCTAATTGAAGCCTGTGGCTCATTCGCCATAAGAGTGAAGTTATAACCGCATTTCCGTCCCAGCAATTCCCAGTCTTGGACACATTTGACCCTGTAGCGCAGCATTTGTGTAAGCAGCAATCTTGGAATTCTTTCTTGGCTCATCCCAAAGACCTTTACGATGTAGTCTAAATGCAGTTTAAGGGTATCCATGAACAGGGGTGCTACTCCAGTCTCCAAGTGTAACATATAGTTGGGGGAACTGTTTGGAATTTTAAAAACCCTCCTAAGGAAATATCGAATAAACTTTTCCACAGCCTCAAACGAGCAGTAACCCCAAACTTGTGCTGCATATAGCAAAATTGAAGACGCTGTCGCGCGGAATATTTTCTGCTTCGAAATATGAGAAACATGCTTATTATTAATACAATTTCCCCAGACTGCGCAAATCGCCCGTTTAGCTTCTGCAAGCTTTGCCTTCAGGTGTTTGCTCATGTTCAAACTCGGCGTGACCAGCACTCCCAGATATTTGTACTGCTTAACTATCTCAATCTGCTCGCCCTGAAATTTCCATTTTTCAGTTCGAGCGTACCGTCCTCCACCATCTCGGAATATCATCATCTTTGACTTCTCTAGATTTACAGTCAAACTCCACCTTTTGCAGTAGATGTCCAACCTATTTACCATAAGTTGCATCGTATCTATTTTGTCAGCTAGAAAGACGATGTCATCTGCAAACATCAGTGCTGGAATATTGGTTCCACTGAGCTCAATTCCACCCCTAACGTTTTCCGATATATCATTTATATACAATATAAATAGCAAGGTGCTAAGAACGCAGCCTTGTTTGACACCCATGGAAACTTCAAAATCCTCCGATAACCGGTGTCCATCCCAAACACATGCCTTATTGTTTTCATACAAAGCTCTTAAAACGTTGATGACCTGAGACGAGATTCCGTACTTATATAGTTTATAAAAAAGCATTTCCCTCGGAATTGAATCAAAAGCAGCACGGAAATCTACGAAAAAGGCGTACAGTTTTAGCCGCTTCATCTTATATATTTCTGCAATATTTACTAGCGAGAAAATTTGATCTATAGTAGAATAGTTTCTACGAAAACCAGCTTGAAATTCATGTAGCACCTTCTTATTTGTCACCCACTCTGTGATTCTCTTGAAGAGTAAACTGGCAAACAACTTCGCCGATGTGTTTAGAAACGATATCCCTCTGTAGTTTCCTGGATCGTCGCAATCTCCTTTTTTGTGCAGAAGAAAAATTATCGCTTTCTGGAAACTTTCAGGCACGTCCGCGGTAGCGAATATTCTATTGAACTCCTGCGTGAGCGCAGATAAAAATTTCGGTGAGCAATTCTTGTAGAATTCAAATGGTATACGATCATTTCCTGGGGCTTTATTTTTCTTTGAATTCTCGATGGCTTCCTCTACTTCTGCGATAGAAAAAGGCATATCTAAATATTCATCAATGATCATAGGGGCTGCATACAAAGGCGGTGGGGAGATTTGTGGCGCATTGAGAAGAGTTTTAAAATGGTCTCTTAACTGCCCAGCTTGTAATTCTAAAGAGATTGAATTGCTTTTTCCATTTATAGTTTTAACCACTTTCCAAAATTCAGCTGATGATCTTGATTCATTTATCAATGATACATTTCGCTCGTCGAAATTTTGCTTCTTAGCATAGCAAAGTTGCTTAAATGTTTTGTTTGCGGCAGCATATAAAACTTTAAAAGTATCACAGTTTTTTATCCGCAATAACTTAAGAAACGAAAAAGAAGTTTTCCTAGCTTGCATACACTCGCTATCGAACCACTTCTGCTTGTTGATTTTATGGATCAGTTTCTTCGGCTGGCTTATTGGTGCAGCTTTTTTAATTATCTCCGTCAGATCGTCTATCCTTGGAACAGTGTTCGTACAGCGCAGTTTTTCGAGTTCCGTGTTAAGAATATGGGTATATGATTCCCGATGGGCATCTTTCCATACCAACTTAGGGATGAGTCCTATCTGTGCTACATTCTCTTCTATTTGTGCGTCGGAAATCCCAAATGAAACTTCAAGGGGCATATGATCGGAGTACGTTTTCATTCCAACTCGAAAATTGGTAAGGTGCGATATACAGTTCCCTGATAAAAAGCAATAGTCAATTACCGAATTGGCTGTTCCACGAAGAAAAGTGTATTCCCCTTCCAGATCTTCCCCACAGCACCCATTCAAGACTTTGCAGTCCCACGCGTCTGCTAACTCAAGAATTTTGTCGCCTTTTGAATCGCTGACTTTATCCTTAGAATTGCGATTTATATTTATGCAAGCTGAGTTCAATCCGTTTACAAAGTTATTTTGCGCTAAGCCGATTCTTCCGTTAAAATCTCCAATAAGTATGAGTTCCGTTGAATTAAGATTAGTTAATAGATCGCTTAGCTTATTGAATTCGCACATCCAGTTGCTACAATTGATATAGATTGGAACTAGATGGATTGCTTTGTTATTTAATTTTACTTCCAGCACATAAAACTGTTCTATCCTCCTATACGTGACATCTGCTCCATTAAGCTGCTTTCGATAACCAAAAAGTTCACCTCCACTAGCCCTTCCAAATAGGTTTGGTTTTACCGCAGGAACAAATTTCAATTCATGATTTTTAAAGATGCTTTTATATCTACTTTCTTCATAATTTACTACATGAGTTTCTAATAATAGGAATATATCGAATTCATTTATATAATTAAAAAAACTGACAAACAAATTTTTATTAGTCAGGCCTGCTATATTATAACTTAAAATGCTTAAACTAGTTTTAGATTCATTTATCTGGTAGACTGGTAATCCTCAAATTGAGTTTTCATGCGTACACCCACTTGTGCTTGCACCCTTATGTTTGATTACAGCGGCTTCTCTCCTTTTGCTTGTACCTAAACCTGAGTTTTGACAGATGACAGGCAGCACTGACATTTCCTTTGGAAAGTTGTTTTTGTTTTCCAAATTAATCAAGTTATTACTCAAACATGCGGGTATTTCACCAATTAGTTCATGAATTTTCTTTAAACCGTCTTCCGTGCCACATTTCAAACCTTCCGATAATAAATAAATTCCAGTAACTTTAATAAGTCTTAATAAAGTTTGTACAATTAAATAACGTGTTTTTAATTGCTTCTTTGGGCCTTGACCCATAAACGAAAATATTAAAATAAACCTTGAGAAATTTTAAATAACTATATTTTAGGCAGAACAACTTTTGCCGGGTCAGCTAGTAACACTATTGCCCAGCTGTACAGTCAGAGTTTAAACTCTCGTTTTGGTTTAAACCTTCGTTCAACAAATTTTCGGTTTTACTGTGTTCGTTTAAACCCAAAGTGGAGTTCAACTCTCGGTTTAAGTTAAACGCCTGCATTCTGCCGTTTAAACTTTCGTTTCGCATTTTGAGGTTTATTTTGACAGCTGCTATTTCATACAGAGAGATAGAGAGAGAGAACAGAAATGAGAAATTGTTTGGGTGCTGCACTTCTTGATTTTATATGAGTGAAAAGTAGAGCTATGATTAGTTCCAGCACTACTGCGGTAAACCCACTGTCATCAGAAAATTTCAATAGATTTTCAACCAATATAATGTACTTTTCAATGAAAACGCTTTTTTCAAGTGAACATCAGGTGGGCGCAGTAGCGCAGTGGTTAGTGTGCTGGACTACTGTGCGAGGGATCCCAGGTTCGATCCCCGGAAAAACACAAATTACACCTCTCGCGATCGTCTGACAAACATCCGAGAGTATGACTGTCATGAAAAAGCTTCTCAATTCAGCCGTTCGGAATCGGCATAAAATTGTAGGTCCCTTCCATTCGTCCCAAAAATAGAAACTCACACAAAACGAATGGTTGCGAGAAGCTAGGCCTTGGGTGTCACCCGCCTGTTGCGCCACCTATTTATTTATTTATTTTATCAGGTAGATCTAAGCCCAAACATAATGTAGACAAGCGTAAATTGTATTGAGGTTTTTTCAATACAAATTATTTCTTTTCGTGTGTGGAAATGACGATTATTTTTTTGTAATGTTCTAGTGATTTCTTTAGATTCTTCGCGAACAAAATATATACATACTCAAATCTTTCACATTTTGTTTTGGCTGAAACAAGACACTACCCACTCTATTCTTTTTACAATGCAATTTGTTTGTCCGATTTTGAACACACTTCTCGGGACAATGCCTGTTCAGTTCAAAGGTTTCGGAGTTCATACCATTTTTGTATACAGATCTGGATTACCTACATTTTTTGTTTAAAAAAAAGTAAAACCAGAACAAGATAGCGCAGATTTTCGTAGAAACACCAGCAAAAAACTTTGCGCCTACCTATTACCAGACAATGACCCTAATTAGAGGCTCATAAAATCATTTCAATATTTTACTGGCGACGGGTGATTGGATGTGGTAAAAACCCAGCGAGTTACAAAGAAGCAGTACCTGTGATCGCATCCGTCTGAATGCCACATACATACATACTGCAATAATTAATTGGTGAAAGTAGATGACAGTTCAAACATGTGTCGAAAATAAATCAATTCACTTCGTTAATACCAAAATACACAATGTAATAATATTGCACACATTTTCTTTTATTTACAAATGGTAAAATAGATAAAGTAGAGAAAAGCAATAACCATTTACTTGGTCAAAAGTGCGCTGGTAGAAAAATACCCCCTTAAGGGAAATTGTTCTGCGCTTCCATAACTGCGTTTAGTTAACTGTCAGATTATTTTGTACTGTGAAACTGAACGAGTTAAACCAAAAGTTTAAACTCTCGGTCAGGTTTAGTTAAACTTCAGTTTAAACTCTGACTGTACAACTGGGCATATATGTATTTACAAAAATAAATTATTTTTACAGTTTCGACTTTGAGTCTAGTCCGTTTTTCAGTCCTGGCTTGTTATTAAAGGAATTTTGTTTATATCCATCCAGAGATTTGCCCCATCTTTGAAGATATTTTAAGCACCTTGAATAAACCTCCAATATCTACATTTTTTTCACGTTTAAGGCATCATTTTCATTTCCACTTTTATTGGCTCTCATATCGCGGCAGCAATCACTAAGCAACTGACAATAGAAAACACGCAATATTATCGCTCGCAGTTATTTTACTTTGAATTAAATTAGAGGGCTCTCATCAAAGCCACTCATTATCGCTGGCTGATACACAGCGAACAAACATCGCAATAGCAATATTTGTGATTAGGTAGGTAGGTAGGTAATTGGGTGCTCTTGTGGCGGTTGCCACAGCTTCACATAGACCATCCGTTGGGTCCATTGTGTCCATTGTGTCCAGTCACGGGAACCTTCCATTGCATACCTGTTGGAGACAAAGAAATTACCGCTTTATTTGGATCGCCTAGATTTAGTAGTAATCACAGGTGTTCCTAGCTCATGTATCCAGATTCCCAAGTTTGTTCTAAGAGTAACTGAAGGGTGTGCAGTTTGTTTTCCTATTGGAACCACCCCGATTTAAGTATGAATCTCAGGAGTTTCTTAAGATCAACATTCTCCAGATTTTCTAGTTCATCGAAGAAGAAACTCTTGAGAGTCCTCTGTCTACTGTTTTTAAGGGCTGGGCATTCGCAAAACAAATGGCGAACGGATTCTATTTCTTCTACGTCTCTGCAGCTTCTGCAAAAGTCATTATGCAGTATGCCCAGCCTTCCTGCGTGTACGCCTATCGCACAGTGTCCAGTAATGACCCCCGTGAGTATGCGAATATCCTTGCGGTTCAGTCCAAACATGAATTTGGATCTCTTTTTGTTTACTTCTGGCCATAATTCCTTTGCATGCCTGCAGGTGCTGAGATTGTTCCAACGTAGGTTTGTTCTACTCAAGGCTTCAATATCAACCTTCCTAGAATGCGTGCTTAGCGGAGTTCTTACAGATTCTAGGGCCATTGATGCGTGCATTTTTGACCCGTTTCTTGCAGTCTCATCCGCCTGTTCATTTCCCGGAATATCCATATGCCCTGGTACCCAGCATAGGGTCACCGTGTTGGCTTGTGATATTTCGTCCAGGTATTTCTTGCAATATTTGTGATTATTGACACATTTGCGCATATTACGTTCTATACCTACAGTTTTTGAAAATATGTTCGTAGAAGTTGTGGAAAAATATCCCTGATAGCTAAAAATGTTAGGCAATATTGTTGATATTGCTTATTGCCTCAATCTGAGAGCCGCCTTTAACTACAAATTTTAAATCGTGTTCATACCAGAAAGATGCTGAAAATTTTTGAGTTAGGCTATACGGACAGAGTGAACGCGAGAAGTTGGGCAAAAGCTAAATCTAAAGATTCCACGCTATAATCAAAGTGAATGGTGTCCATAATGAACGCTAACATTAACGCTTCGGAAGTTCATCAAAATAAACAACATCCTTGAATTATGGAAATGGATTCGTCAAAAGAAGAAGACTTTCCATCAAATACTTTATTGTTCAACCATTCCTTGTTAGAAAAACATAGTTCGTTTAACATATTAAAAATTACATAATAAATATGACGAATTTTACCATCTTTACAAAGATTCACTAAGACATTCGAAAACATCCCCACAAAAATTGCTGAATTCTTTTGAATGTCATTGCAAGTAGGTATTCGACTATTTATGTATGTATACCCAAATCTATTGATAGCTTTGTTTTAGCTGGAATTTCTTAATAAAAAACTGAGCAGAAGAGTTGATTCGCTTTAAGCGCCAAATTTCGCTTAGCATGTATCTTGGCATCGAATCTACTATGGCCAGTACAATTGAAATGACGTATGGGCGCAGTTTTTTAGCCTTAGCTTTAGCTTTCGCTTAGCTTTTCGCATGTACTCTGTGCGTAGCATAGTGTTGAAAAAAAGTTTTGTTATAGTTTTGTGTTGTGAAAAATTCGGTAAACTGGCGAATCCCAAAAAGATGACAAATTGCACATTTTTTCAAAAAGATACCGGACATTTTTTTTAGATAAAAAGAGGACCATGTCCTCTTAAAAGAGGACGCCTGGTCAGCCTAATCATGTACCATGATCACACGTAAGTAAGCAGTAAGAAAACCCCTCATTCTCACATACTGCTAAGTGACATTAACAGGCGCCCAGCTAGCTCTACGTCTACCTTATAAGTGCTTAAAGGCATAAACACAATCATTCATTATTATTACTTTAAACGAATGAATTCCACCCCAAATAAATCGCCTACTCATTCGTGGGCAACAACGTTATCAATGCCAGAACAAAGTCTAGCAAAAATCGTAAGACACTCGCTTTCTTGTATTTTGTCCAAGTGACGTGAATACACACTTGTTAACAAAAATATATACTTATCGCCAGACTTGTGTCTGAAATACAAGACGCAGCAGCAGCATGGATAATGAATATACGAGATAAGCATTCAGTAACCCCCAATAAAATTAAATCGACATAGAGCACATTATAAACGTTTATCAGACTTTAAAAATAAAATGAATACTCTTTATGTGGTATTGTCCGATTGGTCGATACTATACCAATTTGCAAATTGTGCGATATCTTTACAATGGACAATCAAAAAAAAAAAGAAAGATATTATTTAAAATTTAGGTCACAATTCGACTCAAAGTTTCGACATTTAAATCAGAGAAATGGAAAATCGTTTCGTAACTGCATATAAAATTATTTAGCAATTCTATTGTTTCAATTTTATGTACGCAATGACGTCCTCGATCTAGGACTTATTTGTTAAGAGAACCGCAACAACAACTCTTTGTAAACATTCATTCGCTTCTTTTGGAATTAGGGCTACACCACGAGTGTTTTGCATTCTGATAGTCAATTCTCATAAATAAATAATCATCTTGAATAAATTTCTGCTTTTCTCTTTTCAGGACGGAAACTGATAAACCCTGTTCTTGTCCACCAACTGAACAAATGCCTACCACTTGCATCAATTGAGCGATATGAACAATGACACCTACTGCTGAATAGAACAGATAGGATGGACCTCAATAGTAGCTGACCCGTACTCGCCTTGGCACGGCATGCAAATAGACATTTTAATAAAAAATAAATGTTTGCGGGTGATATTTATTCCCAAGGCGGGACAACTCAGACAACAGTTCAATGAAAGATTATAAGCCCATTAGTCTTTCGCCATCTCTCCTCAAGAATATACACTTAAAGAACGCTAGAGTCCTTTATCATCAAATCTGACCTAGTCAGGCGCTGCCACACAATGCTCAGAGCATTATGGGGTACCCGGCCACTATTGAGGGTAACGAAAGGGCTGATGTTCTGGCCAAAACCGGAGCAGAGCTTCCACCTAATGAACAAATTGAGGTTATAAGACCACCAATAGCCGTGGCCAAGAGAATTATTCTCGAGAATATTAAAAATAGGACAGATCATAGATGGTCATATATAGTAGGTCAGGTCAAAGGCTCTGAGGCCTAAGCTAGCTCGGAAAAAATCTGTAGAATTATTAAAGCTCAGCAGATCTAAGTTACAAACGGCAATAGGAATACTCTCTGGGCACTGTCTTCTAAGGAAGCACACTATTCCCCAGGGATGGCGATGGGTCCAATATGGTGCCTAGTCCAATGTGATGAACTCACACCCTATACTCAACCTAACTTTTAAATACCTATATTGAACAAAAATTATGGAATCAGCTCTTAATAAACTCGGTGAAAGGGGCGAAGACTGCAGACTACCAGGCTACGCTTGAACAGAAAAGACAAGAAACCACTTTTTTTGCCTCTGGATGTCTGGAGTGAAACTTTTACTCTCGAATAGCGCAAGATATCATAATACGATACCTACTAGATAGAAAGCTGAACTGGAACAGATTGAAGAAGAGGAAGGACGAGGAAGAAAAGCCTTTTGGCATCCACCTCAGTCTCGTATAGATTCAAGCGGCCGCCAAATGAGGCAGTAGCAGTACCCAGACGAGGATCCGAGCCGATCGATGGCGGAAAGTTGGAAGAGCGACAGACATGATGACACGATATCGCCACCCTCGATTCGTATTACCAAGAAGGCCAAGCTGGATGTGACTGGTAATCCCAACCTCTAGGTGGCGATAGTGGATTTCAGCAAGCCAGACAGCAGATTGAGTAAAGACCAAAGGAGGCTCATAGAGTTGCGCATACTCGATGGCGTTAACGACAGCATCGTTAACAAAGAGGAGCAATCTCCCCTCTTTAAGCAACTCTCGACCTAAAAGGACTTTAAGCTCCTGTTGTGTGACAATGAGTTAGTGAACACAGTGAACTGGCTGAAATTCTGAAAACCTTTGTTACGAATACACAGGCTCTATGGGCAAATGTCGACTTACGACTTGTCGTAAAGAAATACCTGTTGGAATTCACAAAGCCTAAAGGTCGGATTTCAATCCCTGGCCGGCATATCCCTAAGGAAAGGATAGAAAGACCCCTTCGACATCACAATCCGAAACTCCGTCGCGAGAACTCGAGGTTGGTTAACATTCCGAGACTGAATTCAATGCCCTTGCTGAGGAAGTTCAACAACAAAGTCCGCATTGGAATTGCTCGGTGCAAGATTTAATCCTTTACGGAAAGAACAGTGAGAAAGAGGAGGGTGGGGTGATGATTAGGTAAGACATCGCCTTGGTGCAAGATCAATGGATGTTACGTACTTACTTAGGCGGTTCTACAGTTGTCTGCCCTGGCACGTTCTTATTACCTTTTGGTAAAACTTCCGTATACATTGTTCCTGGAGTAGCATCTATAAATTTTTACGATCATACACTTCTCGTGCTCTTTCTTTTTCTTTTTGAGAATCCGATGTTCCTCCTGTTTCTTTTGCTCGTAGAGCTCGCGAGCAGCTCTAGTCCTCTTTCGAAACGCCGCGCCTGTTTATACGCTTCTTGTTTTGCTGCGTTTACTAGTCGACATTGTTCATAAAACCAGGGGTTTCATGGTGGTGGTCGGGTGAAAACCAGCACATCAGTCGCGGCCTTGATGATGGCTTTTTGGCAGTGTTACCACTGGTTTTCTGCACTATCTGTTGCTGCGATAGGACTAATCGAGAGGCATCGGGATACGTGATCGGCGAATATTCTGGCCGTCTTATACTTTCTCGCAGTATTTCTTTGTTGGGGTGTGTTGGTTATCCGCATTCTTACCTTAGCTGCAACAAGGTAGTGATCCGAGTCAATATTGGCCCCTTGGAAGGTTCGGACATCCAGGATACTGTAGGCATGCCTTGCGTCGATCGCAATGTGATCGATTTGGCTGACAGTTTGGTGATCCGGAGACAGACATGTCCCCTAATGGATATTGAGATGATGGAAACCTGGTGCTTGCTATAACTATATTTCGCCCCGCAAAAAAGTCAAAGAGTCTAAGTCCATTGCCAGACGTGTAGTCATGTAGGCTGTATTTGAAAACTGTCCTACCAAAGATGTTCTCCCTGCTTATTCTAGTGTTAAATTCGCCTAGTACGATTTTAACGTCATGCTTCGGGTATTGCTCGTAGGTCTTTACGAAGAGCTCGTAGAAACTGTCTTTGGTAGCGTCGTCCTTTTCTTCTGTGGAGCATAAGCGCATATGAAGCTGATGTTCGAGAATTTCGCCTTGATGCGGATTGTCATAAGTCGTTCACTAACGTGCTGATAGCTCAAGACTTTTTGCCTAAGTCTGCCGCGTATGACAAATCCACATCCAAATAAACGTTGTCGCTGCTCTCTATAGCAATCGCCGTGGTATATGTCACAGTTTTTCATCCGTCTTTTGCCTGACCCATCCCATCGCACTTCCTGGTACGAACATTCCACGTGCAGATCCGAAGGTCATTGTCCTTATTTCATTTTCCAGGGTCATCAACAGTAAATCCGTCCTTTTCCGAGGCGTGTAGCTGTTTCATAACAGTTTTTTTTTTTTTCGTGGTACGGAAGTTACCCCGACGCCCAACCCCCAACCTGGAGGACCAGTTCCATATCATACCCCTAGGACGAGGGGCACCAGTAACCCATTTCGGGATTTGAGCGCTGCCTTTGGCCCATTAAGGGTTTATCCGCCACCAACTCTTTTCCCATACCCTGGTATAGTATTGAAGATCCCAAAAGACCGAATATGTCGAAGCAGCTCTTATAGGGATAGAAATAATACAGCAGAGTCAATTGACCCTCTCGAACACCGCATCAGAAATGTTTCTTGTCTTTCCTTGGTCTATCGCTATTTTCACCACCAATGCTCTGATGAAATAGCCATTCCGTCTAGGCTTGCCACCTTCTAGAAAATCTCGTGGAGAACTTAAAAAATAAAACTTTTTTTAAAAAACTGAAGATATGAGATAATTAAAAAAGGCTAACATTTTAACCACTGAATTTTTGCTTTTTTCTACTGACATTTCCCTTACTTTCAAGGGCACGGGATAATATTTTGTGTTTAAACATTTTTTTTACTGACTTATCTCTTTTTTTTTTTTACACAAATCGCGTAAGGTACGTATCGGGGCAAGCTGCCCCTCTGCAAGCTCCCTGCTTGTGTTACCTTATATTTTCGGTTTTTTTGATCCGATTTTGATGAAACTTTTTTATTATTTAACTGCACATTTTGCTATTTATTTGTACAATAAAAAAATAATTTTGGAAAAATTTGACGGTAGGTAATATAGCGCCAATTTTTGCTTTGAGCTCAACGCATTCAATTCAATCGGATTAAAAAAAAAAGTATTTTTTTGCAATAATGTAAAATCTAGCCCAATCTACTACAATTACCTACTATTCGTCATCATCTCGCAGTAGCAGCGTACTGCAAAACTAAAAGTAGGTAGAGCGAAATTTTTCGTTCATGATTTCATCGTGTCATTTTTGTATGCGATTTTTCGTTTCGAAGCGGCTTTAACATTCAATGTAGATGCAGAAGTCAATAGTACCTGAAGTCCTGAAGAGATAAAAAACATTAAACTCTCTTGCTCTTCTGCAGGTGCAATTTCTATTAAAACTTGACTCTAATGAATCTGTTGCCACATTTGTAAAATAAAATTGTACTCTTTGAGAAGTGAAAGGAATTTGATTTTTTTTGTTATAGTAATATTGTTTGTGGAGGACATTTTTCTTTTTGTAGAGGACGGAGGACATCACTTTACAAAGGAGGACTGTCTTCCTCAAAGGAGGATGGCTGGCAAGCCTATCCGTCCCTTCAACAATTCTCTACTCGTCACTCATCGAATGCACATCAGTTTACCCTTAAGCATACCTTCGGACGTACTCTTAAATATAGGGATTCTTTTATAAGTCGAACAACGCGAATGGGGAATGTATTGCCTCGCGCGGTTTTCCTTCTCATTTCAACCCTTCTCTATCCTTCCTATTAACCCTTCAACTCGTGCTGTGTATTAGCATTATAAGGGAACGAAAACCCATTGAGCACTAATAAATTATAAAAAAAAAAAATATATTTACAAGATATTATTATAAATAATTGTGAAATTTTGCCGCCCCCTAAACGTGCCGCCCGGGGCGTGGTTTCCAGTGCTACATACAACTACTCCGCACGTGAGTATTGGCCCAACTATTGCCGTATATAACTAGAGCATTATTTTCGAACTGATGCCCCATTTGAGGCCCAAGATTGCTTTATTCATATAAGTAATTGTTTTAATTATATTTAATTACAAACTTATTTACAAAAAAAAAATTATAATTTCCATTAAATCGTTGTACATTTATCTTAAATGGAATTGTAAATATGTACATACTTAACTTGAGGTAATTACGACATGCAGAGCTAAACATCATCATTTAGCAGCTTTATTTATCTGATCCTGACATCATGATAACAGGCCCGTTTTCGTGCCTTACCTGAGTATACTTTTGATAATCTAACGTTAATATAAATCGGTTATTTTATTACTCTCTATCATTTACAGAAGCTTAACTACCTAACTACCTTAACTTAATTATAATGTAATTAAGAACGATCAAATGTAAATATGAGTAAATTACGGGGGCACTAACTCGGTGGTTAGTGTGCTGGACAACTATGCAATTATGCGAGGGATCTCAGGTTCGATCCCCGAAAAAAAAGCAACAAATTGCATCATAAGGTTTTTTCCGGTACACGGAAATAAGTCCCCGGGAGGAACTCAGTTACCACCTAGTTCCACCATCTAAGGTGGGCCCACTTTCTTATGGGAACTTAGTATCTACACATTTAAATATAAGAAGAGGGAACTAGCTTCCAACATTTAGAATTGGACAAGTCGATTTGTAAAAACAACCCCCAAAAAATGCATAACGCCCAAAACTAAACAACAAGATGAAAATTAAGCCCAAACAGAATTTGCAGTTTAATATGTAGGTATGGGTGGGGTAGGTACGAAGTACAAACATCAACTACTCCAAGCTACAACAGACAACCCAAGTGTGGGGGGGGGGGGTTGCAGGCATGTTTTTTTGAAACCTTGCCAGCCAGCCGTTCATTTGGACAGTTGCCAGCACAATTGCCAGCAAGATGAAGCCAGCCGAATGAAATTAGGCAACACGCCTAAAAGCACACGAGCATTTCGTAGAAAATTATCCATTTGGTAGAGATATTTGATAAATTCTGACAATTTTCTCTGGAATGTTGTGTGCATGAGATAAGAACACCATTATGATTTAAGCGAATTGAACGAAAATTCTAAGCCACTTGTTGCTTTCAGCGCCACCTGTTTGTTCTTTGTGAATTGAATTTAGCCAGCTGCCAGCCAGCAGCTCTCCAGCTGGGCAGAAAAACAAGAGTTGTTGCCAGCAGTTGCCAGCAGGTTGTTGTTTTAATTAGCATGTGAAATGTACCTCAACTGCCAACTACTGGCAACTACTGGCTGGCGAGGTTTCATAAAAACACAACTACTGTTGATGCATTTCCAATTATTATTGCCTAACGCCATTGCATTGCAAAGTACCTGACAAACATCCGAGAATATAATTGTCATAGTAAAGCTTCTCAATTCAGCCGTTCGGACTCGGCGTAAAATTGTAGGTCCCTTCCATTCGTCCCAAAAAATTAAAACACACACAAACGAATGGTGGTGAGAAGTTAGGCCAAGTGTGCTGTGTGCCTACCGGACATGTTGCTCCATCTATTTATTTATTTTTAAGCGTAAATATGAATTCGTGTTAATCAACCTCAAGCTAGTTTAAGTCAAGTCAACCATTCCTCCAAGCGTGCCATCATATCCATGTTAATCGTTATTTAGTTTCTGTGGTATCAAAAGGCAATCGAGCGTGCTGATACGAAATTGAAAAATGATTACAACATTTTCCACCCCCAACAGGCATATCTAAACCTAACCTACGATGGCTAAGATAGGCTGCAACCACAGCAAGTTAGCGCTGGTATGCAAGATGTGAACATAGGAAGTGTCGTGAACGATTCGGTCTCCTCATTAGTTAATAGTTAATAGACAATCGTATTTAGCACTGCACTGTTTTTATTAAAATTTAACTTAATTCTTGTCATAAAAAAATGTTAAATTTGTCAGTTCGTCACAAAACGTATAAGTATAATCCATTCACAAGTTATAGCTTCCAATTCCAACAGAGGGCAACACCAAATTAAATGCAAATGACTCGACAGAGTTTCTGTGATCAGAGATCACTGACATGAGTGGACATACTTAATTAAGTCAACAACAAGTGAAGCAATGAAACTCTTTAATAAATATGAGAAATGTGGCTAATTTACTCGTTTACTTCCTGCAAACTGCTTAAATTGTTTGCATAAAACAAAAAAAAAAAAGGTCTTTGAGCTGTGATCTGGTCATGAATATTTCCAGACACATTCACACTTATTCTGAGATTTAATCGAATCGAGTACTCGTATTCCTCGAATTGAAAAATTTCACTCAAATGAACTTCTCGCATTCTTTTAAGTTTCGAGGGAAATAATGATTTCATTGGATTCATTTTATTTTGAAAATCGGCTGTAGCTGTATAAATATTTAGTTTGTCAGATTCTCAATTATTGTTGGTATTCTTGGAGGAAGAAACGATAAAATTGAACCGAAAAATACTACGAGCCAAATCTAATCCACTTTAATGTGCCTGCATTTGGTATTTCGTTTGTTGACATTTTTCGGCTTAATAAGGCAAAATTTAAATACGTTCTTAGTTTATTTTGATGTGACCTGTGATTATTTACATTTTGTTTTTTTTTTTTTTTTGTCGTAAGACAAACAAATGTTGCTTCCTATTTAATTATATTGTTAAATGTACATTTTGTAACAAAAGCAATTACCTAACATTTCTTTCGACTTATGAAAAAATAATTCAATTTACAATTTTAAATACCGACAGCGGTACTAATAAAAAAGCCCTATCCGCTCTTTAACCCATCTCATAACTATAGCAGACGGATAGTGGACTTGTTCGTTTGATAACTTTTAATATTCATAAATACATGTTATGTCCATACTAGCTATCCTTTCTTTATCATTAAACGCACGGCAGCACTGCGTCCAAACTGTACCAAACATGGTTGTAAATCTGTCATATTCCATCGACACTATCATGCTGAGAGCATGTTATGTGCTCTTCGGCTTTCGCTTGCGATTTTTAGATTCTCTCTGAAATTCTCTTTCACCATGCCCAAATGTCCGCCGCAGCTTCTCACGTTGTCACGGATCCCAATGGTCTAATCTACCGCATAGATCCGGCTTAATTTGAGCGATTACATTGGTTATGTTGGCCGATTACGATTTATTTGCATTAAGCTGCGAGTTCAGGCAACGCCACAAAAAAAATTTGGCTCTAACGAAATGTCAAAGTTTATATTGCGTCAAGTTGGGGTATGTGGCTCGCTACGCTCGCGGCAAGGACTCTTAACTCCAGTATAAACATTTTCGGACATTATGCCGTACGTTTAGGATCCAACTTTTATATTTATAAAGAGTTTTTAATGAAAATAGGATTACGTAGTGGTGTCCCGAAAATCGGTAAACGTCAGTACAAACTCTGTCAAAATGAACTTTCGAATACTTCGAAAAAATTTAGCGAGGTTAACTCGAACGTCATGAAAAAGTACGGAGCAATGATGCCACAGCGCGCCGCCGGTCTAAAATGCGCACCAACCAGCTTTTTATGGATATGAAATGCCACCTCGTGTTGACTGGCATTATCCCTTATATGGCAATTTGGCTATTCTTCCGAAAATGCGGCCCGTCGCTAACGATGATTTTTCTATTACATTACGTTACTATTACATTATCATTAACTTTGAGCTCCGGGGTCAGTTGGATCTTGAACGGGTATAGGCCTAAGTCTCGACGCAAAATTCGCCAAGTTGAAGTCTGCAAAATAGCTACTTTTAGGTACTTCTTGTGCACGGCAAAACACAACCGAGCTCAAGCTTGTAGAACTGCGTGTGCAGGCGACCTGTGCGTAACGTCTTGCGACGCCCCTAGGATAACCCCACGAGCGACGCCCCAGCCACCCCAAAATCCAACAGTGACCCCAAGCAGGGGGTTGCATACACATTGCAAAGTACAATTGTATCAATTCGCGCGCAGTAGGTGCGACTAGAACACATTAATCAATCTGGTTTTCAGTGTTCGATTAAGAATTGATTTTGACTATAAAAACTACTAACAAATTAAGTATCTAATTTCTTAATATTGAAAAAAAACAGCATAAAACTTTTATTTAAATTTTTTTCCTTAAATTTCAAGTTTGCAAGTATTTTTTTTCAAAAACTATTAACAGTAATATAACTTGATTTAAAAATAATATGAAAGAACAGATTCCTGGCTTTCAAAAATGCCAACATTCTTTGTTGTAAGTGTTGCCATTGTTTTTAAATATATTTTTTTTTCATTTTAACTATTATTTTTCTTAAATTACCCCTCCCGCATAAACGAAGCGAGATAGACCCCCTCCCATAGTAAAAAATGCTTGTATTTAACCCCTCTACAAAATACCGTTATCAATTTTTGGCGCCTAAGTTATCGGACTCGTGATTGAGTCTAATATGGATGTATGAGTTGAGTATGAGTAGAGTATGAGTAGAGTTTGAGTATGTCTATGGATTGGAATTGGATTCAATTTGGAAATTGAACACACTTATTTAAAGTGACATCTATTGTTAAAATTGGCGCAACAATTTGAGTTTCAACCGGTTTAGTTGTCAAATTCACTAACGCCCAATAGGTGTCTCTAGTAGTCTATGGAGAAATCAAAGATGGTTGTCGCATTTGCTGCGCTTCCCAATGCCATCTACTGTAAACAGTAACGCAACAATTTAAATTTCAACCGTTTTACGTGAAATCAACTTTTTCCAATGAGAATGGAGAAAGGAGTGTATTTTATATGGTAATTTTGTAAATATCTTTTAAAATATTAACTTTTAGGCAAAACAGTCTTCAGCACATATATAGCTACAAATATGATCTGATGTAAATCAATAAATAAACAGTTTTTTGTGCAAAAAAGAATATTTTTTTCGCCAAATTAATAATTACTCCAAAACCAACTGATGTATTGTTACCATTGATATTTTTCGTTTAACTAGAGGTTATACCGGATGTTGTGTGCAAATTTCAGCGTTCTACATTAATTAGGTCTTGAGATAGACCTAGGTACCAAATTAAACCATTTTTTGTATGAAGAAAATTATTTTTTTTTGTCTAAATTACTTATTATTTTAAAACTAATCAATGTGTCGCTATCATTGGTATTTGTCGTGAACTAGACGTTATACCCGATGTCGTGTGCAAATTTCAGCCTTCTGCGTCTATTAGTTCTTGAGATATACCAGGTACAAAATTGGCTTAGTGGGTTCGGACAGACACCCAGACATCGCAGCGAAAACAATAAGGTTCCGTTTTGTACCTATGGGAATGGAACCTTAAAAACGCGCATAATATGAATGCTATTTCATCGAAATGAGTGATTGAGAAAATAATTTTTTTTTTTTTTTTGAATGAGAGGTTTCCGGTTCAACCCACATCTCAAGTTTTTTTTTACCGAAAAATTCAGCCGTTCAGCGAATTGTTGTGATAAGCTAGGTCTATGTTCTTGGTGGCTGCGTGTTGTTTAATGGTAGGTCTGCAATTGGCACCAACTCGGGGGTGTCCAATTGTCAGCCTTGGATATGAACGATTCAGATGACCAACCAATAAAATTTAGACAGCAAAAAATTGATATTACAGCCAGTATGATAATACCTCTACTGAGCAGAATCCGCAATGTTCGAAAGTTATACGAGAGGGTAAAAAGATTCAAGATCCAAACAGAAGCTTGCAGAGTAGATTCACAGTCGCTGATGTCGATTTTGAAATAATATTTCTGAAGACGGCTTTCGTAAACAGTCAAAAATCGACTGACGGGCATACATGTGCTCCAAATTTATTTAGCAAAATATATGATCGATGAAGTGATTAAGCACAGAATGCTTGCACTCATACCAATCGAAGCTCTTATTGTTTGTTGTTATTTAAAAGACAAAAAACAGATGTACCTACAATTTAAAGTATTTATTTAAGTATCTAAAAAGAAAAGAAAACACATTTGCTTCTTGCAACGCAAAATACTTGACAGAAAAAAAGAGCAAAAGACAAAAACTTCGTTAAGTTAATTCAAAGTTGACATTTCTGAAAAGAGCATGAGCGCCATCATGTGTTTAACAACTTTAACCATTAAGGCTTAATGCACGAAAATGTCTTTTCTCTTTCTACACCATTTCAAATCTGTATTTTTCTCTCAACTTTTCACAATGTGTGTTACTTGAAAGTTAGCTATATCCTAACTTTCAAGTGACACACTTTTTGAAAGCGCGAAAAAAAATACTACATGCACAAAAAAAGTTTCCGCCAATTACTGATTTCGCCAATAGAGGGCTCTGATGCGACTGCTATGGAAAAGAACCTTTTTGCACAAAATGGCAGTATTTAGTTTGGGTTTTGGCTTAACTTAAGACTTATATTAAGGCGTGTATACTGTATACATTCCGCGGTATTGACAAATGTACAAGTTGGCCTACGATATCTGATGGCGGAGAAAAGAACCCTATACGACATACAGGAATCTGTCACCGGTCATTGGGGTACACGTACAGCACAATGAGATGCTCGATGCAACACTTTTTCTTTATTTTCTATTATTGTAGACTTGTTAGGAATTTATTTTTATGTTTATACTTAACAAATGTATTTATTTTTCACGATATTTAATTATTAAATGTCGCCTAGCTTAGTTTCTTTTTCGTAAATTTGTTAACAGATCTGTCAAATTTCTATGTCTAGTAGGGTTCAAATTGTCGCCGATAGGGCACACCCTCCATTTCTCAATACATTCCGCGGTACTAATAAAATAATTTTTTTTTGTCCAGGCTAACTTTTACGAAGTTACAATGACGAAAATTTCCATAAAAAATTATCCATTGTAAACGTCAATTGACATACTATACATGGACTACTAGCAGCCAATTTTTCGTTGAAGCAAACATAAGCACTAGCTCTTCTGGTTCAGGGCGGAGAGAAACGAACACACCCAAATGTCATCGAGCAATTCGTGCGATTTTGTTTGAGTGCTGAGTGTGCCATCTATTATAGAACGTTCGAAATAATTTGAATGAATCGTTATTTTGCGCAGTTGCATTGTTTATACAATGGATGGCACTGTGTTCTATGTAAAAAAATAGCAATGGCGCGCAGAGGTTTCATAACTTCGCCGCACTGAACCAAAAGGGCTAGTATTTATGTTTGCTTAATTTTTCATAGCAGGTCAGGTGAAACTGACATTTCACTAGCAGTCCATCTATAGTATGTCAAGTCAATGGTCAAATTATTTAAATTGAAGAAAAAAATGATTATTGGTAAGGTCCATTATTTCATAGTTTTAATAACATAGAATCAAGGAGAACAATCAAACAAAACACAACAATACACTTATAATGACGTACCTTACCTATAGTTAATATCGTCATAACTAAAATTAAAACAGTTCCAGTGTTAGATATTAAAAATAAATACTCTTGGAAATTCTTGATTTTACGCAACAAAAAGCTTCGTTGCCGAAAAAAATCGCGTTTCCGAAAATAATCACGCCATTTATTATACAAGTGGTCAAACGATACACACATTTTAAATAAAACTAACAAAAAGCTCTATGACTTCATAGAACGATCGGCGACCTTGATAAAATGCAAATGTGTACGCATGTGTTAACATATTCGCATAATGAAAAACTTTTATACCACAAGGAACAGTGTGCAAAATTTTAGAAAGAAACTAATAAATTTATAAAATACAAAATCTATTTTTTGGCGTATTTGGATTTGAATTGAATTATGTATATATAAATAGAGCGGTCTATGCTTCGGTGGATTGGTCATGTTAACCCTTAAACCCTACCCATACCTGTAGAAACACCATTGCTACCCTGATGGGGTCTTAAAAAACCCCAATATAGTTTTGTAATTATTTCAAAAACCAAAAGACGATTTAATATAAATTATTTTATAACATTTAGAATCGAGGTATTCTTGGCACACAGACCGGCTATGTTTGCCGCAAAGGCAGTTTTGGGGCGTGATGAGGTCAAGTGCAAGTTTTTTGAGGAAATGGCGCCTTTTTGGCACTCGTTTGATGCCTTTATTTCTCTTATATTTGTGTCCTTAGCAAAAGAAGGGCGCAGACTGGCGAAAGTCGATAAATCCTCATTTTCGTCATAATTCATATGTTCAGAAGGTATTTTTTCTATGAAAACTTCTGTCTCCCGATATAACAGTATTCCTACCCGGGGGTCTAGAGGACCCGGAAATTGACTGCACCGCACGCACAATTAAAAATTACTAATAACGAGACGCCTACTGATACATTAGATGATTAGCTTGAATAGCGCCATCGTGTGGTTTTTAGTTGTACAAATATTCACAAAAGTTTTGTTTATGCATCGCGCTGGACCCCAGGGTAGGGTTTAAAGGTTAAACGCATGTCCCCGACTAGGATTCCACGACGTGCTATGAAATCCGTCGGGCAGGCGTCCTCTAGGTAGACCTACTATGAGATGGTTAGATCAAGTCCGTAATCTCTCCTCTACCCGTATGGGGATTGCCCTTGATGATTGGGGGTCGATGGCGGAGGATCGAGAGCTATGGAGGGTCCACTTGAGCAACCTACACCCGCGATCCACTTAATGGACAAGCGGAACATTTGAAAATGAATGAATGAATTAAGCAACTCAAAGGAAAATTCAATTTCCTTTATTTTGAGTGTTATGCTGCTCGTCCACTTAGTGCCCAACGCATCAACCAATTTTATTCAACATCTTATTCACCTCGTAATTCCAATTAAATTCATTTCTGTGTTGAAATCTATGGGCAGCTTTTTACTACTTCCTAACCTCTCTGCTGAGTTGTGTTGCTTAATTTTTAGAAAACGACAAAAATCAAAATGTCGTTTACGTCTCAATGATTGACTGACACCTACAAATCCTCCAGAGAGTGGATAATCTCTTGGGACGTATGCAAAATTCGTTTAATGTTTTACTTTCTCGTATACGTAGGAAGAGAAAGACATTGTTTTCGTAAACAATTTCGAACTCGAGATTTTGATCAATTCTGATATTACGATGATAGGGAAACGATTTTAAAAAAACATATTTTTAAGGTACTATTGTCATTCTTAACTTAATAGCAAAGTTTTTCTCTAAAAAGACTGCGTTTTTTGATATTCATCACAATCGCTAAAAATGGTACCTACTTTAAAAAAAAAACTTTTCATATCTCGAAAACGCCATTTTCGATTTGAATACAAATTTAACTGCTAGGTAATGTTTATATCTTGAAGAATACGTCGTACTCCGTTTTCAGCTCAACAGTTTAGTAACAGTGCTTTTTGAGTCCAAATTTGTAACATTTGTCAGCATAATTTTACAAAAAACCGCTCCAACGATTTTTTATCAAAATACATATTTAAGACAACAAAAGTATTCTTAACATGATCACGTACTTAGTTTTTCTCAGAAATATATAATTCGAATATTGCCGTTTTATGAATATTTCTCAAAAATGACTATGTACCTAAATCCCGACACGATATATTTTTGCAAAGCCCAAAACTTCAGTGGCAATAATAATCCGAAATTCATCGCCTACTTGCCTCTTTTAAGGGTGGGTCTCCCTCAGCTACGAACTCTGTGCTCAAGTAAACGTGTTTACATGTATTAGTGCACAGAATTTAAAATAGCCGAGCACACCCTCCCTTACCAAGATCACAATCGTGACTGCAGAGTGCAGACTCGCTCAGCTCAATTAATAAAAATAATACAAAATTGTCTGCACAACAAAATAAATCAAAACAACCAAAGGGAAGGGAAAGAGACAAGCTGTGCTTGCTGTTGCTTTTGCTCCTGTTGCTGCAAACGTTGTTTATCTAATACACTGAAACCAAAAGTGTGTGTGATATAGAATTTCCTAACGCACACTTATGAATATCGCCTTCGTACAATCGCAATCGTAAGCACAAATCAAATCGAAATATGTATTTTAATAATAATATCCAAAATCCATAATATGTATACAAATTTTCATTCCTGACCTTAGCTTTTATTTTTTGGCATTTTATGCTGGCTGTTTATAAAAACCTGTTATGGCTAGTTTGTTATTATTGCTTTGTTTTGTGGGTTTGGGTTCCTTTTTAGTACACATATTAGGTATATATTTATATAGGATATAAATCCTATCCAAAAACAAACGGCTGCAGCCCTGCTCGTACCATTTATTGATGTAGGTATGGATTATCTAATTTAATAAAAAGTTTGTCCTGACTGATTGGGGACGCCTAGCCCAAATGGTAAGAGCCAAACTCAAGTTTCATCAAAGTTTATATAGGAAAATTCATATTTTCCATCCGATTGATGGATGGATATATGTACATATGTATGTCCTATATGTACATACATATATTGTACTACTCCCAAATAGTGTTTAAAAAAAAAACTAATAATAGTTTTTGGCTTTTTTGCATTTTTTTTTTAATTATCCCCCTCTACCCTTTAGAAGAGATCAATTTTGTAGATATACGGCAGCATCATGCGGAAAAAAAAACAAGTAAAAGTGTTATCATCGGCCTGGCCGATGCTTTGATACCCTCCACTGTATGCACTGTATAGGTACACGCATGTGTCTAATATTGGTTTTGTATGGGAGGTACCAGAACTACTTGACCCACATGGACCATTTTTAATAGAAAACTGAAGGCCATAAATATAAGACCTTTCATAAAATTTCAGTTACCTAAGTCGATTCGTTCGGACGCTATCGTGATTTCAATAGACAGAGAGAGACTTTGGTCTAATAGTGGTTTTGTATGGGAGGTAGCAGAACTATTTTACCGACATAGACAATTTTCAATACCAACCTGACGACGGTTAAAAAAAAGTCCTCTTATAAAATTTCATTCACCTAAGTCGATTCGTTTGGACGCTATCGTGCTTTCAATAGACAGAGATATATGGGTCAACTATAGGCTTTGTATGGGAGGTACCAGAACTACTTGACCGACATAGCCCATTTTCAATACCAACCTGACGACAGTAAAAAGAAGTCTTCTCACAAAATTTCATTCGCCTATGTCGATTCGTTTGGACGCTATTGTGTTTTCAACAGACAGACAGACGGACATGGACATGCGATCTTAACACAATACGTCTGACTCACTTGACGAGCTGCAAGTGCAGACCTACACTAATCCTATGACACCTTTGAGCAGGAGGGATTTCCCTGTTCAATGAAGCTATACCTGGTTTGCATGTTAACAGTATGTATTATCATTTTAAGTATTTTAAACACTGTGAAGTCGGTAGGCATTGAAAAGGTTGGGTTACCCCTAATAATATTTTTTGGAGGAGCTTTTAAAGCTGCACCTAATCTAGGGCCGCCTTACAAACCAACCACATGCGGCATGAAATACAAAAATAGCATCCTGTAGAACACTGTTTTTATATCGTGAATGAGTTACCTGGACAACGTTTAAAGTGCAACAAAACATTACCCAGTTCTACCTATATAATATGTACTAATTTGCCTTCAAATTTTGTAATAACAAACAATGAGTTTGCCCACAGGAACACATTTTATTGTTGTGTCTAGAATTTTTAACCTCAACACAAATGAACAATTCTTCTCCAGACTGGTCATGCAAAACATTTACCAATCATTATGATTTATGAAAAGATGACCATTTCAATACCTATCACCAATAAAAGCGGATGTTGTGTATATATACTTATACTACACACAATAATTTTCAAAATATTAAAACACACAACCACTAATCTATTTTGAAAAGTTCGGCCGAAAATAGGGAACAGCAAAGCAACCAACCCCTTTCCTCATACAGTAGGTATTTTATTTACGATGACCCAAAATTGCATTTAGGTAGTTTGATTTGAACTCAACTCATAATAAAAAAAATCATCATTCACCTCCCATCTCCCACTCCCATACATATTCTCAAATCTTCTCAAGCCCTCAATCCATATCAATCATCATTCATCATCCCTTAAAAATATTCCGCTCTCAATATAATTTTTCATTTCGATTTGATTTCCTTATCATATTCATAATTATGTTACGTACGTGTACCGTTTTGTAGGTCTCCGATGATATTTATCCAATCTGCCTCTATGCCTCCCAATCACAATGCTCGATTGACTTCAAACAACAACAATAACATTATTAAGTAATTAGTATGTATCTATCAGAAAACCAAAAAAAGGATCCAAACTTGTTTTCTCCGTATCCCAGTGGCAACGAATGCGGCAAAACAACAATCTGCACATTACAGACTCTCGCGAGAGAGCAAAATTATAGAGAAAGCGATTAGCGCTGTGTCGGATATTTTGTGAACTACATTGCATATGTGAGCGTGAGTTCTGAAACAAAAATGAAACTGCTGTTAAATTGTTAACTTTTCAAAATGCAATTTTAACTATTTTATAAACTAAATTTTTAATTTGTATTCAATGAACGGATACATAAATGTTTGAATGTTATTCTGTTTTGAAAAGCTGACAAAAATAAGTTCTGGTTGCTCTACAAACACTGTTTCCTTTTGGTCACCTTAATTTGCAGATTATAATAGTTAAACTCAAAAAATCAAAATTCGAAGACGGTCACTAACTAATTTAACCCATTAACTATAAAATAAAATCATAAAAAAAATAAAAAAGTTCCATTTAGATATTGCCCCACCGGGGCGAAAAAAAAAACACCCAAAAAATGACGTTTTTGGGACTTTATGGTACATAAAAGTCAAAAAATTAAAATTCTAAGACGGTCACTAACAGCGTCTATTTATTTACTGTCGAAAGCCGTTTACTGCAATCAATTATCTCTTAAGCCCTGCAAGCCCCATCGGGGCGAAAAATCGTATACCCTCGAACACCCAGCCTTAAGTGTCAGTTCGGGCCTCGGGGTGAAATTTGAAAGTAATAAAGTGTTGTAGTTAATACGTATGTTTATGTAGCATAGTTGCAAAAAGGCTTACTATTGTACTGAATTCAGTACAATTTGACTTTCCCGAGTACGCAAGTACCACTTCTCAATTTTGAGTACTATTTTTAATTTTTGAAAGTTTATTTTTATATCTTTCAAATCAGACATTATATAAGGATTAAACAAAAAAAAGCTGAACGCACTCCTTTGTTTTAAAATTCTGAATGCATTCATTCTCACCGTACTTCGTTAAAAATAATTTTTTGAAATTTGCTGCATTTCTCGAAAATGTGGAAAAACGATTTGATTTCGGAGACATTTTTTTCAACTCATTACAAAATTTTTCACAAAGTGACATGAATACCTTACTCCTACCTACCTACCTTCTGACAAAGTGATAAATTTGATATTAAGGAATAGCAAAAAAGAAAGTGCAACGAAAATATAACACATTTTCGCGTTGATGAATTTTTGAAGGAAGTTATTTTCACAGCGCACTCTATGTCTAAATTTAGCTAGGATTTTATTTAATGTTTGGAGAGAAAAATTGGAGAGCAGCTAAAATTTAGATTCGCTCGAACTGCGTAGGTACTAAGCTTTAGATTCAATTAAATGCGCCTTTATAATACCCTCCACTGGAAGGTATAAGTATTCACTTACATTTCTAACACCAAGAAAATGTCACCCTATACCCTATAAGCCATAAATATTCCGAATCAGGATGCAATTCTGAAACGATTTAGCCATGTATACGTCTATCCGCCCGTCGGTCTATCTGTCTTTTAAAAACACAACAGAGTCCAACCAAACGAATCGACCTATTCGAATGAAATTTTGTGAAACGACTTCTTTGTTCCGGTGCCTCCCTGCACGCACAAAATCATTATAATAATTCCTTAACATTTTGCAAGACTTGAATGCTGGGGAGGTTATAAAAACTAACCGATGATAACACTGATAGGTACCTACTCGTTTTTTTTTAATAAAATATTCATTTTTTATGTTTTCCTTTGGTTTTATAAATTTAAGAAATTTGAGTACTATTCAGTACAATTTTGTTTCAGTTTTCAGTACAATTGAGAAAAGTCGATTTTCATCACTGTATATGTAGTATGTATTAAGTTATTCATGTCTAAAACAACGTAGTAGCGCAGTGGTTAGTGTGCTGGACTACCGTGCCAGGGATCCCAGGTTCGATCCCCGGAAAAACACAAATTACATCTTAAAGTTTTTTCTACTGCGCCACCTCTCGCGAACGTCTGACAAACATCCGAGAGTATGACTGTCATGAAAAAGCTTCTCATTCAGCCGTTCGGACTCGGCATAAAATTGTAGGTCCCTTCCATTCATCCCAAAAATAGAAACTCACACAAAACGAATGGTTGCGAGAAGCTAGGCCTTGGGTGTCACCCGCCTGTTAGTTACCTATTTATTTTTTTCTTATGTCTAAAACAGAATCCGTCGTACTCTGAATTTTGTTACGAACTTCCAAAAGAACTATCACAGAATCCGTCGTAGTTTTTGCCACGAATTTCGAAATTCGTATTCTTATTAGTCTTCTTCTTCGAAATTCGTAGCAAAAATTTGTACTACGACGGATTTTGTGATAGTTCTTTTGGGGTTCGTAACAAAATTCCGAGTACGACGGATTTTGTGATAGACATGATTAATTACACTTTGAGTGGGCTGGGTATGGTTTTAAACGTAAAGTCTCCCTTCTCATAAAAATGTTAACTGATTCAACTTAACCCAAAACACATAAAAAAAATATGACATGTACATTGGAAACTAATGTAACAATTAAATTTCAAGAAGGAGTGCCTTCTTACTTACTTACTTCTTATTACTGTTTTAACTAAGTAATGTGTGGACTTTTTGCTAAAAAAAAAGTGACAAAATGCGGTATAATTTCGCCGATAATTGAAAAGGTTATTTGATTCTTGACTTAGTTCGCACAACTCATTCCGATCATTGAATATCCTAGTTCCTCGTACACTTAATTGATCTCGGCCAACAAATCGAGAGTGCAGTGTGTGACTTCTTCAATACGATTTAGGGAGCTCTACATTAGTAGCAGCGAACATAAAAACAACCACCACAGCAGCATCAGAATTTGTTTTCAAAATAAAATTACGAAAAGCCTCGTGAAAAGCAATTATTCAGAACAAAAACGTAAATAATGGACATGGACTTAATTTTGGAACAATTACTATCATCTTCGTCTTCTTCCTCGTCATCTGTGGTCTGTGGATTTCAATTCTTCGTCGATAATGATTACCCACATTAAATTCGTATTCGACAAACGAAAAAAATGTGCACAGCTGATGTACTGTCTAATAATGCACTAATACATTTACAAAAGCAGATCAATCTGCCTATCGTGTTCCATTCGCCACAAAAAATCTGAGATCTGAAATAAAAATCTGATGGTCCCAATGGAAAACGACATAAGTTCATCAAACGCGTTGAAATCGTGGATCCACGAGATGCGACCATCGAGCAACATGAGCTCTTATACTATTGAGCAATGTGGTGAGGAACCATGATACAACAAGACAAGATATCGCATTGCGCATGTCGTTCATTCTTGCTGTTCATCGGTATTCATCTGTCAACAGATTATGACGTAGTAGCTGCGGAGACGATGGATATACTATTGGCGCGAAAGTACAAATTTGCGATTTTGTTAAATTATTATTGTTATTAATTGAACAAATAATAGTGCATTTGCAAAAGGGATATTTGCTCTTTATTTGAGTGCAAATATAATTAATGAAAAACAAAAAGATTCATTAGAAACAGCTCCATAACTTTTCTAAGAAAAAAAAATCTTTTAAGGCAAAGAATCTTTATCTTTAAACGATAAGACCCAATTAATAGAAAAATAAGGACTTTGTAGACAGCATTTTGTGAAAAATGTCTTAATAAATATTATTCAACATGAAAAGGGTATGCAAACTTTCATTATAAATGCAGTTGCATTTATGCTTAGACACGCACTTTCTTTGGTAGGATTTAGAGTCTGCAGCATGGTTGGTCTTCCGAAGCCATCTGAAGCTATGATGAAAGACAATAGTGAAACTATATTAACCACTGAATTGATTTAACTACAATATCCGTATCAAAAACACTCTTCTTCCGCTCGCGAATGCACTTTTGCATTCGCTTCCTTAATCGACAAACAGTGGACGAAAAAACACAAGAAAACCACAATAAAATAAATAATTGACGAAACTACTTGTTTTTTTTTTAAACATTTTATTCACATTCGATTCAAAACATAAGTTTTTTCATCAATTTTGTTAATATGACGCGTCGAGCTGAGCAGAAAATAAGCAATTCTGCGACTTAATTGAAAGGAACAACAAAAAAAGACACATGTTATGGACGATAAATGTTTTTCCAAGCACATTCACAGAATTCCGAAACTATATCTTCTACATTTTCCTTTTTATTTAAACATTTAAAGAACCAACACAACTCGTTCCATATAAAACACACGTAAATACCAAGAGTCAAAATGTACACTCCGCAACTATGACGTACATGCGCAGAACAAATCAAAAATGAAAACTTCAATGCGCTATCTTGTCTTGTTGTATCATGGTGAGGAACGACATTAAACCATTTTCAAAACGTTGGTTGAACAGAGTTGGTTGATAAAGGTTTTCTAATAGGTACGGCAATGATGTTAAAATGGAATGAAACAAGTTTTATATGAATTTAAATTGAATTTAAAATTCGTTACCGTTAACCTAATATATTATACGGCCTTGGTTCGGTTCTTGGAAGCAGAAATTAATGAATAACTCGCTTATCGGAATGAGTGTCGGTAGCTGTATCGGCGTAATCAAATTCTGACAACAAGGAGAATACTTTCTCCTTGTTAGTGGTCCCAGTGGAATCCAGGAGAATCGCTTTCAACAAGATAGGGCACTAACCGAACGAAACGTCATAATAAGACAGCTAAAACTTATATGTAGTTAAAGGGATTTATCTACCCCGGTTTCGCTACAAACTCTAACCTAACAAACACTAAAAAGGATCTATATAAGACAATCAACCGAGTCCCGATATATTGCAAAACTCTGAACCTATTCTATTGACTGGAAGTGTATTAAATGTACTTCCCTTTCAGCGGCTTTCCCATGCCCAACAATCGAAAATAAATTGTTTCCTGTGAAAGAGCAGCGTAATTATGTACGGCCTTGAATCCGCGCCGCCAGTGCATAAGAATATAAAGGTAGAGAACAATCAAAAAGAAACAGAAATAGATTCAAAATGGTCTTCCAGACTTTGTACGAATTTTAAAATAATAAAATGAGCATAATTTACGTGTGAGCAGGTATCAACTTGAAAAAAACAGTAAAAATCTGGAAATAATGTAAATTGACAGTTGATCAAAAACCAGTAGAAGTCTGATAAGCTGCCCTAAGTTACTGACCTTTGAATTTGTCATATTTTTTATTGGCTCCAGGAAACGATGTCGTTCTCGGTCTCTTTCTCGTGTATTTCTTACTTTAGTTACAGTTGTTTAACGACTTATTTGGTAGATGTATTACCTAAAGCTGTGTATAGGTATTAGGTATACACTATACAGGAGAAAAACAAGTTGTCTCCTCCACAGGTTACTACTAAGGTTACGATTTTTTTCGCATACGCTACGTTAGAACAATTCAAAAATATTCTTTGAGCTGAGCACACGTGACTACAGACTGCGCCAGATGTTCAAGTTTGCATTTTTAATCGTTTTATCGGGTAATATTGATGACCTTGCATATTTAATTTAAATATTATACTCGTACACACAATCAGTGTTTCAGGTATCGACAACATTCAACATTACACATTTAAGAAACGTTCTGCACAATGGACTCGTTGAGAGCAGCAGTGCCTACAAGCTGATCTCCTTTGGCGCCGAATTTCTGTCGGGCTTCCTCGATCCTTTTGGAGATAAAAGACAGTCTATAATAAGTGACACGCGGTGGTATATAAAGAAATCTTTCAACGCAGAGAATGATGTATTATTTTATTTGTACACGAAAAGAGCTCCAGATCGGCGGGAAGAGCTTCGATTACACGACTCGCATTCATTGCGAGCGTCCCACTTCAATAAGTTGCATCCGACTAGGTGAGTGAAGTGAAAGTCATCGTTATGGCTGTTCTTTGAAGGGTCATTTGTTATTAATTAGCGCTGGAATTGGCTTCAATTATTTTTTAATGATAGTTTGATTACACTTGCAGGATTATAATTCACGGTTGGTTGGGAAGCGAATATGCGGGGGTGTTTTTCAGTGCAACACGAGCTTACCTACGTAACGGCAACTACAACATCATCCTTGTCGATTGGGGCAAAGGTGCGATTGCCGATTACACCACAGCAAGCAGAAGAGTTAAATCAGTTGGCGTTGTGTTGGCCAGATTTGTAGATTTCCTGCATCAGGAATCCGGAGCTCAGTTCGAGAGTATACACTTGGTTGGTTTTAGTATGGGAGCTCATGTGGCTGGCATAGCTGGCAAATGTGTTAAACGTGGACGAATTCCAGTTATTTTTGGACTCGACCCTGCTTTGCCTATGTTTAGTTTTAAGAACACCGACGGACGGTTAACTAGTAACGATGCAAATTACGTAGAAGCTATTCACACCAACGCCGGAGGGTATGGCTATGAGAAGGCTATTGGTCACACCGATTTTTATGTCAACTATGGCAGCTATCAACCCGGATGTATACTTGCTGAGTGCAGTCACTTTCGAGCATATAAAGTGTTTGCCGAGTCAATTAACACCAAAATTGGTTTCTGGGGTAGAGGTTGTGATCCCAGGCTGGTTGATGACTTGTTGAGAAACAGAAGATGTGACAATCAAACTGGAGTAAGTGTCCTATTGGGTGGTAATTCGACTCAAACGAAAGTGAAAGGAGTGTTTTATTTGGAGACAAATTTCGAGCCACCGTATGCCGAAGGAAATATTTCAAAAAAGTAGCAATAACAAATTTGTTATAAACTGTTGTACATTGCGTTTTATTCGTTTAGAATTAAGAATTTAAGTATTGGGATAAAGTTAAGGCTTAGCTATGAACATCCGGGTGGATAATGGTTGACATTTGAGGCATACAACTAATTATCCCAAATATTTTGATTATTACTCTGCTTTATCACAAATATTTTTATTACTCTGCTTTAGATTTAAATTTAAACGTAGGCATTCATTCATTCATTTGCAATGGTCCGCTTTTGCTCTAGATCCTCTGCTATCGACTCCAAATCATGAAGGGTAATCCCCATACGGGTGTAGGAGAGATTATGGACTTGATCTAACCATCTCATCCAGGGTCTACCATTGCTTCTTAAATCACTCGTGAATAAGACCCCGAGATACTTAAACTTCCCCACCTGTTTCAATGGGACTCCACTATGCAGAGCGTTCTGGAGACGACCATCCGTTCAGATTTGTTCACGTTAACCTTCATCTCGGCTTCAACACAAACGCCTACAAACCGATCGAGTGCGCGCTAAAGAGCAGTCTAAGAGGACCGAAAGATTACCAAGTCATCAGCGAAGAGCAAATAACTTATCCTCACATCTCCCAATTCGAAACGTTGGCATAATTCACAAAATATTACAGGTTATCATTGAGCTCCCGGTTTGGGCTGTGAGGCTGGGTAAAAGGAAAAAAATACAGAGTAGTAAATCAACCACAATCTTCGGAAAAGGACTGATTTACTGACGACCTTGGATATTGGATCTGCACATGGAATGTCTGTGCATTGTACGTGCAGAAAATCAGTTAGCAAAGAAAGGGTGAAAGGGGCTCCGTAGAAAACAGAGTCATAACATAACCGCGTCGATCGCACTATTTGTAATTTTTGAGAAAAACTACGTGATCTTGGTTAGAATGCTTATGTTGTCTTAAATATTTATGTATGATTATATTTTGACTAAAATGGTTAAAGCTGTTTTTGTAAAAGTAAACAAACAAAATTGTAACAAATATAACAAAGTTTGGTTCGAAAAACTTTGTTCAACTGTTTAGCTGAAAACTCAATACCTACCTACAATTTTTCAGGATATAAGCATTACCTACCAGTTGCATTTTTATCCAAATCGAAAATGATGTTTTCGAGATATGAGCAGTTTTTTTTAAAGTAGCAATATTGGGGTGGGAAATCGAAAGACGCAGTCATTTAAGAGAAAAACCGAGTTTGATATCAAGTTTAAAATAAAAATTTGTTAAAATCGTATAATGTACCTAACCTACATCTACCAGTTTCAAGAAAGAGGCAATTTTCAAAAGTACCAAACGAAATACTGGGTACAGCGTTACCGATGGATAATTTGAAAATGTCTATGTAGGAATATACACCACCAATAATCGCAAAACTCGAAAACCACCATGAATCATGAACTCAAATTTTGGGAGACTATTTGTGATTGACTTAAAAGAGTTTCTGTGAAGTTTGGTCAAAATTGGACATACAAAAAATTCTTAAAAATCTTATATCTCGAAAACCACCAAAATAGACCGAGCACAATTTTTAAGAAAATCTATCGACATCGTATATCTCAAAAACCGCAGAGTGGATTGAGCTCACATATTGAGAAAATCTTTACTATTGGCCCTAAGGTGTTTCGGCGAGATTTCATAAAAATTGGATAAAGGGACCACACCTCCCATTTGTCGACTTGTGTCGTCCATCGGTAACACTGAGTGGGGTTGCATTCATGTTCACCATATGCCTACATACTCATCCATCAATTTGGTTCAAATCCATAGGTAGAGCCGTTAATCTGATTTCTGGGTACACATTTTTGACCGAGAGCCAAATCCAAATCTATTTCAACGAACGTTGAAAGGTAAAACACTGTTATTGGGAAATTTTATGTCTTGGATTTATATTCACTAACTGAAAGCGAAGAAAAGTGCCTTTTAAGTGAGGTTTGAACCTTGTCAATGGTGCTGCTTATAATTCTGTCTGTCCACAGTACAGATTAACGCAACTCTCGATTTGCGCAACTCCTCGGCTATCGCAACACAAAAATATCTATCATTGCTTACTTGGTAATCACAACTTTCAAAAAATTCTTCCTCGATGTGCAACTTTTATTTGATCATATCCCCTTGTTTTTACCTGTCATTGAAGTTTCTCCACTATGTCTAAAAATCGTTTCTGAAGGTGTAGGAATGTATGAATCTGTTGAGTGCAACTGTGGTTTTGATTAGTTTTTAAAATTTTCTTTGGTGATCTGATCGTTCACGCTTAATTTGTTCAAGAATGGGTGTTACTCATGATACATATACTACAGATAGCGCAATGGTGATGTTCAGTTTCTTTCGTTCTGCGCACCTACGTCATTTGAGTGCAGAATGCATTTGAACAGGTAGAGATAATGGTGAGAGTATTAGAAAGTGAAGTTTTGTTTTCATTTGTTTTGTGTTAATGCTGAAAATGCTTAACTTGTTTTATTCGTAATCATGCTATAACTATTTTGTTAAAGTTTCGTTATGATTCAAGAAGTGTATCAGCCTTATTATGGAAACGAAACCAGATGATATTTTTTTCATTTTGTGTGCAAATAGGGTTACCAGACGTCAGGATTTAGCCTGACGCGTCAGGCTTTTAAGGCCTCTGTCAGGCTCAGGCCAGGCCTCACTCTTTGTCAGGCTTTTTAATTTGTTGTTGATTTATTTACATCAATTTAATTTTAACGAAAAAAAAATATTTAATTGTTTTGCTGAATGCATCAAAATATGGATGCAACTAGATCATTTGGAATGGTTTCATTGATATTCGTCCAGTAAAAGAGACAATACTAGGCGTATTTTTTTGGGAAGTGAGTATAACAAAACCAAAAGTGAGTATACAAGTTTTGCATGTAAAAGTAAAAGTGAGCTAGCTATAGATTCTCAAAAAAATACGCCTACTATTAACGAAATGACAGCAGTCACATAATGCGGAAATTCAATTCCCAATTTATATTTTGAATATTGCAAAACCAATCCTAGCGAAATAAAAAAATTGTAAGTGGATTTTTGGAACCTCTTCTCAGCAATAAGCATAACAGAAAGAATTTTCTCTCTTACAACCGCACAATGGACGAAATAAAGAAATAAACTCAATTTAGACGCAGTGAAAGCAAGGAACATTTTAAAAATAAATCTTGCGAAGAATTTTATAACTAAGGACTGTTCGAGGAAAAATCCGGAAAGAGAAACTAGGCCTGACAATTTTTAATGCTCAAAGAAACGGATTATGCTTAACATTTTTTAATTTACAATTTGTACACTTTATTAGGCCGCACTAAATCAATTATCTTCGGCTAATTTTCTGACACTTATAAAGTGTTGAAAAAAAGTTCACATACTCGAATCTTAAAACAGAGATTTATCGAATGTCACGGTATTAATAATTTATTGAAACTCAGTGTTTTATTTCCTCTTGAATATTCAAGCATAAGAAAATGTCAAAAACTGTTGACAGCCAAAAATTCGTTTTCCTTCCACCACTATAGAAAATTATTCGAAGATCACATTATTTATCACAATTAACACACGGCTTTAAGATCAAATAACTTATAATTTATTTATTTATTTATAATGAGTATAAGAGCACGTGATCAAAATTTAACGGTACTGCGATGTCATATTTCAGTATTGTCAGACAGCGCAAATGCTTCCGGATTTTTTCCCGTACAGTCCTTATATTTTGAAGAAACCTCTGACGTTCTAAATCAAATATGCAACTGTAAAATATAAAAAAATTACTTAGTTAAAAAAATGCAATGTCAGGCTTTTTGCTCCATATTCAGGCTTTTCTCTCCTACCTGTCAGGCTTTACGATTTTTTGTGATGGTAACCCTATGTGCAAAAGAGTTTTAAGTCGTGGCCATTGACGGCATTTCCTCTTTTAGGAAATGCAGATTATAAACTCAAAACTCTTGCAGTCTTTGGGTTTAATGGAAGTTCGAAAATGAGTGCAGTTTTGGGTTGAGTACAGCACAGTTTTTTGCTTTGAGAAGCTATGAAAGCTAGTGTCCAATATTTTTTTTTCTGTATTGGTAGGTATCACACTTAAACACAGCACAAACGACCATTTCAATAAATGATTATATTTAATTATTTTTAATATTATTTGGAGCAATTAAAGCAATCGACTACTAAAATCAACCCAAAACGAACGAACTACACAAATTCTACGCCCAAATGACGTCACGTTCAAAATGGAGAACATGCGCAATGCGTAATCTATAGTAATTGAATCATGGGTGTTACTATATGAGAAATGCCGCAAAGGAAACAATGGCCGCGTTCCTTTGACCGCTAGTCATCTAGCAAATAATATCCCTGATGGAGGAACGCTGGGAAAGTGACTTTAGATCCAATTTGAATTCGTATTATTTCATTTTCATGGGGGTCAAAAATGTATTTTGTGCCATCATGTCGCATATTTATTAATACACTATAACTTAAATAAACAAATACAATGTATATTAATTACATAGAAGCTTGAATTCCCATTTTACACCAAATTGGAAATATTTGACTTCTGCACTTTCACTTTTGTTTTGACAGTTCGTTATTTTTTTTTGCAATCTAGCAGTTCATTTTGTGCTAGATTGAAAAATTTCCCAGAAAAGGATGTGTAAATTCAGAAACGTCAAACATTTGCGGCATCACTGCTTATTTGCGATGCTGATGCGATGCACAGTTTATGCTGATGCGTTGCCGATTGAATATGACGTTTGCGTTTTAGAACGCAATTGTTTACATCAAACATTTTAATGTCAAAATGTCAAAATATTTCACAAAATGTGCTAGAGCTCTGGCGCAAATGCTGAAATGTCAGTTTTTTTTATATGGAGTTTGGCATGCCGCTAGTCATCTAGCGGTCAATGGAACGCGGCCAATTTCAAACAAAAATAACAAACTATTTGTAAGCAAATAATAGATATCTACTCTTTTCAGAATTACCTATAACTGAAGTACCTAAATAAAAACGTTTTTGGATTATTTAAACATTTAAGTGGTCAGTTTTCTGAATTCTTTATTTACAGGTTTTAATGACAATTTATCTTCAACAAGTTTTTGAATCGGTTATAGTAACAACCTCCGTCATTGCAATTATTCCCCGGTTTTCGAATGCGCCTTGACAACTTAAAATCAGAGAGTTGAGCTTTTTAAACAAATCTGCTTCAAATCACGTCTGATTCAAAAATCCAATATGTTTTTTTCGACTTTTAGGTGTCGTTTTAAATCTACATACTTTGATATCCAATTGAATGAATTGGTTCATAAACAATCAACTCGAGTTAAATTCACAAGTGTGACAAATCCTTTTTTTTCAACATTGATGGAGATTCAAAAAATAAATTGTTCACTCGTAAATATGTACAGAAAAAAAAAAGAAAATCGTGAAAAGTCGCAACGTGTAAAACTACATCTCCGATACGGAAAGAAAACAAGACAGAATCAACGCTAGTCGCAGCTCAGAGAAACATGATACAAAATGTCTTTTTATTTTTTTTTTTTTTGAACCTTTAAGCTTTGTTTTTCCAGGTATTCAAACAAAAACGCAGAAAAAAAGTAATTAAATTATACTACAAGATACAATCACTATCTGTTATTATCAAAATGGGAATCCGCCAAAGAAAGTATGGTCAATTAGGGTTCCGTGGCCAAAAAAAAAAATTGGGAACCTCTGCTATAAGGAACAGTGACCACGTGAAATTCAGTCGCATAATCCCCTTGTGCCCCCTGATGAAAAGGATGACGCTACCAAAGGCAGTTTCTACGAGCAACAGCTAGTGCAGAAGATCAGTGACAAAACTTCCAGGAAGCCATATCTAAAGCCGCGAATGTGCTGGGTTTGACTCGACAATCACCACCAAATGCCAAAGAACAAACGCAGCAAAACAACAGCCGAATACAGAGGGCGCTGAGTTTTTACTCGTGGAATGCGAATACATAATCTCTTCTGTTCATTTCTGGCCCCTATTGTGAGTGTCGATAGTTAATCGTTGATCGACAACTACTGTCGATCGATCGAAAACTGTGACTGTCGATTGCGATCGATATTTGTCGATTTGACAGTCGCTTGTAGTCGATTACAAAATGTCTGATCGATGCTTTCTTTTGGAAGTGAAAAAATGTTCTGCGTACGAATAGCTAAAATCAATCGACGCAATCGACAATTGTCGTGACGATCGCTGATCGACAATCACAATAAGGGTCATGTCACTAGACAAAGCTCAATGTTGAGTGAAGTACACAGCGCAGGCACTAACAAATTTTAAATGTCTTTAAATTGAAAAAAGAGCAAAAACAGAGTCTGGCAAAGCATTTAGAAAAGAAAGCCATCTTTCATAGAAATATTATTATGCAAACATCCTGCTACACTGTTTGAGAAAAAGATTCTTCGGATGCCATTCAGTCCGGTTTATACCTATGTAAAGTAAAGAAAACGATTCGGTGACGTACTTTAAGAGATACATATACAGCGACACTGTATATGTAAAAAACCTCAACTACAACTGATGGCTGGGGCCGCATGTGGAGTATGAAAAAAGGCATTTAGGCGCGCAGAAATGAAAAGCGAACTTAACCATATTGGTGTGAGGAACTGAAGGCAGCTAGATATCAAACTGGCTAGAAGGAGCTTGTTTGGTGGACGCTATAATCCACCCGGACTAAAGGCAGCATCTAAAGAAAAGTAAGTAAAAAGTGGATAAATGGCTTGGTGCCTCCAGTGTTGTGTATGCCATGTTAACTGAGGTCCCCTTCCAACTGGGATATTGGAGTAAAGTATGGTCGTCGTCTACAGATTCATTTCTCTAGAAAAGAATTGTAGATAGCCTGGGCGGGCGCATTGATCTTCATAAGGTCAGTTCTTTAGACGATTTATTACCATTTCCTTGAATATGTCTCCTTATATAGCCCCGATTGTTTTTCATTGTAACGTCTTCAAATTGCGATGTAAAGACCAAACGGAAAACTATTGTCTCAAGCCCACTGAGCACATTTTCATCCCCCCTGGACAAAGTCCATGTTTCTACACAATACAACAGAAATAACAGGGGACAAACCGAAACCGCAAAGTTCAACGTGTCGTATTCCTCAGCCGTATTGGTCAGCTTTTTGCAAAATAAAAAAAGCACACTCATGTAGGTACATCCAGTAATCACATAAAGAGAATTATAGCTGAAAACTGGAACACCAAAGGCTATAGCTGAGGACAGAAGTTTAACTGAAACTCTGTTTTAACGCACAGAAATTTCTGCCCGCATTCTTATCAAGTAAAAAATTTTATAAAGCCTAACCAACTCGCAATCTACATACTACATGGAATGGCAACACTCAAAATATGCCCCCTACGAATCTGCAAAGCGCTTTCACATTCCACTCCACGCCGACCGACCGCCTTAACACCGGAAATCGAGCTACATATACAACTTTGGGTGTTTTTATTTTTAGACAAGCTACTCACTTTGGCCAAATCAAAGGTGTCATCAATTTGCAGTTTGTGCACAAATGGGTTGATGTAATTGTAGCCGGTCGAAGACCATGTGCCGTCCTGAGAATCAGATTTCCGCACAGAGCAATTACCCACCACTGGCGCAGCACAATCACAATCATCACTCGTCTCTGCATTTTCTTTGCATTTCGGCTTAGCCATTTCGGAAGCGTTCATTTCTTTTTATATTATTAGTTTTCACTCGAACAATTTTCTTCTTCCGCGATTTCTTTTGATATGGTAACGTAACAAAAAAAAAATTATCGAACGCAAGAGAAATCAATATGTGTCACTCCGCTATGGTTTTGTTTTCTGATTCCACTTAACCAGCACTTGAAATTTCTTAAAATTCACCAAACGTGTAGACTTCGTACCCAATTCGTTCTCAACTTGGGGGATTGGCTACGTCATCACACAACACCAGCCAACTTTAATTCAAAGTTCAATACATTGCCAGAACATAAGAAATGTGAACAACGCTGAAATGTAAACCAGCTGTGAAGCCCGATTAGAGGAGAAATGATTTTTCCGTTTCGCTGTTCGCGCCCGTAGCGAAATTTATTTTCGCGACAGCTTTGATACTTTTACCTTGGCCTGCCAGACAACGACTACGATGGTCTACGACGGAAGACAAAGTGTAGCCGCGGGTTGTGCAATTCTTTGGCAGAAACAATGTACGATTTTAATAACTTTTCTTAAGTTTTGTCCCCTTTGGATTATCACACATTGACTTCTGCAAAATGGTATTTGCTACTTTCTGTGGATCGAGTTATTTTTGCCTCTGGGAAAAGAAGAATTAAGAATAGCGAGATGCTGGTGGCCGAGTGGTATGCTATCGGTAGTATGCGTCCGTCGTGTCCCCGCACAATGAAAAGTTCAAGTTCATGAAGATTTTTAAGCAATACAATAAATTTGATGATCAATTCGCTGACTACACAAAATAAAGTCTATTTTCTTTTTCAAAATTTCAAGTACGCAGTTATTGAACGAACAGTGAATACAATCACAGAACTGTTTTTCGATATACGCAAATCGGCAAAGCAATCAAATTTGTTTATTTATTTATAAGCCAACAATTGCGATGTATTCTTTGTCGCACTCTACTGGCGGATGGTATCTGTGGGCCTAAGAGAGATGGACAGTCCCGTAAGATTATGTTGTATGAGAACATAAGGAAAAGCAATTGGAAAAACGAATGATAAATTGAGAAGGAAGATGTTGCTTACTCGGCCTTGTGTTAGTTAAAATGCGACGGCGAAAATTTGTTTTTTCGCGATTTTGTTTTGCATGACATTTGGTGCGATATTTTTAGCACCGATTAGATGGGTTCAATTTAATGAGTATGTTCAGTGTTATAGAAATAGTTCTGCATAGGTAACAACATTTCTGACAAATTCCGGTCGCATTTAAATTTATCCGGATGTCGAATTTTTCCGCGTATTGTGAATTCAGATAAACAGTATCAACGAAAGTAAATATTGGTAAATTTAGCACACGGGCAATTTGAAATTCGCACGAATTCAATTCCGTCTGGAATTAATCACATTGGTGTCTTGCCATAAATGCAGTAAATAATTTTAGTTGATTTTAGACGAAAAATTTAACTTTGGGAAAACAAAAACATGTTTTAATGCTATTAGGAGTTTTTTTTTGTTTTACTATACACTAAGCAAGCTATCCCTTTCAGAAATGCGGTTTCTCTTTCACAAGTTTTTAAAAAACTTGTAGGAAAACAAACAAAATTTTACATGTCGGAGGTTTTACATAGTTTATAGGTAAAAAGTTTATAATAAAGTGCAAAATTCTAATTCAAAACATTGCAGACTTGGAATTTAATGTTTGTTAAAAGTGTATGCGAAAGATCTATAGATAAATTTGTAGAGATTGTTTAAAAAAATCCAAAATAAATTCTTATCATCACGCGCGTTGTGGCGGCAAATTTTACAATTTTCCACATTCGAAAACTAACTATCTAATATATGTAATAAAATAAGGAAAAATGCCGACAACTTGTTGCATTAACAACTACTGTACAATCAGCACAGCCAAAAATAATGACATAAAATTGCATTTATTGTCAAAATTAAAAGCGAAAATGACGGGTTGAACTCTTTCCAACTCTAAAAACACATAATAGGAGAGAAAACAAATTTTATTTTGTATTTTTGCACACAATCTCTACAAATTTAACTATTTCACTTTTGCAAACAGTTCTAACAAACACTAAATTTCCATTCTGCAATGTTTTCAATTGGTATTTTGCACTTTATTATAAACTTTTCACAAATAAAATGGGTAAACTCCATCTACCGCAATATAAAATTTCGTTTGTTTTCCTACAAGTTTTTTAGCTGTCACTTTAATTTTTTTCTCATTTGACACTGACGTTGTCGCGAACTACCCTAATGTGAATGGACACATTGATCTTCCTGATATTAGTTTTATTTAATCTTTTCCTACCTCCCGCTAGCTAAAATCAGTTTACCAGCAGTGTCAACAACACCAAAAAGTTAATAGACTGTTTCCTTCAAGTGTTTTACTTGATTTTACAGACAGGAGTATTTATTAAAACTGTGGCCATACTAGCACGCAATCCCTAGCCGTATTTACAGACAGATCTAAAATGGAGGGCAATTAATACTGCCTAAATGTATTACCTTATCGACATCCAAGCAGCAATAAAACCATAACAGCGCCAGAAGTAAAATCGAAGCTTGTGAAATACTATCGCGAAGAACTCAAGGTTCTTGATACAGAGCACAAGATCTCGCTTTGCTGGGAAAAATCGGGCGAATTATTTTTTTTTTTTTTTTTTGTTAAACCTCTGACTTGCCGGAGCATTAAGATGCACGTCGACCTAAAAGATCTATTGTGCTTGCCGTCAGATATCTGTTTAGGTTAGTAGCGCTTCTACTTTCCTAATGTTAGCTGATGCTACATTCAGCAGAGGATTTCCTTAATTCATCGTCACTTATATTACCTCGCTGAAAAATGAGTTTCTTTTAATAGGTACCATAGAGGGCCACGCATTCGCATATGATATGCTCAGCTGTTTCCTCTCTTCCTCAAGACATAGTAGTCCGGTGAGTCGACTCAAATCAATTTGTTTAGGTGATATCGCAGACCGTGGTGATCTGTTAGGTAGCCTACTAGATTTTTTAAAACGTGACTAATGCCCAGTTGTACAGTCAGAGTTTAAACTGAAGTTTAACTAAACCTGACCGAGAGTTTAAACTTTTGGTTTAACTCGTTCAGTTTCACAGTACAAAATAATCTGACAGTTAACTAAACGCAGTTGTGGAAGCGCAGAACAATTTCCCTTAAGGGGATATTTTTCTACCAGCGCACTTTTGACCAAGTAAATGGTTATTGCTTTTCTCTACTTTATCTATTTTACCATTTGTAAATAAAAGAAAATGTGTGCAATATTATTACATTGTGTATTTTGGTATTAACGAAGTGAATTGATTTATTTTCGACACATGTTTGAACTGTCATCTACTTTTACCAATTAATTATTGCAGTAATTATTATTTCTTTTTTTTCAATAATAATACATATCTAGTTGTTGAAATGTATGTGGCATTCAGACGGATGCGATCACAGGTACTGCTTCTTTGTAACTCGCTGTGTTTTTACCATATCCAATCACCCGTCGCCAGTAAAATATTGAAAGGATTTTATGAGCCTCTAATTAGGGTCATTGTCTGGTAATAGGTAGGCGCAAAGTTTTTTGCTGGTGTTTCTACGAAAATCTGCGCTATCTTGTTCTGGTTTTACTTTTTTTTTAAACAAAAAATGTAGGTAATCTAGATCTGTATACAAAAATGGTATGAACTCCGAAACCTTTGAACTGAACAGGCATTGTCCCGAGAAGTGTGTTCAAAATCGGACAAACAAGTTGCATCGTAAAAAGAATAGAGTGGGTAGTGTCTTGTTTCAGCCAAAACAAAATGTGAAAGATTTGAGTATGTATAGAAATATATTTTGTTCGCGAAGAATCTAAAGAAATCACTAGTACATTACAAAAAAATAATCGTCATTTCCACACACGAAAAGAAATAATTTGTATTGAAAAAACCTCAATACAATTTACGCTTGTCTACATTATGTTTTGGCTAAGATCTACCTGATTTTCACTTGGAAAAATGCGTTTTCATTGAAAAGTAGGTACATTATATTGGTTGAAAATCTATTGAAATTTTCTGATGACAGTGGGTTTACCGCAGTAATGCTGGAACTAATCATAGCTCTACTTTTCACTCATATAAATTCAAGAAGTGCAGCACCCAAACAATTTCTCATTTCTGTTCTCTCTCTCTATCTCTCTGTATGAAGTAGCAGCTGTCAAAATAAACCTCAAAATGCGAAACGAAAGTTTAAACGGCAGAATGCAGGCGTTTAACTTAAACCGAGAGTTGAACTCCACTTTGGGTTTAAACGAACACAGTAAAACCGAAAATTTGTTGAACGAAGGTTTAAACCAAAACGAGAGTTTAAACTCTGACTGTACAACTGGGCATTAGATTACTTGGATTTAGTTGCTTTTTGGCATCGTTTTTGAAAGGCTGTATAGCTTTTGTGGCCTGTCTTAGACCTGGGATGTTCTCCCAATAAGAAATGCTCTTGTTTCGTTCCCAGCTTTTTATAGCCGAACTTGTAGCGGATTTGGGGATTGCACAGAAGGGTTCAGGTCTTATGAAAGGGGTTTCCGAACCTTTTCTGGATAATTCATCAGCTTTTTCATTTCCTTCAATCCCCTTGTCGACGGGGACCCACAATAAACTGGTTTTGTTCCTGGTACTAAGTGTTTGGAGGGAATTGAAGCAGTGTAGTACTGATTTGGAGTCAATAATGTGTGAGCTAACAGCTTTTATAGCTGCTTGACTATCCGTGAAAATATGGATGTTAGCGCCTTTGATACCTGAATTTTATATAAGGTTGGCGCATTCTTTAATGGCATGGAGCTCTGCTTGAAATACACTGGGGCTTTTTCCCATAGGTATTCATATGTTCCGATTTGGTCCATGGATACCAGCTCCTACCACCGAGTCCATTTTCGATCTGTCTGTAACCGCACAGATCATGTCAAGTTCTGGAAGTTCGGAAAGTAGTTCAATTAGTTCTGGGTGTTCGCTAATATGTATTTAACTCTTCCGCTTGTGTCAGCTGTGCTGAGCTGTGTATTGCCACTTTTTTTTATATAGATGTGGAGGGACGTTATTCCTATTAAGGCTTCTCTAGCTGCAGTAGTAGGGACAGGTACGCATGACTCCGGATGTAATATATGCAATGTAATATATGGAACAGGTAATCCAGAGGTAGGAGGCTGTGTAACTTTCCTAGCACGAAAAACAACAAGTAGTAGTTATGAAGCAACTACAATAACTCTCAACGGATTTACTTTCAACAACAACGTGTAGAACGACATTTGGATTTGCATAGACGTTCGTACAATGAACTGACTCTAAACTGAAAAGAAATAATTGTAACATTTTTAGGGCGATTGCAATAGAAATTGATATAGAGCTGCATCAGTGCTAATTTGTATGTAGATTTGTCATATGCGGCATAGGCGGCAGCAGAACTCTTGAGCTATTGGTACGTTAGTAATCATTTTATGAAAATCCGCATCGAAACTTATGTCGTTTTCGATTGGTCGTCCAGAACCATCTGGAAGAACTCTCCAAATCGAGATGCCAATCGAACAAGCAAACAGATATTATTTGAGTTTGAAGTCTATGTGGTTGTATTTGTTAAATTAAAGCGCAATTGCATCAACATCACTACTTGATGACGAGGAAAGATGGTGAAGAAGATAAAATTGTGAATTAAAAAACTCCATTGAAATGGATATTCCCATTACCTATTAGTGCTTCCGGTTTCAATTCTGAATTCATATCCAGAAGCAGAATTATCTTCTCTCAGAGGAAGAACTGTCAGTTGAGTGCCAATCCATTGCTTTTACTGGACAACCAATCGAAAACGACATTAATATTAATTCATACTATCACAAAAGAAAAGGATTGCACTGCCAAAAACTGTTTCTTCAAGCTCCTTGAACAAAAATACGAGCAATGCCCGAAATACATAAGGAGAAATAGATATATCAAACAACATTTTGAGGAGTATTTTTTTAAATGTTAATGTATGTATTTAATGCTACGGTCACCACTCGGCTTTCGCCGAAGACAAATCGCGACATCTACTTTCGGTACCAAGCAGCAGGTTGGAGTTGGAGTGCTTCAATCAAGCTTTTCTGCTCAGCCAGCACCAGTCTCTGTCATGTGGATTGATCGTCAAAAAGAGGTTAACGGGAGGCAGACTCGGTTGTCAACAGCCTCTTCCAACAGACAATCCATTCACGGACTTTTGGTCAAGCAGCAAAGCTGACTGGTTCAATCAACCACTTCTGCCACGCTCCCTCTCCTTTTAGTGATGGCTGTGTCAATGGCAATGGGCAGGAGGCATACTGCTAGGTCGCCCTACACCTTGACCCGACGACTAAGTCGCAACCAGGATAAAGATATAAAAGATTTGACTGCCTCAGTCACCACCAAAAACGTCTCGACGAGGTAAGACACCCAAATTCGCAAACAGCAATGGCGTAATGTGCAGACTGTCTATACAATGTCACAGCGTTCACTTATGTGTAGTTAAAGTTAAAAAAAAAAATACATTCGTACGGCTTTATTTGCTAAAGAACGCTTCAGAACCTTTTTAAATTCTTCACAAATCACACAGCACATTTAAATATAACAATAGAGACCTTTGCCTGAACTGTCGACCGCGATATTTCGTAGGTTTAAAATAGTGTTAAATACTTCAAATAAATCAAAATAAACCAAAAGAATAAACCACATAAAAAGAGTGAATATGACACACGCAGGTTTAAATTATTTTGGGCTTAAAAACTGAGGGTTTAGTTTTATTTTCGTGGTTCAAACGCGTTTTAACACCAAGTGAATAATACTGCAGTTATATTCATTTATTATAATGTTTACCTCATTTTTTTGACGTAGATCGATCCGTCATTAACTTAGTCATGTTTAGCAGTAGGTACCTTACGCTAATGCGAACTCTTTATTCTATCCATAGGCACATAAAAATCTTCCTATGCCTATGGATAGTTTTGCGGCAGAATTCCGATATTAACTTCCGTATAGTAAGTTTTGGCATAGTTACGTGTATACAGTACCCTATCATACATTCGTCAATAAATTCAAAGAAATAAACAAACTTTTGTCTGTTCACTACGCATGGAAGCCATTTTGATTTAATATGAAGGCAAATTTGTATAGGTTATCGGCATACGATATATCAACATCCCTATAATTCGTTCACGTAAACAGTATGACAGACCAAATTAGTAGTTGCGCCTTTTTGAATGTTATTTATTGTAGGTAGATGTTTTCTTAATATCAGTAGTCTAGTCCTAGTTAGTATTAAGCATGCCTGTTATCTTACGGTTGTAGGTTTGCAGTAGCGTTGTAAATGTACCATAAGTAGTAATCTACAAGCAGAGTCATGAACAATTCCATTGTCAATATCGCTATAAAAACTGACCACCCCAGGGCGACGAAAAAGTTTCTTACACCTGGTAACACTGCGTTCACTTGCATTTTCAAATTCCTCCACCTGACAGCGTCGTCGATCTATTACATTTGTATGAAATTCCACATCTGTTATATTTCTTTGTCTTTCTTATTCGCGCTTAACAGAGAAAACAGTAGCTTGAATATAATACATCTCGCTATCAAAAGGAGATAGCCTCATCGATTTCGAAATCAAGCCGCCATTAATCGACTGTAGAGTAGGCGAACCAACCATTCTCTTCTGCGATTTCCCAACATCGAGAATATCGAAAGCAGCGTTGAGTGCTACCAGCCAGCCAACACAACACACTACATCACCGTTTTATTTGATTTGCTCAACGCAGTAGGTTCCCCGAATTGTTCAAGTGAAATTCGATTTTGTTTCCGTTTATTCATTTCCACATTCGCTCTGTTCTCTACTCCGTGTTGGTGTGGTGTATCTTCAGAATTAATCGGACCAAGCCACAGCCACTCCATTAATTTGCAATCATAAAATATTCAACAGAGAAAATGTCGCTCCGCAAGCTTACATAATGGCGTAGCCTAAATAGCAGACAAATAGGAGAAAAGCGCCCTCAAGTAAATTAATTCGTATTGGAATCAAATAGCTATAATTGGAAAAATCGATAAACCAATTATTGTCTTTGTGTGGTACGGCGAGCATATTTCATAAAAAAAATTTTAACAATCTGTTATCGCCACGAATAAATTTCAGTTTTCGTTCGTTTTTTTCGTGAAATTACGTGATTTGAGCAAAAAATAAATAATTTCGAGATTTTTTCAGTGTCCACAGTTGAGTGCGTATGTGTGTTCGGGTTTATTCAATTAATTGACGAAGAGAGAGCTCGTCGAGCAGCGCGCTGAAGATCGAACGGAACGTTTTGGGTGGTGACTTGTTTTTTTTTTCGTCTGATATTTGCAGTTTGCATTGCTGCTTCGGTGGTAATCGTAAGCCAAATTGGTGTTCTTCATTTCGTTAAGTGTCGGAGACTAGAAACATTTTCGACAGTGTCGTGTCGTGTCACGCGGAGTGAGTTTTTTTTTTAAAAAAGATTTCGGTGATAAAATCAAATACAAAATGGATAAATCATCAGGTAACAGTGATTCGCGTGATATGACCCTAGGGTGTGGCCCATCGACTCCAACAACGTCGCTCTCCACAGGCCTATCATCGTCGTCGTCCTCATCAACAGCAACATCATCTTCATCATCGTCATCATCGACGACGACGGGAGCTTCATCACAAGCACAGTCGTCGTCAGCAAATTTAGGAACGACATTATCGCCTCCGCCTCCTCCGCCGCCGATTACGCTTAATATAACGACAACAACGGGTGGGAGTTTTACCGTTGTAGTTGATGTTTCCAACTCTGTAGAGAACCTCAAGAAGATCATTGCAAAAAAGCTAAAGGTGGCCAAAGACCGTATCTGCTTGCTGCATCGAGAAAAGTAAGTACAAAATTTTTTTTGTTGAATTATCTCACGCTGGCTGGCTAATTAGTTATGTGCGCCGTCAGCCAACAAAATGGTGGTGGGTGATAAGATAATTTTGCTTCTCTCCAATCACACCCGCACTCGTCGCGCTGGATGGAACCAAAGTATCAGTGGAATTCTCCACTCGTTTGCATTTGATTTCTGGTTTTTCATGGTTAAGCAGTCACATTTTTTGTCACATCGACTTTGCCAGGCCAGCACCAGCACATTGCTAAATTTGATTGTCTCGTGCCTTTTGTTTCAAGTCCCCGAAGGCTTGTTTCTAAGGCATCCCCTGTCTACAACAACGTGAATATGTAAATTATGTATGTTCTTGTGACACGATTGATGATTAGAACAGGGAAAACCCCCCTTAGTGCATGAGAAGAGAGCTAAAACAGACGATGATGAAGCAACACACAGGGCGGCCATTTTATTTTCTCGCCCATTCACAGCTGATTTATGTGTACAAAAATGGTATGGGAAAGGAGATAGGTGGCTAGTGGACAAAAGAAAAGAACACAGCAGTCGCCCCCCTGCTCATAAGCATTTTGCTTCCACCATGTATGTGGTTATTTTTTTTTTGCATTTATTTTCTGTCCAAATCCATAGCAACAATTCCAGCCGTGAGTTTACTCCATTTTGTGTGTGATGAAAAAGTTACACAGCTTTCATCTCTCGGAGCATCTTATAGGACCGTGCCCGTGCGTGCTGATGCTGAAGTGATGGTGTATCTGCAACAATGAATCCGGGAGAGGGACATGGATGTTCGTCTTTTTTGATAATATTGATTTGAAAATGCACAGCGTGGGGGTTATGCGTATCTCTAGCAGTGACAGCGTGCTTCGCTGCCCCATACTCTGCAGAGGTACATATAAATACGTGGTTTGGTGTCGTATCGTACACGTACCTACTTCGTCGGTTCGGATATAAAGTGAGTGTGGGACTGCACGCATTTTTTTGTTTTTTTTTTTTGCTCTTTTTCCAAGCTGACAAGCAAGCCACCACCACACGCCCGTGTGTTGTTCCACACGACGCCGCGCCGCCGGTTGACATGATGATGACGATGATTGTGAGGAGGCTTGCGGGGTGGTGGTTTCTTTTTTTAAGTTGAGCGGACCTGCCATGAGAATACATACCTTTACTCTTTAGCGCTATTTCCACATCCATGGTATAATGTACGATAAAAGTGCGTTCGAAAAAAGGTAATTGCTGCCGCTTTTCGTGTGGTGGTAGTTTTGATTGTTTGGTTTGGTCGGGTGACTGGTTACTAGAAAGACAGCAACGCCGGCCGTAGACCACCATCACGATCAGAGGAAGAAGGGCGTCATCATCATCATGGTCGTCGTTGTTCGTTCTAGTTTAGACTTTGGATGAGTGTCTTCTCGTTTTGGTTTGGTGGTGGAATTTTTTGGTCAGCCAGGCAAATAATGGCTGTGTTGTTGTGTTGTGTGTATCTCATGTGGCAATGTGTGCATGTACACATAGGTGGAAAGTTGAAATGTTTGATGGATTCTATTTAATACAATTTTGGTTTACGAAGGGTGATTTGGAACTTGAACTTAACTGCTTCTACTTCTAATGTAGATACATATTTCCTTTGCAGTTCTCTATACGTTATCAGGGTTTATTTCCCCTTTCCGTAAGTTTACCCTAAAGAAAATTAAATGTTTGCCTAGTACCAAGTTGTTCTGGTGTTCTTCTCTATTAAAACAGGTTTTCTCTAAACCCTTCATCGCTACACCTACTTTAAATAGTATAGGGCTGTCGATGAACAAATCTTAATTGTATAAAATTCGTACCGTTTGACACATGTCTAGATTAAATTTTGTTAACTTACAATGGCGAAAGTTTCCGTCTAGAATTATCTGCTGTGACGGAGTAAATACTTAATTTAAAGGTTAACCATGAGACCAGTCCCTCTATGTATTTTCAACGATCTTTCGAGAGTCCATCTTTATGTACCTACCTACATTAGATACCATCTAGTCATTCTAAGTAACAGGAAGTAGGTACATATGCACATCAATATGTAATTAATAGATTGGTACGTTGGTAAGCTCAAAGGCATTATTTGAAAGAAAAATCTCACCGAAATTTAAAGGTCCAACTAACCGCATACAAACCCTACGCCAACAATTCAGATATCGAATTCAGCGATTGAATCTTGAAAACTGACAGCGAAAGTTTTATCTTTTCGTGAGTGTTCGAAACATTCGATTTATAATAAATTTTAAACAGAGGACGAAGAATGGAACCCTTTTCAAGGCGGTCTCTTTTGAGAATTATCTCATAATATTAAATAGTTTGTTCTGACTGAACATGACTGCAGATTTAGGAGGCTGAAACTTTGAAACAAATTTTCTTTTATGACATAACTGAGTAAGAACACGCAGTTTGGCAAAATTCGAAAAAATTTCATAAAAAGTTACTTTTCTCCGGATTTCTAAATTTTGGGATCAATTTGAGTTTTGTTTTGTTTCATCCTATCGAGTGCGTAGCAAAGCACACTAGGTACTTCTGTGACGTTTGCAAATTGCTAGCTTGAGATATTTGCGTTGAGATTCAAGTGTCCATTAATGTCAGACTACTTACTTGTCTAGCTTTATCGACAACTAGATGTGATATTGCTGTTTTAATTGGCACTGTCCGCAACCGATTCCTCGGCAGATGACTGGGTTACATAGTTTAAACGCACACCAAAGCGGATAGCTGATCACGTATGACGATGATTATTTAGACAATATCGAGTCACGATTAGGAGATGACCAGTGCGGTTTTCTTCCCGGAAAAAGCACAACCGACCAGCTATTCACTCTCAGTATGGTACTTGAGAAGGCTTGGGAGTATGCTAGGTACACCTGTTTACGTAGATTTGGAAAAAGCATATGACCGAGTCCCCCGAGGTAAACTCTGGAGTGTATTACAGGAGTATGGAATTGACGGTTCTCTCTTGAGAGCCATTCAATCTCTCTACACAAATTGTAAAAGCTGTGTTCGGGTAAACGGCGTTAAATCAATACCTTTTACCGTGGGCGTTGGACGTCGCCAGGAGTGCGTCTTGCCTCCTCTCCTTTTCAATACTTATATGGACTGGATATTACAGCACAGTCTTGGCGTGGAACGTTTCGAATTGGGAGATCTGAGGATAAGTCATTTGCTCTTCACTGATGACTTGATCATCCTTGGTTCTTCTCAAACTGAACTTCAGCGCGCACTCGATCGGTTTGTAGCCGTTTGTGTTGAAGCTGAGATGAAGGTTAACGTGAACAAATCTGAAGTGATGGTCGTCTCCAGAACGCCGGTTCAATGCATTTTGCATGTTAGTGGAGTCCCATTGAAACAGGTGGAGAAGTTTAAGTATCTCGGGGTCTTATTCACGAGTGATGGAAGGAGCAATGCTGAGTTTTCCTGTAGAATTAGTCAGGCACAGGCTATGCCAATTTTGGTCATTCTTTTATTAGGGGGACTGAACTTGGTATCAAAGCTAAGTTGTCAGTCTTTAATTCGGTGTTTGTTCCAACTCTTACCTATGGTCATGAGGTTTGAGTAATGACCTTACCTATGGTCATGAGGTTTGAGTAATGACCGAAAGAATAAAATCGCGGATACAAGCTGCCGAAATGAGATTTCTCCGTTGTATTGCTGGTGTGACCAGTAGAGATCGCATTAGAATTACTAGAATACGTGAGGAATTCAATGTCGAGCAGCTTATTCTCCGGACGGAGCGATCCATGCTTCGGTGGTTTGGGCATGTTAAACGCATGTCCCCGAACAGAATTCCACGACGTGCTATGGAATCCGTACCACCGGACAGGCGTTCTCTATAAACCCGTATAAATCCTTTACCATAATATCTTACAAACAGTCATAATCATTAAACTTTTTTAAAAGTCAGCTTATGACTGAAAAACTGCAGTTTTTTGTTTTGGTTGCTATTGGCATGGCCAAATTGATTGGTTTAGTATTTATTGCTTCCAAGACTCTTACTTATGGGCTTTATATTTTTGCATTACGAAATAAAATTGGAATCTGACTGTAATTAATGAAGAAAATGATTTCGTGTCTGCTCAAATGCAAGGTCCCATACGGAAGTCTATTCTTCAAGGTTGACTAAGTTTGTTTGGACAAGATTGCACTTAAGAATGACTAACTCGGACTGTTGTGGTCGAGTGTAGGGCATTCATTAATTCACGATAAAGTTGCAATTTCTTATCAAATATTGTATTTGAGGTAAGCTTTAACTATGGCCTCAGTTATAGCTATCAGTAAAATGCATCCGCAAAAACACGAAACAGAACAAAACTGAATCATTTAACCATAGCATATCATAGGAATTCAGTGGAATACTTCGTGAAGGAAGTTGAACAGAAAAAGTTTTTCGTACGGAAAAATAAAGAAATTCTTTTTTTTTAGAAAATTTAAAGATCAATTGCTTAATTTTTTTGACGAATTAGTTTTATAATTCAAAAGCAACTAGTTAAGACCAAGATTGAGTTCAACGATTAAGTTTAAGTGCTTCAAAAAAGTGAAACAATTTTCTTACGGATGCATTTTACTGATAGCTATAACTGCAGCCTATCGTAAGGCGTTAATTGAAATGCCATGGCAGCGTTCCATATATTATTGGCGTCGTGTCAAACTCCATTTAAAAAACTATTTTACTACTTACCATTTAAAAAAAAGAAACCATTCTTAAAAATATATAAATTTAGAAAAGCAATCACTAGTTGACTAAAGTGAAATATTGCGGACGTTGGGATACTTAGTTGATGCAGGAAGTCAACTCGATTTGTCTGGAAAAGGTTACCGAACATGTTAACTTGACTTGTGAACTAGGACCTTCCTTGTTCCAATTTGTTTATTGTTAACTAAGAGAATGCACCTAATAAAATTGTTCATTTAGTTGGGAAATTGGGACATGTTGTTGTTACTTATGCTGGGTTTCCACTTGTCGATTTGAAATTGACAATTGACGTATTTTTATGCCAATTAAACAATTGGCAAGTGGAAATAGCGAAAAATTGCTTGTCAATGAATTGACTAACAGCGTTTGCCAATAATTGACAAAGAAACCACTGGACAAGTGGAAATAGCTGAATTGTCAAACAAAATGTCACTTTGTCTATAATTGACAGAGAAAATTTAATTGGCATCAAGTTCATAAGTTGGTCAATCAACTGACAAACGATTTTTTGCCAATAATTGGCATAAGTGGAAATGAACTGACGTTCATGTCGTTCAATGACATAAACGCGAGGGCTGTCAAACTTTGTCAATCAACCGACATGTGGAAACCCACCTTAACTTATTAACTTATTGTGACCACTTATTAAGGCAGTCATATATGATTGCGGTTGTATGTGGTAACAAAAGTTTTGATGGTTCTCTGCTTTATCCGTCAAATCCGTACAATGTTTGTTGTTAAGAACGAGAACTTCGAATGGAGCCTAGATATCTATTTGAAATTTGAAATGTCAACTGACTGACCATTTTGGTCATGTCATCAATCTAGTCTAGACCAACCAAAAGATGGAGAAATTCAATCAATCTTACTAAACTAGAAATTCGAGGGTCCTTAATAAAATATGTCCCAATATCTAATTATGTAGTTAATTTTGTTAAATTAAACACAACCAATTGTCATGTGTTGCTCGTCTAACTGTCAGGTAAGCGGCCATTTTTTTGTACCGAAACAAACGATAAAAGATTTCTGTCATCTGGCAATGATATCAATGTCATCGTATTTGCACATATTTTTTTTAACATCAAATATCTCTTCAAACTTAGTGAAACATCATTTGCATATTGCAGAATTTGGTAGGTTTGCCACGAATTCCCAAACCAGACATTTGTATAGCTCGTCTCTGTAAATACTGTCTAATGTAAACTTTAAATTTATAAAAAGATAATGAGAATGGATTTAGACCAGAATACGTTCAAGTGGGAATGTAGGTTTTAGCGGACTGTGATGGAGTTGAAAAATGGATTGAGTTGAGAGGTGCAAACAGTACGCCACTATGGAAGACAGGATCCTGTATGAGTATGTGTATGCTAAGGTTAAGGAGACTACTAACTCTTCAGTTGGTGTAGTCTAAACGGTATCTGCTCTTATGGTTGGGGAAAGTGATAATGTTTCTAATAAAACAACTTTGTTCGATGTCAAAGCCAACAACTGTTTTAAGAAATTAACGACCTGTGAATTATGAAGCTTTGGCCAGAATATAAAAGTGGCCAGAGAAACAAATTTCTGCAGTTCGACAGGTCCAAGTTGGTAGGCTCCTAAGAAACCATACAATGAGTTTAAATCTCAAGGAGGACAATGTACATACGTAGAGGCTGCGGAGAATAAGATGTTTATGAGGACACACCTCACTTCCTCTGTCACTGCCCGAATTTCTGTCAAATAAGGAACTTTCAGGTGACCACAAGAATGAGGAACATGAAGCTATATCAACGCTGACACCTAAGTGTGGTACATACAGAATTCATCGTGCTCTATAACCTAACCTAACCTGCTCTCTATCTCCCGCTGCATTGGGGCGTCAGTTCGGGCAGTCTGATCTAGCAGCCTTGTTAGACTTGAATTAAGATACCTTTATTCTCACTTCGTTTTGGGTAGGTGCTAGTTTGAAAGGTTCATTTTTCCTGAAAGCGGTTTTTTTTAATACTTCTCCCGGGAAAGGTAAACCTATAACGCTTCATCAGCGCCCCGAGATGCTTGCAGATGTATGTTATGTTAAATGTATGTATGTATGTTAAATTTCTGCAAATTGTAGTCTTCTGGAAATATATCCCCAGTAAGCGAGTTCCAAGTTGGCTTGTCCTGTAACAGAAGGAGTTTTGGAAAGATGATGTCCTCGCGGTTGTCAAGTGTACTGTATGATCATGAGCTTTAGCAGCCTGTCTTGTGGGGCGCCCAAAAGATGCATTTCGAGGGATAATGTCTTTGAGTTCCTTGGAAGGAACATCTACCATGGAAGTACCTTTAGAACAAGCAAAGGTCAGCGATGGCTGTAGATTCGATGTGAGAGTGTAGGGTATCCCAATAACAACTGCTTGTCTCTGTATGCTGTCAAGTAGGTTAAGTGAATGTTTTGATGCCGGTCTCCATATATGGGAACAATATTCCAGGCCTGGTCTTACCTGTTCTTTGTAGAGAAGGAGAAAGTTGCTTGGAGATAAAGCATCTCTTTTCTCTAAATAGGTAGCTCAACTTAGCGGACGCCGATCTTGCAATATAGGATATGTAGTCCTGACATGTGATTCCTGCATTGACTATGACTCCTAGAAGGTGTATTAAGTCCTTAAGACGGATTGAATCTGAGGAACTGTTGCTGGATTTTTCCTAGAAAATTTTGTGAGCCGTGTCTTGCCTGCATTAAATACAACCAAGTTGTCTTTTCCCCACTTCAAGATTTTGTCCAGATCACCATTTAGAGAACTAATTTGTTCACATCTCTGACTGTGTGATGTAGCCGCATTTACAGACCCACTGTTCGAGATGGAGCATATAAGAGTGCTGTCAAAGCTGTAGATATTATTATTCGTCGATCCAAGCAAATCGTTGATATGGAGTAGAGAGAGAATAGAGTTGGGGGAAAGAATAGATCCTTGGGGCACTCCTGCATTTATAGCAAACGAATTAGATGATACACCATCTACCACAACTTGGATCGATCTTCCCAGAAGAAAATTTTGCATCAATCCGCAGAGTTGTTGTGGTAATCCATAAGACGCCAACTTGCCTAATAGAGCTCTAAGCCAGACTCGGTCAAATGCCTTCGATATGTCCAAGGCTACAGCGCTGGATTCGCCGTGTTGTTCGATTGCTTGCGTCCATAAGTGCGTTACGTAGCTTTACAGGTCTCCTGTGGAACGACGGCTCCGAAATCTGTATTGCCTGTTGCTTATTAATCGGTGACCTTCTAGATATTTGATTATTTCGACATTTATTGCCTCTTCCATTACTTTTGAGAGCATTGAAAGTAACGCTATTGGACGATAGTTTTGTGGCAGACATTTCCTCCCTTTCTTTGGAATAGGTTGAATGCGAACGGTTTTCCAGCAAGAAGGAAACGTCTTCTGGGAGTACGACATGCTAAACAGCTTACATAGTACAGGTGCAAATTCTGGTGTACAGCTCTTTAGTACTATAGCCAGGATTCCGACGGATCCAGTTGCCTTATTCCAATCTAGTTCTTTAAGGATGCGTTGAATTATTCGAGGCCGAAATTTCACTTCTGCCATCGATGTTTGCACCCTCGGGATATTTGGTGGCTCTAGTTGTACAGAATCTAGGATGGAATTCTCTGAAAACATGCTAGCGAAAAGATCAGCCTTTTCTTTAGATGTTGTTGCTAGTGTGTCGTCTTCTTTTACTAGATGTGGAAAGGAAGAGCAACTTTGCAATGCACCAGAATGTGCTTAAGCCGTTGGGACATTCAATTTCGTTGTTGCAAGTTGGACTTTGTCGCAATTTTAGGATCTTCAGAAGTGGTCAAGTTGCCTTCCTCATTTCTACTGGCTTCCTTTTAGTATTTTTTGCTTTAAGGGTTTCCTTTTAATAAGTGGAGAGCCAGTGCTTTCCGGCACTCGTGATCAAACAAGGAGCACCGTGAGGATGGTCGGATGAAACTCATAGCATATAATCTGCAGCCAAAGCCTTCTTGGTTAAGTCTGTCGCTTATAAAAAACTCTCATATAGACGCAGCCAAATTGGGTTCAGCTCTCGTTTTGTATCTGATCTAAAAAAATGAGGTAGATATATTCCCAAATTGCGCAAAATGTTTCCACTTGGTTACAAAGATGTTTACGTACTTTCCAGTAAATTTATACCAGTGGCCTTGTTGTTATTAATAGAAAATAAAAACATACGTTACGTATACCCATACGTGCATGCATCCATGTACCTTTATATAGATGCTAGGGAACCTTTAGGAGTGTCTTGTATACATACAAACTAAATTCTCCTATCCATTTATTTGAAGAAATCAATTTTTTATTTGTTACTGCCAGCAAGTTGGATTTAATGTTTTGCCAAATGGTTATGGCCTAGCAACAAATGATCAACATGCCAACGGATCCAAATTAGTAAACATAACAAACGTTGGTTGGTGAAGTATGGAATCGATGCCACAGTTTCTGCATAACAACGGATTGTGTTTGATACGAGAGACCTGCTGTAACTAGCCATTGTATCGATTTCATAATGACAAAAATTCCATTTGACGGAAGTTGCACTCTATTTATATCCACTTTCGTTTTATTGATTCCGCACCTCATCTTCTTCCAAGCAAGAGTTGCTGTAGATAAATTTGCATCGATTGGCTTTCTCCGTAACAGCTTCCCGCAGTGAAAATCAAGCACAAGTATAGAGTATACCCAGCAGGACCACACCATCTGCACACACTTGCAAAAGCAGCTCTTGATTAAGAGAATTAATCAATACTTAAAATTTTAGAAAAGCCAAGCAGCAACCGCTCCAGTATGTATCTGTTGGCAAACCACACGCGGCTACAGCAGGGTGGATTCCAGCTCCATGTGTTTGCACGTACAATACACCTACGTTTATAGACATGACACAGCTAAAGCTACATAGCGTAGGTCTTCTATACGCCCCTCACATGTACTACCTGAATCAACATTGATGGTGTTTTTTTTTTAGAACTAAAATAGAGCTCGAAGATGTTTCCCTTGATCAATACATAAATGTACAGAGGAACGGGAAAGGGGCTGTTTTACAGAGATGCGTATCTACATCGGGAATAAATGTATAAAACCTAACACAGTGTAGTCACCATGTTTATATGTATATCTACCACGGGCGAGTACAACATCCCTTTTGAAAGTGGGAACCTTTTTGTGTTTCATAGATGCATAACACCCTTTTCCAAAAAAAAAAAAAAACGGATAAAAGAGACCTTCGTCAGGTATAAACGGCAGGTTAACAGAAAAAAACATTTTTTTTTTTATTTTAGTACATATGCAACTCTATGTAGAGATACCTTCCTCGTATGTATGCATTTGCGCTGATGTTTTCGGTTTCGAACAAGAAGTTCACAGAGTACAGGTGTGCTCTGCTCATAGTGGGCAACAATAGAATTTAGTGCATAAGCATAATGCACGAGTATTTCGAGCAACAGTTGGAATTGAAGGAAAGTTCTTCAAAAAAAAAAAAAAAATGTTGGCAAATAATAAATTCTTGCATGTCTTGCCTAAGACACGTGCAATGGCTCAGTTTGCACAATAATAATTTATTTGCTCTGTTGCGTTTTATTTGTTAATGTCATGTGTTTGATTGTAAATTGGTTTTGCTTTTCTTTGAGGAACTTGTTTTGTGGATTTAAATATGGCTGACACCCGATTAGTGCCCGTTTCATTATCAAGTTTCATTGTTTCATACAAAATGCACCCGGTTTTGGCTTAAATATTTCGTTTTAGTTGTTTTCTTTGTCTTTTGTTGAGGCTGTGTCATATGTTATGTATGTTACTTGGGTATGAGTGTAATTCGCTGCTTTGTGGAATCCGTTGCAAGTGTGTGGAATGTAACTTCTGCTTACATTTCTGCTACTCATTACCTTTGCTTGAGTTCACCAAAGTATTGGCTCTTTATTGGTTAAAGGCGGAAACGCAAGGAATAAAAAAGTTTCTTGATGTTCCATGGAAATTGCTGTACCAAAATGTTTGCCGAGTTCTTCATCGCTGTTAATATCTGTCCATTAGAAGGTTAGCGGCTGGAGAAAGGAAGCTCAAGCGAATAGTTCTTGGCTCTTGATCTTTCTCATTGGTTCTAAGGTTCTAAATTTAGGTTATAATACTTAGTTAGTTAGTTTAGAGTGGTTCTCGGTGAGACAAACATGTTTAACTGAACTCGCTATAATATTAATATTATCTTAAAAAAAAAACATCTAGCACATCTAGTACAATTCTAGTACAATTCAGTCAATTTTAGCCGCAAGCGAATTTCCAAACGCTCCCTATCATTTGTTTTTGTTGCAACAGAAATCTGTGCTCTGTGGATTCGATAATTGACAGCCGGCACTCAAGTAAGATCAGTTCTAATATTTAAATTGTTAATAAAATCACTACGCGCAAATTAACCAGTCGTTTTTTCATTACTCGGTGTGCGTAAATATATTTGTCTTCCGCAATAACTTTTTAGTGTCTTCCGATCGGTGTCACTATTGCTACAAAACAAGTAAACAAAACACTTAAGCCGTTTATCGGCCCATTGTGCATACCACTGGAATTTTGGGGAGCTTTCCTTTACAGGCTACTCATGTAAACCATTTTCTACCGGTTATAAAGCTAAGAATGTTAGCGGCGCTGGTATTACCTAGATCACTGAGATCATTGAGAAAATAGTTTCCTAAGTGGGCCTTTCTTAGGTTGGCCAGGGCAGGGCAATTGCAAAGAAAGTAAGTGACGGACTCGTCCTCCTCTTCATCTCTACAGCTTCTGCAGAAGTCATTGTATGACAGACCGAGGCATTACGCGTGTCTGCCTAATATGCCGTGCCCGGAGATCACATTAACGACTTTCGAGATGCTGGATGCTTGATCTTTTGAGTCGCAGCAGCTCCTTGGATCGTTTTGTTTTCAGAGCTGGATACTAGCAGTGTCGCTGTAATTTCGGCTTGGAAGACACTGCAGTGTTTCAAAAGGCAGAAGGAGATGTTCAAATTTAATTCTTCTGAAAAGACTCCGGCGCCCACTCTCTCTGGTGTCTTAGAACCGTCTGTGAATATTGACAGCGATTTGTGCGTAGGACATTTTGTGAATCCCATTAGGTTTCTGTTCAGTATTTCATAAGTAAAGCCTTTTTCAAAGTTGATTTTTGTAGGCAGATAATCGGTAGTAGTGGGCAGATCGATAGTCTGTAGAAGGATGCTGGCGTGCACAGACGGTTGGCCTCTCCAGTGTTTCCCTTCCCTTAGTCTAATATCCACGTTTGTGGCATATTCTTTACTGACGATGTCTAGTGGAAGGCCGATAATCACAACACAACATTATTTAAATGTCCACAACGTGACCTCGTGCACGAGTCAGTTTTCGATTACTTTTTCGTTGGTATACCTCATCCATGACTTGACGAAGGTTGGGTTTCAACTGATCAAGAGTTTGACAAACACAATATTTGGCGTAGACCCACAGCAAAAAAAGTTTCCGCGACCAATTGATATCACCAAATCTCGAAATTACGCGGCCTGGGCTTGTGGAACCATATATCGTTTAGATAGTCAGATCGAAGTTTTAAATGTCTGAGCAAAAAAAAAAAAATTGGTAAGCATACAGCCAATACATACATATTCTGAAAAATGACAGTCGCATTTTTTTTTTTTTTTCGAAAAACTACGGGCAGACAACAACGCACACCTGTAACTTTTTGCAAATGCAATGGCTTCTCCACAACCAGTGGGCTTTTAGACCCCTAGATACAGCAATTTTGCTATTTTCATATTCCCCGAGGGAGAAAAGAACCTAATCAGTCATACTTCACTGAAGAAGAAGGCCGCAGCAGGTCCTGTGTTGAGGATTAGAAAAAATTACAAAATTTGGAAATTTTCTCAAAAAGCGTGAAAACTGTCGAGTTGTCGGATTTTTCGATGAAAAAGCTGGTAGAACCCGACAAAAGGGGGTGAAATGGTTACACTATTATATTACCAACAGTTAATGGGAGTTGGGTGAGAGTACCGGCGTCAATCTTGCGGATAAGCGAGAAGCTTATTCACCATTGGCGCACCCACGCAGCGTACTGACTCCAGTTACACACACCAATTATGCGCGCCACCTGAGGTGCCTTCTGAGGTCTTACTCTGCTTCGTTATCCCTTAGGGGTGGAATTCGCTCCACTTGACTCAGCCATCTCAGTCGCTGTATCTTGAGCTTTTTGACTAGGTCAACATCGCTATATAGCCCATAGAGTTCGTTCTTCTCCTCGACACTCCGTTAGGTTGACAGGGTATATCCTGCTGTGCCTGGGTCATTGTGGACCCATTGTGATGTCCTTTTAGATGGGGATTAACCGGTGATGTTTCGATGGTTAGCCTCATGTCCCTTCTTCTAGCGATTACTCGACGCGCCGTCCAGCCATCCTGATATCCTCAAAAACCTGTAAAGATCAGAAAGTGAGACATAAGAAAGTTCTTGTAAGTCATGGAAGTAGTGACTTCCAAGTGTTCTGTTCCTCAAGTGACAGGCTCGGGCACTCACAGAGGAAGTTAGTTGTGTCCGCAACCTCTCGATATATCGTCATCTTTGAGATTTAGTTTCATTGTATATGGTTTCTTAGGGAGTTATGACCCGTTAGAGCCCCCTAACAAATTAGACAGCGATGACCTGTCGAACTGTAGAAGTTCGATGGTCCGGCGACTGTCGTTTTTTGGCCAAAACGAGTTTATTGCAATTTCAAAAGTGCAATAAAGTCCAAAAAAGTCCAAAATTACGTTTTGGAACTTTTTGCATAAGACTTTATTTCATGGCACCGTGGTGGCTTGGTCGACTGCAGTGCTAGAATATGATCCATTGCAGACCCATTTCTCGCTAGTTCGTCGGCCCTCTCATTGCCGGCTTTATTACTGTGCCCAGCAGATGACCGTGCAGTGCTGCGAGCCGAGAACCTTTAGCTCTTCGCGGCACCGTCGCGTCGATACAAACTTGACCGAAAATCACTTGAAGAATTTTTCTCTCAAAGCGTGCCAAAAGGTTTTCATCAGCTCCTGATAAGGTCTTTCGATTAAGGTCTTGTACAATATTTCCTTGGTTCTGTGAGAGAGCGCTTTACTTTCTAGAGGCCTTATTGCCTTATAAAGGGTGTTTTTTTTTTAGAGGTATAGAACTTTAAGTTGGCAACACTATTTTAACTGGCGGTCATTTTGTCAGCTGTCAAGTGATTTATTTTTAGTTTAGTTTGGCATTTCAACATGAATAGACTGACGCCTGAACAACGCTTCCAAATTGTTCAAATTTATTTTGAAAATCATGGTTCTGTTCGAAATACGTATCGTGCACTACGTCCATTTTACGGTCAACATAATCGTCTCACTTTTGGTTGAATGGATACGTCAATAAACAAAACTGCCGTATTTGGAGTGATGATAATCCTCAAGTGTATGCTGAGACACTGTTACATCCACAAAAACTGACTGTATACACCATACTTTATGGGTTGCTGGAATAATTGGTCCGTCGTACTTCTTTAAACACGATGCTGGCCAGAACGTTACAGTCAATAGTGACCGCTATAGAGCCATGATTACTGACTTTTTCGTTCATCAATTGAACAACCATGATGTACAGGAGCTGTGGTTTCAACAAGACGGCCCAATATGTCACACATCTCGTGTCACAATTGATTTATTGAAGGAAACCTTTGGTAACCGCATAGTTTCACGTTGTGGACCCGTCAATAGGCCTCCAAGATCGTGCGATTTAACGCCGCTGGACTATTTTCTGTGGGGATATGTGAAGTCGTTAGTCTTCGCCGATAAGCCCGAAACAATAGACCATTTGGAGGACAACATTCACCGCGTTATTGCCGATATATGGCCACAAATGTTGGAAAAAGTCATCGCAAATTGGACCTCCAGATTAGACTACGTTGAGTCAGTCGTGGCGGTCATATGCCAGAAATCATATTTATATTATAATGGCAGAAGATTATCTTTCGAATAAAGTAAATTTCATGTCAATTAAAAAAAATCATCTTTGTTTTATTCCGTTTCAAAGTTCTATACCTCTAAAAAAAATCACCCTTTATTGTCCCGAAAAAAGGTATTTGTAGAGCCTAGGTAGAAAAAGTTATATCTGTCCACTGTGACGTGTTGTCCAAGTCTCCGATGTTGAGTCCCTTTCTCGATGACAACACATTCTTCGTTTTGTCCGTATTAACAGCCGGATCCATCTTCGCCGCCTCAGTTTCAATTCTTGCAAACCAGGCACTTAGAAACTCGTATATAGACTTCAACCCCAAAGCAAAATTACGAATCACGAGGTGTTGATAAGAACTGGAGCAGATAATGGAAAATGATGTCAATTCCGTAAAAAAAAGTACTATTAGTTGGATATTTCCCCGGGTATGAAGAATGCCAGAAACCCCACGTTCATGACGTAAAACATTCCATAGAAACAGCCATTGATGTCTGAGAAATAAAATGGTAACTTCACTCCCATTAGCTGCATCAATAGACCAATTAGTGACAGTTTTGGTAGCCTGAAATAGCTAGCACCAAGTTTGTATAATTCGTATCCTCATTAGTCCTACTCTTTAGCCATCACTGATGTCAAATATTGCACCAAAAATTGCCACATTTTCGTCATCCATTTCCAAAATTCGAAACGCATACACCTTCAACCTCCAGGTCTGAAAATTCAAATCAATGTCGTCGTGAATGTTAATTTATTTTTTTTGTTATAGGTAATCCGTGTTTTATACAACAAAGCGGTGGCTGTTGCTTCGTCATCGAATAAACACATTAGAAACCAGTTTATTCAGTTGTCTTTATTACGCGTCGTCGTCGTTGTTGTTGTTGTTGCAGTTGGCTATGCGTCTTTATTTGTTTCTCTTTTATGACGAAATCTGTTTTTTTTTATGAAAGTTTATGCCGCACAGCACAACGACAAACACACAATCCAATTTTTCGGTAACTGTAACCATGAAACAATTTTCACTGTCTCCACCTTCCAAATCCAACATTCACCATCCACCATCCACCATTGTTACCTATTCTCCTCTAGTGTAGTAGTGGAGTGATGATGATAATGGCTTTTTGTATACTTTTGGGCATTGTTGCCAAATTTTGTTCATCGAAAGAAAAATAAAAGAAAAAATTTGACCACCGCTTCATTTGAGAAGAGCGGACTTTCAAGAGCAAGACTGAAGTGCGCGAGTTACTCGTACAGTAGTGTTGTCTTAACCTTCATCATTTGCATCTATTAAAAAGCCGCCTTGTGGCTGTTATGTTAATGTGAATCCATCGCACGATTAAGGAAAGTTTCCCTTTCCCAGTTTGAGTTCTCATTCTCACCTGGGCGACACTACAGACTACAGTGACAATAGGGTTAAAGGTGTATGAGTGAATTATTTTCGGATCGCAGTTGCAGGCCTCTTTTGTTTTGTCGTTTTGGGCGTGAGTAGAAAGACAGGATTCTCAATCACAGAGTTCAACATTCATATAGAGCGTGCATTCACTTTATTCACATTATGCACAGTGACAGTCCTAACCTAAGGCGCAATGTTTATTTTTAGTTTTGCCCTAAGACGATTAAGTGAATGGTTCTCATCGAACGTCGACGGTCGGTTCGGTAGGTAGGCAGTTTAACATTGCCATAATGTATAGATTTAAATTTGACAGTGGAGTGAAATTTATTGATAAGTGAAAGTGATATCACGAGCGTAAGAGTAACTGTGTGGGTAACTTTCATTAAAAAAAAAAAATAAAAAATCTGTCATCAGATATTGAATACCCTTGAAGTGAATAATTGACGAGTAGTTCGCATACAAATCTCCAGAGAGAAGAGATTTTACGAAGCTTTATCTTTTTCTCAAATCGGCCTTTCTAATACGGCATCGAAGTGCAGGCCCATTTTAGTTGCGCCAAAAATAGGAGCACTCATATGAAACGTGTTTTGAAGGCAAATTTGTTTTAAACAAGTTTTATTTGTCGCGAAACAAAAATTACTCATACCAGGCGTCAGTATTTTAGGCCCTAATTGTGATTGTCGATCAGCGATCGTCACGACAATTGTCGATTGCGTCGATTGATTTTAGCCATTCGTACGCACAAAATGTGTTCACTTCCAAGAGAAAGCATCGATCAGACATGTGTAATCGACTACAAGCGACTGTCAAATCGAAAAATATCGATCGCAATCGACAATATGACTGTTCTCGATCGATCGACAGTTGTCGATCAACAAATAACTATCGACACTCACAATAGTCTAGAAGACTCATAATTTTTATCATATTTGTAAGAAATGGGCCAGAATATGTCTTTAAATATGTATATCCTATATCGCAAGATCGGCATCCGCTAAGTTGAGCTACCTATTTAGAGCAAAGAGGTACTTTAGCCCCAAGCAACTTCTCCTTTTCTACAAAGCACAGGTTGGACCAGGCGTGGAATATTGTTCCCATATATGGAGCTCGGCCCCAAAACATTCACTTAATCTATACTTGACAGCATACAGAGACGAGCAGTTCGACATATTGAAGACCCTACACTCACGTCGAATCTACAACCGTTGGTGCACAGAAGACAAGTCGCTGACTTATGCTTGTTCTGTAGGTACTTCCGTGGTAGATGTTCTGAGGAACTCAAAGACATTATCCCTCGAAATGCAACTTTTAGGCGCCCCCCACAAGAGCTGCACGTGAGCAGTGTTGCTCTTCGATCGTATCCTCTTTCTGAGATGCAATATGCCTATCAGCGCGGAAAATCCTGTGAAACTGCGCTTCAGAACCTCGTTGGTAGGACTCAAAGGAAGGAGTACGCGTTGGGTATTTTCGTCGATATTAAGGGTGCTTTTGACAATGCGACCTTTGATAGCATATGCAATGCAGCCAGACATTATGGTATAGATGAAACATTGGTGTTGTGGATTAAAGCAATGCCAATGCACAGGACATTGATGGCCGCAGCGGATTGATGCAAATGCGTCATGACAGGGGTAAACAGGGGCTGCCCTCAAGGTGGTGTTTTGTCTCTCCTTTTATGGTGCGTGGTAGTAGACTCTCTGCTAACGGTTCTCAATCTTCCTGGAACCTACACACAAGCCTAGGCGGACGATGTCGCCGTTCTGTCTGTCGGTTCAGACCTAAGGACTATCTGCTCTCGGGCGCAGAGATCCTTAGGCTTGATCGATGACTGGTGCACAATGAATGGGCTTTCAGTCCTCTTAAAACTGCGGTTGTTCTCTTTACGAGAAGTAGGAATGTCACTGGTCTGACTCAAATTGTGCTAAAAGGTGTCACTATCCCGATCTCTGATGAAGTCAAATATCTGGGAGAAATCCTCCATAGAAAACTTCTTTGGTCCAAGCATGTTGAATCAAAAACCGATAAAGCGCTGTCGACTTTCTGGCAGTGCAAAGGCGCTTTTGGAAGACATAAGCCTTATCTCCTAAAAGGGTCCTATGGATCTATACGGCAATGGTAAGACCACTTCTCTCATATGCATCGGTTGTGTGGTGGAACAGGCTTTCGCGGAAACGTGTTACGGCCTCTTTCGCCAAAATCCAAAGAATGGTCTGCCTTGGCTGCACAGGGTCCTTCCCTAGCACTCCGCGCTCTGCTCTAGATGCTATGATGAACCTCTGAACGCTGCAAACAATCTCTCGGTTAAATAAAGGTGGCTTTTGGTACCACGCGCCTTGGAATTTTGATGAACTTGTGCGAGAATTATCCTTTGATAAGGGTCAAAGGATATGGATATGCCGTCTGATGCAATGACAGCAGAAATCCTACTGCGACAAAACTACCACGTCAACTTTCCTCAGGCAACAAAATGGCTTCGGCCAGACTCTGAGTCAGGAAAGGAATGACATCTTGTATTCACGGATGGCTCTAAAACCGGAGAGGGGTCTGGTTCTGGAGTCTGTGGAAAGCGGGAACATTAGACTATACTACTCCTTGGGTAGCCATGAGTCTGCCTTCAAAGCGGAGATCTTCGCTATCCTTATAGCTATGCGCTACGTTGTAAGAAACAGGTCGAGGGCTAGAAGCATATGTGTTTGCAGTGACAGCCAAGTTGCACTAAAAGCGCTGCTCAACCATCTCACCTCGTCAAAGTTAGTGCTCGAACTCAAGCTTGCTTTGAACTTGGTCTGTAGGCTAAACACGGTCGAACTTGTTTGGGTCCCAGGTCACTCTGGTATCCACGAAAATGAGATGGCTGATGAGCTTGCCAGGCTGGGTCAAGTCCGAAGAAGCTCTCTCAGGACCTGAATCTGCGTTGGGTCTGCCTGCATCCGTGGTTAGGTCATCCATTGATACTTGGGTTTCTCTTGAACACGAGTGCCGGTGGCGTGACTGTGCTGGGTGTAGACAGACCAAACGACTGTGTCCGGACATCTGCAAAAGGTCCGCGTCTTTCCTTCTGTCTCTCAGGTGAATTGACTACAGACTGCTTGTGGGCGTCCTTTCGGGCCACAAAGCTTTTGCCAAACACTTAAATCTATTGGGCTTGAGCGACACCACCATCTGTCCTGCTTGTGGAGAGGACGTCGATACAGCGGAACACTTCCTCTGTAGTTGTCCTGCCCTTGCTCGCATCAGGTTACGGATCTTTGGAGCTGACGTCGTGAGTGCCAAACATCCAAGCCCTTCATCACTGAAGCTCCTTCTCATCTTTCTTCGAAAGACGGGAAAACTAAGTACAGTAAAGTAAGGTGACTGTTTGGCAGTACAATGGACCAGTCGTTGTCTCTGAGTGCTCCAGCGGATAGTAGCAACCTCCGACAAAGAAGAAGAAGCAAAATAAAATGTCAAAATATCTAGCGTATATGGTTATGTGCTGTCTTCCTGCCGGAAAAGAACAATTTTTTGAAAGCTGTAGAAAATTGGTTTTCCACCGCGATAGTGTCAGGTATTTACCCCTATTCCCGGAATTAGTAATTATTAAGCTCATAGAATGAACTGATGTTTAGTGTTGATTTTTGCGTAGTGATTCCAGTAACTTTGCCATTTTAAAAGGCGGTACATCTTAATCTTTGATGATCTGTTTTTATAGATCAAGCTTTAAAACTGTATAAAAGGTAAGAACATGCTAATTCTTTCAAGATTTTGCGGCTTTATCAGCAAGTTTGTTCCTTGTATGCCCATGTGACTTAAAATTCACACTGGCTTTATTTTATTGAGGTATTTTGTGGATGCGGTTCATAAGTCCTGTATTGTGGTTGGGGTTTAAAGTGGAATTCAGCGCTTATAGGCTGCCAGTTTTATAATTATTTTTTACTACTTCTAGTAGTTGCTTTTTCTGACGAAATTCCATTTTTTAAAGTGTTGGCAAGGATGTGGCATGTGTCTGTGAAGATAGGTTTCCATCCAAAATGTTGTTTCTTTGTTAAATCTTTCTTTTACTATCCCTATTAATGTTCATTTCTCTTTATTTATTTTCAGAGAACTACAGGATGGAACACTAAAAGAGAATGGCTTAATGGAAGGCTCCAAAATCATCCTGATTCCTAATGTCGAAACCGGGTTGCTGGTAAGTAAACTCATTTTTGTTTGTTTTGCTCACAACAACGTGAGCAATTGACTTTGTTTGCTAAATGTCAACAATTGCGTTACGTATCTATATGCGTAACCAGAAATACCAACCAGCTTTTCAATGTAAATTTTTCTTCAACTTGACATTATCGCCAAGTTGCCATTGCCACTTCTTCATTTAAAAATACATACTGTAAGTGAATCATTACAGCGCCGCCACATTGTATAAGATCGATGTGAAGTAGTAGAAAAAAACGATGACGACATACAATACAATCCATGTTCGACCCCTTCCTTATTCGATTTTGTGCGGTACGTGCTTCTCATATAAGTACCGTTTTCAATTGATTACACCGCTTCTGTACTGTTGTAAGCATCATTAGCGTTAGTTTTTCTGCCTCCCAGCATTCGCCTCGCGCATTTGTTTGTTGTCGTCGTTTACACGCAAAACGATGTCAATGCGAATAATAACAACGAGAGAGCATAAAGCATATAATTGTCATTGGCGTCAGAGATGCGTTTTACATATACATACAGGCATAGAGGCACAACAAAAAAAAAAAACAGTTAAGCGCCTGGGTAATGAGACTTTTCGGGTGTTTATAAGTATGCCACACTGTGATTATATAGCGGCAAAGAGATAACACAAATAGAGCGGAGTGAAAGCAACAGAGGGCTCTGGTGTACATACAAGCGATCGCGAGATGATTCTCTTTTTTTGCACATGGCGCACGTTTTATACATATTCGTATAGGTAAAATATTCGACGTTCAATTCGTTTTATTTTGTTGCTATGCTATATGGTACGCGCTGCCGTTATTATTGGTTGTTGCGAAATTGGAGCATGAGATGATGTTTTCTATTGAATTTATGTACTTGTATAAGTTTACATGATTCTTGTTGGAAAACACCTTTAGGGACCCACCAAATTAAAATACAAAGTGTATTGTACCACCCATCTTCAGTGTAAACTAAAAGAAGGGAATATTAACATTTTATAACATTTTTCATTAACGAAATTGCCAGAAATACAGGGTTTTTCAATCAGAGCGCTACAAAAGTTTTTTTTTAAATAAAACAAAAACGGTTTTGGATATCAATGAAATTCTTTATTCCTGTAAAAGTACGTTCGATGCCATTATATATGGAACTCGATTTCTTTTGCATGGCCACCACGGGCACGCTTGCAGAAGTCCAGACGCTGAACTTAATTTTCGACGGTTTTCAAGCATAAATCGGCCAATACTGCTGCAATTTCACGTTCGATATTCGTACGAAGTTCATCAATCGTCGCTGGCTTGTTGGCATAGACCAATAGACCATAGACTTGTCGTAGCCCCACAGGAAATAGTCTAACGGCGTCAAATCGCACGAATGTGCCTGTGGATTCAAATTTTTCCACTAGACGCTCAATTGTTGATCTGCTAGGACGATTATGACGACCATAAATTGGAGGTAGCGCTCTTAAAGTTGAGGCCACTGGCTCTTTGGGTAGTAAATTTTAATAATTTCGACTCGTTGTTGGCTCGTATATCTTTCCATCATTAAATGGCAAACCTTGCTGAAGAGAAATGTCAAAAGAGCGGCAAGAAATTCGGCGTCGTTTGCTGTCCCTGTCGCTCTACTTTTGTAGCGTCCCTGTTGAAAAACCCTTTAAAAATAATTTTAAAACAGAAAACACAACAACGATAAAAACAAACTAAACACTATTGTGTCAAGTTTTTGACGTTGACTGTATGAAGTTGTTGCTGTTTAGAAATTGGTTTGAACTTTGAAAATTTGTGATGGAATTGGTTTTGGGTCTGAGTTCATTGAGGCACTTATTGTGATTGTCGATCAGCGATCGTCACGACAATTGTCGATTGTGTCGATTGATTTTAGCCATTCGTACGCACAAATTTTTTTCACTTCCAAGAGAAAGCATCGATCAGGCATTTGTAATCGACTACAAAGTGAGTAAAAGCGACTGTCAAATTGACAAAAATAATCCCAATCGACATTCACAGTTGTGGATCGATCGACAGTTGTCGCTCAACGATCAGGGGCCTGTACCAAAAAACAACAAGTTTAGTTAAACAGGCAAATTTTAGCAATTAACAATATTTTCTGTACCACCAAAACATAATTAAACAATCGCATTAACAAGTGTTAACACAAACTCTAACAAGTGGGGAAATTTGATGAATTCCCAGTTTCTGTACCACAAAACAACAATTGTTAAAATTGATTGTTAAATTGTTGCAAAATTCTAACTGATGAATAGAAAATTGTTAGCTCGTAACAAGTTGTAATTTTGATTTGATATTAGAGATTTTTACATTTTTTTTCTTTATTTTCTATTAAATTGCAATTATAATTAATTATATTTGTATAATATCGTTTTCGTATCGGTTTTATCACAAGCTTTTAGAAAACTATTCTCTGAGAATATGGCTGCAACTAATATTCAATCGGCATTGACAGAAATTCCCTTGTCCCTCAATAACACAGATAATGCTGAAAATCACGCTGCAAAACTAAAGTCAAACTCTTTGAAGCGTTTTTTCTCTGCTAAAGGAAGTAGGACTATGACTTCAAGAAAAAGTGGCATGGTAACTAATACCATTTCAGGGGATAAGAAAACTCCGGTTTTTTTTTAGATTTGAAAATTTTAGCAAAAGTGATGGACTGGATAGATCGATTGATGAGCCAGGTACTTCAACATCTAAATCGGAAGCAAAAAAGCCAATGGAGCTTGTCCAATTATTGGACGCTTCCTTTCAAGAAATCCTCAAAAAAGTCACCAACGAAGAAAGCAGATACTACTGTCGATGTAGTGCTTCAAGCCGATGTCAAAAAAGTCAAGAATTAGTCAAAATTTGTTTTTTGAAAAATATGAAATAAAGAAAGCGCACGTAAAAAAAAAAAAATTATAATTATTAACAGTTTAATGTTTGTTTTGCTTTTATAAAACAAAATTCCCAAAGCTCAAGTTTCTAAACTGCAATCTCCAGCAGCAAAAACCCAAAAAACTAGTAATTATTTTATTAAAGAGTAGGTACTGAAGTGGCGCGCTTTGTGTGATTAAGGGACTTAAACTCTCTTATAGCATGTCGCAGGTTCTGCTCATACAACTTCGTAGCTCCCCTCGGGATATCTATGTGCTTTTCGTCAGGCAGGCATATTTGACAACCCTTTTTTTTAGATTTTTTGTCTTTAGGTTGTCGTTCATTTCCAGAGAATTTCTCATTCGTGCATATAATCTGCATTCTGCTTTGAACCATGTGTATATTAGCCTAAACTAAACTATTCTCCCAACGCGCACACGCTTTGAATCACCATATTTAATTTTGCAAAATTCTGCAACAAGTGTTAAGGGAAATTTGACTTGTTAACTTTCACAGTGAATAATTTGGTGGTACAGAAACTAACTTAGCTAACTAACTTAGTTTTGTGGTACAAGCCCCAGCTATCGACACTTACAATAGGGGCCTGAATCTGGGTTGTTTCGAATATAGTAACTCTCGTAGGCATCTAAGTACAGAGAGCGTCAAAAGTCATGGTACCCCACGTACTTTCAAAAAGCTTGCTTAAAATTAATAAATTTTTGAATGAAAAATTCAAAATAAACTAGTCATTTATTAACAAGTGAGTTTCCTAATTATGTTTACAAAGTCTACTTTTTTAACTTTGAGAATTTAGGATTTTTGTGAAAGTCTACTTTTTTGACTTTTATATCATCTCAACAGCATCACTTCTCCTCAAAAATGCAATAAAATGAACAAAATTAAATTTTTTCCATGTCACCCGGCTTTATTACTAAGAGCAAACATTCCCATTAATTTATGGAACACAACGTGTCGTTCATGTGGCTGCCTCGGCTGGCTTTGCAGTAGCGCATTCTGTCACTCCAATTTTCCAAGACCTTGTTGATAGTTTAGGGCTGTAGATCGCGGTTTTCTTGGATGATATTGGCCTTAAGTTTCCTTGAATCGTTTCCGGATTTTTGGCATAACATCGGTCCTCGATTCGCCACAAAAAAAAAGTCCAAAGGGGTCAAATCACAGCACCGAGGCGGCCAATTGACATCGCCAAGATGGCTGATAACACGATTTGGGAATTTGGTGCGCAAAAGATCGGTTGTGGCATGGGCTGTGTGGCATGGCGCCCCATCCTGCTTGAACCAGAGGTCGTCCAAATTCATGTCTTCAATTTCAGTAAAAAAAGGCGGTTAGCATGACTCCATTCCATTCGTCCCAAAAATAGAAACTCACACAAAACGAATGGTTGCGAGAAGCTAGGCCTTGGGTGTCACCCGCCTGTTGCGCCACCTATTTATTTTTTTTTTAGCATGACTGTAACGCCCACCGTTGACCAAAACGTTGTTCCCAGCCTCATTTTCGAAGAAAAATGGTCCAATGATGCCACCACTCCACAATCTGCAGGAAACTGAATCTCACTCTCTCGGCTACAGCTGCCACATTCTCGTCTGTGCGCATCGTAAGACGACGGGGACCATGATTGTTGTCCACCAGCATACCAGTCTCACGAACTTTTTGCACAAACTTGCGTACAGCAGGCGCGGTGGTTGCTTCATTTCGGCCAATACTTCTTTTCAAACCACGCACTGTTAGGGCTACACAGCACTCACTTTGGAAATATGTTTTCAATATTTCCCAACGTTGTTAAAGCGTAAAGCGACTCAATTTGTTCCGCGGAGGTATGATACTGACTTTCTGTCAAGAGGAAACAGCTGTCAGTGTCAAAATAACCCATGATTTAAAAAGAAACCACTAGATGGCCCACCTTTTACACCACATCACAAAAATACGAGCTCTCTAGTGACATGTGGCGATCACTGAGTTGTTTACGGATCAATCACCGCCTTTAAGACAATGTACAATATTTCATGTGTCATTCATGCACAGTAAAGATGTCTTACTCTATGCCCCGAACTGAAGTGCAATCTGAAAGTAAACGTTTACTGCATTCCACAATGACGTTTCCATTTTGCAAAGTTCTGAATGAACAAAGATGACGCAATTTCGCATTCCCAAGCACCTACTTGTTTTCATGAATTGCAGTAAATATTTATCAATAAATACGATAGGCAATGGGGAACTTTTCCAAATCATTACAATTACATCGAAACTTGAGCTCAATTGCTGAGCAATACCAGCCGCATGTATGTATACTCATTTATCTAATCACCTTGTTGTTGCTTCCATTATTCAACAAATTTTATATATACGTACTCCTTAAAGATTACACTAACTGGCCACTATAAACAATAATATTTTTAAATGAACTGATTCACCCGCCTCCAACGAAAATTCTTTCGCGTGCGCGAGTATTTACCAACAAAATGACCACAACAGCCACGACAGTGGCACTTGTTCTCTCCTCTGTTCAACGTTTTTTGTGTTTGCTTGTTTCGAATTTCGATAGATACATTATATCGAATGAATTTATTTGTTTGCGTCATACCCGCCCAACTCAGTGAAATGGCATTTATTTTGTTCTTTCTAAAAATATCAACAAATTTCTTTTGTTCAGTTGTTGTTGTGCCTCGAATCGAGACGACAAAATGATTTCTGATTATGGGATCCGGTCAGACTCATAGATTGTGATCATTTTAAGACAAATGAATTTAAATGAAGACATGAAACAGTCTGACATTAAGTACATCGTGGCCAAAATGCATACAATTTTAATGGTCTGTTGGAAGAATTTAAATCACTCAAATTTTGTGCGATTTTATGCATTTTTGTAATAGAACAGGGTGGGGTTTTTTTTTGTTAAATTTGTTGCATGAAGTGAGTCAGGATCTCGTTCACATAGTCTCCAGGAATGGAATAATCAATTTTTTGTTAAAGGTGGCTGTGATTCATTGGGAGGATGTCTATTGTTTGGATTGTTATCAGTTTCGAAAATACATAGAATTGGAATTATTTATTTGTTAGGAATCTCCGTCACATTTTCAGCGTAACTGAAAAAAAAGGAAATTCCAACCAACTACATACCTTCAAATGAAGTGAAGTATTGGCAGCACTGGATTGTATGTCATTGTAATGTCAGATATCATAATAGGTTTGTTTGACGTGGACGCCAATGCGCACTGGGTTAGATCTGTCGCGTTTGATATAGCACTGAGTTCGCACTGACAATGAAAACCTGTGTTTGGGGCGCCTTAGTTGAGCGCTGATCTGACCCTAGGTATTCAGTTCAGTCAAGGCAAGAGTTCAGTGCTGGATTTGGCTGTCAATCGTAGCTGTCATTTGGATGAAATCATATTTTTTTGTGAATTATTGGCTTGTGCAGCACTAGTAAATGTTAAAAGAAATGTGTTTTTAAACATTACAAAACAATCATTAATTAACCAAATTTATTGTTATTTTAATTTATTTTAAACTGGAATTTCTGGGGTTTCCTTGGGTTTTTTGGCAGCCACGAAATTTCACTGACACTTCTCAGTGCGCACTAGGGCTGGCCACGTCGAACAAACCTAATAGGAAAAGCAATGTTCAATGACACATAGTGATTGTTAAAAGCCACCGAACACCTATAATCTTTTTTTGTTGTTGTTTTTAGGGTCTTGAGACAACAATCTGTAAAGTAAAGAATTTGATAAGGAAACAACAATAACAAAACGTATTTCATTTCGACAGCATAAAACACTATAGATAATGTATACTTAAAAAATTGTTTTTCCAAACTTCAAAGACTGATGAAAACACTTATTTTAGACGCTGATTCTATGCACTAGTCTAGTACAATTGCAAGGAAAGAGGGTGAACAAAGTAAAAAACAAATAGTTTCTACAAAGTAACGTTTCTTCTTTCTTGACGGTTACGAGCTAGTTTAGGTTAGGTGACAACAAACTCTCCGATAAAGTGTTCTGCTAGAGTTTGCTTTCTAGTCAAGGATAGCGCTAGTTAGTTAGATAGAAGGTAGAAAGCTTCATTAGAATGTCGGTGAGCAGGGGTACACAACAGAAGGAGTCCTTTCACCTCTCCTTTGGGTGCTTGTTATGGATGACTTTTTAAAGAAACTGAGCTCCAGAGGAATAAGTGCCACAGCTTATGCTGATGATGACCTAGTTATTATCAATCAGGGAAAGGTTTTACACTTGGGTGAGGTGAGGGGAAATAGTGGATAATGCCTTAAGAAGAGTCAACTTCTGGGCAAAGGGTTGTGGACTTAACGACAATCCCTCCAAAACGGAACTGGTAGATACTCTTCACCAGAAAACTTAAGATACCACATTTTAACCTCCCAAAACTGGAAGGAGTTTTGCCTCTGTCTGACAAGGCAAATTATCTTAGGGTTATTCTGGACAGGAAACTGAAATAGAATGCAAATGTAGGAGAAAGAATTAAAAATACGTATAACGCTCTTTTCATTTGTTAAAAAAAAATAGTAGGCAGGACTTGGGGCCTAAAATCTGCTATGGTGCACTGGCTCTACACAGTGGTGGTCAGGCCCATACTCACATATGGCGCACTAGTGTGTTGGAGGGCAACAAATAAGAAAGAAGGCGCAGAGAGCGCCCACCGTAGCACTAAAGGGTGCCCTTTGCAGCACCCCTACGGCAGCGCTGGACACCTTTCTATACACCTTACGCCACTTGACTTGCATACAAAGCAACTTGCGGGAAGCAGTGCGCTACGGCTCACAACCTTGGGTTACTTTAGAGAGGGCAGTTTTGGGCACTGTACAATACTAGCGGAACTACTCCCGGGCGTGCAAATTCACCCTCTGGTCGACTTCGACACTCCGTACGAGGTGTCATACCCGGAAAGATATGAATGGCAAAGGGATAAAGGAATTAAACATTGCGAAATAGCAGTCTACACAGACGGCTCAAAAACAGCGGAAGGTACTGGAGCTGGAATTTACTCCGTAGATCCAGACCTGCTCAGCGCCGACTTATCCGTGGCTATGTCTGGAAAAAGATGTGGTATCTTTCCGTTTCAATTGGCATAATGGAGCACATCTTTATAAGTTGGGATAGGGAGTTACATTTATGAGAGCTTAAGTTGTAGGTAGAATTTGGGTACATTGATGTGCATTTTCCCGATAGACAAGACCATATTTCAGCAATACAACTACTGGCACGGTCCAAATCGAGCGGGTGCATCTATCGGCGCAGGGGTTCCTTGGATCTTCTTGTATCCAGTGTTGGAAATGTGATCCAAGCGGTGTATCCTTGATGTCTCCATCTATGACTTGCTTTGCCTTCTGCCACTAAGGATTTCCCAGCACGTTCGGCAATATTTTCTCTCCATAAGAGCTTGCTGTGTTGTCTCAGCCCCAAATATTTGGCGCTCTTAACGGCCTCGGGAAGACAAAGTATATGCTGTCATCAAGAAAGGACACCCAACACCGACATCTCGGACAGAATGTCACTATAGGCAGATATAACTTTGAGGTGGTTAAGGACTTTGTTTACCTAGGCTCCGCTATGAACTCAGGCAATGACACCAGCGCTGAAATTAAACGAAGAATAACTCTTGCCAGTCGCTGTTTCTCTGGGCTAAGAAAGCAATTGAGTAGCAAAGCCCTCTCTCGAACAACCAAAGTGACCCTTTATAAAACCCTAATAATCCCAGTCCTTCTCTATGGTGCATAGGCATAGACTCTGTCAAAAGCGGATAAGGTCAGTCTTGGTTGTTTTGAGAGGAAAATTCTTCGAGTAATTTTTTGGTCCCGTCTGCATAGACGGTGAATGGAGGAGAGGAGATACAACGACGAACCGTACGGGCTGTACAGCGACATTGACCTAGCCAGAAGAGTGAAGTTCCAACGACTGAGGTGGCTGGTTCATGTAGAGCGAATGGACGGGAATGCCCCGGCCCGGACGATCTTCAAATCCACACTCGAGGGACGGCGCAGTAGAGGAATACCGCGACTCAGGTGGCGCACGCAAGTGGAAGGGGACCTTATCCAACTTAGCGTGCGAAACTGGAGACAGCTGGCCAAAGATCGTGCTGGCTAGAGACGTTTGTTGGTTGAGGCCCAAGTTCACCTCGGAATGTAGCTCCACCTTAAAAAAAATTAAGTGAGGGCCTCAACTGGGGTTCCATTTAACTTGGGGGGGAGTGACTGAAGGTAGCTGAACATTCCTGGTGAATAAGAATCCGTTTACGTCGGGTTGACGCTAAGACCACACCTGTTGGTCCAGTAGACTAGTTTATATCGAGTTGCAAGATGTCAGAAAGTGTTTCGAGGATACTTCCTCCTATAGTTGTAGCCTATACAACTTTGTCAAGGGTTAGTAGAATAAACGGGGATCGAACTGCTACAGTCACCAAGCGAACGATATCCAGAGGTCCGAATTTTATCAGTCACCTCAGTCCTTACATTCCTACTAATGTTGGTGCCAACTTAATTGGGTTGAATGTTTTAGTCTATTATAGCTTTATTCAATAAAGTATGGCTTCTTCTCGTATGCCGGGTCCAAACCCAATTTTTGTCTATGTGTGTCTCGACTATGCCCACCCAACCTAATCAAACCAATATCCCTTCTCATTCCCGTTGTAAAAATAAGTGCAACATACAACGCACGTCAATATCCTGATAACAAAACATACTCATAAATCTACACAGAGATAAAGTCGAATATTTATGTTTCCAATACGGATATCTCGCCCATTTTGGATTAAGCACGGCTAATAAAATCTACTACGCTGTTGTAGCCTGCAAAAACCAGTCTAATTTTCTATGCGAGTATAGAGACAAACCAGATGAACTGAACACACTGCATATGAACGTCGAAAGTGAAACTGTATAGCGGCCCGAACTCTGATATAGTGGGAAAACATGTTAAATGAATAAAGTTTATCAGTAAATAGGTGCCCTTATCACAAACGAAAAAAATGCACACCAAGTCTCTTGGCGTAGCGGAGTGTGAGTTTCTATTTCTAGCATACTGTTTGTAATAAAGCGGCTCAAACTAATCGGATTATTGTGGCATCAGTTTCGTACAGAAAAAAAAACTAACTGAGTTTTAAATTTTGTTTATTGTCTAAAATGCTGGGCGAGAAAGTGCGTACATATGTCCAAAGAGGAAAACATTTTTGCTTTGCAGAGGGCCAATCTCAAGGAGAAGTGATACCTGTTGCTATGCACGTAACTCACATTCACATCTGATATTGAAAATTTGAAAATAAAAAGGCGTTCAATTTGAAACTCTCTTCTGTTGCCATACGACGCGACGCCACACATGCGTAGTAATGTAACACTTTCACTTTCGCTTTCCTAACGCATTCTAATTTTGTTCGGATTTTGTTTTGTTTTTGTTTACTCAACGGGCTAAATTCAAATAATTATGAATTGGCTCTTTTTTTCTGTTATTTTTGGCCGACTTTGTTGGAGCTAATCTGTTATATTTTTCGTTTGCTGTGCCAAGTCATTATACACAAAGCCGCTTAATAGATGTGGGAAGTTCTTTGTTGCAAAAATGCTTTATTCGGCGGCGGCGGCGGGAGAAACTTTTTTTTTATAGCATTTGAACATTTTTTTTCTTTTTCGTGTAGTTTTGTGGGTGTAAGGTCGAATAGTACAGTTCTGATGAATAATGAATTCTAATTAAAGATGGAATAGTTTGTACGTGAGTGCACTTGAAACACGTAGGCTATCTACTAACTAGGGCAACCAATGTCACAGAAGATTGAAAATTATAAAAATATTCAGCGCGGTTATTAGAGCTAAACGCGTTTCATGACAAGTATACCACAGCCTGCCGTCCTAAGAAAAAAGGGCGCAAACGCCGAAATTCAAAAATTGAGTTAGCGACATATTTAGAATCTTTAAACACTACCTTATTTTTGTGTGTAGCTTAAAGGGCACATTTCCAACTGAAAATGGCTGAAAATGAGCAATTCAAATGGGCACATCTACTATGCTTTGCTTAGCTCTATTGCTAAGTAATAAGGGCTTATCTGCCAGTTACTATGTTAAAAATGCCCAATTGCCTACATTTTCCGCTTATGTGATCTTTTTGCTTAGTGTCATACGATTTTTGTTGCGGTTAATGCACCTTTTTTGCTACTTAACTATTACGTCCAAAGCCTGTGTACGAAGAGGCATGTTTGAACAGGATCTCACGATTTAAAGGAATTTTCTATTGCGTTGCTGTGTGAAATTTGTAGTTTTACGAAATCTTGAAACTGGATGGTAAGAGCAACTTATGCCCTCGTTATAACTAAATGGAGTATAGAAACGTTTCAGATTCATATTGGACTGTTGCCATCTTTTTCCGAAGACAAACTGTACGTTTCGACGTCGATCAGTAGAGCAGACTACTCCAAATACCCTTCTTTAACCTGTACCAGCCTTCCTCCTTAGAAGTGGGCTGTCAGAGGCTACTTATGGGGGTATAAACAACCGAAGACAAACTGCCAACTGGAGGAACTGATTATATTTATCAGTCAGCTTCATCTTGAGTCTTTCAACCGTCCGTCATGTCAGGAACAATTTTAGGCAGGGGGTTAGACTGTTTCGGTAACCCTCCATCTTTTTCCCCGAAGACAAACCGGGACCCCTTTTTCGGTACCAAGCAGTAGGGTAGATTGCTTCAATCAAGCTTTTCTGCTCGCACTTGTCTCTCTCTTGTGGACGGGTTTGTCAAAGGAAATTAACGGGGCAGACTGCTACTGTACCCTTCTTCTTTTTCTAGAAGACAATCCGCCACATATAACTTTCGGTGTCAAGCAGCAAAGAAGTTCATTCAACGGGTTGTGCTACGCACCAGTTTTTCTTCTTGCGGATGGTAATAAGCAGGGGCAGACTGTTACGGTCACACTCCTTACTCCCTTAAAGACAAACCGCTACCAAGAGGTGGTAACTTTATTAATTTTAACCAATTGAGTTGACTGCTTCAGTTACCAGCAAGACCGAGGTAAGATACACAGATCACTCTGTGGGCAATACAGTTCCCATTTCCAATGTCCGGTTCATACCAATGGATCTATTCATATGGTCTAAGTGTGTCCTTTTCTTTTAGAAAGTCCCCCTTACCTAACCTAACCTAATCTAACTCAATGAAATAATTTATTTTAATTTATTCTTTAAAAGCATTAAAAAAAGTTTGTCAACTGATTGCAACAACTCAGTTTTATTAAAGCTTCAAGCTATTTTTTTGGTGCCTAAGAAAAAAAAGTCCCAAGTCGCAAGTGGACACAATCATCCTCCGAAGTTCTGCGCCTCCTTTTTGACAACCACTTACCTGGCTGCTCACCCGACTCAAAAGGTACAAAACCAGTCAATAAAACAATAACCTTGACAGAATCAAAAAGAAAATTAGTTGGCAATTCAAATTTCGCGTTCATAAGAAGGTTTGGGAATTTGGAAACTTCAGAAAACTATACAGGGCGCAGCAAACCCCTATATAGCCCCTCAGCTCAGCCAATAAGTTAGGTAGCTGTAGAAACATCTTAAAATATCGATGAAACAGTTTGTTATATGTATATAAAACATCAACTCCATAATTCCATGCATAGACAGAGTCACTATGTGATGTGACGCCATTAATAAAAAAAAGCTTTCCACATATTTTGTAAAATTCTTCGCACAAATTTACTCACATGGCAATTTTCTCTTTTGCAGGCACAACGTCCGGAGAACACAGTTATGCAAGCACTTGAATCATTAAATGATTCACAAGTTAATGATTTTCTAAGTGGCAAAACACCCCTGAATTTGAGCATGCGCTTAGGAGATCATATGATGCTGATACAATTGCAATTGAGTACAGTAAATCCTGCAAGCCCCTCATCAAGCAGCACAAGTCGTTCGCGTTCAAATCAACGAAGCAGTAGATCTTCATCTAACCAGACACAGAGTACGCCTCTAAGTGCGAGTAGCAGTAGTACCAGCAGTAGCAACAACGTCAGCAGTCATACACACCACCACCATCATCACTCGTCGGCGTCCAGAAAACTAGATGTAGACGCAGCCACAGCACCGGTAAACACAGCAACCAACACAGTAGGTATAGATTCGAACGCTACAGGTTTATCAGTGCCTATGTCTCCAGCCCTTCAGAAGTCAATCGCAACGCTGAACGAACTTCGATCCCTTCGGACGAGAAGTATCGGTTCATTTTTAACGCCACAACAGAGGGAAGTTATTTCAACGCTGACGAATCGGGATTTTGAGAGCCTACAAAGCTTCGTGAAGGGTGTATCGAAGGCCCAACAAAAGCAAGCCGCGCTAGCACAAGCTGAAGCAGCCTTAGCAGCTATAAGTTCGTCCTCCGCCATGGAAGTGGTGAATGATGGTGGTGTTGCCGATTCGAAAGCGGCCAATTGCTGTCCTCCTGTTGCATCTACCAGTGCATATGAGGCACTGATGGAACAATCGCCAATAAAATCGTTATCGAATTTGGTCTCCAGTCCCATAAAGACGACATCAATAAAGAACATTCCTATCAGCAGTCATCCCAAATATCCAATCGGCGGCCATCCCAAGTACCCCATCGGCCATCCTAAGTATACAACGGAGCTACCAAGTGGTTCGACAAGCCAATCGGTCACTGGTAGCAGTACTAGCAGTACTGCGTGTGACGACCCAATATCGGCAAAGTTAACTTCATGCCTGTGCACACGGTTGAACAACAGCAGCAAGAGTTGCGAATTGACGCCTTGTCAGTCGCGCAACGATATCACCACTGCTGATTTTGCCACTGAGCGTTCATTGGTCACCAGTACACCCAATAATAAATTAAATTCCAGTCAGTCGGCGTCTTCATCAGCGTCATCATCACCAACAGCATCATCCTCGTCAGCGTTGTTACATAAAACTGGTAATAATCCAATTGTTCGATCGAAGCATCGGCATCATCATCATCACCATCACCACCATCACCACTATTACCATCATCACGGCGGTGGTAGTAGTAGTAGCAGCAGCAGTAGTAGTGGAAGTGGAAGCTTGCGCAAAACTCCAATTGCTGATGATAGTGAGTCTTCGGATAAAAAAATCGCATCCATTTCCGACGCTAATGACAGCGCATTGTCTTTGTCCACAACATCGGTGACGAACTCACAAGAGAACAGTAGCACTTCAACGAGCAGTAGCGTAGACGAATCAGCCGCAACTTCGCCAATAGAGTTAGATGATTCTGGTATCACAGTGACTGACACACGCACTCTGGCAGAAGCGTCACGAAATTTAACTCAAACTCTGCGCAAGCTATCCAAGGAGGTTTTCACAAATAAAATCGATCTAAACAGTGAGGAGATAGCGAGAAAGAGCAGCTCTGGCGCTGTCATTGAGTCGATGAAAAACCACGGAAAGGGAATATACTCGGGTACATTCTCGGGCACATTGAACCCAGCTCTGCAGGACAGATATGGGCGACCCAAACGTGACATATCCACAGTTATTCATATTCTAAATGATTTGCTGAGCGCTACACCCCAATACAGTAGGGGAGCTAGAATAAGCTTTGAAGCACCATCTACATCGTCTTCCAGAAGCAAACAGGTGAGTTTGTTATTTTTTTTCTGTTCTCAATCAAGCAATTTAAGGAGCTCCGTCCGATTCAGCGATGTTGTGTGTCCCAAATTTGCCCCTTCTGTCTCAATATCTGCAATCGCGCTAGTAAAAGTTCTGACGCGTATGGTATGCAAGTACTTGTACAGACTTTTGAAAAATTGTGCCCCTGGTGTTGGCTTGTAAGTTCTCCAAAATGTTCTTAAGTATGACAGAAAAAAAGTTGCATGACATCGCATCACCTTGTCATTTTTTGACATCTTTTGGTAGTCCTTCTCCTTCCCGTTCTCCACTTAAATAGTTCTGTAATATGGTAATCTGTCTGGTCCAGGAGCCTTGTTGGACTTGAGTTTAGGTATTCCTATTCTCACTTTGTTCCGAGTTCTTGACATCAAGTTTGAATGTTTTGTCCTACTCGCCAGCTGAATTTGGGTTGTTTTTCCATATCCTCAGCACCAACTGTGACCGTACATATTACTTGGTTTTCCTGCTCATCTCTAATAGCTAAACGAGGGCTGAGGTGTCTGTTCGTTGCATTATTCGAGATGCAGTGGAGTGAAAGAACCAATACTTTGATCTTTCGATAGATAGATTGTTCGATTCGATTCGTCCAAACCTTAGAAAAGAAATGGAAACGGTTGAAGACAATCGTTTCTTCAGGAAACACCAACCTATTTCTTTTCTCGCTACGGGAAATTTTCTTCACACAAAACTGCCATTTACAAGAACTAAGACGTAGCAGCCCATAACCATCCATTAACGTCCTAAATATTGTAGGCCGTCACTTGACGTCAGACTCGATAAGGAAACCATTTTCATCTACAAGACAAAGACAGTGCAAAAGTTGTCACCCGATGTTCTTTTTTTATGAATGTTAAACGTTGGTTCTGCTTGTGGGCCGTTCCGGTCAGATTTATGTCATTTTACATCACTCTTAACTTGCGGCGATAAGTCCTAGCATTCTTGGCGAATATTCTTTTGCTGGTATAAACTCGTGACTTAAGAAAGCCCCACAAAAAGAAGGCTGGAACGGTTTAATCCTGCAATATTTCCGGCCGATTCAAATCGCCGTAACGAGGAATAAGGCGACCCGGAAACGCAGTCCTCAAAATTTCGGTTGTGTCTTGTGCAATTAGTGCCATCCATCCTGTTTGAATTTCTCAGTCCCAATTCATCCAATCGACTGAAGCCCAATTGCGTTGCACCTCGTCTGGTCGATACTCTGGGGTCATCTTCAGTCACACCTGCGATATTGTCAAGAGAATGGCTCCTCCAAGGCCGGCCAGGCCTGGCAGCATGTCCCATACTCTTCTAGGCCTGCTGCTAAGCGTCGTATTGTCGGACGACCGGGAAATATGTGCCAAAATTGACGCCGCGGCAACGCTATCGACGAATTATTCCGCAAAATTATCGGAATAATCAATAAGCGTTCTTTAGGAGTGTAGTGAGTCATATCTTTTTGGCGTGTATTTCGTATCTGTCACAAATCTCAAAGTATAATTGACATTTGCCGCCATTTGCAACAATTATTGCATCTACTCATAGGGTGATAACTTTGTAGATATTGGTTTCAAGAACGGAAGCTTGGCTGACGCTAAACGCACTAATGCTTAAAGCCAGGGCAGTTACCATCGTCGGCGCTCACCATGCAATTCCATTGTTATTGTGCAGTGGACGAAGTAGCTAGACGGTGTTCCTTAGGCAAACGTTAATTTGATAAATCATATACAAGTTCATTTAGATGTCATATGACTTTTATTATGGTGTAAAGTAGTTTGAGCGTGGGCGCAGTAGCGCAGTGGTTAGTGTGCTGGACTACTGTGCGAGGGATCCCAGGTTCGATCCCCGGAAAAACACAAATTAGATCTTAAAATTTGTTTCTACTGCGCCACCTCTCGTGAACGTCTGACAAACATCCGAGAGTATGACTGTCATGAAAAAGCTTCTCAATTCAGCCGTTCGTCCCAAAAAATAGAAACTCACACAAAACGAATGGTTGCGAGAAGCTAGGCCTTGGGTGTCACCCGCCTGTTGCGCCACCTATTTATTTATTTATTTAAAGTAGCTTGAGCAGTCAACATTCACAAGGGGCTGATTTCTTACCAATAGTCACTTGAATAATATTTTATACATTGTCTAATATGTACTAATATTTACAAATGAGCGACCGACTTGCCTTGGAGTTGCAGTAGCTTGTATTTGTCGAGGTGATTTTGACTACAGCATCGCTAAACAATGTACATATTATGAACACGCGACGGAAAAATTTCCAAGGAAGTGAAACACAATTCATTGTTTTACTAGTTTACCCAACATTTTTAACAACACTTAAGATATGAGTTCTTTAATAAAATCTTCCTATTTCAGTTGACAATCCATTCTAATGACTTTATTTTTATTTTCAGCCGTCAACCAGCAAACAACAAACTTCGTCAGTATCCTCAGAATCGTCGACCTGTGCGAAATGTTCAGGCAATAGCACTTGCGTATATGGCGAGTGCACTGGTCACTACTCCACAAAGGCTCTAACAACGCCCAACTCTTGCGCCGATGCAGAAAAAAATGTATCAATGTGCGAGTGCACTGATCTCTCTCAATCAGCCAGCAGCAGTGCATCGTGTCCATCTGTCGATTGCACAGACACAGACGAACGCAGTCTTTGCAAGTGTCGTTACCTATTTGCAGGTGAGCACCAGCGAGGTCAAATGTGTGTCAAGTGCGCCACCGACATGGTGAACAACAAAACCAAGTTCAAGTTGGACCAATTGCGTCTAGTCATGCAGCAGCGTAAGCAGAAACGAGAAGCTCGCAAGCTCAAGGGTGCACCCTACGGAGCCCGTGTACTAACAACCACCCCACCAACAGCATCCACAAGTGCTACATCCACGAGCACAGCATCAGCAACAGCCAGCACAATTGCACCGCTCGCATCGCCCAGTGAAGTATCGCCGAATCACATTGTCGAAGAAGTTGATACGGCCGCTTGAATTTAGATGTAATCTAAGTAAAATTATTTCAGTTTTTGTACAAATCGGGGAAAAAAAACGGAAACAAAAGAGGGAAGGGATACGGGGACTATCCGAAAGTAATGAAAACAATGTGTGACGTAGAAACGTCAATATAATACTATAAACTAATTGTTGATTTCCATTTACATACACGTACACACAAATAATTACTGTTAACTGAAGAAATGGTTTGATTTTCCTATTTTTTGTTTTCATTTTTGTAGCAAACTTTAGCATATAACAAACAATTCGTATTTCCAGAGCCTAGTTGTGAACTTTTTTGTCCTAGCATTTATTACATAAATCGTTTATTATAAATTTATTAGCATACTCGTAACCAGTTAAATTTTATTGTTACTACATCCTTTGGACTCGGAAGGAGAAATTTTGTCGAAGTTTATTCGTTTAAGTGCACTTTTATGTTTTCTTTTCTGTGTTCGAAATAAGTTGTTTTGCCGTTTCTATTGAAAATATAACGAAACGTGTTTTCTATTTAATTTGCTTCTTAAAACCAATTTATTTTTTTTATAATTTATACCTTTTTACCTATGTTACATGTGATTTTAAAGAAAATACATGTTTATTTTTTGTTCTTGTAACTAGAAATGGATTTCTTTGAAACGTATTTCCTTGTGCACATATTTTTGAAAAAGATTTATTTAAAAATATAATTTTTACACTTCGGAATCGGATTGCTAATTTCACTCGCAACAATAGCGCAGCAAACAGCCACCAACAACACCACCACTACATTCTTACTTAAGCTTATTATATTATATAGATATGTTTATAATTTTTTCTTGTTAATTTGTTATGGAGTAACATGCACATGTGCAGACATATTTTTTTCTTTTATTTTTAGTTTAATAGCTTTTAAAGATTTTTTTTTTGAAACCTGTAGAGTAAATGCAAATTTGTTTTGATTTGTATGTCTTTTTCTTTTTTGTTTCTGCTAAATAATAATTTTTAGACAATAATTTAACTATGAAAATAATTTACTTAGTTGAATAATTTTATTTGATTATACGCATAAAAAAAGATTAAACAAACGTTTGTTCACATTATAATTTTAGTTTTAGTTGGTATAAGAAAATAATATACACGAAACAATTAAAACGTAATAGCTGCTTGTTTTTATTTTCTTTTCTTTTTTTTTTTTATTTATTTGTTTTTGCAAGTTAATTGAACGATTTTTCTTTTTTTGATGGATTTATGAATGCATACATTTTAGGTTTCTTTTTTATTTTTATATATAATTAACACGCGCTAAAGAGGTTATGACTACTCTTAAGTGTAATGTGATTTACACAGCGCGGGCATTAAGGAAATTGGGATGGAGAAGATAGGAGATTCCGATGCACATTGGTTTTAAATGTCTGTAAATTGTACTGAGGAGGAAAGACGGCGTGTTGTACGGCTTATGAAAGAGTCTCTATATTTCATAGTACGCCCGAAGATAGGCTCAATGGTAAACTGATGGGCATTCATAACAAGGCGAGTATTGCGGTTGAATTGCTGAAGGGGTGGAATGCAGCTGGCAATTTCATTTGAGAACTGTTTGTTAAAAAGGCGATAAAATAGCGAGAGACACGTAACGTTTCTTCGATGCTCAAGCGAATGAATAGAATTCGCGATATTCGTATCTCCGATTAATTTCAACGCACGATTTTGAATCCTACCCAGTATTAGTGTTGGGTAGGACACGTATTTTTTATGAGTTTGTATGAGGTGCCTCACATGAGGCTTCCCAGCAAACATTTTTCTTCAGAAATGAATCATAAATGATTCAGTTAAATGAAGAAAACATTCAGATATGAATTCATTTATGATTCAATTTGAATCCTTTTTCCTGAGAAATGGGCCTTCATTTAAAAGATTCATAAATGATTGGAGAAACATTCACTAAAATGAATGTAAGCATGTTTACTTATAGAAAAGGGTCATGCAAAATGTCACGATACATCTTCACTTAAGTGAATATTGACTGAATCATTTTTAAATCATTCATAAATGATTGAAGAAACATTCGCTAAAATGAATATAATGCTAGTCTCAAAATAAATATTTATTAGTTGTTATTACCATATTTCTTTTATTACCATACAACTCATTTTAACTTCTTCGTTTATAGATGTTTTATGTTTTTTTTGGCTTGAGCCGCTCGTTGGCGTATTGAAAGTGCCTCAGTGGGGATGGGGACCACCGTTCGTTGCAAGCAATTAATCGAACTGACGCATCTAATTTTTATATTTTCTTTGTTTCATTTCCAGGTCCCGTTATCAATATCCATTTGCGCAAAAACAAGTTTTCTCTTGCACAAAAATAACCCTCGATCTTTTTCTTTACGATCTTGCGCACCGTCACTTTTATTCATTTAAGTGAAGGAAATTTGAATGTCGTTCTAAATTTGAATTCTGAAAATGTAGTGCGAGATATTTTTTTTGGATATAATCATTTTTGTTCACCTATGTGAATGAAAATCGAATGTCAATATTCGTTTTAATCTGAAACCAGATTTTGTTCACATAAATGAATGTTAAATGAAGGCATGTTCTTCATTCTTACTGAATGTAAAGTGATTCTTCACTTTTACTGAAGAAAAATGTTTGCTGGGATGGGACATTTGTACCACCTCATGTATGAGTTACCCAACACTACCCAGTATGTGCAAAATGGTTTTCGGCGCACCAGACCAGATATGGGAATTGTACTCAAGTACAGCCTTAGACATTTCCCAGCATTCTTGACGACTTCGTGTATGTGTTGATTCCAACGAAGGTTGTCATGAACGCACACACCGAGAATGGTAAGTCTTTCGGTTTCGGTGATGCAAGTGCCATTCATGGATAATGGCTGTAGGTTCGGGTTTCGCTTTAGAGACAGCAGGCAGCATTGTGTTGTTGAAGCATTAAATTCCACTCTATTGGCTGAACCCCATTTTAAAATGCTGTCAAGGTCGGAATTTAATAAGCTTAACATACGTTGCCGTTCCAGTTCTACGGCCGAAGAGCAGGGACGTGAGTCCTGGAAAGAATATGAGAAGCTAAGAGTGCTGTCATCAGCGAAGGATTGGATTGGATTAGAAGTTGCAGACAAGAGATCATTGATAAAAATGAGAAAGACAGTCGGAGACAGAACGGAGCCTTGGATATGGTGAGTTTCAGACATGAAACCATGCAAAACAACTTGAATTGAACGGCCAGAAAGATAGTTTCTAATCCATTGAATAAGAGATGCGTCGATCCCATAAGCACGCATTTTCAACAAAAGAGTTTTTTTTTTTAAGGGGATTCCAAATCCTGGAGCACTACCAAGCAGAAACCCCTTTTTTGGTGTAGTGGTGGAGAAACTCTGATATTATTCGTTTCTCTTTATGGTCGGTGGCAGAGTATTGCTGTCCCCCGCCGGGGCTCGAATCAACGCCGCTCGGGTCACAAGTAATGACTCTGACCACTACACCATGGCCACCGCCAAAAAAGAGCTTGGTGCCAAACTCTCTTTGAAATATCAAGCGCAACAATCTTCGATTCACCAAAGTGATCGGACAGATTGGTTCCACTTCTCGGGGAGATAAGTCATCAAATCGCTAGTCAGTGGACCTGTTGCCACGAAAACCGTACTGCCGGTCATTGAGGATTTTCCGTGATTCAAGATATTTCATAAGCTGACGGTTTATCAGCGTTTCCATGACCTTAGAAAGTAAGTGCTATTCGTCGGTAATTGGTGGGAGAAGAAGATTCGCCTTTTTTTGTTTATTCTTCCTCCCCAGAGAAGAATAAACAGACCCCTCAGAGAGGACTGGAATAGATCAAAGGAAATTTTTCATGAAGGCAAAATAGTTTGGGCAATCAACTCATTTCAGCCCTTCAAAGCACCTGGAGAGGATGGAATATTTCCGGCTCTACTACAAAAGGGTATCCCGCAACTGCTGCATGTTTTAATTAACCTATTCAGAGCTAGCTACGGGTGAGGATATATACCAAAAAAGTGGAAGGAGGTAGTTGTCAAATATATACCCAAGGCAGGACGCAGACCGCCCGAATTACCTAAGTCATATAGACCAATTAGCCTCACGTCCTTTTTCCTCAAAACCATGGAAAAAATCCTGGATAGACATATCAGAGACGGGGCACTTCAAAGAAACCCCCTTCATAAATATCAATATGCCTACCAACCCGGGAAATCGACCACATACGCCTTGCAAAACCTTACCTCTAGCGTTGGGATCGCTGGCGAGGCCGAATTCTTAATATTTTTTACAAATGACCAAAAGTTCTTACTACCCTTGGGACATTGTAGTATTTGGTGCCTCAACTTTTGATCATACGAGAATTTGACAAGCTTTATGAGGTCATTGCAGTCATTTCTGGCTCGTTTAAACTTTTTTCGGTTTTCCTCAGATGGGTTGGCCTTGTAAGACCGAGAACTCAACTCCCTTAATCTAATAGCCTCTTTACGGCTCGAGTCGTACCACGCGTTTTCTTTTGGTTTGATACTCTATCCTGTGAGGGATAAACAACAAGTGGGCGCAGTAGCGCAGTGGTTAGTGTGATGGACTACTGTGCGAGGGATCCCAGGTTCGATCCCCGGAAAAACACAAATTACATCTTAAGGCTTTTATTTCCACGAATTGTTGTGAGAAGATAGGCCTATGGTGTCTACATAACTGTTGCGCCAACTATTTATTTATTTTTAGTTGCACCAAGTTATTGGCTATTAAACATTTTGAATTACACGAAGTTGGGTCCGTCTGTAAATTGCAACTACTCGAGTTAAGGCGCCGTCACAACAAGCAATAAAAGTGCTCGCAGCAAGTAAAATGCTACTATCCGCTGGAGCACTCAGACACAACTACTGACCCATTGTACTGCCAAAAAGGCACATAACTTTAATGTACTTAGTTCTCCCGTCTTTCGAAGAAAGATGAGAAGAAGCTTCAGTGATGAAGAGCTTAGATGTTCGGCATTCACCACGTCAGCCCCAAAGATCCGCCACCTGATGCGAGCAAAAGCAGGACAACTACAGAGGAAGTGTTCCGCTTTATCGTCGTCATCTCGACAAGCGGGACAGATGGTCGAGTCGCTTAAGTCCAATACATTTAAGTGTTTGGCAAAAGCTTGGTGGCCCGAAAGAACGCGCACAAGCAGTCTGCAGTCGATTCTCCTGAGAGACAGAAAGAAAAACGCGGACCTTTTGCATTTGGCCAGGCGCAGTAGTTTGGTCTGTCTACACCCAGCACAGTCACGCAACCGACAATCGTGTTCAAGAGAAAGCCAAGTATCAATGGAAGACCTAACCACGGATGCAGGCAGACCCAACGCAGGTTTAGGTCCTAAAAGAGCTTCTTCTGAACCCAGCCTAGCAAGCTCATCAGCGATCTCATTTCCCTGGATACAAGTGTGACCTGGGACCCAAACAGCGCTTTATCGGTTTTCGATTCAACATGCTTGGACCAAAGAAATTTTCTATTAAGGATTACTCCCAGATATTTGACTTCATCAGAAATCGGGATAGTGACATCTTTTAGCACAAGTTGAGTCAGACCAGTGACATCCTCCTTCTCGTGAAGAGAGCTACCGTAGTTTTAAGGGGATTCACTGAAAGCCCAATCATCGATCAAGCCCAGGGATCTCTGCGCCAGAGAACAGAGAGTCCTTAGGTCTGAACCGACAGACAGAACGTCGACATCGTCCGACATCATCGTACCATACACTTTTAAAGGGAAGACAAAACACCACCTGGGGGACAGCCTCTGTTTACCCCTGTCATGACGCATTAGCATTGCTTTAATCCACAACACCAATGTTTCATCTATACCATGATGTCTGGCTGTGATGCACATGCTATCAAAGGTCGCATTGTCAAAAGCACCCTCAATATCGACGAAAATGCCCAGCACGTGCTCCTTCCGATCAAGATCGAGAGAAGGCCGTGGCCCTAAACAAAATAACTAAAAAGTGCAAGACCGCGATATTTTGGCATAATCCTGCATTTTTCTTAGTCAAAAGGTCGTTCTCTCACTTTGTTACTCTTTGTTTTGTTAAATTTTTTATTTATGTCGTTTGCATGAGGGTGGGGAACTGGTGCATTTTTCTATTTAATAATTTAATAAACTATTGCCTATAAATTTGTTTCTATTACTTAAGGACCATTTGCTACAGGCTCTGGAATCATTTACAACTTAAATATCCTTTTGTGCCAATCTTAAGATTTATTTTTATGAGAAAAAAATATTGTTAGTTGTTTTGTTTTTTTTTTTTATATAAGTTATACAAGATGCAATTTCGGAACGTGCAATTAAATATCAAATATTTTTGTTCTCTTATAATTTGACCATCTTAAGCTAAATTTTAATAATAATTTTCTTTCTAAATAAATGTGAGGTATGAAAATAAAAAGAAAGAAAGAAAAACACAATACAAACGCATAGTTGTAATATACATACATACATACATTAGTAGATAAGAAAATAAATTATACATTATACATACAAATAAATAGTACCAGATCTAGATCTACCAGTAGATGTTTAAAATATGAGCGTGTGTAGTTATTTTTTATTTTTAATGAAAACAAACAAAAATCTTTTTTAAAAAAAAAATTAGTAAAATATTTCAAATATATAAAACAAAAATCGTCGTACATTTGTACAATGGAATCAATATGAGATTTCATATGTATGCTAGTGTTTATCAATTTTTTTTTCGTAATAAGCGAGTATTGAACATTTTAATTTAGGTAGTAGAGTAAGTATAACAACAAACAATTGAAATAAAAACAAAACAAAAAAAAACCTTAAGAAATGGTTCAAAACTAAAGAAAATATTAACTTGATTAATTTGTGCAAGGTATTTTACATAATTTTGATAATGCTAAGTTAAATAAATTAACCGCTTATCAAATTCCGATAGTGAAAATATATATAAATGTATGTATACATACAGTAAGTACTGCAAGCGTTATATACAAATCCATTAAAAGTACATTTATTTAAATAAATAAATTAAATTAAATTAAATACGGAGGCAGCTTCTTTTCCAAACACATGCGTTTCAAAAAATAATAAATACAAAAACTAATTCGAAATCTTTCATGACTGCTGCGCTCGTTGAAGAAAAACGTTTTTATCGTATATAAATTATTATAATACATACATACTTCTATAAATTACAATGAATAATAAATGAGATAGTAGACGTTTGAATAGTTATTATGCTAAATCAATACAACAAAAATAAATATTACTGATACCTACTATTATTACATAAGTTTTGTGGTCAATAAAATAAAACCTAAGATATTGTGAAGGACATTTTGTTCGTTGTGTTTTTATTAGATTCAAGTTGGTTAACATTTCCAAACATGCGACTTATATGGGCAAGTGCATCCATCGAAGACAAGGAAGACTTTATTGCCCCTATTATAGAACAGCAAGTTGTTGAGTTGTCTTCAATTCAACCCAACTTTCACACAACCCAAACTAACTAATGTCGTTTTCCATTGGTTTCACTCGGGGATTCACTCATTTGGAAATCCAATGGAACAAGAAAACTGCTTCTGGGCAACTACACTCACGTATTGGTGAAACGTCAAAAATTATTGTATGGCTGCTGCCTAATTGTATCGACTGATACAATCGAGCTCTGGCAGCACCTAATTAGTCTCAATCGATTATTCTAGATTGATTATCCCCGATTGTATCAAGTTACGTGCTAGACCCCCTGACTTGAAATCGAGAAGAGAAATTCTCTCCTCAGAATCAACAGAAGAGTATTTTTTGCGCCAATGGAAGGGTTTCGGAAGTGATTTTCTTGATTCCGGACGCTCTCGGACGCTTCTTTTTGTCCAATGGAAAACGACATAAGGGGGTCTACGTCAGCACGTAACTTGAGCTCTGGCAGCACCTAATTTGTCTCAATCGATTATTCTCGATTGATTATCCTCGATTTAGACAAATTAGGTGCTGCCAGAGCTCGATTGTATCAAGTTACGTGCAAGACCCCAAGAATTTATAGACAACCACTGCCATATTTGTTGTGTTTTGACAGGTAACTTTTCTATCAAGGTTGTGTATTACAATACGGACAATACCGAATTTTGAATGAAATAAAACCAAGAGAAAACTCAACTGTAGTTATAGTTGTCTTACATAATAGGGGCATATGTTTATTAGGACATACACTAGTGAAGCTAGTAGTGTGGGACCCGCCACCCACTAAAACCACCTCCCTTTTTACTTACGACTGAGTTAAACTCATTTAGCAAATTCTACTTTAATATATATTGTAAACTGTTGGTGGGATAAAATAGGCCATTGGATAGTCCCGAAATTATTTAAAGTCGCGAAACTATTTAAATTTACTTTATTTTTCTTATTTACGTAGTTCGACTATCACAAAAATGGCGATCACACGAAATAACTATCGGACGGACACTATCGGACGGACACTGCGAGTCATTTAGAATTTTCCGTTGGGATGCCATTGTCCTAGGCGTCATTGGAGAGCGATCACACGACCATTTTTTCCGCCATTTAAATTGTACTTAATTCATGTCATTTGGGGCGCCATTTTCCAAGTCATTTAAATGACGCTGCCAAAAATGGCGATCACACAGAGCGACATTTAAATTACTGCTTTTGTGACGGGATTTTTATGTCAGAGCGCCATTTAAATGACTCGAAAAAATGGCCCTGTAATCGTAGCTTTAGTACGTTGTTTTGAAAGGTTTGAATCATTTGCAGATTCGATTTTTTTTGTACAACCCCAAAGCTGAATTCCATATGTCCATACGGGTCTTAGGATCTGCTTATAAATCAGGAGTTTGTTTTCAGTTGAAAGTTGGGAGCTCCTACCCATTGGCCAATGCAAATTTCTTAGTCTTTCTTCTTTTTGACATGCTCTTTCCGATTAAGTTTAGCATAAGTGGAAGTGGAAGTGTGGAAGTGAACATACATTTCACTCATGTGATTAACTGGTGCATAACATAACAACATCAACTTTTCCTCATTTCTGGAAAATTGCAAGAGTACTGCCAATAGCAAAGAAAACTAACCCATCTTCTCCAGCCGACTTTTAGCATTCTTCCCTGTCTATGTATTTGAGAAAATGGTTGCAAAGCAGATAACGAAGCACTTATCCCTAAAAAAACTGCTTTACGCTCAGCAATCCAGTTTCAGAGCTAATATAAGTTTTATTCGAAGAAATAAGGCAAGACTATGACAGGGGTTATATTTCGTTGCTTTGTTTACTAGATTTCTCGAAGGCCTTCGACAATGTAAATCATGAAATCCTGTGTTGGAAGCTGAAGAATAACTTTGGTTTCAGCGAAAGGGCTGTGAAATTGGTAAATAGTTTTCTTTCTGGCAGATCGCAAAGCGTTATTTTAGGTGAAAAGCGTTGAAAGAAATTAAGCAGGGAGTGCCTCAAGGGTCAATATAAGGACCGATACTCTTCTGCATGTTCATAAATTACCTTCCTTCAGTGTGTAAATATGCTTCGGTACACCTATATGCAGATGATGTTCAACTACGCTTAGCTAAACCACTCAGCAACCTAAATCAACTTGTCCTTCTCATAAACGCGGAGTTAAGACATATTTACACTTGGTCAGTAGCTAATGGTCTACTACTAAATCCACTAAAATCCCAAATAATTCCCATATAAAAAAATTATTCTAAATAACAATAAAATTAAAGCTGTTGAGTCAGTCACTAGTCTTGGCTAGATTTTTAAGACATTATTTCAATTTTTTCCAAGTACAATTACTAAGTACTATAAAAGATTATATCTTGATGTACAAACCAGTAAAAACAATAAATGAATATTTACCAGCTCCATAATCCTTAAGGATGAGTCACATACAACATCCTTTAACACGTCGTAGGCGTGTATTTTGGTGCGTTTTTCTAAGCGTTTCAACTTTTCGAACTCCGGTAAGAAGTACATTGCTTGTAATGATTAACAAAATCAATACGTATCGCTGCAATACCAGTTGCAGTATACGGCATCGCATACCGTATACCCTCCCCAGTGTCTGCATCTATACTTATTGCAACGGGAGTACGTATCGTTGTATGTACCAATATCGCAAACGGCTCTGGGGGTCTAGCACGTAACTTGATACAATCGAGTTCAGTCGATACAATCGAGCTCTTTCAGCACCTAATTTGTCTCAATCGAGAATAATCGATGAGAATAATCGAAATGAGACAAATTAGGTGCTGCCAGAGCTCGATTGTATCGACTTAACTCGATTGTATCAAGTTACGTGCTAGACCCCCTGGTTTGTAAGCTCCTTAATGAACATAATGGCAATCGTGGGAAAAGCGCGGTCACTCGTGCGTATACGTACTATTTATTTGCTTTATTTATAGAAAACAAAAATAAATAAAATAATTTGCGCGTTATTTTTTGGAGTGCAGGGGGCAGTAAGTTAATAGTTAGGGTATCCCAAGTTCTATGAAATCCAAATTATACCCAAAGTATATTTTCCGCTGTTCACCTCTTACGAACATCTAAGAGACATCAAAGAGAAAGCTTCACCCCAAAAATAAACCTGTGTTGGTTGCACAAGGCATCTAGTACCTCAAGTGGCGTCTGAAAAATGTGTCCTCGAAAAGTGCTAATCGTCCAGTTCTCAGTGCTACAAAGCAGGGTATAGATTCTGTACTGAATGTATTAAATCCTTCGTAATCTACAATGGAATAAATACCCTTGTGAAGTTAGGGCACTACCACTACTGGACTTGAGTGTTAACTCTGTTAAACGTAAACTATAAGTGAAGCAAGACTAGTTTTACCACGATCTCAAATTTGGGCATCTCCATATTATGTAGTGTAGACAATGAGTTCAATCACATGCGGCTCGTAAGCCAGTAAAATGATGGTGGGGTTAAGAATTATTTGGTGTTTCACAGGATTTGTCTGAGTGTGAAAGAACATACCGATTAGTGGTCCAGTTGGTCGACAATTTGGTACATGCGCCATATTCAAATATGACTTACATTTATGAATAGCTCTCAACTAATTTGGCATAATTTATAATAATCTAAATTTCTACTTTTGAAATTTTGAAAATTTAGCAAGATCGTGTGTGTTTGGCAAGATTTCCTTCTTCTTCTTAAAGTTCCTCTCCGCTTCGGAGGTTACTTACTTACTTGTGCGGCTCTACAGTACGGGGTAAACCGAGGCCTCAGCTAACAAGCCTCTCCAGTTAGCCCGATCCTTAGCTAACTGCCTCCAGTTGTGCACTCCTAGTCGATTGAGGTCGCCTTCGACTTGCGCGCGCCACTTAAGGCGAGGTCTTCCTCTACTGCGTTGTCCCTCCGGGTTAGACTCGAAGACTCTACGAGCCGGAGCATTTGTTTCCATCCGCTTCACATGTCCTAGCCATCTTAAACGACTTACTCGCAGTTTTTTGACCAGGTCGATGTCGCTGTACAGCTCGTATAGTTCGTGGTTGAATCTCCTTCTCCAAAGCCCGTCAACGCAAACGGGACCGAACATTTTACGAAGAATCTTTCTCTCGAAACGGCCGAAGATATCTTCATCCGCTTTAGATAGAGTCCAAGCTTCAGCGCCATAAAGAAGGACTGGGATGATCAAGGTCTTATACAGAATCTCCTTAGTTGCTCGGGATAGGGCTCTGCTACTCAATTGCCTTCTTAGCCCAAAGAAACAGCGGTTGGCGAGAGTTATTCTTCGTTTAATTTCTTCTGAGATGTTGTTGTTAGAATTTATAGCAGAACCGAGGTAGATAAAGTCCCTCACCACCTCAAAGTTATAGCTGTCGATCGTGATGTTTTGTCCGATTCTACGATGTTGGGTGTCCCTTCTTGTTGACAGCATATACTTGGTTTTGCCCTCGTTGACCGCTAGACCCATTTTAGCCGCTTCCGTTTCTATACTAGCAAACGTACCAGTGACAGCCCGCTGTGTTCTACCAATTATGTCAATATCATCGGCGTATGCAAGTAATTGGACGGACTTTTGAAAGATCGTGCCTTGCGGGTTGGCCTGTGTGTTCCGGACGATTCTTTCAAGTATGATGTTGAAAAAGTAGCACGACAGCGCGTCACCTTGTCTAAATCCTCTTTTGACATCAAAGGTTTCGGTGAGGTCGTTACCGACCTTGATGCAGCAGCGAGCTTTCTCCATCGTCATCCTACACAATCGAACGAGTTTTTGCAGGGATGCCAAAGCTAGACATGGCTCTGTATAGCTCGTCTCTATAGATGCTGTCGTACGCGGCTTTGAAATCGATGAAAAGATGGTGGGTGTCGATTTGAACTTCTTGGGTTTTTTCCAGGATCTGCCTAAGTGTGAAAATTTGATCGACGGTGGACTTTCCTGGCCTAAAACCGCTCTGATAGGGGCCAATCAGGTTATTTATAAAGGGTTTAAGGCGTTCACACAATATGGCAGACAGGATCTTGTATGCGATGTTTAGGAGACTGATACCTCTGTAGTTGGCGCAGTTGAAGGGGTCTCCTTTCTTGTGGACCGGGCAAACGATGCTGAGATTCCATTCATCAGGCATGCATTCATCTGACCAAATTTTGGAGATGAGTTGGTGCATGCTCGTTACCAGGTCATCTCCAGCTGCTCTAAAAAGCTCGGCAGGTAGACCATCAGGCCCTGCAGCTTTGTTGTTCTTTAGCTTGGATATTGCTACCCGTACTTCGCTTTGGTCAGGTGGACGGAAGTCTTGTCTATCATCGTCTATATTGAATGGAACGTTCTGCCTAACAGCGAGATTCTGGTCTTCGTCGCCATTATAAAGTCTGCAGAAGTAATTTTTCCACATTCTCAGCACCGACTGTGATTCTACTACAAGGTTTCCTTCATTATCTCTACAGGTTTCTGTACGGGATTGTCTGCCCTGGCACGTTCTTTTTACCTTTTGGTAAAACTTTCGTACATTGTTCCTGGAGTAGCATCTCTCTAGCTCTAGTCCTCTTTCGCAGCGCCGCTTTATACGCTTCGGAGGTTGGAAATCATAATTTTTATAGTTTGTTTGTTTTTCATTCCTCTCAATATGTATTTGCGCATGTTTGACAGCCATATTAGCCTTTGTCTTGTCTCCCAACCGATCTTCTTCCATATAAATTCCCTTGCATAATAAGTTGAAGAAGTTTGTATTTGTCGTTTCTTAGGATATGTCCGAGGTGGCGAAGTATTCGAGTTTTCTTTTTTTTTTACTAAATACATAAGCTCTCTTTTTATTCCTATTCTTCTCAATACTTCATTTGTTATCCAGGAAACACGTAAAATTCGTCTGTATATCCACATTGCTATCGTTGCTCTATGTAACGTACATTTTTCAACTTCATATAAGAGATTTTCTGCCTAAATTCTGTGATAAACTGTCACCTACAGGTGACTAAGCACATTGAACGCGGCCAGTGGCTTTTTGCTAAAGAGTAGAACCTTGAACCAGTACCAGTTTTCATTTCAAAAACATCTACCTTTCGCATCATTAGCTGGCCAAAACTGACCAAAAGGAAACATCCTTTTTACACATTATATAGTCGCAAATTTGAGTATTGTACATTTTTCCATGTTGTTTTGGTATGCTTCTGTAAAGAAGCAATATATGTTTCATTTTTTGTCGGTATTTTTTTAATGAAAATTGTAGGTACTGCTGCATGTCATTGTTTTCCGATTGTAGGTAAACGCACAAGGTGGCAGATACTTGTATGTGAACAAACAAACTGCTTATTTCTTTGAGTGACACCTTTAAAGCTACTAACACACCTATTTAATGATCAAAATTCCACGAAAAAATTATGTCTGCAAGCAACAGACAACGCTCCTTGTTACATTCAAGACTATTGGCCACAACAATCGATATAAAAAAAAAAGTATTCTTATTCATAAATCCTGGTTTATTACTTACAAAAGCATAACATTCATAGCTTAATACCTATTTCTACTTTTCCACGGCAATTTTGTCACAACCATAGAGATGTCCAATTATTGCCTGAAAATCAAAAACATTACACCAAAGCTTCTAGAAATTGCGTGAGTATTATCTACTTACTTGTCTTCGAATTAACTGAAGGCTATCTTCGGCATATTTAATCTGTTTTGAAATGAGTTCTGGTTCTTGTAGGCTTTTATTTTCTCTGAATTGATCCCTTACCTTACGCAAGGCGTACATTCTGAAGGAAAAAATAAAGATTTTTAAATGTGTCGCGAACAGTGTATAAATAGCCCTTTACCTGAAACTGTATGACGGAAACTTTTCAGATTCTCTTATCAACATTTTGTAAAGGGAAAGCATTCGAAACTTGTGCCTTGATAGCGCACACATCTTTTTTTTCAAAGTCGGTCTTTTCCGTGGATTAAAACGAATACGGGAAGATTTTTATTTATTACGATTTGACAAATTCCTGATGGCACTGATGACAGACGCGTTGACAGTTCTCATTTTCCACTTCTTGGGGTAGTGGGAAATCTAGTACAATTATGTTAATAGCTGTGTTCAATGATTAACTAAAACCGAAGGTATACCTAGTTATAGGGCATGATACAACAAGACAAGATATCGCATTGCGCATGTCGTTCATTCTTGCTGTTCATCGGTATTCATCTGTCAACAGATTATGACGTAGTAGCTGCGGAGATAATGGATGTACTATTGGCGCGAAAGTACAAATTTCCGATTTTGTTAAATTACTATTGTTATTGATTGAACAAATAATAGTACATTTGTAAAAGGGATATTGCTCTTTATTTGAGTGCAAATATAATTAATGGAAAACAAAAAGAATCATTAGAAACAGCTCCATAACTTTTGTAAGAAAAAAAATCTTTTAAGGCAAAGAATCTTTATCTTTAAATGATAAGGCCCAATTAATAGAAAAATAAAGACTTTATAGACTGCATTTTGTGAAAAATGACTTAATAAATATTATTCAACATGAAAAGGGTAGGCAAACTGGCATTATAAATGCAGTTGCATTTATGCTTAGACACGCACTTTCTTTGGTAGGATTTAGAGTCTGCAGCATAGTTGGTCTTCCGAAGCCATCTGAAGCTATGATAAAAGACAATAGTGAAACTATATTAACCACTGAATTGATTTAACTGCAATATCCATATCAAAAACACTCTTCTTCCGCCCGCGAATACACTTTTGCATTCGCTTCATTAATCGACAAACAGTGGACGAAAAAACACAAGAAAACCAAAATAGAATAAATAATTGACGAAACTACTTGTTTTTTTTTAAACATTTTATGCACATTCGATTCAAAACACAAGTTTTTTCATCAATTTTGTTAATATGACGCGTCGAGCTGAGCAGAAAATAAGTAATTCTGCGACTTAATTGAAAGGAACAACAAAAAAAAGACACATGTTATGGACGATAAATGTTTTTCCAATCACATTCACAGAATTCCGAAACTATATCTTCTATATTTTCCGTTTTATTTAAACATTTAAAGAACCAACACAACTCGTTCCATATAAAACACACGTAAATACCAAGAGTCAAAATGTACACTCCGCAACTATGACGTACATGCGCAGAACAAATCAAAAATGAAAACTTCAATGCGCTATCTTGTCTTGTTGTATCATGCATTCCAGGTTTGGATATTTTAACTACAGCGTTGACAAGCTGTGACAGTTCGAAGGAGGGGAAGTTAACTAAATTAACCAGAAGCAAAAGTGTGGTTCATTTCGTTCATACTACAACATGCCATTAGTAACAATAGCTGTCCCAGATTCCAAAAAGTAACTAAAATAAACAATCGCTGTTAATTTAGTTAAAATAGTCAAACCTGGAATGCAGCCCGGTTTGTAGCCGTTTGTCACAAACCAGTTAGAATAGACCGCCGACTTCCCGTACACCTACCCGATTCCCCCCGGAAAAAATTACCCTGTCTGTGAATACGTGTAAATGTCAAAATTAATGGCGGCAATGATTTCCCATGCTATACCCTAAGAATAAGAAGTACAGGAAGGGGCATATCGAGGAAACAGTGAGGCTTTTTTCAAAATAGTGTGAGTTACACTAACACAAATGCATTGACACAGGGCCGGCCTAAGGGGCCAGCGTAGAGTTAGGACGCCAAAGTGCTGGGGCGCACGATGTAACCCTTACCCGTTTCTTTAAAAGTGATAAAGTAGGAAAATATGTAGCTGAGCTTTAAGGAAGCACTAGGTTATGGTTTTTATCTTCTCAGAAGTACTTAGGCACCCTCAAAGAATCACAGCTATTAATAATAGCCTTAATAAAAAACCTTAATAATACCTTTTACAGGAACCTACAAATTTTAAACGTAGGTATAAATAAAATTCAGTTTTTAGTTTTAGGTTTAATTTTAATGCAAAAACACTATCACATATATTTTCCTTAGTTAAATAAATTTTAGTTAGGTACATTTTATCTACATCCATCCGATAATAATTCGGGGGTCTTCGCGTAATATTTCAGACGATCATCGTCTCGACGATTGAACAAAATGTAACGATGTAACATCACAATAGCGTCGTTCAATCGAATCGTTCATCGTTTTCGTTTTAAACAGTTTGAGCAGGGCTGTAAAGAAACTGTGACAACTGAAAGCAAATAAAAAAGGTATATATGCAATTTGTGTGTGTTGTTGTCTTTTATGTGGAAATAGATAAAAAGGTAAACATTTTTTGGTACAGGAAAATTTGTATTGATTAGGGGTCGTAATATAAGACAAAATTAGTGAATGCATTCTTTAAAGCCAATTTAATAAATGCAATTCTATCATTGCCTACTCCAAAGAGAACATAACAAGAGTGTGATGTGAACTTTCTAGTGTACCTATTTCGTTTAACTAGAATGAAGGAGGTAGGATTATTTTTCTATATTTTCACATTTCACCATACAAATGCATAATGGAGAGTACTATTTGTCGAAATTATAAAAGATTTGATAGAAACAATATTCTTTTAACCTTTGTTTTGCTTTAAAAGACTCTATATGGAAAGAAAATATACCAAAAACGATGAAACGATTGCCAAAGAGCCATCGTTCAATTGAATCATTTCGACGACAGTATTTGACAGTTAAATTGTTTACGTGAAGCAACAAGAAACGATGATCGTTTACTCGTTTCGACAATCATCGTTTTTGGTTGTTACACGAAGTAGCAGCATCGACGACGTCGTTCGATCGTTTTAGCCTTACGCGATTAGACCTCTGTTCCGTAAAATTGTATATTTTTTTGTCCATTAGTTTTGATTGGATTCTTAGCTGTTTCTCCGTTGTAAGACATATGTCTTCAACATCTTGACGATGATACCAACCGTCACGATAACAGGACAACAGAAGAAATACCTTTAAACATATTTTCTATTTATAACAAGAAAACTGTACTAGGGCGCTCAACCGATTTAAGCGCCTTGCCCTCACCAACAAAAAAAATAGTTCGTCCCTGAACGAGAGTTTTCGATTTGACAGATGAGTTTCAGTTAAATCAAATGCTATCATATAAATAAAGTATATTTTTGTTTTCAACCAAATTCCATTTTTTGCAACAAAATGTCATGAAATACTAATTTAAAAGTGTTCTACAATAATATATCTACCTAAAAAACACTTAACAAACATTATTTTATGTGGAATATGAGATAAAATTTACCTGTGAAATAAAAAATTGTTTCTCTCCTTATTATGCTCGTTTTTGCAGAATTTAACACACACAGAAATGTTGTTTGAAATTTCTTTCGGTAAAGAATTGTATTTATTCACTGTATTCACTGTTTTTTCACTGTTTTATTAAATTAAATACCTAATTTCACTATTTTAACAATTTGAAATTTCAAACACGGCAAATTTCCCCAGCAAAATGACAGATGAGTTTCAAATTCTCTGGTTTTTTTTCATATCTTGCGGCCTCACTCACGTACACTGTATATGTGATATACACTCTTTCCTGTACTTCTTATTCTTATGCTATACCATGGGCCTAGGATTTTTCAAGTATGCGTGCGTTAATGGCGCTCCTTTGATTTTGTACAGCACCAATACATGAAAAATCCTGGGCCCGCCGGCAGCTTGTAGGCAAAGTCCGTTATGTGGGAGGAGTCGACGGTCTATTCTTACTGGCTTGTGCCGTTTGTGTTGAAGCTGAGATGAAGGTAAACGTGAACAAATCTGAAGTGATGGTCATCTCCAGACTCCAGAACGCCTGTTCAATGCACTCTGCATGTTAGTGGAGTCCCATTGAAACAGGTGGAGAAGTTTAAGTATCTGGGGGTCTTATCCACGAATGATGGAAGGTGTAATGCTGAGTTTTCCTGTAGGATTGGTCAGGCTGGGTCAAATTTCGTCATTCTGTTATCACGAGGACTGAACTTGGTATCAAAGCTAAGTTGACAGTCTTTAATTTGGTGTTTGTTCCAACTCTTACCTATGGTCATGAGGTTTGGGTAATGACCGAAAGAACAAGCTCGCGGATACAAGTTAAGATGAGAAATGAGATTCCTCCGTTGTATTGCTGGTGTGACCCGTAGAGATCGCATCAGAAATACCAGAATACGTGAGGAACTCAATGTTGAGCAGCTACTTCTCCGGACGGAGCGACCCATGCTTCGGTGGTTTGGTCATATTAAACTCATGTCCCCAACGGATTTGCACGAATCTATGGAATCCGTACCATCAGGCAGGCGTCCTCTAAGTAGACCCTGGATGAGATGGTTAGATCAAGTCCATAATCTCGCCTCTACCCGTATGGGGATTGCCCTTGATGATTTGGAGTCGATGGCAGAGGATCGAGATCTATGGAGGGTCCATTTGAGCAACTTACACCCTTACGACCCACATTATGGACAAGCGGACCATTTGAAAATGAATCAATTTTACTTGATGTGTTGCCAACTCTTCTTTTCATTCTTTGGCGTTCGTATTTTTCAGCAAGTCTTGATAGTTACGCTGCTGGCTACGAATCAACTTATAATACTATAAAAAAGAAAAAATCTTCATAATTTTACGTCGCGCAGTGTGTTACTGCGCAGAACCTTTCTAGCATTTTCACACACCCACATCCTTCGACGTTTGTTAAAACAAATCGAACGTAGCCTTGTTCAGCGCTGTCAAAAAGTTTTCTCAAGTGGGCACACAACAGCCTGAAGAAAAATCTAATTAAATAAAATTGATTTTTCTTTACAAAGTGGTTTTGTTAGAATTCTCCGCCGTGAAAAAGAGATCCTTGTAGTTCTTAAGAAATGAGCATAGCGCATCAGGAGCACTGCGACAGTGAACTTCTAAAGGACTTTGATAAACTCGTCGTTGACGATGGAAAAAAATCCATCATTGACCATGGGAATATCCTACAACAACAACTGCAAGTACAGCAGCAGGTCGACCTCGATTTTCCCCAATCAGATTTAAACATACAGTCTAGCAGCTGTGATGAGGATAATCTTGACTTTGACGATCCACCTCATCCGCTAAGTGAGAGATGGTCTCCACTTGGAGCAAATTACGACGATACAAATGGTTCTGCTGGTGATCTATTGGGCGGGGAAGCGGATGTGAAGAAATTGCAAATTCAACATATGTCCAATGGCGATGATTCCGGTGCGGATTCTATTGTTTCAGTTGATGTTCATCGACTAAAAACAATGGAGGAGGAACAAGAGTTGCTGACATCCTCCCTGATGGCGTTGACATCACACTTTGCTCATGTCCAGCTGAGAGTTAGACAGATTGTGGAAGCACCTTCCGATGAACGAGACGGTTTGCTTAAGGATTTGGAAGAGTTTGCATTTCGTGGCATACCAGAGGTAAGTTTCCCAACTTATCTACATAAATTTATGGAGGCGACGTTTAAATTGTGCAGATGTATTCTATTGTTAAATGATCAACAGATGCAATCTGATTTATTGCTTTTCCGAAACCCACATTCTTTTTTATTGTTCCCTCATTGTGACTTACAAAATATTTTTTCAAAATAATTGTTAGTAGGGCCTGTTGACCCTTACTATCAATTTGATTTTGATTACTGTTTACTACTCATGTACAATCTCATAGATAATTTGGAACCCACATTAACGCAATAGGTAGGGGTTTGCAGATCCGTATAATTATTTTACTTACGTTTGTTTTATTATTTATCGAAGCGGCTCTAGAGAGCACTCGAACTCCATTAAATGTTATCTTTACTTACTCCAGTTGTTTTTGAAAAGTTGATAGGAAATTGTTTTGCCACTCAGCAAGATATCTTCAGTTAGATCTTACCCTGGCAATCGGTTATCTGCAGTAGATTCTAATAATCTTGGCTAGGTATCTAATCAATAAATTCCAACCGATTTGGACTGAAGATCAGAAAGGGACGGAACTTTAGCCTTGACAGATTAATGCTTCTGGAGAGGCTTGTTAGTTTAGGCACTGGTTTAGTTTGATATGTCAATGCGCTCATATTTTTTTTAAAAGCGACTGTTTGTTTGGCGCAACACGGAACCCGAAAACTCCATTCTCAATATGTGACAAATATCATTCCAATGAGAACGAAAATGCTTCTTTCATCTACGTAGTTCTTGATGTTCCGTCCGCACGCGGTACAGGGTGCTCGACAACTTCTTTAGATATTCTGTACAGCTGTCGTTTTAGCTATTCGATATTTTCTTCACAATTCAGCCTTTGATTGAGATTCTATTTAGACAATTATGGGCACTTAGCCTTCCATTTTATAAATTCTAATTGTAACTATGTCCTCCATACATTAAATACCATTTCTTATTCCAGCCAATGGCAGCACTTGACGTCTCCACACCTTCCGGAGAGGAAAACGAAGAGACCAATCTCGAAAGTGTCCGCAAAAGACAATGCGAACTAATCGATCATTTAAAATCTCAACTATCAGAGTTGGAAAAATTCGCCTACGAATCGGGAGCACCAGTGCTTCCGCAGCACATTCTGCTCGAGAAACAAAAAATTATTATCGACGAACTGAAGCACAAACTAAATCTAAACGTAAACGAAAACGAATTACCACAATTGTCATCAGAAGACTTGAAGAATCACGTGGATAATGCCATTGGTGAATTTGTTGGTCCGCTAAAAATGAAAGAGCAGCTTGTTGCTCAACTGAAAACACAAATTACGGATTTGGAGCGTTTCATAGCGTTTCTGCAGGGCGACTCGGAAGATCCGAAAAATGGAAAAACCCTCACAAACGAGGCGTACAATAGCTATGCAGCGAAAAAGAAAGTTTCAAACCGTCAGAAGGCAAGTGGTTCTAATGCAGGACAATCAAGTGACAACAACGAGAACCCACAGACTGGTGACAATGCCAGTGATAGAACTCCAGTACCGATCAATACAACATTGAATGTCAACAACACAAAGACTGAAAGTCTGAATAGCAAGGCTCATGGTTTGATGGATAAAGCATCAGTTCTAATGCAAATGTTTGCTACCACACATTTTGGTCTAAAGCCGGATCGCTTCCAGAAGAACACTCTCAAGAAGACTTCCAAAGGCAACCACTGGGGGTGAGTACGGCCGACTGTCCGAAGCACTGCGTTTTATTATGGATTGCATTTGATTCTGTTTGTAAAATATTTCAGTGATTTGCGTGCCCAGCTTGAAGTTGACATTCAGGAGGTCGCTTCTCTTGCAGCTACTCTCAGTTTTGATCGTGAAAAACTGGTAAATTTGCGAAAAACCTTAAAGAAGAGAAAACTGGCCGCCCTCAACCATGTTAATGGGGTGGTGTCTACCACTGCACCGAAAACGCAAAGCAAAGCCTTGAAGGATGTTGATTTTTACGCTCGGGTATCGTCATCAGACTCTGACGAAAGCGATGAATTCTACGACTGGGAGAAGTACAGGAAAAGAATCGCACACTCTAATAAGAACAGCAGCGACTCTATAAACCTTATTAACAAAGAGCTAACCACAGCAGTGCGCAAGAATTTCGCCATCACTTTGCAGAGGCTAATACAGCACGGCCTGCGAGCCCAAGCCGAAGCGACTTCCAATATAATTGTACCATTTATGCGTTGCCTAAATCCGTCCGCCATACACGAGTCATCAGCCGAGCATAGAGCTGCGAGAGCATCATCGTCGTTCCTAGCTCGTAACAATGCATTTCCCCCAGAGAGTTCTCAGTTTGAAAATAACGATGACGAACCGAACAGCAGTTTCTTTAGTGGACCCAGTGGCCGGCAGATGCATGCGTGGGAGCTAATTCTTGAGTACTATTACCTAAAGAATGGTGACGAGTTTAACAACACACCAGCACGTAAACTCTCGCAAAGTTTCAATTTAGACATTGTCGGAGCACAAGCGGTCTCGTCTAAGCAAAGTCTACTCAGCTCGATTGGAATGATCATTGCGCTTCACAGTCCCTACAAGCGTAGCTACAACGCACATTTCAAGGCTTTCGTTTGCGCTGGTCTCAAGTAAGTAGCTAGCGGGAGATGCTATTGCAATAATTCTAAATGTGTCTTTCCCTTTTTTCTATTACAGTTCCTGTCAGCTGGTCGAGTGGTTAAACTTGATTTTCGGATGCAGCGAACTTGTTAGAACATATTACACAGCCAACTCATATGTTATGCGCACTGGATTTCGAGACTCACTGCGGTCCATCGATGTACTATCGAAGTATGATTTCGATTTGCCCGTCGACTTAGCGGTGCGACATTTTAGAAACTTATAAAACGACGAGCAGGCGCTGGTAATGCACTCCACTTAGATAACTCATTTGCATGCGTAGTGCCGATGATGATGACGAGGCATTCGAATTACTGCGAGCCGCCTGCATTTTTGGATTTATTCTAGTCAAGTCAAAGATCTCCTTATTATTTACTATATACATACATACATACGAGTACTAAGAGTCAACTATTCTTGGCACACAAAAACACGCCATACTTCTAACTGGTTTACTTCCTGTATCTTTGTTTTTGGTTACATCATGCGATGGCTATTTCGGTAGTTAGTTGCTGTGTGCGTGTTTATGTGTGTGTACATATATATCATTATATAAATAAATAAAATATTATTATAGATAATGTACTATTGAAACTAGAACTGGGTTTATTCTTACATCCGAAGTTTGCACATTAGCGACATAAAGTAGGTGCCACTGTCACCTAATGAATTTGAATTTGTTGAGGAAAGGCGTTTCCAGGAAATGGACGTGTTTATAGAATGACAAGTGAGCTGGCAGGTGCTCGTAGCTCCAGAAAGCCCCGGATAAAAGGTTTACACTTTTGCTGTAATTGAGTTCACTGATTGACAAAGAAAATAGCTCCAAAGTGGAGCATTCCTTGGAACTGTTTCAACCAAGAAATCATGCCTGAACAGTAGGTATGTATTCCTCTTCAGTTTGCTACACGTATAATAGTGAAACCTCAACAAAATCACCATTAAAATATTTTATTCATGTTACCTTTCAATAAGTAAGCTAATTAACAACGCGAAAACGAGAATGGAGACTACTCTTAAAGATATATACAATAATATCATACAGAGAGACTGTTCTAAGCTTATAACGTTAACGAACCATTAAGCTTGGTAAGTACTAGCCGACACATTGCCACCGGTTCCAGTCCAATTGGTGTGTACGAATTTACCCTCTTGGCCTAGTAACTCGTAAGTGTGGGCACCAAAGTAGTCACGCTGAGCTTGCAACAGGTTCGCCGGCAGCTTTTCTGACCGGTAGCCATCGTAGAATGACAAGGCTGTTGACATTGCCGGCACTGGGATTCCCCAGAGGAATGCGTTACTCACCACTTGACGCCACGAGTTTTGTCCACGATCGATTGCTTTCTTAAAGAAATCATCCAACAGCAAGTTGGATAAATGCGGATTCCGTTGGAATGCATCTTTGATGTTGCCCAAGAAAACACTGTAATCGAAATGACATTCTAACTAACTACAAAAAAAGTGAATGGAACTATGTTACCTTCTAATGATGCAGCCCCCACGCCACATTAAAGCGATTCCACCGTAATTCAAATTCCACTTGTTCTCCTTGGCCGCTTCACGCAACAGCATGAAACCTTGGGCGTACGATACGATCTTTGCGCAATACAATGCGTGTTTTATGTGATTCAGGTACTCGGTCAGGTTGGCAACTTTCGGTTTCGTCTGGGGTCCCTTTAATTGTTTGCTTGCCAGAACACGTTCACCCTGCAGCGCCGAGAGACATCGTGAGAACACCGCCTCACCGATAAGTGTTACTGGAATGCCATATTCTAGGGCGGCGATTGCAGTCCACTTGCCAGTTCCCTTTTGACCGGCTGTATCTCGAATTCGTTCCAGCAGATAGCCTTTGCCGTCTTTATACTTGAGAATGTCCCTTGTGATTTCAATGAGGAAGGAGTCCAATTCCTCTGTGTTCCACTTGCTGAACTGTTCTGCCATTTGATCTTGCGTCAAATCCAAACTTTTCATAATGTGATAGGCTTCACATATCAATTGCATGTCTCCATATTCGATGCCGTTGTGTACCATTTTAACAAAATGACCAGCACCACCCTCTCCAACCCATTCGCAGCACGGTTCGTTATTTGACTTGGCGCAGATCGACTGGAATATGTCCTTAACGAGCGGCCATGCTTCAGGATTACCTCCAGGCATCAGTGACGGTCCATGCCGGGCACCCTCCTCTCCTCCACTGACACCACATCCAACGTAGAGAATTTTACTTAGTTTCAGTTCATCGCTACGGCGGGTTGTGTCCTGGTATTCCGAATTACCCCCGTCGATTATTACGTCGCCAGGTGAAAGTAGGGGTACAAGCTGTTGAATGAATGCATCGACTGCATTGCCGGCTATAAGTAAATAAAATTATGCAAAGATCAGTGTCAATGTCAAGGTTTATTTGAAACTTGAAAGCTATCCTACGATATAGGTACCTCTTGTGTGGAGTTTTTTTTTATATCACCAGCACCACAAATGAATTGAAAATAAAACTGTGTTTAGTAGGGTGACTGAGCAGATCGTACATAGTAATTGGTGAGTTTTCTTGCCATCGAATCAAGAAAATGTCTGAGGGAGTGTATACGTAATACATTCTAATAGTAATTTCAGTCAAAAACCCGTACACAGCACACAGGAACCTACTCATTAGCTAGTTACAAGCAGTAAGATCTGCTTACCAAACTGTAGGGCGTAACAAAAACAGGAAAGTGTGCATTTCTTGGGTTTAAATTTGGGAATATGTTGCTTGAAAATAGTCCTGTGCAGTGTGAGCCCAAAATATAAAAGAGTTAAATTTCGACGAGTCCAGTTATCTCCAATAACACAATAAAAAGAAGAAGTACAGCTTTAAAATTAGATTTTTTTTTATTTACTCTTTTAATTCATCAAAAGTCTACTTTTCTCACATAGTCCAAGGTTTTTTTCTGCGTGGGAGTTGGAATTGGGTGCATTGCATTTTTGTTGCAGCTTATAGTTTTCCCTCGTTAACTGAAGGATTTTGGAGTCCCGATACATTATTTCTCCCACAAAAAATTATATTTTCTCTTGCAGTCTTGAAACATGTACATACATTTTAACAGATTAGACTAATCTTTGTATATTGGTGTTCAAAATCACTTGTCCAACGGTCGATTGAGCAAACTGTTGAGCAAGTCTACTATTGGCCAAGTGATTTGAACACGACTGTACCACATTCAGATTACAATCTACTATACAAGTTCTTCATTTTCAAGTTTATTTTGTAAAGATCTTTTATATTTTCATAGCTGTGGCAGCCTTAATTTTTAATAAGATGTTTAGGTTGTAATAGTGCAGACATTACGCCTGCATTCGATTCTTAAGGTTGGTTTTTTTTTTTATTTTTTTGATAATAGCTATTTTGATAAGAAAACATTCTTTAAACGTTTGCTGAAGAATAAAAAGAAATACAAAAAGCACCCTGGACAATGCGGTGTAGGATTTGAAAATATGAACTCGTTTCATTCATTTTGCACAAGGCCTATTTCAGCCCAAAACTCATAAATAAAATACTGAATTCAGTACAATAGTAGACTTTTTGCAACTATGGTCTACAGAGCTGTGTTTATGGTTTATCACCTACCGCTACCAGAACATGTGAATAGGTGTATTGCGTATAGGTATAGGTATAGGTAGCTAGTGCTGTCAAAAATTAGAAATCGAGCACCGTTGCCATTGCCACTTTACATGTATTTTGTCAGAGCAGATTGTATGAAAAAAAAGTAGCAGATTGAGCTTTTCGCAGTAGATTTTTAATTTTAAAACAATTCTAATAGCAATCAATAATCAAAATCTAAGCAATTAGAAAAATCACATATTTTTCGTTAATAATAAAGTTTTTTCGACGTGGTCAGCCGTAGTACGCACTGAGAAAATTTTAGCGTATTTTTGTGACTGACAAAACCCCAAGTCCTAGTGAAGAAGGACCGTACTCGGTTCAGTGACAGAGAACAGAAGCAGAACTAGATCTAAATAAAATTCGACCACAAAAACTATGATTCACAGCAAAAGCCGGCGCACTGAACTATTGCCCGTATATACATACTGAACTGAGGACGTGTGTCAATTATGGACTTAATAATTATCCTAGGATAATTTTCTGACCTGTTTTATTGGCAATCTATCTCAGTGAAGTTAAGTAAAGTAGAATCTTTAACACTCAATTACAACAAGAACAAAGTTTAACACTTTCGAGACTCTATCAGCCGTATTTATAAACGTGTCGTAGAGGCTGATTAACTTTACGCACCCTCTAAAATGCCCTTACGCAGGAAAACGTTATTTATAAACATTTTTCGAATTTAAGCAACGTAGTTTTAAGGCTGCGTAACTTAACACAAAAATTTGCGTTAAGAGGCTGCGTAGAGCTTGCGTAAATTGTTTTTTCTTTGGAAATGTCATTTTCGGGGTGGAATCGTGAATCGAGTGATCACAAAAATTTGTAAATAAACGTATACGTTCATTTATTTCGAGTATTCTTTTAATTCTTTTAATTCTTTTAAATTCGCGTTGTAGTCTGAAAAATCTAATTATATTTTCTTTTTGAAAAGAATGAAACTCCTTAAATGCAAATCGTGTTGAATTATTGCAGCAATTTGTTTCGTTCGTGCTGGTGATGTTATTCGAAATTTGCATTAAAATATTTTTATTTACACAAAAAAATCTATCAGAAAACAGATGATGTCGGTTTCAGTAGAAGAAAGTACTAGTTTTCTGTATTTTCTGTAATAGTTTTCTCCTTATCTGGACACCAACCCTGTTTAGTAAATCAACAGTGGAAAATGTTTATAAATAACAATTTCAGCAAAGTAGCGCAGAGGTTGCGTAAATTGGTATGTGGTGTTTAACTAAACAACATCTCAGCGGCATTTTAAGGAAATCTAATAAATACGTCTGTCAATATCACCCACTTCGTGAGATTACAAAATAACAACCCCGAAAAAAAAAAACGAAATGTATTGTGTGCGAAAAGAGAGTGGAGAATTGTACCAAGCAATCTACTACAATTACCCACTTTTCGCAATCATTTCGCAGCAGCAGCGTACTGGGCTGCATTTCAGGTTTGACTATTTTAACTAAATTAACAGCGATTGTTTATTTAGTTACTTTTTGGAATCTGGGACAGCTATTGTTACTTGACATGTTGTAGTATGAACGAAATGAACCACACTTTTGCCTCTGGTTAATTTAGTTAACTTCCCCTCCCTCGAACTGTCACAGCTTGCCAACGCTGTAGTTAAAATAGTCAAACCTGGAATGCAGCCCTGGAAAACGAAAAGGTGAGCGAAATATTTCGTCCATGATTTGGTTGTGTCACTTTTGTATGGGATTATTCGTTCCGCAACAGCAGCTTGCTATTTAAAGCCCCATTTAGACGATAATTTCAGTTTCAGTTATAGTTGAGCTATAACCCGATTTATACGTTGAGTGCTTTCTCGTCCGATACTTCTGAATTTTATTTTGGGCACTTATGGTGCATTTATACGCCCAGTGTTTTCACTTTAGTGCCTTGATTATCGAATTGTCTTTGTTTCCTTTATGTCTCATTCATCATTCGCGGTGGTAGCTGAATTTTCGCAGCGCATGCCGCGCACACAATTCGAAAATAGAGCAAATGCAGATGTCCAGCGCGACCGAGTACGGTTTAGGCTAGCCGCACATTGGATACGAATTTACAACGTACGTAAACGTATGAATATGGTCGTACGAAGAGAGTGCGCACACTGAATACGATTTTCTCTGTAAAATAGACAGTGCCTTGTGTCCCATACCCCTTTTTGTGTCTATAAACATGCAATTTTAATGTTTCAACGCACGAACGTGTTTAAAAATTCCAACAAGTTGGGATTGTATTCTGGCGTCGGAACTATACGTAGGTATATGTACTACGAACTCGCATCCAGTGTGCGCGCTTCCATACTACTTGGAAGGTCGGAATGGTTCGTGAGTATGCGTACATGTTCGCATGCGAGAAATTCGTACGAAATCGTGTCCAATGTGCGGCTAGCCTTAGAATAAAGCAAACGCGCAAAATAACGAAGAGAGCGAAAAGAGAGTACAAGAATCGGATGGGAATTCGCAGTCGCAGCCCATCCGTGTTCGGCTACCCCCTGCACTTTTCATCCCCTTTACCTACACATTCTCGACACTATAAAGTGAAAAACCGGTGCGTGTAAAACGGGTCCATCAGTTAAGGTTTCAGACTGATGTTCTACAGTGCATCTACTAAAACTGACAACTGAATTGAAAACTTATGGGAATTACATCAGTTGCAGTCTCAGTTTCAGTTAGACGCTTCAATTTTCGTTTGTCGATGAAAACATACGAATTTAATGTGGGAAATCATATCGACGAAGAATCGAAATCCACAGACCACAGATGACGAGGAAGAAAACGAAGACGATAGTAATTGCTCTAAAATTAAGTCCATGCCCATTATTTACGTTTTTGTTCCGAATAATTGCTTTTCACGAGGCTTTTCGTAACTTTGTTTTGAACACAAATTCCGAATGACGTAAAACAGCTGTGCAAGGTATATTGGTATTAGTGAGAGTGTGTGCAAATCTCGAAAATTATCGCGATCTGCAAAAAGTGATCCGAATCAAAAAAAAGATTGATTTTTTGTCCCAATGGAACACGAAAAGTGATCTGGATCAAAAAAAAGATTGATCTTATGTCCCAATGGAAAACCACATTAATGTTCTTTCGTAAAATGCGAGAAATGAGAATAAATTGATTTTCTGAATTTTTTTTTCTACTTGTAATACAGCAATACGAAGAAAACTAAAAAAGAAACGTGAAAATCGGCCCAGCCAGCGCAGCGGTTATCGAAATACATATAGCGTCATCGAGTTTCACACCATAGATGTTTTTTGTATAGAAGGTAGGTACCTAGTATACGATTTTGAAAGTTTTTTTTTGTATAGGAGGTGCCATGCCCCTTTGTCCGATTTCAACCAAACTTTACAAAAACCATGTCTAGACTAATACCAAAGATGTGTGAAAGGCAAAATTTTAATATACCTACAGTTGTGTCAAAAGGAAGTAAACACCAATGATGTTTCCATTTGTCTTTGGAGCTCGAAAACTATTTTCTTCAAATATCTATTAAGTATTTTATCTTGTCGAAACGAAATACCTACGTTTTGTTATTGTTATTTCGTTATCAAACTTTTAACAGATTTTTGGTGTTTATGTTTAAGAATTTTTTCAAGACCCTAAAAAAAATTTAAAGAACATTGGTGCTTAGGTACTCACTTTTGACGCTCACTGTATAGATATTCCAAAAGTTTACCAACATTTATTCAAATTGCGTTCACAACCATATAGAGGTAATCTTTCATCTAAAACTATGAAGTAGTTAAAGCAAAAGCTTTACAAGCAAACAATACGCTTTTTAAATAAAATTTTTCAAATATGTCCAAAAAAGAATGGTAACAGATCCAATGAATGACCTTATTAGCTAGCTCGTCACACAAGAAATCAATAAAAGTTGCCGGTACTTACCCGGCATTCATCCAGAATCAAGATTTACTACAATACGTAGTCACTGCATTTGGATTATGCATTAAACGACCTTGACGAAAAACTTAATAAAAGTATCACCTGATAATTTTCCATAAACATACTAACTTAATGTAATAAAAATATAGATACCTATGTATACAGTTAAATTATATGCCTTGCATGTGCTGAAGTTCGAGCAAAACTGTGACGTTTCTAGAAGATCTCCAAGTTCCTAATAGCAGTAGATATTTAAGAAAAAAATGTTTTCTATGCAGCTAGCTAGGTATCGTTGTCAGTAACCAAGTAAAAGCATTCACTAAACTAATAATATGCTATAAGTACACACTTGAATTGAAAGTTCTTGATGTATTTTTAATGCCCTTGAAATGCAACACCGTCATATGCATTCGTTTGACTTTGACAGCTTTTCAAAAGCACTAACAAAACACAACAACAACTCAGCCCTGCATACTGAAATCATTACACTACTATAGTACTACGTTATTTATGACGTAGCCATTGGATCATGCGAGCAGCATGGGATTGGGAACTCGTATTTGCACACAACAAAACAACTACACACAATCATTAGAAATATGTACTCACCTTTAACTAATAGCATGATCTTTCGTGGCGTCTTCAACTTATCGACCATATCTTGAAGTGATTTTGCTCCAATAACCTTCGTTCCTTTCGCCTCGTTGTTTAGGAATTCGTCGACCTTAAATAGAAAGTCATGTATACTTCACAAACGAATATCGTAAGCAGAGTTTTTTCACCTTTGCAACCGTTCTATTGTAGGCACACACTACGTAACCCTTTGAATCCATATTCAATATGAGGTTCTGGCCCATGACAGCCAGTCCAATGAGCGCTATATCGGCTTTTCTGCAGTGAAAACGAGAGCAGTTAATTAGTTTTTTAAAAGATTTATAATTTATTTGGGTGTTACAGCTTACTTAGACATTTTGGTGTAAATGTTTTGTTTTTTTTTTACTTTTTATAACTCGATTATTCACAATTGCACTACTCGGCGATCGCGCGATAACTAAACACAATACACAACACTGATTCAACAAGTTCTCGACTCTCGAGCTGGAGAAACCGCTACCAACACACATTCCGTTCGTGTGATCGTGATGAATCAGATTCTCCAGCCAGACTAGACTGTGCCACTGTTGCCATCTTAGCGAAGTTGTCACTAGTTTCAAGCTTAGTACGATGCTTGAGCTAAATTTTAGCTCTCATACATAATTCTCTCCACTATTTAGCTGGAGCTAGATTTAATAGAGCTTCATCTAAAAAATAAAATTTTCATTTCAAGCATGAATGTAGCGCGCCAAAATGGTTCGGCACATTTTTTCAAGCTAAATTTTGACAGATCATATTGGTTTTATTATTATATATTATTATATATGGTTAGTGTGCAGGGGCCAGATCGCGTAAAATAAAAACGATCGAACGCCATCGTTTTCACTAAAGCTGTCTCTATCATATCTGTGACAATAGACAGAGACAGAGTATCGAAACGACGTCGTTCGATCGTTTTCATTTCACGTGATCTGGGCCCTGGAAACACCAACTCGTTTTCGTTTGACGTTTCAATTAGCTGTGAAACGAGCTATGAAATGTTTGTGGCGAAATTTTACTAAACTTCGCTCGTATTGACATAATATAAAAAACAAAATTATTTAAGCTACTTGATAATCGTTAACTTATGGTTAAATGCATAAAATAATTAGAGACAGTTTCAAATGTTCCGGATAAAGTTTCGGATAGTTAGCCGACATATAACGCTATCCACCAGATAAAAGTTTCTGATTTTTTTTTCTGTTTCATCGTCAAAGTCACTGATAAACTATCCGGTAGAAAAATTTGTCAGGCACTAATTGTTTGACAGGAATGGCAATGATGTTTTTATCGTTTATATCATTTTTAAGTGAATTGTGCTGTTCTATTTAAAATACTCTGTTCCTACGGGTCCGTGTAATTTGGTTGTAATATTCATCAAATTCGTCGTCTAAAATTTCAAATAAATCCATGATAGGACACTTCTGACTCTGAAACTATAGTTTTTCCAGCCACTTCAAATAAATATTTTGTTTATCTTCCGGATAGAGGCTTTAACAGTCACTTCAGCCGGCTGATAGACTATCCGAGACTTTATATGTCAGTGTCAGATATCACTATCCGAAACCTTTGAAACCGAAAGTTTAAGTTTTTCTGACATATAAATTCCGGATAGGCTATCCGAGACTTTATCAGCTAGTCTTGAAACTGGCCCTTAAAATCAAAACATCTGAAAATACCATTTAGTTGTGGCAAGTAGTTCCTGCCGTTCTAAAATTATAGAAAAACTGAATAATTTGATGCTCTTTATGGTGCAAAGAGCACCGTTTTGTTCGTCAAGAACCGTCCGGAAGAACTCTCCGCGATTCTGAATTTAAATCCAGAAGCGAATTTCTCTTCTTTTCAGTAGAAGAACTGTCAGTTGAGTGCCAGTCGACGGTTCTGGACGACCAACCGAAAACGACATCAGTCTTTCACATCCTGTCAACAGTTTTGCTGAGCTCGCTGAATGTTGCAAAAGGTGTGTCTGCTTTAACAACCCAACGATTATAATATACTCGTTTTCGTGGCGTTTTCATGGAAAACGACCTCAAACAACTCGTTTTGAAAACTGCAATATGCAGTGCCGGCTTTAAGGGTGGGCGACCGGGGTGGTCGCCCGGGGGCGCCGGCACCTAGAGGGCGCTGAATTTGAATACCTATCTCTCCAGATCGCCCGGTCCTTATAGCTAACTGCCTCCAGTTGCGCACTCCTAGTCGGTTGAGGTCGCCTTCGACTTGCGTGCGACACTTAAGGCGAGAGGAAGCTATTGCGTTGTCCCACCGGGTTAGACTCGAAGACTCTACGGGCCGGAGCATTTGTTTCCATCCGCTCTACATGTCCTAGCCATAAACAACTTACTCGCAGTTTTTTTTACCAGGTTGATGTCGCTGTACAGCTCGTATAGTTCGTCGTTGAATCTCCTTCACCAAAGACCGTCAACGCAAACGGGACCGACAATTTTACGAAGAATCTTTCTCTCAGGCGAGCTTCAGGTGTGTTTAAAAGATTTGTTTTGCATTTACATATGCAACACGATGTATGTTTATTATTTAACTTGACCTATTCAAAGACATGTTCATCATATGCGTTGCTTTTTGCCGTCCAGTCTTTAAATTCTAATTTATTAATAAATGCATATTCAAGCAGTCCTGTCTTGTTCCTGTGCGTATGCTTACTATTACTAGCAATTAGCAACTAGTAGAGCTGGCGACGTTTCACTAACAGCTCGTCGGCTGAGTTCTTTCTTGTCCAATGTCCATTTTTTAAGTTGTTGGGAAATCGATTTTTAAAGTTCAGGTTCAAAGTTTTTATTCATTAACCCTGATTTTTGTCCTAAAGCAATTTTTTTATGAAAACTCAAAATATTTCATATATAATAAATATTATATTTTTGCACTTAAAGTATCTGCGAATTAAAATAAAAATCAAAATGTACCATTAAGTCGTTTTGGATATTGGACAATGATGTATGGGATGAGTAAAAGTTAGTTCACATAATGTATGAAATTGAACAAAAAAAAAAAAGTTATATTGAACAAGATAGAAATAAAGAAAACGAAACTATGAAAACAATGTAACTAATAGTACTATTGAACAAAAAGTCTTCCTAGTTTAGTGCTTATTGAACACACTAGATCTCTATAACTTGAAAACTAAAGGAAATAGAACAAAACGGATTTCACCAAACGAAAGAGTGTCCCCAAATTAGTAAGACTGCATACCTAACTCAATTTCGCCAAAAATGGTTTATTGGACAAGATAGAACTCAGCCGATGAGCTGTTTTGAATGACACTGACAATCCTATTGACGACACAGACGACGCTATTGTCGATTCGACATCAGAATGACGGGAATAACGGGCAACACTTGCGGAGCGCTTGAGATATTTTATTTTGGGGGGGGAGCCCCAGTAATTACTTTTTTAAGTGCGAATTTAAACGTAGAACTGGTGAAGAGGCTGTTGATGAACCAATGAATAATAAAACAAATGTTTAAGTTGATTTTTTTTAATGCTCTTTTGGACATCGTACTTATGTCAGTTCAAGTGATACCAAATTTAAAATAATACCTTACGCAGATGGAAAATTTTATTTGATCACAAGTGATTGTCACATTTGTAATAATTGTCACATTTGTGATAATCACAAATCACCTTAGCCGATTTCACCCTAAATACGAAGTATGAAACAAATCCGTCCAAGCGTTTAGATTCCCCAGGGGGGGGGGGGGGGGGCAGACAGACATACGGACGGACAGAATTGCGAGACCCACTTTTTTGAGTTCCCCTAGCATCGTAATATCAGATTGACAATATTATTGACTTTCAGGAGAATGCATCAATGTTACATATTTGAAAAACTTTGGCTTCCAATTCCAAGACTGTCGAAGAAGCTGTACCCTCCCGGGTTTGCCCAAATGTGAAATACAGCAATATGAACGAATAAAAGGGTAATGAATATCGGCCCAGCGATTATCAAGATATAACGTCATCGAGTTTCAGCCCATAGAAGATATTTTTTGTATAGGAGGTATGTATACGATTTTTAATGTTTTTTTTTTTGTGTGGGAGGTGCCACGCCCCTTTGTCCAATTTTGACCAAACTCAACAGGACCACTGCAAAACTGAATCAATTTTCACAGTCAACGTGGACAGCGCCACCACACATGAAACAAAATTGGCTTCTCCATTGATCGATAATAGATGGCGTTACGTTGCCTGTATATCTGACAGTTCAATTGTGATACGATATCTTACATTCAAAGCTGATTCTTTTTTTTGATGTTCCCAGAATAAATAAATACAAAATGAAAAAAAAAAATTAAAAAAAAACGAAAAAAAACCTGTCGTAACACGCTGGGTGGTCAAAATAAGACATTCTGAAATTTTGATTTTTTGACCTTTTTTTCGACTTTTTTTTTTTTTTTTAAAAACCCGTACTGAGAAAATACCTTTCCAACAAAGTATATATCATCAAAATCGGTTCGGCCAATCTAGAGTCATGGGATTACATCGCTTCGGACACTTTCTTTTTATATAAGATGAAGATTCCCACTGATGATCAACGCCCAGCCTAAACTATTTGCTCTAATACCAAAAATGTTTCAAGTCAAGAATAAATTCAAGAAATGAATATAGTTTTGTGGAGTAAGCATTAAATATTATTAAACATTTAAGTGGCCTCAACTCCAAATGCGTTTCGCCCCGATGTGGTGGGTGGGCTCATCAGTAGACGAACCACCACATCTGTCTAGACGCACTATTTACTCGATGTTTACCGAGACTATATGGAATCACAAACACAAAGTGAAATAATATTTAATAATATTTAATGCTTACTCCACAAAACTATATTCATTTCTTGAATTTATTCTTGACTTGAAACATTTTTGGTATTAAACTGCGCCAGGCCACGGGCAAATAATCCTATACGATTAATCTTTGACCAAAGACTCGTATTAGGTTATGGTTCACATTCACTTTGTGTTTGTGATTCCATATAGTCTCGGTAAACATCGAGTAAATAGTGCGTCTAGACAGATGTGGTGGTTCGTCTACTGATGAGCCCACCCACCACATCGGGGCGAAACGCATTTGGAGTTGAGGCCACTTAAATGTTTAATAATATTTAATGCTTACTCCACAAAACTATATTCATTTCTTGAATTTATTCTTGACTTGAAACATTTTTGGTATTAAACTGCGCCAGGCCACGGGCAAATAATCCTATACGATTAATCTTTGACCAAAGACTCGTATTAGGTTATGGTTCACATTCACTTTGTGTTTGTGATTCCATATAGTCTCGGTAAACATCGAGTAAATAGTGCGTCTAGACAGATGTGGTGGTTCGTCTACTGATGAGCCCACCCACCACATCGGGGCGAAACGCATTTGGAGTTGAGGTTGAGGCCACTTAAATGTTTAATACTATTTGCTCTAAGAAAGCTGAAATTTTGCACAGAGGTTTTTTTATGATGCATACAAGCACTAAGTATAGATTTTTTGAAATTCGACCCCTAAAGCTAAGTACGCTGCTCGAGCGAAACTTAATTTTAGCGGCTCTCCAATTTTTCTCTCCAAACATCAGCTAAAACCCTAGCTAATTTCTGACATAGAGTGCGCTGTGGATAGAAGTGTCCCAGAAAACAGCTGTTCGTTGAAAATAAATTTCTTCAAAAATTCATCGACGCGAAAAAGTGTTACATTTCCGTTGCACTTTCTTTTTTCCTTGTCTGCTGTTCCTTAATCACCCCAATCATGGAATCCGCCGGAAGGAAATGTTCGCGGAAAACAATATTTTGGTATCGTCGAATCCGAAAAGTGAACAGAAATCTGGAAAAAAAAACCACACCCTACCAATAGTATGTGTTAATATTATGTATATACGTACCTATATGACATAATAACCGTTCAATTTGCGGATTCAACGATACCAAAATATTCTTTTCCGCGAACAATTCCCTCCGGCGGATTCCATGATTGGGGTGAATATCAAATTTATCACTTTCAAAGGATTAAGTACTCATAGAGGTATATTCATTGAATAGCCTTATCATTGTTTTCTTTTTCGCAACACAAAAACACAACAGAAAACCACCACCATGATCTGTCAAAATTTAGCTTGAAAAAATGTGCCGAGCCATTAATGGGCGCGCTAAATTGTGACAGATACATACAGTACAGTCTGAAACGAAAATTTGATTTTTTAGCTGCAGGCAGCAGCGTACCGCTTGGCTAAATGGATTCGCTTAAATTTAGCTCAGCTAAATTTGGAAGGGAATTTTGTATGGCATCTAAAATTTAGCTCGAGCAGCGTACTATGCTTAAAGGGGTAAAAAGGGGGGTTGTATGGGAACATTTTTATTTTTCATCCGATTGGGCCTCCGCACACGAGATGATTTCTGCCGGCAGAAAAATTATATACTATATGTACAGATTTCCATTGTGTAGTGTTATTTTCACAATTGAAATATTATGAAAGTTATGTATGTATTAGTTTTATGCCTTGTTCAACCGCTCGGCAGAACATTTTATTCCGTTTTTTCCCCTCACTTCTTTCCCCTCGCCTACAAAATCGATTTAGTCTCATGTGCGGAGGCCCATTGACTCCAAACTCGGTTTGTGTATTCTCTATGAAAAACAAAGAAAAGTACTTTCTCTGATTTTGAAAATTCAACTCCTAAAGGGGTCAAAGTTTGTATGGGGAAATTTTATTTTTTATGCGATTGACTTCAAACTTCGGTTTGTGTACTCTCTATGAAAAATAAAGAAAATGCTTTCTTCGATTTTGGAAATTCTACCCTTAAAGGGGTTAGAGGGGGTCAACGTTTATTTTTCATCCGATCGACTTCAAACTTAGTTTGTGTACACTATTAGAAGGAAAAGAGATAATTAATTTTTCGGATTTTGAAAATTTTCCTTTGGGCTCAAGTTATTGGCGATGACCTCTTTTAAGGAGGCTCTTTTCTTAAGTCACGAACCGTTCGTCGTATCAATTTTAAACTTTGTAATGCGTTCCAAAATCTTTCGCCGTTGAATATACTTATCGCTTCGGCTTTATCTAACTCCAGCGTACGTACTCCAAAGATATTCAAGCGTAATTCTGTATGAATGGGGTCATACTGCTAGAAAATGGTGCATCTTTCTGGTTGCAAGAGAGTAATAAGATCTGGAAGGTGTGGAATATAATGAAGGGATAAAAGCTCCCCCTATTCTAAAGATGGTGCTTATCATATCGCTGTATTTGCCAGCAAAGAAATATGTTTTGTCCCATAGATTGTGACTCAATCTGCTAAGTATGATCTGTGTTGAGATGCCAGCGCTTCACTAAGAAAAATATTGATCATATAATCTTTGAACTGTTTTCTCCAATAGGACATTAAACACATTTTTCAGAGATACTAACTTCTCCTTAGGTACTTTCTTAGGTAGGATTTCTGCGCGATATATAAATATAAAAAAGGGAACTAACTGACTGTGAAGGAATATCGGGTGTACCAAATCCTGAGGACTGCGCGAGCGAAGCCGCGGGCAAAAGCTAGTACTAGATAAGGATGTAGAAGACGAAATAAATCTCTCCATGATAAGCCAGATGGCAAAATATACTATAAGGTCGTAGGGCACTAAACATCCTCCATTATTAGTATGGGCTGCAGTCCAAGTAATTTTATGACGTAATTCTGGTTTTTCTATAAAGATTAAATTATTTTACGCTTGAACAATGTACAAGCAGTACATTGACGTTATCAAAAAAATATTTAAAGCTAATTGAAATGTATACCACTCATTCAAGACTGGCATCAGTAAGACGCTTTTTTTTAATGACAACACAAATTAGTCTAATTCAGCGCTGCACACGACAAGTCCAGGTCTGAAATTACTTCTTCTTCATTGAAAGATGTTGGGGCAGGCTCTACCAAAGCTGGTTTTCGTTATTTTATTGCTAATTGTGGTTGATCTCAAAGCACGTGAGTCTTAGAATAAATGACACACAAAAAAGAAACAAGTAAAACCCATAACACTTTGCAGAGAGCCAAAGCAGTTGTATTACTCTGCGGAGGGAAGTTGGACTTTGTGTACCTTTAAAAACATGTGGACCAGTAGTGAAGTTACTGGAAGTTGCTCCAAAACCTCTATCGAACTCCGTTGTTCAGATTGTACGGATGATGCACTGTGGTACCTACGGCAATATTGTACGCTGAATATTTAACTCACAAATGGAATTGATTAGTTGGACGTTTGTGTATTCTAGCCGTATGTATGCTGTTCTGTGAGAAGTATAACTCAACCAGCTGTAGCAGATGTGGTATCAGTATCAGATACTGCCCAGTCCTCCCCGTCAGGTATGGCTATTCTGGAGGCAACCTCCTGTGGAAACGACGATACCGATCGAATCGCAAATGGTGTAAATACAAATCTCTCAGAATACCCATGGATGGCGTTGTTGGTGTATGATAATGGAAATTCTAGGACCACCGAATGTGGTGGATCGTTAATCACAGAGCAATATGTGCTGACCGCCGCTCACTGTATATCGAGGAAATTGTAAGGCTGCTTGAATATTATCTCTATTATAAGAGACGTTATTTGAAATACTGTTCATATATTTACAGAGTAAGCGTCCGTTTAGGTGAGCACGATACAAGGTATTCGATTGACTGCACAGGTGCCGGCAGGAGGAGAAGATGTGCTCCAGCCGTGCAGGAGATAGACATCGAGGAAGCGATATGTCATCCAGAATTTTCAAAAACCAAATTCCGCAACGACATTGGACTCATACGTTTGAGTAAACGTGCCACAATTCAGAGTAAGTTGATATAGGTTAGATAAAGTGCAAAAAATAACCGACCTATTGGAACTAAAAAGTTATTGACTCCTTGTGCATAGCCCAATCGTGATTTTTCTTAAAAATATTGCCTTCGCTCCAAAAAAAACCTTCCAAATGACTCAAATGCGGTCTCTGTCGCACGACTATTCCATCACATAAATTATAACAGACTCGGTAATCGCAACGTTTTCGCATGCGATGGAAATCTCATGTGTGCTTTTACCCTAAACTTTTGGTTAGTGAACTTAAATTTAAATACGATTTTGTTCTTTTATTTTAGGCAGCGTTCAGCCAGTATGCTTACCTATAACCAATGCTGCGAAAGAGGCTAATATTGACCGAATGATTATCGCAGGATGGGGTCACATAGAAACTGGCCAAAGAGCAAGTGTTCTACAGAAGGCCGTGGTTCCATTGCTGCAAACCGAGCAATGTCAACAATTTTTTAGGGTCATACAACTTACTGACAAACAATTCTGCGCCGGAGGACAAAATGCTGTTCATACATGTACAGGTGATTCGGGTGGACCGATATTTTTCACTGCACGTTATCGTCGCGGTGTTAAATGGATTCAGTATGGTATAGTTAGTGGTGGCTCTAGGCAATGTGGAACAAACTTTTCAACTATTTTTACAAGGGTTACATCGTATTTGCCATGGATAGCTGACAACATTAGAAGCTAAGAATGTATTTTTATAAGTATGTAATAGAATACGTTATTTATTGTTTCCAAGTCTTACAAAACAAAAAACTATGTATACCTATTCCAATTCATTGATTTCTATTAGTCACATTTTTTCAAAGCAGAAGACGTCTTGATTTTTTTTTTTTTGATATGAGATCAATCACCTTATCTGGATCCACAATAATATCCGAATGAACAGATATCATAGCAAGTGACCTTAACCTTGCATTCTCCATAACGCTTCGGGACATTGTTTTAATTTTTTTCATAGCTGAAAGGGTTCTTTCAACACTTGCTGTGGTCACTGGAAGCGTTGCTAAAACCGTTAGTAAGAAATTTATAAGTCTAAAGTAAGTCTTGTCACATAATCAAGCAATTTCAAAACTTCGGTAGAAGGGTCATTCGACGATTTTTTTTTTGCGCATCAAAGAATGTACTCAGCTTTCACAGCTGATAACGAAATTGCATTATCAAAGTAAAGTGGTAACTTTTCCATCTTTTCGCTCAGGCTCAACTGAAGGAAAGCCTGGGAGAAGAGCTTGAAACGATGGTAGAACGTCTTCGTTGACCATGAAACTGTCCGTACGATTTTGTATTAACGAATCTATGCAAGAAATCAGTATCGGCACTCTAAAATAGGCTTCAGAAGGAGAGGTTTCTGGATTGGAACGCGTTGTTTGTTTCAATGAAGTTCTTCAAATAAGTCCTCGGCAAGTTAGGATGCGGATTGAAAACTTACTTACTTAAGGTGGCGCTACAGTCCGGGGTGGACCTGGGCCTCAACCAACAAGCGTCTCCAGCCAGCACGATCTTTGGCCAGCTGCCTCCAGTTTCGCACGCTAAGTTGGTTAAGGTCCCCTTCCACTTGCGTGCGCCACCTGAGTCGCGGTCTTCCTCTACTGCGCCGTCCCTCGGGTGTGGATTCGAAGATCTTCCGGGCCGGAGCATTCACGTCCATTCGCTCTACATGACCCACCCACCGCAGTCGTTGGACCTTCACTCTTCTGGCTAGGTCAATGTCGCTGTACAGCCCGTACAGTTCGTCGTTGTATCTCCTCCTCCATTCACCGTCTATGCAGACGGGACCGAAAATTACTCGAAGAATTTTCCTCTCGAAGCAACCAAGAGTAAGCTCATCCGCTTTTGATAGAGTCCATGCCTCTGCACCATAAACTAGGACTGGGATGATTAAGGTCTTATAAAGGGTCACTTTAGTTGTTCGAGAGAGGGCTTTGCTACTCAATTGCTTTCTTAGCCCAAAGAAACAGCGATTGGCAAGAGTTATTCTTCGCTTAATCTCAGCGCTGGTGTCATTGTCTGAGTTAATAGCGGAGCCTAGGTAGACAAAGTCCTTTACCACCTCAAAGTTATATCTGTCTATAGTGACATTCTGTCCAAGACGTCGGTGTTGGGTGTCCTTTCTCGATGACAGCATATACTTTGTCTTGCCCTCATTGACCGCCAAACCCATCTTTGCCGCCTCCGTCTCAATGCTCACGAACGCGCCAGTGACATCACGCTGCGTTCTCCCGATTATGTCGATATCGTCGGCGTAGGCGAGTAGATGGACGGACTTTTGAAAGATAGTGCCTCTGGTGTTAGCGTTTGAGTTTTGCACTATTCTTTCAAGAACGATGTTGAAGAAGTCACATGACAGCGCATCGCCTTGTCTAAATCCTTTTTTGACATCGAAGGTCTCGGTGAGTTCTTTAGCGACCTTGATGGAGCAGCGTGCATTCTCCATTGTCATCCTACACAAACGGACGAGTTTGGCAGGGATGCCAAAACTAGACATGGCTCTGTATAGCTCGTCTCTATAAATGCTGTCATAGGCGGCCTTAAAATCGATGAAAAGGTGGTGGGTATCGATTTGAACTTCCTGGGTTTTCTCCAAGATCTGCCGCAGTGTGAATATTTGGTCGATGGTAGACTTTCCTGGCCTGAAGCCACACTGATAGGGACCAATCAGGTTGTTGACGAAAGGCTTCAGGCGTTCACACAACACGGCAGATAAGATCTTGTAGGCGATGTTAAGAAGACTAATACCTCTGTAGTTGGCGCAGTTCAGAGGATCTCCTTTCTTGAGGATCGGGCAAACAATGCTAAGGTTCCATTCATCGGGCATACTTTCCTCCGACCATATTTTACAGATGAGTTGGTGCATGCTCCTAACCAAGTCATCGCCTGCTGCTTTGAATAGCTCGGCGGTTAGGCCATCTGCTCCAGCGGCTTTGTTGGACTTAAGCTTAGATATCGCTATCTTCACTTCGTCCAGGTCGGGTGGACGGAATTGTTGGTCTTCATCGTCCAGGTTGAATGGTTCATTCTGCCTGACAGCGGGATTTAGTTCGTCATCGCCGTTAAACAGTCTGCAGAAGTAGTTCTTCCATATCTGGTGATCTCTTGCGATTTTAGCCGTCCGACGTCAAACTTCCTCACAGTATTTACTTGTCTTGGCGGTGTTCGGGATATCCGAAGGCGTACCTTGGCTACAACAAGGTAGTGGTCCGAGTCAATGTTGGCCCCTCGGAACGTTCGGATATCCATAATACTGGAGGAGTGGCTTGCGTCGATCGCAATGTGATCAATCTGGTTGACGGTTGATTGATCGGGAGATCTCCAAGTGCCTTTATGAATATCGAGATGCGGGAACCGCGTACTTGATATGACAACATTTCGCCCCGCCGCGAAGTCGATCAGCCTGAATCCGTTATCGGAGGTGGTGTCGTGTAGGCTGTACCTCCCGACAGTACTACCAAAGATGCCTTCTCTTCCTATCTTTGCATTAAAATCACCTAGGACAATTTTAATGTCATAGTTAGGGCACTGCTCGTATGTCTTGTCCAAGAGCTCGTAGAACCTCTCTTTGGTGTCGTCGTCTTTCTCCTCCGTGGGGGCATGGGCGCATATTAGGCTAATGTTGGCGAATTTAGCCTTGACGCGGATTGTCGTGAGGCGCTCGTTCACACAGTTGAAGCTTAAGACTTCTTGCCTAAGTCTGCCTCCAACGACGAATCCACATCCAAATAAGCGCTGTTTTTGTTGCCGATAGCAGTCGCCATAGTAAATATCGCAGTCTTTCATCCTCTTCTTGCCCGGTCCATCCCATCGCACTTCTTGGATGGCGGTTAGGTCTGCTTTATAGCAGTTCAGGGCCTCCGCTAGTTGTTCGGCTGCACGTGGTCGGTTAAGGGACCTAACATTCCACGTGCAGATCCGAAATTCGTTGTCCTTTATTCGTTTGCCAGGTTCGTCAACAGTAAAATCATCCGTATCCGAGGCTTGTTGTTGTTTCGGAACTGGGTTTGTTTTCCGCAGTCGGGCAGTTACCCCGGCGTACAACCCCCAACCTGGAGGGCCAGGCCCTTTGTTGGACCCCTTGGACAAAAGGGGCCGGATTCCTCCGGTGACAGTAACCCACTTCGGGGATGTGAGAGCTGCCGTTGGCCCATTAAGGGTTCATCCGCCACCATCTCTGTTTCAGCACCCTGACTAGTCCTGAAAAATCCTCACTGACCTCAGCTCCAAATATGTCGAAGTAGCTCAAGTAAGGTAAGGTAAGGTGCGGATTGAAAAGCCTCTCTGAAAAAATGTCCGCCATTTTCTCTGATGTCCTTAAGAGAATTCAGAACTTCCTTTGTGCGGTCGATTGCAGAAACGATTTGTTCTGTAGGGAAACTGATAAGGGCAGCGCTAAACTGAATAGTTTTTCGTATACAATGAGGCTTACTAGGCAATGACTTTTTTGGACCGCTGCCAAAAGTGTTGATACTTTCGAAGACCTCACACACGTTCTGCTCGTTATTTTTTCAATACTTATTGAGATGCATTTGAAGAGCTCTACAAAGGGATTAATGAAGAAATTAGCTATTTCACTAACTGCACTAAGGCAATTGCGAATTGCAAGAGCTGACATGGCAGAGCCCAGGTTAAAGCTATGGCTCGCACAGTGTACATACCTAGCGTTTGAATACTGTATACCTACCGGGATAGTCCCCTTATTTTTGTAGATTTGAATTTATATTAAGCCCTATTACGGTCATTTCAGTTTCAGTTGCAAACAAGACACAGCTCACAACATTTTCTAGGAAAAATGCTTCCTCAGATCCAAATGGATGACCATCCAATCCATCCCAAGGACTCAATGCACATTTTAGGAGTCACAGTCAATTCAGGAATCACATGGCAGGATCACATATCCTATATCGCACGATCGGCGTCCGCTAATTTAAACTACCTATTTAGAGCAAAGAGGTACTTTAGTCCCAAGCAACTTCTCCAACTGTACAAAGCACAGGTTAGACCAAGCCTGGAATATTGCTGCCATATGTGGAATTCGGCCCCAAAACATTCACTTAACCTACTTGACAGCACACAGAGACGAGCAGTTCGACTTATTGGAGACCCTTCACTCACATCGAATCTACAACCGTTGGTCGCTGACCTCTGCTTGTGAGGGGCTTCAGCCCCTCAAGCCCACCTCTGGCTACGTGCCTGGATTGCGCTTCCGCCAGAACTGCTTTCCATTTTCTCTTAAGGTTTCGTCAAACAGAACGCGTTATTAACGCCGCGGTAAGATTATTTTACGCTGTGGCCGGTTACTCGCTTTTGTCATTCAGAGCCCACCCACACAACATTAAAAATAGTGCTTGTCATGGATTTTGGGACATAATGACATCCGCATGATGGGACCAGGGCCGGCCTTAACTATCTAAGCGCCCCGGACGAGTCGTGCACTTGGCGCTCTTTTGTATTTCATTGAAATTTAAAACAAGTAAAAGTTTTATCATTTAATACCCTCCACTACTTACAAGCCATGCAAAATGTTTTCCGTATGAGTTAGTATTATGTACTCGCATGGATCTAATATTGGTTTTATATGGGAGGCACCAGAACTACTTGACCGACCGACCGACCGACGTTTGGACGCTATCGTGTTTTCAACAGACAGACAGACGGACATGGCTAAATCGATTGAGAATGTGATCCTGATTCAGATTTATGGGGTCTCCAGTGAATTCCCCCCCCCCCCACCGTTTTTAAGAGTCGGCAAATCAAGGAAGTAACATTTTAACTTGAGCAGCTAAAAAAAAAAAATTTCAAAAAAAATTTTTAAAATTTTAAAATTTGACTCGGAACAAAATGTTAAAAAATAAGAAGTGAGTTTGGATTTTCATTAGGTATATGTTTTCAAACTCGTAAATGTATACAAGACGGCATTTTCAAAGGTTCCACCTTTCGGAAATGCGAATTTATATTTTTTTGACTGTATGTACCTTTTCCGAGTTTCGATTTTAAAAATGACGGTCAGCATCGCTGAATTTGCCGACTGAAAACATTAAAATTTAGCGAGTTTCGATTCGATTTTAAAAAAGATTGTCGGCATCGGTGAATTTGCCGACCGAACAATTGCTGCAATATTAACATTAATTTATTTATTTCATTGTTATAAATTATTTATTATAAATAAATGCACCACTGTAATAAAAATGTCTCATATCGTCTTAATGAAAATGGATCGTGGTTTGTGTTCGGATGCGTAAAACTTGAAAACTACTTGACCAAATTGGATACTTCCTTCTGCGGGTTTGTTCGTAATTGCTACGTGAAAAAAAAAGGAAAAAAAAAGTCGGAAAATTCTCAACAGGTGGCGCTGTAGCCCCACATTTAGATATCTTGAAGACCACTAAATCGATTGAGCTCCAATTTACAGGTAGTATTAGGTATTGGCCCAAGAATGTTCGTGTTAAGATTGATCAAAATTGGACAAAGGGGCGTGGCGCCTCCTATACAAGAAAAAAACATTCCAAATCCTATATCTCGAAAACCACTGAATTGATTGGTCTCAAATTTTGAGGCAATTTTAGGTATTGGCCAGGGATTGTTCCTGTGAAAATTGGTCAAAATTGGACAAAGGGGCGTGACACCTCCCATACAAAAAACATCTTCTATGGGGTGAAACTCGATGACGTTATAACTCGATAACCGCTGGCCCGATACAGTCGGCAAGTTCCTGAAATAAGTCGGCATTTCAATGAAAGTCACCCCTCCCCCCCCCCCCGGCTCGTACCCTCGCTACGCCCCTGGTGGCAGAGTATTGCTGTCCCCCGCCGGGGTTCGAACAAATGCCGCTCGGGGTCGCAAGCAGTGACTCTAATGCAGAATATACCTTCCTATGGAGGATATAAAAAAACTTGTTTTCAACTTTGTACCATTATTGAATTAATAGAAAAGTGTATCAGTTAGTCACGAGACATTTAATGAAAAAAAAAATTATTAAAAACAACACAATCTTAAGCTTTTTTGTGAGCGAATTCTCTGATAAGACTGTCTAGCCTCTAGGTTTTCTGCAATTTGAAACTTCCAACAAACGAAATACCAAATGCAAACCTATATTTCACCGAAACTTACAATGCGAGAAGTTCATTCGAGTGAAAGTTTTGAATTCGAGGAATACCTATTCGATTCTATCGGATCTTAGAATAAGCGTGAATGTATCCATAGGTGTTGCCTGATTGTCTTCGAGATAGTATTGAAAGCCTAAAATTTCATCGCACAACAAATCTCCACGCTTCAAAAAAATCTTGCATCTGTTGAAATCTTTTCTTTATGGATATAAATAGGGTGTCCAAAAAGCATTAGCAAATCGACTTAAAATTTTTTTTGATCAGTTATTGGTTCATTAACAGCCCTTAACCCGGTCTACGTATAATGCGTCTTAATCGCTCTACTATAGTTTGAAAAATGCTCACTTAAGAAAAATAATTGTTGGGACTTTTCTCCCAAACAAAACATCAAGCGCTCCGGAAATGTTGCCCGTTTTTCTAAGCTCACCCTACAGGGACTTCTTTGATCACTAAACTTTTTAAACTAGACTAAATGGGCTCTATGGTCGCTGTTGTAGATAAATGCTGGAGTAGGTACTCATACCCACTCCTTAAAGATAAGTTCATCAAATTTATTGCGCTGAATTTAATTTTTTATATCGCTAGAGATAGGTATTCAAATTTGTATAGACCCAATATTTAATGACCGATTGATCTACAGTTTTCTATCAATTGACTTTTATTTTCCGTATTTTCATTTCATATAGTGCGACTTTATTTTCATTGTTTTACATTTTATATAGTCAAGTGTTTACATCGCACAGTGCCGATACTACAAAATTCAGTAAAGTTAAGCTGGCGCGCGTACGCTTGAGCGCCCACCCTTAAAGCCGGCACTGGATGGGACGATTGTCATTGTGTGATCGGGTGTCAATTGAGGTTGACACGCTCACGAATGATATAAGGGTTGGGGTTGAAATACTGTATGGTCAAAATTCTGTTTTCAAAATACTGTATTTCAAAATACTGTATTTCAAAATTCTGTATGAACAAAATTCTGTATGAACAAAATTCTGTATGAACAAAACTCTGTATTTCAAAATTCTGTATATCAAAATTCTGTATTTAAAAAAAACGGTTTTGATAATGTAGAAAAGTGCGCACTTTTTTACATTATCAAAACCATTTTTTTAAATACAGAATTCTAACATACCACTTCTTTTATTTTTATATTTTACTGTCTCCTTGCATATCTACATAGATTTATAAAAACAAAGTGCGAAGAATACCTGAAGAATTTTGCTACTGCAATATAACTTTTGACGTAGTCCCAACCATCATGAGGCAGCTCTTTTTAATTCACGGCAGAGTTGAGGGAGAAATCGTTCCACTGGTGTTTTGCTTAATGAGCAGGAAAACACTACAGCTGTATGAATCGTTTTTCTTTGAGTTGCTTAAAGTTGCTATTGATTATTCTTATCAATTGCAACCTAAAAGAATAATTTGCGACTTTGAGAGTGCGATCATAACAGCTGCAAGAAAATGCTTTCCTGGCGTTGAAATGAGAGGCTGCCTTTTCCATTTTGGGCAAATAATTTGGAGGCGAGTGCAAGAAGAAAGGTTTGTTAAAAAGTTAATTAGAGATCATTGATTTCAACAGGAACTTTTTTTTCAGATTAGTACAGAAATACGGGAACAATGAAGATTTTTCTCTTCAGGTCCGTATGATCAAGAGTATGGCTTTTTTTCCTGCCGAGGAGGTCAATCAATACTACGCTTCTTTGCGTAGTACATTTGAAGATGATGATATTTTGAAATTGGCATCCTGGTTTGAGAAAAACTATATACTGGGAAGACATAAACCGATGTTTTGGTCTGTTTTTGAAAGTTCAAAAACAAGAACAGAAGTGTTTCCGAGGACCCAAAACAGCGTTGAGGCATGGCATCGCCGATTAAAAGTTTTGGTTGGGAGGAAAAAGCCGGGCCTGTATAAACTTATCAGCGACCTGAAAAAGGAGCTAATTTTTACTAAAGCACAGGTGGAAAGGGTTAGGAATGGGGCGCACATTAAAAAAAAACAAAAAAACAATACTTAAAAACAAGAGAATTCGACGTATTATGCGAAAGAGGCCCGATTTAAGCAACGTTGCTTATTTAAGGCGTATAGCAAAAAGTTTGCTTTTGTTTTAAATAATTCTGTTATGCTAATTTGTTATTTTTATGTTTATTGTTTATTAAATTTCTTTGAAGTATTAAGTTTACTGTTATGTTTTTGTTAAATTATGTTCCTAAATGTAATGATTTCCAATTTTTGTTTTTTTTCCAATAAATTTAAAAAGTTATATTACAGCTTGCTTTTTCTTATGCAAACGCTTTTTCAAAAAATAGAATTGGGTATAAGCAGCTATTCGGAAAACAGAATTTTGCACATACAGTATTTTGAATACTTATACAGCATTTTGGATATACAGCATTTTGAAATACAGAATTCTGAAATACAGAATTTTGTTCATACAGTATTTTCAAAAAAAAAAAATACAGAATTTTGTCGATACAGTATTTTGAAATCCAGAATTATGGCCCATTCCCATATAAAAAGCCAAATTTTTTGACATCAAAATGTCAAAAATTGACTCGATTTTTTTTTAAATGTGTTTAGATATTTTTCTTTCGCCTTCTATTCCCACTATCCCTGTTAATAGTTATATATAAAAAAAATAGCAAATTGTCGTAAATAGTCTAGGGTCTATAGGCTAGATTATTATTAATCATCGGTCCAAGAGATTTCTTTTTAAAATTTCCTTCCTTTATGCGTTTTTTAAGGTTTCTAGCTAAAACACCATTTCTCTGGGGTTCTCAAGGACTTTTGGAAATTGACTTATATTTATTGCAAATCTATTCTTATTTTGTAGCGGGTGATACACGTTGAAATATACATCTTGATATGGCAACACTGAGATGAGTTCTTCTTGAACGCAGCCATTACGTCTTCGTTTTGAACTTTCTCTCTGCGAACAACCCTTTTAACTTTTTCCATTTTTACTGCGAATTGAAACTGTTTTTCTTTTCAATAAAACTAACTACTTTTTATACTTATCACCATTATAATACTCGCGTCTTATTTAATACATCAACAATACACACACAAAGTCACTTTTTTTTATCTATTTAACACAAAAAAAAGTTTCTTTATTTAACAGGTTGAATTTAAAAAAAAAACTTATAAACAAACTAACTTTTCTGACAATGTCCCAGAAGCGTATACTAATTGTTGTAGCACATCAACACTGTCAGTTAAGATCACATAGTTCCAAACAGTCAGTAATGCAAATGCAATGTTGCTGTCGGTCCAAGGATTAATTAATTGATCCTTTTTGCGAAATTTCTCAAGGATAAAAATTGTCCTCTTGTTCTGGTACTTTTTGTAGTTGCGTTTGCTCGACAACCTGTGAAGCACACTCTCCTATAGTGCCTCATGAATTTTGGTGGACGATTTTGATGAATTTCTGGTGGTAGGACATTTTCCACATTCAGGTCAGGTTCAGATGTGCTTATGGGCAAGTTTTTGGAAAGATTTTCTGCCGAAAGAAAACGAGTTGGTGTTGGCGATGGCAATGAAGAGTTCGGCGAAGAAAAGGCGTCTATGTCATTCGATGTCGCTGCCAAAGTGGATCCCGTTGAGTCCATAATATTTGAGACCTCCTGGTTTGGCGCGTATTCATCGTACACCTCAGAAAATCTATTTGCGGCAATAGGTACCACGATGTGCAACTACTTGCTCCAGCTCTAGATCTTGTGCGAGCGTCCTCTTTCTTTTTCCCCTCCTCAACTTTTCCTTCAGTGCAATAAACCTCTTTTCTACCTGAATTGCGTTGATGCTGGGAAAATGCTGTGCGATTTGCATGAATAATTTTTGCTTCTTTTTAGAATCCCTGAACCCTGAAGTCAAATCCAGGGTGTTTCGTGGTTGGTGGTTGCTGGCAAAGTGAACGAGAAAATCAAGTGCAATTGTGCAAGCAATTAGGTCGAATACGATTCACAACATAGAACGGTTTACGCTCTAAATTCCCTGGTAGGCGCGTAGGCAAAGACAGTAAGATGATGATGACACCGACACGTTACACCGTACGGGATCATTGAGAGGAATTAATTCGTTAATGTATAGATGAAAACCACCACAGGAAAACTGTCGAAAGATAGGGTAATGTTGATTTTACAAATTATGAACTTTTACCAATAATTAATTGAACAAAGTAAGAACGTATCAAAGTAACAATGTTACAAATATAGAAAAACAAAGTAAAAATGTATAACAAAGTAACAAATCAACAAAATATTAGAAATAACAAAATATAAGAAATAAATATTAACATAAAGTCAAATGAGTTCGTTTCCATTTCCGAACAATACCAATTGAAACAAACTGAAATTATTATTTATTTGAAATGACACTTCTTGTCACCTGTCAAAAAAGAGCTTCTATTTGTAAAGCTGACAGGAATTATGTGATTTGAACGTGAGCTGGATCTGGCGGAAAGTCGGTATCGTTATTTTTTGAGTGTATAGGTTTTAAGAGCTTTGTGAAAATTGAAAGCTGGAATATGTTCAAAGTGCTAAGGACTTGTATGCTCTACTAAATTGTCTCTTTAAAATGTATAAATTTTTGTACCTATAATAGGTTAGAAGTTATAACGTTTTAAGTGGCAACCCCTCCAAATTAGAGGTCATCTTTGATGGGCATAAGCGGGAAATATGGTAAGAATAGACGGCGGAACTTCAGGAATCTTTCCTTAAATGATTATACCGCTTAACTGGGACACCCTGTATATAAACTCCATTTAAAACTCGAGTTTGGCTACACCGCATTTGATGATTCTTTTTCTTCTGGAAAGGTAGATATTATTTTGTTGCAGGTTTTGTATGTAAACAAAAATGGACAAAGGGGCGTTTCTCAATCAACTGACAAACGATTTTGCCAATAATTGGCCGCGATCCATTGAACTGCTAGATGTCTAGCGGCATGCCAAACTCCATAAAAAAAACTGACATTTCATAATAATGTGCTAGAGCTCTAGCGCAAATGGTGAAAAGTCCGTTTTTTTTATATTGAGTTCGGCATGCCGCTAGTCATCTAGCGGTTTAATGGAACGCGGGCATTGACAGTGGAAATGAATTGACGGTGGTGTCGTTCAATGACATAAACGCGAGAGCTGTCAAACTTTGTCAATCAACCGACATGTGGAAACCCACCTTTTAGCATTTAAACAAATGGACTCCTGATGCGGTTTACTATTAATATGATTTTGGAGAGGTGCAGCATGTCTCCTGCGGCCCGACGCGGCATCTCTTCCGCAATTACTCTAAGCCCCCTCAGCTCTGACTTGTTGATCCTGATGCTCTCGAACATAATAATCTACCAATTTTGGATGGGCTCAGTTGCGAAGCGAATCATCTAGGGCAGATTTTATCGCTTCCTTGATGATCACGTTGTTGAAAGCTCCATCACATGAATGAAAGCTGCGGTTGTGAACTCTTTGTGACGTATTGAGTTTTGGTGGTGCAGCGGTCTATACACTGCGTGTTACGCTTGTCACACATTTCGGAAGTCTGTCGATCCTCGTACGTGTTGTTGGATAAATCTCAACTAGAAACTGATCGGTAAATAATCTTTGGCCATACCATAGCTAGGTTTCGCTTCTTTGGGGATGAAGAGCGCACTTTAGGCACAACTTGGTAAAAATAATGCATCAGAGACGCATGTTTGTTTTTTATTGATTCACATAAATTTTGCTAACATTACATATAATATAGACACCTTCTTCTATCCTACATACTATTCCCTGAGAGTACTCAATATTATTTGCAGAATTTATTACAATTAAAGAAATCGATTTGAGATCTCCTTAAAAAGATCAGACCAAAGTTCATGCAAGTACTTTATACGGATTGAGAATGCCATTGGGGTCCATGAGCTGTTTGACATCCTTCATCATGTTAATGGCGTTTTCGGATTTCGAGAAACCCAAATATTTGGTTTTTAAAAATCCAATACCATGTTCGGCGCTCACACTTCCTTTTAGCTTTGAAGTGTATTCAAACACAAACGGTTCAATGGCTTTGTACAGCTCGTCACTGTATTCTTTACACGAGACATTCAGATGAAGGTTTGAGTCTCCTGTCAAATAGAAAAAAAAAAATTATTTTCATTTGTAATTCTAACTGAACAACGGTTAATTTTACCTAAATGTCCATATCCGCAAACACGGTGTGCCAATTTTCCAACACGTTCCTCTAAGACGGGTACAATTTCGTAAAATTGACGAAGCGGTAGGGATATATCATATTTGTAGCAGTATCCATCTTCGATCAAGGCAACCGGGACTAGCTCTCGAAGTTTCCAGATTTCTTGAATTTTACCAGGGTCTGCGGTTATTGTGCCGTCACTGATTTCACCATTTTCCATGCCAATCTCGAGGAATTTGTTGAATTTTTCTTCATCGTGAACCTCGTTACTGCCCGATGTTTCTATGAGCATATAAAAGGGATAGCCCTCAACTGGAGATCTACAATTATTGGAAAATGTATTTTATTCTTTTGTTTGTCTGTAAAATATATTATGAACTTTGTGGTTGCCGAAGGAACAAGTAAAACGATTCTAAAAATGAATCAGAAAGAAAGAATCAGCAAGAAGTAGAAGAAATAAGAAGAAAGCTGCTATCATGGGACTTGATTCCAACACCATTAAGCCTAAATTTGTGGGGGAATGCGTGCAAAAACTTCACGAACAGGGTAGAAGAAACAAGATGCCCTTTACACTTTATTGTCGAATATGAAAAAAAAAAAACTTGACATTGACAAGTTGATATCCAGAGAATGTATTCAAAACGTGATTACGCGGAAATAGTGTTTGTAAATGGTTCTGCCATGGCAAGATAGGAGTACCAACGCCGATACCCAAAGTGTATATTCACCATGTAGCCGGGATGCGTATTAGCGCCTTGTTGATACCTTGTGAGGTCCTCGAACGACGCGAAGTTCAGACGCAGCGAGGGCGGCAGAAGTTAAGTGTGGGATTTTGCGTGCTGTGAAAGTTCAGCCTTCAGTCAGGACCGCAGATTGGTGTGCAGTTGGAACTTCCCAGGATTCACAGAGCTCCACAGAGTAGTAGATTACACCCATTCCATTCAGCACCGGTACAGGATTTACTAACAGGACATGCGCAAAAAAGAGTGGAATTTTGCGCGTGTCTATTGCACAAACAGGCAGAAGACGGACACTTCCTCAAGAACATTCTGTGGCCTGACGAAGGGCAATTCACAAGAGATGTGGTTACAAACATCCACAGTTTGCACCACGGTCAGACCACAACTCCCATTTAATAAGCACAACATCCTTTCAAAGGTAAGAATTTAATTATTGTGAATAACTTTGAATAACTTCTTTAAAATGTGTACCTATTTCAAAGGTAACATTTAGCGTAAATGTTTGGGAATACTTTAGGCCCTACTAAACATTCTTCCACAAACAGTTAATTTCTGTAATGTTAATCTTCTTCTTGTTCAGAGAAGAGCGATGTTCTTTCAACAAGATGGGACACCTTGTTACAGTAGCAGCGGGGTAACTCTATACCTCAACCATACTTTTAACGAACTGTGGACTGGTCGATTTAGCCCCAAACCTTCGCCACCCAGATCTTCTCACCTTACCACCCATGGATCTTTTATTCTGGGGTGCTATGAAAGAAAAAGCTTATTTTTGAGAAAAATCAAGTCTTTTTTGACCATTTTTGTCTGACAAAAAACGGCTTTTACCACAACTTATGTTGATCGTACGTAAAAAAGTTGTTTAACCTCATTTTTAGGAAATTTCTCAAGGATAAACATTTCATAAGAAAAAGAAAAATTTATTTAGTAAAAATTTCGAGAAAATAACATTTTAAGTAAAAAAATGTCACAACAAATTTTCAAAATTTAGAGTTAAAGGTGCCATAACTTTTTTGTAGCTTCACAGATGTACCCAAAGTGCTTAGAACTTGTATGCGCTACTAAATTGTCTTTTCAAAATGTATAATGTATGTATAATGTTTATACATTTGTTTCTATAATGATTTGAAAGTTATAGCATTTTAAGTGGTAACACCTTCAAATTAGAGGTCACCTACTTTAATGGTCGGGAAATATGGTAAAAAAAGACCCCCCCCCCCCCATGCCATACAATTTTTTGTTCGGCGGAACTTTAGGAATTTTCCTTTAAAGGATTATACCGCTTAACTGGGACACCCTGTATAACTCGAATGTGTAATTAAAGAGCACCTCACCCCCACGAATCTGGGTGCATCAGAAAGAAGGTTTCTGAAGATTCTGCGAAGAGTAGAGTGGAATCACAGAACTTATGTGCTGGAAGCTTGTGGGACATTCACCCACAGAAAACTGAACTATTGTGGATATGCCATCACTAGACCTAGCTCTCATAAACAGTATATCATAAAGGAAACTGAGTTAGAGAGAGTGCTATAGGATGGGCTTATTTTGCCATCAAGGTAGGACTGATCCAAAACAAAGTCGAAGCAGTGAAAAACTGGCAGGTTTCCAAAGACAAACATCATGTAAACTGAGGAGCTTCCTCTTATTTGCGGCCTATTATACAGACGGTTTGTGAAGGACTTTGCCGTGATTGCAACGACCTTGCATCAACTGACAGAAAAGGGAAAACAATTCAAATGGTCAGGTGAGTGCGAAAAGAGCTTTGAAAAACTTAAGCAGCAATTACGTGACGTGACGTCCCATAAGCAAACATTACGCGCGACAGGAAGGAGAAAAAAGATGCCATTTCCGATCAAAGCCTGAGAACTGAGCCCATAAACGGGTGAAGTGTGAGAGAGATCCGGGAGGCTTAAAGGGAAGATCCGGATATCGAGCCGACTCTCGCCTGGAAGGAGCATGAGAGAAAACCCGACTGGTAGGAGTTAGGAGATTAATAGCTAAATCAGCTTAATCAGGGCGCAGTAGCGCAGTGGTTAGTGTGCTGGACTACTGTGCGAGGGATCCCAGGTTCGATCCCCGGAAAAGCACAAATTACATCTTAAAGTTTTTTCTACTGCGCCACCTCTCGCGAACGTCTGATAAACATCCGAGAGTATGACTGTGATGAAAAAGCTTCTCAATTCAGCTGTTCGGACTCGGCATAAAATTGTAGGTCCATTCGTTCCAAAAATAGAAACTCACACAAAACGAATGGTTGCGAGAAGCTAGGCCTTGGGCGTCACCCGCCTGTTGCGCCACCTATTTATTTATTTATATAATAGCGAAAATCCGACCCGCCTGCCCCAAGTCCCAATCCTGGCGGAAAAAGTCGCCTCCTAACAATTCAGCGACCGAGAAATTCACTTGCCGAAACGTAAACCATATACGGTAGATGGAATACACCGAGCGACTTCGATAGGTGGCAGTTGCAGCAGTTTATGTGTTTGTGAATTGGAAGCATAGGGCTATCGCTAGGATACCAGGGGTGTCAGCACGTAGCTTGATATAATCCAGTTCAGTCGATACAATCGAGCTCTGGCAGCACCTAATTTGTCTCAATCGATTATCATCGATTAATTATCCTCGATTGAGACAAATTAGGTGCTGCCAGAGCTCGATTGTTTCAACTGAACCCGATTGTATCAAGTTGCGTGCTGGAGTTAGTGGTAATTTTTTTTATTTGGATCTCGTGTGCAATAATCCACCTTCTGACGAGCTCCAGCTGTGACCAGCAAGGCATGCGATAACCCCGATTTCTGCTTGCTTCCTCCGTCCCTAAACCCTGGTTCTCATTCCCCACAATTTTATTCCTCCTTCAGCAGACAGCTATCTCTCTCCCATTCCTCCTCAACACCACCTTCACTACAGTAGTTCGAATTTGGCCCCGGTCGCAGAAGAAAACGTTTCTGGCTCACAAATTACATCTTAAGGTTTTGTCTACTGCGCCACCTCTCGCGAACGTCTGACAAACATCCGAGATAGTATGACTGTCCTGAAAAAGTTTCTCAATTCAGCCGTTCGAACTCGGCAAACGAATGGTTGAGAGAAGCTAGGCCTAGGGTGTCTACCGCCGATATAGTTAACTGCATGCTTGTATATAGCGGTGCTAAATGGACTAGAGTCGAGAGAATGATTGAATAAGCCGTCAGAGAACTTAGAGATTCTCACCTCATCCTCTATGCATCTACTCAAAAATATTTCACTACCATTTCTGATGCGGCAGGTTTACTTACTTTAAATTAAAGTGCTCTACACTTGCTGCGAAAGCCTTCTCATCGATCATTTCACAAGATGACAGAATTTCGCCCAAATGCTTTTTTGCCGCAACGAATGTCTTCAGCACGTCATCGAACGAATTTAATCCTGTTAATAAATGTTTCGAAAGATTGCTTATTTTCGATATATCTTAGAAGGGTGTACTTTTTACATACCTAAGAAAGCAACATGCACAGCCTTTGGCGCTGTAGGGCACAGCAGAGCCAGCTTCGTAATAATACCCAAGGTGCCCTCTGATCCAATGAATAAATGCTTCAAATGGAATCCAGTGTTATCCTTCTTAAAGTCCGACATCAAATCCAGTACTTGTCCATTGGCGAGGACCTTAAAATGGGAAAATGTCGTAAATCAACCTTCAAATTTAAATGGACTTACAGCTTCGACACCCAAACAGGATCCATGAAGATTTCCATAACGCAGGACTCTAAGACCGCCAGCATTTGTCGATAGATTGCCACCAACATGACAGCTTTGCTTAGCTCCCAAATCGATGGGTACCACCAGACCAACATCTTTGGCTTGTTGCTCTAAGGTCTCCAAGATGCAGCCAGCCTCACAGACTGCAATGCCCGTGAGCTCATCAATGCTGATTACTTTATTTAGGCGCTGCAATGATAGCACTATTTCATCGCACACTGGAACAGAACCACCAACTAGGCCGGTGTTTCCGCCTTGGGGACATACGGCGATTCGATTGTCATTGCAGTATTTAAGGATCGTAGAAACTTCCTCAACAGAGCCGGGCTTGAGAACTAATTGACTGTTGCCTTAAATTAAAGAACGTTATATATATATGATTGTGATTAGGTTGCGGATATTGGAAATAATGAGCAATTAATTAAAGGCTAGATGTACGAGTGTAGTATTAGAGTCAAATAAAAAATAAAATAGAAAATAAATTGTAACTTGATTGGCAGAAACGCAGACACAGCAGAGAGTAGGCGTCATATAGGATTAGGATAGGACTCTTTACAACGAGTATGTACGTTTTGGCAGCGATTGGATATGAAAAATTAATCTAAATATTATATAGGTACGGTAAATTTGGTACAAATAAGATGACAGAAAGTGCGTGCAACTTTTAAATAAATAAACTTGTATTCTAGTAGACGAATACCTACTCATACTCAACTATACTTTCGTAGAAAAAATTGGAACTATGCCGTCAGCCGCCTGCCCTCTGTAATTGTCATTATGATTCCTTTTTTTTTTTTTTTTTCTGTCGGAGGTTGTTTTTTATCTGAAGGAGCACTCAGACACAACTACGGGTCCATTGTACTGCCAAACAGACACCTTACATTGCTGTACATAGTTTTCCCGTCTTTCGAAGAAAGATGAGAAGGAGCTTCAGTAATGAAGAGCTTAGATGTTCGGCACTCACCACGTCAGCCCCAAAGATCCGCCACCTGATGCTAGCAAAGGCAGGACAACTACAGAGGAAGTGCTCCGCTGTATCGTCATCCTCTCCACAAGCAGGAGAGATGGTGGTGTTGCTTAAGCCCAACACATTTAAGTGTTTGGCAAAAGCTTGGTGGCCCGAAAGGATGCCCACAAGAAGTCTGCAGTCGATTCTCCTGAGAGACAGAAGGAAAGACGCCGATCCCCTGCAGATGTCAGGGCGCAGTCGTTTGGTCTGTCTACACCCAGCACAGTCAAGCCAACGACACTCATGTTCACGAGAAACCCAAGTATCAATGGATGACCTAACCACAGATGCAGGCAAACCCAACGCAGGTTCAGGTCCTAAGAAATCTTCTTCTGAACCCAACCTGGCCAGCTCATCAGCGATCTCGTTTCCCTGGATACCAGTGTGACCTGGGACCCAAACAAGTTTGACCATGTTTAGCCTACCGACCAAGTTCAGAGAAAGCTTGAGTTCGAGCACTAACTTGGACGAGGTAAGAGGGTTGAGCAGCGCTTTTAAAGCAGCTTGGCTATCACTGCAAACGCATATGCTTCTAGCCCTCCACCTGTTTGTCACAATATAGCGCATAGCCATAAGGATAGCGAAAATCTCCGCCTGGAAGACAGTCGCATGGTTACCCAAGGGGTAGTGTAGTCTAATGTTCTCGCTTTCCACGAAGACTCCAGAACCAGACCCCTGTCCGGTTTTTGAGCCATCCGTGAATACACGATGGCATTCCTTCCCTGGCTCTGAGTCTGGCAAAAGCCATTCAGTTGCCTGAGGAAAGTTGACGTGGTAGTTTTGTCGCAATAGGATTTCTGGTGTCATTGCGTCAGACGGCATATCCATAAGACAGGGGTCAAAGGATAATTCTCGCACAAGTTCATCAAAATTCCAATGCGCGTGGTACCAAAAGCCAAAAGGGGGGGAGGTTCATCAAAGCATCTAGAGCAGAGCCCGGAGTGCTGGGGAAGGCCCCTGTGCAGCCAAGGCAAACCGTTCTTTGAAGTTTGGCGAAAGAGGCCATAACACGTTTCCGCGAAAGCCTGTTCCACCACACAACCGATGCATATGAGAGAAGTGGTCTTACCATTGCCGTATAGATCCATAGGACCCTTTTAGGAGATAAGCCCCATGTCTTCCCAAAAGCGCCTTTGCACTGCCAGAAAGTCGACAGCGCTTTATCGGTTTTCGATTCAACATGCTTGGACCAAAGAAGTTTTCTATCGAGGATTACTCCCAGATATTTGACTTCATCAGAAATCGGAATAGTGACACCTTTTAGCACAAGTTGAGACAGACCAGTGATATTCCTCCTTCTCGTGAAGAGAACAACCGTAGTGTCATTATGATTAGTCGTCATTACAGTTGTCATTATTTTCATTTAGTCCCCAAGTAACAATTTGACTTCGATAAGGCGCTATCGAGGCTATTTCCCCTCCCGCAATATTGATTGCAAAAGGCCTTTTAGAAGGACATTTGGCGCACTTTAGCGAAGCTATTTACTGTTTAAGACAACTTGGGATAGGCCTTACAGACGATACAACTTCTGCTTCTGATAGGCCTTATAGAAACAATTAACATCCGCGGTGGGCTATTGCTTCGCAAAAGAAGCATCTCTAATATTTGTCAGCAGTAGGTTATTACTTCGGTAAGAAACTGCTGTAAGGCCTTACCGCAACTGTTATAAAAGCCTTATAGAAGTTCAATAATTAAAAAGAAAAAAAAATATTTTTTTTTTTAATTTGTTCAATTTTCAATTTTTTTATTTTTTTGTCTCATTTATTAATTATTATTCAATGACATTTCATACTTTTTGATACAGTTCATTTAACATTCGAGATATAATTTACATTTTACTTACATGGGTTTCACTGAGAATCGATCATGGGTCCCGTCGCATGCCAGTCCAATACCCTATCCACTAGGCTAAATCGTCATATGCGTTTGCCAGTGTTAAATATGAAGTACTTGATACTTTTTAGAGTTTCGATAAGACTTGCCGCCGACTGCGACAGAAGTTGCAACAGACGTTGTAAACATACTTGATACTCTTTAGAGTTTCGATAACACTTTATTATTGGCTCAAAGAAATTTCTGTGAAGTTTGGTCAAACTTGGACAAAGGGGCGTGGCACCTTCCATATAAAAAAAATGCATTTAAAAAGTTGTTAATATTGATGTGCATTGTCCATATAAATTGGAATATGGTGGGATTGCAAATCGGCGAATGGCACGACCCATACAAGTAATTTAAAACACTATAGCTTTAGCTTTGAAATTTGGTAAATTGACCTTAATTTGTATCCGTAAATAAAAAACATTGAATTCATTTGAATTATACGAACCAGTTTCATTTAACCACCAAACAAAAAGGTTATTTCTCTCTCGCGAACGTCTGACAATCTTTGGAGAGTATAACTGACCTGAAAAGTCTTCACAATTCAGCCGTTCGGACTCGGCATAAAATTGTAGGTCCCTTCCAATTGTCCCAAAAACTGAAACTCACACAAACGAATGATTGCAACGCAAGAAGCTAGGCCCAGCGTGTCTATTCACGCCTGTTGCTCCAACTATTTATTTATTACAACTATTATACAAACATGCGAAGAATTATTATTAAAGCAAAAAACACACGCAAATTTCTATGTACTATTTCTTTTTTCAAAATTTTTGGGTGTTATTAAAAAATAAATTGAAGCTTTAAAAATTTGTCCCAATGTCGCCTGTATTTGTGAAAGGGGTCCAAAAACGCTTATTTCGAATTGTGGTCGCACCACGGCAGTACAAAAGTCGCCAATTGGCTATGTCGCCCGATGGCGACTGTGTACAAGTAAAAAGACCATGAAACATTTTTGATTCAGCAATAACCAATTTAATTTTATTTAATCATTGTAAACAAAAATTAAATAAGTAATAATAAATGATAAAATTACACTGGTATGGTGTGCAATAATGTGATAAAAACCTACAATTGTCGGTAAGGCAAACGAACGAGTTTACATTTCACATCGGTCATATATTTCTTTCTTTTTTTCTTTTTTATTTAAGTGAGCATAGCGATCGGAACAATAAATATCTAAATGCCTTGACTCAAACTAAATTATGAAAAAATTAGCCTTTTCGTCAATTGTAATACAGCATAGTTGTAAGTCACTCTATTTCATTTTTTGTCGTCAGAAACCAACAATTTGAAGAGTCGGTGCTTAGACAAAATGTCTTTAATTGAACTTTGGTGATTTCAGTAAATATTTCAATGAAGTGATGCAGCATTTGACGGGCAACTGGCAGCATTTGAAAATAACTTTTTTTCTTTTCAATTTTTCTCCATTTGGGTTTCATATCCTTTCCATAAATCCTCATCGCTATATTTGCTGCTATTTGTTCCATCATCGATAGTACGATCCCCACTAGCACTAGTGCTACTGTTGGCGTTATCTAACAGAGTCAAAAAAAAAATTATATTCATCTGCCGAAATGGTGAATAAATAGAAAAAAGAAAACACATACCTAAACCCTCATAATTTCTGGTGCTCTCATTATAAATGTTGTAGGCTGTTGTAGACAATTCTTGTGGAATAGTGTACTGGGGATTATTGATAAAAAATTAATTATTATTTAGGAATTAGGACCACAGATGAGCGCTGAAAGCATCCACTGCGACAAAGAGATGTTCGCTTTAATTCATCTGACATTCACGGGCTCGCTTCAGAATTGCGCCACACTCCCTTTGCACTATTCTTTGATACGTTTCCGATATTTTCACCTTTTTCCATGAACTAATCATTTTATAGACCCAAAATATTTAATTTTTATATAAAACAAAATCGACGCGTGTATATCTACTATAATACGATGACAGCTATGATCCTTCGTAGTTCTTATTAAAGCCGCTCCACTTAACTGCTGTAACATAACATATAAAACTGGTTTATGCCTCTATAAAGCCTTCATTCGCAAGCCACTCATTCTATGGTCAAATAATGGGAAGTTAATGCTTCTCTAAAGCTTCCAATTGCAAGCTGTTGCCTGCATGAGAGACAACTGCCTTTATAATGCTTCCGATCACAAGCCCTAAAGAGACTTCTCGACAGAGCTTCGAACTGGAAACTTTATCGAAACAAATGACTTCCCACACATCCACCTCCAATTTTTGGAAGTCCAATCGAGGTTTTATCGAAACTAAATTCCTCATCCCTCTATAAAGCCTGTGGATTTTCTTTCGAAAGGTCTTACAAAAGTTATTATCGAAACAATTACCTGGAAATTGCTGTACTTCGCCTAAGAAATACTACAGAAGCTTTATAAAAGTAATTGCCTACCAAAATTAAAATTTTGAACCTTACCGAAGTAAAATTGTTACTTGGGTCGGCTCTTACACTGAGGCAACAATCAATAAGCAACTGGCAACTGGAAACACGCAATAGTTGCTATAGCAACTAGCCACTGCCAATAAGCAATCACCAACATTATTCGTTCGAGCGACCATTTGCTGGACCATTTATGGAAATACATTTTCTACAATCATGGTTAATGCCTTCAGTTGGAACGACCACGGGGGCAATGAGAGCCAACCCCTTACAACTGGACTAGGCTATAATTATACTTAATCCTAAACCCCTAGAACTTTTCGTAAATGAATCTGCTACAAACGGGTGCTGTTCGGTTAAGCCAGACCAAAAGCTGGAAACGTTGCGTCCTTTTCTTTACGTTAGTGTGCTAAAGTTGTAATGATTCAACAGGCCATGCTGTCGATGCGCGGAGAGCTTATCTACTTCCCCCCTCTTCTCCTACTCCTATCCACAAATCACCCTTCTTTCTCTTTATAATCTTATAGGTACCCCTTTCCCCTGGACTGGACGAAGGTGTCATATACGACCCTTGGCGTTAGTCGGCCTGGTTGAGGGTCCAGTTTTTAAAGCAGCTCAAGCGCAAATGGAGTATCCGGATACCTGGCGACCTCCGGATTTGTCAGCCTTGTCTGTGTATTGCTGATCTCTGCACAGATTGACAGCTTTTCTCAGCTATTGGTGGGTCCTATTGTCCTCTCTCACAATGGCAGGTAAGAACTTGGCCACAAAACCTGAGAGCACTCTACTCAAACAACCCGGGGCTGCATGTCATACTGCTTCGACCTCGTGGCATGCTAACCTTTTAACCATCAGGCAAGATAGAATTCAGCGAACCGTCTCCAGATTTCTGGAGCGTTTCAAGGGCATCCCCTTAGATCAGCTCTCTGATAAAAGCAAAAATTCAATCTTCATGTCCCCGATTAGTATGTCAACGCACTATTTTGGATCGTATCCAGTAGGTGCATGGGAATCGTACCTACTCGGGTTTGGGGGCGAATGAACGCCTTATACTTAGGTATATTGTGGCCAGATAAGAAGGGGTATTTCTTGCACCGTTTGAGGAAACCTAAACATTTCGCAGCATTCTTGGCGACTTTGTGTATATGGTTATTCCAACGAAGGTTCTCATGAACGGACATACTGGGAATTGAAGGTTTTTCGGTTTTGGTGATAAAACGGGTGCTATTCAGCAGCAGACAGCATTGGTAAAAGTCCATTTTAAAATATTTGCCGTTCCAGTTCTACGGCCGAAGAGCAGGGACGTAAGTCCTGGAAAGAATATGAGAAGAGCTTAGAGTACTGTCATCAGCGAGGAATAAATTGGATTAAAAGTTGCAGACAAGAGATCATTTATGAAAATGAGAAAGAGAGTTGGAGGCAGAACGGAGCCTTGGGCAACACCAGCATTTATATGGCAAATTTCAGACTTGAAACTATCTAAAGCAACTTGAATGAGGCCAGAAATTTAGTTTCTAATCCATTTAATAAGAGACGCATCGATCCCTTAGCACGCATTTTACAAATGAGCTGGGCCAAACGTTGCCAAATATCAAGCACAAGAATCTTCGATTCATCGAAGTGAGATCTAGGTGAGATCTGTTGCCATAAACCCCGTACTACCGGTCATTATAAAGTTTTCGTGATTCAACATATTTAATATTAAGCTGACGATTTATCAGCCATCTTATAAGAATTAACGTAAGTGCTATGGGTCGGTAATTTGTGAGAGAAGAAGATTTTTATGGACGGGCTGGACAAATGCAGTCTTCCACCTTATCATGCAGATAATACAGTTTTCCTTTTCATTGACATCCAATCAGCGACAAAAGCGATCTCTGCCCTAGATATAAAATCGAAGCTTGTTAGTCACTGTCGCGAAGAGCTACAGCGTTATACTATCGCACCGGCAATATGCTCAAATAAAATAACAAGAAAATAGGAATTAGCACAGATGACGGGTGCATAGAATGCGGTGCGGTGAAGAACTCTTCTTCGCCACTGTCAAGCGCTCTGCTACCAACCAATTCCAAGATTGTCGAAGAATAGCGTTTGTAATTTTTTTTTGTATGGGAAGTGCCACGCCCCTTTGTCCAATTTTTACCAAACTATCATTACAATCATCTCGAGCCAATATCAAAGATTCTCTGAAAATTTGAGCTCAATCGGTGCAAAACCCCACAAGTTTTGGCGCAGAGCTAGTGTTAGGGCTCGCCAATTACAGTGAGCGCCAAAAGTGCGTGAACACTAATGATGTTTTCATTTGTATTTGGAGTTTGGAAACTACTTTTTGTATGAAACACGTTTTGTTGTTGTTATTTCGTTATCAAACTTTTTACAGATTGCTGGTTTTTAAAAACCTTTTCAAGACCCTAAAGAAAATTTAAAAGAGCGTCGGTGTTTACTCGCACTCTTGACAGTGAGCGTCGTCTTTAGTACAAACATAACACGCTAAATTTGCTGGTGAAATCTGTAGTTAAAAATACAATACGCACGAGAGCGGGTATATATCTACAATATGTAAGTACCTCTTACACTTCGAAGGAAGTCAACGTTATAACCTTGCAATTCGTCCTTCTCTTTAACAGTATTAGTTGATCCAACTACAGATTCCAGAAAACTAACATCCTTATCCGAAAGAACAGCATAATTTCCTCGCTTTACATTGTGGCGCTCCTGAAAATTAAAAAAAAAAAATCAGTTGATTAAAGGTCTATTTGGTTGTGCATTTATATGATTGGCCTCATCGGTTAGTTTAGGTTAAGACCAATATTTAATAAAGGGTTTTCCAATAAGATGTGTTATTTTGGGTATTCAAAGAAAAATGCAATTTTTTGAGATAAATGATCGGATGTTTATTTCATAATAAAGAGGAAGGTATGCCGTTAATAATGAAAGACAACATCAGCCAAATGGCCACCACGAGCACGCTTACAGGACCATATCCTTTTCATGAAATTTTCAATGAGCGAGGTGGAAATGGGCCTCATCAGTCAAGATGATTTTTCGATAGAACTCCGGATCATTTTCATGCATTTCAAGGACCCAATCAGCAAAGACACGACGTTGTTGATGATCGGCCGGCTTGAGTTCTTGTGTTAACTGAACTTTATAAGTCTTAAGACCCAAGTCTTTATGCAAAATACGATGTAATGACGTTTGTGGAATGCCCAATTTCAAAGAACGACGAGGAATGGACAAACCTGGGTTTTCTTCAACACTTTGGGCTACAGTAGCAATATTCTCAATTGTTCTTGAGCGACGTGCACGGGTTTTATTCCTCACATCACTAACTTGTCCCAACAGCTCGAATTTTTCCACCAATTTCTGTATTGCGGTCCGACAAGGTGCTTCACGAAGACCAAAAAATGATTTAGTTTTGCGAACTGTGACTGCAAGATTTTCATCATTTTTGTAGTGAATTTTAATAATTTCAATGCGTTGTTGAAGCGTGTATCGTTCCATTTTTAGTAATTGCGTAGTTTCTACTTGTCAAATGTCAAAGAATAAAAGCTTCAAAAGTGACAGATATACCTAAATAGCGGGCCATTCACAATAACACCTCTCATTGGAAAACCCTTTATACAAAAGGCAAAGGGGAAACATAAAAATTGTAACTAAAAAAACACCCGATTTTCCTTTAAGTAGCCATTACTTCGTGTAGCTTATTGTAGCTCTAAATATGATTAGAATCCATTTTAATAACCGCAAACAACGTTAGCGTTGGACATATCAATGGCATTTGAACGAGTCTGGCATAGAGCCCTATTATAGGCATCAACAACTCTGCGGATGGATGCAAAATTTTCTTCTGGAAAGACCGATCCAAGTTGTTGTAGTTGTAGATGGTGTACCATATAATTCGTTTGCTATAAATGCAGGAGTGCCCCAAGGATCTATTCTATCTCCAACTCTATTTCTTCTCCACATCAACGATTTGCTTGGATCTACAAATAATAATATCTACAGCTTTGCTGATGACAGCACTCTTATATCCTCCATCTCGAACAGTGGGCCTGTGAATGGTGTAGCCGCATCACACAGTCAGAGATGTGAACAAATTAGTTCTCTATGACGATCTGGACAAAAGTGGGGAAAAAACAACTTGGTTGTTTTTAATGCAAACAAGACACAGCTGACAACATTTTCTAGGAAAAATGCATCAACAGTTCCTTAGATCCAAATGGATGATCATCCAATTCATCTCAAGTACTCAATGCACCATCTATGAGTCACAGTCAATTCAGGAATCACATGGTAGGACCACATATCCTATATCGCAAGATCGGCGTCCTCTAAGTTGAGCTACCTATTTAGAGCAAAGATGTACTTTAGCCCCAAGCAACTTCTCCTTCTCTACAAAGCGCAGGTTAGACCAGGCCTGGAATATTGTTCCAATATATGGAGCTCAGCCCCAAAACATTCACTTAACCTACTTGGCAGCATATGGAGACGAGCAGTTCGACTTATTGGAGACCCTACACTTACATAGAATCTATAACCGTTGGTGCACAGAAGACAAGTATAGGTAGATGTTCCGAGAAACTCAAAGACATAATCCCTCAAAATGCGACTGGGCGCTCCACAAGACGGGCAAACTTTGGAACTCGCTTCCTAGGGATATATTTCCAGAAGACTGCAATTTGCAGCAATTCAAGTGCAGAACTAACATACATCTGCAAGCATCTTGAGGCGCTGATGAAGCGTTACGTTCGCCTTTCCCGGGAGAAGTATTAAAAACAAAAAAAAAACAAAAAAAATTTACTTATATGTTAGAGGTATGCGAAACAACTTAAAAACGTCTTCCAGCCTTAATAGAGACATTGATTATTTACATCAAACGGAATAAATTTGCAAAGACGATAGATTGATTCCATCAGTAACCTCTAAGGAAATAAAATAAAATATTAAACGAATTTGCTCTGGGATTTGATTTAATTACGCGTGAAATTAAAAAAAAAAAAAAAATTGCTCTAAAAAACTATGAAAGAAATAGCACAGATAATAAATGCTCCACGCATGTGGAAAGTCGCGGAAGTTATTATGGTAATAAACGGGCAAATTGCACAGTGAAGTTACCTCATATCGTCCAATTTCATTGCTATCAACCTTTAAAGTAGGCGACCTCTAATTTGGAGGTGTTACCATTTAAAATGCTATAACTTCTAAACTATTAGGTCCAAAAATTGTTTTGTATACCTATGTATTTTGAAAAGACAATTTAGTAGTGCATACAAGTCTTAAGCTTTTTGGGTACATCTGGTGCAGCTACAAAAAAAGTTATGACTTCTTAAACTCAAAATTAAGAACACTTTTTGTTTCAAATTTGTACTTAAAATGCTTTTTTCTCAAAACGCTCACCTTATAAATTTTTATTTTTTTATGAAATTTTTATTCTTGCAAAATTTCTTAAAAATTATATGTTAAGCAATTTTTTTTACATATACCTGCGAGCAACAGAAGTTGTAGTAAATGCCAGTAAATGCTACCAGGACACTGAGGTATAGCTAATGAGCTTGCGAGAAGAAGCGAAAAATTGTTAGATAGAGAGGATGTGGATATTAAACCACCTCCTTGCATCATAAAGAGCGCTATTAGGAATAAAATAACTTAGGAAGCCGACCGGATGTGGGTGTAGGCCTCACCGGTCACGCAGTATCCAAGGCACTTTGGCCACAATTCGGCTGTAAAATATCTAGGCAACTCCAACTGGGCAGGGAACAGCTCAGGATCACTGATCGGTATATTATCAGGGCACTGTCTTCTTAGAAAACATACCAAAAGGATCAGGCTGGCAGACTCGGACACTTGCACATTCTGCAATGACATGTAAATGCGTATAGCTACCTACTGTTTTGTTAGTTTCCTTATTTCACACACTCAATTTCCAACTCCCTTTTATATTTTGCTTTTGCAATAAATTAAACTCAAAACCGCTCAGATAAAAATCAAACCACGTCGTTTGACAATTATACAGAATTTTATTCTTAATCAAAAAAAAAACTATGGGCATTAAATGTCATTAAAAAGTGACATAAAAACATTTCTTCATTTTGACACATTTCATTAAAAAGCATTTGCATGGGCAAAAAAATGCAATCTAGATTGAATCAAATTGAACAATAAATTATTTAAATTGAAAACTTTATAAACAATTATTAATTTACTCCAACAGCTACGTTAGTATATTATTCTGACTTTATTTTGTTTGACCATTTTTTTCTGACAAAAAAATTGCTTTTATTATATAATACATACTTGTGTTGCTCGTACGTAAAAAAATTGCTTAACATCATTTTTAGGAAATTGTTCAAGGATAAAAATATCCTAAAAAATACATAGTCATAGTCACCACGTCTTTTATTATTATTTAGCCCAATTGAAGCACGGCTTTAATCTTGTATATATTATATCCAATGTGTCAGATTTTGCTCCATAATGTAAAGTAAAAATTATATTTTAAAATATAGGTACTTCACCTTTGTACACCCACTAAACAGTTTCCAAACGCACTTAACTTATGACAGCCAGACAGAGACAGCCTCTATACACCTGGGTAAACTTTTTATAAATAAGTTTTCTAGGTTTAATCCATTTTAAAGAGTGCATAACATTTATACACTCCTCTTAGAACATATTTATAAAATAAGGCTGTATTTCTTTTCTGGTGCCCATAAACTGAGGGATGAAATTCACAGATACCGATAGCGATCATAATCGTTTCCATTCCAACACAATGAACAGTGGCATTGGTGGACGTCATTTCGTGTACAAGGGGTTTTTCTAATTTAAATGTATCCATTATTGTTACTTTTCTCGTATTTTGACTCGAGTGTATCGTCTACCTGGCGCACATATCCATTTCAACCCTTAGCATTCGTGGTATCTAATGACTTAAGTAATAAAGCAGCATGGGGTGGGAAATGATAGTCATGCGCTATTTGAGGATATTCCGAGTGTGTATTATTGCCATCAGTGTCTTTTCATGCGCCGGTAGTAGGCGTGGCGTGGTTTCTAGGATTGCTTATATCTTCTGGGCAAAGACGTTAATGTGTGGGCGTGAGCGTGTATTTATGACTAATAGTTTGAAGAAAAAAATAAGTAGGTAGGTAGGTAGTCTTCTAAAGTATTCCATGTTCACAACCACTTTTCCTTAGTGCTGCTATATACGTTCCATCTTGTCCAACTGTCGATATTTGTTTAAATAACTTTGGAGAGACTATTTGCTGGGGTTGTTAGATGTTATATTAATTGTAGGCTCAGATTAATATGAACTTGGCCGTGATCAGTCGTTAAGACATCAATTGTGTTTATTTTACCTCCCGGTCTTGTCTTGTCCATCCGGGCTGCTATGTTGGGTTTCACTGACTGGAGTCTCAATCTCAGAAGGACGACGTTTGGTAACTGAACAGGTCGCGTTCAGACGAACAATTGGCGAATGCCCTAAATCCGTAAGAGAAGTGCGATGGAATGTGACCCCACTAAGTAAAAAGGTTGATTTTTATTGTTGAGTGCCCAGGATTTTTTGGCTGCGTCCACAAGAAAGGAGTATAGAGATATAAGTCTCATTATAACATCGCAAACGAGATGCTGTCTCCATTACTCTGTGAACGCCTGAAGCTATGTATCAAAGAACTGATTGGCCCCTACAAGTGCGGTTTTAGGCCCGGTAAGTCCACAACCGACCGAATATTCACACTACGGCCGGCGGATCTTTGAGAAAACTTTGAGATAGTTAGAGCTTCCCTATATGAAATCAAGCGAAGAATTACCTATACGCTTGGCAATTGGATTTTTTCTCGAACAGTCCTTATTGTTCGGTTTAAATGCAAAATTCTTCGAGTGATTTTCTGCCCTATTTGCGCTCACGTGATTTGCAGAAGAAGACCTAAATGAACTCCACTAGTTATTTAGCGTCATCGTGGCAGTCAGAAAGTCCGAATCGGTCGTTTAAGATGGCTACGACATGTATAAGACGAATGGATACCAGCGCTCCGGACCGAAGAGTCCTTGACTTCAACTCCAAACCAGATTAACAATGCAATGGTAGAGCAAGACCTCGCATTAAGAAGAGTCAAGTGAAAGAGCACTTCAACCAACTTGGAGCGTGCAACTGGAAGCAGTTAGCCAGAGATCAAGCTCTAACTGAACTAACTGATGTACTGGGAAAGGGGCCAGGTCCACCCCGGACTGTAGCGCCAGCGCCACCTAAGTATAGGTACCTAAATAAAAGTTGAGGTTCTTGCATTCCAAACATAATTTACATTGATTCGTGGATTTCCTTTAGAACAACAAGTAGATACATATTGAAACGTATGTACGTATATTCTGTACATTGGTATATTCAAGCCTCTCTTCCTAAAAACTTCTTGGAAACTTTTTTATCAAAATGTCGTTTAAATCTATAAGGCTGTCGTTTCACTTCTTTTGTCTAGCATTCAATGCTTACCACTTATGCATTATTTACTAAAGGGTTTCGATGAGCTCATTATATTGTGCCTGTACCTATACGTATGAGAGTCCTCATATAGTTATATACATTCCTTAACGAACCTAATCTAATTATATACATATTATGTTTATAAAAATACATCAGAATCTAGCTACCTGTGTGAGTTCCGGAATTCCACTTGCTTTGTATGATCTGGCCAATTTCCGAAATCCATTCCACTGGGTTCTTAAGCCGGATCTGGACAGCATAATCTGAAATAAATATAAATTTTTGTTACACTTGCAATGAGAGAAACATTAATAACTAAAATATGAATAATATTACATTTGTATGTCTGTAAATGGATAGCCCGAGCGGGCAGTGCTGTTACTATAAAGGTTAAAAAAGAAAAAAACACAGTTTGGCAGAAATGCGCGGCGGATCGTATTGAAAACTATATACCTCAATTTCGACCGTCTTCGTTTTTGGTTATTCTCAAATGCGAACGAGGGCTAAAACGATATTTCCAGCCAGAATGGCTTCCAATTTTCCAATTATTTTTTCAAACCGCTATTTTCTACACGATTTTCTATCACAATTATTAATTTCTTTTAGGTAGATAGTGATAGATAGGATAGTGAAAATTTTATATATTGTTTTTTTTTTTAATACGAGAAATGGATTCTAAAAGTTTATGTTTATAGGTATGATGCTCTATGCTGAAAATAAGGAAGGAAAAAGGAAGAAGGTTTTGGCGCAAATGTTTAAAGAAGATTGCTGAGAAATGGGCCTTCCCGCTGGATATTCCAAACACAGAGTAAGTATTGAATTATCATAATATAATAGTGTTGCCAGGTGAAATTGTTAAAATCCAGTCAAATTTGACTGTTTGACTGGATTTTTTCTCTCCGAATCCAGAATCAAAAGAAACAGTCAAACATTAAAAACAAAAATTCCAGTCAAAAAAACAGTCGACAATGTAAACAGCTATTTTTTCGAAAACAAAAATAGGTGGGTCATCGTGGTTTATTTTTAAATCATAGGTTATTTCAACACTGACAGCTGCTTCCAGCTCGAAATCTTTACAGAAAGTCAGTATCATACCTGCGCGGAACGAAGTGAGTCGCTTTACGCTTGAGCAACGTTGGGAAATATTGAAAAAATATTTCAAAAGTGAGTGCTGTGTAGCCCAAACAGTGCGTTTTTTTAGAAGTTTCGGCCGAAATGAAGCACCCAGCGCGCCTGCTGTACGCAAGTTTGTGCAAAAAGTTCGTGTGACTTGTATGGGAGTGGACAAAACTCTGGTCCTCGTCATCGTACGGTGCGCACAGACGACAATGTCACAGAGATTGACAGTTTGGACCATTTTTCTCCGACAATGAGGCTGGAAACAACGTTAACCGACATTTTTTTTACTGGAATTGAAGATCGATCTTTTGCACCAACTTCCGAAAACGTTTTATCAGCCGTCTTGGCGATGTCAATTGGAATCCTCTGAGCTGCGATTTTACTCCTTTGAACTTTGGACTTCGGACAATCCGGAAACGATTCAAGCACTTAAGGCCAATATCATTCCAAGCAATCCGTGAGCTACAGCCCGAAACCACCAACAATGTCTTGTCTTATATAAATCTAGGTATTTAGCAAAAAACACAAATTACATCTCAAAGTTTTTTCTACTGCGCCACCTCTCGCGAACGTCTGACAAACATCCGAGGGTATGACTGTCATGAAAAAGCTTCTCAATTCAGCCGTTCGGACTCGGCATAAAATTTTAGGGCCCTTCCATTCGTCCCAAAAATAGAAACTCACACAAACAAATGGTTGCGAAAAGCTAGGCCTAGGGTGTCTACTGCCTGTTGCGCCACCTATTTTTTTTTTTTTTTTATTTAACAAAATATGTCGTTTTATTAGTTTTATTAAATTGTTTCGACTATTCAAGGATGCTTTTATTTATAAATTGGAGGAAATTAAATTAAAGGCTTTACTTTTACTTTTGATGGCGGTCCGGGGCGGACCTGGGCCTCAACCAACATGCCTCTCCAGCCATCAGCTCGATCCAACGCCAGCTGCCTCCAGATTCCAGTTGCGCAAGCCATGTTGGTTGAGGTAGGTCGACCTCTATACCTTGTTGTCCCTCTGGGTCTGGAGTACCTATAGTTGAAGATTCTCCGCAGTGGCGTAGCGTGGGTGTCAGCCTCCCGGGGCGGAAGAAAATGTTGCCGCCCTTTTATTTAAGTACATATTTCGAATTAAAAGACTATACACAGAAATTCCGTAAATCATGTGTTATATTCCTCTCATATATAAGCAATTTCAAATATAATATTTGTTCCTTTCATTGCGCTACAGCGTAGTTTGTCGCATCTCTGCACAGGAGGGGTATCGACATGACACAACACAAGAGAAAATTATGTTTCTACGACGCATATGAAATATCGTGCGTACGAGCGGTAGCGTCACAGCACACCACAACACACCATACCACACAAGTCTAGTATCTGGTTTCGGCTTCACTCACGGACTTCCCTAAAGGGTTTTACCCGTAATGTAACCTAATTTGCAGGTGTCATTATACAATATTAACTTCTTTATATTTATATGATAGAAGTCATTCTCGCTGAATATTAGTCATAAACAATCCAAGCACAAAATAAAATACGATGAATCCCTGCAAGTCAGTACAAATGGTTTGCCAATGTCGCTACATGAGCAAGCTGTCACTATTATACACCTGGGGGTCGATTCTGGTTCTGCGAAAGAGTGAATCGAATAAATCGCTTTCACATTCGCTTTCACGCATTGCTTTCATTTTTTCGATTCACTTTGCACTAAAATGCGATTCTCGTTCAATAAGTGAAAATGCTGTGGTGAATTCAATATCGGCCACAGTGGTGATTACATTTTTGAATAAAATGCCAGACTTTTTATCGAAATAAGGCGAAGAAATGTGCAGAGGTTTGAAATTTATTTGTTTTATTAATGTGCTGAATAATAGAACACATTTTAAAAATAGTTTTCTAGAAAAAAAATGCTGATTATAAGGCCTCGTCTAAATAGAACAAAAATCCTTTTGAAGCGATAATGGAAAACACTTCATATAGAATTTTATCGCTTCCTAAACATCTAAAAAAAAACATAAAACATAAAACCTACATTGGAGTAACTTTTGTTTAAGTATAAGTCACTTTTTAAGCGCAATAAATATAATTATTCTAGTCGAAACAAATATAGAAGATAAAGAAAAAGATTATTATCAAATAGATGGCTTTGAACCAGAATTTCTTAACAGAAACAATAAGAGAGGTGGAGGAATTTTGATGTTTATCCGGAAAAATTTAGATTACAAACGAATACCTTCGGAAACTGTATCGTATGAAAACATCAAAATTAGCTTTACGGAGGGAAATACTACAACGTACGTGGTTGCAGTTTATAGACCACCTGGTTTTAGCAAAAAAGCATTTATTAAGGAACTTGGAAATAATTTGGGAGTAATGGAAAGAAATGAAGAAATGATTGTGATGGGGGACATGAATATTAATATTCGTGACTCAAACTCAAACTATGTAAAAGATTATTTGGAGATGTTAGCATCCTTAAGACTGATAAATGTCATTACTGAATATACAAGGGTAGATCCTAAGAAGGGGACGAAATCAGTAATTGATCACATACTTGTGAGCAGAGTTGACCAACAAATCAATTCCGCTGTGATCGAGAATGGTATCACCGATCATTATGCGACCTTATACACTACAGATGCGCTAATAACACCAAATAACCACATAGCCAGTACATCGTTTATATGTAACGCCAGAGTAAATGAGCTTATTCGTGAGGTGAACTGGGATGAAGTCGTGAACGAAGAAGATGCTGATACGCTATATAAAAAAATGGTTTGCAAACTAGATGAAATATATAAAAAATCCACTTTCTCGAAAATAATGCACAACAAACGAAAAAATAGCCCCTGGATAACCACTTATCTTATCGCTGAATGCAAAAAAAGAGACGATCTATATAGAAGATGGAAAAATAACAGGGGAAACAGAAGTTATGAAATGGAGTATAAACATTTCCGGAATAAAATCAACAAAATTATTGCAGCCCAAAAATCAAACTTCTATAAGAACCAATTCATCCAATTTAAAACCGATCCTCGAAAAACATGGGGATTAATTAATCAAATATTAGGAAGAAAAAAGTTAAATATTGATGAAACGCTGATTAAAAATTTTCCCATTGAAATTAAAACATTAGCTAATGAATGTGCACACATTCTGTAGCTCTATCACATCGAATCATAGGAATGCATGTGTAGAAAACTCAATTTTTGCCAAAGCTACAAATATCCGTGAGATTCGTAGAATTATAAGTTCTCTTGGAGAAGATAAATCACCAGGAATTGATGGAATCAGGGCAGCTGATATCAGACGACATGCCGACATTTTTGCTCCCATTCTACGTAAATTCATAAACCTCAGCCTGATACAGACAAAAATTCCGTCGACGCTGAAAACTGCGGTTGTTAGACCGATCTATAAGGGTGGGGTCAAAAATCAGTTGAACAATTATAGACCGATTTCAATACTTCCAGTAGTAGAAAAGTGCCTGGAAGGCGTTATTTCGGTAAGATTACAAAGTTTTATCGACAAACATTCTCTAATACACAAAAGCCAATACGGATTCCAAAAAAACAAAAGTACAGGCAAACTGCTAGGTGAATTCGTTAATTGTGTAAATGAAAGCTTAAATAAAAGCCATCATGTCCTTGTACTGTTCATGGACTTCAGTAAGGCCTTCGACACCCTTAACCATGCGAAATTATTAGAAGCGCTACGAAGAATTGGCATTAGAGGAGTAATGGCTGATTGGCTTAGGGACTATTTGCACAACAGACTATTTTGCGTCAAAATTAAGGACACGATGAGTGAGAAAAAGGACGTGCAATATGGAGTCCCCCAGGGATCAAAACTAGGTCCGATTCTCTTCATCCTTTACACTAACGAGCTACTTCGCACTTTTAAACAGAGCATTCCATTTGCCTTTGCCGATGACACAGCGATTGTGGTCTCTCACAGGTCTCTGGATGCCGCAACGAGGATAATGCAGGACGAGTTCAATTCCGCAGCAAAATGGTGCCACGATAACGGCTTAGTTATCAATGCTTCAAAAACCAAAATGATGCACATTCGAAGTCCACAATTCAAATCCACACATAGCAGAATACATTTGAGTAATGATGCATGCCCTAACACTGCAAGCGAGACTATTGAATTAGTAGAAAGCTACAAATATCTTGGAGTAGTCATTGATTGTCATTTCATATGGGACAAACATATCGATAAACTACGCATGGACCTAAAGAAGGCTTTATACGCACTAGCTCATATGCGATACCATGCTACTGAACCTGTTTTAAAACAAATCTACTATGCCCTAGTGGAGTCAAAGCTACGGTATGGTTAGCTTGGGGTAATGCAGCTACAACCCACATCCAAAAGCTGCAAAGACTCCAAAACTCAGTACTGAAACTAGTAAAAAGCGCTAACCAGCGAACTAATGAAAGCGGTTTCAAAGCTCTTCGTGTTGAACAAATTTTCAAGATGACAACAATACTAGAGTACTTCGATGACAGACGTTTTATTCGACCAGTCGATCATCAAGCCAACACCAGACGACGGGCCCAAGGTATGCTCCAAATACCTAGAAACTACAACAATTATGGTAGACGACAACTTAAATTTAGCGTGCCTTCAATAATAAATGAATTACCTAGAAATCTTATAAATATAAACAATTTTAAAACTAGAAAAAAACTAATTAAAGAATTTTTTTTAAATGGAAATAATTAATAAAAATTATTTTGTATAGAAGATTTGAATTATATACTCTTTTGCTCTTAAGTTCATTTTAATAGTTTAAAAATGTAGAAAGTCAATCTCCTGCAGACAAGCTAAAGCTTCGCAGGAACTTATAAAAATTGTTAAGACATTTTCATAAATAAACATTTGGGTCTTAGAACCTCAAAACCAAAAAAAAAAAAAAAATGTATTTCTAAAAACTTCACTAAATACTCCTTTTTGAATTGGTGACGCTTTTTCCCTTGTTTTTTTTTACTGGAATCTCCATTTTCACTCTTTCACTGATCTATTCACTTACAAATGAGCGCGTGAAAAAAAATTATTCATATGAAAATTTTTGACGTTTGGTTTCACCTTTTCATAGAACGAGAATCAACTTTGCGGTGAAAGAGTGAAAATATTTTCATTTCACTTTTTCGCCGAACCAGAATCGACCCCCTGTACTACTCTTCTGGACTCTTTACGAGTAGATGAAAAGCTGCATTTGTCCAGCCCGTTCCTTAAAAAAGGTGATTCTTCATCTACCAACTACCGATCCATAGCACTTACGTCCTTCTTTCCAAGGTCATGGAAATGCTGCTAAATCATCAGCTTATGAAATATGTATCTTGAACCACGAAAACGTCTTAATGACCGGCAATATGGGTTTCGTGGCATCAGGTGCAATGGTGATTTGATGACTTATCTCACCAAAAAGTGGAACCAATCTCTCCACCAATCTAGTGAGTGGTGAAACGAAAATTGTTGCGCTTGATATTTCGAAAGCATTTGACAGAGTTTGGCACCAAGCTCTTTTGTCGAAAATGAGTGCCTATTGGAGCGTCTCTTTTTCAATGGATTAGAAACTACCTTTCTGGCCGTTCAATTACAGTTGTTTTGGACGGTTTCAAGTCTGCAATTCACCATATAAATGCTGGTGTTCCCCAAGACTCTGTTTTATTTAACAATTGTTATATAAATACTTATTCTAACAAAGTTTAATTAAAAAATATAGGTAGTGACATTTTTATTTGAAAATGAAAATAGTGATAATGTCACATCTTGAAAAATATAATTTAGAAGTGGGGTGAACAGTATTAAATTCAAATATACTGCACATATACATTATACATAATATAAAGAAAGTAAAAAAAAAAAAAAAAAACAAAATACGTAAAGAGAGAGAGAGGGTAAATAAAAGCTGAAGAAAAATAAAATAAATCAAATAACATAGCGCAACAAAACTTTGATTTCTTCATGATCGAAGCCAAGAAGCCAAAATTTGACTTTAGATGTAAAATCGGGCAGAGATCTAATTACACGAATATTCGAAGGAAGGCTATTAAACAGTTTACGGGATACAACACAGTAGAAGTTTTTGAACAAAGCGGTGCGAAAAGTAGGTAAAACGACATAGTTACTTGAATTACTACGCAAAGCACGGGTGTTAGAAATTGGACTCTGCATATAGCCACCTCTTATAAAAAAAATTTTTAAAACTTTGAAGTAATACAAATGTTTAAGCGGTAGAATTTTCAATGTTCTGAATAAAATCATAGAACGAGCCAAGCGATGTGCCCCACAAACTATCCTGATAGCGCACTTTTGTAAAACAACCAATGGCTGCAGTTTCGTTTGATAGGCACCTCCCCAGCAACTTATTCCATACTGCAATTTTGATTGAAATAGTCCAAAATAAACTGTTTTTAAAGTACTATGACTACAGTATTTTTTCAGGCGATAAAAGCTTCGGACTGTAGAACGAAAATAATTCTTCAAATTAGAAATATGTTCAGACCAGCTCATATTTTGGTCAAAAGTAACACCCAAGTATTTAAACTGATTGACTTGTTCAATTTTGAAACAATTTATCCCACATGATATTTGGTCATTCAGCAATGTCCTTGTAGATACACAAACGCAATTAGACATGACAGATCTAGTACAATTTTGCTCATGAAAATGTATTTCATAGTCAGGGGACACTTGCATACTTGAGCTGAAGTTCATCAATTTAGTTTTGTTGCTAACAACGAGCTTGTGCGTAGAAAACCATATCCTCAGAATGTTAACATCCTGATTTATATCGGCCTCTAAGCTTAAATGGTTATCTGACTGATAAGCAATGCCTAGATCATCAGCAAAGGCTGTTACTTTCCCAACGAACGGTTGACTAAATAGGGAATTAATATACACTAAGAACAGTATTGGACCAAGAACAGAACCCTGCGGTACACCTAAGTTAATTATTTTCGAGCTACTCACAAAGTTACCTATTTTAACTTTTTGAATTCTGTCCTTCAAATAAGACTCAAACCAATCATACATAAATCCACGAAATCCTGCACAATATAACTTGTGAAGGAGTACATTGTGGTTAACCATGTCAAACGCTTTGGTGATATCTACGAAGAGACCAGCGCAACATTTCTTATTATCAATTGATTTATATATAAATGAGCAAAACTCTAAGAGGGCATCTTCTGTAGAAAGCATTTCTCTAAATCCAAACTAAAATTTATTTTTGCAAAATATTCCAGTAGTCTACTCTTAACAGCCTTTTCAAAAACTTTTGAAATTGAGGACAATAAAGAGATAGGCCTAATTAATTATTTTTATCACTTTTGTTTCCCTTTTTATACACTATATTAAGGGCTATATTTTTAAGAGTATAATTTGAAATACCATCATTTCCACAAGAACTAGAGTTGCTTAATGCATTGATAATCTTGTATAGCTCTAAACCTGTGATTTCTATAAAAAAGAAGCTACTATTTCTAGCAGTATCGCCGACTAAATGAGAACTGAAGCAATGGTTACAGTGTGTAGCAGACTCATTAGGAAGAGATCTCTGACCCACTGTAGAAAAGAACTCATTAAAAATATTAGCTGTTGCTGTAGGATCATCAATAGTAACACCATTATTACACAATACTATCGAATTGGAAGAATTAGAAAGGTTGCCACCAATAATACTATTTACCGTTTTCCATTCCTTTCTTGGGTTGCCAAGAGCACTTTGGACTTTAGAGAAATAATATCTATCCCGAGCCAACTTAATATCTTTATTAACTCGTTTGCCAATAAGTTGAAAGCGGGTTTTAAGTGCAATATTAAGTGGATGCTTAAAGCATTTTTTCCATAATTTATTTTTAAGTTTAATCTTCTTCAAAATCGAAAAGCTTATCCATGGTTTTAGCCTCACCTCAGATTTCTTACGGATAATATTATACGTGAAATTGTTTATATAATTTTGAAGAAACGATAAAAACAGATCGTAAGCTTTAGAGGCATTGCCTTCTGCAAATATTTCTTCCCAAGTTTCAGAGCGTAGCTCAATATTTAATAATTTGAAATTGACTTTAGTTATCTCAGATGAAGAAATATATTTTACAGGCTTTTTACTTTTTAAACTATTAAATTATGTTGTGTTATGTTATGTTATTATGTTTTATCTCTGACACTCTGAAAGCACCCTCAGTTTTTTATATTAATTTAATAATTCACGTACTTGTTCTTCAGCCGTGGAACTTGAACGGTAACGTATGCTGAACACGTTAAATTCCTACCTTAGCAGCATTCTTAAATGGGGTACAAGAAATATAGTGGACTTTAATGCTTTCAAAATATAATGATGCCTCCTATCGTTAAATCGAAACCTGAACTCTTAGCCATGAATGGCAATTGCATTGACGAAACCGAAAGACTTCCATACTTAATATGTGTGTCTCCGATGGAATCATCATATACGGTCGTCGGTATAATTATTTAGACAAAAGCAAAGTTAATTCTACTCATAAATAACTCACACCAATGGAAAGGTCATCTAAATCCCGTTTGAATGATTTGTGTATTAGAAAACGAAAACTCTTTGAGCACTAGTTAATTATAAAAACAAAAAAATATTTGCAAGATATGTATTATTAAATGTGAAATTTTGCCGACCCCACGCCCCTACTACGCCACGCCACTGATTCTCCGGGCCGGAGCATTGATGTCCATACACTCTATATGTTGTCTAGGTCTATATCGTTGTACAGCCAGTACAGTTCTTTATTGTACCTTCTCCTGCATACTCCTGAGATGCAAACTGAACCAAAGATCACAAATCGGATCATACGGACAACTTTTCGCTCGAAGCAACTGAGTGTGTTTTCATCCGCCCTTGATAGAGTCCATGCTTCTGCGCCATATAGCACGACGGGGATGATAAGGGTCTTATACAACGTCTGCTTAGTTGCTTGGGAGAGGGCTTTGCTTTGCTACTCAATTGCCTTCTAATTCTAAGCCCGTAGAAACAGCGATTGGCAAGAGTAATTCTTCTTTTGATCTCAGCGCTGATGTCATTGCTGGAGTTGACCGCAGAGCCTAGGTATAGACAAAGTCTTTCACTATCTCAAAGTTATAGCTTATTGTCACGTTCTGTCCAAGGCGCCGATGTTGAGTGTCCTTTCTTGTAGACAGCATATATTTCGTTTTGCTTTCATTCACCGTCCAGTCCCATTTTTGGCGCTTCTGACTCAATACTCACAAAAGCACCACTGACAGCTCGCCGCGTTCTACCGATTATGTCAATGTCATCAGCGTATGCGAGTAATTGCACATACTTTTGAAAGATTGTACTTCCGGGGTTGGCTTGTGAGTTTTGCACAATTCTTTCAATTCAAGTATAATGTCAAAGAAGAACAAGAAGAACTTTCCAGGCCTAAAACCGCACTGATAAGGTCCTATCAGGTGGTTGACCATCGGCTTAAGGCGTTCACAAATTGTTGCAGACTGGATCTTATATGCAATGTTGAGGAGACTTATACCTCTGTAGTTAGCGCAGATCAAAGGATCTCCTTTCTTCAGGATCGGACAAACGATGCTGAGATTCCATTCATCCGACATACTTTCATCCGACCAAATTGTACAGATAAATTGGTGTATGCTCCTTACCAAATCATCTCCTCCAGCCTTGAAAAGCTCAGCCGCGGCTAAGCCGTCCGCCGCACCTGCAGCTTTATTGGATTTAAGTTTAGATATGGCTATCTTCACTTCATTTTGTTTGGGTTGATGGGATTCTAGTCTGTCATCATCAATGTTGAACGGCTCAAACTGACTAACAGCGGGATCTTGGTCATCTTAGCCGTTTAGCAGTCTGCAGAAGTAAAAATAAATAAATAGGTGGCGCAACAGGCGGGTGACACCCAAGGCCTAGCTTCTCGCAACCATTCGCTATTTGTGTGAGTTTCTATTTTTGGGACGAATGGAAGGGACCTACAATTTTATGCCGAGTCCGAACGGCTCAATTGAGAAGCTTTTTCATGACAGTCATACCCTCGGATGTTTGTCAGACGTTCGCGAGAGGTGGCGCAGTAGAAAAAACTTTAAGATGTAATTTGGGTTTTTCCGGGGATCGAACCTGGGATCCCTCGCACAGTAGTCCAACACACTAACCACTGCGCTACTGCGCCCACTATTCTGCAGAAGTGGTCCTTCCAAATTTTCAACTGTATGTGGCTTTGTCACGATCAAGAGTTGCAAGTCAGATGAAGGTGTATATTGAATCTAATCCACAGCAAGGAAGATTATTAATTAACCAGAGACAATTCACACGCAATGTAGTTTTCAAAGAAGTTCTTTAAATAAAATCAATTTGTTTATCAAATATTACTTTGTATATACCCAGCGAGCCCCCTCATGTAGCTGACCTCCCCGTGGTGGGGGGCGGGCAACATGTCTAGGTTCACCTAGACATGGCTAACGAAGCACACACCCAATGATGACAAAAAGAAGAAAGCGAGCCTCGGATATTGCCAAGCCTGTCAACATAGGGCGCCCTTTGGAGCCAGGCCTGAAGGGTGGCAGTTTGCGAGCGTCTGGTGGTCGGCTTGTCACGCTCGGCAGTCGGCCGGGTTTAACCCGAAACGGCTACGAGCTTCCTGTCAATGGTCTCGCAAACCATTATGGGGGTCAGAGGGTGGATGCGCTATGCACCAATAGGGGCATAAGTGGACTTTCGGTTACTCGACAACGGCATCGACTTAGGATAGGCACGTGGAACATCTCTTCGCTCACGGGAAAAGACCTGGAGCTTGTTGGGGAGGCTGTTAAATATCGACTAGATATAGTTGGTGTTTCCTCAACAAAGCAAAGGGGTTCTAGAACTGTGGACCTTGCAGATGGGTGGAAACTCTTCATGTCGGGAGTAGCACCTTCAATGTCTGCTCAGGCGGGAGTGGGGATACTCACAAGTCCCAGGCTGTCAGGCAGAGTATTGGAGTGGATTCCGTTAGGAGGGAGAGTTGCGATCTTAAAGCTTAAGCTTGAAAGATCAACTCTGGCTCTAGTGCAGGTGTATGCACCGAATCTGGAGTCAGGGTACGCAGCTTTCTTAGATGAAGTTGATGCAGCCCTTGAAAAGGTTGCGGATATGGATTCTTATATCCTGATGGGTGATTTCAATGCTCACGTGGGTGCGGATTTCTCGACATGGGGCAGCGCGATTGGGAAACACGGTGACCCCGATCAGAACGCGAACGGAGAGAAGTTGTTGGACTTTTGTTGTTCAAATGGAATGTCCATTATGAACACTTTCTTTCCACACAAAGATATCCATAAATACACATGGTACCGTCGAAGTCTTCAGCAGAAATCGCTGATAGATTTCTTTGTGGTACCATCGTGTATTAAAAGGATGGTTTGTGATGTTCGTGTGTTGAGAGGGGCTGAACTGTCAACTGATCACCGCCTGGTGTTGTGCAAATTGTATCTCATCGATCAAATACCTATCCTGCCAAAGCGTAAACCAAGAATGGTTACGCGCATACGGTGGGAGGGGCTACAGAACGATGAGATACGGGAGGAATTTGCACGGCAGGTATCTGCAAGGTTTGAACAAATTCCAAATGTTCCATTGAATGTAGAGGAAGAATGGCAGCTGTTTTCAACAGCAGTTATTGCCTCTGCAGGACATGTTTGCGGAGTGAAGCGGCTCGGTGTGGCGGCTGGTGGTGAGAAAAGAACTGCGTGGTTTAAAACGCCCGGAGTTCAAGAAGCTATCAGAGAGAAGAAGAAGGCTTTCAAGGTGTGGATTCACTTGGGGGACTCTCCTTCTCGAAACCGGTACATTGAGGCGCGAAGAACTTGCAAATTGGCTGTTAAAGCAGCCAAAGAACATTCTTGGAAGGAGTTCGGCGAAAAATTGGACCGCGATCACAGATCTGCAAGCAAGGTGTTCTGGCAGACCATCCGCCGTCTTAGAGGAAGGAAGTGGAACATTATCGAAGGAGTCAAATCCAAAGATGGTACACTTCTTTCTAATGAGGAGGACATCTTGCGCAGATGGAGCGAGCACTTTTCCGAATTGCTCAATCCAATCCAGGGCATCGAGGATGACACATCTATCGCCTTAAGCAGGGCGGAAAATAGTCCCACGGTAGAGGAAGTCACTTTTGCGATCAAATCGCTAAAAGCTGGCAAATCTGCCGGAGTGGATGAAATCCGGCCAGAAATGCTAAAGGCCTTAGGTGAAGAGGGAGTCAAATGGCTCTCTCGTGTCATTAAAGTGGCCTGGGAATGCGGCGAAACTCCCAGCGATTGGCAGATTGGGGTGATTGTGCCCCTTTTCAAGAAAGGGGATAAAAGGGATTGCTCCAATTACAGGGGTATATCACTTTTAAGTCTCCCCGGAAAAGTCTTTGCCAAGGTGCTGGAAACGCGTTGCAGAGCTGTGGTCGAGGCACGATTAGGAGATGAGCAGTGCGGCTTTCGTCCCGGTAGAAGCACAACCGACCAGTTATTCACTCTCAGAATGGTACTTGAGAAGGCTTGGGAGTATGCTACACCTGTTTACGCTTGCTTCGTAGATTTGGAGAAAGCATATGACCGAGTCCCTCGAGGGAAACTCTGGAGTGTATTACAGCAGTATGGAATTGATGGTTCTCTCTTGAGAGCCATTCAATCTCTTTACACAAACTGTAAAAGCTGTGTTCGGGTAAACGGCGTTAAATCAATACCTTTCACCGTGGGCGTTGGACTTCGCCAGGGGTGCGTCTTGTCGCCTCTCCTTTTCATTACTTATATGGACTGGATGTTACAGCGCAGTCTTGGCGAAGAACGTTTCGAATTGGGAGATCTGAGGATAAGTCATTTGCTCTTCGCTGATGACTTGGTCATCCTTGGGTCCTCTCAGACTGAACTTCAGCGCGCACTCGATCGGTTTGTAGCCGTTTGTGTTGAAGCTGAGATGAAAGTAAATGTGAACAAATCTGAAGTGATGGTCGTCTCCAGAACGCCTGTTCAATGCACCCTGCATGTTAGTGGAGTCCCATTGAAACAGGTGGAGAAGTTTAAGTATCTCGGGGTCTTATTCACGAGTGATGGAAGGAGCAATGCCGAGTTTTCCTGTAGGATTGGTCAGGCTGGATCGATTTTGAGACAGCTTGGTCATTCTGTTATCAGGAGGACTGAACTTGGTGTCAAAGCTAAGTTGTCAGTCTTTAATTCGGTGTTTGTTCCAACTCTTACCTATGGTCATGAGGTTTGGGTAATGACCGAAAGAATAAGATCGCGAATACAAGCTGCCGAAATGAGATTTCTCCGTAGTATTGCTGGTGTGACCCGTAGAGATCGCATCAGAAATACCAGAATACGTGAGGAACTCAATGTCGAGCAGCTACTTCTCCGGACGGAGCGATCCATGCTTCGGTGGTTTGGTCATGTTAAACGCATGTCCCAGACCAGGATTCCACGACGTGCTATGGAATCCATACCATCGGGCAGGCGTCCCCTAGGTAGACCCAGGATGAGATGGTTAGATCAAATTCATAATCTCTCCTCTACCCGTATGGGGATTGCCCTTGATGATTTAGAGTCGATGGCGGAGGATCGAGAGCTGTGGAGGGTCCACTTGAGCAACCTACACCCGCGACCCACTTAATGGACAAGCGGACCATTGAAAATGAATGAATGAATGAATGAAAGGAATATACCCAGCGAAGCGGGTACAACCAACTAGTAACAGAATAAAAGACAGAATTTTGTGACTTTTATCATAAAAGATTTTTATTAATTAGAAAGTTTTGGATTGAAAAGAATATCTATACAATTTTTCGTCAACGAAATGTTTACCAAATAAGGAGATAAATGTTATAAATGTGTATAAGCAAGTGGGTATGTAATTGAAAATAATTTATCAATTTATATTTTTGGTTTAGAAGAAGACACCAACCACTTTTGCTGGAACTAAAATTAAATAGTGATCCATTTGATCTTCCTGATGTGCGTTTTATTCAACTCTTTAGATTGGATACGGTGAATGCTAGAGTTCTAATGCAGGAGTTCCCTAACTGTGCGTCGCGACGCCCTGGGGCATCGTGAGGCTATCCTAGGGGCGTCGCAAGACTATATGCACAGGTCGCGTGCACACAACGTTTCATCATTTTGAGCTCGATTTGAAAAAAAAAAAATGTCGGGTCGGGTTCGTTCGATGTTGGCCATTGGCTTGTGTTTGCCGTGCACAAGAAGTATAAGAATTTTGCAGACTTCAACTTGGCGAATTTTGCGTCGAGACTTGGGCCTATACCCGTTCAAGTTCCAACTGAGCCAGGAGCTCAAAGTTAATGGTAATGTAATGAGCATAGACAAATCATCTTTAGCGACGTGCCGCATTTTTTGATGAATGACCAAATTGCCATAAATGGGATGACGCCAAGCAACACGAGGTGGCAATGCATCCATAAAAAGCTGTTTGGTGCGCATTTTATACCGGCGGCGGTGGCGTCATTGCTCCGTACTTTTTCATGACGTTGGTAAGGCCAATACCATCAACGGCGAGTACTACAAAACGATGCTTCTAACATGTGGTTCCAGCAAGAGGCTATGTGTCACTCAGCTGCAGGGTATGGTTATCGGATCTCTATCAGAGGTGACGTGAATTGGCCACCAAGATCGTGCGATTTAACCTCGCTAAATTTTTCTTGTGGCGTTGCCTGAAGACGCAGCTTAATGCGAATAAACCGCAATCGACCGATGTCCTTTAACCCAACAGAACCAATGCCATCGCTCAAATTAGCCGGATCTATGCGGCAGATTGGACCACTCGGATCCGTGACAACATGAGAAGCTGCGGCGGACATTTGGGCATGGTGTTATATTTCATACAAAAATGGCATACATGGGAGTCGTTAATACCTTGCACACAGTTGCACACATCTTGTTTTATTCCATTTCAATGTCGACCAATCCTCATTGAAAACCCCTTTAGTGAATCTTCAGGAAGCGCAGCTTATATTCACATATCAGTGCTTTGTTCAGTTGTGTGCTTTTAGAAGGGCGTCGCAAAAATATTAGAACCTGTATAGGGAGTCGCAGTATGGAAAAGTTTGGGAACCCTTGTTCTAATGAACACATTGGAACAATTTACTCAAGACGTGAATACAGACATTTCATTTCAAATTCAGGTCAAGTGCATTTCTAATAATGTAATAACGATGTAAAGTTGGATATTTATTTCAAGTTTATAATGACATTTTTACGGATACGGTTCATATCAGGTGTCAATAGGAAGCAAACAAAGAACCTACTAAACAGAACCCGCCCAGATATTGCAATCACATGCAATAACCACGGCGCATTTACCAATTGGAGACCATGCGGCCAAACTAAGTATCCCATACAAATACAACACTCAATGCCGCAATTCCGGAAATACAAATGAGAAAGAAACTCTCTCATTTAATCTGCAAATGTCCAGTATCAGCTCTAGCAAGAGCCAGACTGCGCGCACTGAACCAATTATTCTTTGACGACTTTAGCGACGTTTGGGGCAATTCTTCAGGCTGGCTATAGGTACCGACCGGATCACATCCTTAACAATCATCACAAAGAAGGTCATTTTTGGTTTATCGCCCAGGACATCCAGATTCATTCAGTTAGTTACTGATTTCAACAGTGTTTTCTAATTGAATTTAGCTCCATGTAAGAGCAATATATTTGCTTAGGGCCCATACACGACACAGACACGTCGCTGCAGACCAACATATTTTGTTGTTGTGCTCATGTCTGCGCAGATTGTCTGTGTCGTGTGTATCCATGTCGACTGTTTGCAGCGACCGTCTGCGTGAATTCAAAATGTTTTGAATTTTTCTTGGTCTGCAACGACATGTCTGTGTCGTGTATGGTGAATTTAGCACAGACGAGCGAGACAATTCACGGCGTAAACATAATTGAAAGCCTCTCGCTTGGAGAAATCGGTTCCCTCAATCAAGTTTTTTGTTTAGTTATTATAATGGATTCATTTTTTCATTAAATTTCCTTCATCCATTCGGCAATTCGGCATTTAAGAAGTCGGATCGGCTAGCAGTATCCGCCATTTTTCTGACCCGACGACCATGACGATATGATACAAACTAATGTCTGCGCAGATTATCTGCACCGTGTGTGGCGAAGGCATGTTTGCACAGACTTAAGGTCTGCAGCGACGTGTCTGTGTCGTGTATGGGCCCTAGCTCGGTCGTGGTTTTTTGTTGTCTCTTTCCTAAAAAGATATTCCACTGTTTATTACACAATTATTTAGTTTGTAGTACAGTCAAACTTCTTTATAACGAACTTCTTTATAACGAACTTCCTTATAACGTAATTCTCTCTACAATGAATTTCATTTTGTTCCCCTTCCCCTTCAAATATATCCCTTAAAAATTAGATTCTTTTATAAAGAAATTCTCTTTATAAGGAACTAATTTTTTTGGCCCAAAAGCAAAAACTTTTTTTTATAACGAAATGTCAAATTTGAAAATGATTTTTTGTTTTTAATTTAAAAAGGGAACTCCCCGTTTTGGCAAGAAATTTCTTAAAGTAATAGTGAATGTATGAACAAGTTACATATTGCGTCGAGCAGTGATGAAAATCGACTTTTCTCAATTGTACTGAAACCTGAAAAGAAATTGTACTGAATAGTACTCAAATTTCTTAAATGTATAAAATCAATCGAAAACATAAAAAATAAATGTTTTATTAAAAAAATAGAAATAAAAACAGTATTAGTATGTTATCATCGGCTTGCTTTGATACCCCCTTCAGCATTTAAGTTTTGCAAAATGTTAAGCATGTGAGTTCGTGTGTATATAGATATACGTATGTGGGTCTAATAATGGTTTCGTGTGAAGGGGGGTACCGGAAGAAAGAAGTCCTTTCACAAAATTTCATTCGCAGAGGTCGATTTTGGTTGGACTTTTGACTACTTTGTGTTTTTAACGAACAGACAGACCGACACCGACGGACGGATAGACGGACATGGCTAAAGAATTGCACCCTGATTCACAATATTTATGACTTATGGGGTATAAGGGGACTTTTTCTTGACGTTCGAAATGTTGTATATTTACCTATACCTTCCAGTGAAGGGTGCAATAAAGGGTGAAATAAGTACGCAGCTCGAGCGACACCAAATTTAGCTGCTATTAAATTTTTCTCTTCAAACATTAACCAGAATCCTAGCTAAATTTTGACATAAGGTGCGCTGTGGATATAAGTGTCACAGAAAACAGCTGTTCGTTGAAAATACTTCTTTCAAAAATTCATCGACGCGAAAAAGTGTTACATTTTCGTTGCACTTTTTTTTTCCTTGTCTGATATTCCTTGATCTCAAATTTATCACTTTGAAAGAATTCCTCATCAAAAACAAAACAAAAAACCAGTAAAAATGCTTTGATACCCTCCACTGCATAAAAGTCATGCAAAATGTTTGCCATGCGAGTTAGTATGACGTGTCTAATATTAGTTTTGTATAGACAATTTTCAATACCAACCTGACGACGGTTAAAAAAAGTCCTCTCACAAAATTTCATTCACCTAAGTCGATTCGTTTGGATGCTATCGTGCTTTCAACAGACAGAGATATATGGGTCAAATATTGGCTTTGTATGGGAGGTAACAGAACTACTTGACCGACATGGCCCATTTTCAATACCAACCTGGGGACGGTAAAAAGAAGTCGTCTCACAAAATTTCTTTCGCCTAGGTCAATTCCTTTGGACGCTATCGTGCTTTCAACAGACAGACAGACGAACATGGCTAAATCGATTCAGAATGTGATCCTGATTCAGAATCTTGGCGTTACGAACGTAATGGCAAAGTGAATATACCTTCCTGTGGAGGGTATAAAAACGAACATGATCTGTCTAAATGTTGCTTGAAAAAAATGTGCGGAACTATTAATGGGCGCGCTAAATTATGAAATGAAGATTTAATTTGTTTTTCTGAAGCTTAGAACGCTGCTTGAGCTCAATTTGTTTTATTTATATAGCTGTGGCAGCCTTAACTTTTAATAAGATTTTTTAATTCTAATAGTGCATATTTACGCCTGCATTCGACTCTTTAGCTTTGGTTATATTTTTTTTTATAATAGATATTTTGATAAGAAAACATTCTTTAAACGTTTGCGGAAGAATAGGAATGAAAACAAAAACCGCCATGGACAATGCGGTGTAGGATTTGGAAACATGAACTCTTCACTTTTGCACAAGGCCCATTTCAGCCTAAAACGAAGAAATAGAAGTATGTACCTATTTCTATCGCAGATAGAGCTCTATATTCATAATTGATAATTTCAATACTTTTTTGTTTCCCTGGAAAAAACCCTAAGACAAATTGGACCAGTATGTACCTACTATGAGTAATGAATGTATTCAGAATTTTAAAACAAAGGAGTGTGCTCAGCTTATTTTTGTTGAATCCTTTGATTTAAAAGATATAAAAATAAAATTAGAACAAATAGTACCGAAAATTGGGAAGGTGTACTTGCGTACTCAGGAAAGTCAAATTGTACTGAATTCAGTACAATAGTAAGCCTTTTTGCAGCTGTGGCGTCGAGTATTGCGTAGCAGAAATTTTACGCATATCAACAGGTCTGTCGTTTGAATTTACACTTTAAGTTCGTGAAACGTTTACCTATAATCCAAAGATTGATATGGGAAGTTATATTCAAACAGGAGATGAAACCTCAGATGATGCATATTTTCACCTTTCTAAAAGTGGAAGATTTTTATAATGAAACAAAGACCAAAACTGTTCATGTGCAATCGAAAATTGATATGTTTTTAACGAAAAAATAAAAAGATATGTATAAATTTTTTTAGAATGAGTTCTTTCTTGTACCTACCAATTTTCTTTGAAAATATAAAGGTTAAAAAAAATTATTTTTCTATATAACAAATTTTGTATAAAACTTCTCTATAACGAAGCAATTTTTTGTTCCCTTGAAGGTTCGTTATAAAGAAGTTTGACTTTAATTCATAACTTACTCATTTCAGCCTGCATTTTAATATGTTTTTTTGCACAAATTTGACCAGGTGCCTACCGACTATGAATAAAAAAAACTCTGTGGTTTGTTTTGACAGCTTCGTAACAGATTTTCAATTTTCGAAGTTCCATAACAGAGTTTCATAAAAGTTCGAAACCCCGAATACGATTTATAAAAGATCTTTTATGGTCAAATTCTTTTATGATTCATAACAGGGCCCAGATCACGTAAAATAAAAACGATCGAACGACGTCGTTTCGATACTAGCAGTCTCTGTCTATTGTCACAGATATGATAAAGACAGCTTTAGTGAAAACGATGTCGTTCGATCGTTTTTATTTTACACGATCTGGCCCCAGAAAATTCATAACAGAATAAAAGATTTTGCCGAATAGGCCTAAATAATGCTTCAAGTAAATTAATTTGAAGTATGTATAGAACAAATGGCTAAGGAAATGTGTGTGATGAACGAACACATGTAAGTTATTATAAAAGTATGCATAAATTGGCGTATGGGAGATGAAACTTACAAGGAAAATTGTGTTTTAAGGACCCGTCTATTGGACTGGGAAGAACAAAATTAGACAACTTAAAATTCTGTTGGAGAAATAGAGCGAGAGCCAGCAGTAAATTTTGGACGTGAGAGGCAAGCGGTTGAATTTTACATAAATATGTTGCTTTGATGTCCAAGATTTCAAATATGCTCGTCTGGCAGCGCTCTGTGGCAAATCAGCCAATAACAATATCACCAGAATTCAATGGCTGGATATTAAAGGATCACACCTCGGTCTAATACATTGGTTCCTAACCTTTTCAATGTAGTTACCCCTTTGACCTATTAGCGCAAAATATTTTACCCCCTGTTACTGTAAACTTGAGACACCACTTTGGCATCTGAAGGTGGTTGCAACGGTATTAAGATTTTTTGGAGCTCTTTCAGCTATAGTAGGATATTCGGTACATACCCACTTTTGCCAAAATGTACCATCAAGGTCATCATTTTGTAAATGTGCTTTAAAAGTGTTATCCTCGCGTAGTCCTAGAAATTCTGCTTTGGTTGCCACACCTTCGTCTTTAAAAATTCCATCATTCATTACTACCAAACGGTGTTAATATCCAAGATTTTGACTGACGATTATCCATGTCCGGGAAATATTGCCTCAGTGAGTATATGACTGATGAGGATATATCTACATATATTGAACCACGGAATTTTTATAAGTATGTTATTTTGTCAGATTCGTCATTTACCAATTACTCAGACAGTAATAAAAAGAAGTTAATTATTTTTGCATAAATTCAAGGCTTTATTTCGCTTCTTTTTGTATCCATCGTTCATTCTTATTCAAATGGTTCCAAACGGTTTTTTGTGGAATGTTTAGCTTCTGGGCAGTGGAAACAGTGCTTAAATGACGGTCAGAATCGACGATTTTGTCGACATTTTCGACAATTGGCCTTTCAGAGCGCGATGCATCTTTGACATGGAAATTCCTCGAACGGAATCGAGGACCATTATAAACACTATTCACATTTTAGCCGCTTAACTTGCGTTGTTGCAAGAAAAACTGTTAAATATGACGTATTTTCTCTATGCTAGTACCTATTTATGTTTAACGCGCGCTCAAAGGGTCAACGAAAAAGAAAACTATCAGAAATTTTTTTTTGTAAAAAATCTAATCTTTCCAAAGCCATTGATATCACGTATGAAATGCGAGATACAGATTACTGAAGCCATATTTTGGAAAAATTACGAACTTTTTTTACTGAAAAAATTAGCAAAATTCGCCGCTGCTCGGCCCACCGCCACCGGCTCCCGCCCTCACATCTTTCTGACACTTCTGCTATTGGCCCGGAAGAGCGACATTGCTGCTTCGCTAGATAGCACAATTTCTCGAATCGAAAGAAAAATAGAAACCATCTATCGGACTCCTGCCGCGCTCAAATTACATTTACACGCACCCCAGAGGTGCGGATACATAGTTTACTTTTGTTTTTGACTCCGCTAATCTCAGGAAATATTTTTATTAAAAAAAGTCTACGGTCCGTCTGTGCAAAAATAATTGCGAACTTTTGAGACGCAAATATATTGAGAACGGAGATTTTTAAAGAAAATCTTGCACCAATTCAAAGGGTTTAAAAATTATGGTCAAGAAACGAGTTTTAGTTTGATTTCGTTGAGTTCAAAATTTTGATTTAATTATAATGGTTATAAAATGTATTATCTACTACCTGACATTATTACCCCCGCATAATAGCTGTTTTACCCCCGCGGGGGTAATTACCCCCAGGTTCGGAACCCAGGGTCTAATAGGTATGTGCTCAATATGTTACACGGTCAGATTATTTAAAAAGCCAAACTGTTCTATAAAAGTTAATCTGAAACTGAATTTCAAAATATTCGTATTTGCCGTCGGAGATTAATTTGACGGCTGCAATGAAAAACGGTTAAATAACTACCGCCAACAAAACATATTGAACATTTCTAATAACTCGATACTATTGCTGATATTACTAAATGTCAAGATTTCTAAAAATACCCGCCAACAAAAATTCTATCTATCCCGACGGCTTATTTTAGATGAATTTATAAAATATTGCCTTTCCATTGAGCGTTGCTTTGTTTTTCTTCGTAAAATTGTTGCTCGCTGTTACATTTAGCCATTTCAAGCAACATGAACTTATTTTTTCATTCTTACAGCACTTTGCCCACACAAATAAAGATATTTACGTTTTACCGACGGCATTACAAGCAAATAATCGAATGCCGTCGGCATTTTGAAATTTCAATATTTCGCACATTGTAATGGCTACTCAGCGGGAAGTTTTAAGACATTAGGTTCAACCTTCGAAAAGCTAGACCTAGGGTCCTATATGGACCTATTGCGCAACTTTTTAAACCTGTAAGTAGCTTCGAACGGGATGACAATCAATATTAACTTGTAAAGAAAACATTTTTTTAAAATTTATTTAGCATTATTAACCCCCAGTTTGACAGTTAACAGTGAAAGTTTAAACTAAGCTTAAATTTAAAGTTCAACTTGTCCGGTTTCACAATGTAATCTGAATTTCAGTTCAATGGGACGTAGTTTAGCTAAACTACAAGGTTAAATTTGTATTTCCAGGCCAAAAACAAAACCCCGATGTACCATACCACGAAACATCAATGCGCGTCGTCGCATTTTAATTATTCTTTCCGAAGACGGATACTTACTTACTTACTTACTTACTTATCGGGCTCCCGACCCGTGAAGAGTCTCTGCCTGAGACACTGCAGCCTTCCATCCTCTACAATCCCGGGCACGCTGCTTCCAATTGTCCACACCAAGCGCTCTGGCATCCGCGATGGCTTGGTCTTTGAAACGGAGGTTCGGTCTTCCTTGTCTTCTCGAACCTGGGGGCTGGGATTCGAAGACCCTCTTGGCTGGAGCATTATTGTCCATTCGCTCGATGTGGCCGAGCCAATGTAGTCGACGTGTTTTGGCTTTTTGGACTACATCCATGCACATCTTGGTACAGCTCATAGAGTTCGCTGTTGTATCTTCTCCTCCATTCGCCCTCCTCGCACACAGGACCAAAAATCCGCCGAAGTATTTTTCTTTCGAAGACGGATACCTCGAATATAATGTAAAACCTCCGACAGAGTATGCGTTGCAGAGAATTATCCGTTATCCGATGGATACCTCGCTAGGGCCGGTTGCCTTATATTATATGCCTTTTTTACGGTTTCATCACTATGTTCATGAAGAAAACTCGCGAGTGCCTTAAGACTGTTTTCTAGAGTGAGCCCGAATTTTTGCAAGTATTTCTGTGCTGCATCAACTTCTTCCAAAATATCGCACCAGAATGAAATATAACCCAAAAATGTAGATAAGAGTATGGTCTTTCTGGGAGGAGGGGTCATTCCTTGAAAATGAGGCGGTTCAATTCTTCACAGATGGATCGAAAACGTCCAATGGTGTAGGATGTGGTGTTTTTTCTGATAGACTTAACCTCAGTCTCTCCTTCTGTCTCCCAGATCACTGTAGCGTTTTTCAGGCGGAAATATAATGGCAATAAAGGAAGTCTTATCCTGGCTAAAAGAAAACGTGATATCCGCTAAAGATATCCGCATCTTCTCGGATAATCAGGCTGCAATTAAGTGCTATTAACTCTACTACAGCCCTAGACTGTCGCACGTCTCTCAGAGAGATGGCGGAGCAGTTCAACATTCACCTCTGCTGGGTGCCGGGGCACAGATACATTCCAGGTAACTGTAAGGCTGACGAACTTGCCAAGCTCGGAACAACACTTCCTATCGTACCAAGCAAATGTACCTTAGGTATTCCAATCGCTACGTGTAAACTTATGATAAAGCTGGATGCCATCCAAAGAACAAACTTTAGGTGGACATGTGGCACGACATGTCTAGCGACAAAAGAGATCTGGCCAAAGTTGGATCTCAAATGTTCTAAGAATTTGATCTCTCTTGACAGGAGGCATATCGGCGCCACAATAGGTGTCATTACGGAACACTGCCTTATAGGTAGGCATGCAACAAGGCTTGGCGTACTCTCAAACGATTTTTGTAGAAGCTGCTTGGACGAAGAGGAGGAGGAAACCATTCAGCACTTCCTCTGCACCTGTCCGGCACTCTCCCGAAAACGGAAACTCCATGTGGGAGCCTCCTACTACAATGATCTAAACGATCTAACAAACATAGACATTCGTAGTCTCCTTTGCTTCATCAGAAGCTCAAACTGGTTCAACGAGTAGGACGAAATTTTTAATAGATTCTTGTGGTATCACAAGGGACCTAATTGGTCTAAGTGTATCGGCCTTTTGCCAGCAGCCACTTCAACCTAACCTAACCTATGGTTGCAGCAAGTCTTGCATCCAAATTTTCCTTTGGAGAATCACAAAGGAGTTCAAAAGTTGAAACTATCTTCACGAAATTTTCCTTCGGTTTAACATCCCCGTGATGAGCGTTTCATCTACAGCCTTATTTAAAAACGTTATACACTCTCTATAAAATCTAATATATATTTTTGCGTTTAGACCTATTATAGAGAGTGTATATAAAGTTTATAAATAAGGCTGTAAGTTTATGTCTGTATGTATTACATTCTCGTAGTTCGTAGATATCTTTGACAGGTGTAAAGCTATTCATTTTAATTCAATTAAACAAAATAACTTCTTTTTCTTTAAATTTAGAAATCGTTTATCGTTAACAACACATTTAGAACATAATTGAATTATTAAATACTATACAAAACAAATATTTTTGTAAACCCGTTTAAAAGTGCGTTTTGCATTGGCAGATTTCGATAAATCAAGAAAATTACCTGAGAATATACTCAAATTAAAAATGTGGGCCAAAATGTAAACGACGGATTTTCCCAAAAACATGGCCAAAACTATAAAAAAAATTTAACAATTTGTTGCTTTTTTTGCATGCCAAGTTGTTCCCATATTACATGAGCATATTATCTGAATTATCCCGCTATTTATTTTGCAACGGTTTTGGGTGTCCAAAATAAGTACTTTTGAGCCAAAAAAAAAAATCGTACTTTTTTGTTTCATAAAGGAAAAGTTTTGTTTTCCGGTGGAGTCTGGTTATGTTAAATAGCTTAAAATTTAGATTAAAGCTTGCTTAATAAGGAATCACCATAAAAAGTTGCGATATTTTGCGATGTTGCAAAATATCGTCAAGTACATTTTTTGAAATCACTAAAAATAAAAAAGTCGCCTATATGTTTTTTTTTTGTTTTTTTTCTGCATATATAAAGCAATATAACGTAATCGAATATAGCTACGATGGCCATATTTATATTTCTGCTTAAAAACTGTTGGTATTTATTTAAAAAAAATAATAAAATAGCAAAAAACATTAACATTAATAACAGTTCTTTAAAAACAAAAAAATATTGGATTGACATTCACTTATAGCCGTATATATTAGCAACTAAGCAACTAGCAACTGTAACCTATTTTCACATCGAAGCAACAGTAGTATTGCCTGAAATTTCTGGCAATCATTGCCTCAATCTGAGAGCCGCCTTACAACGCCTATACGATGTTGTTTAGCTTTCCGTGGCTTTCCCGAAAATGTTGTTTAAAAAACATTATTTTATGGTTACTTTACTAAACGAGCTTGGTGTCTAAATTGGTACGAATATTTGATAATATCTGACAAAAAGGCGATTGATGTCGTTATTTATGTGTTACTATGCAAACGAACCTTTGTCGACAAAATGTCACTGTTTTGTTTACGTTAAAGCTTAGTACGCTGCTCGAGCGAAACAAAATTTCAGCTGCTCTCCAATTTTTTTCTCCAAACACTAGCTAAATCCCTAGCTAAATTTTGACATAAAGTGCGCTGTGGATACAAATACAAGTGTCATAGAAAACAGCTGTTCATTGAAAATAACTTCCGTCAAAAATGCATCGACGCGAAAAACTGTTACATTTTCGTTGCACTTTCTTTGTTCCTTCTCTGCTATTGCTTGATCTCAAATTTATCACTTTCAAAGGATTCCTCATCGAGGTAATTTGATAATTTAGCTGAAGCAGCGTACCGCTCGGCTTAATGGATTCGCTTAACTTTAGCTCAGTTAATTTTTGGAGAGAATTTTGTATAGGAGCTAAAATTTAGCTCGAGCAGTGTACTAAGCTTAACATGGAAACATGTATTTTACGGCGGCATGTGCTTCTTTACCTGTCCGTACAAAATTATAAATACGGCTGTCAATTTATTAGCACAAACATATCTTTTTACAGAAAAATTTCTCCAAATCACCGTTAAGTCACCAATAAGTCAGGACAAATATAAAATGATATTTCATCGAAAAGTTGTACGCCATTTAAAAATAAGTCGGTTTTTTCTGAGAAATAAATGGTAGACTTTTCTCAATACTTGACCAATAAGGCCCTCTCAAGGGCTTCTACGTCCAAAAATGAAGAATTATATTCGCAAATGTATTGTTGACATGAGTTTCATCACATCACAGTTTATGTTTCGATACTTCGTAGAGTTCAATTGCCCAAAAATTAATTCTCTATGCATACAATTTTTTTATCAGTGTTTTAAAGGACAGTCTCAAAAATAAAGGACAAAATCCGTCCTTTATTAAAAATAAAAAAATACAGGACACAGGTCAAACAGAAAGGACTGTCCTTTTAAATAAAGGACGGATGGTCAGCGTAAATATAGCCTACTGCACACAGAGGTGCTTAAAAAATATTTCAGTGAAAGTTTCATCAAAATCCGTTCAGTAGTTTCTGAGAAAACTGCGAACATAATTTTAGCAGTTACGTCTTTATTATAATAGTACATATAAAAATATAGATTTATTCAAATCAAATTAAAACCAATTTCATTATCTTTTCTTTATATTTTTCTTATTAACTTTCTCGTATACGTAGTATCTAAGAGAAAGATATTGTTTTCGTACAAAATTTCGAACTCGAGATTTTGATCAATTCTGATATTACGATGATAGGGGACCTCAAAAAAGTGTGTCTCGCAATTCTGTCCGTCCGTATGTCTGTCTGTCTCACCCCTGGGGAATCTAAACGCTTGGACGGATTTGCTTCAAACTTCGTATTTAGTTTGTAGGCTTCCCGGTCGGGACGTTTTTTCTTTTAAGCTAGCCCTAATATTAACGGTACCTCCCATATAAAAATTTTACGAAATATGACGAAATATGCCTAAATTTAGATTTTTTCGAAAACGGCTCTAACGATTTGAACCAAAATTGATAGCTGAGTTAATGTAGGCATGTTTAACATGACTGCATACCCAGTTTTTCGCTAAAAAGTCCAGCATCGGCAGTTTTGAAAATTGGCTTTTTCTCGAAAACGGTAAAAACGATTTAAAAAAAAAATTATTTTTAAGGTACTATTGTCATTCTTAACTTGATAGTAAACTCAGTTTTTCTCTAAAAAGACCGCGTCCTTTGATATCCACCCAAATCCCAAATAATAGTACCTACTTTAAAAAACTGCTCATATCTCAAAATCGCCATTTTCGATTATGATAAAAATGTTACTTTCAGGTAATGCTTAAATCCACAGTAATACCATTTGCTCAGTTTTGAGCTAAATAGTTGAAAAACAGTGTTTTTTGAACCATTAATGCGTCCTTCGATTTCCACCCCAATCACTAAAAACGGTACTTTAAGAACTGCTCAGATCTCGAAAACGCCATTTTCGATTTGGATGAAAATATAACTGCTAGGTAACGTTTATATCCTGAAGAATATGTCGTACTCAGTTTTCAGCTAAACAGTTTAGTAACAGTGCTTTTTGAATCCAAAATGTAAGATTTGTCAGCATAATTTTACCGCTCTAACGATTTTGATCAAAATACATATTTAAGACAACATAAGCATTCTAAACATGATCACGTACTTAGTTTTTCTCAGAAAACTCGAATATTGCCGTTTTATGAATATTTCTCAAAAATGACTACCCAAATCCCGATCTTTATTTACACACGGTATATTTTTGAAATTCATCGAAATTCAAGTGTCAGTTCGGGGTGAAATTTAAAAGTAAACGTTGAAGTTAATACGTATGTTTATGTAGTACGTTGTTTATTAACAAGTGCTCAGTTATCTGAGTACATCTTGAGTGTGTATGATTTTAAACGTAAAATTTGCTGAAATGACTCTGAGATTCTGCGAGATTCGCAATAAACGAGAAAGTTACGTGCGACCCAGTCGTGCACTTTATTTTTTATACAATTTGAAATTTTTTTTTTTTACGGGATTTTTTTTGTAGTTTGTAGGGAAACAGAGCTTTCAGTGTCAAAATAACCTTAACCACCCTTTGCTAAACACTCTAAACCAATGAAAAAAATTAAAACACAAGATTCTTTTTGAAGTAGGTATCCGATGAAATTTCAAAGATTCCGAATCATTATTACTTTTTCGGAACTGCTTATAGATCTTATTTTTCCTATTTACTTATTTAAACTGGCGATCATTCAATAATACTTAGGGCCAGTTTCAAATGTTCCGGATAAAGTTTCGGGTAGTTAGCCGACACATAACGCTTTCAACCAGATAAAAGTAGCTGATATTTTTGTTCTGTTTCATCGTCAAAGTCTTTGATAAACTATCCGGTAGAAAAATTTATCAGGCACTAATTGTTTGACAGGAATGGAAATTATGTTTTTTATCGTTTATCACATTTTTAAGTGAATTGTGTTGTTCTAGTTTTTTTAATTTAGCATGGATAAATTCATGCATTCAGATTCACTCATTTTCGATAACCCGCTTATCCCTTAAGTGGGTCGCGGGTGTAAGTTGCGCAAGTCCAAGTGCACCGTCCATAGTCTCGATACGCCTGCCCGATTGTACGAATTCCATAGCACGTCGCGTGGTAAGATCATGGTTGGGGACATGCGTTTTAAAATGACTAATCCACCGCTGCGTCCGGAGCAGTAGCTGCTCGACATTGAGTCCCTCACGTATTCTGGTGTTTCCACCATCTCTACGGGTCACACCAGCAATACAACTGAGGAATCTCATTTCGGCAGCTTGTATCCGGGATCTTATTCTTTCAATAAGCAACTAGCAATAGGAAACACGCAATATTATCGCTCACAGTTATTTTACATAGAATTAAATTCGAGGTCTCACATCAAAGCAACTCAATATCGCTCGAACGAAAAATGTTGCTGGTTGCTACAATAATTATCGCTAGCGATACATGTTGAAAAGCAACATGCTTCCTAGTACAGTAGCAATATTTGTCATTATTGACACATTTGCGCATACTACGTTTCGGGGCTCATTCGATAACAGGTTTGAAATTGGGTGGGATGTGCTCTGAGTTCCTTAGCGCAAATAGTTCCACCAGAATTTATTAAATTAGTAAATGCAGGGTGCACCCAATATTTCCTTTTCTTTTGCCTTTTTTTTTTAAATGGAACCACATTAGAAAAATCGAATCATCGGAGTCGTCGGATGACATGTTAGTTAGAAATTTCAGGCAATACTGTTGCTTCGATGTGAGAATAGGCTAAAATAAAGTTGCGTATTGCTTATTGACAGTTGCTAGTTGCTTAGTTGCTTATTGCTTGTTGCCTCAATCTGAGAGCCGCCTAAGAGGACCAAAGGATGACCAAGTTGTCAGCAAAGAGAAAGAGCAAACGACTTATCCTCGGATGTTCCAATTCGAAACGTTCTTCGCCAAGACTGCGCTGTAACATCCAGTCTATATAAGTAATGAAAAGCAGAGGAGACAAAATGCACCCCTGGCAAAGTCCAACGCCCACGGTGAAAGGTATTGACTGGGCATGGATATAGTTAAACAAAATAGTGCAAATTCAGAAATCTTCATCGTCGAGGGTTTCTAAAAATAATTTGAAATACTCTGCTCCTACGGGGCCCTGTAATATGGTTGTAATATTCATATAATTCGACATTTAAGAATTCAAAAAAATGCATGAAATAACACTTCTGACTGCTGTCTACACCGCGTCAACGAAAGAATGCTCTGAAACTATATTTTTTCCAGCCACATCAAATAAATATTTTGTTTAAATCTTCCGGACAGAGGCTTTAACAGCCGGTTGAACAGGCTGATAGACTATCCGAGACTTTATCAGCTAGTCTTGAAACTGGCCCTTAGTGATATTATTGTAAATTAAATCAAACACTTTAATTTGCAGTACTTTTACTTTTTATTTATTCATTAATTCGTAAGCAAATACTTTTTGTTGTAGTATTCAAAAAATTTAAGTGTTCTTATTCACGTAGGAAATTATTCTGTCATCTTTTTCATCTGCTTCTTGGTAAGCTATCTTTTCTCCATCTTCATGCGCGCCCTCTATAGGTTAGGCAAGATCAATTCAGGCAGGGATGTTAACTTTATTTACATGTACTTTTCAATTCTTTCCATGATATAACATCGTTCTTAATCCAATATAATGGAAATATTCATGCGAGAAAAAGATATTGACATTTGCTTGGTTTCTGAAACTCACGGCAAACAAAAAAAAAGAAAAGAAATTGCATTTAAAAATAAAAGACTATAATGATTTCCACGCTTGTCACCCTTCGGGAAAAGCGAGAGGCGGATCATCCTTGTTTATTAAAGACTGATTGAACAATACGAAGACCGAAAGATAGAGCTTGAAACTGTGCAACTGTGCACAATTCGAGTGAAGAATAGCCAACGTATTCTTAAAATCTCATCTATCTACTGCCCACCGCGTCTCGCGCTTGAAAAAAGTGATTTCACTAACTTGTTTAAATCGTTGAAACCTAATTTTATTGTAGGCGGCGATTTTAATGCGAAACATACATTTTGGGGTTCTAGATGCATCTCGCAAAAAGGTAGAATGCTCTATGAGGCAGGTATGGAGTACAGTATTGATTTTCACTTGACGGGCATACCGACTTACTGGCCAATCGATACTTCGAAAATACCTGACCTGATCGATCTTTTCGTTACGAAAGCTTTATCTACCAACCAAAATTGAAGAGAGTTTTGATCTGTCCTCTGATCATTCGCCAGTCATTTTGATATTGAGCGAAAAACTAGTCCATAACCAAGAGCCAGCCAGATTGACTGGTAGAACCACTAACTGGAACGATTTTAGGAACGAAATCGAAGCGAATGTTGAACTGACCGTTCCCCTTACGACACCATATGGACTTGAGGTTGAAATTGACCGCTTCGTTGAGATTATACAGCTCTCCTCCTGGAATAATACGCCGAAACCAAAGAAAAAGCCGGACAAATACGGCTTACGGAAATAAGAGAATTGGTCAACCAAAAAAGAAAAGCACGTAAAAAATGGCAACAGAATCATTCTCCGCAACATAAAGTACATTTTAGCTTTTTGTGCAACTTGTTGAAGGCAACTATTAAGGATTTCAAGAATCGTGCGATAGGCTCTTACCTTGAAAGCTTATCTGCGAAAAAGATTCCAATTATTCAATTTGGAAAGCTGTAAAAGGCACCAATTAAAATAAGTCAAAATGAATGGGCAAGGGAAGATAAAGATAAAGCGGATGTTTTTGCAGCTCATCTGAAAGAAACGTTTAAACCGTACGATGGGCAAGTGGTTAACGATAACAACGATGGGACTGAACTAAAATCTGACGATTCAACACTCGCAAGTGCAACGCTAAGAGAACTAAAAGATGAGATCGAGGATCTTAAACCTAGGAAGGCCCCGGGTTATGATTTGATCATGGGAGAAGTTCTAAAAGCTCTTCCTAGAAAAGCACTAATAAGACACGTGCCGAGCCAATGAAAAATTGCGGAAGACATAATGGTTCTAAAACCAGGAAAACCGCCAAATGAGATAAAATCATACAGACCAATTTCGCTTCTTCCAATCACATCCAAAGTTTTCGAGAGGATATTACTAAGGCGTCCACAACCGGTTATAGAAGTTAATAATCTTATCCCTGACCATCAGTTTGGGTTCAGAATAAAGCATTCGACGATTGACCAGGTTCATAGAATTACTGACGTAATCGAGAAAGCACTTGAGGAACGAAAAATATGCTCCAGCATATTCCTTGATGTCTCGCAAGCCTTTGATAAGGTGTGGCACGAAGGCTTAAAACTAAAATTACGACAAGTTCTTTCCGTACGTCTAAATACGATATTCTCGTATCATATCTCGGCAATAGACTTTTCCGTGTAAGACATGGAAGCGAATACTCGGATCTAAAAGAAATCTCGACTGGTGTACCGCAAGGAAGCGTTCTTGGGCCGCTTCTCTACCTGTTATATACTCGTGATATACCAAAGAAAGATGACACTATTCTTGCTACGTTTTGCCGATGACACCGCTATTCTAGCAGTAGGTAAAACAGTCGAACAAACGACTGCAAAACTGCCCACCGCATTAAATAAAGTAAATGAATGGACGAGGGAGGGTCTGGCGAATCGCCCTCAATGAAAGTAAATCTATTCACGTGAACTTCACATATAAAAAAACGAATGACTTGCCAATTATTTTTCTAAACTCGGCCAGAATACATTTTGCGAACGAAGCCAAATACCTGGGAATGACACTCGACGCAAAGCTAAAATGGAATTCACACGTGAAAATGAAACGCAAAGAGCTTGAACTCAAATATAAAGAAATGTACTGGTTACTTGGAAAACATTCCCATCTCAGTACCGAAAACAAACTGCTTTTATACAAGCAAGTGCTAAAGCCGGTGTGGACCTACGGTATACAACTTTGGGGTTGCACCAAGAAAACAAATGCCAATATTATACAATCTTTTCAAAATAAAGCGCTTCGAGAAATTGTAAAAGCACCGTGGTATATTAGAAACGACGATATTCACAGGGTTCTCGGAATACCTACAATCGAAGCTGAAACTAGAAGCGAAAGCATAGAAACCGACTAATCGGACACACCAACAAAACAGTCCTACAAATTTTGGATGAGAGCAATTTATTGCGCAGACTATACAAAGAACAAAACCTTTCGACTTGGCTATATAGGGATTAACCGCGTCTAAATTGCGGAACATGCAGGAGCAGGATCTTTCATTGGAGAGTAACCTGTCAAAAGCTTTCATTTCGTGATAGAAAAATTGTTTGATAAGTTGCAGTATCTACAATTTATATCGAAGGGTGGTGTTTTTAGTCAGTAAGAATCTGACACTACTATGAGCACGGGTTGTTCTCATAGTGTCTACGCAAGATTTTCATCTACCCTCGGGGAAAAAAAAAATTTTAAGATAACGTCTTACTTTTTTCTCCACAGACTCCTTTGCTTGTTTGATTCCCATGTAAAAGGGTTTCAGAAGTAGAATAGAATAACGTGATGTTCTAAAATTCCAATATGGCGGACGCCCTAAGATGGCGGATAATTAATTCTTATACCCTCTTTTATCATATGGGTATGAAATGAAAGGTTTTGACGTGTGTGTATGATAATATTTAAAATAATTAAAAGCAAATAAAAATTTTATATAGGGGGCGCAGAAGCACAGTGGTCACTGTGCTGGACTACTGTGCGATAAATCCAAGGTTTCGATCCCAGGAAAAACACAAATTATCTACATCTTAAGGTTTTTTCTACTGCACCACATCTCGCGAAGGTCTGACAAACATCCGACAGTATGACTGTCCTGAAAAAGCTTCTCAATTCAGCCGTTCGGACTCGGCATTAAAATTTCAAGTGGTTGCGAGAAGCTATAGGCCAAGGCCACCTATTTATTTTAAATAAAAATTGCTAAGTTTTACTTACTTAGGTGGCTCTACAATCCAAGGTGGATCTGGGCCTCGACCAACTCTCTTCAGTTAGCCCGATCTTTATATAGGTACCTATAACCACCTCTAGTTGCGCACCCCAAGTTGGTACACGGTACTTTTGTGACCATGTCGACGTCGCTGAACAGCTCATAGAGTTCACTGTTCAATTTTCTCCTCCAAAGCCCGTAACTCTTCGTTTATATTCAGCTGTGGTGTCATTTGTTTATAGAGGAGTTGAGGACAAAGTACCTTATCGTGACGTTCTGTCAGATTCGCATTTTGCATGATTTCCACGGAGACGCCAGCACAGGACATTTGTGTAGTTTTGAAGCCATCCGTGAAGATTCGACTACATAAATACCAATTCAGAGTCTGACTCTGGCTACAGGAAAGTCGACTGTATAAATTTGCGCTCATCAGCCAAAGTTCCGGTGTCATTGCATCAGATGGCATATCCATTGAAGTAGGGTCTTAGGATATCGAATCTCCCAGTTCAGATAATCGTATGATACCAAAAATCTACCCCACCAAAGACGGCACATAGATTGCATTAAAAGTAGAGTCCGTGGTAGTAGAGTCCTTGATAAATGTCATTAATAAAGTTAAAAGTACTCTACAAACTTCAGTGCAACCGTTTAGAGCAGAAAGCCAGTCATACTTACCTACGCGAAAACGCTTTCCACTAAACATAACGCAAAGGTCCTATAAATCCAAAGATAGATCGTAGTTCCAAAGAAGCTTTTTATGTGATTAGTCCCATATCATACCAAAAGCACGCACTTACACTGCTTTTGAGAGCACCTTGGATGCCTTCGACTCGACTTGCTTTGCGCAAAGAAGTACATTTCCAAGGATCTTACTTATTAGACGTCTGACGGCTTTACTGTTCGAAGTGAACCGAGGCCTTAACTAACAAGCCTCTCTTTTTCTTTTGACTTCTTTTGAAATGTTGTTTTATCAGAGTTTATAGAAGGGCCGAGGTAGAGAAAGTCCGTTATACTATCTCAAAATTATAGCTGTGTATTGTGACGTTTTGTCCGATTCGTCAATGTTGGGTGTCCGTCTAGTTGCCAGCATATAATATGTACTTCGTTTTGGCCTCATTGACCGCTAAAATTAAACATGCCAGTGACATCTCGCTGTGAAAATCTCAATACAGTAGTCACGACCGCATTCCACCAAGCATGCCCAGAAAAAGAAAAAACAGGCAATCGACTTACTCCTTGGTGGAACAAAAAACTAGCCAAGCTTCGAACAGAGACTTGAAAGCTCTTTAACCGGGCTAAACGCAGTGGTGAATGGGAAATATACAAAAACACACTCACCATGTACAACCAAGAAATTAGAAGGGCCAAGAGAGAATCGTGGAAAAACTTCTGTCATACGATCGATGACACCAGAAGTGGTGCATACGCATTCACAAAATACTCTCTAAGCAGCACACTAATCCTATTGGTTCAATGAAAAAACCAGATGGCACATTTGCCGAAAATGGGCTACAGACGCTTCAACTCTTAGCCGAAACACATTTCCCAGGCTCTATAATTCCAGAATCCCAAGAAAATCCTCCCCAGAGAAGAATAAACAGACCCCTCAGAGAGGACTGGAATAGATCAAAGGAAATTTTTCATGAAGGCAAAATAGTTTGGGCAATCAACTCATTTCAGCCCTTCAAAGCCCCTGGAGAGGATGGAATATTTCCGGCTCTAATACAAAAGGGCATCCCGCAACTGCTGCCTTTTTTAATTAACATTTCAGAGCTAGCTACGCGTGGGGATATATACCAAAAAAGTGGAAGAAGGTAGTTGTCAAATATATACCCAAGGCAGGACGCAGACCGTCCGAATTACCAAAGTCATATAGACCAATCAGCCTCACGTCCTTTTTCCTCAAAACCATGGAAAAAATCCTGGATAGACATATCAGAGACGGGGCACTTCAAAGAAACCCCCTTCATTCATTCATTCATTCATTCATTTTCAATGGTCCGCTTGTCCATTAAGTGGGTCGCGGGTATAGGTTGCTCAAGTGGACCCTCCATAGCTCTCGATCCTCCGCCATCGACTCCAAATCATCAAGGGCAATCACCATGCGGGTAGAGGAGAGATTATGAATTTGATCTAACCATCTCATTCTGGGTCTACCTAGGGGACGCCTGCCCGATGGTACGGATTCCATAGCACGTCGTGGGATCCACCCCCTTCATAAATATCAATATGCCTATACCAACCCGGGAAATCGACCACATACGCCTTGCAAAACCTTACCTCTAGAATTGAAAAATCTCTCAGAGACAAAGACAATACAGAATTCTCACAAATATATAGAGGTATCCAAAATATGGGAGTTGACGACACTACATACATGTAAATGGATAAAATGCATGCTGGAGGACAAAACAATAAAAACCTCATTAGGCAGCACTAAACTCAGTATGATAGCCACGGAAGGATGCCCACAGGGAGGAGTACTCTCACCCCTACTATGGTCCATCGTAGTGAATGAACTACTGATGATTCACAGCAATGACGGTTTTTATGTCCAAGGATATGCAGACGACATATCTATCCTAATCAGAGGCAAATTCGAAGACACAATCTCGAATCGCCTACAGAGGGCCTTAAACCTAGTTGCTGAATGGTGTTCAAAAGTTGGCCTCAAAGTCAATCCCAAAAAAAGCACCATAGTTGCATTCACCAAGAGAAGAAAGCGAGAAAGACTGAGAAATGCTACACTCTTTGGCGAAATAATAGAGAGTTAAATATCTAGGAATTACACTAGATGAAAAACTCACATGGAACTCTCACCTTACCAAAACTATTGACAAAGCCAGGTTATCCTTATGGACCAGCAAAAGTCTACTTACTGGGGACTTAACCCCAAAATGACACTTTGGATGTATACGGCAATAACAAGACCTATCATCACGTATGCGGCCGCCGTATGGTGGTATAAAGCAACGCAGAGGTCAGCACAGGCTAAACTCAATAAAATACAGAGACTAGCATGTGCCTGTGCAACTGGAGCAATGAAAACTGCTCCAACAGCTGCGCTCGAGGTTATCCTAAACATCCCACCACTTCATCTAGAACTCATGAAAGAAGCAATGGTTAACGCCTATACGCTCATCACAGAAGATGAATCAAATTCCAATATAGTCCACACTGATATCCTTCAAGAATTCAGACAAAATGAACTACTTGGAATACATTTGACTGACAAATGTCTACCACGCTATAACTTCCGACACAGCTTTAAGGTTACATTCCCAGACCGTCTAAACTGGGAACAGAACAAACCAACATTTGCCAACGGTTCACTTGTATGGTATACAGATGGATCCAAAACAGATGAAGGAGTTGGAGCTGGAGTATACGGTCCGTGCACTAAAACGTCCCTATTCGCTAGTATGGACATAAACAGTTCCGTATTTCAGGCTGAAATACATGCAATAGAACTCTACATTAGAGAGAGAGTCTAAACAAGGCTATAAAAAATAAAACATTTATATTCTTTCTGATAGCAAGGCAGCTCTACTTGCAATTGACGCCTTTGAAATAACATCAAAACTGGTATAGGACTGCCTCCAAATCCTGCAAAAACTGGCCACCACAAACAAAGTCCACCTGATATGGGTGCCAGGGCACAGTGGATATGAAGGCAATGAAAAAGCAGACGATTTAGCCAGAAAAGGATCCGCATCCCAATTCATGATGCCAAGACCATTCTGCGGGCTACCAATCAACACTATAATAAAAAATAGTGTGAAAACTTGGCTGAACGAAAAGAAGCTCCATTTCTGGAGGAACACCGAAGGAAACAGACAAGCCAAAAACTTCATGCCAAACAGCTCCCACAAAAAAACGAAACAACTGCTACAATTAAGTAGAAGTCAGATTCGATTGGTCACAGGCTTTCTCACAGGGCACTGTAGAGTCAAAAAACACCTGATGATAATGGGCATAGCACAAGACAACACTTGCGACTATGCAAAGAGGACGCAGAAACAGCGAAACACATATTATTGGACTGCAACTGTTTAACCAAAACACGTCAACGTTATCTAGGTAAATTCTACCTCGAAGCAGCGGACATAGCTGCCAGCACACCCAAAGAGCTAGCCGCCTAAATGGAGGACATCACAATAGGCCCACTTGTGGCCCAGTGATCTGGGATTTACTATACCTACCACCTCCCCCCTACAATCTACATCTCGCTGTGCTGTAAATAATGTCAATACCATCGGCCGGGCGGCGCGTGGGCGCGCGTATGCAAGTAATTAGACGGACAATTCTATCGCCTCTTGTCTATAATTCCTCTTTTGACATCAAATCTTTGGTTTAGGTTATTACCGATCTTGATCCTTATCCTTATCTAGCATCACTCGCAGATATTTCGATTCATCGAAAATCTGGACTGACACCAATTTCACACCGATCGCAATCCTGTCCCTGAGTCCTCCTCAGAATAAAAACGGTTTTAAAAGGATTGTCCGAAACCTTAGTGGGCCATTTGTCGACGTTTAAGGCTATCATCGCTTTAGCTCAGATAGTCTGTAGTCACCATCCGACAGAAAGTATGGCAACAACATCCGAGTCTGCTTGAGTGTAGTGTGTATATAGACGTTTAAACTATTGACGCCTTGATGGTATGGAACAGAGAGTCAACCACAATGCGCATGCACCATAACAGTGTAGACTGAACGTCACTTTGTGGACGGTTTCTGATAACTCCTGCATTCAATAGCAGCAATAGCAACCAAAAGTTGAAATTAAAAAAAAATTCGAGTGTGCTTGGTTCTCGCCAAAATGCACGATAAACCTTTTATACACACTCAAGATGGCGGCTCTAATATGGCAGAATATTCATATCCCGCCAAAACAGTCAATTGTAATTTTTAATGGATTCAAAATGGAAGCGAGACAGCTTCATACGTATAGGATCGATTTCACGCGATTCAAAAGTGTCATCAAAACCGGTATCTGGCTTAGCGAATAACGAATTTTTTGTCAAAATTCGGACTTACATTTCGATATCATATTGTAAACTGGTGACTAAGAAAGGTCTATTGTTTTGGAATATACTCCTGCCCGGGAGGAAGCATGCTGAGGTTTTTAATAAACCTGTGCCTGAGCCTGTGTTCAAATAATAAACACTCAACAATAAAAAAAAATTAAAAAGCAGGAATAAGCTCATGAATTTCGAATAATATACACAAAAAAAAAAATAAAAAATGTGCACGACTGGGTCGCACGTAACTTTCTCGTTTATTGCGAATTTCGCAAAATCTCAGTTCAGCAAATTTTATGTTTAAAATCATACCCAGCCCACTCAAGGTATAATTTAACTTTAACGTAATACATACCACATAGACCATTGACATACTAGATATGCATGGACTGCTAGCAGCCAATTTTTCGTTAAAGCAAACATAAGCACTAGCCCTTTTGGTTCCCAGAGAGAAACGAAAACACTCAAATGTCATCGAGCAATTCGTGTGATTTTGTTTGAGTGTGCCATCTGTTATAGAACGTTTGAAATAATTTGAATAAGTCGTTATTTTGGCGTAGTTGCAATGTTTCTACAATGGATGGCACTGTGTTCTATGTAAAAAATAGCAATTTCGAGCAGAGGTTCAAACCTCTTTCCTACTTTCGCCGCACTGAACCAAAAGGGCTAGTGTTTATGTTTGCTTCATTTTTCATCGCAGGTTTGTATTAAACTGACATTTCACTAGCAGTCCATGTATAGTATGTCAATGACATAGACATACGTATTGTATTAACTACAACACTTTATTATGTACTTTCAAATTTCACCCCCAATTGACACTTGAAGGAGGCAAGTAGGCTATGAATTTTGAATTCCCATTTTTGATTAGGTATAGGTATAGAATTCATAATCTCTCCTCTACCCGTATGGGGATTGTCCTTGATAATTTGGAGTCGATGGCGGAGGATCGGGAGCTATGAAGGGTCCACTTGGGCAACCTACACCCGCGACCCACTTAATGGACAAGCGGGATATTGAAAATGAATGAACGAATGAATGAGGATAAAAAAAGTGGTCTCAATAGTCGGGATTTTGGCAGTCATTTTTGAGAAATTTTTGTGGTTTTCTGAAAAAAAAAAAAACTAAGTACGTGATCATGTTTAGAATGCTTATATTGTCTTAATTTATGTATTTTGATCAAAATCGTTAGAGCGGTTTTTTGTAAAATTATGCTGACAAATTTTACAATTTTGGATTCGAAAAGCACTGTTACTAAATTGTTTAGCTGAAAACTGAGTACGACGTATTCATCAGGATATAAACATTACCTAGCAGTTACATTTTCATCCAAATCGCAAATGGTGTTTTCGAGATATGACCAGTTGTTAAAGTACCATTTTTAGCGATTGGGGTGGAAATCATTCCTGGTTCAAAAAACACTGTTTTGCAACTGTTTAGCTCATAATTGAGCAACTAGTATTACTATGGATTTAAGCATTACCTGCCAGTTACATTTTTATCATAATCGAAAATGGCGTATTTGAGATATGAGCAGTTTTTTGTACTATTATTAGGGATCCTAATAATTGACAGATCCACATGTCATATCACAAGGGCAAAACTATAGCCTATGTTAGGTTAGGTTAGTGGGTTGGCAAGACAGGAGAAACCTGTACGTGCCACACTTAGATATGGTGTCCATCGTATCTCAATAAAAGAGAACATTTTCTAATTTTTTGGTCCGATATTTTTTACACATTTTACATTTTGTTACGGATCTATTTTTGTTCTCTTTTTTTATTTAGGTACATTATTTTTATTTAATTTTCCAAAAGATTTACTGATATTAAAAAACCAGAATGAAAATGCTTTTCTTAAAAATAAAAGTCAAAACTATTGTAAATTGGCTTTTGAAAACTGGACTGTCTGTCAACAAAAGAATCAGTTATTCAGTTAGCGGATTGTTTCAAATGCTACCAAAAATCATTTGTATTTGGAAAAGGGAAGCGTTAAACTTAAAGAGTTTTTAAGTTCTATTTTGATGAAACTTAATAAAGAAAGGATTTCGAAGATTCCATCGTTTATCTTAATTATAAAAAAGTAAATATGTAAATGATAGCAAAAGTTTTGCCCTTTTTTTGCGAGTTTCAAAACATAGAAAACTCAAAAAAAAAAAAAATAAGTTTGATGAAAATTTGCCACAAAAGTGCTGTTTCAAGGACTGAAATATCCTAAACATGTAATACAATCACTAAGGCGAATACCAATGTCGAAAGAATACATGGTGTCCCAGTTAAGAAGTATAATCCTTTAAGCGGTGATTCCTGAGTTTCAAGGGGGGGTCTATTCCCACCGAATTTACAGTTATAGCCCTCTAATTTGGAGGTGTTACCACTTAAAACGCTATAGCTTCTAAACTGTTATAGGTATAAAAATTGTTTTATACATTTTGAAAAGAGAATTTATTAGCGCATAAAAGTCTTAAGCACTTTGGGTACATCTGTGCAGCTACAAAAAAGTTATGGCTCCTTAAACTCAAAATTTTGAAAATTTTTTCTTACAATTTTTTTTAATTAAAATGCCTTTTTTTAAAATTGTGATTTTATAAATTTTAATTTTTGTCATGAAATTTTTAACCTTGAGAAATTTCCTAAAAAATATGTTAAGCAACATTTGTACGTACGATTAACGGAATTTGTAGTAAAAGCCATTTTTTCTTGATTGCTATGCTTAGTTATATAAGGTTTCACCAAACTTAGTACATAATCGAACTGCGGTATTTCCATTCCATCCATCCATATGCGAAGAACTTGTCTGCACCATACTGCCTAATTTCTTGGACCAAGTTGTCGAAGTCTCCTTGAACTTTTCGGTTCCGATTTAACGGATGAACCCCACCATCTGCGCTGAGTTTTAGTCCCATTATCAATGACATCAACTATTTCAGATGTTTTTAAAATGCTTTCCATTCTTTGTAAATTACTCAATTCGCCCACCTAGTACACAGACATTTATTTTTTTTTTATTTAATATTTACGATATTACAATAACTTACAGTTTTAGAGTTCCGATTGGAAAACATTTCAGAAAACTAATTTTCACGTAGGTACTTTCATCAATGTTATTTGAAACTTAGTTACAGAAAAAATGAAGCCTGTCATATTATTCCTTGACATCTTCCAAGTGTCAAGAAAGAGATTTTAGGGAAAACTCTTCGCGATAGTTGTCGCATACATATGCGTGTGTTTTTTAATTTTTTCCACTTTTTTAAAATTTTCCTGAATGTGATTGTCGCTTAATTTTTATTTTTTTTTTTTAAATAATGAAATGAGGTTATATCTATACGTTTCTCGCATTTTTGTAGCATCATAGGAGAGATGCAATCAATTCCGGGAGATTTGTATGATGAGAAAGAGTTGATTACCCAACTTATCTTTTCCACCGACACCATTTCCATTGGAGCGTCGCTATCCGTGCAATGGGGTTTCATCCTGAGAAGTGAGTGTGGAGAAGGAGCTCGAGTGTCTCATGACACGATTCTGTCCACCGGTCATTGGGGTCTTTCAGAGAGCCCAAAACGATGGATTCTTTATCAAGGATTTTCCTGAGCCTATCTGATTCTGTATAGTAGTCTCTCTGTACAGTAGGCTCTCCGCAAGTACAGCGTTTTGCACGTTGTGTCTCTGCCTTGAATTTTCATTGAATGGATTTGTAAATTTCCCAGTCACTATCTAGGCCTAAGTGTGTCTAGGTCTACATTTCGTAGACAGCCAGCTGTACCCGATCTTTGGCTGGAAATGTATATTCACTAATCAGTAATGAATTGTTGCAAACTAACTGAAATGATTTTCCGTTCCTTCTAATATAGGTATAGGTTTGGCAAATTAGTTAATTTCTTCGGCATGCAAGGATGAATTTTTGTGAGAAAACTTCTACCACTTAGGTACATGACAAACAAACATCAAATTCAACATCAAATAGAACTATAGAATTTTAATAGTTTATTTTGTTTGATATAATATTTTGTAATTACCTTACAAGCAAATATATCTTATCGTCTCGATCAAATTGCAAGGCCACGTTTTCTGGAAAAAGATAAGAGAAAAACAAAATTTCAGTTTTTTAGTAAACTAAAAAATTTTAAAGAATACAGTACAGACTACAAAGACCATTCAATGCGGAGACAAAGCGAGCAAGACGCAATGAAGTAAAAGACAGTAAGGAATCAGCTAAGGGCTTAGACAAATCCCTGGTAAGGGACCAGAGCAATCTTAAAGATAATAATAGCCTTTGAATAGAATCGTGCCATTAGATGTTCGAGCTCCTTCCTCATACTCAGTTCCCGGGTTGTAATCCCAATGAAAGTAACGACCTAGAAGTAAAGTATTGAACAGACCTGATCACAAACCAGAGAAATCCCTGATAATGGTGGAAAGAATAAGTTCCGCCACCGTTTTAATCTCCTGACATTTATTGCACCGTTACGGCCTTGATGCCAATAAAAAGACAAAGGACATAAGTTTCACATTTGGAAAATGTATTTATATAAACAGCCTAGATAGGATATGTTCCTAAAGAATTGCGAAAAGTTAGTAGGTATTGGGTCGCTTGAGTATGGGAATTCTGTGCTAGAAAGAGACAGAAAATGTGCGAGAGAGATAGAGCGAGATGGAAGATTGGCTGTGGCTGGGTGCCTGTGGCTATGCGTAGGTGGTAGGTAATGAGTTGTTGATTTTGTTGGTTTTTTTTTTGTTTTGCTGTAAGCTGTGTTGGTGTTTTTTTTTTTAGTTTTGGCTGTGAGTTCTGTTGTTTGTTTATTTTAGTTTTGGCTGTGAGTTGTGTTGGTTGGTTTTTTTTTTGAACCACGACGTAGCGAAAGCAACATTGTTATCTTTGTGAACACATAATCCAGCCCATGGTTGGACGACGTAGCGATAGTCTCATCTTTATCATTGTCATGGGCGAATGTAGAACAACAAACATAAATGCGTAATCAATAATGCGCAGGCTGGTGGTATATCGGTAGTTGGTGGATCTTTTTTATGTTTATGATTATTGCGAAATTAATAATGCACTGGCTGGTGGGATCGGTAGTTGGTGGATCTATTTTTAGATTTGTGAGGGCGGTCGGTTTACTTGGGAGATAAGGGAATTTATTTTGTTGCATTTAGTTGTGCGGTTAGTTATTGTTTTGGTTGAGGTTTAGGTTTGATGGTTTGTTTACGGGATGCTGACAAGGGGGATAGAGATTCATATTTGGGAGATAAGGGAATCTATTTGATGCATTTAGTTGTACGGTTAGTTATTGTTTTGGTTGAAGTTTAAGTTTCATGGTTTGTTTGCGGGAATCTGGCAAGGGGAGAGAGATTCATATGCGGTGAGGATCGATGGTGAGGTTGAGATTTTGAGTGTTCTCTTGATTTAAATAAAACTGAAATAAGAAGGAAAAAGAGTTTACACTATAAGAAACATTTAAAAATCGATCGATGAAGTTCAGGTTTACACTAAGGCCAGTGGGTATATTTTGTTGTCGACTTGTGGGAGAAGGAACAATTGAATTACGTTTTGGTGTGAGATGTTAAAAGAGGGTGAAAACCTGTGTAGGTACCTACTTGTGAAGTTCGTTGGACACTAATAAAATTCTCGGATGTAATGATGAATAGATCGAATTTCGAACTCTATGCCACACCTGAAGATGGATCCAAGTGTTTGGTTTTTCGTTTGAAAAATGGATTAATTCCTTTGTAGAGCTCTTCAAATGCATCTCAATAAGTATTGAAAAAAAAACTAGCAGAACGTGGGTGATGTCTTCGAAAGTATCAACACTTTTGGCAGTGGTCCAATGCGATTGCCTAGTAAGCCTCATTGTATACGAAAAACTTTTCAGTTTAGCGCTGCCCTTATCAGTTTCCCTACAGAACAAATCCTTAGATTTCGTTTCTGCAATCGACCGCACAAAAGAGAGAATTCTCTTAAGGACATCAGAGAAAATGGCGGACATTTTTTCAGAGAGGCTTTTCAATCCGCATCCTAACTTGCCGAGGACTTATTTGAAGAACTTCATTAAAACAAACAACGCGTTCCAATCCAGAAGCCTCTCCTTCTGAAGCCTATTTTAGAGTGCCGATACTGATTTTTTGCATAGATTCGTTAATACAAAATCTTACGGACAGATTCATGGTCAACGAAGACGTCCTACCATCGATCGTTTCAAGCTCTTCTCCCAGGTTTTGCTGCAGTTTAGCCTGAGCGAAAAGTTGGTAAAGTTAACACTTTACTTTGATAATGCAATTTCGTTATCAGCTGTGAAAGCTGAGTACATTCTTTGGTGCGAAAAAAAAAAATCGTCGAGTGACCCTTCTACCAAAGTTTTGAAATTGCTTGATTATGTGACAAGACTTACTTTAGACTTATAAATTTCTTGCTTACGATTTTAGCAATGCTTCCAGTGACCACAGCTAGTTTTGAAAGAACCCTTTCAGCTATGAAGCTAGGCCTACGGTGTCTACCGTCTGTAGCGCCACCTATTTATTTTTTATTAGCTATGAAAAGGTTTGAAACAATGTCCCGAAGCGTTATGGAGAATGCAAGGTTAAGTTCACTTGCTATGATATATGTTCATTCGGATATTATTGTGAATCCAGATAAGGTGATTGATCTCATATCAAAAAAAAATCAAGACGTTTTCTGCTTTGAAAAAATGTGACTAATAGAAATCAATGAATTGGAATATACATAGTTTTTTGTTTCGTAAGACTTGGAAGCAAGCCCCCCCCCATATGACGTTTTTGAGATATATGAACAGTTTTTTAAAGTATACTATTATTAGGGAATTGGGTGGATATCAAAGGACACAGTCTTTTTAGAGTTTGAGTTTGCTATCAAGTTAAGAATGACAATACCCAAGTAGCATTCGAGTACACATTTTAAGCCTGGCGACGTTCTGGTGTCAATTCGTGATCCCATTTAGGAACTTATGTTTCGAAACAACGAAGTAACACATTCCTTTTCGTTTCGGAAGTGGCGCAACACAAAGTAGGAATTGTTTTTGACGCAAATCCTATATATCATCTTTGAGCCCACAATTTCAGCCCAAAGTGTCAAGTATTGTGCCTAAGTAGACGTGGCCATACAAATTTTCAACACAAATTGGGAAAAATTCCTTATTTATATTTAATTCTGTTATGGTGTATGTATACCATATAATTTGTAATGTTATGATATGTCATTATTGTAGGTATCTACCAAATTAATATTCTGACTGGATAAAATATTTCATCATTAAATAGAGAAAACAACTACGGTAATTATATGGGGAACATTAATTTGAAATGTTACTTGAAATGTTACTATTGTACTTCGAAAAAAACCTTGTTCCTGACAAAATGATCTATATTTAATCAAAAATCTCTCCTATAATATTATTTAAGCTATTTTAAATGCTGATAAGTAGCATTATAAAATCAGTGTAAAATAAATCCACGATATCTATGTAGACATAATAGTAACATTTTACTTTATTTAATTACACCATATCTACAAAAACTGTAAATTTAAAGTTTCATATTTTCCATTTGCATTTTTTTTTACAAATGCAAAATGGATACCTAACAAATTCCTACTTGGGAATAGTGGTTACAGCAAAAAAGTCCCAATTAGGAATTTGGTCGTATTGGTGTAGTTAACGTTCCTTATTGATAATTGTGGCTATTATGCGTGTTAAAAGCTTCGCATTAGGGAATCGCGTTTAATTTGCGTTGACAAGAAGTTTCTATTTGGGAATATGTTCTTATTTGCATGCTATGTTTCTATTTGGAAATTGTGGCTATTATGCGTGCTTAAAACTTCCCAATTGCCAAAGGCTTGTCGTGTTGAAAGGAAGTTCCTATTTAGGCATTTGTTCTTTTTTGCGTGCAAAAAAAGCAAAACATCAAGCAGTATTTAATTTATCGATATTAAGTTTTGTACATCCAGTTCTTTTTTCACTTTTCTATAAAAGGCTGTATGTAGTTGTTTTAAATGGCCTATGAATCGTTTTATGATCCTACCTAACTTTAGGACATATTTTGATGTACAAGTTACTTCAACCGAATACAAAATAGCACGGATGTGTGAATTATGTATGTTGTCTAAATTTATATGACATAAGAATTCTTGGGCATAGTTTCGTCGCTGTGTGTAACAAAAACTATTCAAAAACTGGTACACTGCTTGTAAGCGAACTTGGACGCACCCTTAAAACGAATTTGGCAGCATTGAAACAACACCTTTGACAGATAACCTAAGTGCCATCGTGCACGTTTTTCTTTTTCCTTTTTCTGTCTTAACCTTTTTGATAATGGCGGCAAGACAAGCCTACAATATTGCACGTTGCTGAAAAATTAAAATATTAAACAAGAAAACAACATATCTAATTCAAAATTTATGTAAAAACAATTAAAAAAGAAAAGAAAAAGCAAAATAACTAATAAGCTAGAACAAAAACTAACAAGCATAATTGTATCAAACTAAACGTAAGTAAAATGTAAAAAATGAAATGTAAAATTGAAGTAATAAATATCCCTAAACAGGAAAATTTAAAAGCCTGCAGAAGCAGCTCTGTAAATTTCGAAATAAAGGAAGATTAAAAAATAATAAATCAACATAAACTTAAATTTTCGTTTACCACTTGCGACTGAATCGCATGTTCATCACCACAAAGCGTACGGCGTGTTTCCACGGATGTATTCCTTATCACTAACATTACCAGCCAATCACCATTAAAATCTATTGCCACAATCACATCGATCTGGACATAGGGTAAGTCACCATGACAAAAAATTCGAAATCTCGTAGCCGTAGTCGTAGGTCAAGAATTCACAAGCCGCCTTCGTCATCTAGTGCTCATAATTGTAAGAAATGTTCCGCTCCTGACAGTCAGGGTCCGATGGTAGAATGTGGTACCTGCGAGTGTTGGTTCCACTTTACTTGTGTCGGCGTTTCAGATGAGGTCGAGGAACAAGATTGGCACTGCAGTAGCTGTGACGCGAAGCAAAAGGCAAGTCGGGATATAGCCTCGAAGGATAATCCCAAACATAATACTGTCGCATCGAACGCTATTGCAGCTTCATCCCCGAAGGATGCCTCAGCTGAAAATGCCTTCCAATCGTCGACATTGCACCATGCAAATACCCTTCAACCGTCGTCATCGCAGCATACAAATGCCCTTCAACCGCACAAAAAAGGTATTCCGGTGCCCCTTTCCAATGTTAAAAACACCAAGAACCCATCGAGAGGTAATTCTTCCACGACGTCCAAATCATCCGGCGCTAAAAGGGTTGAAATGCAACTAAAACGGCTAGAAGAAGAACGTAATTTACAGGAACAGCGTGATCGAGAGTATATTGAAAAGAAATACGCCATTTTGGATCAGCTTAATTCGGACGACGAGCCGGATTCATTCGCAGCTGAATCCATCGATAACAACCGCGTTAAGGACTGGGTAGGCAGAACGGATTCGCCGGAAGGAAGGTATGCGAGAGAATCAAAAAATGCACAAGTTAACTTTAATGATGCATGGTTACTACCTAACAGGCCGCGTGATAGGGAAGTGAGTAGTATTCAAGGTGACTCAATTGGTGAGGTGTCGGCACTAAACAAATCCCAAATTGCAGCGAGGCAACTAATGGCAAAAGACCACCTGAATTTCTCTGGGAGACCAGAAGAGTGGCCACTCTTTATAAGCTGGTGGAAGAACTCTTCGCAGACATGTGGTTTTAGCAAGTATGAAAACATGCTACGCCTCCAACGATGCCTTAAGGGAAAGGCTCTTGAAGCAGTGCGGTTCAGACTTCTTCACCCAGAACAGGTTGATGGGGTTATATCGACATTACAAATGTTATATGGTAGGCCTGAACTGATCATTCAGTCACTTCTTGAAAAAATCAGAAAGGAGCCCGCACCCAAATATGACAAATTGGATACAATGATCAACTTTTCCCTTGAGGTAGATAATATGTGTCGCACTATGGAAGCTACCGGACTTTGCGCCCACCTTAACAACCCATGCCTGTTACAAGAGCTGGTAGAGAAGTTACCGGTGAACATAAAGTTGAATTGGGGAATGTATAAGCAGACAGTCTCGTGTGTTGACCTGTCCGTATTTAGCGACTGGATTGGGCAAGTGGCAAGAGCGGCTTCTGAAGTTACATTAACAGTTCCTGCATTATTGGAGCCTAAGGTAAATAAAAGAAATAGAGCTATCGTCAACATGCACCACGACACCAAAACCCACAATGATGCCAAGTGCCCTGTATGCCACCGCGATTGTAAGACCCTTGCCTCATGCGAGCAATTTGCTAAGTTGTGTATATCGGATAGATGGGAAGTAGTAAAGCGTTTCTATATTTGCCGCACATGCTTGCGTCGGCATGGCAATCGTCGTTGTCTCTCGTCACAACTGTGTGGCGTCGATGGATGCACCTATCGACACAATGCGCTTCTGCATAAGAACGTGGCTCAGCTGAGCGTCGAGGATAATGGTGATACAAACATAGATAAGCCAACTACCAGCAACGGTATCCAAAGCAATGCTCATTACAGTGGTACAGTCATTCGTCCGGAAGCAGCATTGATGTTGTTTAAAATTGTTCCTGTGAGTCTACATTATGACCACAAATCGATAGATACGTTCGCCTTCGTGGATGATGGTTCATCAGTAACCCTCGTAGATGAAGAGTTAGCCCTGGCACTCGATGCTAAAGGAGATAATGATCCCTTATGTTTAAGATGGACATCAAATACCCACCGGCTTGAGGAATCATCTAGGAGGATAACCTTTGAAATATCGGCACAAGGTGTCAAACAGAAATTTCTGCTTCCAAATGCTCATACGGTCAAGTCGCTTGATCTTCCGAGACAGTCTGTCGATGTACGCAGCCTGATGGAACAGCATAGTCACCTTAAGGGGCTACCAATGAAATCTTACTGGAATGCGAAGCCACAGATCCTTATAGGCCTACAGCATTGGAACCTGGGTATACCATTGAAGACGCGGGAGGGCAAAGTTTGTCAGCCGGCTGCCATTAAAACGAGATTAGGATGGACGGTCTTCGGCACGGCTCCAGTCGATACCAAAACAAACCAAAAGGTAGAAATGAAAGTTAACATTCACATCTGCGAATGCCAAAATGAGGTGGATATAAGCACACATGAAATGGTCAAGAAATACTTTGTCCTGAAAAGTTTAGGAACGAAGTCAACGAAACGAATGCTCTCGAACGAAGACGATAGAGCAGTGAAAACTCTGGAAGAGAAAACAGTTTTCGTGGGCGATAGATATGCTGTACCTCTACTTTGGAGATACCAGAACATCTCTCTACCAAGTTCCAGGGCCATGGCAGAAAAAAGGTTACACTGTCTCGAAAAACGGCTTTCAAACCAACCTCTATTAGTAGAGAAGTTAAACTATAAAATCGAAGAATATATAAAAAAGGGTTATGCAAAAAAGCTAGAAGAACATGAGATAAACAGCGGGCAGTCACCAGTCTGGTATTTACCAATCTTCCCTGTCACAAACCCAAATAAACCGGACAAATTACGAATTGTTTGGGATGCGGCAGCAAAAGTCAAAGGAGTGTCACTTAACTCTCTTTTGCTGACAGGGCCAGATAACGTACCAGAGCTTCCATCAGTGCTCTTTCGATTCCGCGAAAGGGAGTTTGCAATATCGGGAGATATACGTGAGATGTTTCATCAGGTACAAATTCTAGAGGAAGATAAAAATGCTCAACGATTTCTTTGGCGCAATATCAAAACCGGAAGCATCGAGGTATACCAAATGCAGGTAATGACGTTCGGATCAACATGTTCACCCTTTTGCGCCCAATTCATCAAAAATAAAAATGCAAAACAATTTGAAAATCAGTACCCAAGGGCATCAAAGGCAATTATCGAAAACCACTATGTGGACGACTATCTAGACAGCGTAGACACAGAGGAAGAAGCTATAAGTCTTGCTAGAGAAGTGACACATATTCACAAACAAGCTGGTTTTGAAATAAGAAATTTTATCTCAAACTCCACAAACGTTCTAAATGCACTTCAGTCACAGGATTCAGAACACAATAAATGCTTTAGCGATAACGTCCAAAGCGACTTCGAAAAACTGCTTGGGATGTGGTGGGCGCCAGCCGCTGACAAATTTGCCTATACGTTCAAATCAGGTAAAATCCACAAAGATATTGTAATGAACAGCGAACGCATTCCCACAAAACGCGAGGTCCTAAGAGCACTTATGTGCATCTTCGACCCTCTTGGTTTAATAGCAAACTTTACTATTCAGCTAAAAATCATTCTGCAGGAAATCTGGCGCTCAGGAGTGGATTGGGATGAGAAAATTAAACAACAGCAATATGAAAAATGGAAAATGTGGTTGAACCTGATTCCTAAGATAAAAAGCGTATCCATTGATAGACGGTACCTTACTAGCCTTCGATCCGACGATGAAAGCTGCGTTCAGCTGCATATATTTGTAGATGCGAGCGAAGAAGCCCTTGCTGCTGTAGCTTATATTAGAGTTTCCAATGCGGAAAAGGTAGAGTGCTCGCTAATCAGCGCGAAGACAAAGGTGGCTCCCATCAAGACTCTTTCGATACCACGATTAGAGCTGGAAGCAGCTGTGCTTGGAGTCAGACTCGCAAAATTTATTCAAAAGGGTCACACGATACAATTCGACAGCGTATTTTTTTGGACAGATGCTCAAGTAGTCGATAGCTGGATAAAATCAAGTAACAAAAAATTCAAAAGTTTCGTCGCCGTACGAGTTGGAGAAATACTAGAGAGCACAAATGAGAATAACTGGAATTGGTGCCCAAGTAAGGAGAACGTGGCGGATGATGCTACAAAATATAAAAGGGACTGTGACTTTAGTTCTACCGGCAGATGGTATAAGGGGCCATCCTTTCTGTATCAAGACCCACTGAGCTGGCCAAAAAATAGTACTAAAACAATGACGCCTGATCAAGGTATGGAAGAGGTAAAGGAATGTTACGTCCATTGCGAAGCAGCTCCCCCAAGCATCGTGGAGTACACACGATTTTCGAGATGGAAACGACTTCTAAGAACACTCATGTATGTTTTTCGGTTCATTAAACTGTTGTCTCGAAAATGGAGGAAACAAAATAGCCCACAGCCTTTCTCACCCGACGAGCAAGAAGCAGCTGCAAGTTTCTTATATAGGCAGTGTCAAATTGAAAGTTTTCCAAACGAGCACGCCACCTTGACTAAGGCAACAATCAACAAAAACTTGGGTACTATCTGCAAATCCAGCCCTCTCTATAAGCTATCTCCATATCTAGATGAGAGCGGAGTTATTCGCATCGGAGGACGCGTTGATGCTGTAGCAAATGTATCGATGGACACCAAAAGACCCATTATTCTGCCGAAGGATCACTTCATCACCGGCCTAATTGTATATGAATACCATATTAAATTTCACCACCTATACAACGAAACCGTAGTAAATGAACTAAGGCAGCGTTACTTCATTCCGAGTTTAAGGCGCGTTTTAAAGAAACTTCAACGAAACTGTCAACACTGTAAAAACAAAAGTGCTGCACCACAGCCTCCACGTATGGCACCGCTACCACATGCGCGCCTTCAACCATTTATGAGGCCATTCTCCTATACAGGTGTGGACTATTTCGGGCCGCTCTATGTTAAGGTCGGAAGACATCTAGAGAAAAGATGGGGCATGCTACTTACCTGCTTGACGGTGCGGGCAATCCACATAGAAATTGTACATAAACTTACCAGCGACTCCTGCATATTGGGTTTCAAAAGGTTTACCGCAAGACGAGGAATGCCTAAAGAAGTATATTCCGACAACGGAACCAATTTTCGCGGCGCGAGTAAGGAGTTACAGCAGGCCATAGAAGACATAAACAAAAATGCAGTAGCCAGAGAATTCGAGATGGAATTGAAGTGGAACTTCATTCCGCCATCGGCTCCTCACATGGGTGGGAGTTGGGAGCGCATGGTTCGATCAGTAAAACAAACATTAGCCGAAATAACACCAACACGCAATCCAAGCGATGAACTTCTATTGAGCATGATGACGGAGGTAGAGAGCATTGTGAATTCGCGACCCCTTACCTATGTGCCTATCGATTGTGAGAATAGTGAAGCAATTACCCCCAATCATTTGTTAATCGGTTCTTCTAACCGCGAATGCTTGAGCAAGGAATCGATAGATGATGGACACGCCATTAGAAAAAGTTGGCTGGCCGCCGAGAAGTATGCAAAAACATTTTGGCATAGATGGCTGCGTGAGTATCTACCCGATCTGACCCGACGTACAAAATGGTTCATGCCACATACACCACTAAAGGAAGGAGACATTGTCCTAATTATTGATCCCGATAATCCGAGGAAAACGTGGCCAAAAGGAAAGGTGCTTAAAGTCCTTCCAGGGAAAGATGGAACAGTACGCAGCGCAATAGTACAAACACAGGGAGGAATATATACTCGGCCGGCTGTTAAGCTGGCGGTGCTTGACGTATACAAGTCCGAAGAGGGTGGTAATCTGTGTCCTTTACCCAGCTACCAGGGGGGAGTGTAAGCGAACTTGGACGCACCCTTAAAACGAATTTGGCAGCATTGAAACAACACCTTTGACAGATAACCTAAGTGCCATCGTGCACGTTTTTCTTTTTCCTTTTTCTGTCTTAACCTTTTTGATAATGGCGGCAAGACAAGCCTACAATATTGCACGTTGCTGAAAAATTAAAATATTAAACAAGAAAACAACATATCTAATTCAAAATTTATGTAAAAACAATTAAAAAAGAAAAGAAAAAGCAAAATAACTAATAAGCTAGAACAAAAACTAACAAGCATAATTGTATCAAACTAAACGTAAGTAAAATGTAAAAAATGAAATGTAAAATTGAAGTAATAAATATCCCTAAACAGGAAAATTTAAAAGCCTGCAGAAGCAGCTCTGTAAATTTCGAAATAAAGGAAGATTAAAAAATAATAAATCAACACTGCTACTTTATAGGAATTGGGTGCGCGAAGACACACCTCCACACATTTTACACACTGCGGACAAAATGTTTCATGGAAGAAACAATTTTGTCACAATCACAATAACGCATCTGCGTCGATATAAAATTCCTAGATAAGAATATTCATAATTGGGAAATGTTACCAAGCATGTTTGTAAAATGTTACTTGCTCGGAATATTTTGTGGTAATAAAACTGACTTAACGACGTCGCGCATGACACATGAAGTCGCTAAATGCTCCTTGGGTACATACCTTAAAAATAATTTTTTTTTTTTAAATCGTTTTTACCGTTTTCGAGAAAAGGCCAATTTTTAAAACTGCAGTTGCCTGACTTTTTAGCGAAAAACTGGGTATGCAGTCATGTTAGGCATGACTTACATTAACTCAACTTTCAATTTTGGTTCAAATCGTTGGATCCGTTTTCGAAAAAATCTAAATTGCTTATTATTTCGTAAAATGTTTGCATGGGAAGTAGGTATCGTTAATATTAGCGCCCACAATCTCTAAATACGAAGTTTGAAACAAATCCGGCCAAGCGTTTAGATTCCACAGGGGTGGGACAGACAGACATACGGACGGACAAAATTGCTAGACCCACTTTTTTGAGTTCCCCTATCATCGTAATATCAGAATTGATAAAAATCTCGAGTTCGAAATTTTGTACTAAAACAAAATTGTTCTCTTACTACGTATATGTACGAGAAAGTTAAAAAATATTAAGGGCCAGTTTGAAATGTTCCGGATCGTATAGTTAGCCGACACATAACGTTATCCACCAGATAAAAGTAGCTGATATTTTTATTTTTTTTCTGTTTCATCGTCAAAGTCTCTGATAAACTATACGGTAGAAAAATTTATCAGGTACTAATTGTTTGACAGGAATGGCAATGATATTTTTTAAACTACATTCAATCATAAACATATTTATGAGTTGAATAACGTTGGAGTGTATGATTGTCATCACAATTTGTTTTGGCCTCGACTCCAGTAAGGAGTTTCGCCCCGATGTGGTGGGTGGGCTCATAAGTAGACGACCACCTCATCTGATCTAGACGCACTGTCTCTCTGGGTAAGGTTTATAGTGGTGGGGAGACGAAAATAGACCCAAAAATGGTGGTCTGATTCGAATATCTCTCGAAAGTGATATATTCAATGAATCTTGTTTCACAAAGGCGTAGAAGTCGAGTTTTTCAGCTCTCTGATGTCAAATATGAATGACACTCATGTTTCTGTGTCTGCCACGTCATTTATATGTGTATGACAGTTACATGTCTCTATAATGCGATGAAATTCAAAAATGATTGACATGAAATATTCCATTTGAATTTTTCAAAAAATATCGGAAGTGAAAAAAGTTGATTTTTTGTTGAGTTTTTTTTTTTGCAAAATTTGTTTTTTATTGGTTTATATCTGGCATATTTTTCCAGATTTTGCAAAATTTGTTTTTTATTGGTTTATATCTGGCATATTTTTCCAGATTTTCTTAAATTAAGTACACCAGTTATGATCACCAGGTATTAATCCCTATTCAGTTTGTTCATATTGTTCTTATTGTTATTGTATGTCACGGCCTTTTCTTGCCAATGTCCCGTCATTCACATATGAATGACACGGCCATTGTGGAAACACTGTGTGTCATTCATATTTGTACGAAAATATATTCATATTTTTTAGTTAAAACATTCAACAATATTCCGTGTTCACCTTCAGAAATATTGCCAAAATTCGCTTGGCCCAGCGAATGTGTTAATGGCGGGCACATAGCCGATGGTGTTGCGCAAAAAAGACCAATCTGCATTTCATAACCAGGGCCAATCTGTTTTCACCTACCGTCTCACAAGAAATCAAAAGGGCCAATCTGCAAGGGACAATCTGCAAATTTCGTATGATGAGTAGTTATGTTTCAGTTTTAAGGGCCAATCTGCATGAAAGCGTTACACTCTTACCAATACAAACTAGATTAAGGTATCCAAAACCTAATTTTGAATGGTGTCTTACTTTACTTACTAACTATCTAATAATAGATAGTAACGTTTTAAATATTTAAAATAATTTTTTATCACGTGATTCGGTGATTGTGATCATTGTGATTGTGATTTGTTTCAGTGTGGTTCAATTTTGAGTTTTTAGTGAAAAGTGAATAGTTATAACTATGGTGAAAACAAGAGGAGGTTTTAAAAATGTGGGAGTTGGATCACGGGGTAGACTTATGCTCGGATTGGTAGCAAAATCCCAAAAAAAAAAAAGAGAAGGTAGGTACGTACATAATTATAGATAAAATCAGTGCTTATAATTTTAATGAAATTAATTTCCATTAATTTCAATAACGGTTATAATACAATAATATCCGTTAAAATATATTATTACCTATTTTATTTATTTATTGTAGAGAGTGGTGCGGCAGTATTAGGTGCAATAAAACAACCTGCAGATTTAGATACTGTAGATAACCCCATCCAAATTAAAAACAAACAGCCTGCAGTTGAAGGTACAAAACTTATGTGAACAGCCTGTTACTTTTGAAGGCATGTTATCTTATGTTTTGTTTTCTATTTACTCGTATTTGTCGTTATGCCAGTGGATATAACAATTTTTTATACTTCATTCATTGATTGCAGTTCTTAAGGAAGATGCTGGTGCAGTTATATTAGATACTACAGAATTCGATATCTTAGAAGACCCCACACAATTTGAAAGTAGATATGCATGTTTATTGCAATGGTGGCATTGTATTTTAAAATGTTGCTTTATGCTTCAAATTCTATTACAGTCGTTATGGAGGATGTTGCTGCAGGGGAAAGTTTCGTAAATCAGCCAGATTTAGATGAATTAGACATGGTGTTAGATGATGGTATGCTCTTTGTTTCTATATCTTTTTATGATTGTTGGATTGAAAGATTTCATTTCATCATTCATCATTCATCATTCCATATTTTTGTTTTTAGATGCTGTGAAAGAGGGTAGGGTGGGGGTTGAAGGGAGAAAAAAAGTCCGTCCACAGCAGCAGCGAGTTATAAGGCAGTTATTTAGAGAAAAGGGTGAGGTTTATACTACTGTAAAAGGAAAGGAAGTCCCATCACGATCTGTAAAAAGCCCTTGCAAAATTACTTGCAAAAAAAATTTTCAACATTATTTTCGAATGAACAAAGGCAAACAATCCATCGAGAATACTGGGACCTTGGCTATGTTCAAAAGAAAGAGTTCCTTATGAGGTGCATTAAAACAACGTGTAAGTCTAGAGAAACAGTGGAAAATAGCCGTCGAAAGTATTCTAGACGTTACTGTTTGCCTCAAGACAACGAAAATATTGAGGTATGCAAGGTATTCTTCCAAGCTACTCTGGATGTTGGGGCAAAGCTTTTGAGATACACGGAGAACAATGTTGCTACATCGCTTGGTACTGCCTCAGCAGATGGAAGAGGTAAACGGAAGTCCATTAATAAAACCCCCCCTCATTGCATACGAAATGTCCGCAGCTTCATTGAAAATCTCCCAGCTGTGAACTCACACTATTGCCGCAGCAGTACAACAAAAAAATATGTACCCCAAGAATACGAGTCTCTCAGCAATATTTATCGTAAATATCAAAACCATTGCCAGGAAACTGCAATAAAGCCAGCTACAGATTTCATTTTCAAGAAAATTTTTAGAACTGAATATAATATAGGGATACATGCACCGAAAAAAGACAAGTGTTCTACTTGTATCAGCTTTTCTTCTCTTACATCTCCATCAGAGGCTGAGAAGCTAAAATATGACCAACATATCGCTGAGAAGGAGGCTATAAATAAACAGTATCGAGCCGATCAGGACAGAGCACGGACGGACGCGTCTTTCATTACTTGCTCCTTTGATCTTCAAAAAGTCTTAAATACGCCTTGCGGTAGCAGTATTTTGTTTTTTTATGCACGCAAATATGCAGTGTATAATTTGACGTTTTACGAGACATCCACACACCACACAAAATGGATTTTGTTACATGTGGGGCGAAAAGGATGGGAAAAGAGGGTGCAATGAAATTTGTACGGCCATGGAGTTGTATTTGTTGAGATTAGACGCAAGAAAGGTCAAACACGTCGCTTTATACTGCGATAATTGCGCCGGGCAACAAAAAAATCAAGCAATGTTGTCATTAATCATCAATTTCTTAAAAAAATCAACCTGGATTGAACAGATCACATTAAACTTTTTACTCGCAGGACATTCGATGATGACAGTGGACTCAATCCACGGTGTTATTGAGCGTTCCATTAAGAAAAAAACGGTATACGTGCCTAGCGAATGGGGCACAATTGTTTCTAATGCCAGGATTGACCCCTTTCCATATAACGTAATTATGTTACATTCAAGTGATTTTAAGGACTGGAAGAGTTTTGGCGAAAAGAAAACTCCGTTTATTGCATCAACAAAAAATAAAATAAAAATAAGTAAAGTTCAGAAAGCTGTGTTTAAAAAATGCTTGAGTGTTTCAGAATGTTTCAGTATTTTTAACTCTGCCAATGAGCCTACTGAAATCAAATGTTGCTTTGGAATTAAAAGAAGATCGCGCACTGGCCAATTAGAAGCTCCGCTTCAGCTTTACTTTTCTGATCAACCAATTTCAGAGGCAAAGTACCGTGATCTTGTTGGTCTCTGTTCGAAATCAGCAATTCCTTCTCATCTGCATTATGAGTTTATTGATTTGTCTCATCGATCTACGGTAAATGATTCACTTGGCGAGCCCGACGAAGACGAATTGAGTGCTGAGGAGGAATTCTAAACATAATTAATTATATTTTACTTTATAATCAATGTACCTATAATTTTATTATAATAATTATATTAAACAATTTATTTTATAATAAATGCTATTGTTACTTGGCAATATTTCTTAAAATAGTTAATTCGGTTTTTGTTTTCCTTTTTTATACCCTCCACAGGAAGGTATATTCACTTTGCCATTACGTTTGTAACGCCAAGAAGGATTCACCGGAAACCCTATAAAGTATATATATTCTTAATCAGGATCACATTCTGAATCGATTTAGCCATGTCTGTCTGTCTGTCTGTCTGTCTGTCCGTCTGTCTGTCTGTCTGTTGAAAGCACGATAGCGTCCAAACGAATTGACCTGGGCGATTGAAATTTGGTGAGAGGACTTCTTTTTACCGTCGTCAGGTTGGTATTGAAAATGGGCTATGTCGGTCAAGTAGTTCTGGTACCTCCCATACAAAACCATTAGTAGACCCATGTGTCTCTCCGCCTGTTGAAATCACGATAGCGTCCAAACGAATCGACCTAGGCGACTGAAATTGAGTGACAGGTCTTATTTTTACGGTTGTCAGGTTGGTATTAAAAATGATCCATATCGGTCAAGTAGTTCTGCTACCTCCCATACAAAGCCAATATTCGACTCATGTATCTCTCTGTCTGTTGAAAACACCTTAGCGTCCAAACGAATCGACTTAGGTGAATGAAATTTTATGAAAGAACTTTTTTTAACCGTCGTCAGGTTGATATTGAAAATTGTCTATGTCGGTAAAGTAGTTCTGCTACCTCCCATACAAAACTAATGTTAGACACATACTAACTCGCGTGGCAAACATTTTGCAGGACTTTTATTCAGTGGAGGGTATCAAAGCATCGGCCAGGCCGATGATAACACTTTTACTTGTTTTTAGTTATAATTAGTAGATTGGTCCTGCGCTGGTGGTTTAGGTAAGGAACTATTAATGCAAAAAGGGCCAAACTGTCAGATTGGCGTTTTAAGTTTCTGCTGATAGAAATTGATCTTATATGCAAAAAGGGCAAAACTAGACTATGTTGTTCTTTTTATTATTTAATGTTGACAAGCAGCTCTTTAAATCACTTAATTTTATTTTAATATTGCACAGGATATATTAATCAAACAGGTGGACCAATATCGTTGACTTAAACAACTAAATTTGCACCATAAAAAATTATCAAATCTTAGAAACCCGATTGAAAATATCAGATTGGCCCTTTTTGCCCAGCACCATCGCGTCAACTGAGAAAACTGTTGACGTGACCAGTTTTGCCCAATGAAAATTCAGCAACATGAATTTATGTGTGAAAAAACATTTTAGAGAATTCTGCTTCTTTTTAACACAAACTTTAATTACCTAAATTTTTGGAGTATTTTCGATTAAAAAACAAAATTTAAGCCAGCTTTCTGCTCCAAAATTCACACCTCCCCATTTTGGAAGGGATACGTACAAATTCCAAATGTTCCATTGAATGTAGAGGAAGAATGGCAGTTTTTTTTCAACAGCAGTCTTTGCCTCTGCAGGACATGTTTGCGGAGTGAAGCGGCTCGGTGTGGCGGCTGGTGGTGAGAAAAGAACTGCGTGGTTTAAAACGCCCGGAGTTCAAGAAGCTATCAGAGAGAAGAAGAAGGCTTTCAATGTGTGGGTTCACTTGGGGACTCTCCTTCTCGAAACCGGTACATTGAGGCGCGAAGAACTTGCAAATTGGCTGTTAAAGCAGCCAAAGAACAGTCTTGGAAGGGGTTCGGCGAAAAATTGGACCGGGATCACAGATCTGCAAGCAAGGTGTTCTGGCAGACCATCCGCCGTCTTAGAGGAAGGAAGTGGAACATTATCGAAGGAGTCAAATCCAAAGATGGTACATTTCTTTCTAATAAGGAGGACATCTTGCGCAGATGGAGCGAGCACTTTTCCGAATTGCTCAATCCAATCCAGGGCATTGAGGATGACACATCCATCGCCTTAAGCAGGGCGGAAAATAGTCCCACGGTAGAGGAAGTCACTTTTGCGATCAAATCGCTAAAAGCTGGCAAATCTGCCGGAGTGGATGAAATCCGGCCAGAAATGCTAAAGGCCTTAGGTGAAGAGGGAGTCAAATGGCTCTCTCGTGTCATTAAAGTGGCCTGGGAATGCGGCGAAACTCCCAGCGATTGGCAGATTGGGGTGATTGTGCCCCTTTTCAAGAAAGCGGATAAAAGGGATTGCTCCAATTACAGGGGTATTCATCATTCATTCATTCATTTTCAATGGTCCGCTTGTCCATTAAGTGGGTCGCGGGTGTAGGTTGCTCAAGTGAACCCTCCATAGCTCTCGATCCTCCGCCATCGACTCTAAATCATCAAGGGCAATCCCCATACGGGTAGAGGAGAGATTATGAATTTGGTCTAACCATCTCATCCTGGGTCTACCTAGAGGACGCCTACCCGATGGTACGAATTCCATAGCACTCAGCAATATTTTTCGTTTGACCGATATTGAGTTGCTTTGATGTGAGACCACTAATTTAATCAAAAGTAAAATAATTGTGAGCTGTAATATTGCGTGTTTCCTATTGCCACTTGCCAGTTGCTTATTGATTTTTGCCAGTGTGAGAGCCGGATTACAACGCCTCTACGATGGTGGATAGCTTTCCGTAGCTTACTCTTTTATGGTTAGTTTAGTAAACGAGTTTGGTGTCTGTCAAATAGGAACGCGCACGAATATTTGGTAAAATATGTCAATAAAGCGATAGGGTAAGGTCAGGATCATTTGACAGGCAGGAGGAATTGACATCAGCACTTTTCTGAAAAACTAAAACCCTGGTAGCACTTTAAATTATGAGAAAACGAAGGTAATGACGATTATAAATAAGCAATTACTGTGGTCTAGATCTAGAAGATAAGCGAAGTAGACGTCTTTTTATTTTTGTGCCCATTTCATCTAACTTCTATAGTAAGCAATCCAACTGTAATATTTTAATTATGTAACCTTTGACATTGAAAGTGCAATGTAGTGCACCTTCATTCGTTTTAAAATGATTAATAAACAATAGTTTATCTTGAGCTTTTTTCGACATGGCGAGCTGAGTGCGAAGGCAAATCAAAGAAACGCGAATCTAAATTCCGTGAAAAGATATAGGAGAATGTGGAGGGCCATATAGGTCCACTATAGATTTGCTTCAATAAGAGCCTTTTATTCAGTGTCACCGGTACTAAAGTTTGGTCGCTTGTCAGCGTGGCGTTGGAAGTGACTTAAACCTACAAAGACTAAAGCTTAGAATAAGAATTCATAATCTCTCTGTCGCTGGTAGTAAACAGACTCACTTTTCTCCATCCAGTAACATCTCTATACTGGTCCCATACTATTTAACTTTTTAACGAAATTTGTATAGAGACCGCATCAATATCTACCCCTCTATTCATTCTTTTAAAAAATTCCCTTGCTAGATCTGGATTTTTACCCATGAACTTGCTTTTCATTGCTTCTTGTGTGTTTCCCATAGTTAGGATAAAAACACATAAATATTCATCTTGAACTTACATTTTGAGCCTTGCGGACAAATCGGACCGATTGAAAACGTCAAATGTTTGCGGTTTTCAATTCCGGCCGTTTTCGAGCACACCTCCCATTTAGCTCGAAATCGTAAAAATGCGAAAATGAGCACACGGTACGAATTGAAATTCGACCGAAAATGTTGACTACGCGCTTGATAGGGGAGATAGGACGAACAAAAATGTTCCTTATGCAAACTGAATCCTCCATTTCCCGTCGTTATTAACTCGGGCTGCAGGCACATTTTTCAAAATGAGGAAAAATGTTTTATTTATTTTTTATATAGGTAGACCTCAAAAATCTAGTTTGAAGTCAATTGGATGAAAAATAGGAATTTTCGCAGACAAACTTTGACCCACCTTTTCCCCCGTTTGGGGTTAGAATTTCTCCAAATTGTTTCTAAGTGCCCCTTTTCCTTTTATGGCCATCAAATTTGTTGATGCGTTTCCTTGCTCTTACCATTTGGGCTGGGCGTTGATCTCCAATAAGTCAGGACAAATAAAAATGTGATATTTCAATGAAAGGAAATGTAGAATTCTATAATTGGCAAATGTATTGTTGATATGAGTTTCGTCAAATTATAGTAGCTGCGTTTCTTTCGTCCCTATCAGCGTCACTATCAATGATTGCCGAAAAAAACGAACATCGAAAATGAAAACATGAGGTGGCAACGCATCAATCTGATAGGAAAATTGACGTTGACAGAATGACAGACCAATTTTAATTTAAAAAAAATTATCAGTGGAAATTTCTAATTGGAAATTTCGTTATTTAAACTCTATTTAAACTTGTTTTCTTAATAGAATTTAATAGATTAATTAATTAATTATTAGATATGTCATGATTTCCGTGGCAAAGTCCTGTGGGAAATTCTCGGTAATTTGAAAAACTGGTGTCGGTCGTGTCGTTGTTCGCAGCATGTTTGAGCGCTATTTAGAACAGAACCATCGTTCATAAGAATTCTTAAAGTCGAAGCTGTTCCAACAGAAGGTAAGCCATTCAAAATAACATCTCTCTGCATTTTCTAATGAGATAAGCATTTTAGGAAGTTCGCAAAGTTCGCGTGACCATAGAGCGCACATTCCACGGAGCTACTCAACCCGAACCAGTATTTCTCTTTAGTACCACATACAAGGCTGATTATCAACTTATTCCCAAAGGCAAAGAAGCGGAATACTAAAAAATTACCATGCAGAACCCAGGAAGAGGTCCTTCCATGTGAAATCGATTTCCCACTGTTTTTGAGAGAATACATTTCTGATGAGACCGGTATCTCAAATGATCCCATGATGAAGGAGCACTTTAAGACCAAAGTAAATAAACTTAAGCGACTGGCTGGGGAGAAACCAACTCTAGAGCTGAGTATGGGATTGGACACACCCGCAAGTCCCCAAGTTATACGAGAATTGTTTGTAAATGGGAAATCTGAAATCATGCTGCCTCACCTGAATATCGCGGTTAATCGTTGACGTGGTAGATATTTTGTGCTTCAGATTCACTATCACTCCGACTATGGCTGCTTCCTCAGAAAGCTATTTGCTCTTCCCTTGTACTTTTTAACTCACAATTTTTGCAGTAATCCTGGGGCCTGTTTCTCCGCTACTACATCAACTACATCATACAACATCGATTCTACACTACATCAGTTACATTTTTCTGTTTCACACATCACACTGGAAGTTTTGTATGATGTAGCTAATTGATGTAGTTGATGTAGTTGATTTGACATTATACATAAAGGCTAGTATAAAATGGAGGATTTTGATTTTAATATTTTTGACGACGGTTTTGAGATAAATGTATACGTGTGCAAAGAAGACCTAAATATTCGTTGAAAGAATAAATTTAATAATATGGACGATCCATATTAAAATATGAGGTTGAGAGGTTTTTAAAATGGCAAACATTTTTTGTATTGAATTTTTGGTTGAACGCTTACATATAGTTGCATTTATTTCACACCCAATAAATTGCAACCATTATAATAATAAATAGTTGGCGCAACAGGCATGTACCTAGACACCCTGGCTATGGCCCAGCTTCTCATAACCATTCGTTTGTGCGAGTTTTATTTTTGGGTCGAATGGAAGGGACCTACAATTTTATGCCAAATCGGAACGGCTAAATTGAGAAGCTTTTTCAGGACAGTTATACTCTCGGATGCTTTTCAGACGTGCGCGAGAGGTGGCGCAGTAGAGAGAACCTTAAGATGTAATTTGTGTTTTTCCGGGGATCAAACCTGGGATTCCCTGGCAGAGTAATCCAACACACTAACCACTGCGCTACTGCGCCCAGACATATAATATCAATAATTAGCTTTGTTAAAACAAATTAAATAACTTACTTTTGTATATTTCGCTTATATCTACTTATAATCTTAATTACAACACGTTTGTACCTTTGCTACATCAAAATATTTTGCTGTATGAATGTAGTAAAAATTTATCGTTTGTTGTACTACAACAATGTAGTATAAAAAGCTGTGAAACAGAATCATACATTCTTCCAATACTTCCAGTCGATTCTCCGTGCCTACACTGATGTAGTACAACAGATACTACAACGACTCTGTGAAACAGAAATGATGTAGTACAACTGTCAATTTGCTACATAACTAATATAACTAACTAATTGCTAATAGCCGTTTTTTATTATCAGCGTGATCTGATCCGGATCAGATCATGAAAATAAAACAAACTGGATCATTGAAAGATTTTATATTTAAGTTGTGGCAACAGTAGTTTTTTCATTCATTCATTCATTCATTTTCAATGGTCCGCTTGTCCATTAAGTGGGTCGCGGGTGTAGGTTGCTCAAGTGGACCCTCCATAGCTCTCGATCCTCCGCCATCGACTCTAAATCATCAAGGGCAATCCCCATACGGTTATAGGAGAGATTATGGACTTGATCTAACCATCTCATCCTTGGTCTACCTAGAGGACGCCTACCCGATGGTACGGATTCCATAGCACGTCGTGGAATCCTGGTCGGGGACATGCGCTTAACATGACCAAACCACCGAAGCATGGATCGCTCCGTCCGGAGAAGTAGCTGCTCGACATTGAGTTCCTCACGTATTCTGGTATTTCTAATGCGATCTCTACGGGTAACAGCAGCAATACAACGGAGAAATCTCATTTCCGCAGCTTGTATCCGCGATCTTATTCTTTCGGTCATTACCCAAACCTCATGACCATAGGTGAGAGTTGGAACAAACACCGAATTAAAGACTGACAACTTAGCTTTGACACCTGTTGTATTTATATTATGAACGACCAAGAGTTATTTATAATAGGTTCTTTATTCGGCGATTTGTGAACAACAACTAACTCATAAAGAGGAGAGAGATCAGCAAGTACTTGGTAGTGAGCTTAATTCAGCAAAGCCTATGTAGGTATATACGAATACACATATACATCATCTTCTTTCTTTTAATATAAATTTTTTTTTTTTTTTTTTTTTTTTTTTTTTTAATTCAAAGTTGAGTGTGAAATTCATTTTCAAAATAATAATATAGCTAACTAAAAGATATTTGGCATTCCATTCATTATTTCATTATTTCATATCCATATATCTTACTTATACATAATTTTCTTTTTAATTTCAAGTTGAAAATTATGGATATTTTAAATTTAACAAACAAATTTATGATGATTGAAAGAAATCGGGTCTTTTTACATTTCGTCCATATCTAGTAGTGTATGATGGTTCTGCTACATTTTGTCCCCCAGCAATACTATTAGGGAAATCTACATTGACCTTCTGATTGCTTTGTAAATCTAAACTGTTAGGGGTTGGAGTGAACATATGAGATTGATAATTTGTTGTATTATCCATTACTACAGGATCATCAAATGATTTAATTTGAGGGGCATTATCTGATTTACGTAAGTGAATTGTGTTTCGTCGAATTACATTATTATTTTCATTTCTAACCCAGTAAGAACGAGGTGCTTCATGAGACGATACAACTACTGCAGGCTCCCACTTTTTATTATGAAGATACACGACGTTCTGACCTTTTTCAAGTAACAAATCTTTTCTTGGTCGCTTGATGTTTGTCATTCTTGATTGTTTTCTTTTTAAAAGTTGAGGTAAACTAGTTGGTGTGTTTTGTTTTAACTGTTTGCTATGAATTGGTAGCTTTGTTCTTAATTTCCTCGACATCAGCATTTCTGCAGGGGAAAAACCTATTCCTGGGACTGGTGTAGTCCTATAATCGAGTAAAGCAAGTTCTATATTTGATTTTCCTACCTTTCGTAACATACTTTTAACAATGTGGACAGCTTTTTCTGCCAACCCATTAGACTGTGGAAATCGTGGGCTCGCAAATATAAAATCAAAGTTCATTATATTTGAAAATTTTATTAATGCGAAAGAGTTAAACGGTTGGTTGTCAGCAACTATTGTTTTAGGGATACCATGAACTGAGAATATTTTTGTAAGAACACTTATCACACTGTTTGCCGTTTTATCCCAAAGCTGAAATAATTCGATCCATTTAGAATAATAATCTATAGCAACTAGATAGTATTTACCCCCATATTCTAAAATATCAACACCTATCTTATTAAATTGCAATTCTGGTACGGAATGAGGCATAATTAAATGTTTTTTATTTTGTGACCTTTTTCTTTCACATATTTGACATTGAGAGATATACGACTCTATATCTTTATACATTCGAGGCCAATAAACAATTTGTTTTGCTCTGTCAACCGTTCTTGTTATACCCATATGAGATTCATGCAACTGAATTAGCATTTCACCTATTAGGGCCTTCGGCACGAAGACACGGTCTTCAAAGAACACTAAATCGTCCTCTACATAGATTTTGTCTTTCATTTCCCAGAAACCCCTTACATTTTCATTGAGCTTATGTTTTGTTACGGGCCATCCATCTCTATACATTTTAATAAGGGCTTTTAGTAACTCATCTTTATTAGTCTCCGCCTGAAATTGCATTTTCCTTGTATCACTCATATTTATGGTGTGAACAAGGTCTTTAAGTGGAGCTTCTGTATCAACAGTCATATCTGGAATAGAATGTCTCGATAATAAATCAGCAACATGCAGAAATTTCCCTGGAACATATCTAACATCGAGATTATATTTGGCAAGCTTCAACTTCATTCTTTGTAATCTGTGCGAATGCACTTGATTGATGTCCTTTTTACTGATCGACACAAGGGGTTTGTGATCAGTATGAATGATGACCTGCCGTCCATAAATATACCTATTAAATTTTTCGCATGCATAAACGATGGCTAAAAACTCTTTTTCGATTTGAGCATATCGAGTTTCTGTCTCTGTCAAGCTCTTAGAAGCATAAGCCACAGGCTTGTCATTTTGCATCAGACAACACCCAAGACCATATTGCGACGCATCCGTCTGAATTGTAATTGGGATTGACGAATCAAATGTTTGTAAAATTGCATGCTTTTCCAACGTATTTTTAATTGTCTCTAACACCTTCGAATGATTATTTGTCCACATAAACTCCACATTTTTAACCAACAATTGGCGTAATGGTGCATTAAGCTCAGCAAAACTGGGTATAAAAGATCGCAAATAGTTTAAAGTACCCATTATCTTCTCTAACTCTTTTTTGTTTTGGGGGTCTCTAATTTGAAGAATTGCTTTGATACGATCGGGATCTGGAGCAATAGTATCCCCTGTGAAAATATGCCCGAGATACTTCACTGTATCCATGCGATATTGCAGCTTCTTCTTATTAAACTTTACATTAATTTCACGTGCTTTGTCTATAACTCGTTGAACATTAGTATCATGCTCAGCTAATGTCCTTCCTCCTACAATAAGGTCGTCGATATAGACAAAGCAACCACTAAGCTGACCAAAATGTTTGGCGTTTAATTTTTGAAATTTTTCAGGCGCTACCTTTATTCCAAAAGGGAGAACGTTGTACTCGTAAGTACCAAAAGGTGTGCTAAATACTGTCAGCTCTTTGGACGACGGACAAAGATTTAACTGCCAAAACCCTTCTCGAAAGTCAAAGACTGAAAAGTATTTCATACCAGTCATAGCTTGACAGAAATCATCCAATGTTGGTATGAGAAAGTGCTCGTCCTTTAGGTGTTTGTTAAGATCCCCAGGATCTAGACACAACCGTAGAGAGCCATCCGCTTTTTCGACCACAACCAGTTGATGTGTCCACTCCGAAGGCTCCTCTCTTTTCCCAATAATACCACGCGTCTCCATATCATCCAAAGTTCTCTTGACCTTAGCATGCAGGCTCAAAGGAATACGCCGTGGAGGCTTACTAACAGGTATTGTGTTTGGTTTTAAAACGAGCTTACAAGTCTCAGGAAAGTGTCCCGATCCTTCAAAAATATCTCTATTGCATGCGATAAATTTACTCTTTAGGTCCTCGCTAACCTCGTTTACTCTATGAATTAAATTAAAATCGAGGCAAGATTTTAGACCTAAAATTGGCTTAGAAGCATTAGAATTCACTATAATGTATTCAACATCTAACTTTTTGCACTTGTATTCTGTTGGTAGTACTATAGAACCTACGGTCTGCACTTGAAACCCCCCATACGCCTCTAATCTAGCATTTGATGATTTGATGTCTCGCATTTTTCTTAATCTTTTCACAATGTCACATGTTACAATATTCACCTCAGCCCCACTATCCAGTTTAAAATCAATGTAGATTTTATCTATTTTTAATTTCTCATGCCAGCTATTTCTTGAGTTTGAACCAAACTGCAACATACTCACATACACTACTGACTCATTAGACTCGCTCGAATCATAGTCATAATTAACTTCATTTACTTTTTTAGCATTATTATAACCAACAATACGATTTTTCCTACATACCGAAGCAAAATGATTTAAATTACCGCATGCCAAACACCTTTTACCATCAGCAGGACATCTGCCTTGCACATGCCTTCGGTTACACCTATCACACTGCCACTGCCTATTATTTTGTTCCAACATTTTTTGACTACCGAAACTTCTTTGCTGATCTCCATCTCTTTTTACATATCTGGAATGAAATTTAGTGTTTTCTGTTTTATTGAAATTGGTATTATCTCGATAACCCCCTGTTATAGCAGCAACAACTGATCCCCGCTCATTTTCCATCCGCTTGGCTTGCCTCTCTGCTTCCTCAGCTACTCTGCATATTTCTTTCGCTTTCGGCAACGTCAAATTGTCTATTTTAAGTAGCTGCAGTCTAACAGTATGATCTGTTATTCCGATAACAATGCGGTCCCTTATCATTGACTCCTTTTGTGTTTCGAATTCGCAGCTTTCGGCTAGTTTTGTGATGTCTGAGAAAAACTGTTCCATTGGCTCTTCTTCTCGCTGGTGGCGTGAGAAGAATAAATAACGCTCATATACTACATTTGATCGTGGTACGCAATATGTATGAAAAGCTTCTATGACGTCATTAATTTTTTTCTTTTGCGCTTCATTTAACGGCAGCGTATTATAAACTTCTATAGCCTGATCACCGGCACATGACAGAAATCGCGCAACTTGAATATCCTCTGATTCTTTCGCTGTTTTAGATGCTACTGTATAGATATCCCACATATTCTTAAATTTCCGCCAATTTTCTTTTATATTGCCATCCATTATTAACGAGCATGGCTTCTTAAAATGATCACTGCTTTCACTCATTTTGTAATTTGACCTTTTTAACGTTTTATATAAGGCTATAGTTTTGGTTTGCAACTTTAATACACTCTTTTGGAAAATTCACAAATTCTCAATTTGACTTATTAAAAAACCGGCTGCGCCATGTTGTATTTATATTATGAACGACCAAGAGTTATTTATAATAGGTTCTTTATTCGGCGATTTGTGAACAACAACTAACTCATAAAGAGGAGAGAGATCAGCAAGTACTTGGTAGTGAGCTTAATTCAGCAAAGCCTATGTATATACGAATACACATATACATCAACACCAAGTTCAGTCCTCCTAATAACAGAATGACCAAGCTGTCTCAAAATTGACCCAGCCTGACCAATCCTACAGGAAAACTCGGCATTGCTCCTTCCATCACTCGTGAATAAGACCCCGAGATACTTAAACTTCTCCACCTGTTTCAATGGGACTCCACTAACATGCAGAGTGCATTGAACAGGCGTTCTGGAGACGACCATCACTTCAGATTTGTTCACGTTTACCTTCATCTCAGCTTCAACACAAACGGCTACAAACCGATCGAGTGCGCGCTGAAGTTCAGTCTGAGAGGACCCAAGGATGACCAAGTCATCAGCGAAGAGCAAATGACTTATCCTCAGATCTCCCAATTCGAAACGTTCCTCGCCAAGACTGCGCTGTAACATCCAGTCCATATAAGTAATGAAAAGGAGAGGAGACAAGACTCACCCCTGACGAAGTCCAACGCCCACGGTGAAAGGTATTGATTTAACGCCGTTTACCCGAACACAGCTTTTACAGTTTGTGTAAAGAGATTGAATGGCTCTCAAGAGAGAACCATCAATTCCATACTCCTGTAATACACTCCAGAGTTTCCCTCGAGGGACTCGGTCATATGCTTTCCCCAAATCTACGAAGCAAGCGTAAACAGGTGTAGCATACTCCCAAGCCTTCTCAAGTACCATTCTGAGAGTGAATAACTGGTCGGTTGTGCTTCTGCCGGGACGAAAGCCGCACTGCTCATCTCCTAATCGTGCCTCGACCACAGCTCTGCAACGCTTTTCCAGCACCAGTAGTTTTTCACATATCAAATCCAGTACCAATTATGACAAATTTTGTATTGACACCGCCATATTGCAGCCACACGGTACAATGTGACGTCGCAACGCGATGATTTCTCTATTGCACTTGCTCATATTTGAGTTTGACATTTCGCTTGTTGTGTGGGGGTTGTTACCATATGAAAACAAATCTGCATACATTTGGCATTCAATATTTTTTTGTGGGAAACTATGTTCAAATGTTATGTTCAAATATGCATCATAACTAACCGTATTGTACTGCTAATATTTCCATTTATATTTCTGTGTTATATAGCGAAACAAAACATCTCGAAAGTCGGAATAGTAACTTATTCGAATTTGAAAAAATGCTAATTGATTTTATGTGTTGTTAATTGTGTTTCATAATTTGGTCTGGCAACATTACTGTGTGGCTATAATTTACAGGGGCACCAACATTTAGTGAATGAAATAAAGAACGCCACGAAACAACAACGGGAAATAGTTGAATTAATTTTTAGATCATATTTCGTGATCTCGATGAAAAGCAGGATCACATGTTGTTGTTGTAAGTGCATGTAAATCGATGATCTATATGGATCATAGCTGATAATAAAAAACGGCTATTGTAGCTGATGTAGCAGCGGAGAAACAGGCCCCGATGTTGGCGATGATGGCGATGTGTTCGCTTCGGAGCTTTTTTTTTAATTTTTGAAGTTCCTGAATAAAATGAGTTGGCAGAATTTGAATGGCAATTAAGGGGAATACTCTTACCTTAACTTGGGAATATTTCTTTCTGGTAGTTTCCAGAACTCCTTGGGTGTTTTCCAGCCCAATCAGAAAAAAATATTATATTTGCACAAAATCTGCGACTTGACTTCCTCAACAATTGTTTGCACTGTAAAGGTTAAAAACAATTGTCGAGGAAGTCAAAACAATCTTGGCATCTTTAAAACGAAGATTTTGTGCAAATAAAATTATTTTTTCTGATTTGTTCTGACTTGTTTATTTTTTTTTTTTTTAGTTTTTGTCAACATGTCAAAAGTCATTTATGACATTTCCATACAAGTTATCGATAACATACACAAATTTGTGTTGGCTACACTTTTCTCTATCGCCGTGAAGCCGTTAACCCCGATAATTATCCAGGTTAAGTCTTTGTTGTATTTAGCAAGGGATTTTTTTATTTTACTTATCCTATAGCCGTGACGGGGACGAAAAAAACACAGCTAGTTTATGTTCCGATACTTGCCCAAATATTAAAATGTACCTACTATACATTTTTTTGTCAGTGTTTTAAAGGACAGTTTCAAATATAAAGGACAAGATCCGTCCTTTATTAAAAAGAAAAAAATACAGGATAGAGGTAAAAAAGAAAGGACTGTCCTTTTAAATAAAGGACGGATGGTAAGCGTAGGTATAGGTAATGTCGGAAATTTAGAGCAATTGACACACGAACACGGTCCAAGTCCAAGTCCAAGTCATGTTGAGTTGTCAAAGTCAGCGAAGGTCACGCAAATTGCCTTTTGTCTATCCATGTAGGTAGGTATAATAAATACCTACTCTGTCAATCATTTATAATTATTTATACATAACTGAATAATAATTATATCCTACCTATACCCACTCAGTATATATACCTAGGTAGGTAGGTAAATATGGGTACCTACTTATAAAATGAAAAAGAACAACCACTCAAAATGGTGTTTCCATTCACGGTAGGCCACCCCACCACACGCTTTTCCCGTCACTTTTCAAATGAGAATCTCCCAGCAAACATTTTTACAATTGCCATTGCCAAAATGTTGAATAGACCCAAACACCCTATAAACAAATAAAACCTAAAACACATTTCAAAATGGCGATCTTTATTATAACCGCCTGATATAAAGGCAATTCAACATTACTGTCATGTCGCCATTTTACAACAATAAACACTCGGCATGAAAATAAAGAACGGCCACCAAGAAGAAGAAACCCAATAATTGACAATTTCCTGATAACCCAAAAGAAACAGAAATAATTTCATGCAACTCCTTTGTGTGTGTGTGGCTGTGTGGTAAAAATGAAGGCAACGCGCTTGCTTATCCACCTCTCCTTCCAATCGGCTTTCCTTTGCTTGCTCTCTTTTTATGCAACCGCCGTAGAGGGGATGACATTCAATTCCACCCAAATCAATCCGAATATGGGCGTGTACTGTCAATTAAATCGTGCTCTAGAGGAGCACAACCATACTGCTTGCATTTGCGTGGACTCTGAGTCAACGTCATAAAAACACACTCGCATAGTTTGCTCGCTCCGCGCATCAAAGTAACATGCAATCACTTGGTACCGACCAACGGTGGCCGGACGCCTAAAAGTGAAAAGAAAACAAAACGGGCAAAAACACCAGCAAAAAAAAACCAAGCAGTTCCCCATTTATGAAAGATAATCCGTCTACAGGAAGAAAAAAAAACCCCCCCAGTGCTAAAGTTTGTGTGAGTTTCCTTTGCGTGCAAATTCACGTAAACAAAGAAAAAGGAACCAAAAGTGTTAAAAAAAAAGTGACTCGACATAGAAGCCCTTTGAATTTTTTTTTCAATTCAGGTGGAAAATTAATTTAAGTACAAAAAGGCAAAATAATTTTCAAAATTCTTTTTCCTACTGAAAGAGTTTCGTTTTCTGATACGTGATTGTGGTTGCATTTATACGCGTAAGCGTTATACAAGTCGCGTGATTTCAATTATTCGACGCGCTGCGGAATTTGTCGATTTCGAAAAATATATTTTCGATAGGGCTACGCTCGACCCTTGAACGAGAGCATTTTTTTTTGTTGGATTAAATTTACACGCACACACATAAAGGAATAGCAGACTGTCGCTGAACAAGAGGTAAGTTTTTGTTACCGTTTTGGTTTTATATTGCATACAGATTGATACCCATGCACACACGCACACAGTGATGACAGAAATAAAATAACGACGACGTGAAGTTTTTTTTGTAACTTGGCGGCGGCGGCGACCGACGGATCATTTTGTGAGTAGGTACGTTTGCACGCATCTGCGGAAGTATCCAGAGGGCGCGTGTGTATTTCTCTGTCTGGCAATGATTTCTTTTTATCCAATTCCAATTGTGTGCGCGTGTGTGTTTTGGTATTATGCTAGGTTGCCAATTTTCTCTTTTTTTTTTTTTTTCGTTTCCACATTAATTATTATTATTGTTGGGATGATGGAAGAAAAGAAGACATCGCTTGGCATGGAATTGAGGGAACGAGGAGTGTAGCTGTAGAGTGCGTTCAACCTTACAAAACACAAAACTATGCAGGTTTATTTAATTTTTTTTTGTTGTCGTTGTCGATGTTCTTTGTTCCTCTTTCCCGCCTATATTCGTTGGTGCTCATGCTCATGTGTTGGGTTGATTTTTTTTTTCGATTGTAAGAAAGAAATTTAAGAAAATTACAGAAAGAGAGTAGGTACCTACAGAAAAAAAATTTGTTTCGGTGTGTTTCTTTCATGAATTGAAAAGTAAATTAATTGACATGCCAGCTGTTTACCGTATGTGAATGGAAATGTCAAGTGATAATAGAGGTTATGTTGTTCGTCTGTTTTCGGTCAGTATTTCGTAATGTGTGCCAAAGTTGGTAATTTAATTTTGTTATTGTTTTTGATGTTGAGCAATTTGAATGTTGGCTTTCGGCATGCATATTATTGCAGCATAAGTACGTTTGGTTTTTATATCATGTCAACTATAGGTAGGTATCTACAGGTATTATGTAGATACGTAGGTAGATTTGTACTTGGTTTAGTTGGTATGTTATATAGGTACTTACCTACAAATGGGATGGCCGTTTGCTAATAAGACAAACTGTCACAAAAGAGTTTGAAATTTATTTTTAACATTCAATCAAAACTGAGGCCCCTATTGTGAGTGTCGGTAGTTAATCGTTGATCGACAACACTGTCGATCGTTTGAGAACTATTGTCGATTGCGATCGATATTTTTCGTCGATTACAAATGTCTGATCGATGCTTTCTCTTGGAAGTGGAAAAATGTTGTGCCTACGAATAGCTAAAATCAATCGACGCAATCGACAATTGTCGTGACGATCGCTGATCGATAATCGCAATAAGTTCCTGAATTAGTGCTAATATTGGTTTAATTTTTAGGGTGTTGCTATTCGCACGTTGTTCGGGACACGACTACCTACGTAACGAAATGTCAAAGTTTATATTGCGTCAAGTTGGAGTATGTGGCTCGCTACGCTCGCGGCAAGGACTCTAAGCTCCAGTATAATCATTTTCGTACATTATTCTGTACGTTTAGGATCCAATTTTTATATTTATAAAGAGTTTTTAATGAAAATAGGATTACGTTACGTTGATTACGTAGTCGTGTCCCGAAATTCGGTAAACGTCAGTTCAGTAAAAAATCTGTCAAAATCTGTCTTAGGAGTTAGGAGACGAAAATTAATATGGTATCAGATTTTTACACTCTGATGTCGACAATAGCGTCGTCGTCTGTGTCATCATCGTCAATGGCCCCGTTCCACTGACCGCTAGTCACCTAGCACATAATATCCCTGATGGAGGAACGCTTGCGCTAGAGATCTAGCGGCAGCGGCAAAGGGGCATTAGAACCAATTTAAATTCGTATTATTTTATCTTCATGAGATGTAAAAATGTATTTTGTTGGCGCAGTAGCGCAGTGGTTAGTGTGCTGGACTACTGTGCGAGGGATCCCAGGTTCGATCCCCGGAAAAACACAAATTACATCTTAAGGTTTTTTCTACTGCGCCACCTCTCGCGATCGTCTGACAAACATCCGAGAGTATGACTGTCCTGAAAAAGCTTTTCAATTCAGCAGTCTGGACTCTGCATAAAATTGTAGTTCCCTTCCATTCGTCCCAAAAAATAGAAACTCACACAAACGAATGGTTGCGAGAAGCTAGGCCTAGGGTGTCTTCCGCCTGTTGCGCCATCTATTTATTTATTTATTTGTTTTATACCACATATTTATTAATACACTATAATTTATATAAACAAATACAATGTATATTAATTACATAGAAGTTTGATTTCCCATTTTACACCAAATTGGAAATATTTGACTTCTGCACTTTCAGTTTTGTTTTGACAGTTTGTTATTTTTTTTTTCAATGTAGGTAGCAGTTCATTTTGCGCTAGATTGAAAATATGTGCTAGAGCTCTAGCGCAAATGCTGAAACGTCAGTTTTTTTTACATGGAGTTTGGCAAGCCGCTAGTCAAGATGTTCAAACTTGGTCTGTGACAGTAACAACTTTTGCAAAATTTTATTTCGAAATTTGAGAGGATCACTTTTGTAAAGTGATGAACAAATAATATTTCAGAAAACAAAAAAAAGATAACAGATTGACAGGCAACCCAGGTCTCCCCTATATAGAGGTCACACTGTCGTTGTTTTCTTATATAGAAAATATCTACCAACTCTTCAAAATGTCAAATTAAATCTCCATAATCATTATACATATATGTACCTAACTAGGTATAGGTACAGAGGAACAAGAACCAACAAATTCACACTGTGAAGGAAGTAGGTAGGTACCTACCATCTTATTACAACCCGATTTATGTGCACATTTGACCAGATTTACACTCAGTATGGTGTCCCATATGAACACAGTGATGAGATGACATTTGAACCAACGATAAAGAACTGGCGAACAGTTAATTTATTTCGAATTAAAATTCAAATTTGTGCGTGTAGACAACTTTCCGGTTTTTTTTCCCTGAGTTCAAATAAAAAAAAAATAATTTACGTTTTGATATTCAAAGTTAATGACGCCAAAGGCGGTAAAACAAACACCAGTAGTGAGCTTGTTGTCACCAGTGTTGTCACCTTTGCTGTGGTTATTACAAAATGAACCGGCTTAGTGCTTCAACATTGGTTATAAAGTATAACTAACTCAAGACGAGACACACGAATTTGGTCGTTATAACCGCAGTTTTGACTTTATTACCTTCATATTATCGTGACCATTTGAAGGACTAATATACGACTTCGATTTAATTAAGATGGCGCTTATGGGGTAGACCATACGGCCTCCACCAAAAAGCTCCTCTAGCCAGTTCTGTTCTTAGCTAGCTGCCTCCAGTTACGCACACCCAGTTAGTTGAAATCGTTCTCCAATTGTGCGCGACACCTGACGTGGGGATTTGTCGAGCTGGTGCGTTGTTAAATATACATACAACAAACTCTTCACCTGAATAATTTATCGGGGATAACAGCTTCGCGGGGATAAAGAAAAGTGTAGCCAACATAAATTTATCTACTACTACTAACATTTGACATTGACAAAGTCGTGTTAGTTACAAAATGTCTAACTAAAGAACGGCTCGACTGATTTTTATTATCTTTGATTTATTTTATAATCTAAATTTAAAGGCCGTTGAACCTACCATCCCGAAAAATTTTCAAAATCCTATATCTCGAAAACAACTAAACCGATTGAGCTCAAATTTTCAGACCACCATCTGAGGTATTCCCTCGGGAGTATTGCTGTGAAGTTTCGTCAAAATTAGACAAAGGGTTCTGGCTACTCACACACAAAAAAAAAAACATTCAAAATCTTATACATATCTCGAAAACAACAGAACCAATTGCCTAAGCTAAAATTGATAGACAATTTGATTCGTTAATTTGCAACCTTAAGTCGGCTCTGTCATTATAATGCTTCACAATCTGAACCACCCAAAACTGTGCAATGGAATTATGTTGACGGTGAATAAACTCGAAGTTCGCCGGGTCGGCTAGTAATAAATAAACAACAAAAAACAAAACATTTTTCAACAAGATTTTTTTAATTTAAATTAAATTAGGTATATTTATAGCAATATTATTAATGTTAAATATTGTTTTTTCAATTAAAACTTTCGAATGTCAATTGTACTATTAGATTTATACGCTGCGAACTCTTGTTTTCATATTGTTCGACTTCTAGAAACACGGTTCGACTAAAGAAACACGGCTATTAACAACTATGCTTTTGTTATTGCTAAAATGTTTTCTCATGCCATGTTCTAACCATTTACACGTGGGAAATCCAAAAATTTAATTTATTTTCATGGAATTTTTTTTGACAGTTTGTTTGCAGTGGAATGGGTATATTCCAGTGTTGAGAGCTGAGTAGAAATTGTTACTTGTTCTTTTTTAAACTCATTTTGATACTTAAAAATAAAAACAAAAATCAAACATTAACATAACCCAAAACTCAAAACCCAAACCCACTCTAACCTTTGAAAGAAGACTGGACTGCCTACTTAAAATTATTGAATGTCGCCGAGCAAGATTCTATTCGTCCAACTTCAAATTACCGAAGTGACCAATAATTCATATTGCGTTTATTCAATTTATCGAGTATTTTTCAAGGGACCGGGAACATACAGTGAGCGTCAAAAGTGAGTAAACACCAACGCTCTTTTACATTTTCTTTAGGGTGTTGAAAAATTTCTTAAAAACTAGCAATCTATAAAAAGTTTGATAACGAAATAACAATAACAAAACGTATTTCATTTTGACAGGATCAAATACTTTTTAGGCACATATTTAAAAAAAAAAATAGTTTCTTAACTTCAAAGAGAAATGAAAACATAATTAGTGCCCACTCACTTTTGACGCTCACTGTATTTCAAATTATCGAGAGCTGACTGTATCTAGTACGTTTACACCGCGCCTAAATTCAATATTATGCTATGTTTCCACCGAACGCTAACCCCGAGATTAAGTGCAAGAGATTTAAAATTAATCCTGAAGTGTTTCCACCAAAAAAAATAGATTAATTTGACATTTCACTAGATGTTGGCATAAGCTGTTCAATCGAAGTGTAACAAATGATAAAAAATTAAACAATTTCTACTTTCGAAATTAAAAGTAAAAACAAAAAATGAGTGGCAGTAATCTAAAAATATTATTACCGAATCATTTAGTCCTCAAAACTAATATGTATGAACGTTTTAACGGTTGCATTGGCAAAAAGTCGCTATTAGGGGTAGGTACCAAAAAAAAAACAATTTTTTTCTTTTCCTCACCTATGACATAAATGTCAAATGTAGCTCTGTTTGTTTTTAATTTTAGACATTTCGACATTTCTCCTTTTTATGAGATTAATTTTTGTATGATAAATCTCGAGATTTATACGAGGTTAACGAAAATTAATCCTAATCTCGGAGTTAATTTCCGGTGGAAACGTAGCATTACGCAGACAAAATCTACATATCTAATTGTGCGTTCACACTGAAACTTTAACATTTCAAATGACAGCTAGTGAGAATTGATTACTGGTGTTTTTTATGTTTCGAAATCAGAAGTTGTTTGTAACCACCTAAAGAATTATTTTTTTAGTATGATTCAGACATAAAATAAATATATGTATTGCTGACTCAATATAGACGTATGGAGTTCGCGATACGTAGCTATTTCTGTTGGAGAAAAATCTACAATCAAGTCTTACTACGCTTTTTCTTATATGAAAAAAAAATAATATTCTTAGAATTTGTATGTATTTAAAATAACCTCTGCGTAAAATAATCTTAACTAACAATATCTCCACTCAGAAAAAAAAAACAACCTAAAATCTTATTCCAAGTATACCTACAAAAATCGTATTTTGAGCTCATTTTCACAAGACTAAAAAACGTATTCAATCCTGTTTCGGGATTATTTCAAGAATGTTCGTTCTTATTTTAAGAATACAAAGGCTACGTTTTGGACCATTGTCAACTTAAATTAAGCTCGAAAATTCTTAAAACAAGCTTAAAAATCTTATTTCAATCCTGTTTCGCGATTATTTTAAGAATGTGGTTCTTACATTATGCCTGAAACAAATTTATTTTGGGTATTCAAAATCTAAACCTTAGATCTTAGATACCTACCATCTTATAATATATTTTTATCACAAAAAATCAGTAGATCAGTAGATAGGTAATAATTTTCAATTTTTAATGCTTCCTTATAATAATTCACTCAGTAAGTGAGTGTGAATATTAGGAACAAATAGAAATCAAAATGCATGTTTTTTGTGTTTCAATGTAATCTTTTAAGAATAAAATTTCTCTGAGTGTAAGGTTGCCACGGAGCTCATGTATTCTCTCCTCAAAAAGCTTAACAAAAAATTCTTTATTCGATATCTTCTTTCTTTTTTGTAGCTTTTACGATCCAATGCTAGTCCTTATTTGAAAAATTTTTAAATTGTCTGACAAGATTTTTTTTTTGTCAGCGGCTAGAAAAGTCATCAAATGAGGTTCGGAATTCGTGAAGAGGTTTGTTCGTTTAACAAACACGGAGTTAATGACATGATTAAGCTAAAAAAGGTGGCTTCAGCTTAATCACGTCGGTGGGAACATGGTACATATAGGCTTTGTTTATAAAAACGACAAAAAAAAAATCCATTTCATGCTTCCAAACATGCAATTGCTATATACATACTATCATGTAATTGCTTTTAAATCTACCTATACGTGCAAAAAGGGTACAATGTTAACATGAACATATGTAAATGTGGTCGAGTGGTAACATACTTTTGAACACAATCCCTCAAATTAAAGTTTTGCGGTAAAAAAGACGATCTGAACAACAAAAGCAAAAGGACGGAACAACTGACACTTTTGTAATATACCTAATAGATAGGTGTAATCAAAATAAAGTTGTGATGACGGTTGGGTGGACCTGAAACGCATGCACGCGCATTAAGTAGGAGTAGCACTTACGGATTATCTAGATTTAGACAAAATAACAAGTACTAGAGGTAAATTAAAGATTTTGCAAACTTCGTTTATCGTTTTTGATTATGTTTTTCCACTTTGACATTGGCTTGTTCAGTTGAGCGACTACAACTTCAATTATTATCTGTCCTTAAATTGTGATACATCCTTTGTTTACTTTTGCAAAGGGGTTGTGGGCATTCACAAGGGAGAAACATAATTGGATTGCATGGGAGTAATCTAACGTAAGCCCATGTGCGATTACAATGAAATTGTAGGTCATATAATTGTAATATGACTAGTGGTGAACATTTTTGGCATTTGCTTGAGCCCGCATACCCTATTATCTTCAACCCTTATCAATGTGAGCAGAATTTCTATAGCTTGTGCCTAAATTTGGGCAACATTTTTTCTGCTGTTTTTGAAATTAAATATTTCAGTTGGCTATTATTGCTTTAGAATACATCAGGAAGATGATGGGATTGAAATATAGAAACAGGTTGGTATGCAATATTTATTTTGCCTCCATGGGTTTCTAGGTCTAGCCATATTGTGTCACTACCTTAAGTCACTGCTCTTTATAGCAAGCATTTCAAACAAGACAACATTTGTTCATACTTTAAGGCAATATATGTATACGTACTCCGATTGTCATTTTGTTTAACTTGAGTCGCAATTGTGCAGTACGTACCGTTATCATGTAAACCAGGGGGAATTTTACATATTTTTAAAACTTGCCATAATTCCGCTTATGCATACTATTATAAAGGTGCTAGCACACGGCATGTAGCAAGCCACATACGTATGTAGCACTGACGTCCTTTTTACGTCAGCGAATGGTCCCAATGGGTACATGCCGTGTACAAGCTCTCTTTGTGCACTCTCTGTTGACGTCAGAGCTACATACGTACTAGCACCTTAAGAGCTATACAATGCATCATCTAAACAAGCAACTACTTAAATTTTTGTATTCAGTGTTTTTCGACGGAAAATGTTCAAGTTCTTGTACTTAATTTTTTTTATTTGAAACGGTTCTGCAGCAGATAATTAATATGAGCTTTTGTGATGTCTTCCACACTGCTGTGTACCCTATTTAAGCAACCTTCATCTGTAGGTGCCTTTCCTTCATCCCAAAAATAAAAACTCACATAAACGAGTGGTTGTGAGAAGTTAGGAGATATATGAACCTGTTGCGCCAACCATTTGTTTATTTTTTTTTACTTTTGACCTGCGAGCAAGGTCAAATATAGTGTAATTTGTCAAACTATTTCCATTTAGGGAAAATGTATGTAGCAAAACACAATGGCGCGAGACTCATGTCATGACCGATTCGAAAAAATCAAATGTAAAATCTTCTCCGAGACAACGATGACATTTAGGGCCAATACACGCGGAGCAACTGGAAAAAAACTGATAAGCGATGCGAGTTTGGCAACTTAGTTTGCTTTGAGTCATAACCTGTGTAATCAAATGGGACGACGCACACGACGCTACTGCTTCAAAACTTGTTTGCGATTTCTAAAAACCAGTTTGTAACCGCAGTCGTCTTTTGATTTGCATGTCGGGTTGCCTATTGATTTCAGTTTGTAGTTTGTCGATGATAAGTGACCAACATACCAGCCCGTTGCTGGTGGGGGAGGTTGAAAAACATGACGACACTGAACAAACTAGAGATTTTGATTGGTGGTCAGTTTCCTCAAGTCACTTACCGGAGTCAAGTCACCGCTGAGTCCGTAAGTGGTCTCCAAACCGAGTTGCCAACCGGTTTAGTTTTTTTCCAGTTGCTCCGTGTGCATTGGGCCTTACTCTCAAACGCCATTTTCATAGAACTGTGCTTGACATTTTTTCAACCAAACTGTTCTACACATATTTTTTTTGGTTAGGTACGTACCTACTTAGGGACTGTACGAGAAAAAATCCGGAAACTTTTGCGCGGTCCAACAATACTGAAATATGACATCGCAGTACCATTAAATTTTGATCACATGCTTTTATACTCATTATAAATAAATAAATTATAAATTATTATTTGATCTTAAGGCCGTGTGTTAACTGATATAAATAAGATTATCTTCGGATAATTTTCTATCGTGGTGCAATTGTGGAAAACGAATCCTCAGCTGTCACCAATTTATCCGGGAGCAAGATAACTGGGCGCAGTAGCGCAGTGGTTAGTGTGTTGGACTACTGTGCGAGGGATCCCAGGTTCGATCCCCGGAAAAACCCAAAATTTCATCTTAAAGTTTTTTCTACTGCGCCACCTCTCGCGAACGTCTGACAAACATCCGAGAGTATGACTGTCATGAAAAAGCTTCTCAATTGAGCCGTTCGGACTCGGCATAAAATTGTAGGTCCCTTCCATTCGTCCCAAAAATAGAAACTCACACAAAACGAATGGTTGCGAGAAGCTAGGCCTTGGGTGTCACCCGCCTGTTGCGCCACCTATTTTTTTTTTTTTTTTTTAAGATAATAAATTATCCTATAGGTTAATTTTTGACATTTGATTTTGTCTGACTTTTGCTAGAATAATCAAGACGAAATTAAACACTGAATTTCAATAAATTAATACCGTAATACATATTTGATAAATCTCTGTTCTTCAAGATTGGAATATGGTGAACTTCTTTCCAGCACTTCATAAATGTCAAAAAATTATCCGAAGATAATTATTTAACTCGGCCTAATAGGTAAAGTAAGGAAATAGTTGTTTAAAAAAATGTTGAGCATAATCCGTTTATTTCAGCATTAAAAAATTCAAGCCTAGTTTCTCTTTCCGAATTTTTTCTCGAACAGTCCTTATTTTGAGAACATAAAATCTTATTAGGTACGTTTTGTATAATATTGAAAGCTGTATTACATTTTTTATAAATCTGTGATAATGTTAGATTAATGATTTATTTTTCAGCACAGATTGTTCCTAAAATGTGTGTTTTATTTTGATCTCCTGATAGTCTGCACTCCGGTGTGTCGACTAAATGCATTTTATGTAGGTGATATCGCAAACCGTGGTGACCCGTTAGGTAGCCTTCTAAGTCACACTCAGAAAAAAGCCTGTTCGTTGACGAAAGTATGTTAAACTCGGAAAATCTTATTCCAAGTTCGAAAAGACCAACAAATTTTCTTTTTAGATTCTTACTTTAATCCTGTTTCGGGATTATTTCAACAATGTTCGTTATTATTTTAAGAATACAAAGGCTACGTTTTGGACCATTGTCAACTTAAATTAAGCTCGAAAATTCTTAAAACAAGCTTTAAAATCTTATTTCAATCCTGTTTCGCGATTATTTTAAGAATGTGGTTCTTACATTATGCCTGAAAAAAAAATTTTTTGGGTAGATATTCAAGATCTAAACCTTAGATCACATCAGTAGATTAGTAGATAGGTAATAATATTAAATTTTTAATGTTGCCATGAGAATTCACTCAGTGAGTGTGAATTTTAGGAACGAATTGAAATCAAAATGCATGCATGCACTTTAAGTATTGTTTGTTTCTATCATGAACAAGATTGTTTTGTCCCTTATTTGTGTTTCAATGTAATCTTTTAAGATTGTTTCGGCTTATTTCAAGAACAATGGTTGCCATATTAAGATTTAACACGTAAGAATAAAAAAAATCTAAAATCAAGCTTGATCATACTAGATTTTAGCTTGCGATTTTTCTCTGAGTGCATATGCCTACGTAGATTTAGTATCTGCTTTAAAAGGCTGAATAGCTTTTTGGCATGCCTTATGCTTGGGATGTTTTTCCACATAGCCGAATTTATAGCTGATTCGGGGATTGCACAGAAGGGTTCAAGTCCAATAAAAGGGGTTTCCGAGCCTTTTCTGGCTAGTTCATTATCTTTTGTATTTCCTTCAATCCCGCTATGGCCGGGGACCCACCATAATCTGGTTTTGTTCCTTGAACTAAGTGTTTGAAGGGAATTGAAGCAGTGCTGTACTGATTTGGAGTCAATAATGTGTGAGCTAAGGACTTTTAAGGCTGATTGACTGTCCGTGTATATATGGATGTTAGAGCCTTTAATACCTGTATTATATAAAAGATTTCCGCATTCTTTAATGGCATGAAGCTCTGCTTGAAATATACTAGGGCTTTTTCCCATGGATACCAGCTCTCAGCCCGGAGTGCATTTTAGGACAATCCGTATAACACTTTAGGCCGTTTCGGCAGTTTGGTGGGTTATTGCTAACCCATGCTTCTCTGGTTGTGATCTCCGTGGAGAATCTTTTGTTGAAGCATAGTGTCTTTGGTAAGCGGTCTGTATCCGCACAGATCATGTCAAGTTCTAGAAGTTCGGAAAGTAGTTCAATTAGTTCTGGGTGTTTGCTAATATTTAACTCTTCCGCTTGTGTCAAACTTGCTGAGCTGCGTAATTACACTTTTTTATATAGATGTCGAGGGGCGTTAGTCGTATTAGGCTTCTATAGCCGCAGTGGGCTATATATTTGCCCTGAAAACGAAGTATTACATTGCATTGAGTATTTATTATACTATCGACAAATATTTACGAAGTAGAACCACAGATAGAAAAATTTAACGAACAAACCTACTTACGTAGGACGTATTATATTGGATGCGTCAGAATATTAAGACTGGATCCAAGTACTAAAAAAAACAAAAAGAGTGCAGCACTGTTTTGAAATAAAAAAAATTAAGTGGCAATATCATTTCAGTTGTCAAACAGGCATTAGTTATTATCGCCTTAAGAGTTTACAATTTATTTTTCTGGATATAAGTTTGTAAATTTAAATTGCGTATTTTGAGCGGTGAGCGCAGTAGCGCAGTGCGATTAGTGTGCTGGACTACTGTGCGAGGGATCCCAGGTTCGATCCCCGGAAGAACACAAATTACATCTTTAGGTTTTTTCTACTGCCGCCACCTCTCGCGAACGTGTGACAAATATCCGAGAGTATGGCTGTCCTGAAAAAGCTTCTCAATTCAGCCGTTCGGACTCGGCATAAAATTGTAGGTCCCTTCCATTCGTCTCCAAAATAGAAACTCACACAAAACGAATGGTTGCGAGAAGCTAGGCCTTGGGTGTCACCCGCCTGTTGCGCGTTGCGCCACCTAATTATTTTTTTTATTTTTTTTTGAGCGGAGCAATTATCTAGATACACAAAAATACAGAAAATTATTTCTTCGTTTTAGTGGCTAAAATTGTTCCATATTATACGCCCCCGACTCTCGTTTAATTGTCAAAATAACTGCCGAAACTACTTCATGCCAAAAGAAATGTTTCTCTATTGAAATGGATCAACTGTTTGCCGACGGTATTTCACTTCCATTCAAGATACATTTTTGCTACGGAGCCCTACATATCCCCTACCTACCGTATCTATAATGTGCATTCGTTCGATTTTAACTTTGAATTCCATCAGACCTAAAAAAACACATCTTATCTTTTTGCATTCTTCCTTTTGTTGCATACTTTGTTGCATTTATTGTTGTTGTTGTTGTTGTTGTCAATAATTACTGAGTAGAGTTCGTTCAGTCATTTATGCATGTTGGATTGTAGCTTGTAGGTAGGTAGATATGTGTCTGGAAAATGTATATTTTTTTTGTTCACTTTAAATTGTTATCCGTGTGCAAATGTGACAAGCGAAACCTGACACTTTTTCTTCTTCATTGGAATTGTTTGTCGAAACTCTTTGCGAAATGATTTTGTGTCACTATTTCTTTTGTTTGTCTTCTAGAATTCAATTTTGTGAGCGCAGCAATTTTATAGTTGGTCTACCAACCAACACCAACCTTTTTCTTTTTTATGGAGTTTTTTTTTTATTGGCTTTGGTTGCACAGCATAATTTTCAATATATTCACTGTTTCAAGACGTTCGAGTGTTTATCGATCCATATTGCTTCTAGTTTTCGAGTTTTATCCTATTAAAAGTCATCGCAATGAGAGTTACATTTTGACAGTTCAACAATAGCGCGAAATTTAAAATGAATCTTGTGAGATGATGAATATTAGTGGCGTAATTCTTAATACCTATAGTCCCTACACCAAAGTTGCAGTATTGTTATTGCTGTTTTTTACGAAAAGCTAAAGCTAGTTTTTATCACATGTATCTATAATGCGAATATCATATCTGATAAATATGCACCTCGGCCACTTCACCTTTCGGGGGAAATTTGCATAAACTTTTCGCGCAATTCTACGGCTCGGTTTCGCGAAAAGCAGCTCTGATGTCCATCCCCTACTCCCGTTATCGTTTAACGCAAACGACTAATATTTTATTTTGTTTTTTAATCAGCGTTAGTAAATTTGTTATGATAAACAATATGAAATGACAGCAAACACATAGAGAGAGAGAGAGAGAGAGAGAGAGAAAGAAAATCATTTAAGATCGAACAAAATTTAATACCTCCAATGGGAATAAGGGTGATTGTCTTTGGCTTTAAGGTTCCGTTCCCATAGAGACAATACAGAACTTTATTGTTTTCGCTGCGATGTCTGGGTGTCTGTCCGAACCCACTAAGCCAATTTTGTACCTAGATCTATCTCAAGAATAATAGACGCAGAAGGTTGAAATTTCCAGACAACATCAGGTAAAACCTCTAATTAAACGACAAATACCAATGGTAACAATATATCAGTTGGTTTTGGAGTGTGTAATTATTAATTTGGCGAAAAAAATTGTTTATTTATTGATTTATAAACAAAAAACACGCATGCATATATTCCTATTTTGTAGATCATATTTGTAGCTATATACAGTGACCGGCACAAATATTTTGACAAAACTAAAGTTAATTCTGCTCATAATTTAAACTTACTTCATGTAAATTTTGGCATCAATGGATAGGTCATAAGTTTCAAATTATGAGCATAATTAACTTTAGTTTTGTCAAAATACTTATGCCGGCCACTGTATGTGCTGAAGACTGTTTTGCCTAAAAGTTAATATTTTACAAGATATTTACATAATTACCATATAAAATACACTCCTTTCTCCATTCTAATTCATAACGCGTGTTCTTGTTCTCTTAATCGTTTCCAAATTGGAATTGGAAGTTGATTTCACGTAAAACAGTTGAAATTTAAATTGTTGCGTTACTGTTTACACTAGATGGCATTGGGAAGCGCAGCAAATGCGACAACCATCTTTGATTTCTCCATAGACTGCTAGAGACACCTATTGGGCGTTAGTGAATTTGGCAACTAAAACGGTTGGAATTCAAATTGTTGCGCCAATTTTAGCAATAGATGTCGCTTCAAATAAGTGTGAATTTTTAAATTGATTCCAATTCCAATTCATAGACATACTCTAACTCTACTCAAACTTATACATCCATATTGTACTCATTCTTAAGGCGTGTTCTCTTACGCTTAAATTCCTATAGTTTACTACAACTGTACCGTCCGTTCCGTAACTAATGAGGGCATGGTGGCCAAGTTAGTTTCCGTAACCTTCAGTGCACGAGTGATACTCGCACTTGGCCGGTTTTTTTCATTTTATTCGCTACGTTGAGGCGTAAGTGTGTTACATAAACAAACAAATTAACAAAACACAGAATTGTTGAAATATGTATCTATCTACACAATAAAATAAAATAAATGAAAAAAATCACTGCATATTAATAGCCTACACTTTCACGTACATCGTGCACACACAATAAAATGAAACATATAAGAAAGCGTTGCATATTTATTGGCTAATTTGGAAAATATTCGACTGGGTAATTGTGTTATTGGAATTTAAAACGGCGCAGACCTCAATTGCATGGACTTCAGCCTGAAAAACAGTGGGACACATTCCCATAGGTATTGAGACTTTGGTATTGGCTCCAGAGACACCAGCACCAACTCCAGATTCCATTTTCGATCCGTCCGTGTACCAAACCAAACTTTTGGGGTCTAGTGTCGGGACACCATTGTCCAGTATTTCTACCTCAAATAATTTCCTAAAACTATATTCCCTAACCATAATATCGGGGGTGGAACAGAACATGTCCATATTTGGGATTGAGTTAAGTATTTCCAGATGTCCCACATGGTCAGCTGTTTTAAACTTGTATTCTAGCTGTAGCTTAATAGCACATCTATAGCTGCCACTTTCCTAATAAATATATGTAGGGGTGAAAGCCCTATAAAAGCTTCTAATGCTGTAGTAGGGCAAGTGCGCATCGCACCCGTGATGCCGAGACAGGAAATACGCTTTAATTTTTGTAGTCTATTTGCCGTTGTCCGTTGAAGAACTTTCGGCCACCAGACAATTGCCGCGTATGCGATAATGGGCCTTACCATCATGATATACAGCCAGTGTATCATTTTGGGGCTTAGACCCCAAGTTCTGCCATAAAGTTGCCTACTGGCGCACATGGCTCTATTGGCACGTTCTGTGGCGGACTTGATTTGTGAGTTCCAGTTGAGCTTCTTATCAAGGACAATTCCGAGATATTTGACTTCATTGGAGTAGCTCAAAGTAGTACGTAAATTATAGTGTTAAGATTAACCAATCTCTTCCTTGTAAAAGGCACTAGAATGGTTTTACTAGGATTTATGGAAAGTCCTTCCAAATTGCACCATTCTGAGACATGTAGAAGTGCGTTCTGCATCCTACAGGTAATGGTAGCGCTGAGCTTTCCACTGATGATGATTGCTAGGTCGTCAGCACAGCCGATGGCACTAAAGCCCAGGCTATGCTGACTGACTAGTAGACTGTCGACGACAAGTGACTACAAGAGAGGAGAGAGTACTCCCCCTTGAGGGCAGCCTTTTGCTGCTGTCACAGACACCGACATACCTCCGGAGGAGAATGTAATTATCCGATTTTCCAACATGGCTCCGATCCACTGGTTGGTCGGGTCTTCGATGCCTTTGCATCTGATTCTCTTAGCTATCGAGTCGTAGCCGGTATTATCGAAGGCGCCCTCAACGTCCAAGAAGGCACAAAGGGCAATTTCCTTGGATCTGAAAGTTTCTTCTACCTTTCTGACAAGGCAATGAAGGGCAGTGTGAATAGGTTAATATATTGTCAACTGATCACCACCTGGTGTTGTGTAAATTGTATCTCAACGATCATAAATACCTATCCTGCCAAAGCGTAAACCAATGATGGTTACGCGCATACGGTGGAGGGGCTAGAGGACGATGACATACGGAAGGAATTTGCACGGCAGGTATCTGCAAGGTTTGAACAAATTCCAAATGTTTCAGTGAATGTAGAGGAAGAATGGCAGTTGTTTTCAACAGCAGTCATTGCCTCTGCAGGATATGTTTGCGGAGTGAAGCGGCTCGGTGTGGCGGCTGGTGGTGAGAAAAGAAGTGCCCGGAGTTCAAGAAGCGATCAGAGAAAAGAAAAAGGCTTTCAAGGCGTGGATTCACTTGGGAGACTTACCTTCTTGAAACCGAGCTGTGGTCGAGGCACGATTAGGAGATGAGCACAGCGGCTTTCGTCCCGGCAGAAGCACAACTGACCAATTATTCACTCTCAGAATGGTATTTGAGAAGACTTGGGAGTATGATACACCTGGTTACGCATGCTTCGTAGACTTGAAGAAAGCATACGACCGAGTACCTCGAGGTAAACTCTGGAGTGTATTACAGGAGTATGGAGTTGACGGTTCTCTCTTGAGAGCCATTCAATCTCTTTACACAAACTGTAAAAGCGTGGACGTTTGACTTCGCCAGGGGTGCGTCTTGTCTCCTCTCCTTTTCATTACTTATATGGACTGGATGTTACAGCGCAGTCTTGGCGAGGAACGTTTCGTATTGGGAGATCTGAGGTTAAGTCATTTGCTCTTCGCTGATGGGTCCTCTCAGACTGAACTTCAACGCGCACTCGATCGGTTTGTATCCGTTTGTGTTGAAGCTGAGATGAAGGTAAACGTGAACAAATCTGAAGTGATGGTCGTCTCCAGAACGCCTGTTCAATGCACTCTGCATGTTAGTGGAGTCCCATTGAAACAGGTGGAGAAGTTTAAGTAGCTCGGGGTCTTATTCACGAGTGATGGAAGGAGCAATGCCAAGTTTTCCTGTAGGATTGGTCAGGCTGGGTTAATTTTGAGACAGCTTGGTCATTCTGTTATCAGGAGGACTGAACGTGGTGTCAAAGGTAAGCTGTCTTTAATTCGGTGTTTGTTCCAACTTTTATCTATGGTCATGAGGTAATGACCGAAACAATAAGATCGTGAATACAAGCTGCGGAAATGAGATTTCTCCGTGGTATTGCTGGTGTTACCCGTAGAGATCGCATTATAAATACCAGAAAACATGAGAAACTCAATGTCGAGCAGCTACTTCTCCGGACGGAGCGATCCATGCTTCGATGGTTTTCCTCTACTGCGTTGTCCCTCCGGTTTGGAATCGAAGACTCTTCGGGCCGAAGCGTAGAGTCCGCTGTTGTATATTCAACTATTAAAAAAAAACCCCAATTCATATAAATTTCCCACTAAAATTTAATTATTCCTCAACTGATGACTGATTGTAGAAGTTAAACAATTTTCTTCATAATCTTGTCAATGCGCAAATAATACTTGCTTTACTTAAAATTTACTTACGAAATAAAAAAATTAAAGCCCAACTGTAACGGATGGGATGAATTGAAACGTGAAGCCGTATATCTCTACTACCTGCATGCAACAATACATTTTTGTAATATTTGCCAAAGATAAATACTAGAGCAGTTTGCGGAATTTCTCTTGCGACACCCATTCACCGATTTACCTCACCCTTACCGCCTACCTAAAACAAGAAAACATAACTTGTCTCTCTGGAACCCATTAAACAAACTTATTGTTTACACTTTCGTTTAACGACACCCTGATGGTTTCCTCATAAATTTGCACGCACATCTCTGGCGTTGTTCTTATTTTGTTTTTGCTTTTTGTTTTCCTTCAGATTTCCTTTATAAAATTTCTTTGAAATCGTTAAGAAATATGTAAATGACGAAAACCAAATTAAATAGCCCACTGGTTTCTTACTGTGATATGGACTATAGTGATGAGGGATTTTTTTTTGTATATTTATCTGCATCTTGTTTTCAATGCAATTGAAAGAGATAGGGTCTGAAATGTAAACTGGATTGACAGAGGGTCACCCTCGATAGTGATTTAAAATGGGCTAACATCGTTAATTGCGGAAGAATCCCTATAATAGAGACAGAAGTAATAAATATTGCAATGTCATTAAATGACTGTCATAATATTATATTAGTAGGTATGTAGGTATCATAATGATTACAAAAAGATTATAGATGATTTTTTGATTTTTATATGTACCTATTCAAACTTAGTCATCACTGTTCAATGGTGAAAATTAACTCCGTAAATGAACCTACAACCCATCGAGCTATACACTAAGAACGTGGCAGCCAAAGGTGCTCTCAGACTACGAGAGAACAAAATTTGGAAGCACGAATCATTTGGTCACTCACGCTACTTTACATCTTTGATCAGAGCGGCCTCATGCCACTCACAGACTACAAGAAACTGAGGTATGACTTTGACAATAAATTGACAGTCCGTATACCGGACAGGAAGGACTAGCTCTCCCCGAATACTGTCATAAAAGGTATATCCAATACCCATCTTAACAGATGGCTCAAATACGGAGAATAGAACGGGAGCAGGAGTCTTCTCAGAAGACTTAAATAATCAGCCATTCACACCGAACTGGCAGACAAGTGCAGCGTTTTCCAGGGAGAGACTACGCGGTTAAGAAAGCAGCTCAAACTGTCTTAGCGAGGGAACTACCAGCAATGGAAATTACCTTCTGCGTGGACAGCCAAGCATCACTTAAAGCGATTATCTGGTAAACTCCAAATCCGTATGCCACACCCTCTCGGCATTGAGAGCATTAAACCATCACACAGTAATGCTGTGCCGGGTTACTGGACACGTTGGTGTAGAGGAGCAGATAAACTGGCCAGATGCGGCTCTGAATTAGACGTACTATCAGCTGACAGACAAGTATTAACAGCTTTCAATGCAGCTAAGGCCGTCATTGACAGTGTCACATTAAAATTGGCTAAAGAACGATGGAACAACACTCCCGGTTGTACTATAACTCGTAGCTTGTGGCCCGCAAATGATACTAAAAGTTCAAAGATCCTAACATCTTTTGATATAACGTGCTCATCGGGGTAATAACCGGACACTGCATCATTGGGAATATGGCCAAAAGGCTTGGTATCTTCACAACTAACTTCTGCAGAAGTTGCAGAGATGAAGAGGAAGTAGAATCTGTGGAACACCTCCAGTGTCACTGCTAGGGTTGCCAGTTCTCCCGATATTCCGGAAGTCTCCCGGTTTTTTCACTAATCTCCCGGTCTCCCGAAAATTCTATAAAATCTCCCGAATTTCCAATATTTCATTTTAATGTTCTTAAAAAACCAAACTACGAACAGTATTAAGAAAAGTTTTATTACGAAAAAATGTAATCAGCGCCTAATGTAAGTATACAATGGATTTGGAATAACTCTTTTTGTTTTTTTAACTGACACATACAATGGCCACGTTCCGTTCCGTACGCGGCCATTGACAGTTCCCGAATCGAAAATCGTAGCAAATAATAATCTCAAAACTGCTAATTGTATTTCTTTCGCAACGGATAATGCTTCGGTTAACTATGGAATCAAACTATTTTCAAATCATAAACACATTTATGAAATAATTAAATTGGTGGAGTTTTTGACACAAATTTTTAAATTTAAGTTGATTCATAATGTGGCAGAAATGCAACTACAAGACTGTCTTATGATGTGGAGACTATTGAAAGTTTTCCAACAGCACAAAAAGAATACAAGCTCCCAAAATTGAGTTCGAGAAGTTTGAAATGGAGTACATGAAAATATGTTGGTATGGTCCAACACGTTGATTATCACTTGGCAATGCTCTTAATAGGCTGATTGTTATTTGGCCAGCGGTTCGGTCTTATTTTCAAAACCTAGGTGAAAACAATTGTCATCCAGTTGTTTAACAATTGCTTTATGAGAGTAATGAACCGAATAATGACGCAAAACCTGAAATATTTTTGTACTTCTTAGTAGCTGTTTAACTGCAATAACTACCCATAAAGCTTTATCAGACTTAAAGACTGACATAGAATGTAGAATTAAGGAAAATTTTTTTTTTAGCAAAAACTATGAGTGCTCAAGAGAAAAACTAATTTGTTAACCAATAATTCCATAGTGTAAGGGGGGACTGGAGGAGTAGGCGAATTACTTGCAGGGCGGAACGCCTAGCGGAGTAATTTCCTAGGGCCTTAGCAGGAAAATGGAGGGACTACTGGCCTGGCGGGACGCTTAGCGCAGTAGGTTCCAAATTATCTGGAAATTGCAAAAAAAAAAAAACAAGGAAAACAGGACACTATTAATTTTAAAATTTTTTATTTAACACACAGTAGGTACTGTACTTTTTTTACAGCAATAGATAGGTAATTATATCAAATTTTGAAAGTTCTCTTATGAGAACTTACTCAATAAGTGAGTGTCATTTTTAAGAACAAATAGAAATCAAAATTTATTAATTTTATAAAAATATTCATTTAGGGTGGTACTTTGCTACAATAGAGACTACATTTTTGAATGTACTTACTTACTTACTTATCGGGCTCCCGACCCGTGAAGAGTCTCTGCCTGAGACACTGCAGCCTTCCATCCTCTACGATCCCGGGCACGCTGCTTCCAATTGTCCAGACCAAGCGCTCTGGCATCCGCGATGGCTTGGTCTTTGAAACGGAGGTTCGGTCTTCCTTGTCTTCTCGAACCTGGGGGCTGGGATTCGAAGACCCTCTTGGCTGGAGCATTATTGTCCATTCGCTCGATGTGGCCGAGCCAATGTAGTCGACGTGTTTTGGCTTTTTCGACTACATCCACATCTTGGTACAGCTCATAGAGTTCGCGGTTGTATCTTCTCCTCCATTCGCCCTCCTCGCACACAGGACCAAAAATCCGCCGAAGTATTTTTCTTTCGAAGGAGCCCAGTAGCATCTCTCCCTTCTTGCTTATCGTCCAGCACTCGGCGCCATAAAGCAGAACTGGCAGGATGAGGGTTTTGTAGAGCACACATTTCGTCCTTCGAGTTAGGAGTTTTGAACCCAGTTGTTTTGCCAAACCGAAGTAGCAGCGGTTTCCTAGGGTAATTCTTCGTCGGATCTCCACTAGGGTGTCATTCGTGGAGTTTACGTTTACTCCGAGGTAGGTGAACTCCTTAACTACCTCGAAATTATTGCTATCAATAGTGACGTTTTGTCCTAGGCGGTGGACAGATGCTTGTTTGTTTGTTGATAGCATGTACTTAGTCTTGTCCTCATTTACTACAAGTCCAACGGATTTCGCCTGTTCTTCAATCGCCGTGAACGCTTCTATCACGGCACGCTGGGAGCGACCGATGATGTCAATATCGTCCGCATAGCCAAGCAGCTGGACGGACCTGTTGAAGATAGTGCCTTCCGTGTTGACACCTGCCCTGCGCACTATCTGCTCCAGTACGAGATTGAAGAAGTCGCATGATAGAGCGTCTCCTTGCCGAAATCCGGTGCATGTTTGAAATAGTTCGGAAGAGCTGCTTCCAAACTGCACGTTGCAGCGTGTGTTTTCCAGCGTCGCGCGACACAACTGAATCAGTTTTGCCGGGATTCCGAATTCGGCCATCGCCATATAGAGCTCCTGACGATGTATGCTATCATACGCGGCTTTGAAGTCGATGAATAGGTGGTGAGTTTCGACTTGAAATTCGTTGGTCTTTTCCAAGATTTGCCTCAGTGTGAAAATTTGGTCTATAGTCGATCTGCCGGGCCGGAAGCCACACTGGTACGTGCCGATTAGTGTGTTGCAGAACGGTTTTAGACGTTCACACAGTACGTTGGATAGGATCTTGTATGCGATATTTAGCAGGGATATGCCTCGATAGTTCTTGCAAGACATAGGATCGCCTTTTTTGAAGATGGGGCATATGGAGCTGATAGTCCAGTCATCGGGCATGTTTTCTTCCACCCATACTTGGTTGATGATTCGGTGCATGCTCCCTACCAAAACATCACCACCGTATTTAAAGAGCTCCGCTGGTAGACCATCAGAGCCTGCGGCCTTGTTGTTCTTAAGCTTTTTTATAGCTAAGCCAACTTCTTCTATACTTGGTGGTGGGACTAGTTCCTCATTGACTGGACGTGGGTTCTCTTCTTGCCCTATCACTCTCTCTACATGATGCCCATTAAGCAGCTGTTGGAAATGCTGCTTAAACACATCTACTATTCCCTGCGCTTCGGTGACTAGGTTTCCTTCGGTATCTCGAAGAGCCTGCGTTCCGGTTTTGTAGCCAGCAGCCAGTTGCTTAGCTTTTTTATAAAACCTCCGGATGTTATTACGATCGCGCGACTCTTCGATCTCCTTGAGCTGGGAAGCTGCGTAAGCCCTCTTCTTTCTACGCAGGATCTTCTTTTCCTCCCTTCTCCTGGCTCGATACTCTTCTCTCGCTGCCCTTGTTTTGCGCTGCAGCGCTTTCTTGTGTGCATCTTCTGTCACCTTTTTCCTGTACACGCATTCATCATCATACCACGGGCTCTTTCTCTGGGGTGGCTGGTACCCTACGGTGGTTTCGGCTACCTCCTTGATGATGTCGCGATACTGGCACCACTGATTGTTGGCGTTTGTGGTAGGTGAGTGCACAGAGGAGAGTTTCATACTCAGGCGCTCGCTGTAGGCTCTGGCTACTCCAGGTGTGCTAAGGCGTCCAACGTCGAATTTCTTCTTCTGGGCAGTTCGCAGCTTCTTTTCGTTGGACAGTCGAGCTCTGAATTTAGCCGCAACAAGAAAATGGTCAGAGTCGACGTTTGCCCCTCGGAATGTGTGCACGTCGAGGATGTTGGATGCGTGCCTCGCATCGATTAGCACATGGTCGATTTGGTTGGCGGTTCGACCGTCTGGAGAGCGCCAGGTTGCTGTGTGGATCCTTAGCCTTGGAAACCTAGTGCTACTTATCACCGTATTACGAGCTGCTGCAAAATCGATTAGTCGGTAGCCGTTGTCTGTTGTCGTTTCGTGGATTCTGTGCTTACCAACTAATCCGCCAAAGATGTTTTCCTTTCCGACTTTAGCATTGAAATCCCCGAGTACAACTTTTACATCATACTCCGGACAGGCTCCGTAGGCTCCATCCAGGAGGTCATAAAACTCCTCCTTGATAGGATCTTCTGCCTCGTCGGTAGGGGCGTGTGCACATATTAGGCTTATGTTTTGGAAGGTAGCTTTGATGCGGATCACAGAAAGGCGATCACTTATCGGCTTGAAGTCAATGACTTTTGTCCTAAGCCGATTTCCCACGACGAATCCGCATCCTAATACATGCAATCTTTTGTTGCAGCTGTAATAAATGTCGCAATCTTTTCTTTTCATCATACCTGATCCTATCCATCGTATCTCCTGGATCGCGGTTATATCTGCCTTGTACCGCGTGAGGACAGACTCAAGTTTTTGAGTAGCACCTGGGGTGTAGAGCGTTCGTACATTCCAGGTACATACTCTTGAATGTACATAACATAAAAATACTTTAGAATATTTAAAAAATAAATATGATTTTGAAAGAAGTGGTTTCAAACATCTCTATATTTTCGAGTCAAAGAATTTTCAAAATGATTTTTTATTTGAAAATGTAAAACAAATTGTTCCTTCACATATTTTGTAATTTTCATTCTTTATAAGATGAAGTAAATTTAATTCGAAGTAGCAGACTGGAAGTAGAGAATATGCTTTCAGAGGAACAACTATTTTTAGGAATCACTGGCCCAAAAGATGTGGTGCAAAATTTTCCCAAAACAACAAGCTTACGATCATTCAAAATATAATTCAAATTATTTTTTTTATTTCGGTGTCAAATGGTAGTCTATAATGGTCGAATGACTGAAATCGGTTAAAAATAGGTACCTACATAGGTATTATAAAATCCACCATTTGGTCAAAAGTGAACTTTAATTTTTCTTGTCAAAAATTTGTTTCTTAAAACTGAAGTGGAATGCAAAATTGTAATTTAAAGCCAAAGGGCTTAAAAATATAATAGTACCTACTCATTAATGTTTTTATCTTGTTTTATTTCTTTTTTTTTTTTTTCAGAAAACCCTGAAATAAAACTATTAATTCGTTTTGTATTATACTTCATAATACGGTTTTTCTAATTCTCCCGATTTTTCCTCAATCTCCCGATATTTTTTCTGAAACCTCCCGATTTGTAAAGAACAATTTCTGGCAACTCTGGTCACTGCCTAGCCCTCCAAGAACGCCGTTACTCTTGTATGGGAGCACGGTTCTTCGACGACTTGTAAGATCTAGCAACGATACCGAATGGTTTTGTTAGATGCATGTCCTATCAAGTAGGTACTACAAAAGGGTAACCACAATGGGCCTCAATGGCTTCTGGTTGAAAATTGCATATAATTGCACTGCCCCTCTAACCTAACTCCGTAAATATGTAGGTACCTAAATATTATAAAAAATAAAATTAAAAAAATCAAATCTGGCCACACTACAACTACCTACATATCAATTTCACAGTAGGTATTGATAAATTTTATCTTATTCAGTATATGTAACTTATCTTAAAATTGTAAAAAACTCTGATTTTATAAGACTGTCGTAGACGTGGTTAAATATTTTATTTTTATGATTTTACTATAGCTAGCGCATTTTATTATTTTACAATCTATCTAGATTTATCTAGATAAATCACTAATTAGTTTATTGCTCTTTATATTGGAATGATAACGAGGAGACAATAATAGATTGTAAAATAATAAAATGCGCTAGCTATAGTAAAATCATATTAATAAAATATTTAAACACATCTATGACAGATTCATAAAACTACGCCACACAGAATATGGTGATTATAATTTATGAGCGCTTTGAATCTGGCCACTCGTAATGTTGTATAGCAAATAATTATAGCTCTTTTCGCTGAATTTTTAAATTATTATAAATTATTAAGACATATTCTGGAAACTCATACCAATTTACAGTAATCGAATAAAATAATTTAAGTTGTGCTAATATAGACGTTAAGACAATTTTCCATCGATAGATACATACATATAAGAATTTATGAATGCAACACGTGTTTTATAGAAGTTGTCAATAATAAACTCGTATAGCAAGATACCAGAGTGTTCGCTGGCAGATCAGGGTTTATGGTAAATATCGATGCGTTTTTTGAGCATGGACATCAGGGGCCAAATCACGTAAAATAAAAACTATCGAACAAACATCGTTTCTACAATAGGAGTCTCTGTTTTTTGCCATTAATATATATGATAGAGACAGATTACGTGAAAACGATATCGTTCAATCGTTTTGATTTTACATTATCTGGCCCCAGGCCTTCTCATAATCGTCTTGTACAGCGAGACAAATAGATTTTGAGTGACTCTAACGAGAGTAGAGGAGTGGACAGAAAATGCACCGAAAATCGACTTTTAAAAATAATTTTCACTTTTTCAATTGAAGGTTCCTTTCCACACCATTGGGGTTTCGATGCAAATCTTCATTTTACTTTGAGAGAGTAATACCCAAAACACACGTGCAGAATTCACTGTGCAGTATAAGATTAGAATACACGTTTTCTTATGTGGTGATACAAATGTAAATTCTGCACCCATCGCAGCACTGCAACATGTCTCTATTTCTAAATCCACTGCATAGCAACGCAGTGAATTAAATCTATAGCAAACAAGCAATCCCGGCTAAGGGTTGGTTCAAGGAGACAGTACCTACATACAATAGTACAAATTAAAAAAAATAAATACAATTAATTTGAACTCAAAATTTAAAAATAATCCTGGTCTAAGGCGGAAAGGAAATCATCTGTATTATGTGGAATCGTAAATATTGTCGTTAGGACTCCTTGGAAGTCGTTCACGGTAATGATATAAATCATGCCAATGATCGTGTGTCCATGCTCTTTAAAAGTGGCGGGTCACGAAAGTCAATTTAATTCCTTCCTAGGTGCAAAGGAATATTCCTCAGCGTCATTTAAAAAAACACAAAATATGTACTCTGCTCCTACGGGGCCGTGTAATACTTACTTACTTAGGTGGCGCTAAAAAGCCGGTGTTCGTCCCTCCTCTTTTGCTCGTAGAGCTCGCAAGCTGCTCTCGTTCTTCTCTGCAGCGCCGCTTTGTAATCGAGTTGCTTTGCTGCATGTGCTTACCGGCAGTCTTCATCAAACCAAGGATTTCGTGGTGGTGGTCGGGTGAAACCTAGCACATCAGTTGCAACGTTTCTGATTGCTTCTTGGCATCAATGCCAATGGTCTTCAGCACTTGATGTTGGCTGCATAGGTTTGTTCCGTGTGTAGCCGTTCAACATTGAATCTCTTCACAGTATTTCCTTCTTTGGCTGTAACAAAGTAGTGGTCCGAGTCTATGTTGACCGCTCGGAAAGTTTGGATATCTAGAATGCTGCCATGCTTCAATCGCAACATTATCAATTTGATCAATGACGATTTGTTGATCTGGTGACCGCAATGTTCCTTTGTGAATATTAAGGTGAGGAAACCGTGTGCTAGCTATAGTGACATTAAGTCGCGCAGCAAAGGCAATTAGCTCTACTCCGTTCCCACACGTGGTTTCGTGTAGGCTGTGCTTTCTAATTGTGCTACTAAAGACGCCTTTCAGATAAAGGCCTTAACAGCCACTTGAACTGACTGATAGGCTATATCAGAGACTTTATCTGTCAGATCAGATGGTACTATCCGAGACTTCTGACACCGAATGTTGATATTTATCTGGCAGATAAGTCCCTGATGGCCTATAATGGTCTTAATCACCTAGTCCTGAAACTGGTCCCAGGACTATAGCTTCTTAGTCTTATAATAATTCGCTTTTTATGAAGTTTTTGCCTACCACAGACCAGCTGCGCTCACGAAGATTTAGATAAGCAATTCATTCCAGATAGCCTATAGGTGCAGAATATTTTTCCACATTTTTAAAGGCAATGCCACCAACAACTTTGCAAACTAAGTGGATTGCAAAAGAACAGGCTGTTGTAAAGGACGTCGAATGGATAAATTTGGATTTCCTTTTACACTTTCCTGGAACGGATGCAATATTTATTCTCTTCAGTATACCTATACTGCAAGGCTGCTACCGCTCTTTTAAGTAGGAGGCTTGCTGTGAGTAGAACAAAAAATCGCATAACATCCATCCAGGAATCATGGGTGTGGAAAAATCGCATCTGATGGCCTTGGTGAATTGAGCGGTTCATACAACGTTCTTTATGAACGTTCGAGAGTCCTAGGGCATGTCTTGCTGTATCGAAATCGCTTAGAATCAAACGATTCTGTTGCCAAGATTTGGTTGCTGCGGCAGTTGGGAAACCTTTGTCGTTGCATCGGCTTACTTCCCCTACGACTCTCTAATTCCTCCACCACCAACGGCAGTTGTTGAGCTCATAGACTACTGCGAGTCCAAAAAGATAGGTCTTATCTTATATTGCGATTCTAATGCTCGAAAACATTGTTTGGGGCAGCAGCAAATGTAATATACGAGGAGATTGTCTTCTGGATTTCATCTTATCGTCTGACATCACCATCAACAATGTAGGTTGTTGACCTACATTTGTTACAGCCAGCAGACAGCAAGTAATCGATGTTATCCTGTCCAACATTCAGCATTCCCAGACTATCATCAATTGGAGGGCATCGCCAAATAGCACTTTGTTAGACCACAGATACATCGAATTTCAAATCTTGCGCGCACCACCTAAGGTTGGGTCTTCCTCTGCTACGTTGTCTCTCAGGGGTGGAATCAAAGACTCCTCGGGCTGGTACGTTGCTGTCCATACACTTCAAGTGCCCCAGCCATCTCAGCCGTTGTATCTTCAGCTTTTTGACCAGGTCAACGTCGCTGTATAGCCCATAAAGCTCGTCGTTAAATCTTCTCCTCCATACTCCTTCGATACAAACAAACTGGATCGATCGAAGAATCTTTCTCTCAAAACATCCCAGGAGGTTTTCATCCGATTTCGAGAGAGTCCATGAGGGCTTTACTTATTATATGCCTTCTTAGCCCAAAGAAACAGCGATTGACAAGAGCGATTCTTCGTTTGTTTGATCTCTCCGCTGATGTCATTTTGCGAGGTTGGTCACCATGTCGTGTAATTTAGGCAAGGCACTAAAAACTGGGTAATCATGTCACGATAACGAACACCGCCTGACCAGCCACATTTTCGAAGAAAAATGGTCCGATAATACCTCCACCCCAAAATACCCACAAAACAGTCACGCGTTATGGATGCATTTGTTTCTCAACAATAACTCGTGGGTTTTCTGAATCCCATATGCGACAATTTTTACCAATGAACGAAGCCATCAAGATGAAAATGAGCTTCATCGTCATCACTGAAGATGATTTTGTTCAAACAAACCTTCATTATTTTTAAAATATTCCTCAACAATACAAATGCGTTCTTCTTTCGTATAGCGCTTCATTTTTACTAACACCGAACTGTCACCTGTCACATTGTTATCTTTTTTTCCGTTGGCATCACTGCACTATTTTATCGGCGCAATATTCAAATTTTGCGTGAATTATGCGACACCCTTTATTTAGCATTTTGAAAGAGCATTTAATGTTCTGATTAAGAAATGTCACTCATTTCTCCCTAGTTCCAATTGAAATTTTTTATTTTTTTTTGTATTATGTACCTACATAAATTATAGATAATTATTAGATAATACTAGTGACAAATTATACAGAAACAGTACCTACTTGCTATAAAAAAAATGTAAAAATTCTTTCTTCAACGTCCTTATCACACCAAAGTCCACAAATGACCAGATCCAACAGACAACATTCAACTGACAGTGGGTGGTCACCATTAACATTCTATAAACGCTTAAGTCGAAGTCGAAGAAAAAAAAAATATTCATAGGTATACCGATGAGACAACAAAATTGTGGGCTGCATAAGCAAACGATAACAAAACGAAGAATACAGAAAAAAAAAATAAAAAAAATCATGTGGTGAGGAAAGGAAGGAACTGACATTGAAAAATGATAACACTGCCAGACACGCAAATCCAGGGTTGCCAAACTTCAACCCATACCACTGCCACTATATCTATACACACTTGTGTTTTGCAGCAACCCACACACCAACTTATCCTTAACGTCTGTATATTTCTCTTGTTTATTTATATCCCTTTTTTTCGTTTCCTTTCACTGTTTATTTTATTGTCTGCTTTTTGCTGCTCCGAATCCGAACCGAACTCTATGAAGAACAACTCATGCGCGTTTTTTTTTGGTCTCCTCTTCGTCTCTGAATAAACATTCAGAAATGATAATATTGCATGTGGCTGTGGCATGGTCAGGTCAGGCCAGTGGCATTTCCAGTTTCAGACAGTGCTAACATAACAACAATGAGGAACAACGCACGCGGCATGTGACTGTCACTGCTCTATCGCTCGTCTAGTGTATTTTGTCGTAACCATATGCTACTCTTCTCTCTCATTCAATTCTGTTAAGTTTCGTTTCCTTCGTGCCCCTGTTTGCACACCAACAAAATAAGATGCAAATAAAAATACACAATCATACGACAGATAATATTGATGAGATAATAATAATCCATCTGGATGAGGTTTTTATGACGGAAAACCATTATTTTTAGAATTTCATATCTGACAATAGAATTTTCCACCAAACACACTTCAAGTAAGAACATCCGACATCTATTTGACACTTTTATTTTATAACCCCTTGACTGAAAGCAAATTACTTTTTTTTTGACATTTTACCTACAAACCTTATAAATTCTCTACTGTCACGCTTGAGTCGGTCAAGTCTCCGTTATTTAGATGGATCTTTTAAACGAAAGTGTAAAAAAACCGCCGCACAGACGAAGACAAATGTAAAAACTTTAACGACAGCACGACGCGTCACGTTAGTTGTCAATAATGAAAACCGAACGAACACACAATGTTGATACTTTGATGGTGGAAACAAAACTAATAATAAAATAAAATTAATTTAAATGCGATTTATACCTATCGCAACAATACAAATGCAGAATAAAGTAAATCTGTGAATAAGAAGGCACTATCTCTACTAAATATAGTGATTTCTTGGAAATCATGCGCGAGAAGAGTTTCGAACGAGGATTGCGATAGTGGTGGTGGTATTAGAACTTCTATACTCCACGTCCACCACACAGCCTCATTCAAAATCATCTGTTCAATCAGTTGCCTTGTTTGTGTATTCTTTTCTTTGTAGCTTGTAGGTACCGTGCGTCGCGTCGCACAGCGTGGTGTGGATTCGTAAAATTGCAAGTTTTACAGTATTGCCAGGTGATTATTTTTAGACTTTTAATATAAAATGAATTACTGTTATTAGACAGTGCGTTAATTGTGTTAAATGATAATCATTCTCGATTGATTTTTTGACAGCTAGTAAAAAATGTTGTTTGATAATAATTTGTTAAGGCTTTCTTTGATTGAGATTTATTTTATAAATTGAATTAAAATTGAATTAAAAAAAAATGGATTGCTTAAAATATATTCCAGCAAATGAAAACTTTTTTGACGCGAACTGTCACCGTGACTTTATTCACATTCGGACATCAACAGTGCAAGCTCTCAAAAAACTGCACTTGCACTCCACTGTGTAGAGGAAAGTCATACATCCAGGGGCTTAAGGCCCCGACCCATAGAATCCGTCACATCCGTTGCGGCAACGTATTCGACTGACAGGTTGATAGAATACACAGTAGCTTATGGAACGTGACCCATGAGCAACGTACGTGTCGGATGCGACGGATAAAGTAGGCTTACTTTCTACTTTTCTGTCCGTCGAACCGTTGACAGTTGGCAGAGCCTCTCACGCTCTAAGCATTTTCATTGGTGGAAATATAAGATAATGAGAGAAACTGTCTCTCATATGTCATCGGCTGTCAACGTATGCGACGGATTCTATGGGACTGTTCGTTCCGTCGAATACGTCAATCCGTCGACGCAACGGATGCGACGGATTCTATGGGTCAGGGCCTTTATTCTCAAATTTGCGGCGGATCGCTTTTCATGGCGGATTTGAATTTTTGTATTTCCAAAAGCGATTTGATCCAATCAAAAGCGATAGCTATTTAGGTGACGGATTTGCTGGAGGATTTATTGCGGATAAAAAATAAACTAAATTCTTGTGACTGGAAAAAGCTGTCAAACTTTTAGGAAAATAAATGGAAAATTGGAAGTCTAAAAAAACTGGAAAGCACAGTTCGTATTTGAGAATAAGCAAAAGCGAAGACGAAATCGAAATATAGCTTTCAATACGATCCGCCGCGCATTTGGGAATAACCCCCCGACTTGGAGAATGTGAGAATCCTACAAACAGAAAGACAAAACAGTAAGCGCATGCTTTTGGAAATGCCACATAACATATTGTCAACACACAGAGCGCTGTCAATAGAAGTTCGGATTGTGAAAAGCTCAGCAGCATTTATAGTCAGCTTTTAAAACGACCGTCGCACAGTAGCTGACACAAGTTAAACTTTAGATGTGCAATATTGATGTGATGTAATTTGTGTTCTACCCTATTGTCGAATGTTTTTGGCAATGACACCGAATTTAATTGTTTGACGTATAGCTACCGATGTAAAATTGTCCTTGTTGATTTTTATGCCTGATGAAGGACGTAACCACGCCATAAACGTCGCAAATATGACTGTAAGAGAATTTTAATTTCTAATTGGCCTAGAGCCCAATCAATAACATACGAGTAAGTTCATATTCCAGATGTCCGAAAAATATCCACCATTTTACTTACAATCCACAAGATGCATGGCCGTGATCCACAAATTCGGGAACGAAAAATGAGCCAATCGCTATTTCTGTGGGCTGCTACTCGATGCTTGTGGTTTTCTAAAGTATTGCTTCAAAAAAGCAGTTCCAAAGAGAACAAAGAGTAAAATAAAACGAGTTAAAATGAGGTATAAGGAATTTAATATAATAATATATATAATAATAATAATAATATATATAATAATGATTTATAAAAAAAATGTCTTGCCTGGAGAGAAATGGGTGATAGGATGACAGATGAGTGGATCATAGGTGGGTTTGGAGAGTGTACGTGGATGGATAGTGTGGAATGAAAGTGAAGCCAAATTTAAGCTTTTTGAATATAAAACATACCGCCCCCCAAGAACGACCGTTATTAATTAAGATTTATAACAATTAATAAGGATTTATAAGCGCAAAATTAATACATAAGTTATACTTATACATTGTATGGGCATTTGCTGCCATGTGTTTATTTCTGGGGAACAGGTTATTCAGCGCCTGGTGCTCGCTGCAGGTAAAAAAATAAAAAAAATAGAGGTCTTAAGCTGATAATGTTGTATCCAACGGATCACTTGTAGGAAACAGGCAAAGCTTTGTTATTGGACGTTTAAACTGTTTTCCATTTCATAGAAGAGTGACTACTCTGCAAATGTGGTCTTGTCCTGGGTGGACTGCCTCCCACAGTCCTCCAAAGTGTGGTGAGGCAGCGGGAATAAAGTGCCATGAAGTTCCTTTAGATGCAATTGTTTCGCGTACGTTTTGTCAGTAGTTTGTTGAATTCTGATTTCATCTGACGTAGAATTTTGTTTGCTCCGACAAAGTTTGTCCCATTGTCACTGTATAAGTTACAGTAGCTCCCTCTACGTCCAGTAAATCGTCTAACGGCAGCTAGGAATCCCTCTAAAGACATGTCTGACACAATTCCGATGTGAATTGCCCTCGTCACCAGCCAGACAAACACAACTCCAGTGTGGCGAAACGGTCTGGTTTATTGGGAATAAGGCAATTGATTAGTAGAGCTCTATCTCGAAAAGCGAAGAAGATTCTGCATATGACCTTCATCATACAAGTCCTGCTTTATGACGCTGCATCTTGGACTCGCTCTTAAGCAGGTTAAGATTTTTAATCGCTTTGAAAGAAAGATTCTTCGTAAAATGTTCCGTCCCGTTTGCGACGAACTTTACGAGCTGTACAGTGACATCGAACTAGTCTTCGTCTAAGATGCCTAGGACATGCGCCACCTACTGGATCTTTATTCTCGACTGTATAGAAAAGATTCGTCGTAGAATCTTCTCACCCGAAAATCCATCTTTCCGAACTTCAAAAGGGTTTTTTTTTTTTTAGTTCTTAATTCTGCAAAACATACAGCTGAAAGTGGGATGATCATATTAGGGTCATGTTCAATCTTTTGTTTGTTCTATGCAATGAAGAATCATCGAGGGATTCGCTTGATCCATCGATGTCATTTTGTGAGGTAAAAGTAGATGACAATAATATAAACTAATTCTCATTTATATTTATCTGTCCTTCGCGACGTTTTGTTGATTTGCTCATTCTAACAAATATTTATTCTGTCAACACGATATAACCTATATAACCTCAATACTTTTGCAAAAATAAAATAATGAATTTCATAAGCCGATACGAACGATAAACTGATCATTTTTCTTGGCAAGATAAACTGATTGGCATCTTAGTAGCATATCTTCTGCAAGTCATTAATATGAACATGATTGTCCCTGATTTTGAAAACAGCTCTTCGCAGAGAATTGACGAAGCGACAACAACTTATGTAAAATTGTCTGGCTTGTCTGTAAAGAGATGGGAAGACATATCGCAATAGCATTCCCATTCCTCAAGTGGATTTGATTTTAGGTTCGGAACCGAGCCACCCAAGTAGAGTAAAATCTCATCTACTTTTTATTTTCGCAAGAAGCAATGAAATATATTTGTTTCTCTCATAATCTTTTTGGGCTAGCTCCCACTTTACAAATTTTTAGTTGCAAAAGTACATATATATGTGGCTCTGACAAAAGCTTGTACACGGCATGTAGCCATAGACTCCATACGCTGACGTCAAAATTTCTTCAGAGCCACATATATATGTGGCGTGCTACATACCGTGTACTAGCAACTTTAGTATGTACACAATTCGATTCGATACGAGTACATTCATTCGATGTTTACAGTAAGTTAAACTTGAATCGAATCAAAAGGGTATCGATACTAATTGTATTTAGTCAAAAGTATCGAGTATGTATATTCGTATTTACGTGCATCGAATCAACCCTGATTGCAACTGTAACTAAGCGCCTTAAATTATATCCAACTTCCTTTGTCATCATTAAATCATCATGTGTTCGTTAAGCATTTGACTTATCTAATGATCTGTAACTGTTTAGTATATTGTGTCAATGTGTTCAGGCTGTAAGGCCACCAAGTCACAAAGAACAGAAATAGAAAGCCATTCGTTTCTGTTTTTGTCTGAGTTGCTCGATCAGCTAGACAAAACTGAAACAAATTCAGAAAAATATGGCTGCCGCGATAATCATTCATACTTCGTTTATTCTGTCGAACGCTTTCACAAAATAATGCGTGACAGACGGTGCATTTGATGATTTCTTAAGAAATCTATAATTTGTCCTTTGTCAACTAAAACATTATCAAATAGGTACGGTAAAAATTAAAAAAAAAACATGGTTGTTACGATAAATTGGCATGTCTGTTATTGACAGCGACAGCAGTAGAAAAAAATTAACAAAATTAGACTTTATTTGTTGTCCTCGCTGTCGCTAAATCCTATTTAGTTTCCAGGCTAACTTTTATTAAGTCACAATGGCGAAAATTTCTATATAAAATTATCCACTGTGAACGTCAAAATATTTAAGCTGAAGACTAAAAATGATTATTGATAAGGCACATTTTGTTTCTGTTTGCGATGCTCACTCACCTACACAAGACTGGAATAGATCTAGAAAAAATGGCTGCCGTCTATATTCTGTCAAATGCAATCCCGAAATAATGTTCACAAAACAATATATTTATTCGGTAATATAGGCTCTATAGACAGACGTCAAGTTGCTGTTGCTGAAACAAACAGCTAGGTTCCAGAAATCGAGTGAAATCAAAATTGCAAATCGAGTGAATTCGTTTTCAGTGTTTTGCATTTCGAGCGATTCGGAAACTCACAAATTTTTTCGAAATCACAATTTCACTTTGTCTCAATTCCGAAATCGAATACAGTGAAATGTAGAGCACAAAAATTCATTTCCGATTTTATTTCAAGTGAAAGTGAAATGTGGAACCCAGCAGAAAATATTTTTTTTATGGTTACAAATGAGTGGGTTTCTGTTTCTGTTGTTTGTCACTTGGCCGCTTTACTAAAAATCAATATTTCGAGGTCACAGTAAGTACATATTAGTATCGTTCCTCTCTATTATTCAAGTAAATTCCTTAAATTAAAATAAAATAAAAAATAAATTCAATTTAATAAAAACTCACCTCTCAACATTTAAGATGTAACGTCAACTTTAACCATTCTTCATATCTCCAATAACAACAAACAACCCTGTACTGTTCGCTTTGCTTTTTGCTTCTCTTCTATTCTCTGAGAAATTAAAAATGAGAGTCGCATGCGCTATGCTCTTCTGCTGTTGCTATTTCCTCTCATTCCGCTCTGACATACTGACCCAAAAATATTCGTCTCGCCTGTAGAAAGAAAACAAAACATCGCCCATAATGAGGAAAGAAGAAAAACGATTAGAGTACAATTCAGATCACTATGAAAGGTGACCCGTTCTCTTTCAATCTCATTTACATTTCGCATCCTATCCCTCTCAATCGCACTCCATAATATCTTGTAACGCGTTCTGCCCTCTTTTCGCCCATGTGTCAAACAGAGAAAACATTCAGCTTTGATATTCCTTCTCGTCTAGCACACAAGCCACGCCTTCGTGGGGAGAAAACAAAAATGACACAAAACAACCATTTTGGTTTTCCATCTCACCATCCCTCTTTATAGAAGACACTCTTCTAGCCCTGGGCGTGTTTACAATTTTATTACTCGTTTTCTGACTAACTTCAGGGGTGGGGATGAGCAATGCCGTGCGCTTGTGTGCGTCAGACTTGTTTTGTTCGTTCTTTGTTCTAAAAATAGCCAACAGCTTAGAGTGGGGGTTATCGGCGACAGCTTGGCAGCAATAAAAAAAAACGACGAGTAGGTATACATCATGTCATTGAAAAGGTAGAAAAGAGAAAAACAAAATGAGACATTTTTTGTTGTTGTTGTTGTGTCAGATATCCCCTCATTTAATTTTATACAACATGACATGAGCGCGGTTGTAGATTGTTGTTTTTGTTGTTGGTGGCTTGTGCGCACTCAGGAATAGTTGCCTATACCTTGTTTTCTTTATCTGATTTCACTCGGTGGGCAAACTTGTTTTCTCTGTTGTGTATCTGTGTACGCTTGTGTGCGCTATTAAGTAGTTGGCTAACGACGCGTATTCACAGAATTTATGTGCCCCCCTCGATGAGTGGTTTTAGTTGACGCATTTTGAAGCAAATTCAAGATGAATTCCAATTGTATGACAGTTGGCAGTGATCAAGACTTGATTGCGGGCTATTTGATTTTTTTTTTGATTTTTTTTTTGTTGGGGTGGGGGAAATAGAAATTCTAGTTAAAAGGAATAGCCAAAACCACACAGACGTGACTACGATTAGAGTTTACGACCACACCCTGTACGTTTGCGCCGAAGCGTGAATATTTCTTTGTCGCTGTAGATGGTGGTAGGGTGGTGGGGATGCCACTTTAATTATACTAATTAGAAACTTGACACGAACAACCGTGTGTGGCTTAATTTATTGACTGATGGGGTTGATTAGATGGTTTCTGTCAAATGTTGCAAGATAACTGAAGAAAATATTATGAACGTTGAAATGTCAGAGATTATCAGGAGGTTAACTTGCTAATTAAAACGTGTGACTTGTGTAGGTAGGTTGGTACCTACGTATCGGTATCTCCTACACCTTTATCCTTGGGAATAGAGGTATGGATTTCCGCAGTACCTACTTAGATCGAGTCAAATGACTGAGTTTCATATGTCAAAACCGTAGTATACCTAGGTACCTGTTTGACATTTCCTATAGGATTCGATTATCACACCGTTTGATTAAGCAGTCAGGTAGGTAGCTATATGTATCGACCTTTACAAAATGTCGGCTCAATTGACTGAGCCTAAATTCTTGTTTGGAAGTACCTAGGCTTATTATGATATGTTTAGCCTTAGAGGATCATATATGATAGAATTGGTTCTCTCTTTGAATAATCATTTTAAAAGTCAGACACGAGTTTCGCTGACGTAGATCTTAGGTCGGGTTCACTCTAAAGTCGGCCTAATTAACTCGGCTTGTGTCTCACTGACACTGACAACAATGATGGGCTTGGGCCTGTTTATTCAACTAACCACACTTTTTCAGCTTCCATTTTTTGAATTCCTGCTTTTAAACCCAACCCACTTGAACTTAGTACCTAACCACTTAATCTCTGAGAAAACCGATTTTTTTTTCGTTAGTCGGCTTTCTATTTCTATGTCACTTTAAACTTATGTAAGTGGATTATAACTTATTGCCTGAACTGGCCTCTCCTCGTATTATTATCTGAACACTATGGGGCTGCAGTTTCACTGCACTTAAAATATGTAAAGGTATCCAACTTCGTTGTGTTCGCCATAATGAATTAATGTACCTAGGTACCAAGTAGATACAGAGTTCATTGCGTTCAGGCAGCTAATTATTCAGTATTTGACAGCTCGTTCAGAGCTATCTCCATTGGCATCAGATGTCTCTGCTCCTTTAAACATAGCCTGTGCCTCTGTCAGTCTTGTGACAGTTGATACACCTAAATATGTACTACACACAAAATGTAGCTGTTTGTTTGACGTCAAGGCACGCGCATGAATATTCAGAAAGAGATGCAAACCATTTCATCCGTTTCACTGCATAAGCACTGTGACGTCAACGTATCATAGAGAAGGATTATGCATAGTAATGTAGGTTAGGTATGACCAGCTCCAAATCAGATTAGATGCCAAAAACAGGTTTTCTTATGGAGTCTGGCTTGAAACGAACTTGAACAGCCTGTGTTGTGCCAGAAATTCAACCAACAGTTTGTGATCATAGGTTTGTTTGTTTTAACATAAATATCTACATACGAACTTATAACCTTTTTGACAGTTCGAAGCATATCCATATGTACCCACCTACCTATACCTAAACTATGAAGATTATGGACCTACGATAGTGGTCAGGTTGCCCGGTTGAGGGCAGTTTGCTACCTGTCAGTTTGACAAACGTCACTTATTTTGACATTTCCACATAAATGCTCTCGATATAATTGTCAAAAATATATCTATACCTTGGCTTGGTATAAATTTTGACAGGTGCACTAGTACCAGCTCTCCAACATCCCTTTCTCTGTAAATTCAACCCACCCCATCATGGCCAGTCGCAACAAATTAATATGCGTGCAATGGAAAAATGTCCTCCAATTTTAAAATTGACTAATAAGAGGTCACTTCCGTTCCTTATTACACCACATCACATCACACATTTGTAGTTTCCCTCTTTTGTTACCGCGTGTTGTTGGTGCATACGCATACCTATCCTTCTTTCAACTTCGGTTTGGTTTTTCTCCACTGTCAGATCTAATCCCCCTATCCAACATTGTTTCCCTCTTTTGACTATGCTTCATTTTTCTTTTTATCACATCTCGTATATCTATACATTTTTTTTTTGTCGTCGCATTCCAACCGAAGTCGACAGACGTAATTTATTATATTCATTTCGTTCGCCTTCATTGTCATGCTACAAAGATGAGAAGAGCAACAAAAAAAAAAAAACAAAAAGAACACCACCAAAGCAGTCATGTCTCTTTTTCCCAGCATTGTGTGCGCGTGCGTTGAAAGAGGAAAGAGAACGAATTGAATTGACTTCATTCCTCGCACGCTACCTGATAACGATGGCACACACACGTACACCAGCAAATGTTCTCAAATAAACACAAGCGCACGCAACCCGCCACTGCGCTGCTGCTGTCAGAGTGGTTTGCACAAAAGAAAAAAGAAACAAAACATAACATGGCGGGGATGGATAATGAAGGACCACTTTTATTGTTGTAGGAAATTTTATGCGAGGGACGCTCACGGAGGGATTAAGTGGTTTTAACATGAAGTCTCTGAACCGTTGTAGCAGTGTGTGTGTGTTGTGTGTGCTTGGGAATACAATCCCCTGGGGCTTGGGTTTTTGGTCGCTGCTGTAGCTATGCCTGCCAGATGTGTTTTTTGTCCTCTTTTATGATATGTGTGTAGAATTGTTGCCGAAGAAATATGGCTATCCAGCCAGACTGAAATTAAATTTTATGGCTTTGCTTTCCGTCATGTCGCAACTAGGGGGTTAGAGCGAGATCGTCGAGCACATTTTCTGCACTGCTTGCTCTCGATTAGTAATGGTGGCTTGATGTTTGACACACGTTTTGTACGCCACTGTCATCGCAGTGTATATGTGTTTGTTGCCGCTGGCAAACGAGTTTTTATTTCGATTGCTTTTTACCTATATTGCTTCTGCTGCTGCGGCGGCGGCTCCTTTTGCCTCCTTCAGTCTAACAGAAATCGTAGGAGAGTCGAGTTGTCTCTGCGACAGTGCTTGTTCGAACTGTATTCATTGTGTATATGTGTGCGCTGCATAAAAAGGAATTCAGAGGAAGAGTTGGTCGCTACAGTGCATCCATCCATCAAATCCCCCTCCCGCCACTCTTGCCGTGTTGTGTGAAATATTTTATTCCGTGCGAATGTGAAAATGTTCAAGTTTTGTAAAAATAATTCGCGAAAATGGACGAAAAGTGAATCGAAGTGACATAATTTTTGACAGTTAAAACACACAGGTGCCGTTTTGTTAAAAGAAAAATTTTGTCCTTTTATAAACGAATGAAGAAAAATTAAAAACGGAAATCCGTAAATGAAGAAAAAAAAAAACCTCTCCCACTAATTTTGAATGATTTATGACTTGATTTTGATGTGTCGTGGTCGTTGTTGTTTTCTTCGTTATTTTGTTTTGCACTGCATTCTTGCGTTAATGTATAATTTTAGTTTGTTAATTATTTTCTTTAATGATGGATCGTCGTGCCCTTAAATTCATTTCGAAAAGGTATTTCTTTTGAGTTCTTTTATTTCTTTTGCCTTAATTTTTATTCATTTCTCCCTTTTGTTTAAGTGTTCTTCTTCTGGTTTTTTTGTGTGTTGGTTTTGGCTGCAGATGTGTTGGTAATTCTTTCTATCGTATGCCCTTTGGTGTGTTGTTTCGTGTGTTTTTTTTTTTTGTTTCATTTCGACCCATAACATTCGTCTATGCTTCTTTGAACAACACAACCGGTTCTCGGCGTAAAGAAAAGCATGAAACGCTCATAATTACAATGGGGGAGAAAACGAAAATGTGCAGGAGGGAGAGCAGCGAAACAAAAAAAAACGGCCGCGCCGAATATAAAGGGAGACCAGTTTGTGCGCTTAGTTTTCTTCTCTTTTTCTCTGCCATGCACGACATCCATTATTCTGTTCTTCATCTTTACTTTACTGTGAGTTTGGTGAGAATAATCAATATCGTCCATCGCGCTCGGGCACATGGCCGTTATGTGTGCGTCGAATGAGATGGTCGAACAGTGAATGCGCCGTAATCGTAATCCCCCTGCTGTGGCACTCTTCAATTTTAAACAGTTTCCCTGCATGCATTTGTGTTTTTTTTTGTGGAAGCATCATCGGCATAGTAGTCCCAGAAACAGAAACCCTTGGATACTTTTCGATTTCATCTTTCTTTCTCGGCGTTGGCGCTGGCTGCCATAGCCATTAAAAACAGACAGTTGGAAAACACCGCCATATTTTATTAATTCCCGTGAATGGAGAAAGAGACTTTGGCAAATGTGGGAATTTTTTTTTATTTATATGCAAAGGCAAACGCAAAGTGTCTTCTCAAATCGATGGCTGCACGGTATCGGTGTCGGTGCGTTGTCGGTGTTGTGTTGAGTTGATCTCTCCCTCTGGAAAAGAGAAACTATATCTTGTGGGGATGGGAATGTGTGTTAAAGTGTGTCGTTTGATACTTATTGGTGGTGCGTTTTGACAAGGTATTATTATTTTTTTTTCTTGTAAATCGTAATTATCGCGTCTCACTTATCAAAATTTACTTTTTAATCATGTGTGTGCATTTGCATTTCTTTTTATATGTATTGGATAAAAGTATAAAGGGATTGAGGATGTGGGTGACTTATTGATGTAGAGATACCCGCACCATAAAGTGCAGGAGTGTTTGCTAATTTCGAGAATGGAGATGTTAATTTTTTTTTTTGTTTTGTCGGGGACGAGTAGTACTCTTTTAGCATAGGCACTCTCGCTTCAGCTTGGTCTAAACGGCAAGGATATCTATCTACTTAATAAATCACAAATCACAAATGTCTTCTAGATTAGATGTGATGGTCGTCTACTGATGAGCCCACCCACCATATCGGGGCGAAACGCATTACTGAAGTCGAGGCCAAATCAAATTTAAAAATTTGTGATGTCTTCGGAGAATGTTTTTAATTTGTACGCTCATATACCTACGCATCCGATATTGGCAATGGAGTTGATGGTTATGATTTATGATAATAGGCTCGCTAGACACTAGACTGCAATATTAATGTACCTAATGACCTTTTTGTGTTGGGATTAAGCGCTTAAGATATCCAAATATTGGATGGTAGGTATACGAACACCCGCCTTTTCCAAAATACTAATGCCCTTACTTTAGACAAATATTATGTATTGCAGGGGTTCCCAATCTTTTTCATCCTGCGACTCCCTATACTGGTTGTAGGTACGATTTTTGCGACGCCCTTCTAACGGGTTTATTATTCACTCGGTTCAAATACGAGGTTAAAACGCTTTTAAACCACGAAAATAAACCTAATTAAACCATCAGTTTTTAAACCCAAAACATGTAAACCTGCCTTTGCCATATTTACTATTTTTCCGTGGCTTAAGCTTTTGGTTTATTTAAAGTACTAAACACTATTTTAAACCTTCGAAACCTATAGCGTTTGACAGTTTAGGCAAAGGTATGTACCTATCTAACTTAGGTAAATAAAACAAATTGCTCAACCGCATTCAAAAATATATTTGCCAAACGAAGTGGCTATTCGCACGTTCATTTTGACAGATTTTGTACTGAACTGACGTTTACCGATTTCCGGGACACGACTACGTAATCAGCGTAACGTAATCCTATTTTCATTAAAATCTCTTTATAAATAGAAAAGTTGGATCCAAAACGTACGGCATAATGTCCGAAAATGATTATACTGGAGTTTAGAGTCCTTGCCGCGAGCGTAGCGAGCCACATACCCCAACTTGACGCAATATAAACTTTGACATTTCGTTACGTAGTCGTGTCCCGAACAACGTGCGAATAGCAACAGCCTTTGCCAAAAGTGTTGCTATTCGCACGTTGTTCGGGGCACGGGTACGTAACGAAATGTCAAAGTTTCTATTGCGTCAAGTTGGGATATGTAGCAAAGACTCTAAACTCTAGTATAATAATTTTTGGACATGCTGTACGTTTAGGTAGGATCTCACTTTTATATTTTTAAAGAGTTCTTAATGACAATAGGATTACGTTACGTTGATTACGTAGTCGTGTCCCGAACATCGGTAAACGTCAGTTCAGTACAAAACCTGTCAAAATGAACGTGCGAATATCCACTTCGATTTGCAAATTGATTGAATGTTATGGAAACTGATTTAAACCTTGTGAAAATCTACTTAAACCGGTCGTCGGAGTGCGAAGTGGTTTATCTGGCAATAGGTTTATAAAATGACGGTTAAAAGGTTTAACTTGAGTTAATAATGCTGGGTTTTCACTTCTCGATTTGAAATTCACAATTGACGTATCTTTATGCCAATTAAACAATTGGCAAGTGGAAATATCGAAAAATTGCCTGTCAATGAATTGACTAACAGCGTTTGTCAATAACTGACAAAGAAACCAGTGGACAAGTGGAAATAGCTGAGTTGTCAAAAAAAAAATGTCACTTTGTCTATAATTCACAGTGAAAATTAATTGGCATCGAGTTCATAAGTTTGTCAATCAACTGACAAGCGATTTTTTGCCAATAATTGACATAAGTGAAAATGAACTGACAGTGTTGTCATTCAATGACATAAACGCGAGAGCTGTCAAACTTTGTCAATCAACCGACATGTGGTAACCCACCTTAATACGGAATTACAAAATTTCGATGGTTTAAAAAGATTTAAACCACGGTCTTAATTAAACTACATTTTAAACCGATTGAATAATACGACCGTAAAAGATATGTAAATAGAAGCTGATCTTACGAAGATTACTTAAATTGAAGGGCTTTTCAGGACGGGTCGATGTTGAAATGGCGTGTCATTAACGCCCCAGGGCGTCGCGACGCACAGTTAGGGAACCCCTGATGTATTGTTTGTCGAGAACTATCTCGCATTCTTTTTTTTTGTTGCTATTCGCAGACGTTTGTAACAGGACTACCTATCCTACCTACCACCTACGCAAGAATGATAGGATAGGTAGGTGTTCTTATTTTTTTGACAGTTGTGTGACATCACTCGTGACCTTCTATATTTTATGTAAATTTTGCAGTTTTATGTGTTTATGTTTTTAAAATGAGGTGTGCAATGTATAACGAACATGGACATATTTCAGGACTTTGTGTAAGAAATCAACATCCTATAAGTTGAAGCCGGGAACAAGTCCAACTTTATAGTAGCTTGCAAGAAATGCATTACCAATTCAAGCATATTCGGGCCTAAAATCTATAATCTATAATCTAGCTGTCTGATTTGTGTCGAAAAGGCAATGAATTCAATATTCCCTTAAACTCAAAAGTCCCTCTAACTACAATATTCAATCGACTATAATTGGCCCACTTCAATCGCTCTCAGTGTCATTTTGCTTTGTAAAATAAAACCAAAATAAATTTTTATATCAAAAGGCTGAAACTTTATTGATCAATAAATTATTTTTATTAACATTTCTGAGAAATGTCTTATTTTTATACAAATCCATCAAACTACCTATTATTTCCAGTATGTATAAAATGTTTAGTTTTACATTTTTTTAAAAAATTTTTCATAAACTAAAAAATTAATTATTTGATTCAAATAAAAAAAAAATAGAGCATTGGCAGCACTGTAAACTGTGGAACTTCTACTTGACATTAAGGGGGTTCAAGAATGTAGTTTAGTAAGTCTGACAGCTCTATAACTTCATGTTGGTGAGATTTTATTGAGATGAACTGGTCACGTGAACAGTTTTCCCAGTTGACGTTCATATCCGCAACAGCGACAAATCAAGTCAGAATTCCTCGACTTACTACTAAGTTGACATCTATTTGTGCCAACATGTGTCCGGAGAACTCAGTTTTGAAATTTCTATTGAGTCTTTGGATATGATGGGAGAGTGTAGTTTGAAATTTGGATTGTCCTGACGTAGGGCACCAGCCAATACCCCTTTGAGAAAAAAAACTACAATTGTGAAGACAATTCAAGTTAGTTTTTGCGTTCAGCTAAGTTTGAGTCCAGACAATTCAAGTCGACTTACGATGAGTAGATTCTTGAATGCGGCCATTGTTCTTACATATACCACAGTGCCATCTCGTGTAGATTGTCCGAAACTGTCGGAATTTACTTTGATTTCATGTTTTCAGCAACAGTTATAACCGCTTGTTAGGTATAATGTTTGTTTTATTAAACATATTTCTCAGCTAATCAAAGCAAGTTGAACTGAAGTAGACAAATGCTGTAAAACAATTCATAGCGACTTGCTTCTAATCATCCTGAGGGTATGCAAGAATTTGTGATATTGTTACAAAAATACCGCCCACTAAAAATAGTTGTTTTTATAATCCTCTCAGCAGAAACTCAGCTTTGAAACTCAAAAACGTATTTTTTGGCATAATTATGACGTTTGAATTGCAAAGAAACACATACCTAACTAACACAACACATAACTAATAATAATGTAAAACAACATTGAATGAAATTCTTCTGAATTCAACTCCAATTATGTACATACCTATACATTTAAAAAAAAAGTATTAACAATCGTTTTAACCCTCTAAATGTCAAAAATCGTGTCAATTTTTAACATTCTGACGACAATTTGACGTCTGATTCTGTCCCAAGGTTCTGTGTAGACCAAATTTGTCATGAGCATTATTTGTGATACGTGTAATAATGGCCGCGTTCCATTGACCGCTAGATGACTAGCGCGCATGCCAAACTCCATATAAAAAAACTGACATTACATCATTTGCGCTAGAACTCTAGCACATATTGTGAAATGTCAGTTTTTTTTATATGGAGTTTGGCATTCCGCTAGTGATCTAGCGGTCAATAGCTTTAGAGTTGCCATTTAAAAATCATCGAACTTCGAAGTGTCAAAAAACTTCAGGGCAAGCTATTTTGGAAAAAAGCTTTTTTTTGAGCTACAATTTGAAATTGCCTCTAATTTATAAGCTCTTTGTAAAAGCTATTATTATCAAGTAGGTACGTCAAGTTTGTGTTTGTTATCTGACATCAACTATGACGTACACATCAGAACAAACGTACCTGCAGGTTCTTATGAAACCGGCTACAATGCACACATTTTGTTCCTTAGAAACTGCATGAACTCGTCAGAACAGATAGATAGATAGAAGCATTCGTTAGAACTGTAGAGACTGACAATGTATCCATTTGATAAACTGTATGTAACTGAAATTAAGTTCGTTAGAAAACACATTCCTTGTAACCGCCCCCATTGACAAACAAATATGTCAGAAAAACAATCGTTCATCAGAATTGCTGTAACCGTTCAGTGGACATTCACGAAGTGACATTATATACGGATTGCTGCAACCTAACTACACATACATATAGTGTCAGATATAATAAGGACTAGCTCTCTTGGTTCACAGTGGCGAACATTAGAAGCTGACTTATTCTTTCGGTTGTTATCTAAACCTCATGCGTCATGCCCATAGATAAGAGTTGGAACAAACACCAAATTAAAGATTGACAACTTAGCTTTGACACCAAGTTCAGCCCTCCTAATAACAGAATGACCAAGCTGTCTCAAAATTTACCCAGCCTGACCAATCCTACAGGAAAACTCGACATTGCTCCTTCCGCATCACTCGTGAATAATACCCCGAGATACTTAAACTTCTCCACCTGTAGCAATGGGACTCCACTAACATGCAGAGTGCATTGAACAGGCGTTCTGGAGACGAACATCACTTCAGATTTGTTCACATTTACATTCATCTCAGCTTCAACACAAACGGCTGCAAACCGATCGAAAGCGCGTTGAAGTTCAGTCTGAGAGGACCCATCAGCGAAGAGCAAATGACTTATCCTCAGATCTCCCAATTCGAATCGTTCTTCACCAAGACTGCGCTGTAACATCCAGTCCATATAAGTAATGAAAAGGAGCGGAGACAAGACGCACCACTGGCTAAGTCCAACGCCTACGGTGAAAGGTATTGATTTAACTCCGTTTACCCGAACAAAGCTTTTACAGTTTGTGTAGAGAGATTGAATGGCTCTCAAGAGAGAAGCGTCAATACCATAGTCCTGTAATAGGTACACTCCAGAGTTTACCTCGAGGGACTCGGTCGTATGCTTTATCCAAATCTACGAAGCATGCGTAAACGAGTGTATCATACTCCCAAGCCTTCTCAAATACCATTCTGAGAGTGAAATTGGTCGGTTGTGCTTCTGCCGGGACGAAAACCACACAGCTCATTTCCTAATCCTGCCTCGACCACAGCTCTGCGGCGCGTGTCCCGCACCTTGGCAATGACTTTTCCGGGGAGATCTAAAACCATTAAACAAAATGTTTTTTTTTATCTCTTCACCACTGCTTTCCTGCTGAACCTAAGGGCCCTGTTTAACATGTATACTAAATGTGTTCACTAAAAACGGATAACGTGATCAGTCTAAAGGTGGGTTTCCACACGTCGGTTGATTGACAAAGTTTGACAGCTCTCGCGTTTATGTCATTAAACGACAGCACCGTCAGTTCATTTCCACTTATGTCATTTATTGGCAATAAATCGTTTGTCAATTGATTGACAAACTTATGAACTCGATGCCAATTAATTTTCACTGTCAATTAATAGACAAAGTGACATTTTGTTTGACAATTCAGCTATTTTCACTTGTTAATCAAATTCTTTGTAGTTATTGACAAGCAATTTTTCCCTATTTCCACTTGCCAATATTTAAATTAGCATAAAAATACGTCAATTGACAATTTCAAATCGACAAGTGAAATCCCAGCATAAGGCAAATAAAAACAAAGACAAATCGCCTCAGCCAGTTGTCAGACTTAGTAGTAAGCTTGTGTTCAGAATACAGTGTAGTAAAATAAACAATAGCCAGCAACAGCATCCATTCATTTACTTTGTTTAGGCAATAATCATAAATGATAAATTGTTGCAACTGAATTCGAGACATCGATTAAAATGAAGTCAACCCATGGGGAACACCGAACACATGTATGCACTAGAGTTTTGTTTATTTGAATGCGTTAGGAACCTATCGCTGTATCTTTATCATTATTTCCTTACTCATTATTTCATCGCCATAAAAATTTACTGACCGACCAAAATATCGATAAACATTCTAAATAAACAAACCTCCTAAATGTGACGCACTACAAAGTCTTTAATTGTTTTCCAAGTAGAATAGGAACGACATCTTCTGTCATCTGTGTATAGGATAATGTTTTTCGTCTGTTGTATGGGTACCGCCGCTGACCGCATTGACAGGAAGAAGTTTGTGAAATCTGTTACCTACAACTCATTTGGTTATAAAAGACGAGGACGAGGACGACCGTGCGATCTCATTTTGTTGTCAACTTAAGTTAATTTAAGGCGGCTAACCCAAAGAATTTGTACCAATCTATACCGATTTATTAGAATCTTCAGTCAGGTTGGCTTGTGCATTTTTTATGGAACCTAGGCAGGTACCCTGTTGAGTTATTTAACGCTCTGGCCTACAAAGTATTCATTATACCTAGCTAGCTGTAAATGGTGACATTTGCCGCTACGATTGATGGATGGATGACAATGACAACTACATGTTCATTAAAAAAAGCCCATGTCTGTATGAAGGCGAAAGGAACCCTTAAAATTTGACTTCATGCATTTTCTAACACCCTGTACCAATATAGCTATGATCAACTAACGATCACTGCTACTCTGATTCAGATACATACTGACACATTAGACCAAAAAAAAATAAACAATAAAAAAAGATACATCTTGGTGCCGTTGCCGTTCGGTCCGACATAAAATTGCGTTCTCGTTCTCACTGCATGTGCTACATTCACAAATACTTTTGTATGTGTGCTTACTGTTGATGGTTTGTTTGGTGTTGTGTTTTGTTTTGCTAGCCACTCATCTGCCATGGCGAGCGGCGACGGCGACACTAGTGCGACACAAATCAGTCAAAACATTTTTTTGTATGTTTGTACGTACAGTGTTGCCAGAAGATTTTAATTAAATCGTTAAATAAATTAAATCATACTGCATGAGCAAGAAAGCAAATTATTTGCCATCTATCGGGAAAGATGTGAAGTATTTTTTTCAAAACAAATTCTTTTGTAGTAAGTGAATATTTTTTTATGTTAGGGACCAGTTATAAAATGCATCATTTTAAATTTTGATTTTCGATTTTAAGACTATCAATAGGCCTGTTTTATTGCACATCTATCTCAGTGAAGTAAAGTAAAGTAGAATCTTCAGCACGTAATTACAACAACTATTTAGAGTCTGGAAAGTATCAAGCAGTGTGTACTTAGTTGTTGTAATTGCGATTGTTAAAAGCCACCTCTTACGAACGTCTAACAAACATCCGAGGGTATGACTGTCATGAAAAAGCTTCTCAATTCAGCCGTTCGGACTCAGAATAAAATTGTAGGTCCCTTCCATTCGTCCCAAAAATAGAAACTCACACAAACGAATGGTAGCGAGACGCTAGGCGTAGGGGCCTGTTGCGCCAACTATTTTTTTTTATTTTGTTTAATTTGGGACCCAATCGTTTCACTGATGTTTTCGATTCTCTTTCTATTCACTGCTATCAGTTTTGCGTTCAACGATCAACACTAACCTAAGACCCTAGACTTGTTGTTGCCAACTAACTGACAGGTCCTTTCACTGACAGACATTTTTCAATGATTGCTATAACTGATTTGTCAAAAAAAAAAAAACACCATTCCACTGATGCTATAACTGAAAACTCGTGGATGCATTCACACCGAACACCAACTCGTTTGACGTTTCAATTAGCTGTGAAACTAGCTATGAAATGTTTGCGGCGACTAGACTTTTATTTTAGTTTCTAAACTTCTCTCGAATTGACATAATATACCAACAAAATTATTTAAGCTACTTGATAATCGTTAACTTATGGTTAAATGCATAAAATAATTAACATAAGCAACAATCAAAACATCTAAAAATACCACTAAGTTGTGGCAGGTAATGCTGCCGTTCTAAAATTATAGAAAAACTGAATAATTTGCTCTTAATGGTGCAAAGATAGATAACAAGAAATTCCACATTTGTAAACAAAAAAACTATAAGAAAAGACAGCAATGGAGACTCACTCAGTCTCTCACATCCTGTCAGCAGTTTTGCTGAGTTCGCTGAATGTTGCAAAAGGTGTGTCTGCTTCAACAACCCAACGATTGTACTCGTTTCGTGTCGTTTTCATTTCATGGAAAACGACCTCAAACAACTCGTTCTGAAAACTGCAATATGTATGGGAAAACTTCTGTTTTCGATGAAGTTTTCGACTGTTTTCGCGAAAACCCAGTTTTGGTGCCATGAAATAAAGTCTATGCAAAAAGGTCTAAAACATAATTTGGACTTTTTTGGACTTTATTGCACTTTTTTGAAGAACTTACTTGGTAATTCAAGAGCAACATTTTAAGACCAAGATTGATCGAAGATTGTTTTGTTTAAAAACAAAATATTTTGCGCCTTTTGTCACAATTCAAAATAAACATTGTTTGATGACACGCCCACTTTGGAGGCTATGTAGTCTTTATACCGTGTTCCCACCGACACGTTATTAAGCTAAATCCACCTGTCTAAGCTACGTGTTTTATTTTTAATTACGTCGCTTTCATCGCAAAATAAAATCGAACATACCCTTTCAACTTCAGGGTACTCATTCCGTAAAATTTAAGACGACAGTCGTCCAAGCGATAGTAGTGCTCGAGATTGTCTTTTATTTGCTTCACATAACTCTACCACCATCGTTTCGTCCATCATTTATTTTGAAAAAAGTTTGAGAACTTTCGGTACCTTTCAGAAGCTCACAAACTGTAGTTGAAATAAGCACTAGACGTCATCGTAATTGTCATAAATGACATTTGACAAATTACAGTGGCCTACTTTGTGCTTGCAAAATATTTAAATTACAGTCACCCACAAAACCTTGCTCATTTATTTTGTTTTTAACTGATGATTTATTATTAGGGGTATGGCTGACCCTTGTCAGCAATGTAAATCAAATTGCTGAATGTGAAACATTCCGGAGGAAATATTATTCGCGATGAATGTCAGATGAGTTATTATGTAATTTAAATCGTAAAAAAAATAATTAAATTAAATGCTTCAAAATTTCTGTAATAAGCTTGAAATTATCGCCAAACGCTCTCGTGCAAACGCTATGGTCTTGACGAAGTGCTCTGTCGATTATTGAGCTACAAGAAGTAAATGTTGGATCGTCTCATTGATGTCGCCGAGACGATAGCGATTTTCAATGTAACGTGACGTGATAGAGGGCTATCGTCGAAAGAGTGCCCATCTCTCTATTCAGCCATAACAAAATACAAACTGTCAAAAAAAAATGCCCATGAGAATAAATCAATTTTTGAGTTTGTGATGTTTTTTTTTTTATGTAAATGTGCCTAATTAAAAAGTGTTATATTCATATTGTCAGATAATGTTCCCAAACATTAAGGGTATTCACTTAATCTGATAAATTTATGCAGCTCATAAATGTATAAATTTCTGCGGTGCTTTAAGTGAATATCCCTCGGAAATGTCATTCCGTAAATCGCTTAAATCGACTGTAAATCTGGATTCAATCAAACAATTCATACGACAGTTTGTCAAAGTTTGACATTTGTGATTTACTTAACTTTCCGCGGTTGATTTCCGAGCCTAAATCGTCGCGGAAAATTATGATGTCTGCGTAAACGTAAACTAATCTCCATACAAAATCTGACAGTTCATTTACGAAGTGGTAAATTTCTGGAGTTTACGCAGTTTATGAGGCTTTTACGCGTTTAAAGTCCCATTTAGACTATCATTTCAGTTTCAGTTGAGCTATTAGTTAAGCTTTTAGTTAAACTGATATCTAAATGCAAAAATTGAAGCGTCTAACTGAAACTGATGGAATTCCCATAAGTTTTCATCAGCTCAGTTGTCAGTTTTAATAGAAATAATCTTCTAACCTTCGGCTAATCACGAGTAAATTGAAAGCTCAACTGAATACTAGACTGATGTCTAAATGCACTGTAGAACATCAGAACTGAAAGCTTAACTGATAGCTCAACTAAAACTAAAACTGAAATGACCGTCTAAATGGGGCTTAAGTGAATACCCGTATTGAATGTCAAAGAGATTCTGGCAATACTGGTCGCCGACCATATGTGATGTGTGATGAGGATGACTATGAAATGATGGCTGTGTGCTTCAGCTCCCGCTACCCCTAAGCACCCATCTTTCGTTTCGCTTTCATTTCCCAGCCGTTTTCGTGTTACGTCTGAATATGTGTGCGTGAAATTTGCTACAGTTTATCTTTTTTGTATGATTCTTATTATGATTTGAGGACTGAATGTAAAACACAAATGAACTGTTATTTGAAGTGCATACGCGGTATTGGAAACATCGGGGTTTTTGGTATTCCTTACATTTTATTTGGTTTCGTGCGTGCGTCAATATTTAGATTCGATTTCAAATCCATAATAACATCCTTGGATAGAGTGTGCGAAGTGCACGCACTTGTTGTCATCGCAATTGGTTTTTTGTTTTGTTACATTTTATATCCAGTGCCAGTTCCAGAGCTAGTGAATAGAATAGACCTAATGTCTAAATGGATAAGGCTTTCTAAGTTGGCTTGGACTTTAGTTAATCGCGATAGTTTTTATGCTCCCATTCAAAAAGTTAGAAGTTGAACTTGTGTTCTAACTCTGATGTCCACGCTGTCTACATTGTAGTGGTATTCCATAGCATCTTCGGGACAGTGTGTGCTTATTTGGAACTGATAAAATACCCACGTGCCATCCTTGGCGCGCCCATATTCCCATTTCGTTGTGGTTATTGGTTAATGTTACCAAATCAAAACAAGTGCATTTCCTGTCGATAATACTTAATAATAAACTCGATATCGGGGGTAAACAAAACATTGTGTAAGATTTGGATAACTCAAAATTTGCATCAACAATTTCAATTAAAAATGGGAAAAGTCACATAGCCCTGCTTTATATTCCAAAGTGTCCAGTTGTGTAGGTCACAAGTGGAACCAGGCGAACACCGCAGTGTAAAGGATAAATCAAGGGGACTACATCAGTCCTTCAAAACTAACATAACAACAAAACGTATTGCACTGCGATATAACTTTCAGGAGCATTTTATATAACAGAATCAGGCAGTGATGTAGGTATACTTACATGTTTGCCAACCCACAACGTGCGCTCCCACATCTCAAAGCCACTTCAATACAGGAGAAGAGAATACCCACCACCATAGATACACATTAATTATGTTGTTTTTCCTTCGCTCACCAGGACATCCCCTTTCGGTCTGATTTCCTCTTGCTTAGGCTATCATAAAAATAGAATAGTCCGTCTTCATTGAATCCTTCGTCGAAAGCACTTACCTGTGTCCAAATTAGTTGTGTGCGGTACATATTTCATTTCATACTCATATTCCCTAGCTCAAAGTACAAGCGTACGATTAATACTTGTTAATTATTGCTCTAGCTGTGCTTTTGCGCTGGTTACTAGGACTTTTTTTTGATAAAAAAAAATATCTGTCATGTAGCTAATTAAATTTAATTGTGCTGATGTTAGTAGGCAGAGTTAGTTGAAAATTGACACCAACCTCACATTAGGATATCTCCGTGAAATTGTTGCATTATTGCCGTTGAAAACATTTCTCCAGCCATTATGATGGAAGAAGACGTTCTAATGATGTATAGCCTATTGACGTATAACTTAAAATCATCAATTAATCTCGATATTGATTATTAATCAATTTTTTTTTTCATATTTTCAGAGCGGATACTGAGACAGAAACAAACACTTCTAACTCCTATCTACCTTCGCAGCCGTTGAAGGATAACACAAACATAAGAATAATAAAAATCCTAAACTCGGAACCATCGCATTCATCAGTAGGTAAATTCACAAAACTATAACCTAAATAAAAGTACAAGCTCTAATTGTGTAAACTATTTTCTATTAAAGAAAACTCATTAGGTGACTTGAAAACCCAGCAGCAGCATCAACAGGAACAGCAGCAACAACAACAGCAACAAAAAGCCCCCGAAAGACCTCTAAAGTGTCTGGAAACGTTGGCACAAAAGGCTGGCATAACCTTTGACGAGAAATACGATTTGGCTCCAACAACGTCTCAACAGCAAACCATTATCACGATGGAGAAATCGCAGAGTCCAGCTCAGGTGGCCGGACCATCAAGTGTGCCTCTACAGATATCGCCCGAGCAATTGCAACAACTGCAACAGTTACAATTGCAGCACGCATCCTCGTTTATCCAAGTGAAACAAGAATTCCCAAGTCACAATAATGGGGAGCTGAAACATCAAATGATGGAACAAGCTGGTCAGGGTCAGATGCAGCAAATGCAAGTAATAGATGGATCACCGAGTAGCCCTCATCAGCCGCCAATCAGTGGCTCGATGGCTAATCAACAGCATTCGACCACAATTAGTACAATGTCGCCGATGCAATTGTCAACGGGACAGGTTTCTGACTGGGGTCATGGTCGCACTGTACAACTGATGCAACCATCGCTAACAAACTCGAGCTTTCTTCAGCAATTGTACCCGCCACAGGTACTTATGTCTGGCAGTCTAATACATTCTGGCTTAGGCCAACAGCCTATACAACTCATAGCGGCTAGTAAGCCGTTTCAAAGTGGAGCTCCCCAGATGATCACTGCCACTGCACAGAATAAACAAATGCTAGGGGCGAATACTGGTTTCAGTGGAACCTACACAATGCCTGCCAGTCAATCGCCCCAAACACTGCTATTCAGTCCGGTCAATGTAATAAGCTCACAGCCACAACAGCAGCAACAAAACATATTGCAGACCATGACTGCACAAGGCAATAAGCAACAGCAGCAGCAAGACAGCCAGAAAAGTCTCCAACAGAAGGTCGTCCAGAAGGTTACTACAACGAATAGCGTACAAGGTAGTCAGGGTATGAGTGCATCGGGCAATGGCAATCAGCAATCCTCACAACAATGTGTTCAAGTCTCCCAACCAATGTCAACTACGCAGATTATAGGACCGCTGCATCATGCTGGAGCTCAGCAAATGCAGATATCCGCACCATGGATGCAAAGCATGCCACCTTACGCCTGGGCTAATGGGCTTCAGCAACAGGCTCTGCTCACACAGAATCCGATAATAATTCGAGGCACTCAGCCAGATGGGACACAGGGAATGTTCATTCAACAACCAGCCTCACATCAGACAATACAAGCACAGCAGCCAAATCGTAAGTACATCAGTCACAGCTTAAACGCATGCGCAGTTTTCAGGCTTTTGATCCAAATTAATGTAAGAAATCTATTGCAGATGAAAGTCATACCGTTTCTAACCTCCTCGTATCAGCCATGTGAAGTTGATTCAACAAACGCGATCACTTTCTTTGCTTTGGCTTCGTTTCGTGTTTCATTATATTGTTCTCGGTCTATGTTCTTTGGCAGTAGGTTTGGTTTGATCTTTGAAGCGACGTTTTAAATATATTCGATAGACTGACTCATGCTCAAGCACGATGGTTCATCGAATCTGTTGTGTTCATTATATCCATCCCCCATACATTTGCTTACACAATGTTCTCGGTCTGCGTGCGTAGTCTTTAAAGTCGTTCAATTTAAGTGTTTTTTTATGATCGCAGATCCTAGTATCCCACAAACCACAGTCGCCGCACAAAAAAATGCCCTATTGTATCAACTTGTTTGTTGTATTTGTACAGCGCCATGTTTTAAATAAGATGTGAGACTGAGACAGTCTCCAGTGAGCACTTAAAAATAAATAAATCGCTCAGCGCTTTCTTTGAATGGTCTGTAAGCTAACATGAAATTTGTTTTCAAATTTTCTCATGACTTGCTTTAAATGCAGCTAGAGGCCGAATCGCCTGCCGCATCCATCAACGAAGCCATATGTCATAGAATTAAATCGCTCCTACATATGAAGTGAAAACAAATTCTGTCACGTATTGCTCGTTCAAAGATGAGGTTAGTTTTTACCCATAAAACATCACATTTCTTACAAAATGCAGGGTGACAAAAGCCAACCACAGCAGCAACAAAAGCAAAAGCTCTAACAAACGGACTAGTCGGTACAGGCAGCTGACAAGGTGGTGTTTTTAGTCTTGTCGTCCTGAAGGTAGGTTACGCCCGCCGCCAGTCAGAGAAGTCAAACACAACTGGGTATTTCGAGACCAATTGCATACGTGTAACCAAGAGTTGTCTGTTGCTGAAGACTAACTAACCGCCAACGGGAAGACCTGACTACGTCAGTCAATTTCACCTTCACATGTCGAACTTTCAGAAGAGCTGACTACATCAATCAACCTCATCTTGACAATTCGAGGTCAGAGGCAATAGACGAGGGGGTTAGACCATTTCGGTCACCCCTCGTCTTTCCACCGAAGACAAATGGCGACCTCTCTTTTTTTCGGTATTAAGCAGAAGGTCGGAGTGCTTCAATCAAGCTTTTCTGCTCAGCACCAGTATCTGTCATGTGGACTGGTCGTCAAAAGGAAATAAACGGCAGACAAACTGCTACGGTTACTCCCAGCCTTTTGCAACAGACAATCCATTCACGGACTTTTGGTCAAGCAACAAAGCAGCCTGGGTCAATCACCCACTTTTGTCACCCATCAGTCACCCTTCTTAGTTATGGCCGTGCCAGAGGCAATAGGCAGGAGGCAGACTGTTACGGTCGCCCTCTACCTTGACCCGAAGACTAAGCCGCAACCAGGAAATGAGGTAAGACGCCCAAATTCGAAATTCTGGCTAGTGACTACTAATTTCACTTTCTCTACCAGATCTAGATAAATAAATTTGATCCCTATCCATATATGGGAACAATATTCCAGGCCTGGTCTAACCTGTGCTTTGTAGATAAGGAGAATTTGTTTGGGGCGAACATACTTCTTTGCTGTAATTAGGTAGCTCAACTTAGCGGACGTCGATCTTGCGATATAGGATATGTGGTCCTGCCATGTGATTCCTGAATTGACTGTGACTCCTAGAAGGTGCATTGAGTCCTTGGGATGGATTGGATGGTCATCCATTTGGATCTGAGAAAATGTTGATGCATTTTTGCTAGAAAATGTTGTGAGCTGTGTCTTGTTTGCATTTAATACAAACAAACTTGTCTTTCCCCACTTCAAGATTTTGTCCAGATCATCATTTAGAGAACTAATTTGTTCACATCTCTGACTGTGTGATGTAGCCGCATTCACAGGTCCACTGTTCGAGATGGAGGATAAGAGTGCTGTCATCAGCAAAGCTGTAGACATTATTATTTGTCGATCCAAGTTGGAGAAAGAATAGATCCTTGGGGCACTCTTGCATTTATAGCAAACGATAAACGAATTAGATGATACACCATCTACAAAAACTTGGATCGATCTTCCTAGAAGAAAATTTCGCATCCATCCGCAGAGATGTTGTGGCAATCCATAAGAAGCTAACTTGCCTCATAGAGCTCTATGCGCCAGACTCGGTGAAATGCCTTTGATATGACCCAGGCTACGGCTCTGGATTCGCCGTGTTATTCAATTGCTTGCGTCCATAAGTGCGTTCCGTAGCTTAACAGGTTTCCAAAGGAACGACGGCTCCGAAATCTATTGCTAAATGTCAATTCATGGTTGCCACTCGACTGGAAGTCAGGGAAAATTTAGGAATTTAGAAAGCAGTCAGGGAAAATTTCTTCATTTATTTTTAATTTTATCAAAATTGGTAAATTGTGTGTCTGTGTACAAATGAAAGTGTTTTTCGGAACATTTTACTTTCGATGGCATTACAATTCAACTTGACTAATCTTTTTTGCTGTTGAAATGTGAAGGTCTTGACCAATTTTGTGTTAATATCGGGACAATCCCGCTGGTATCGAATTTGTCATAAAATTGTAGGTACTTTCCTTCTATTCTTTCCAAATGTGGCACATTCTATATTTGAGTAGCTAATTAGCCACTGTTCTGGACATACAAAGTCGCTATACCAAAGTTTTTCCAAGATCCTCATTCTTCTGCCAGCCAAAGCTGGACATTGACACAATCAGCCCTATCATGGTATCCGTTCCGAAAGAAAAAACCTCGGATTTTGTACGAATCGGAGAATTTTGCTTCATGGTAATCGTTCCGATAAGCTGTTCGGAACATTTCTCCGACAATACGTAACGCACACCGGCATCGCAGTTTCATTGCGATGGGTTGCGTTTTTTGCACCTGGTTTTGGCAGTCACACGTCAATTTCTCTCCGATGGTCTCCGACATCTGTTCATCGCGGAAAAATTTTAGTGAACAAAATGCGTTGATGCACGTTCGGAAAACGGATACTATGAACGTAAATTCAGTATCCAACTTGATTTGCGTTGCGGAGAAAATTACTCTCCGAACGGATACCATGATAGGGCCGAATATATGTGCCGTTGTCTCAGATTCCTCCAGGCATAGCTTGCAAGTATCATCCTCTCTAAAGGCAGCAAGTGACAAAGAACAGAAACAGAATCCCATAAATTTGCAACAGAAACAGAATTAGGAACAGACAATATTTTTCAGCAACATAATTTAGCTTACAGAAAAATGGCTGTTTGACGACAAAACGTAAACAAGTCTATATTAATTGGTTCTGTTGCTGCCAGCGACAGAAATGCCAATTTATCGTAGGAGGAACATTTTTTCCTTAGCATTTTTCTGAATCTGTCATCTGCCTGACTGCTTTAGGTAGTTTGAGTTGCAAATTTAACTACTAGACGAAAAAAAAAATGAATGTTTTAGATTTAGGGGACATAATTTCATGATAGCGTTTGACAGAATAGACGGAAGCTATGTTTTTCTGTATCGGTTTCAGTTTTGTGTAGCTGAGCGAGCAACCTAAACAGAACCAGAATTTACTACAGAACGAAAAAGGTTTCTGTTCTGTTTCAGTTTCTGTTCTTTGTCACTTGGTGCCTTAAGGCCCATCTTCCTTAAATGATACCCAAAATTACCATGACCTGTACTTAACCACACATTTCAATGTTCCTCGACTCACGCTTAGAACCTTTCTCTAGCTACGATTACACGGCCATTTTTTCGAGTCATTTAACTGGCGCTGTGACGTCAGGAAAAACTGTCGCATTAGAGCGACATTGAAGCTACGATTCGTCATTGAAAAAATGGCGATCACACGAAATGACTATCATCGTCAGTTTTGTCCCAAAATCAAATGACGGACACTGCGAGTCATTTAGAATTTTTCGTTGGGATGCCATTTAAATGACGAGCGAAAATGGCGATCACACGGTACTGACTTGCCTCATCAAAATGGCAAATGGCACCTTTCCTATTATTTCGATTTCGCGTCAGTTATCTGTTTTGTGATCAGACGGCAATGACCTATGAGAAAAATATAGCTACTGTCATTTAGAGTTTTCCTCTCGGCCACGGCCCACGACGCATACGTGCGAATTTTTTAATTAAATTAAATAGGAAAAAAAATTATTATCATAAATAAAAAATGTCAAAAAGAACTTTTGGGATGATGGTGGAAATTGCGAAGACGGCGTATTTAGCAGCGTGTGCGCTGGAAGAAGACGATCTTGATTACGAGCCAACGCGACGAAAGCGGAGTATTTGGCAAAAGAAGTGGTTGAGCCGTCGCGAGAAGATTGGATTTTGCGCTGGATTACTACTCGAATTGCGCGAAGAAGAACCTGAACTATATCGCAATGTCCTTCGTATGTCAGCCAATCAATTCGATTATTTGTTGAGGTTGGTGAAGCCACACATCGAAAAACAAAACACCAATATGCGAGAGAGCGTTTCAGCGAAAGCACGACTGGCAATCACGCTGCGCTACCTCGCCTGAGAAGTAAGACTGAGTAGAGTATCCATCCTCTATTCCATTCGTAAATCATCGACCCCCCATTTCACCTTTCCTTAATATAATAATATAATATGGCTTCCAAAAAACCTCTCTATCATCATCCCTCCAAGGTAAGAGTCTGGTATACAGACGGGTCCAAGATGGATACAGGGACTGGATCTGGCATTTATGGAGAATCGCCTCAAGCGAACTTTTCAGTCAGCCTAGGCAAATACTCGTCCATATTCCCCACATGTAAACTATGTCTGGTGAGCGACGAAACCTCTCTTCACATTCTCACGGAATGTCCGGCTCTCTTTTGCCTTAGAAAGAATGTCCTTGGCGAAGAACTCGTTAAGTCAGCAAATCTTGCTGGAATACCCCCCAGAGAAGATACATACTTTTCTTCCTGACTGTCTCCGGAGTAAAAAGATTGCTCTAGGAACCTACCAGGGAAGGCACAATATGGCCCTTTAGAGAGGCCGCAGTGCCAGAGCCCAATAAAGGCTCTCCCGACTTAATATCTAATCTAATCTACACGTTTCGCCACGAGTCAAAAATCCAAATGATATCAGCACAGATATCGTATTAAATGCTTTGTCATTTGCCATTTGCGTAGAAAACTGGCATAGCATGAATTTCGAGCCTTGCCATTTTTTGGAGGCTGACATTTAAATGGCGCAACAGCCAAAAAGTTTAGTCATTTATCCTAGGCGTCATTGAAGAGCGATCACATGGCCATTTTTTTCCGCCATTTAAATGGCACAAAATTCCGCCAGTTTCGTAGTCATTTAAATGACGCTGAAAATGATATCCCAAAAATGGCGATCACACGGAACGCCATTTAAATGACTGCTATGTGACGCGATTTTTACGTCAGAGCGTCAGTTAAATGACTCGAAAAAATGGCCGTATAATCGTAGCCAGAAGGTTTTTGGTGAAAGATAGCACAGTCCTTCATAGATAACCAGGAGGAGTTGGTTTCTTTTTCTATTATTACGTCGATTCTTCTATGCGTCCTTTTCGCTGATATTCATTTCGAACCACACTCTTATCAAAGCATCAATGTTGAAGCTCTTTCTAATCCCGTCAGTGTAAACAAATTCACTCGAAGAATCACAAGTCTAAATGGTGGACTAGCAGCTTAAGATTCTGCTCAAACTTTCAAGTAGATACATACTTTAAAGACACACGCAATTGCAGTATTTCTTTGGCTTTTCGCTTGTCTTGCTGATGATTTTTGTAAAAAAAAAAATACTTTTACCTTTTAAAATTATTTTCACCCTTGTATCTTTATTTTTCCTATAGAAACGTTAACTCTACAATGCAATGTTACACAAACCCAAAACAAGCCGAAACAGCAGCAACAACAACAGGCAACGCAACAGAGTCAACAGCAACAACAACAGCAGCAGCAGCAACAACAACAGCAGCAGCAGCAACAACATCAGCAACAGCAACAAAGAGCTACACAAATTCTTCCGCAAAGTGGTCCCCAAATACGACCAGCCAGTTCGGTTTCTACCCAGACGGCACAAAATCAGAATCTTATCAAGCAAAAAATTCGCAACAAACAGCAACCAGTTCGACCAGCATTGCCGGCAATGAAAACTGAAATTGGCACCCAGGGCAAAACGACTGGCATGCATCAGTTAGCACCGCAACAGACAATGCATCAGGTTGTTACAACAGCGGGAAATAAGTAAGTAGCGGAAGGAAAGTAAATTTCGAAAGAAAATAATAAATTAAAATTTTTATTTTACAGAATGGTTGTGATGAGTTCTGGAACACCGATAACTCTGCAGAATGGCCAAACTATACAGCAAGCTGCACAGCAACAAGCTGATAAGCAACAGCAACAACAACAACAGCAGCAGCAGTTACAGTTGCAACAAATAAAGCAACAACAACAGCAGCAGCAGCAAGCTCTGTTGCAGCAGCAAATTATGCAGCAGAATTGCAATCAGCAGCTGCTGCATCAGCAAATAGCTCAACAAATTCAATTGCAACAGCAACAAGTGCAAACGGGTCAGCAGCAGCAAATTCAACTTCAAGTAACGCAACCATATTTGACTCAACAGCAGCAACAACAGCAAATTCAAAATCAATTGATGCAGCAACAACAACATCAGCAACAATTGCACCAACAACAACAACAACAGCAACAACAACAGCAGCAGCAACAACAACAACAACAACAGCAGCAACAACAACAACAGCAGCAACAACAACATCACCAGCAACAGCAGCAGCAAAGAGAACAGCATTCGGCGGGTATAATCCATCAAATTGTTGTTCAGCAGTCGCCAAACGCTCAGCAACAACAGCAACATCAACAACACCAGCAACAGCAACAAACACAACAACAGCATCAGCAAGTACAAGCTGCACAACAGCACCAGCAATCTCAAGCTGCCCATCAGCAGCAACAACAACAACAACAACAGCACGCTAATATCCAACAGCAAATTACCGCAGTACCATTCTCAGTCTCATCGTCAACCTCAAATAACGTCCAACATATGGCATACCAATCGAAGACAACTACATTGCCAACAACTGCTGTCGTTACAATATCCACTCAAGCCGGGCCAGTAGTCTCCAGCACGGTAGGCATGGCTCAAACATCTCCCATGTCAGTGGGTACAATGTCATCCTCGCTATCGTCTGGCATATTGGCTGCTGCCATGTCCTCACCATCATCACAGCAGAATATTCCCACATCACCATCGCAGAATCCAATTCTTGCAATGGCATCCATGACACCGAGTCCAATGCCATCGAATGTAACAGCAATGCAATCACCACTGCCGCCCAGCACCCCTACAAAGCAATCCCCACCAAGTGGGGAACCTAAAACACCGCTGCAACAGAATATCGGATGCTCACCTTCGATGCCAACCATATCACTGTCCACAGGCACAAACACTGATGGCTCGATCGCCGTGACAATCAATTCTGTCCATCCCGTCGAGGACAAGGATGATGCAAAAGTTGAAGATCCAAAGTCCCTCGTGAACGATGAATCAGCGGTGACGCCTTTAGATGCTGTGAATGGCGAAGTTACGCCAATGGATACTACGCCACCACAATTGCCGGTACTAGGCGAAGTCACACCAACTAAAACTCCAGCGATTCCAAGTAAGTTCAGAATTCATTGCCAATATTTTTATCTCATTATTCTGACTAAATAACTGAACTGTTGACGTCGCATTGTATTCATTTGGGTTTCCTTTTTCCACCGTCTCCGATTGGATCAGAAAATCGTGATATGGAAACGGCAAAGCGAGAGAGGTATCAACTTCAGAATTGAGCTCTTCACCGTAGCGGTCTTTCTTATTTCATATTATTCAATTTATTGCCTCAGTGGTTAATTTGCTGGACTACTGTGCGAGGAATCCCAAGTTCGATCCCTGGAAAAACATAAATTACATCTAGAAGTTTTTTTCCACTGCGTTACCTCTCGCGAACGTCAGACAAACATCCACGAGTATAACTGCCCTAAAAAGCCAGAAAAAAAATTAATTGTAGGTCCTTGCCATTCGCCCCCCAAACGAATGGTTGTGAGAAGCTAAGCCTAGAGTGTCTAACGGTCCTGTTGCGCCAACTATTAGTTTTTTTTATGGTTGGCAATCTGCAACAAATGCTGTGAACACATACATCAGGACAGTGACGCCCATCTTTGATGGTTCTAACATAACGTTTTTGGTGACTCGGTCAAGGGCTCGGTCTAGCCATATCTCGTGATCCTGATAGTACACGTTACGCTTTCTTCCAATTCTTCTTGGTTTGTAGCGTAAAACACCGACTTTAGATATTTGAAAAGAAATCGTGCTACCTTGGGGCTCTATGAAGTCGTCCTCTGCGCGAAGTCACCAAGTTCTTTGAGAAGATCTGTTAGAAGCGTAAAGCTATATTAGAACCAAAGCAGTTTTAAAAGACAAAAATCGGTCGAGAGTCAAAATAACATTTGATTCAAAAAATTACCAACAGATGGCCTACCCTTTACTATACATGCACTTGAATAGGGACAATATTTCTTGTTTCTTGGGCCAGCCAGCACGATATTTGGCCAGCTGTCTTCAGTTTCGCACGCTAAGTTGGTTAAGGTACCCTTCCACTTGCGTGCGTCACCTGAATCTCGGTCTTTCTCTACTGCGCCGTTCCTTTGGATGTGGATTCGAAGAGCTTTCGGGCCGGAGTATTCACCTCCATTCGCTCTACATGACCCAGCCACCGCAGTCGTTGGACCTTCACGCTTTCGGCTAGGTCGATGTCGCTGTACAGCCCGTACAGTTCATCGTTGTATCTCCTCCTCCATTCACCGTCTATGCAGATGGGACCAAAAATTACTCGAAGAATTTTTCTCTCAAAACAACCAAGAGTTACCTAATCCGCTTTCGATGGAGTCCATGCCTCTGCACTATAGAGAAGGACTGAGATTATTAGGGTCTTATAAAGGGTAACTTTACTTGCTTTGCTAATCAATTGCTTTTTTAGTCCAAAAGAACGATTGGCAAGAGCGATTGGCAAGAGTTATTCTCCGTTTAATCTCAGCGCTGGTGTCATTGTCTGAGTTCATAGCGGAGCCTAGGTAGACAAAGTCCTTTACCACCTCAAAGTTATATCTGTCTATAGTGACATTCTGTGCAAGATGACGGTGTTGGGTGTCCTTTCTTGATGACAGCATTATACTTTGTCTTGCCCTCATTGACCGCCAAACCCATCTTCGCCGGCCTCGGTCTCAATGCTCACGAACGCGCCAGTGACATCACGCTGCGTTCTCCCGATTATGTCGATGTCGTCGGCGTAGGCGAGTAGATGGACGGCCTCTTGAAAGATAGTGCCTCTGGTGTTAGCGTTTGAGTTTTGCGCTATTTTTTCAAGAACGATGTTGAAGAAGTCACATGACAGCGCATCGCCTTGTCTAAATCCTTTTTTGACATCGAAGGTCTCGGTGAGTTCTTTACCGACCTTGATGGAGCAGCGTGCATTCTCCATTGTCATCCTACACAAACGGACGAGTTTGGCAGGGATGCCAAAACTAGACATTGCTGGGTATAGCTCGTCTCTATAAATGCTGTCATAGGCGGCCTTAGAATCGATGAAAAGGTGGTGGGTATCGATTTGAACTTCCTGGGTTTTCTCCAAGAAAACGTCGACGTACAACCCCCAACCTGGAGGGCCAGGCCCTTTGTTAGACCCCTTGGATGAAAGGGGCCGGATTCTTCCGGTGTCAGTAACCCACTTCGGGGATGTGAGAGCTGCCGTTGGCCCATAAAGGGTTCATCCCTCACCATCTCTGTTTCAGCACTAGTCCTGAAAAATCCTCACTGACCTCAGCTCCAAATATGTCTAAGTAGCTCAAGTAAGGTAACTGTCGTATTGACTATTGACGACACCGTTGATTCAGTCTAATGAATTCATCCGCCGTAAGTCCGCTTTTTGAGGAGGTCGTGTAAGACTTCTGAGACAGAGTGTTGCTATTTTCTTCTTGTTCAACACTCGCGTTTATAAGTTCAGCAATTCACATCCGGATGGGCAGACCAGTACCCGGTGGTTACCACTGGGATGTAAAATAAGCACAATTGATGTGTACGAAAAGTTACAAAAGCTGGGCACCGCCAGGTTGATGCCAATTATCGCCTGCCCGATTCATACACACCCAACCACCGCTGTTAATGATTAAACATATGAAAATTGTTTACCGGACTCGTATACTTTCCGTGACAACCATCCACAAACAGTCTCAATTATATTGAGATCAGGGGAATAATGTGAACACTCCAGTATAGGCACGTTATGGGTACGGATACACTCTTTTACCACGCGCGTATGTATGTATGTACTACACTTTCGTAGTAAGGAAAGCCTTTTGCAGTACACCTTTGTAGTTATTCGCGTTCATTCTTGATGACAGAAACTGGAATTAAAATTGGCCGTAATTAGAGATCGCACAACATACCCATTACACCCCTTTTACGGCTATGGTGATCAGACAGATAGTGTTTTTCTTTGCGTATGTTATGAAATTAGTAATTTAACAGTGAGAATTTGATGCTTCTCCAACAATCCGTCTATTTTCAGTAGATGTAGTAGCTGTGTTGGTCCTCCCTTCATGTTGTTTCCATAGTTGCACTTATTTTTAAGAAAAGTCCCAACCACTGACTTGCTTATTCCAATTTTTTTTTTGGTAAAATCGCTATTGGTGAGACTACAGTCCTTTTAGCCAAGTATTTTACCTTTCTCTTCTGCAACTTACAACTTTTCCTCACCCCATTCAATTGAAAAACTTTTAAAATATACGCAAAATAAAAATAAAACTACTTTCAGCTTCAATAAATTGATCCACAGGAAAGCAATTGCCTCTGTGCCTATTCAAGTGCTGCAAAAACAGTTCATATTTAGGAATGAGAGAGAGAAACACAACATGAAATGATTACAATATCTTGTCCATATTCATGTGCATGGGGGTGTATATTTGAACTGCTAGTAGACGTCTTTTCATTGGTTCCAACATAACCACTTGCTCTCTTGGTTCAAAGCGGACAAAATTGGAAACTCACACTTTTTTGAAGTGACATCTATTGTTAACAATGACGCAACCGTTTTGACTAACGCCCAACAGGTGTCTCCAGCATTGTATGGAGAGATCCAAGATGGATTGTCATTTTGTTTCACTTATTTTTCGCTCCAAACCAAGAGCGCTAGTTTATGTTGGACATCAATTTCTGGGCAAAATTTGTGTATACCTACTGACATCTCACTAGCAGTCCCTTATGTCAATGCTTCTGAGTCTGACACATTTCTAAAACTCTAAAAGCACGTGCATCTATCGATTTATCTATCGTACATATTTATTTGATGACTGAATGCGCAAGTTCAATTTCTCTTTTAACTCGACTTACATCTCCAAATACTACACTGAAGAAGGCTTCTGTATCTGTTTCGCAGTTAAATGCGCCGGACATTGAGTGAGTGCTCACGTCTCTCGTACTGCCATCCGTAAAAATGATTTATATTACAAATTATTCAGAAATCCTTCCCAAAACATCTTCTCTACTTTTTCGTTTCGCTAGATTTCAGCTGTTTCCAGTTACTATAAAATTGTTTCTTCTGTATTCTAGGCAGCAGGCTCCTTTCTCCAAATTCGAATGAAAAGAAACCCGACTGTGAGGCAGCAAATAAGTCCCTATCGGCGCCCCCGGAAGACAGCACAACGAAATCCACTCCAGTTAACACACCGAAAGCCGCTGCCGGTGCAACTACAATCAAAGCCGAAAAGGACCTGCCCAAGGCGATGATTAAACCAAACGTTCTAACTCACGTGATCGAGGGTTTTATAATTCAAGAGGCAAATGAACCGTTTGCAGTAACACGCCAACGCTACTCAGACAAGGATACATCAGATGAACCTCCAAGTACGTTAAACACTTTAAGCTTGTCCTTTTTGTTCCGCTCTAATTATTTGATTCATTACAGAAAAGAAACAAGCCCTAGAAGAACCCATCCAGCCTATAAACAATCTTCCACCAGACATGGTCGAATGCGAAACCTGCGGCAAGGCTGAACACAAATCTAAGCTGAAAAAGAAACGTTTCTGCTCTGCAAATTGTGCTCGACAAGGAAAGTCGTCGCTCAGTGAACAGAATACCGAAATTATAGCTCCTATGCCGTCTATAGTTAGCAACCCTCCCATAGAACAGAACGGTACCAGTAAATTGAGCATGGATTGTTCGGTCAATCCTGAGAAGCCACAACAAATGGATACATCGAGCTTTTCAACACACAACCCTGTCAATATTACCACTTCCGTCCAGGAGGCAGCTGCTGCGGAAGAACCACCACAAATGTTCAATTGGACAGTGTCCGATGTCTGTGAATTCATAAAGACATTGCCTGGTTGCAGTGACTATGTTGATGACTTTGAGCAGCAAGAAATTGATGGACAAGCGCTGCTGCTGTTGAAAGAGAACCATTTGGTGAATGCCATGGGCATGAAGCTGGGACCGGCCCTCAAAATTGTCGCCAAAGTGGAGTCTATGAAAGAATCCACGGGTGGTGAAAAAGAGCAGCAGTAAAGCAGCGCCGCCGCCGCCGGTTGCGTGTTGTATATACTAGTACCTAGTTGTCTATATAGCCCATGTGTTGTTGTTTATAGTTTAGTTTTATTTATTTTACTAACCACTTAACCTACTGTATATATATTATATAGAAATTTGCTCAAGAACTGATTATTGTCGTTTCGATATTTTTCTGTCTAAAATATCGCTGTGTTTGCGATACATTCTTTTCTTAAGCAAGTACTACTCTCCTAAGTTAGATTTATAAATGCAATGCATTTAAAATAAATAATTTTTGTTTAAGGTCTAGTTTTATAGTTTTTGTAAGAAACTGTAAATTCAGAACAGAGATATCATAAGTGTATAAACAGAATTGCCACCGTTCAACAACGTTGGTTAGATTGTAAAATCTTAGCATATAAGACACACATCAATAAAACCCGATGAAAAGCCATTGGCCGAATAATATGAAAATCTGTGTTGCGTACTTTTTTGATGGTAGGTTTCTTTGGTAGTTTGGGGCAGAAATAATCAATCAATGCTCATCAAACATGGGCCTGGCACTTCAGGGTTGTTCGTGGGATTACTTCTTTAAAGGCCAACGCCTATTTGGATGTGGACACAACCACAACGCCTTACAACTATCCGCATCAAGGCTAAATTCGCCAACATCAGCCTGACATGCGCTCACGCCCCCACAGAAGATAAAGTCGATACTACCAAAGAGTCTTTTTATGAGATCCTCGACAACGTGGCGTTTATATTAAACGACAGCTGGCGTTTTTTGAGTCGAGTCGCTGTAGTGTCGTTTTAGTATCGGTATTCTATTCCTTGAACGGCTCCTCTCATTTATTTTACATTCCACATGAGTTCCACACCAAAAACTTATAATTGACAAGTAGGTATTTATGGCAGCAAAAGGGAGAGATTTTCTTTTGGTAAATTGTTTAACACACGGAATTTAAATCCAAACACAACCAAACGAAAAAAGTGTTGAACAGTCCAAATGGTCGCGATATTACATCAGTTTAAATCAAGAAGATGAGGTCAATAAGGTGTTCGTCTTCTAAACTGTTGTAGGTACATATTTATGTTTTGTATTTTAAGGTTCCAGTCATTTTAAAACTGGCTTCGATATTGCGTTTTCTTGCGGTGTGGGGAATGATTTTAATTTGGGTTTTGCCCAACCAACCCTTAGTAAAATCCTAACAGAAATGCTTACCGTTATCAAAGAATATGCCCAAAATGGATAAACATGCATTACACGGCAGAAGAAAGGAATAGCCCAATTGCGAAGATCAACTATCAATCGGTTGACGGTTGACACAATTTATCAATTGCAATTGATATTCGTATTGCGAAATATAATTGATAAAAATATAAGCTATTGTGAACATAACGCAAAAAATAAAGTTATTGTGAATGAAAACTCAATTTTAACAGTTCTAAAATATATTTGATTTGAAGAGTGATTCTTACGACTTTCAAAAAAATTATTTAAACAATATACATAATTACGAGTGTTACAAATCTGCGATTGTGCAATTTATTGAAAAACATGTCATTAGTGGAATTATTTTTTGATGATGACGAAGGCGAGACAAATTATGCGGAATTGGCTGCTATACGGAGAAGTTTGTGAGACGCATCTAATCCTTTGGAACTGGAAAACCGAAGGTAACTAATTTAATTTCCAAGGAATGAAATTTGGCTAATTCTGAGCTCCTTTTTTTTGAAAAGTGTAATTCCAAATCTAATAGGATGCTTGGATGGGAAACACATTAAAATCGTTGGTCCCAAAAGAGAGGTTTGCCACCTTTATTATAATAGAAAAGGCTTTTATAGTCTTAATGCACGCATGTATTCAATTGAAGGATACGAATCACAGCCTCTTTCCCATATCATTAAACTGGTGACATCGGTTTGGGCCACCACCAGTCGCAGATATTTCGACTTTATTTTCAACCTTTTTCTTTTTTGTCTTGCAGTTTAGGTCGATCCACACCTATACATGGGCAGATATTTAAATTGATCATAAAGTTATTGGAAATATTGTACAATGTACCCTTTGCTATTTCTGTCAATCTTGTTCAGGTGATCCTAAGATATTTAGCTCTATTGCAAATTGTTCCCACTTCGCCTGCGCACCAGTTTTGGAAATAAATCTTCACCCAATCTATTAAGTTGCCTTTTTTTGCAAACTATTTTACCCCTTAAAAAATAACAATTAAAAATGTCTTCAACAATTTTACAAATTCTTCCATTTCTCTTAAGCATTCGTCCTTATCAACACCGAAATTCCGATTGATTAAAAAATTGACAGCTACCAATAAAATTGTTCGCGATTGACTTTCGCAATACCGTTTTGTCAACCGACTATCGCTAATTGATGCACGTTCACAATCGGTCAACACTTCATTGACAATTGATCGTCGCAATACCATTTCGAAAAATTGATTGATAAGTATCAACTATCAATTGATAGTTGATCTTCGCAATAGGGCTGATAAACAATTACCAAAACTCACATGTTTTTTCTTAAATTTGCCTCCTAGTCGTTTAAGAATTTGTAATAATCGGCGTTTTATGAGTCGTTTTGTGCAACTAAAACGACAGTCAGAATGCGAAAAACTGTGTAGAACTTGTGTTCCACACTACTTAAACGTTAAACGACATTAAACGACATAAAACGCCTAGAAACACGCCACATGTAATGCCGATTTAAAAAAACGCCATTTGTCGTTTAATATAAACGCCACGTAGAAAAAGGGTGTTTATTTCATGGCACCATGCGGATATCCCAGACACCACAACAACGAGGAAATATTGTGAGGAGATTCAACGTTGAACGGCTACAAACGCAACAAACCGCCAGAACTTTTGCTGATCGCGTATTCTTCAATCTCTCGAGAAGTCCTGGGGGCTAACTATGCACTTCGCCGCGAAGCGCATTTTTTTCGATTTCGCATTTTGGTGTCGCACTTCGCGAAGCGAACTGAATGAATCGCTAGTTATGCGATTCGCGGCAAAGTGCGTAGTTAGCCCCCTGTGCAGCCAGCAAGCGCGCGATCAAGGAAATAGAGAGATGTTACTCCAGGAACAATGTTCGGAAGTTTTACCAAAAGGTAAAAAGAACATGTCACGGGAACAAGACCCGAGCAGAGACCTGTAGAGACGAACAAGGAAACCTTGTAGTGGAGTCACAGTCGGTGCTGAGGTCAAACCATTTCTGCAGACTGTTAAACGGCGAAGACGACGCAAATTCCGCTGTCAGGCAGAATGAACCATTCAACCTGGGCGACGAAAGCCAAGACTTCCGCCTACCTGACCAAAATGAGGTAAGGATTGCAATATCCTAGCTGAAGTCCAACAAAGCTGCAGGACCGGACGGTTTATCGACCGAGCTTTTTAAGGCAGCGGGGGATGAGCCTCAGCATTGTTTGCCCCATCCAAAAGAAAGGATACATTTTAAACTGCGCCAACTAAAGAGGCATCAGTCTCCTTAACATCGCTTACAAGATCCTGTCTGCCGTACTGTATGAACCCCTGAATCTATTTGTCAATGAACTGATTGGACCCTATTTCAGGCCGCGGTAAGTCCTGGAGAAAACGCAAACCCAAATCGATACTCTCCATCTTTTTATCGTTTTTAAGGTCGCATATGACAGCATTATAGAGACGAGCTATTTAGAGTCATGTCTAGTTTTAGCATAACTGCCAAACTTGTCAGATTGTGCAGCTTGACGATGGAGAATGCTCGCTGCTCCGTAAAAGTCGGAAACAATCTCACCGAGACCCTTGTTGTCAAAAATGCTTTAGACAAAGTGCTGCGCTGTCATGTGACTTTTTCAATACCATTCTTGAGAAAATTGTACAAAACTCGCAAGCCAACACCAGGGGCACAATTATCCAAAAGTCTGTGCAAGTACTAAAAGGAATAAATTTCAGTTTAAGATTTTTATTTCTTCTTTTTGTTGTTGTTGTTATTGTTATTTTTACAGTTAACTTCCATTTTCTATAATTGTTAAAAAAAATCAAATTTAGATTATCCCTTTTAGGGCCGGTTTGTTCAGAGCTGGTTAAATCTGCGGTTAGGTTACCATAATAGGGCCGGTTTGTTCATCTTTGGTTAACTCTAATCAACGGTTATTCCAGCTGATAACTATAGAATCTGTTCAGTCAAATTTTTTACCAGAGAATCCATGATTTGGTTAGTTAACCAGGGAAATCGATAACCAGCCTTTGGTCGGTTAACGGCATTTAACCAAGGAAATTCAGGAATTTTGTTTGTTCAAGCTTTGACATAGCAGTCAAAAGCAAAATAACTTTCTTTCAAAAATAAAAATTAATTAAATAAATAATCGGCCCTATCATGGTATCCGTTCGGAGAGTACTTTTCTCCGCAACGCAAATCCAGTCGGATATTAAATTTGCGTTCAAAGTATCCGTTTTCCGATCATGCATCAACGCATTTTGTTCACTAAAATCTTTCCGCGATGAACAGATGTCGGAGACAATCGGAGAAAAATTGACGTGTGGCTGTCAAAACCAGGTGCAAAAAACGCAACCCATCGCACTGAAACGTAGACTGCCGGTGTGCGTTACGTATTGTCGGAGAAATGTTCCGAACAGCTTATCGAAACGATTACCATGAAGCAAAATTCTCTGATTCGTACAAAATCGGAGAATTTTTCTTTCGGAACGGATACCATGATAGGGCCGAATAAACGCAAAATAGTGTGTGGTTTCTATCTGCTATTTGGACGCATTTTCAACAACTGGCGGATGAATACAATGCAAGACAGTTTGGAAAAAAATTGCATGCATTGCTGCGGCTGTGACAATTTTAACCAAGGATTAATTCAAACAACTAAATTGACAAAAAACTGGAAAACTGGAACGATTTGTTGCAAATCTATGGTTTGGTGACCAAAGTCAAATATAAGTGAACAAACGCTTTTTGGTTAGGTACCACAGTTATTTAATCATGGGTTAGACTAAATCTATGGTAAGCTAACCGCAGATTTAACCAGCTGTGAACAAACCGGCCCTTAAACTGTTAATTTAGTTGATTAGTAATTATTTATTTATTTTCATTGTTGTATGACGACATCGACATCATTGTCAGAACACAGCGAGCTGTCACTGGTGCGTTTGCAATGGGTTTAGTGGTGAATGAGGGCACAACAAAATATGTGCTGTCAAGTCAACAAGAAGGGACACACCACACACAACATCGAAAGCTATAACTTTGAGGTAGTTCGGGACTTTGTCTACCTCGGCTCCGCTATTAATTCTGAAAATGACATCATATCAGAAATTTTCTATGTTAACATGGTTAAGAAATCTACTTCTATGCCTTCGGGCAACTTTTTTAACTTCTTCCTCAACCATTTCAATGTTAAGATCTCTGTGTAGATCAGCGTTGCGTATGTACCAAGGTGCATTGACTATGTTCCTTAGTACTTTATTTTGGAAAACATGAATTTTTAGCAAATTTGTTTGGCATGTACATGCCCACAACTGGATCCCGTAGGTCCATACTGGTTTTAGGACTTGCTTGTATAGCAATAACTTATTATAATTTGGCAGAGATGAATATCTCCCAATAAGCAAGAAATGTATCAGAAATCAATCAGAGAATTACACTTGCCAACCGCTGTTACTTTGGCCTAAGAAGGCATAATTGATTAGAAAGGCCTTGTCGAGAAACACCAAGGAGACTCTTTATAAGACCCTCATCATCCCAGTCCTGCTTTATGGGGCAGAATCATGGACGTTATCAAAGGCGGATGAAGATCTCCTTGGTCGCTTCGAACGCAAAATTCTTCGAGTGGTTTTCGGTCCCGTTTGCGTTTACGGGCTTTGGAGGAGGAGAACTCTACGAGCTGTACAGCGACATCGACCTGATCAGAAACGTACCTACGTATCAGTCGACTAAGATGGCTAGGCCATGTAGAGCGAATGGACACCAAGACCAACGCTCTGGCCCGAAAAGTCTTCGATTCCAACCCGAAGGGACAGTGCAGTAGAGGAAGACCTCGCCTTAGGTGGCGCGCACAAGTGGAAGGGGACCTCAACCAACTTGGAGTGCGCAACTGGAGGCAGTTAGGCAAAGATCGTGCTAACTGAAGAGGCGTGTTGGTTGAGGCCCAGGTCCACCCCGGACTGTAGCGCCATCTAAGTAAAGTAAGTAAGACCCTTGATATTAGTGAACTAATAAAAACCAGGCCTGTGCACTATATCGAAATTGTTCACTATTTCGTGCGGAAGTTTTTAAATGTTCAAGTAAGCTTAATTTGAAATAAATAAACATATACACTTGGCTTCAACAAGCACAAACGTTTTCTAAGGTTAATTGTAAATTTTTTCCAAACATTGTTCCTAAATGGATCATTTGATGATGATTACTGTTTGCTTATGATGTTGAAAAAAGGAATCAAAAAGAACAATTCCAAAAGTATACCTCTATTTTTTCTGTGGCTCTCTTGCAAAGCGTTTCTTATGAAAAATTGAAAATAAAAGTTAATGGAATGAAAAGTTTTTCTTAAAACTGTTTTTTATTGTGTATTTTTAGTAGTGGATCAGCGTTACCGATGGATAATTTGAAAATGTTTCCAAAAAAGGTCGCCCGAGCCCAAAAATGCGTCCCAAACAATACAAAATTTAAATTTCCATTTTGGATAGGAATATACACCACCAATAATCGCAAAACTCGAAAACCACCATGAACCGTGAACTCAAATTTTGGAAGACTTAAACGAGTTTCTGTGAAGTTTGGTCAAAATTGGACATACAAAAAATTCTTATAAATTTTATATCTCGAAAAACACAGAATAGATCGAACACAATTTTTAAGAAAATCTTTCGTCAGCGTATATTTCAAAAACCACGGAGTGGATTGAGCTCACATATTGAAAAAATCTTTACTATTGGCCCGAAGGTGTTTCGGCGATAAAAATTAAAAATCCCATAGGTACAAAAAAGTTATACATTTCAAAAGTTGGAAGATTGTTAACATTGATCTGCATTGTCCATACAAATTGGAATACATAAGGTGGGATTCAAAATCGGGGAATGGCACGACACATAAAAGTAATTTAAAACATTATAGTGTTAGCTTTAAAATTTTCAGTAGAACGAAAGTTAGTAATTTATGTAGAACATCATGTTTTTAAAATTGGTTGGCGAGGTCTCAGTCTAGAGACCAGAGGCTATCGACAAAACTGATAGCTTAAGACCGTCATACGTGGTGAAGAGCCACATCCTGCACGAGGTGCCACTGCTTTGAACGAAATATAACGGATCTAGAGGGGAATAACTCGATAAAACCCGTAATCCCGGGTGAACAACCGTGCCCATGGGATGTATGGCACTATGTTATGTGTCTTCTAGCGGTGAACTCTAGATACCTGGGGACCTCTAGTTTCAATTTAATTCCCCTTTTCTGTATACAGGGGGTGAGTACAGAACGACCTTCCCTTCCCCCTTACTCGTGGGTCCAAAATAGATAAAATTAACAAAATAACAAACAAAGGGACTGGTGTAAATGAATCGGGCACCAAGACCTTCATAAGTACCGATTCCCAGACGAAAATGACGGAGGAGGAAGAGAATCTCTTACTCCAAGAACCGTCAAAAAGTAAGGCTGCTTCGGTTGGGGGAAGCGAGGGAACGGTTGACCTCGGACTCGAGAAACTTTTTCTTGAGGATGATGACAATCGCTCCATCGCCAGCTCATCCAAATTTTCCACATCGTCATCAGTTTCGATCAGAAGGAGGGTTGTTAACTGCAAAATGACGATCAAAAAACTGCAGAAGAAGCAAGACTTAGGAGAACTGGACAGACGACGGCTTCAGAACGCTCTTGAGTTCTTGGAAGGTCAGTCTTTGGAGTGTGAGGAGCCATGTGCTAACACCATATCAGACGCCGGCCTTCCTGAAGTCGCGAGCGAGGGAGCTCTTATGCGACCACCAATGCCTGTGATATGCCTTAGCCTATCGGGGCACGGGTCTGTTGCATCTGACCCCGCAAAAGAAGAAGCGGACAAAGTGGACAAAATTGTTTCACCGGGAGAGGCTGACTGCCTGTGATATGGCTTAGCCTATCGGGGCACGGGTCTGTTGCATCTGACCCCGCAAAAGAAGAAGCGGACAAAGTGGACAAAATTATTTCACCGGGAGAGGCTGACTCGACCCTGGATAGCGCAGTAACTGTTGTGAATAAGCCAGGCAAACCAAAGGACACTGAATGTTTGGATAGAACCGAAGCCTCAGTTGTCAGTGCGGCGAGCTTGGTGGAAAGCAACAAGCTGTCCAATACGCCAACAGTAGAAGACCCACTTAAAATGCGCAAAAATGCACGTCGGCTGATCAACAGGCTTAGGAGACGTATCCCAAGTTCCTATACGGAAAGGGAGACGGCTATGCTAGCTAGGGCTCGGGAGACAATGAAGTCTACCGTCGGTGCATGGCGCAGCAGCCAACAGAATAGGAAGCAGAACCCGACTGAGAAAGAGAAGCTGACTGGACCAAGGGAGGAATGCCTCTTGCCTTCCGCCTTGAGTAGGTCAAAACCTGAAAAACCGGGCGTCAGCTCAGCTAAGGATTCGTCCAAAGCTGAGGAGACACCTGGATGCTCTAGGAAGGTTCTGCCGGTAAGGAATCCGAACATATTAAGCAAAGGGAAGATGACTGGACCAAGGGAGGAATGCCTCTTGCCTTCCGCCTTGAGTAGGTCAAAACCCGTAAAACCGGGCGTCAGCTCAGCTAAGGATTCGTCCAAAGCTGGGGAGACACCTGGATGCTCTAATAAGATTCAAACGAAGTTGATCAAGCCTAGGGCGCATGCCTCTGGAGGAGCCGGCATGAGATTGGAAGCAGCGAGGGCGAAATGCCTCTTGCCTTTCATCTCGACTGTGACCGATCCCAAGCTACCTGGAACTGTCCCAGATAAGGATACGTCCAAATCCGAGAACGTTCCTGGAGTCTCTAAAAGAGGTAGGCATGATGACACAATCTCCCCGGTTGTAGGTAGGCAGGCTAAAAAACGGAAATATGCAGAAAAGGTGAAGGAAAGTTTTCGTGTCGCAATAATCGACCTTGGAAATCCAAAGCGAAGACTTACTGTCAACCAATGGGAACTGGTAGAACAACGAATCCTAGATGGTGTAAATGATGCCATCGTGAAGGCAGATGGTAAGCTTCCATTCTTTGGACAGTTAACCACCTTCAAAGGATTCAAAGTCATGGAATGTGACGATAAAGAAACGTTGGAATGGTTGAAGACCTTCGTCAGCAGAACTAGCGCACCTTGGCCAAATGCCGAACTATGCGTTGTTGACAGGAAGGAGATCTTAAACATCACCAGGCCAAAAGGCCGAATTCATATTCGGGGGCCGTATCTACCCGCGGATAGGATAGAACGCAACCTGCAATTCCTCAATCCGGAACTTCAAAGCAGGGAGTGGAAAGTCCTTGAAACGGGCGTGTACAACGAAAATGGCATGGATGTGACAATACTCCTTAGCCATAAATCACTACCGCTACTCCGCAAGCATGATTTCAAGGTCCGTGTTGGCATAACGCGGTGTAAACTCAGGCTCTTGGCGGAAGAAGGAAACAATAGAGGAGTAGAAGAGGCTGCCCGTGATGAAGATAGCACAAATAAATCTTCATCACAGTAAGGCGGCTAGCGCCAATCTGGTTTTCCTTATGGAAACCAAGAAAATCGATGTCGCCCTAATTCAAGAACCCTGGGTTCTTCGGGGGAAAATAACAGGGCTGAGCTCCAAAGACTTACTGATCTATAACAAAACATCTGACAACGGTAAGTCTCGAACATGTATTGTCGCCAGAAAACAGATTAAACTTTTTCTTTTACCTAGCCTCAGCGATACCGACCAAACTGCGGTTAAATGGGAAAGGGCAGGAAAAGGCGCGCTGATACTGGCGGCAATATACATGCCATACGAATCGGACAACCCACCTTCCGATCTATCCAATTCTCTGATAAGAGATGCAGAGCGCAAAAAATGGGACTTAATCCTAGGCTGCGATGCCAACTCCCATCATACAGTCTGGGGAAGTACCGACATCAATGACAGAGGTGAGTTCCTTTTAGAATTCATTATAAGAAATAACTTATTAGTAGCCAACGTTGGCGACGAACCAACCTTTATAACAAGGAATAGGCGTGAGGTCTTAGATATAACTCTCTATAGCAACTCACAAACTCTTACTGTACGGGAATGGAAAGTGCCCATGGAACCATCCTTCTCGGATCACAGAATTATAGAATTCCTCATTGATGAGAAAGTGGCCCCATTGGGCAAATACAGAAACCCCAGAACGACTAACTGGGATACATTCCTAACAGAAGTAGCGAAGAGTAGTAGGAAATTAAATTTACAAAGAATAGGGACACCAGCTGAAATCGATGCTACAACAGAAATGCTAAACACGGTTCTAAGTAAAGCATATGATAAGGCCTGTCCTTTACGGACAGTAAAGAATAGGAAATCTGCACCATGGTGGACAAAAGATCTACTCAAAGTCAGAAGGAGAACCAGAGCCCTTTTCAATTTGGCTAAAGCCACGAACTCACAGGCAGACTGGGACTTATACAAAGACGGCCAGAGAAAATTCAAAAAGGCGATAAATAATGCTAAACGCATAGCCTGGCATACGTTCTGCAGTGACATCGAATGCACCTCGGAATCAGCTAGGCTTCGAAAAATCTTGTGCAAAGAGTCCGCAGTTCCCGGATACCTTAAAGACAATAATGGAACTTGGACACAATCCTGCGAGGAGACTCTTAGTCTACTACTACAGACTCACTTTCCAGGTTGTACCACGAATCGGACAAACCAGTCTACATTCGATAACACAATCTCGACAGTTCCAGAAGAACTAATAACCGAAGAAAAACTAAACTGGGCAATTGATACGTTCTCTCCGTTCAAATCCCCTGGAGATGACGGGATCTTTCCAATCATGCTCCAGAAAGCTAAGTCAATCATTACGCCGGTCCTAAAAAGACTTTTCATTCGCAGTCTGGAATGCGGCTACATTCCTAAAGCATGGCGAGACGTCAAAGTCGTCTTCATCCCGAAGGCGGGGAAAGCCAGCCACTCCACTGCCAAAGATTTTAGGCCAATAAGCCTGACATCATTCGTCTTAAAAACCTTTGAAAAACTAATGAACGTCTTTATACGCAGTCAACTAGATGATAATGCGATCTCCTCCGCTCAACATGCCTATATCAAAGGCAAAGGGGTGGAAACCGCATTGCATGAGGTCGTTAGCACTATAGAGAAGTCATTAAAAGACAAAGAATATACACTAGCTGCGTTCCTAGACATCGAAGGCGCCTTCAATAATGTTAAAATGTGTGCAGTGAAGAGAGCACTACAGAATTCAAATGTTGATCAATCCCTCACTAACGTGATTGTAAATTTACTTAGCGAAAGGAACATCAATGCGAAACTAGGTGACACTAACCTTAGAGTAACTGCCTCGAGAGGCACCCCACAAGGAGGGGTCATCTCCCCCTTACTCTGGGTTCTTGTCATTAATGAGATACTAGTGAAATTTAGCAATATGGGGGTCAAGGTAACTGCATATGCAGACGATGTTGTCTTGCTTGCAAAAGGAAAGTTTCTACCGACCATAAGCGACTTGCTAGGAAGCTCGCTAAGAACACTCAGTACGTGGACAAAAGAATGTGGCCTTGGGGTTAATCCCCAGAAAACCGAGCTTGTTTTGTTCACAAACAAAAGAATTATACCACAATTCGAGCCACCAACTCTTGAGGGAATACCTCTAAAGGTGACAGATAGGGCGAAATATCTAGGAATTATCCTCGACAGGAAACTTAATTGGAAACTGAATGTCAATGAAAGAGTGAAGAAAGCAGCCAACGCTTTCTACGCATGCAGCCGCATCTTTGGCAGGAGATGGGGACCAAACCCCAAAATAATCCTGTGGATGTACACGGCAATCGTGCGGCCCATACTTACATATGGCAGTGTGGTCTGGTGGCAAGCCGCAGGCAAGGCGACCAATCTCAGATCAATGACAAAAATACAAAGACTAGCATGTATAGGGACAACCAGTGCGATAAGAACCACACCTACAGCTGGACTGGAGGCAATTCTTAATCTAACTCCTCTAGACCTATATATGGAGGAATGTGCTACCAAAAGTGCCTTAGGGATTAGCCAAACTAAAACTTGGAACCCAGGTAATTTTGGCCACGCGCAGATCCTAGGAAAATATGTTGGGAATGCTGTCACTTCAGACTACATGTCCCCCCTTTTAAACTTCGATAGACCATTCTCTTGCTCGTTTCCGAGTAGGGATGAATGGACCATAAATGAACCCACAAAGAGGAAATCGATATCCATCTACACGGATGGGTCAAAGATGGACTGTGGAACCGGTGCCGGTATATTCTCAGAGGAACTAAATATACAATGCTCAATCAGGCTTCCTGATAGCAGCAGTGTCTTCCAAGCGGAAGTTCTGGCAATCGCGGAAGCGGCCCGACAGGTGTCATTGTTGGCAATACCGCGCAACGATATTACCATTTTCATTGACAGCCAGGCGGCTATAAAAGCAGTCTCTGCTATTGAAATAAAATCTAAGCTAGTTCACCGCTGCCGCGAAGAGCTCAAGGTTCTCTGCTAGCAGCACACCACAAATCTCTGCTGGGTCCCTGGACACAGTGACAAAGCCGGCAACGAGAAGGCTGACGAACTAGCTAGAGAGGGATCTAAAATGGACAATGATAGAGTACTACAGTCCATCAAGCCCCCACTCTGCTACCTAAGAGAGCGAGTCGAGAACAAGATTCGTATGAAAACCAACAAAAGGTGGAAAGAACTATCGACCTGTGAAGTATCACGGAAGCTTTGGCCAGAGTATAACAGTGGCCGAACCATCAAACTTATACAGTTTGACAGGTCATCACTGTCTAAACTGGTAGGGGCTCTAACGGGACATAACTTCCTAAGAAATCACGCAATGAAACTAAATCTCAAAGATGACGATATATGTAGAGGCTGCGGAGACGAAGAGGTTCATGAGGACACACCTCACTTCCTCTGTCACTGCCCGAGTCTCTGTCACTTGAGGAACAGAACACTTGGAAGTCACTACTTCCATGACTTACAAGAACTTTCTGATATCTCACTTTCTAATCTTTACAGGTTCTTGAGGACATCAGGATGGCTGGATGGCGTCGGGTAAATACAAGGAAAAGGGACACGAAGATAACCGACCTAACACCAATGGTTAACCCCCAATGAAAGGGCATCACAATGGGTCCATGAGGACCTAAGTGTGGTACAGTAGGGTTCACCCACTCTACCAACCCATCAACCTAACCTAACCTAGCTTTAAAATTTGGTAGTTAAATTGATCTAAATTTGTATATGTAGATAAATAAAAGACATTGAATTCATTTGAATTATACGAACGAGTTTCATTTAATCACCAAACGAAACTTAAACTGCGAAGTTGGAAGGTTGATTGGGACTCATAATCGCTTATAAAGAGTTACAAATAAATAAATTTCAGGTGGTACGAACTTCACCGGGTCATTTAGTATGTAATAAAAAGCCCACCCATATGTATAGAAGCAAATAAGACTTTGCTGGCATTGTGTTAACGTTTGGAATGGAAAGTGTTGCGCTGTAGGTTATTTTATTCCGTTTGGTACCTACTACAACTATTCAACAAACATGAAGATTTATTAAAGCAGAAAACACACGCAAATGCTTATGTATACTTCAAAATGTTTGGGTGTTATTTGAGAAATAAATTGAAGCTTTGAAAATGCGTCCCAATGTCGCCTGTATTTGTGAAAGGGGTCCCAAAAACGCTTATTTCGAAATGTGGTCGCCACGCGTCCCAACAGTAGAAAAGTCGCCATTTGGCGACATATGTCGCCCATCGGTAACACTGAGTGGATATACTGCCGCCTTTATTGGTTATGACTTCATAAATTCGATCCAGCATGGAATCGTACAGTAGTCCAGCAAAATTTACCTCCAGGCTAATTTAATGAGATTCTCTGACCTTAAACTGACGGCCAGACTCATAAACTTTTCGTTCTGACCATCCCCAAACATTTTCGATAAGTTTCGGGTTAGGAAAGTACGGCGGCCATTGAAGCAATTCCAAAATTTGCTCCTCTATCCAATTTTTGAATATGCGCGCCGTCTATATGGGGGCGTTGTCCTGTTGAAAAGTCAAATTTTGGGTTCCAATGTCCGAAAAGTAAGGAAAATGTCTTTCCAGCATTCCTTTATAATTTACTGCAGTTATTTTTGAGGTTTATAACTCAAGCTTAACAGTGCCGTAATAGCTAACTGCTCCCTATACCAAAAACACCCCCATCTCGACTATGGTGACTCGCTAAAAAAGTTAATTTTTGCTCTCATCGTGGAAGTAATAATGAAATCCATCAGGGCCATCAAAATGAAACTTCTTCTAATCCACGTGAAACCATTCATTTTCCAACTCAACTCCGTTTCAGGTTATGTGGTAGTTTCTTTTACATTTTTATTCGTTTTAAATGATTGGCATGGCACTGTTGAAACCATTGCACTTATACCGGGTTTCTGTTTTATTGTTGCCGCAGAGTCACAAAAACTGGAAGCACATCTCAAAATTGCTCTTGGATCAACTGCTGTTGTGCCGTTTTTTTATCTGCTTTTTGGTTTTTTCCATACGAATCTTTTTTTCTTAAGTAAGAATAGATCACACTAAAACTTCGTTCAATTTGGTTCGCTATAACACGCTCGGTTAATCCTTGATCTCTTAATAGATGAATTTTTTGCTTTTTCAACACTATTTGAGATTTTGAGATTTTGATCTACCCATTTTTATTTGAATTTCAGTTTAACGATTAAATTTCACTTAAAACACTTCAACTGTTGATCTAATGTGTCAATTTCCTCAAAACGTTAATAAACAATGAAGATCTGAGAATCTGATGACCTTGTGTCTATTCAGTTGACTCAAAAAAAAAAATCAGCTTTTTTCCATATCGAACGCTTTGCATCAAGAGGGCTAGAAAAAAAATAGCGGTAATTTTGGAATTGTTCAACAAAATTATGATATATTTTGGGTGTAATTTCATTTTTTTGGCCCTAATTTCATTTTTCGTATTTGGGTGCTTTTTCGTTATGAAATAAGGACTCAACTTTTGATAATAAAATAAGACCCAAGAAATATTTTTTGGACCTTATTTCATTATTGTTATTTTTCTGAAATCCAAGAAAGTATTCTACTTTTAAGAAATCAACTTTGATGAAATTAATATGATCAAGTACGAACAAATCTAGCCTGATGAAAATAGAAAAATAGAATATCATTCGAGAAAATATAGTCAAACTGGAAAAAGGTATAAAACTAAATATATAAAAAAAAGGAAATTCGTCTTTTACCATTAGTTACCATTACCATTAACATTAGTGATCAGTTAACGAGTGATAAGTTCAGTTATTTTCATGAATTCAATCATGAATTTCGGGAAAAAGAAGAAATAGCGAACTTCTTTATGTATTTGAAGAAATGATGATCTATAAGAAGAAGTCAAGTTATAAGAATACTGTGCATTATGTATGCTGGAGGGATTCATGCAGGGCAAGGATTAATATTTTGGCCGATGGCGTTGGTATACATTCAAAAAATGATGTTAAACACAACCATCTGCCTGATGAAGCGGCATATAAGGAATTAAAAGCCCTTATGCCCAGTTGTACAGTCAGAGTTTAAACTCTCGTTTTGGTTTAAACCTTCGTTCAACAAATTTTCGGTTTTACTGTGTTCGTTTAAACCCAAAGTGGAGTTCAACTTTCGGTTTAAGTTAAACGCCTGCATTCTGCCGTTTAAACTTTCGTTTCGCATTTTGAGGTTTATTTTGACAGCTGCTATTTTATACAGAGAGATAGAGAGAGAGAACAGAAATGAGAAATTGTTTGGGTGCTGCACTTCTTGAATTTATATGAGTGAAAAGTAGAGCTATGATTAGTTCCAGCATTACTGCGGTAAACCCACTGTCATCAGAAAATTTCAATAGATTTTCAACCAATATAATGTACTTGTCAATGAAAACGCATTTTTCCAAGTGAACATCAGGTAGATCTTAGCCCAAACATAATGTAGACAAGCGTAAATTGTATTGAGGTTTTTTCAATACAAATTATTTCTTTTCGTGTGTGGAAATGACGATTATTTTTTTGTAATGTACTAGTGATTTCTTTAGATTCTTCGCGAACAAAATATATTTCTATACGTACTCAAATCTTTTGTTTTGGCTGAAACAAGACACTACCCGCACTCTATTCTTTTTACAATGCAATTTGTTTGTCCGATTTTGAACACACTTCTCGGGACAATGCCTGTTCAGTTCAAAGGTTTCGGAGTTCATACCATTTTTGTATACAGATCTGGATTACCTACATTTTTTGTTTAAAAAAAAAGTAAAACCAGAACAAGATAGCGCAGATTTTCGTAGAAACACCAGCAAAAAACTTTGCGCCTACCTATTACCAGACAATGACCCTAATTAGAGGCTCATAAAATCCTTTCAATATTTTACTGGCGACGGGTGATTGGACGTGGTAAAAACCCAGCGAGTTACAAAGAAGCAGTACCTGTGATCGCATCCGTCTGAATGCCACATACATTTCAACAACTAGATATGTATTATTATTGAAAAAAAAAAAGAAATAATAATTACTGCAATAATTAATTGGTGAAAGTAGATGACAGTTCAAACATGTGTCGAAAATAAATCAATTCACTTCGTTAATACCAAAATACACAATGTAATAATATTGCACACATTTTCTTTTATTTACAAATGGTAAAATAGATAAAGTAGAGAAAAGCAATAACCATTTACTTGGTCAAAAGTGCGCTGGTAGAAAAATATCCCCTTAAGGGAAATTGTTCTGCGCTTCCACAACTGCGTTTAGTTAACTGTCAGATTATTTTGTACTGTGAAACTGAACGAGTTAAACCAAAAGTTTAAACTCTCGGTCAGGTTTAGTTAAACTTCAGTTTAAACTCTGACTGTACAACTGGGCATTAATAAAATAAAGGACAATTGTCTAGATGTGGCAGAAACACTCGGAGGGGATACATGTGCACTAAGTGGAATAAGAAGAGCATTTCGTCAAAATTGTGAAAGGTAATAAAACACAGAATTTGATTTAAATATATAAATGTGTTATGTTGATATACATACATGTGGATATAGTTTACCTAATTTATTTTATTTTATTTTATTTACAGGTATCAACAAGAAACCAAAAATATTGACTTCAGCAAAATAAAAAAAGGGGATTTTTCTCGCCAGAAACTCCTTTACAGGTCATTGAGGCATTTAATTTGGAATCCGTTTGGGCCACATTCGGAATTTCAAAAGACGAAGCAAATCCCAGACCGTCGCGAATTTTTAATTTTCACACTTCAAATCGGTCCTCCCTTGCTCAAAAATTTTTTTGGCTATGCCTTTAGGTTCTTAACTTTATCCCTCTTATGACGATTAAGGTAACAGAATTTTATTTATTAATTATTATTATTGTTAAGGTATTCCCAATATTTTTTGTATTAATGGACAAGCGAACTAGAACGTGCTATGAACAGTTACTAGAATACATCAAATATAATATCTTCGACATGAATCCGGCTATATTTATTACTGATTTCGAGGTAGCTATGAAGCAAGCTATCCGAAAAGTTTTTCCACAAGCAAAATCTGTGGGATGCTGGTCGGTATTTTTGTAATTGGTGTCTTTTTTTTATATTTTATTTTAATGTTTTTATGTTTGTTTTGAAGCTGAGATGAAAGTAAATGTGAACAAATCTGAAGTGATGGTCGTCTCCAGAACGCCTGTTCAATGCACTTTACATGTTAGTGGAGTCCCATTGAAACAGGTGGAGAAGTTTAAGTATCTCGGGGTCTTATTCACGAGTGATGGAAGGAGCAATGCCGAGTTTTCTTGTAGGATTGGTCAGGCTGGATCGATTTTGAGACAGCTTGGTCATTCTGTTATCAGGAGGACTGAACTTGGTGTCAAAGCTAAGTTGTCAGTCTTTAATTCGGTGTTTGTTCCAACTCTTACCTATGGTCATGAGGTTTGGGTAATGACCGAAAGAATAAGATCGCGGATACAAGCTGCCGAAATGAGATTTCTCCGTAGTATAGCTGGTGTGACCCGTAGAGATCGCATCAGAAATACCAGAATACGTGAGGAACTCAATGACGAGCAACTACTTCTCCGGACGGAGCGATCCATCATGCTTAGGTGGTTTGGTCATGTTAAACGCATGTCCCCGACCAGGATTCCACGACGTGCTATGGAATCCGTACCATCGGGTAGGCGTCCTCTAGGTAGACCAAGGATGAGATGGTTAGATCAAGTCCATAATCTCTCCTATAACCGTATGGGGATTGCCCTTGATGATTTAGAGTCGATGGCGGAGGATCGAGAGCTATGGAGGGTCCACTTGAGTAACCTACACCCGCGACCCACTTAATAGACAAGCGGACCATTGAAAATGAATGAATGAATGAATGAATGTTTTTATATTATTAAAAGGTTTCATTATTGCCAAGCAATTAGACGCAATATGTGTAGCAGAAAACCGTTGCTGGGGTATATAAGAGCATCAAAGCCTGCATCTTTGGCTTACCATAAAATAATGGCTCTGGCATTACTGCCTGCATCTTTAATAGAGAGTGCTTTCCGAGACCTTAAGACCAAAATAATGCTAATAGACAGCGAAAACAAATTTTCGTCTTTTCTGCAATATTTTGAAAAGCAATGGATAAAAAAGGTTAGAGCTCTTGATAACTTTTTATTTGTTATGTTTGTTAAACTGGTTTACTTATTAAATTAAGGTTGGATGTCAAAACTTCAAAGTTTACAAACAAAACACCCGAACAACTTCAGCTGTTGAAGCATTTAATGGCGTAATACTAAGTTACGCTATGAAGAATGGAAACTTTTTCAAGTTCGTTAAAGTTATCCGTGACGCAGAGTTCTTCAAAGGCAGACGATTTGCACTATTAACTGAAAGTGGGGGCTGTACTTCTAAGAAAAGAAGAAAATATAATGTTCAAAAGAGCTCCAAAATTGAAGAAGCGAATATGCTATTGGAACAGGGAAAACTGACAGTTACCTCATTTATTTCGCGGATGGTATATGAGAGCAATGGGATTAGCGTTAATATGATACCAAAAGAGGATGTATTCGAAGCTGAAGAATCCTCCGAAGAGGATATTTTAGAGGAACAACAAAGTGAGCAAGTTATAAGCACTTTCGAAGATTCTCACGTTTGCTTAGTTTGCACTGATTTGCCGGCAAATGTAGTGCTACTACCATGCAAGCACTTAAAAATTTGCACGGAATGCAACCTAAAACTGCTAGCTGAAGCTATTGGTTTGGTAAAGGTTTATCCAATTTCAAATGTCCTTATCGTAGACAAATTGTAGAAGATACAATGAATGTGTTTAGGTATTTAAGATATTTGGGCATATTTTCATTCATTCATTCATTCATTTTTCATTCATTCATTTTCAATGGTCCGCTTGTCCATTAAGTGGGTCGCGGGTGTAGGTTGCTCAAGTGGACCCTCCATAGCTCTCGATCCTCCGCCATCGACTCTAAATCATCAAGGGCAATCCCCATACGGGTAGAGGAGAGATTATGAATTTGATCTAACCATCTCATCCTTGGTCTACCTAGGGGACGCCTGCCCGATGGTACGGATTCCATAGCACGTCGTGGAATCCTTGTCGGGGACATGCGTTTAACATGCCCAAACCACCGAAGCATGGATCGCTCCGTCCGGAGAAGTAGCTGCTCGACATTGAGTTCCTCACGTATTCTAGTATTTCTGATGCGATCTCTACGGGTCACACCAGCAATACTACGGAGAAATCTCATTTCGGCAGCTTGTATTCGCGATCTTATTCTTTCGGTCATTACCCAAACCTCATGACCATAGGTAAGAGTTGGAACAAACACCGAATTAAAGACTGACAGCTTAGCTTTGACACCAAGTTCAGTCCTCCTGATAACAGAATGACCAAGCTGTCTCAAAATCGATCCAGCCTGACCAATCCTACAGGAAAACTCGGCATTGCTCCTTCCATCACTCGTGAATAAGACCCCGAGATACTTAAACTTCTCCACCTGTTTCAATGGGACTCCACTAACATGCAGAGTGCATTGAACAGGCGTTCTAGAGACGACCATCACTTCAGATTTGTTCACATTTACCTTCATCTCAGCTTCAACACAAACGGCTACAAACCGATCGAGTGCGCGCTGAAGTTCAGTCTGAGAGGACCCAAGGATGACCAAGTCATCAGCGAAGAGCAAATGACTTATCCTCAGATCTCCCAATTCGAAACGTTCTTCGCCAAGACTGCGCTGTAACATCCAGTCCATATAAGTAATGAAAAGGAGAGGAGACAAGACGCACCCCTGGCGAAGTCCAACGCCCACGGTGAAAGGTATTGATTTAACGCCGTTTACCCGAACACAGCTTTTACAGTTTGTGTAAAGAGATTGAATGGCTCTCAAGAGAGAACCATCAATTCCATACTCCTGTAATACACTCCAGAGTTTCCCTCGAGGGACTCGGTCATATGCTTTCTCCAAATCTACGAAGCAAGCGTAAACAGGTGTAGCATACTCCCAAGCCTTCTCAAGTACCATTCTGAGAGTGAATAACTGGTCGGTTGTGCTTCTGCCGGGACATATTTTCATTTGTTTAAAATTTGAAAAAATAAAAATATACATTGGGGCCTTATTTCATTTTTTTTTTGGGGGGAAATTTCATTTTTTTGGGCTTTATTTCCACATAATAAATTGGGCTCTATTTCATTATGAAAATTGGCCCAATTTTTGGGGCCTTATTTCATTTTGTTGTTTGGGCCTTATTTCCTCGGGTTTAATTTCGCAGCGCCAGTTTTTATTTCAAAACACAAAAAGAAATAATTTATTAATCTTTAAAAAACACAGAGATGAAGATATTTTTTTTGAGGAACACAGAGATAAATACAATAATTAAATTTAAAAAAAAATTATTTGTCACCTTAATTTGTGTCTTCTTCGCCGTCGTCGAAGACTAACCGCCACCTGCAGGAGCTGACTACATCAGTCAACTTCATTTCGACACTCTAAACATCTCGCCAGAGGCAATAGACGGGGGTTAAACTGTTTCGGTCACCCTTCGTCTTTGCTCTCCCTGAAGGAGAAAATCTAACCTTTTTTTCGGTACCAAGCAGTATGATTGTTTGCTCCAGTCAAGCAGTGCACTTGCTGCATAATTGTAAAGTACATCCCAGCCTTGATCTCCATTTACGATGCTGATTGCATGACTTACTTGTAAAACGTATGTAGGTACCAAAAAATTGTCTGCGGAATTCTCTTAGAATTGGACAAATCGCAATAAAGTGTACAATGTCCTTTCTCACCTTGAGGTTACATAGATTGCATAGAATTGGAAGGTCTGGTCGATGTGGCATAAAATTCAGGTTGGCTAATTCTCCTCGCAGTTTAAATATGGTACTAATCTTGACAGTCGAATAATAATTTAAAAAATATGTTTTCTCTCCAAGATCGTGGTTCATTCTGCAATTCTTCCGCTTCGCACTTAAATTTATGGAACATCGTGCGGCTTGTTTCTTCGAGTATCATGTTGAACTTTATTCTTAATGATGTCGACTCCTCATCGGATGTAAACGTAAGATTCAAGCCGCAGTTGGTTGCTAGACTCTCCCACCATTTTCTTTAACTTACTTTAATCTTCTTTCTTAGATCTGCAATATTCACCTTTCCTGTCTATTTCTCTCCTTCCTTCCTTCTTTTCCTTTTATTATCTTTTCCTCTATTTTCTCTCTTTGTTTTAGTATTAAGCTCTCTTTTTGAAATGTATAACCTATCACTAGCTTATAAGATTTTATATCTTAATGTGTATAGGTATCTCAAAATAAATGAAATGAAATGAAATGAAATGAAATGAACAAGGTGTCCTCTTGACGATAGATTATGCAGAAGTACTAGTTTCGGCAGTCTCTCCCCTTCCCATGCCATAACCTTTACTATATAGCTAAAATGTAGCCTTAGAGTATCCAGAAATGGAGGCGGACATCCAGATTCTAGATGGAGCATATAGTTAGGTGTACCACTCGGCAATTGGAAGATCCTTTTTAAAAAGTATACCGAAGACATTTTTCAACAACTTCAAAATAGTAACAGCCCCAAGTTTGTGACCCATAGAAAAGTATGGAGGTTCGGAATATCTTTTGTTTTGAGATATGGGTCACTTGTTTATTTTTAATACAGCGACCCCAGGGGGCTAACTATGCACTTCGCCGCGAAGCGCATTTTTATTCGATTTCGCATTTTGGTACTATTCAGTTCGCCGGCGAAGACTATCGCACTTCGCTCTATTACATTCGCGCAACTATGCAAATGCGAACGTCATTTATCGAAGTCAAATGCGATAGATGTTTTGATGGCGAATGAAGTTGTCAGCGGTGCATTTGCATGGTGGAAAAAAAATGTAATAAAGAAAACGACAGCGAAAAATATTGTGATTTCTTATATTTTCTTTGCATTTAGGGCAGAAAAACAAACTACAACAGCTGAACAGTTCATTTGCTTAGTTCAATTTATGAAAGAGCACGACCAGCTGGCGAAAGGTTTGTTGCGCCAGTCCGATGTGCATGTCTTGCCCAACGCTCTTTTGATAAGATCCTTCAGCAAGAAATCGAAGCGTTGCTGCTAGTTTTAATATTATGGGCGTTGCAATACATCTTCGCCTTGGAAATTCGTCTTTCATATTTTCCAGCACATACCTAAGATAAAAAAAAACTATATATATGCACTTTTACGTTTACCCGTTTTCAAAACAAATTAATCTTACTCGCTGTGCGGAAGATCCAGCGGGGATGAACCCCGTTGTAATATTTCCGTTACATTTAAATTCGAAGACACATCGACTTCATCCCTTTCAGCATTTAAATACACACCGATCGAAAACATTTTTGTTTTAATGTCCAATTTACTTGTTTACTTAAAGTTCGCGCAATTATTTGAACAAAATAATAACAACATTCCAAAGCATTTTGACAGATGAAGGGGAAAGTTTGTGGAAATACCAAGGGAAATGTGGAAATGTCTTGGAAGGTCGACATTCCAAACAATCGTTTTGCATAGTTGCCATGTCCGCCGCGAATCGAACCGAATGAATCGCAAATTATGCGATTCGCGGCGAAGTGCATAGTTAGCCCCCAGATTGAGGAAAGTGCACGTTTTGCTTCGGAGGATTTGCCCATAACGTGTTTGATCATACTTAGATTAGACGTAATCAAGACTCCCCAGATACTTGTACTCTCTTACAACTTCTAGTTGATGACGTTGGTAGGTCCACCTTTCATTTCGAGAAAATCTCCCACCGCCACTCCTGAATATCACTATCTTTGATTTGTCTAAGTTAACAGACAGGTGCCACATCTTGCAGTGCTCCACGAGCCTATTTATCATCAAACTGCTTACCGTCTATTGTGTCGGCAAGAAATTCGACATCATCTGCGTACATGAGAGCAGGAATCTTCTTTTGGCTGAACTCAATTCCTCCGTCTACTGCAACAGTGATGTCGTTGATGAACAATATGAACAGAAGTGCACTTAGGATGCCATCCTTGTTTTACTCCCATTGTAGTTGTAAATTCCTCGGGTACCAAAACTCCATCCCAAACATATGCCACGTTGTTCTCATACAGTGATCGCGGTGTGTTAACAATTTTGCTGGATATTCCTATTCTGTCCAACTTGTAGAAGAGTGCTTCACGGGCAATGGAATCAAAAGCTGCACGAAAGTCCACAAAAAATGCATATAACTTTTTCTGTTTCTCCTTATAAAACTCGGCTATATTAACGAGAGTAAATATTTGGTCGTTGGTTGAGTAATTTTTCCTAAATCCTGCTTGGAATTCATGCAACACAGTATTAACTTTGACCCATTGTGTTAGCCTTTTGTAAATTAAAGCACTAAACAACTTGGCTGATGTATTTAAAAAAGAAATGCCTCTGTAGTTTGATGGATTCTCGTTATCTCCTTTCTTGTGCAGTGGATAAATTATCGCCCTTTTAAAATTCTCTGGGACATCTGAGCTATCGAAGATTCGATTGAATTCAGCTGTGAGTGCTAATATGAACTCCTCCGTGCAGTTTTTATAGTGTTCGAAAGTTATGCGGTCATCACCTGGGGCTTTTCCATTTTTTGCATTATTTATGTTTTTATTTTGGTGGTTGGGTGTGTATGAATCGGGTAGGCGCTGATTGGCATCAACTTGGCGGTGTCCAGCTGTTGTAACTTTTTCATACACATCAATTGTGCTTATTTTACCTCCGCGTGGTAACCACCGGGTACTGGTCTCGCTCAACCGGGCTTGGCTTGCTAAACTTATAAGCGCGAGTGTTGAACACGAAGAAAATAGCAACACTATAATGCTCTGTCGGAATGACTGACTGAACGAGTCTCAGAGGTCTTACATGAGCCCCTCAGAAAGAGGACATACAGCGGATGAATACACAAGATTGAATCAACGGTGTTGTCAACAGTCGAGATGGCAGATACCTTGCGTGAGCTTCTCTGACATATTTGGAGCAAAGGTCTGTAAGGATTTTCAGCACTAGTCAGGGTGCTGAAATAGAGATGGTGGCGGATGAACCCTTTATGGGCCAACGGCAGCACTCATATCCCCGAAGTGGGTTACTGACAACGGAGTATCCGACCCGCTGTCCTAGGGTTATCTTAGGGCCTGGTCCTCCAGGTTGGGGGTTGTGCGTGGGGCTAACTACCCAACCACGGAAAAAAAAATAATGGTTACGAAGCAACCAAGAGCCTCGGATACGGATGGATTCACTGTTGACGACCCTGCAAAACGAAAAAAGGACAATGACTTTCGGATCTGCACGTGGAATGTTCGAACCCTGAACAGACCGCGTGCAGCCGAACAATTAGCGGAGGCCCTAGACTGCTACAAGGCAGATATCACCGCCATTCAGGAGGTGCGGTGGGATGGGCCAGGCAAAAGAAGGATGAAAACCTGTGACATCTACTACGGTGATTGCTACAGAGAGCAGAAGCAGCGTCTATTTGGATGCGGATTCGTTGTAAGCGGCAGACTTAGGCAAGAAGTCTTGAGCTTTCGACACGTAAGTGAGCGCCTTGCAACTATCCGCATCAAGGCTAAATTCGCCAACATCAGCCTGATATGCGCTCACGCCCCCACAGAAGATAAAGACGACGCTACCAAAGAATGTTTCTATGAGCTCCTCGACAAAACATATGAGCAATGTCCTAAATACGACGTTAAAATTGTCTTAGGTGATTTTAACGCCAAAATAGGAAAGGAGGACATCTTTGGTAGCACAATCGGAAAGCACAGCCTACACGACACAACGTCTGGAAACGGACTTAGGCTAATTGACTTTGCTGCGGGACGTAATGTTACTATAGCAAGCACACGGTTTCCACACCTCAACATTCACAAAGGAACATGGCGGTCACCAGACCATCAAACGGTCAATCAAATTGACCATGTTGCGATCGACGCAAGGCACTCCTCCAGTATTCTAGATGTCCGAACTTTCCGAGCGGCCAACATAGACTCGGATCACTACCTTGTTGTAGCCAAGGTACGTATGCGGATATCCCAGGCACCACAACAACGAGGAAATACTGTGAGAAGATTCAACGTTGAACGGCTACAAACGCAACAAACCGCCAGAACTTTTGCCGATCGCGTCTCCCTCAACCTCTCCAGAAGTCCTGTGCAGCCAGCATCAAGTGCTGAAGACCAGTGGCATCGATGCCAAGAAGCCATCAGAAAAGCCGCAACTGATGTGCTAGGTTTCACCCGACCACCACCGCGAAACCCCTGGTTTGACGAAGAGTGCCGGCAAGCACATGCAGCAAAGCAACTGGCCTACAAAGCGGCGCTGCAGAGAAGGACGAGAGCAGCTCGTGAGCTCTACGAGCAAAAACGGAGGGAAGAACACCGGCTTCTCCGGAGGAAAAAGAAAGAGCATGAGAAGCGCGCGATCGAGGAAATAGAGAGGTGTTACTCCAGGAACAATGTTCGGAAGTTTTACCAAAAGGTAAAAAGAACGTGTCAGGGGAACAAGGCCCGAACAGAGACCTGTAGAGACGAACAAGGAAACCTTGTAGTGGAGTCACAGTCGGTGCTGAGGACATGGAAAAACCATTTCTGCAGACTGCTAAACGGCGAAGACGACACAAATTCCGCTGTCAGGCAGAATGAACCATTCAACCTGGGCGATGAAAGCCAAGACTTCCGTCCACCTGACCAAAATGAGGTAAGGATAGCAATATCCAAGCTGAAGTCCAACAAAGCTGCAGGACCGGACGGTTTATCGGCCGAGCTTTTTAAGGCAGCGGGGGATGACTTGGTAGAGAGCATACACCAACTCGTTTCTAAAATTTGGTCAGAGGAAAGTATGCCTGAAGAATGGAGCCTCAGCATTGTTTGCCCGATCCATAAGAAAGGAGACCCTCTAAACTGCGCCAACTATAGAGGCATCAGTCTCCTTAACATCGCTTACAAAATCCTGTCTTCCGTACTGTGTGAACGCCTGAAACCATTTGTCAACGAACTGATTGGACCCTATCAGTGCGGTTTTAGGCCCGGTAAGTCCACAACCGACCAAATATTCACACTACGGCAGATCCTGGAGAAAACCCAAGAAGTCCAAATCGATACTCATCACCTATTTATCGATTTTAAAGCCGCATATGACAGCATTTATAGAGACGAGCTATACAGAGCCATGTCTAGTTTTGGCATCCCTGCCAAACTTGTCAGATTGTGCAGAATGACGATGGAGAACGCTCGCTGCTCCGTAAAGGTCGGAAACAGTCTCACCGAGACCTTTGATGTCAAAAAAGGATTTAGACAAGGTGATGCGCTGTCATGTGACTTTTTCAACATCATTCTTGAGAAAATTGTGCGAAACTCGCAAGCCAACACCAGGGGCACAATTTTCCAAAAGTCTGTGCAACTACTTGCATACGCTGACGACATCGACATCATTGGCAGGACACAGCGAGCTGTCACTGGTGCGTTTGCAAGTATCAGTACAGAGGCGGCAAAAATGGGTTTGGTGGTGAATGAGGGCAAAACAAAATATATGCTGTCATCTAGAAGGGACTCACAACATCGACGAATCGGACAGAACGTCACGATAGACAGCTATAACTTTGAGGTAGTTCGGGACTTTGTCTATCTCGGCTCCGCTATTAATTCTGAAAATGACATCACATCAGAAATCAAGCGAAGAATTACACTTGCCAACCGCTGTTACTTTGGCCTAAGAAGGCAATTGATTAGTAAGGCCCTGTCGAGAAACACTAAGGAGACTCTATATAAGACCCTCATCATCCCAGTCCTGCTTTATGGCGCAGAATCATGGACGTTGTCAAAAGCGGATGAAGATCTCCTTGGTCGCTTCGAACGCAAAATTCTTCGAGTGATTTTCGGTCCCGTTTGCGTTGACGGGCTTTGGAGGAGGAGATTTAACAGCGAACTCTACGAGCTGTACAGCGACATCGACCTTGTCAGAAAAGTACGTATCAGTCGACTAAGATGGCTAGGACATGTAGAGCGAATGAACACCAACGCTCCGGCCCGAAGAGTCTTCGATTCCAACCCGGAGGGACAACGCAGTAGAGGAAGACCTCGCCTTAGGTGGCGCGCACAAGTGGAAGGGGACCTCAACCAACTTGGAGTGCGCAACTGGAGGCAGTTAGCCAAAGATCGTGCTAACTGGAGAGGCGTGTTGGTTGAGGCCCAGGTCCACCCCGGACTGTAGCGCCATCTAAGTAAGTAAGTAAGTATGTTTTTATTTTATATTTTTTAGATGTATTTTAGACTATCGCAGTCGAAGGTGGCTCAAGACAATTCGGAGATAAGGATATCTCGCCCCATTGCCGATTAACATCACTTTTTGTTAGGCCCTTTGTGAAAGATTTTGCCAACGAAATATTTTTCTCTAAATGTAGAAATTGTCTTTTATTTGTTATCTCCATTCTGGCAAAATAACTATAATTATTTTTTAGTTAATTAAAAATTAAGTTCACATACCTTTTTTAACACATTATCACAATCCACATTTTTTTACATTTCAGACCCCATTTGTCGATCGTCGCCGCGACAAAAGTCGTTTATTTTTAGTCGCCAATACCAAACAGTAGTGTCGTTTTTTTTTTAGAGTCGTAAACGACAACCACAATAGGACTGATTATCTATCTATCTATCTATCTAAAGTGATCGCTTATTGGTGCAAGAGCTGTGTTCTTACTTTATTGTTTCGGTTTCCCCTTGGTTAAACAAATTTTGTACAATTTTAAAATGTTGATGCATTTTCAAAATGGGGAAGGGAAGTTAAATATGTTTGGCGAACCCCTTTTATAAAGAGCCCTGATAGCCTCTTGCATTTAATAATAATAAGACTCCCTTAAGCCCTAATGCTGCTTTCAGTTACCTACATATTAGTAATAGAAAACAGTTTCATTTAAGGGTTGGAATAAAAACTAGATTTGCATACTCTATATATTCACCCCTTTATGTACCTATACACACTTCAGCGCATCCAAATTCTATGTGTACCATTACCATATACCATAAGCCCATACCCTAAGTATGAACTAAGAAAAGGAAAGAGAGGAGAATTCAAAATCACTATTCAACATTTTTTGCCGTTTACTCCTAATTTATCTACAAAGTTTTCTACCTGCTATAAAACTACCCCTCCTATACAGTTCCACATCATCTATCTGCTGGGATATAACGCACATATAGATACTTGAAAATGAAAATAATTTTGCGACTGACACTGATCCGTTTAAGGCCCGAAACACATCTGCGATTTCAATCAGTTCAATAAATTCAGCAGACGATATAGAACCCGTATAATTGAAATGCTGTAATAATAGTCAAGTATAACCACATCTGTAAGCTAAGGTTAGACTTCATGCCAAGTTAAACAGCCAATCGGCAAGAGGACCCTAATAGGTGGGTCAAAGTAAAAGACCAGGAAAACATCGATGACACTATGGCAAGCCATGTGGACCCACAAACTGATTCCCATACCATCGAGGGCTGGACAAAAAGAACTAACAGGGACTGCAAATACCACCTTACGCAGTTCTTATCGGGGCACGGCGGCTATTGGAAAAACCTACAAAGATTTGGTCCCAATAGCTCGCCTTCTTGTCAAGAATGCCCCAAACGACGAAGAAGATACGGAACACGCAATGTTCCTCTGTAGGCGCTTTGCATGAGTTGCTAACCAGGCCCGCGAAGTAATACCTAAGGGCAGTCCCGCGGGGAGAATGCGGTTAAAGGACGTAGGATGTGGATTAGTATATCTACGTTTGGGTTCACTCCTGGTTTTGCGAATCGTCCATGTTGGTAGCAATGGCTACCGCATCTTCAGAAGTTATTGCTGATAAGTTTAACGACTAGGTGCGATTTTTGGAAGGATGGTAACACCGTACTACCCTCGGGTGTTTTAAGTAGGTGAGCCAACCGCAAGACCTACACTATCGCAAAGCTCGCATGCGATGTCTTTTAAAGATTTTACCTAACCAAAAAAAAAAAAATAAATAAAATAAAAATAAAAATATTTATAAGGTGAGCCGAGTTTTTAAATTGCTGATGCTACATGATTATAATACTTACGCTTTAGTTTAGACTTTAATTAATTTCTTTTTATGTAAATTGACGTTTTTGGACAAACTTTTTATTCAGATTAAAATTACAAAGCTTTTCATCACTAGGCTATGCTATTTACAATTGACAATTCATGCAAATTTTCTGTAACAACGTTTCCAATAGGTATACATAATAACGATTTCATATAGTGAAAAAATGGATTTTCTTTTCTTTTTTAATATTTAACAATTCATAAAGTATTTTTTTAAATTTTTTTTTTTTTTATTAAAGCAAACAATTTTCACAGCCGTTACATTATTATTTTTAATTTTGTTTTATTATGGAAAATTTCGATTAATTATAATGTATATATAATGTGTAAATATATTTTCATCTTTATTTAAATAAAATTATAATATAAATTAACTGATATCTGGTCCATGAGAGAAATTTTTTAAAAATATTTTTTTTATGTTATATATTTAGGTTGAATTGTAGAAAAGTTGCTATTGTTGTGAACTAGTAGTGCAGTACTCTCTGATTAAGAAATAAAATTTAGTAAATAGTTTTGTAATTTATTTTTATAATTAAATATTTCAGTTAACAAGCTCGGAAGGAGCTTAACTACATTTGATTGTTTTAATTTCTTATTTATATTTAAAGTGCGAAATTGGACTTTATTAACTTTGTGGAATACGTTCTTTATAAGTAAGTATAGTTCTTTACCGATACCGAAAAAGTCAGAAGTCAATAGTCTACAATATTTTAATTTTATTGGTTGTCATAATTGGTAAGAATGCAGTCTATGGCTACACGTATTTAGGGAAGACATGATAGAAATAATATTACATGATATAATTCAGTGGTGAAATTTTAATAAAATATAAGATTTAGCTAATGTTTACTATTGTACATCACTATCTTCAATATAAATATCATAAATCTGACATTTCGACTCATGCACAGTTTGAAAGCTGATGTCAAAATCTTTAGAAATGTCAAAATAAATCTATTTTCATTTAATTCAAGTCAGTGGAAACATAGAGGATTTAAAAGTTCTACATAAGTCAGAAAACTGTAATTGAATGGACCTACCTTGCAGTATAGTAATTTAACGAGTAGGTAAAGATGTCCTTACAAATAGGGTAATCGCATTTAGGGGCGGACCCAGGAATTCGGTTTAGGTATGGTCACGTTGGCTAAGGCCGGTTAAGCGATAGAATTTTTTTTTAAATATACATAAAACTTGCATATCTAAAAGCAATGCACCTTATGCCTAGTCTCAATAAAAAAAAAATCTGTAAAAAACATATCCTATAGAATTTCAGAAATTCTTTGTACAGGTGTTCCTCCCAGCCTTTGTGTCTTTTTGCTGAAGCATTGGTAAAAGCTATAACGTTTTTCATAGTCGCTGATGCACTCCGACAAAACGTCACTTTCTTTTGAAGACTTTGCCAAGGAGTTGCTTAAAGCATGGTTGTTGCATGGGCAATGTTTAGCTTGAGTAGCTTTTTTGCAGAGTTCATTTCATATGGACTACACCTGCACCCTTTGTGTCCGAAGAAATCACAGAACAGTTCTCAGTATACCAATCCCTACGTACCATGCTAAATCAATGTCGAACTCGTAGCAGAGATCTTTTACCATCCGTGATAATGCAACACCAGTCAACCGACGCGACGCGACTTCTTTCATCATGCCTTCATATTGACGCTTGCGTGCGTTGACAGGCGTTTTAGAAACTTTACGATACTTTACTTAATGTCAAAGCGCGCAAGTCGCATTTTTCCAAAACTAAATGCCTCTTCGAGCGAACGAGAGAGGGGGAGAAGTGTCCTTTCACTAAGGCACTTACTCTTAGGCGGCAGCGGAGGAATTCTCTAGATGGAATCAACGGTGGCGCCTACAGCTCCAGTTAGGTTGAATTGGTAACTGTAATCCCTATATGAGCTGCTTCGACATATTTGAACACCAGACTTCTAATACTGAGCCAGGGTGTTGTAAAAGAGTTGGTGGCGGAGGAGCCCTCAATGGGTCAACGGCAGCGCTCATATCCTAAAATGGGTTACTGACATCGGTTTTTCCAGCCCGCTGTCCTCCAGGTTGGGGGTTGTGCCGTCTTGGTAACTTCCCGACCATGGAAAAAACCACTAGTTATGAGAGAGACACAACCAGCCTCGGATAATGGAACTCCTCAAATGGCAACCAGACCCGGAACGTCAATGGAATACGATCTAAGAGTATGTACCTGGAATGTACGAACGCTCTACACCCCAGGTGCTACTCGAAAACTTGAGTATGTCCTCACGCGGTACAAGGCAGATATAACCGCGATCCAGGAGATACGATGGATAGGATCAGGTATGATGAAAAGAAAAGATTGCGACATTTATTACAGCTGCAACAAAAGATTGCATGTATTAGGATGCGGATTCGTTGTGGGAAATGGGCTTAGGACAAAAGACATTGACTTCAAGCCGATAAGTGATCGTCTTTCAGTGACCCGAATCAAAGCTACTTTCCAAAACATAAGCCTAATATGTGCTTGTGCACACGCCCCTACCGACAAGGCTGAATAGATCCCATTAAGGAGGAGTTTTATGACCTCCTGGATGGAGCCTACGGATCCTGTCCGGAGTGTGATGTAAAAGTCGTACTCGGGGGTTTCAATGCTAAAGTCGGAAAGGAAAATATCTTTGGCGGGTTAGTTGGTAAGCACAGACTCCACGAAACGACAATAGACAACGGCTACCGACTAATCGATTTTGTAGCAGCTCGTAATACGGTGATAAGTAGGACTAGGTTTCCAAGGCTAAGAATCCACACAGCAACCTGGCGCTCTCCAGACGGTCGAACCGCCAACCAAATCGACCATGTGCTAATCGATGCGAGGCACGCATCCAACATCCTCGACGTGCACACATTCCGAGGGGCAAACGTGGACTCTGACCATTTTCTTGTCGAGGCTAAATTCAGAGCTCGACTGTCCAACGAGAAGAAGCTGTGAACCGCCCAGAAGAAGAAATTCGACGTTGGACGCCTTAGCACACCTGGAGTAGCCAGAGCCTACAGCGAGCGCCTGACTATGAAACTCTCCTCTGTGCACTCACCTACCGCACAAACGTCAACAACCAGTGGTGGTGCCAGTATCGCGACATCATCAAGGAGGTAGCCGAAACCACTGTAGGATACCAGCCACCCCAGAGAAAGAGCCCGTGGTATGATGATGAATGCGTGTACAGGAAATGTGACAGAAGATGCACACAAGAAAGCGCTGCAGCGCAAAACAAGGGCAGCGAAAGAAGAGTATTGAGCCAGGAGAAGGGAGGAAAAGAAGATCCTGCGTAGAAAGAAGAGGGCTTACGCAGCTTCCCAGCTCAAGGAGATCGAAGAGTCGCGCGATCGTAATAACATCCGGAGGTTTTATAAAAAAGCTAAGCAACTGGCTGCTGGCTACAAAACCGGAACGCAGGCTCTTCGAGATAGCGAAGGAAACTTAGTCACCGAAGCGCAGGAAATAGTAGATGTGTTTAAGCAGCATTTCCAGCAGCTGCTTAATGGGCATCATGTAGAGAGAGTGATAGTGCAAGAAGAGAACCCACGTCCAGTCAATGAAGAACTAGTTCTACCACCTAGTATAGAAGAAGTTGGCTTAGCTATAAAAAAAGCTTAAGAACAACAAGGCCGCAGGCTCTGATCGTCTTCCAACTTTGGAAGCAGCTCCTCCGATCTATTTCAAATCTATCTATTTCACCTTCCTCGGAGTAAACATAAACTCTACGAATGACACCCTAGTGGAGATCCGGCAAACAATTTCCCTAGGAAACCGTTGCTACTTCGGTTTGGCAAAACAATTGGGTTCAAAACTCCTAACTCGAAGGACGAAATGTGTGTACAAAACCCTTATCCTGCCAGTTCTGCTTTATGGCGCCGAGTGCTGGACAAGGGAGAGCTGACACTGGGCTCCTTCGAAAGAAAAATACATCGGCGGATTTTTGGCGAACATTTTCAAACAATTTTAGGTATTAGCCCAGGAGTGGCATGATGCCTCTCATACAAAAAATATATGCAAAGGATATTCCTCGACAGTCATGGGAGGGAGCCAAAGTTTGTATAATTTTGTGTACCACAGAGCATTACTACAATAGAATCTGTTTATTATACTGATTTAAATTTATTTGAAATAGATTTTTTGTAGTCCGAAGTGTGTCCGCTAGTTAAATATAAAACGATTGTTAAAACTCTTTTTCGAATTTTTGCTATTATGTAATTTATGTCCATATGCCTTTAGACTGCGAATTTAAAATATTATGTTTTGTCACATTTTTTGGTCAGTCACATACGTGTCCTCAACAGCGGAATGTCATTTGTTTTAGGAATTTAAAGGTCGAATTTTGACGATGTCGAAATTATTTTTTACTTTTAGCATTAAAAGGGTTTAATTGGATATTAGCTACTATATTTTTAAAAGGTAGAGAAAGCTGTTCTTTTAGTATCAGTTTGTAGTCCTTTATTATAGGTACATTAGAAATCTAATATTTTCGTAAATAAATTAAATAGCTATAGTTTTCAAATTGCTTATTCCATACGTTTCAGTTAAAATGTAGGTATAAAGGATTGTTTTAGAGTTTGGCGCATCTCAAACTTCAAAAACAGTGTTTGAAATAGAGTAAATATTTTTTTTTGTTGAAATCTTATATTTTTATATCAATTTGATAAATGACAGTTTATTGTAATGTACAATGCAAGATTTATGTATTCTAATATAGGTATAGGTAGATATATGTAATTAGCTTGTTGTAATGTTAGAGTGATTAATTTCATTAGTTGATACGTGAGTTTGTAGACTGCACTTTTAGGTACCTTATTAACTACGTTCCTATGTATTGCTAACGTATTTATTGAAAGTGAAAATTATAGCAGGGACTGGTCTGACTTTGGTCATAAACTGTCGTAAATCTCTAAGTGAGATCTCGGACAAGAGCACATTAAAACTACTGTGCATTGGGAGACATATCAGGAAATTATTTACCGGCACTAAACGCTCGAGTATCATTTCTTCCAAGGCCCTGCAAAAGGCTAACAAAAGACGCGTGATCCTGACAGTTGTAATGTAACCATGTGAAGCAATCATGACCACGGATAAGTCGGCGCAGGTCAAGGAGGCTCCTGAATGTCAGCAGACCACACTTTTTTTGTCGGGTTAGGAAACACTTCACTGGAGCACTCAGACGCAACTGGTCCATTGTAAAACCAGGAAGCAAATCCAGTATTTTTTTTGAATTTCTTCGACTTTCGGAGAAAGCCGAGAATACACTTTAGCGATAAGGAGCTTACAGTATCAGCACTCATCACATTAGCGTCAAAAATCTGCCATCTGATCCAAGCAAAGGCAGGACAATAACAAATGAAATGATCCGAAGTATTGTCGCCATCTCTGCACAAGGGTCGCAGACAGTGGTTTCATTTAAGCCTAGCACACTAAGATACTTAGCAAAAGCGAAGTGCCTAGTAAAAAAGTCAATAAGTTTTCTGCAGTCATTTCTACTGACAGACCCCACAAATGGCGCAGACTTCCTACTGACTTTCGGGAGCATGCGTTTAGTCTGCCCGCTTCCTGTAGAGCCTTGCCATACACGATTGTGTTCGTTAGAGACCCAATCGTCAATGAAAGCTTTGATCGAGGACGCAGGAGGACCCAGCACAGGTTCTGGTCCCGACAAATTATCCTCTGAGCCTTGCTTAGCAATCTCATATCGTATCTCATTTCCAGCAATCCCAGTGTGACCTGGGACCCAGACAAGAATCAAAGAGTTCAGCCTTGCGACCGAGTTCAAAGAGTTCTTGCATTCCTCAACTATCTTGGAATGGATTACAGGGTTGAGCAAGGCTTTAAGCAAAGCTTTTCTGTCGCTAAAGACGCAGATACTCCGACCCCGCCACCTATTCTTAGCAATATGTTCGGCAGCCATCAGGATAGCATAGATCTCCCCCTGAAAAAAAGACGCATGCTGGCCTAACGAGTAGTGAAGTCTAATGTTGTCGATTTCCACGAAGAAACCAACACAAGACCCTTGACTAGTTTTGGAGCCATCCTTGAAAATACGACTACATTCCAAAACCAGGCTCAGACTCTGGCTGAACGCATGAAAAGTCGACTCTAAATTTGCACAAAAGCCGAAGTTCCGGTGTCATTGCATCAGACGGCATATCCATGGAACTAGGTTCGTGGGATAAGTGTAGTGCAAGGTCATCAAAACTCCAGTGTAGATTATACCAAAAACCACCCCGCTTGAGACAGTAGATTACTTTGATAATAACACCCATGATATAGGTATCAAGAGGAGGTAAATCAGGCAGAGGATCTAGAGCAGAGCCCGGCGTACTCGGGAAAGCACCCGTGCAGCCAAGACAAATCGTACTTTGGAGTTTTGTGCAGAAGAAGTGACCATACATAATATTGTCACTTTTGTCGCGGCACTAACAGGTCACTGTGGAGTAGGAAGACCGCAAGGGGTCCCTGCAAACATTTTTTGTTGCAGTTATTTGTATCAGGAGAAATACCCTTTCACTTGATTTGAATGCTGTCCTTGATAAGTAAGGAAACTCCAGCATCGCATTTTTTCAAGGAACTTGCCGATATTGCTGAAATGCACAGGTATCAGGGAAGATCCTTTAGAACCAACTTGGTTCAAAGAGTACCTAGAGGGCATAGTCAACTTTGCCGACAATAGCCTTAATTTGGTGAAATTTGATGAGAGTGCATTTTTGCTAATGCATCAGATAATTACCAAATAACCTGGATTTTGAAACATTAATCGTAGATAGGTACCTATTTTATTTGAACTTGAGAAAAAGTCAAATTTCCCGCGTCACCCTGTGTAACCTATCCAACAAGTTATCAAATAATTTTTAAGGTACAGCTCCAAACGTATGTGGAGTGGAGGAACCAAAAGCAATATTTCTGAACCCTGTTTTGCATAGGTACCGCGAAAATATTTTAAGATTTGTAAAACCGAAAAAGTTGAAAATTGTTTGATTTCATTCAACTAAAATTAGTTATTGTAGTTAAATATTTCAGATTTTCTATAATACCTATTATGAGAAACCTAATGAGCTATTTAGGAGTAATAGTATTTTATTTATCAGTGGTTTGCAATTTCATGTTTGTGTTCTAAATGGACTGCACTTTTGAACTACAAGGTGGCGCAAAAATAACCTTCCGATGTTTTTTGGCTGTAATTTAAAAAAAATGAAAAACTTTGATTCTTCTTGTGGATTATTTTTATTTGGTCTTTTAATTTTTTTTCGAGAATATGATGTCATGTAAATGGCCGCCGTCACAGTTGATTGTCATTTGAGCCCTTTTTATGGCATTTTCCATCACTTTGGCCAAAACTTCTGGCGATAGGTCCTCACATTCTTGACGGATATTGTCTTTAAGAGCTGCAAGAGTCTGAGGCTTGTTGACATAAACCCGCGACTTCAAAAAGCCCCACAAAAAGAAGTCTGGAGCGGTCAAATCAGGCGAATTTGCTGGCCAGTGCAAATCGCCAAAACGGGAGATTAGGCGCCCGGGAAAGGCATCCTTCAGCATATCGGTTGTGGCACGTGCGGTGTGTGCCGTTGCACCGTCCTGTTGGAACCACATGTTTTCCAATCCCAATTCATCAAGTTGCGGCAAAAAGAACTCGTTGATCATTGCTCTGTAGCGCTCACCATTTACAGTAACCGTTTGGCCCGCGACGTCTTCGAAGAAAAAAGGTCCGGTGACTCCTCCAGCGAAAACAGCACACCATACAGTGACTTTGAGCGGGTGTAATGGGTTACACGCGGATTTTCAATGCCCCAGAAGCGCAAATTTTGCTTATTTACGTACCCGCTAAGATGGAAATGGGCCTCATCACTCATGATTATTTTTGATGAAAAATCATCTTCCTCTTGGTGGTGATTAAGGATGGCTTGAGCGTATGTTAGACGCGATTGGCGGTCAGCAGCTTACAGCTGATGCACCGTCTGGACTTTGTACGGAAACATCTTCAAATCTTGTACCAAAATTCGCTGTAAAGACCGTCGACTGATACCCATTTGCGTGGCACGTCGTCTGGTCGATGTCGACGGCGCTTCCATGACATCTTCGGCTACAGCAGCAATATTCTCTGCAGAACGGCTACTCCGGGGTCTGCCACGCCTGGCAGCATCTCGTGTTGTGCCAGTCTCTTCGAGGCGAGCGGCTAAACGTCGCAGTGTTTCAGCAGTAGGCGTTGGACGGCTAGGAAATCTGCGACGAAATTCACGTTGTGCCAAAGTCACCGACCGATTATTGCTCAAATAAATAGTCACCAATATTCCGCGTTCTGGAGCAGTGTAGCGTAACATTGTTTATTAACGTGTATTTCGCATGTGTTTACTACGCAAATGTCAAAACAGAACTGACATTAGGGGCCAATCGCAAAATTTATAGCATTTTCTGATAGGAGGATTACTTTTGCGCCACCTTGTATAATTATAATGAAAAATTAAATTTCGATAAGTTTTCGGTGTATCGGCTATAAACAAAAATATGAATTTCTTGCTTCTTATTGAAAATTAAAATTATAAGTTTACAATCCTATAGCTATTTAATGTGAATGTGAATAATTTCGATAAAGTTAAATTTATAAATTTGTGAGCTTACATTTTGATATTCTACATAAATTCTGCAATTTCTCTATCTAGATTGTTTTCGATTTTTGAAAGAGTTCTTTTTTTATATTCGGTTAAGCTAAGTACGCAGCTAGAGCGAAATTAAATTTTAGCTGCTCTTCAATGTTTCTCTTAAAACATTTGCTAAAATCTTAGCTAAATTTTGACAATGAGTGCATTGTGGAAAAGTGTCACTAAAAACAACTGTCCTTGGAAAATAAATGCCTTCAAAAAATGCATCGACGCTTAAATGTGTTTAATTTTCGTGGCCATTCATTCTATTTTTCCTTGACTGCTTTAAGGATTTCTCTTTGATCTAAAAAGGCTCACTTTCAAGGTATTCCTCATCGAGGTATGTATTCATAAAATACATACATCTGGCAACGGACTTAGGTTAGGTTAGGTTAGGTTAAAATGGGGTATGAGATATCTCATACAGCACTAGGCACCATAAGGGCCCATCGCGATCCCTAGGGGGAACCAATTACATTGACCTACAATGGAAAAACACCTAAACACTTGCCCTTGAGAAAGCCCCAATTTCCCTGCAAAAACCAAGTAGTCCCTTGAAGTTGGTATTGTCTATCTCCCCTAAATGTTGGAAGAAGTACCTGCCCAAAAATTTCCTTCTACTGCGACATATTGCCTCACATTCGCACAGTATATGTGTTATGTCCTCTTCGGCTTGCAGGTCATTGCAGAATCTGCAAGTGTCCGAGTCTGCTAGCCCTAGTCTTTTGGCATGTTTTCTAAGAAGACAGTGCCCTGATAATATGCCGATCAGTGTCCTGAGCTGTTCCCTGCCTAGTTTGTGGATTTCCCTAGATCTTTTACGGTCGTAATGCGGCCAAGGTACCTTAGATACTGCGTGAGCGTGACCGGTGAGTCCCTCCCACCTCCGGTCGGCTTCCTTATTTATTTTATTCCTAATATCGCTTTTTATGATGCAAGGAGGTGGTTTAATATCCACATCTCCTCCGTCTTGCAATTCCCCGCCTATCCTCGCAAGCTCATTCGCTTGCTTATTTCCAGCTATACCGCAGTGACCCAGCACAGTCTCACTCGGTTCTGACTGCATAATGCCTTAAGCATTGTGCGACAGGTCCTGCAACGGACTTAGGCTAATTGATTTTGCTGCGGGACGTAATTTTACTATAGCTAGCACGCGGTTTCCACACCTCAACATTCACAAAGGACCATGGCGGTCACCAGGTCAACAAACCGTCAATCAAATTGACCATGTTGCGATCGACGCTAGGCACTCCTCCAGTATTCTAGATGTCCGAACTTTCCGAGCGGCCAACATAGACTCGGATCACTACCTTGTTGTAGCCAAGATACGTATGCCGATATCCCGTACACCACAACAACGAGGAAATATTGTGAGGAGATTCAACGTTGAACGGCTACAAACGCAATAAACCGCCAGAACTTTTGCGGATCTTGTATTCTTCAATCTCTCGAGAAGTCCTATGCACCCAGCATCAAGTGCTGATAATCGATGCCACGAAGCCATCAGAAGCGCCGCAACTGATGTGCTAGGTTTTAGTCGATCACCACCATGAAACCCTTGGTTTGATGAAGAGTGCCGGCAAGCACATGCAGCAAAGCAACTCGCCTACAAAGCAGCGCTGCAGAGAAGGACGAGAGCAGCTCGTGAGCTTTACGAGCAAAAAAGGAGGGAAGAACACCGGCTTCTCCGGAGGAAAAAAAAAGAGCATGAGAAGCGCGCATTCGAGCAAATAGAGGTGCAACTCCAGGAACAATGTTCGGAAGTTTTACCAAAAGGTAAAAAGAACGTGACAAGGGAACAAGACCCGAACAGAGACCTGTAGAGACGAACAAGGAAACCTTGTAGTGGAGTCACAGTCTGGCTGAGGACATGGAAAAATAATTTCTGCAGACAGTTAAACGGCGAAGACGACACGAATTCCACTGCCAGGCAGAATGAACCATTCAACCTGGGCGATGGAAGCCAAGATTTCCGCCCACCTGACCAAAATGAGGTAAGGATAGCAATATCCAAGCTGAAGTCCAACAAAGCTGCAGGACACCGACTCGTTTCTAAAATTTGGTCAGTGGAAAGTATGCCTAATGAATGGAGCCTCAGCATTGTTTGCCCGATCCATAAGAAAGGAGACCCTCTAAACTGCGCCAGCTATAGAGGCATCAGTCTCCTTAACATCGCTTACAAAATCCTTTCTGCCGTACTGTGTGAACGCCTGAAACCATTTGTCAGCGATCTGATTGGACCCTATTAGTGCGGTTTTAGGCCCTGTAAGTCCACAACCGACCAAATATTCACTCTACGGCATATCCTGGAGAAAACTCAAGAAGCCCAAATCAATACTCACCATTTATTTATCGATTTTAAAGCCGCATATGACAGCATTTATAGAGACGGGCTATACAGAGCCGTGTCTAGGTTTGGAATATCTGCGAAACTTGTCAGATTGTGCAGATTGACGATGGAGAACGCTCGCTGCTCGTAAAAATTGGAAACAATCTCACGGAGAGCTGTCAAAAAAGGATTTAGACATGGTCATGCGAAATGAGAAAATTGTGCGAAACTCGCAAGCCAACACCAGGGGCACAATTTTCCAAAAGTCTGTGCAACTACTTGCATACGCTGACGACATCGACATCATTGGCAGAACACAGCGAGCTGTCACTGGTGCGTTTGCAAGTATCAGTACAGAGGCGGCAAAAATGGGTTTAGTGGTGAATGAGGGCAAAACAAAATATATGCTGTCAAGGAGAAGGGACACACAACATCGACGAATCGGACAGACCGTCACGATAGACAGCTATAACTTTGAGGTAGTTCGGCACTTTGTCTACCTCGGCTCCGCTATTAACCCTGAAAATGACATCACATCAGAAATCAAGCGAAGAATTACACTTGCCAACCGCTGTTACTTTGGCCTAAGAAGGCAATTGATTAGTAAGGCCTTGTCGATAAACACCCAAGGAGACTCTATATAAGACCCTCATCATCCCAGTCCTGTTTTATGGCGCAGAATCATGGACGTTGTCAAAAGCGGATGAAGATCGCCTTGGTCGCTTCGAACGCAAAATTCTTCGAGTGATTTTCGGTTCCGTTAGCGTTGACGGGCTTTGGAGGAAGAGATTTAACAGCGAACTCTACGAGCTGTACAGCGACATCGACATGGTCAGAAATGTACGTATCAGTCGACTAAGATGGCTAGGACATGTAGAGCGAATGGACACCAACGCTCCGGCCCGAAGAGTCTTCGATTCCAATCCGAAGGGACAACGCAGTAGAGGGAGACCTCGCCTTATGTGGCGCGCACAAGTGGAAGTGGACCTCAACTTGGAGTGCGCAACTGAAGGCGGTTAGCCAAAGATCGGGCTAACTAGAGAGGCGGGTTGGTTGACGCCCAGATGCACCCCGGACTGTAGCGCCATCTAAGTAAGTATTTAGCCGAGCGGTACGCTGCTTCAGCTAAAAAATCAAATTTTTATTTCAGACTGTACTCGTACTGCATGTATCTTTCACAATTTAGCGCGCCCATTAATGGTTCGGCCCATTTTTTTCAAGCTAAATTTCTACAGATCATGTTGGTGATTTCAATGAATACCTCGATGAGGAATCCTGAGATTAAGGAATAGCAGACAAGGAAAAAGAAAGTCCAACGAAAATATAACACTTTTTCACCTCGATGAATGTTTGAAGGAAGTTGTTTTCAACATACCTACTAGTGCGTCTCTATGTCAAAATTTAGCTTTAATTTTAGCTAGTGTTTGGGGAGAAAAATTAGAGCGCAGCTAAAATTTAGTTTCGCTCGAGCAGCGTACTAACACTTTATCTATATTTCATCCACGTTACAGCAATTTTAGTCATAGTATTTACAACAAACAAAAAATAAAAAATTATGCCAACAAAATATTAAAATAAAAAGTATTATTTTAATTAAATATATACTTAAAGATATGTATTGCGTGGAATGATATAATATTCTATACCACCAAGTTGTGTATATTTGTATATTGCGTGTGTTTGTGTATTTTTTTGTCTTCTACTTAGTAATTAATTTAAATCGATAAATTTTGAAATTTCAAAATATTTTTTGCCAACATTTGCATGCAGCACTATATAGCACTATGTTGCACGACTATCACAATTCTTCGACTCTATTCTTTCATCTAACATCGCATGTCGTAACCTTATTCACATTAGGTACCTACACATACCTATATATTTGGAGATTATTTTTTTTTTTGCTTCACTAGCTTCACATGCGTTGTTAACCTTAAAATGTTGTTATTGTGTCATGACCTTCTGCTTATTATAATTATTAATGTTAAACTTGTTTCTTTTAGTCTAAGGGGTTTTCGTAAGGAATTATTTCTGTTTTGTTTTTGTAATGTACAAAATGTGCTAAATTTATTATAAAAAAATATGTGATGTTGCATAGAGCAGCTTTTTAGCTGATTTGTGTTTACTCAAGTTATAACATAAGAATCGTATTGCCCAACATGGTTAACATAATTGTGGATATCGTTAGCGGTGATATGGCGGTTGCAGTGCTGTTTCCGGCCAAAATTTCAGCTCGTTTTCTCATACGTTCCTGAAAATACAATATAAATTAGTTTTTTCCAGAGTACCAAAAAGAAGTTATTTTAATATGGTAGGATATTGTGCAAAAGTTTAAGGTAAGCATTCCGGCTGAGACAAAGTTGAGTAATAACTTAAATAAATGTAGTCAATCAATGGCTCCACAATATAAGCATCATCACCACAAGAGTTCCCACAACTTGGAACTGAAAAATGGAAACTTTTTCGACAACTTCGAACAAAACCTATAAGCAACTTTTTAATAGTGGAACCTTTACAGATCCACAGCCGTATTAATAATAGCTGCGGAACTTCGTGTTATCCCTAACTAATGACTAACCCATTGGTTAAACCCAAATTCCTATTTATAAACATTTTTAGAAGATAACTAAGCTTTCGTAACTTTTGCATAACTAACTCACGGTTGTATTTGTTGTATTTGTTTGTTAGCTTTGCAAAACATGTTTCCCGCGCAAAATGACAAATGGTGTTTTGCGTTTAATTTCGTTTGATTGATACCTATGAATGTGGTAAAAGGGTGATAAATAATCACTGGTCAACAAAATTTTGTAACAAAAAAAGTGCTTACTAATTTTGAATTACCCGCCTACAATCAGCTTACCGCCATATTTATTTTTTTTTCCATCAGGTCTCGTTTTCATGTTACAGCTACTTCCCACAAAACTGAAAAATGCAGTTTTTGCTTCATTGTCGAGCATTCTAAAGTTTTGTTTCATTTGAAGAGCGTATTGTTTTTATGTTTTCTGTGTTAAGTGATTCTCAAATAATGTCAAGAAAGTGTCAAAATGATCCCGACAAGTTTTGCTACATTTGTGGCGACATTACGTTTAAAACTCAGCGAAGGAATTTGACACCATTAGTAACTAAGCTATATAAAGAGTATTTTGGCTTTTCCATCGGACAACAAGACAAAGCATGGGTTCCACACATCTGTTGTGTTACATGTGTTGGTCTTCTTACTGGATGGGCGAGAAGATCTCGATCTATGCCTTTTGCAATACCTATGATTTGGAGTGAACCAACGAACCACCTATCAGATTGTTATTTTTGTCTGACTAATACAAAAGGAATTACAATTAAAAGAAAAAGTAAAATTAAGTATCCTGACCTGCCATCTGCTAGAAGACCGACCCTTCATAGTGAAGAACTGCCTGTGCCGGAACCACCTGAAAGTCCCGATCTGGCCGCTACACCAGAAACAACCGAAAGCGAGACATTAGATCCAGACTTTGAGCAAGGCTTCTCATCTAATGAGCCACACCTACTATCTCAAGGAGATCTCAATGATTTGGTACGTGACTTAAATTTGTCCAAACAACAGGCAGAACTTTTGGGCTCTCGATTAAAGGGATGGAATTTATTGCAACCAAAAACAAAAGTATGTTACTTTCGTAATCGAGATGAAGAGCTAAACATTTTTTTTTCACAAGCTGATGAGCTGGTATTTTGTAATAATGTCCATGGCGTAATGACTGCGTCTTGGGTATAGAATATAAGGCAGAAGAGTAGCGTTTGTTTATCGATGGTTTAAAAGTAAGTTTGAAGGCTGTTCTTTTACATATTGGCAACAAACTTCCCTCTATACCAATAGGTGAGGCTTCGAATATGAAAGAGTCTTATGAAACTATTAAATTTATCTTGGAAAAAATTCAATACAACGAACATCACTGGAAAGTTTGTGGAGATCTGAAGGTGATTGCCCTAATTTTAGGATTACAACTTGGGTATACAAAATACTGTTGTTTTCTTTGTGAGTGGGATAGTAGAGACCGACAAAATCATTATGTTAAGAAAGACTGGCCCAAAAGGCAATCTCTTATTCCAGGACAAAAAAATATTAAAAATCCTCAATTGGTGCAGCCTGATAACATATTTTTACCACCTTTACACATAAAACTTGGGCTCATGAAAAACTTTGTGAAGGCTATGGATAGAAGTGGTGACGGCTTTTTATATTTGAAAGAAAAATTTCCAAAGCTGAGTGAGGCAAAAATTAAAGAGGGCATATTTGTTGGCCCTCAAATTAGGCAATTGATGAAAGATGAAATTTTTAAAGAAAAGCTTAGTGATATGGAAAAATCAGCTTGGGAATCTTTCATGAAAATAACTTCAAATTTTCTAGGAAATCACCGGTCAAGTGACTATGAAAATATTGTCGCGGAGCTGTTATCTACTTATAAGGCTTTGGGTTCCAATATGTCGTTGAAAATACATTTTCTTCATTCACATTTAGACTTCTTTCCTGAAAATTTGGGCACCGTTAGCGATGAACACGGTGAAAGATTCCACCAAGACATTTATACCATAGAAAAACGGTACCAGGGCAAGTGGAGTCCACGTATGCTAGCGGATTACTGTTGGACATTAAAACGAGATGTCCCTGAAGCAAAATATAGAAGAAAATCATAAAGCTATACAGTTATAATTATGTTACAATTTAAGGAAATAACTTCGTTTCGGTGCTTAAAACTGGACATTTCTAAAATTCAATAAAATCTAAATTACAAAAAAACTATTCGTATTGGAATCATTCTAATTTTATTTCTATTATTCTTATAACTGTCCTAAACATAACCAGACAAAAGTTTTCATGTTACATGAAAAAAGTGTTTTTTTGTTGACCAGTGAATTGAATAAGTTTGCAAAAATTGTGAAGCAAAATGGCTCACCCTTTTTGAATAATTTGAATATGCTAGACGAAAAAAAAACGAAAAATCTAAACATTCAAAAATAAATATAGATTTTCAAAACGAAATATAAAAAAAATAATTGCATTAGTAAGAGTAAGAAAATTATAATTGCATTCGAAGAAGAAGATCAATGTCAGTTTTCAATACAATTTGGAGAAGCGTTGCCATCACAAACCTACGATAATAGAAAACACGTCAATTAGTTAATGCATGAGTTATATTTCTTTATAAATAAGAAAATTTAGTCAGTGAGTTAAATTTTTAACTACCAGTTACGTAACAAGTGAGTTAGAGAATGGTTTGAGATCTATTATTAATACGGCTGCCAGTTTTTAACGAAAATGAATATGAAATAAAAAAAACCTTAAGATGTAATTTGTGTTTTTCTGGGGATCGAACCTCGCACAGTAGTCCAGCACACTTACCAAGGTAGCCATCAGCAAACTAAAAACGAAGCAAAGCAGCTGGAGTCGATAGTCTACAAGCGGAACTTTTTAAACACGCTGGAGATGACCTCATCAGGAGTATACACCAACTCATTTGCAAAATATGGTCGGACGAAAGTATGCCCGACGATTGGAATCTCGGTACCATCTACCCGACCCACAAAAAAGGAGATCGCTTACGCTGCACCAACTATAGAGGCATAAGCTATTTAAACATCGCCTATAAGATTCTGTCGAGTGTATTATGTGAACGTCTTTCGCCGCTTGCTGACGATCTAATAGGTCCTTATATCAATGCGGCTTCCGACCTGGAAAATCTACGACTGACCAAATCTTCACATTACGCCAGATCCTGGAGAAAACCAAAGAATTTACTATCGATACCCATCCACCTGTTCATTGATTTTAAAGCAGCCTACGACAATGTAAATAGAGATGAACTATATCGTGGCATGTCCATTGTCCAGCTTTGGAATTCCTGCTGAACTGATCAAAGGGCACGGTAGTGCCCCAGCCAAGTTCTCTATAGTAAAGGCATTTCCCCTTTTTAAAGGAACAAACTCAGGCTGTTTTTGACCCCCTCCAACTTCGGAACCCATTGATCCAAAAACTTCCAACTTGACGCATTTATCAAACTCACTAAAAAGGTCCACCTCTCCAAATTTCATCTCTATGGCATTAGTAACTGACTGACTCACTCACTCAACACTCGCTCACTCAGGAGGCGTGGATTCGCCCGCACTTTTGAAAATCGGCTATTATTTATTTGGGCCACTTTCAGTTGCCGTAGAATGTTGAAATTCGGTACAGCTGTAGGACTGTATTGTACGAAAGGAGAAATTTCAAAAATTAAAAATTGTCCATTTAGCCGGTGCTTTCACTAAAATGGAGTCAGCAGCAAGCAGAATAGGACTGACTATAAACGAGGACAAGACGAAGTATATGCTTTCATCAACAAAATTCCAATCCCACCACGGTCAGAACGTGACAATTGATAGGTTTAACTTCGAGGTAGTCAGTGAATTTGTCTGCCTGGGCACTGCTGTAAATGCACAAAATCAACATCAGCGCGGAAATCAAACGTAGAATAAATCTTCCTAATCGCTGTTTCTTTGGGGTAAGTAACCAATTGAGGAATAAAGCTCATCTCGGTCCTGCTGTATGGTGGAGAAGCATGGACCCTTACCCAGTCGGAGGAAGGCTCCCCTGCTGTATTCGAGAGAAAAGTCCTACGAACGATTTATGGTCCTATTTGGCGTCGACCAAGAAAACAATATTTGGCGAAAAAGATACAACAACGAGCTATAGGTACGTGCTGTACCGCGACAATGAGCCTATGTATAGTAAATAAAATCCGTATCCAGCTGTTAAGATGACTGGGCCATGTATAAGCGGATGAACATCAATGCTCCAGCGCGTAAAGTCTTCGACGCCATACCAGAGGTAAGGAGACACCAAAGAAGACCTCAGACCTTCTAACTGGAGCGACTAGATAGAAGGAGACCTCCGACTGCTTGGAGTGCGAAATTGGAGACGGCAGTCTAGAGATCGAGCCGGCTGGATGGGCACAATAAGTAAGGCTCAGGAGCACCACGCTTTATAGCACCATCAAAAGTAAAAAGTAAGTATAAGTAAACCCAATTTCGTGTAGTACGGCACTCGACACTTTAAAAACAGCACCGAAGTTAAAAATTTGCTGGACATCTAGTTCTAGAGCATCCAGCAAAAAGCATTCACTCGCTTGATGATTAGACCCACGAAAAATTTGTCAAAATAGACATAAAAATAAAATAAATAAATAAATAAATAGGTGGCGCAACATGCGGGTGACACCCAAGGCCTAGCTTCTCGCAACCATTCGTTTTGTGTGAGTTTCTATTTTTAGGACGAATGGAAGGGACCTACAATTTTATGCCGAGTCCGAACGGCTGAATTGAGAAGCTTTTTCATGACAGTCATACTCTCGGATGTTTGTCAGACGTTCGCGAGAGGTGGCGCAGTAGAAAAAGACTTTAAGATGTAATTTTGGTTTTTCCGGGGATCGAACCTGGGATCCCTCGCACAGTAGTCCAGCACACTAACCACTGCGCTACTGCGCCCACAATAATAGACATAACTATGTTAGAAAATTGTCAGTACACATTTGTCAATATTATGACAATGACAAAATAGTCATGAGAAATTTGTGTATTTAACTGACAATTATGTCACATATCAAAATTTTGAATCTAAATTTGTCAGACAAGTGAGAAAAATTTGTAGAATTGTCACCTGTCAATGTTTATAAAACAGGGTCCTGAAATCGATTAAGAGCCAGTTTGTTCAGAGCGGGTTAAATCTGCGGTTAGGTTACCATAGATTTAGTTTACCCCATGCTTACCTTTAATATCTGTGGTATAACCAAAAAGCGTTTGTTCACTTATTTTTCTCTTTGGTCACCAAACCATAGATTTGCTACAAATCGTTCCAGTTTTCCAATTTATTTGTAAATTTAGTTGTTAGAATTAATCTATGGTTAAAATTGTCAGCGCCTCAGTAATGCATGCAATTTTTTTTTTCCACACTGTCGTGCATTGTATTCATCTGCCAGTTGAAAATACGTCATGATTGAATATTTATTTGCGTTTATTATTTAAGTATTATACTTACTTTTTCAATCCATTTCCCGAAAATCACAGGCCAACACACAAGGCACGATCTTTCAAAAGTCGGTCCAATTACCAATGATATTGACTTATTTGGTAGAACACAGCGAGCTATCACTTTGCTAGTATAGAAACGGAAGCGGCTAAAATGGGTCTATGCAAAATGGGTATATGCTGTCCACAAGAAGGGACACCCAACATCGTAGAATCGGACAAAACATCACGATCGACAGCTATAACTTTGAGGTAGTGAGGGACTTTGTCTACCTCTGTTCAGCTTTAAATTCCGACAACAACATCTTAGAAGAAATTAAACGAAGAATAACTCTTGCCAACTGCTGTTTCTTTGGGCTAAGAAGGCAATTGAGTAGTAGAGCCCTATCCCGAACAACTAAGGTGATTCTGTATAAGACCTTGATCATTCCAGTCCTGCTTTATGGCGCTGAAGCTTGGACTCTATCTAAAGCGTATGAAGGTATCCTCGGTCGCTTCGAGAGAAAGATCCTTCGTAAAATGTTCAGTCCCGTTTGCGTTGACAGGCTATGGAGAAGGAGATTCAACGACGAACTGTTCGAGCTGTACAGCGACATCGATCTGATCAAAAAACTGCGAGCAAGTCGTTTAAGATGGCTAGGACATGTGAAGCGGATGGAAACAAATGCTCCGGCTCGTAGAGTCTTAGAGTCTAACCCGGAGGGACGACGCAGTAGAGGAAGACCTCGCCTTAAGTGGCGCGCGCAAGTCGAAGGCGACCTGAACCGACTAGGAGTGCACTGCACAGCTATTGACCGGGCTAACTGAAGTGGCGTGTTAGCTGATGCCTCTGTTCACCCCAAACTGTAGAGCCGCCTAAGTAAATAAGTTATTATTTATTAAATTAATTTTTAATTTTTACAGTTTTTGAAAGAAAGTTGTTTTGTTTTTGACTATGTCAAAGCTTGAATTAACAAAATTCCAGAATATCCTTGGTTAAATTATATCTTAACAGACCAAAAACGGCTGGTTATCGAATTCTCAGGTTAAACTAACCAAACCATGGATTCTCTGGTTAAAATCACGTTAAAGTTTGACCAAACAAACAGATTCTATGTTTATCAGCTGGAATAACCATTGATTAGAGTTAACCAAAGATGAACAAACCGGCCCTAAATCTATGAGCATATTAAACCAGAGGCAGTTAGAAAATGTCACGACGCACTGATCACTATCAGTCAAAATCTCCTGCGTTAGCACTATTCTGTTTCATCTTTTAGTAACGCAGATGAAATCGCAGAGTTTACCACGCGGAATATACAGTTAATTAAAAAATGGTTTAACGAAGTCCTAATATTAAACAATTTCAAGGTTCGCCCTCTAATTTGCTCGCAAGCACCACAGTTCTTCTTCTTCACCAAGTAGTATTCAAATGAAATTTCTAATAAAATGTAAGTACAATACGTTCAAATATGACATATAAAACTTCATTACTTAAACTGAAGACCCAGCTGGATATGACGAACACTTTTACACAATAGACTCCACCTAACAATAGACTTACCTGATACAGATTATCCTCCCCTGGAGGATCTAAGCATTCAAACTCACAGCAACGTTCGCCAACTCTGAAGTTCTTGCAAAACTGAAAACCGCATAAAGAAAAAAAAACAATTACTTACATCAATGTGGCTAACTACGAAATGTATTCATTACTTACATAGGGTGGATCACAGTAGATAGCTTTACACCACAGTGGCTCGGAATGGTAACAGACACAAAGGCTGCATACTCCAGGACCAGGTACGTACAGCATTCCATGGTTGACGGAGTTGCCTTGAAAATCAATACAATCCTCCTCCAAGCACCCTGCAAATTGAAAGATACACGATGAGCGGCTGCAGAAGTTGAATAAATTGAAAGTGAATGCATTTAAATGGGGCGTTAGAATTGTTTGATTTGGTTATTTCTTTTTTGGCAAGCGTCTAAGGGAATGTTGGCAGTTGACCAAAATGTATCAATTCCTCAGTATGTTTGGGAAGAATATTTTTGCAGACTTGAGGGAGTACAATCTTTGTTTATTGTCCTATAAATTAATTATATTGCTAAATAATAGGTAGTACATCAGGATTAATTTATATGCTGTCTATTAAAATATCCTGCGTCACCTTTTATCTACATACTATATTTAAAATATGCATTGCATTGTGTGGTGATGGTGACCTATGCTCAGAACAAAAGCACGCAAGTACAAAATTACGTGGAGCTAGAGCTAAATAAGCCGTGGAAGTTTACATTTTCCTGGAAGTTTCAAAGGTAAAAATCCATCTCACGGACAAATGGGAGAAAAAATAGTGCTCCAATATAAGTTCTTGGGAAATTTTATCAACACAAAAAAACAATTCACTGGAATTTAAAGCTCACCCTCAGAAGATACTAGGGTATAGGTGTACCAGTATACCAGTACCCGGTCACTTTGCTTTAAATAGTTGATAATCTGGGTGATCACAGAATCCATCGTACTCGGAATTTTGCTACGAACCCCGAAAGAACTATCACAGAATCCGTCGTAGTGCATTTTTGCTACGAATTAAATGCGTAGCAAACATTTCCACTACGATGGATGAAATTCGTATGTCCACTACGACGGATTCTGTGATAGTTTTTTCGGGGTTCGTATATCAAAATTCCGAATATCTACGACGGATTCTGTGATCACCCAGAATAATAACTAAATTAATCGCTATTTTCATGAGCGAAAAAATGTGGCTTTAACTTTTGACCCATCTAACGTGCTGGTAAAATTTGACAGCTGTGAGCATCACAAAATAAAATGCGTAGTTTGGTGTAGTTCATCGAGAGAGTTGAAAGTGCGCTCTAGAGTTCGCGAGTGTTGGTGGAGGTATCAATCTCATCTCATAGCTAGCAGGCGGATAGTGGACTTGTTTAATATTCATAAATACATATTATATACATATTAGCCAGATATACTCAAAGTGAAAGGTGGATGTATCAAGGAGAAATGGTGGAAGTTGTTCGTGAGTACAAATACATTGAAATTTTAGTATCCTCAAACTTGAGTATAAAGAAGCATCTAGAGGCCAAACTATCTGAAACCAAACGAGCAATCTCGTCGGTATGGGGACACTGCATCAACAATAAGTATATAAACCATAGCTCGAAGCAGAATCTCTTTCGCACAACCGCAGCTTCAGTTCTTTTGTATGGAGCGCAGGTATGGGTATACTGTTCCTATGTTGAAGTTGAGAAGTTTCTTCGGTATTTCTTAAAGAGAATGTTCCGTTTACCGAGTGCCACGCCTAATTACATGCTACATCTGGAGACTGGTGTACCGCCTTTGTTTTTGGAGACACTGAGACTACATTTTGAGTACATAGTAAAAGTTATGGGTATGAGTGATGACAGGCTTCCAAAAGTTGTGCTCAAGAGTGTACTACGAAACAAAGCAAGTTTCATTCAAGAATGGGAGCGCCTTGCAGCAGACTGTTGAACGAGCATACGGATAACACCCGATGAGCAACCCGAACATCTAAGAACACAACTCAACATCCTATTGGAAAAAGTAGGTCGAAATATGTTTGATCGTTTTATAGCAGATGCACAGTCATCTCAGTATAGGACATACTACAGTAAGCTGAAATATCAACAGGCAAAAAAAAAGTATTTTCTGAACAACAATTCAGTAGAGAAGATAAGTTTACTTTTTAAAATCAGAGGAGAGTTACTGAACCTGAATTTTATTCCATACCGCCCAGAACTACCTATCTTGTGCAATCTTTGTAACATGAAGATACGAGAAGATATATTTCATTTTCTTGCAATATGCCCAATTTTAAAGGAAATACGTTTAAGATTTTTTAATTCATATACCTTAGAAATAGTTGAAGCAATTCAAATTTTAAATGGAGAACGAGGATGGGATTTACTTACAAAATGCGCTGCGTTAAAGAAAATGTATAGTTGAAGAAGATTTTTAAAGTTTACGTTATTTTGTCAATCTGGTAGACGGCCATAGGCCAAACCATAGTAGACTTAAGTATATTATATTTATTTCTTTCTTTTTTCGAAGAATGTATTGAATTAAAGATGAAAATAAAAGTCATAATAAACTAAAAACTAACTAACTATACATATTAGCCATTCACTCAAAAAAAAAAACAAATAGATGGCGCAATTTTTGGGACGAATGGAAGGGACCTAAAATAGTATGCCGAGTCCGAAGGGCTGAATTGAGAAGCTTTTTCAGGACAGTCATATACTCTCGGATGTTTGTCAGACGTTCGCGAGAGGTGGCGCAGTAGAAAAAACCTTAAGATGTAATTTGTGTTCTTCCGGGGATCGAACCTGGGATCCCTCGCACAGTAGTCCAGCACACTATCCACTGCGCTACTGCGCCCATTAGCTATCCACTCTTTATCATTAAACGCACGGCAACACTGCGTCCAAAGTGTACTAAACATGGTTTTAAATATGTCACATTCCATCAGCTGACAGTGACACTATCATGCTCAGAGCATAATTATGTGTTTTTGCTTGCGATTTTTAGATTCTCTCTTTCAGCTTTAAAATTTCTCGTGTCCAATCGAACTTTTGTTGGTATTTGTGTATTTGAAGTATGTGTATAGCAGTTGGACAAAGTAAGTGTGTGAGTAAGTTAACCACTCTCTATACGCCGAATTCGGTGAGTTAAGTTTTGCGCTTCTTAAGACATGTCAGTGAAAGCTAAGATATGCTTGTTAATAAGAATTACGAGTTAACAGATGTGTTAGAGTTAAATCGCCGCTATGCGGTATTTATTAATACGGGGGTTAGTGTTTTTTTTTTTTCTTTTAATATTCACCAACTTCTTTAGTAGACATGGTTTTTCTGTTAAGTTAGATAATACAATAATTATTAATCATAAAACGTGAAAAACGGGGAGTTTTAATTTGTTCTTAGTGTTCGACGGTGGCCGGTTACTAGAACTTCCGGATGTAGGATAAACGGGTGCCATGAAATAAAGTCTTATGCAAAAAGGTCCAAAACGTAATTTTGTACTTTTTTGGACTTTATTGCACTTTCAAAAATGAAATAAATTCCAAAACTCGTTTTGGATTTTATTGCAATTTCAAAAGTATTCAACTGTTTATGCATTGTGGATTTTATTTCCACTTCGATTTGGACTTTATTGCACTTTTGAAAATGAAATAAAATCCAAAAATCGTTTTGGACTTTATTGCAATTTCAGAAGTGCAATAAAGTCCAAAATTACGTTTTGGACCTTTTTGCATAAGACTTTATTTCATGGCACCGAATAAACGCACTAGTATCCGGACACTTGACGTGTCTCTTAACTTTGAATTCAACTCATTTTCATTGTATAATTACATTTTTTGTAAAAGTGTAGATATTTCTTAATAATATAGCGACCGCATAATTTGCAAATACAGTAAAACCTGTCAAGTTGGCCACCCTTGTAAGTTGGCTACCTGCCGAAGTTGGCCACTATAGTAGCACCAAGAAAATTGCATACGAGTATTCCACCAAATACCTCCGTATGTTGGCCACCTGTCTATCTTGGAACTTGGCCACACAGACACATTGATATATTTCAATTATACTTTCGTATATAACTTGCAAAAGTTGACCTGGCGTTCGCACTTTTTCGTGTAGATGTTTATATGCACAGAAAAAAATGTACAGACAATGGCCGCGTTCAATGTGCTTGGTCACCTAAATATTCAGGTGACAGTTTATCATAAGACTTAGGCAGAAAATCTTGCCTAACACAAGAAACTTGCCTAGATTTGAAGGCAAATCAACCAATCAGAAGGCTGTTGACTATCTATGGGCAAAAGCGTATTGAACGCGGCCATTGCTAGGTAAATTAAGTAAATGTTCGTTCGTGTTAAGGTGGGTTTCCACATGTCGGTTGATTGACAAAGTTTGACAGCCCTCGGGTTTATGTCATTGAACGACATGAACGTCAGTTCATTTCCACTTATACCAATTATTGGCAAAAAATCGTTTGTCAGTTGATTGACCAACTTATGAACTCGATGCCAATTAAATTTTCTCTGTCAATTATAGACAAAGTGACATTTTGTTTGACAATTCAGCTATTTCCACTTGTCCAGTGGTTTCTTTGTCAGTTATTGGCAAACGCTGTTAGTCAATTCATTGACAAGCAATTTTTCGCTATTTCCACTTGCCAATTTTATAATTGGCATAAAAATACGTCAATTGTCAATTTCAAATCGACAAGTGGAAACCCAGCATTAGATATTCTTGCGATAGATTTGACTGAATTTCTACAGTTTGTGAATAAATTCTGTGTTCCTTTGCCTTTCGTGGAAAATCAGAAAAAAACTAAAGTTTTATAAATTAATACTTTTCGTATTGTTTTTTTTTTAACTGTTTCTTTAGTGGATTTAGTTTTTTGTTTGTAGCAATGATTTTAATAAAATAGTACACATAATATATAAAAATTAAAAAAAAAAAAAAATAGGAACCTAGAACCACCCTTATAAGTTGGCCACCTCTCTAAGTTGGCCAAAAATGTCTAAAAATTAATAAAATAAAAATTCAAAAAAAGTTCAATTTTCATTAGTATCCGGACGGCGATATTTAGTTTCCGGACGCTTTTATTTTAGTATCCGGGCGCGAAAATTTTGTATGAAGTTTTAAGCTAGTATCAGACGATTTGTTGAATCAGCAAACATTTGCTAAAAATTGTGTTCCAATCACAACAAATCGTGTATACTTGATGACAGAAATTTTTTTTTACACGATATGTTGTGATTGAAACACAATTTTTAGCATATGTTTGCTGATACTACTACCGACATTGACCATTTTTAATACCAACTTGACGACCGTAGTAAAAAAAGTCATCTCACAAAATTTAATTCGCCTATGTCGATTCGTTGACAGACGGACATGGCTGAATCGATTCGGAATTTGATCCTTATCAAATCCAGTGACTCATTCCTAACGTTACAAATGTAATGACAAAGTGAATAATACCTTCCTGTGGAAGGTATACAAAATGTATTAACTCATAAATGAACTTTACATATCGTCTATGTTCGACCAAAACTCATTAACTGACATTTTTCAGAAAACTTTTTTAATGCACCAAAATTATTATTTTTAAATTGTCTTTCAGGTAAAAGTCATTAAAATCACGTATATCCTGTCATTTTTATAATAATTTAGTTCCAAAAGTCATTCACTGAAATTTTCATACTCCACCCTACCAACCAAAACTCATTATGTGATTTAATGAATTTTGGCTGAACATTTTTTTTTGAATCTTATTAGCCCAAATATCAAACATCATAGTCATAAAGTCACTAACTTACATAATGTAATTCGTTAGGTTAGATTAGGTTAAGGTGGCAGGCCACATAAGTGCAGCCTCACTTAGGCCAAAGTAGGCCCATTTGATACCGCTGAACTAACAGGAGCTACGAATAAAGCGTTGGGAGCGGCTTATTAGCCAGTACGCCGAGATTGTCGAAAAAGTATTCTCCAGGGTGAAGTTTTCTTCAAAATGAGAGGGCTGGACATGGTGCATATAGATAAAGAGGTGAAGAATAGTCTTCTCCTCATCTCCCCATCCATACAGCTCCTGCAGAGATTGTTTGCAGGGAGGCCCAATCTGAGGGCATGCCTCCCAAGTGTCCAAAAACACGTATACTATTGTGCTTATCTTTTTAGTGTTACATAAGACTTTTGGAGCAATTTGACATCCAGCATGGTCCAAATTTATTTCTTGGTGGGGTTTGATCGCGATTAGTAGCATTTTGTTTTATTTAGACTTTACAAGCAGCGTGAGGTAACTAAAGATTTTCCTTCTCCGCTAGAATTGACATAGTTGTGCCATGCCTAGCGAGTTCATCGGCCGAGCAGTTATCTGGAATGTCTCTATGGCCTGCCACCCATTAAGGTGCATTTTAAATTGTTCTGCCATCTTCTTAAGACACAAGCAGCAATTGAGGGCAGTATTGCACTAAAAGATGACCGAATCTCAAATAAATATTTGCGCTATTGAAGCTGTATTAATTTTGATCTGTGCTAAAAAGTGTCTGGCCTATAAAATGAGTTATGCAGTTCCAGAAATTCTTGAAGAATCTGACTCAGATTTGTTAAACAATAATAGCCTTGCCAATCCAGAGTATCATCCAAAATCCATAGACTTTGAATCTGGTAAGGATGAAGACAACGAGAAATTGAGTGCTCTCGTTAAGATGACTTCTTAAGACTCCAACAAGCCCTAAAATACCTCCCAGTTCATCTGCACCGATGGTAAAAATAGTGATAACCTTAAGTCATATTTTATTAAACGAACACTCTTATTTTCTCAGTAAGAGATAAGTTTCGAAAATTTAATAAAGGCTTAATACTCCCTATACGCAAGGGGAAAAAAAAAGATTTCTGGAAGATCTGCACATTGGGAGTTATTCATGAGGAGTTCTTTGGGTGGTATGATAAGCTGCCTATTGGAAAAAAAAGAGAGGGTAATAAATTGCCAGAAACTAATTTTTCAGAAAGAAAAGACGAAGAAGAAGAATATCAAGGAACTAAATTGTCCATATTTTATTCCTTTTTTAAATTAATTATATTATATGTACTCACATTGACTTAACCTCCTTTTTCTACTGTTTAAATAAAAGATATCACCGAACTATTGCTAATTTATATTAATTTAACTAAAAGAAACAAAAATCTAAACTCATTAATTTGATATTACAGTTCTTTTTTGGTCAGCCAAAAATCATTAAATACTTTAACACTTTAAGCTGGTAAGACTGATGGTAAACTTTTCATCTGGATAGTTTTCCACATGCCTCCTATATTGTACTAATATTAAAACCCGGGTTTAAAACAATAAACTCAAATTCATAGCACTAGTAACAAAAAATGCAAAACTGTTATTTTAAAACCCGTTTATCTCGAAATTTCTATTTTGTCAGTTAATGAGTTTTGGTCGAACATAGACGATAGTTATCTCTCTGAGCCTTCTCATCATTTTTATCATTTGCATCTACTATCTTATGTCGGATATTTTATTGCTGCTTTTGTAAGTAATATTAGTACTTACATAGTTGAACCTCACACAGATAAATTTTCAGTTTCAAACATCTTTGTAAGTTAGAAAAGGAAAGTACTTGTGTAAATGCAAATGCATAAATTGGTTCATTTTATGTACCTATTTCAAGCTCAGAGCAAAAAAAATAAATTCAAGCAATATTTGGTCTTCTTTTTATTTTTTTCTATTGTCCCATTTAAAATTAATACTGATAGAAAAGAAATTCCACGAAACATTTAAAAATAGTCAAACAAAATTCGAATCCAGCTAAAAAACCAGCTGGCTGGATTTTAAAAAATGTTCCAGCTAAACACATTTAAGTCCAGTCAGATCTGACAGTCAAAATGGCAACCCTGCCGAGAGTCTGAAGTGGAAGAGAAGAGAATACTAAATTTTCATATAATACAAAACGAAGCTCCATGTTCTCTTTGTAAGAGAAATTTGTTGCTCTTTTTCGTAGATGAGAAATCCCATCCATATGTGCAGAATCAAAAACTTGCACGTTTTCTACACAAACAATTTCGTAGAATGAATTTTTTTGTTTGAAATATTTTCCTATGAAAATGTTGCGAGTGACTGTGCAAGAAACAAAACCTCCACATACGGGGTGGAACTTTTTTTTGTTTTAAGATTTTTGAACAATTTTTTTGTAAAATGTAAGTGGATGTGCAAAAAATATCCTTACACGAACAGGGTGAATATGTATGTATTAGTTCGCGCAAGGTAAAATTTATTTTTCTTAAGCTTAATGTCCACGTAGCTGCGCTTGATTTCGTAGTCGCACATGCGACTTTGCCACTCCGTGGACAGAGCTTGTTTGTTTATATTATGCAAGCTGCAGTGAAGCTGCAAGCAAGCGTACAACAAGCTGCAAATGACGAAAGCGTGCGTATGAAGCGCAGCTTCGTGGAATGTAGGCCTTACTCCTAGCAATGCGCCCCCAGAACTTGGCGCCCTGTGCATTTGCACATCTTGCACATATGGTTGGTACGGCCCTGCTCCTTCCCCTGCAAAAGGGTCTACCAGGGGAATATCTATAAATAAACATTCTGTTCATCTGAGCATTCGGGCGAGTTTGAGCTGACCACCTTGGATAGCAGGAAACTCATGATGTACCTACATATAGGTACATACAGGGTCACCAATATTAGGCCAGTATCCGCGAAAGAACTGCTTGCATCTGCAACGTCTTTTTGCTGGCATAGTGGATGTGAGTTTTAAAGTTTAGCTGGACTCCTTAGTCAGTCTATTGGTTTGGTTCCCAACCCGCAAAATTTGCATATTTTCTCGGTTGGTTTTCAAGACTCTATCTCGCGGATGTGTTTCGGCCACAGTTAGTCGCCACGACTATATCGTTATCGCCAGCAAAGTCGTAGAAGGGGACTTCCTACATTGATACTGGTCGTCTGACATTTGTCAATTGCAATGATAATATTTTGGCCTAGACGATTGCAAAGCCTGCCTTTCTTACCATTTCTTTTTAAATAGTCACTAGTCCGATTTATCTCTAAAGCTATATAGCTATATCCAGGATGCACCTTCACGTTTCCCCTCAATATATACTCCAAAAGCGTCTACCTATCAACAGGGTTGTTGCTTTTCATTGTATTTTATTTTACAACTTAAGACCTTTGAGGCACTAACGGCGGCATTTATTTTTTTATTAAATTATAAGTGCATATTGATTTTGTCTACAAACAAAGGCGCAAAAACTGATTGCGAAGCCATCGTACGATAGACTGCAAAAAAGGGCACTTCTATGAATATTTGCAACAGGAAAACAAAGTGCAAAAGATTAGATCGGATTATGTGACTATTTTATTGCACTTATAGAAATCAAGTCGTCTGATAAGTTTAGTGTTGCTTCAGAGGACCTATTGACCTGAGAACTGAACAAATAGCTAGCATGCTGTTGAGTTTTATTTGCGGCTGTAATAAAATGGTATAGCCAGGAAATATTTAGTCAAATTGTTGTTTTCTTTTATTTCAAGCATGAGCATGAAATTGCGTTGTAAAATTAGATCCGGATTTGTAATTAGGTAGATAAGGATTTCTTGATTTATTTGTTTTTATTATTTTTGAAAAATATAATTAATAGCCACATTTATTTATGCTGATTAAGATAGGCAAAATGTTGTTCTAAGTTATCAGATCAGGCGAGAACACAATATTAATGGCAACCTTCGACAAACAAGGCGCGTGCCAGTGCTCGTACTAGTGGGATCAAACCATCAGGCCGTCTCCCTTCCTAAACTGTCTGCCTACAGTACCAGCTTCTTTCTGACTTTAGCCGTGCCCGTGTGTCAACTGCTAAATAATTACCTTTGGCTAAATTTTCTTCCACTATCGTGGTGGAAAACAAATGTTTAACTGTCAAAAAGTGATCCTGCTTCGGGTGCAAGAATACAGTCGGAATTTTTGACGGTTTCTTTTGCTTGACATTTGTTAAAATGTTGAAAAAAAAAAAAATACCAAGGTTGTCATTAAAAGCTTCAAATTTGAGAAATCTCCGTTTAAGATTGGTGTTTGGTGAAGTTCTCTTTTCAACACTCACATAAATGTGTCAAAAAATTAGCCTAGGATAAATTATTTAGCTCAATTAACGCACCGCCTAAATTAAATGAGTTTCCCTTATGTTTCGAAACGTGGAAAAGCACATGTTCGGGCGTTTTTAGTGCAGACAACATAAATTGTGGTTGGTAGTAACACGGCTGTTACCATGTCTGAATTTGTGCAGATGTGGGGAAGTACAAAAATCTGCAAATGACGAAAGTGGGCGTATGAAGCGCAGCTAGATGGACAGTAGGCCTTATGAGCGCATTTTCGTAGCGCCACCAACAAGCGACGCGACCGACCAAAGTTCATCGTCCAATTAGGACATTTATGCCCAGTTGCACAGTGACTACTTATACTTAAGTATCGATATTCCCTCAAATTTCACCCAAGAGTCGATTTGTGTTTCATAGTGTCATATTTGATTAGAAAATTTAAGTGCCCGAGACAGGTGGCAAGATATTCAGCTGTCAACGATTTGACAAGTTCATTTGCATTTTTTTTCGCTTTACGAGTTCAATTAAACAAAATAATTTTTTGATTGCTAACGTTAAGGGTTATTTGTCATTAACAACCCATTTGGAAAATCTAATAAATTATTAAATAGCTATATTGCAAAACAAAAACTTTTCTAAGTGCTGCCAAGTTTTTTGTACCATTTGGGGTGAGTACCTACATATTGTGAATCGACTGTGAATCGCAAAGTATATATGAGTGACACTTACACTGGCGATAACTAGGATGAGGCCATTTTGCTCCAAGCGACATGTTCTCTTAGAAAATTCATTCGATGCTCCTTGTGTACTTGCGTCAAAACCGAGCTCAAAACAGGTTTTTTTTTAAGTTTTCTTCTCTGTATAGTACCACTTTTTCGTATTATCCTTCGGACCGTTGCTATGCTGGCTAATAGTCTGCTGTTGGCCTTTATTTTAGTCGCTGGTAGAGTAGTATTTTAGGCAAGCCGTAGAATTAACCGCTTTTTTCGCCATGTTGTCGTTTCTGCCGTGCGTGCTTTTTGATTTTTTCCCATATCCGCAAGATAACTGTTTACAACAGTCTTACTTCTGTTTAGAATCCTTGCAATTTATCGGCCTGAGAGTCCTAGCTCCTTGCAATCATCTATTTTTCCTCTTTCTGTCGCTGTCAAAGTCTTTCCGGAACCCATTTTTTTTAAACTAAATGAAAACAGTTCTTTTTAACGCTTTTTTAAATATTCTTAATAAATTTTGAAAAAGGTCGCATCTGCAACGAAATATTCGCAATGACCTCATCCTAGTTGCGCATCTTCGTATACGCTTTCCAAGTAGTTCATTGTTTGATTTTGGGAAATTACAGCCGCGTCGTTTCTTATTTACCCTTTAATTTTATGACTTATTATTGGGAACATTATGTACCTGTCCCAGGTAGTAAAAGTTTATGGGTACAAACATTGACATACTATACATGGACTGCTAGTGAAATGTCAGTTTCATACAAACCTGTGAGGAAAAATGAAGCAAACATAAGCACTAGCCCTTTTGGTTCAGTGCGGCGAAAGTAGGAAAGAGTTTTCAACCTCTGAGCGCCTTTGCTATTTTTTTTTTTACATAGAACACAGTGCCATCCATTGTAGAAACATTGCAACTGCGCAAAAATGATTTCAAACATTCTATAACAGATGGCAGTATGGCACACTCAGCACACAAACCTCGACACAAACCAAATCGCACGAATTGCTCGATGACATTTGAGTGTTTTCGTTTCTCTCCGCCGTGAACCAAAAGAGCTGGTGCTTATTTTTGCTTCAACGAAAAATTGGCTGCTAGCAGTCCATGTATAGTATGTCAATGGGTACAAAATTACCAACAGGTATAAAGAGTGAAAATCGAAATGGCCTCATCCTAGTTATCGGCAGTGTATTTGTTCGTCTCTACTCAAACTTAAGTTACACTGAACTCTGCACTGTGCAACTGGACATTAGACTTTGACTGGCTGTTGTATATGGATCCAGTTTGTTGGTACAATTATAATCCATCATTTTGAAAGCCTCTATAGCAAGGTGCGGCCTGTTGGTTTCAGGGCTATCCCAGTCAAATTCACATGTATTAAAGTTGCCAGTTATGACTGCGATGTTTCTCCGTTTGCGGGTGAAATCGTTAGCCGGGGAATTTGTTTGTTATTGGTACTTGCCCAAATGGTTCAGTCTTTTTTAAGTGCATACCTGAAATCTTTTCCTATTAAGTTTCCCTAAAAGTTACTTGGCTTGGCTTCCTTTAGGCGTTGAATGTTGTTCCATAGTTCTTGAGCTATGAAAGTTACTGATGCTATGCCTTTCTTGGTATAGCGAGTCGAAAATTTCATTAGCATTTATCCCTCGCATGGAATTTCTTTAAGCGTGTGCAAGCATTCAAAAAAATGTTTAGACTTAAAACATCACATTATAAACGTCAAGTGGCATGAAGCATGATAGAAGCTTGGCTATATCTTTTTTTTGCGCTCTGAGATGGTGATCTTCGAAAGACGAAACCGGACCCGTACCCAGTAACAGTGTGGAATTTTTACCCACTTACCCATTTTCCAAACAAACAAAAACATCCGTCCATAACCTGTCAGAAACTGTGGAACCCTATTTCATCGCATGTCTCTCTCTATCCATGGTTGAATTTGTAGTATAAGCACATGCGTCCATCTGCATTCCAGCGTTCTTGACACTCTTCTCTGATATGCAACCTTAGTTACATCATCTGGGCTTTCGCATCATACTGGCGCCGCTGTTCTAAAACTGGTAGTTACGTATGTTAAACTGGCGTTTCATTCTTTTGAACCCAATTAGCACTAGAATGTGGCGTTTAGTTATACCCGGACTCGTGTGACCTACTTTGTGATGATTGTTAAGGATGTAATCTGGTCGGTACTTATAACCAGCATGAGGAGTTGGGAAAGGGGATAAGACCCTGTACTGTCGTCAAAGAATGGTTGGTTCAGTGAGCGCAGTCTGACTCTTGCATTTGCAGAGAAAATGAGGGACAGTTTCTGGAATCCAGAAAAGTGAGACATTGAAACGTTCGCTCAGACATGCAAGCTCGTTCCGGCACTCCTGCACCAGTTTAAAGGATAATGGAAGCCGAGTCGATGGCTATGATGGGCACTTGGCTATCTATAAGGATAGCAATGTATTGTTTATGCGTTCTCTCAGGCCAGAGCTACATGCAGGTGACACATGCCTCTCGGATTGCCAGTAAATTCGCCTGGAAAACGCTGGCAAAATCCGGTAAGCGGTATATGAAATTGATACATATTTTCGGTGATTTAGAGTAGACAGTGGCCCCCACAGTTCACCTCCGTCGGTGTATATGACACTGTCGAAGCCCTTCACTACTTCGTCACTCTTCCACTGAGCCCTTGTGGGGAAACCTACGTGGAAATTTTTCGTGAAGTTTGATTTGGGTGTGACAATGCCGTTTGGTAACGAATCCACGGCTCCTTGAGTCTAAGCACTGCATAATGAGGTATATTTTGTGTGTAGGTCAAGAGGTGCCTCTACTGGCTGTTCTTTGCAGTCCTTTTAGCTTCGTAAGTTGGTAGACTTTGCTCAACGCGGACCACCATACTAGTGATCCATAGGTAGATAAGACTTGGAAGCACTATATGGCTCTGTTCATCCACCACCTCATGTTAGATTCCAAAGATTTTGCTACAGGCATAGAAAGCGAAAGACGCCGTTCTTACTCTGTGTTCGATGCTATATTTTCAGTTAAGTTTTGGATCGATCATGATACCTGGATACTTAGAGCTGGACGACACAGTGTGAGTGGTTGACCATTTAGACGGGGTAGGAGAAAATCGCGTATTTTGGTTTAGTGAACAGCATCAGTTCAGTTTTGCTCGCGTTTGCGACACTGAGGCTGCAATTTGCAGTCCAGATGCTTACCTTGTTTTGAGCGGCCCCCATAATTGCACTAATCACGGAGGGAAACTTCCCTTACACTAATATCACCACGTCCGTCGTCCGCGTACACGACAATTTTGACCCGTTCCCTGTCTAGTTTCACAAGAATTTTATTTATAACCATCAGCCATAATAGGGGAGAAATGACGCCATCCTGTGGCGTTCCTCTATGGGCAAATTTGGTTCTGTGGCTGCTGCCTAATGTTGCCTGAATAGTTCTTATCCTGAGCATACAGACGTTCCATTGAATAATAAATAATAAATTCCTCTATGCCCAGCTCAATCAGAGACTGGTAGTTCAGTCACATTTATGCTGCCATGTTTTTGGTTTCTCTGACTATATTCATCATTTAACCAACTTCTGTTTAAAGGATCTTCTGAGATGGAAGACTTATACTACTCTTTTTTTTACCTCTTTGTTCTTGGAATCTCAATTAGTTTTGGTTGGTTCATAGTTTCGATTTCATTTTGTTTATAAATGTCGGCCACACCATAGCCCCCTGTACCGTAGTAAGGCATTTATTTCCCCCAGAGGACGCCAGGTATCGGGAGGCTTCGTTTGCGATGCTGTATTGATTGTATATCTTCAGACCCATTCAGGCCTCGGAACGGGTCGCATGACACGTTAGTTGTCTTCGGGATAGGAAGCTTATTTGGAGGTGGGATCTACTCGCCTCGTCACAAAAATTTCTCAGGGCTCATGTGGGTTCTTCCCCACATCCTCCATCAATGCCGTTCTTGGTCGGGAATTGCTTATTGGTTATTCGCAGCTAACGTACAACCTAACCTGTGACCCCCCAGTAGCCCGCACTTGGCTATCGGCTATCTATTTACTTCTATGGGTTTCAGATTATACTTTTGCCCATTGATTCAGAATACTTCCGCACCAGTTCCCTCATCAGTTCTTCGCCATTCTGTGTGGCATTTTGTTGTGTATGTTTGATCAACGGTCAGTTTTCTGGAGTGTGGATTCATTCCTCGAAATCTTCTTGTTTCTGAGTTGTTTGGTAACAAGGTTGTTCCAAAACTTAAGCCTTCTGATATCCTCTCCAAGAAAGGCCAAGAGTTGTTGTTTTTTTGAGTAGTATAAACCAAATTACTTCTATGTGATGCATCTTCCGCTTTTCCATTATCGATTTAAATTTACACTATTTACACTTGATCTATCGCCGAATAACGCAACGCAATAACGTAAGAATAGCATCCAAAGCGAATGTATATTCACGATGCTCTTCCGATTACTGCGGCATTGTAACCACAATTTGTATAAGTGACAAATCCGTACTCAAGGTTATTCACAACAACCTCGTCTTGCCCCGTTTATATTTTTGTAACTGTTAGACGTATATATTAACGTTTTAAAATATAAATCTGCCACCGAACACCAATGTTTTTCATTCTTCAGCATATAGTTTTTAAAACACAATCGCCTGTGTGGTGACGGGGAGTATGCTTAGTATCTGCTGTTGTTATTGGATGCAGTATTGATTTTCAGATGAAAATTTACAATGCCTGACTGGCTGCTGTCAATGTGAAAAAATATTGATTAGTTTCTAAAATGGTACGTCGCCAGACATCGCCATAAATAGAATTCCTGCATTTGGAATACGGTTCAAAATATGTTACGCTTTACATTGAAGATTTTGCCAATATTGTCTTCTTCGCTATAGCTATAAAGGTATTAGTCTCTTAATTATTATAAATCTTAAACATGGAAACTTAGCCGAAAGGCTTTTGATTTGGTTCGGTATTATACAGCAAGTTATGTATCCCTTTATGGACTAACACACAAACTCTTCGGGTGAATGGAAAATGTTCATTTTAGCAAACAAATTGATGTATAGTCCCGGAATTCTTTTTTAAAAGACCCCAAGGATCTATACTTTCTCCAACTCCATTTCGTGTACATATCTTTAGTTCGATCATAAGACCGATACTGTATGGTGGACTGCATCAGCAAAATCCAATGATCAGCCTTCTTTTAGCATAAATATGGAGCAGTTCGCACAAAACCCTCTGCCCAGCGATGTTGCGGTTGCCAATCTTTTTTGGTCGCGGAACACTTTTTCGAAATTATGGAAAACGCAACAAATATTTTCAGATTTTTGTATACCCTCGCCAGGAAGGTAAATTCACTTTATCATTACAATTGTAACGCCAAGAAGGAGTCACCAAAGAGTCCATAAAGTACTAGCTTGCCAGGCGTTCGCGAGAGGTGGCGCAGTAGAAAAAACGTTAACACGTTCACCAGTCCAATGTAATATGATACATGGGTCGACATTTCATACGCTCATGTATCATATATGATTAATGATACCAACTCTTGCTGGATAGAATCCAGTACATATATTAAGTATTATCGTTTTTTTTTTTATTAAAATCTAAAATAATTCCAGTATATTCGTAGAAATCTAGGCCTAGCTTCTCGCAACCATTCGTTTGTGTGAGTTTCTATTTTTGGGACGAATTTTATGCCGAGTCCGAACGGCTGAAGCTTTTTCAGGACATCCATACTCTCGGAGGTTTGCCAGACATGCGCGAGAGGTGCCGCAGTAGAAAAAACCTTAAGATGTAATTTATATTTTTTCTGTAATCGAACCTGGGATCCCTCGTATAGTAGTCCAGCACACTAACAACTGCGCTACTGCAACTGCGCCCACAATTTAATACTGCCAATATTTAATACTGTCTGTAAATTTTACCTCAATCGATTCGTTGGTTTTCAAAATAAGTATAAGATTTTGAATGTTTTTTTTTTGTGTGGGCGGTGGCACGTCCCTTTGTCCAATTTTGAGCAATCTTCACAGGAACACTCCTGGACTAATACCTAAGATTGTCTGTAAATTTGAACACAACCGATTTTGTGGTTTCCAAAGCATTTTTTTTGTTCTATGGGAGGTGCCACGCCTCTATAGCTCATGAACCAATGCACGTACAAAGACCGTATATACATACAAATCATGATATTGACGTCACCTTTCATGGAAGATTTTCAGAAACAAAATTGGTTCATGCATTACAGAGAACATCAATTACAAACACAATACAACTTATTTTTATATACTTACTTACTTACTTACTTACTTACTTAAACCAACACGCCTCTTCAGTTAGCACGATCTTAGGCTAACTACCACTCCAGTTGCGCACTCCAAGTTGGTTCAGGTCCCCTTTCACTTGTGCGCGCCACCTAAGGCGAGGTCTTCTTCTACTGCGTAGTCCCTCCGGGTTGGAATCGAAGACTCTTCGGGCCGGAGCGTTGGTGTCCATTCGCTCTACATGTCCTTGCCATTTTCGTCGACTGATACGTACTTTTCTGACAAGGTCGATGTCGCTGTACAGCTCGTAGAGTTCGCTGTTAAATCTCCTCCTCCAAAGCCCGTCAACGCAAACGGGACCTAAAATCACTCGAAAAATTTTGCGTTCGAAGCGCCCAAGGAGATCTTCATCCGCTTTTGACAACGTCCATGATTCTGCGCCATAAAGCAGGACTGCGATGATGAGGGTCTTATATAGAGTCTCCTTGGTGTTTCTCGACAAGGCCTTACTATTCAATTGCCTTCTTAGGCCAAAGTAACAGCGGTAGGCAAGTGTAATTCTTCGCTTGATTTCTGATAAGATGTCATTTTCAAAATTAATAGCGGAGCCGAGGTAGACAAAGTCCCGAACTACCTCAAAGTTATTCTGTCCGATTCGTCGATGTTGTGTGTACCTTCTTGTTGACGGCATATATTTTGTTTTGCCCTCATTCACCACTAAACCCATTTTTGCCGCCTCTGTACTGATACTTGCAAACGCACCGCAGTGACAGCTCGCTGTGTTCTGCCAATGATGTCGATGTCAATGTCATCAGCGTATGCAAGTAGTTGCACAGACTTTTAGAAAATTGTGCCCCTGGCGTTGGCTTGCGAGTTTCGCACAATTTTCTCAAGAATGATGTTGAAAAAGTCACATGACAGCGCATCACCTTGTCTAAATCCTTTTTTGACATCAAAGGTCTCGGTGAGACTGTTTCCGACCTTTACGGAGTAGCGAGCGTTCTCCATCGTCATTCTGCACAATCTGACAAGTTTGGCAGGTATGCCATAACTAGACATGGCTCTGTATATCACGTCCCTATAAATGCTGTCATATGCGGCTTTAAAATCGATAAATAAATGGTGAGTATTGATTTGGGCTTCTTGAGTTTTCTCCAGGATATGCCGTAGAGTGAATATTTGGTCGGTTGTGGACTTACAGGGCCTAAAACCGCACTAATAGGGTCCAATCAGATCGCTGACAAATGGTTTCAGGCGTTCACACAGTACGGAGGACAGGATTTTGTAAGCGATGTTAAGGAGACTGATGCCTCTATAGTTGGCGCAGTTTAGAGGGTCTCCTTTCTTATGGATCGGGCAAACAATGCTGAGGCTCCATTCATCAGACAAACTTTTCTCTGACCAAATTTTAGAAACGAGTTGGTGTATGCTCTCTACCCAGTAATCCCCCGCTGCCTTAAAAAGCTCGGCCGATAAGCCGTCTGGTCCTGCATCTTTGTTGGCCTTTTTTTTTATATAGATTGGCAAAATCGCCACGTTCGAATTAAATTTTGAGTTCCTTGTTGTTTAAAATAATCCCTTTATAAATAGAGTGGGCGCAGTGGATAATGTGCTGGACTACTGTGCGAGGGGTCCAAGGTTCGATCCCCGAAAAAAAAAAACAAACATCCGAGAGTATGACTGTCCTGAAAAAAGCTTCTCAATTCAGCCGTTCGGACTCGGCATAAAATTGTAGGACCCTTCCATTCGTCCGAAAAATAGAAACTCACACAAACGAATGGTTGCGAGAGCCTAGGGTGTCTACCCGCCTGTTACGCCACCTATTTATTTATTTTTTTATAATCAGGCTAGCATTCGACATTATGATCTATGAGAATGGAATTTTCTGTAGGGTTAGGAAACACGTCACTGGAGCACTCAGATGCAACTGGTCCATTGTACTATGTACCAGGAAGCAGGTCTAGTATTACTACGCTGACCATTCGTTCTTTATTTTAAAGGACTGTCCTTTTTACTTCTGTCCTGGAGTTTTTTCTTTTTAATAAACGACGGATTTTGGCCTTTATTTTTGAAATTGCCCTTTAAAATACTGCAAAAAATTGTATGCATAGAGTATTCATTTTTGGGCAATGGAACTCTACGAACTATCGGAACATAAACTATAATTTTACGAAACTCATGTCAATAATACATTTTTGCCAAAAGAATTCTACTTTTTTTTTAAAGTAGAAGTCCTTAAGAGGATCTTATTTCGTAAAACTACGGATTGGAAGTATTGAGAAAAGAGTATCGTTTCGTATATTTCTTAGAAAAAATCGACTTATTTTTAAATGGCATAGAACGTTTCGATGTTTCGATGAAATATCATATATTTGTCCTGATTAGGCCCTAGTTATAGCTATCATTGGAACAAATCTTTGGAATGGTGGTTTCATTTTGTTGACAGGTCGGTTATAGCAATCATTGAAAAATTCCTGTCAGTGAAAGAACCTGTCATTGACTTTTAAACAAACGAGTCTAGGTATTGAGGTTTGAGTTGATCATTGAAAGCAAAACTGACACCTGAGAATAGGAAGAGAATCGAACACGCATCAGTGAAACGATTGGGTTCCAAATTGGAGAAACGAGAATCAGCTGTTCATTGAAATCGATTTCGATCAGTGATATAATAAAATTGAATTTAAAGATAAGTTTTAGCCAGAATTAAGTAATTTCTTTCGTAAAAAAAAATCCACAATTGATTACCTTTATTTTGATACCAACTAAAGCCAATATTTTTTTTATTAATCGTCTTAAAATCTGAAAACAAAATTTTCAATGATGCATTTTCAATGATAGCTATAATTAGGGCCTTCATTTTATTACCCATTTTACTAGAATTTCTTCGACTTTCAGAGAAAACGAAAGTTATAGCCTTCATAAAGAGGCGCTCCAAAAGTGACGTAGAAGAGTAGGTAGACGAATCGGGCATGCCAACTAGTATACGGACTACTGGTACATGCAACCTGCTGTCTCGTCCTTCATGTCACATACACGATTTGTTCAAGTGTTCAACCGCCAAGCATATACACGTTTAGATTTGTTTTCCAAACGATATGCGTGTTCGTGTTCATGTATCCTCCGATTTAGAGTGACATCAATCCCATCCTCAGTTTGGATAAAATGTGCATGCCTATCGACTGTTTCTTTAGTCCTTCAATTTGCCTATATGTACTTTTAAGTTCTGCTGAAAATAACAGAAATGCAGGTTGAAAAGCACATCGCAGATACGAATTACGGATACGGATACCCCCAACATTAATTAATTACACAATTCCAAACTCTTTAATATTTCCTGTGGAAATCCTGTTCGCTAGGAACTGGGGAAACACACGTGCACAGGGTTGGCAGAGCTGTGTACTGCGCTACCGCTATAGAATAGCAATTAGCTGTGTGGCTTGGCTGGCTGAACATGCATTGCGTGCGGCACACTTTGCGGCCATAAATTATTAAAGACGTACGTCTTCATCCCTCATAACGTGGGTGACCTTCGATTGGAAGTCACTTTTAAAGTGTTGCTTTATTTCCCTTTTTCAATAAACCGTAAGTACAATATAATATCCAAATCCACTTGCATTGCGAGTGAGAGTGAGAGGCAACTGAGTGCTTGTGGTGCTGCTGGTAGTGGCTCCTCTTGAAGTGAGTAAAAGCGCACATCTTCTCTGCAATTTCGAAAAGTAGAACTTTAGAAAGTGGCCATAGCCACCACAAAGGAGTGCATCTGCGCAAAGTGAATACTGCATCTTCTGACTGAGTGCCTGCCTGATGCCTGTTCTGTGTAGGTACACGAAACGCGAACCTACGTCACTTGAGTGCTATGTCCACATTCATTTCACGTTCACAAATGGGATGAAGGTAATCGAGTTCTAGATTCTTTTTTTTTTGCATTTCATATATCTAGAGCAAGCAGATGTAGGTATATGTATGGACTGTGCATACCAAACAGACAAAATAAAATAAACTTTGCCAACAGAAACGGGCGCTAATAGCGAAGCACATTAAACATTGAGGAAGTGACCTATTTTGCGCCAGTTTTTAACTGACCGCAACGACAACATCCCCCCAAATTTTTTTAATGATATAGAGTACACCGACCGACGCCGACGTTATGGGAATGTTCTTTCGGTTATTTATTTTCAAAGCCTCGTGTTCATGTTGTGGATTTGCACCCTTACCAGTCCCTTTAATTTAATGTTATCTCCCTCAAAACTATTGAGGGAAACCATTAACACTGAAATTGTCGCAATATGCGAAAGTGTTGCTTCTATCGCTATGTGTTGCCGGATGTAGATACATCGAGCACCGCCTCAACATCAAGTTTTGGAAGTGATAAATGGTTGGTATAGGTTAGTCATTTTGAATCTACATTATAGCCTTTATTATTATTTTTTTTTAATTTACGTACAAATATTACGCATATAACTGTCTTATAAAGAAATTTTATTACCAAGTGTAGCATCCTTTTGTGTACAGGGTCCGGCAGGAAGGCGGACGTTTGACTAGTACTTCCCCCTATATTGGAATGGGACAACAGCTGTGCGGCAGTCACCGTCAAGTTTGCAAGGCCTTAGCATATTTTAAGACCAATTGAAGCCATATAGTCGTGGATGGTATAGCGCCGTGTTTTTCGCAGTTTCGTCCGAATTAACGCAGTTCAGCGTGAATTTCATCGCCACATCAACATCCACAGAAATCTAGCTGAATACCACTCTTCATTGGGTTGATGTACTGCGTAGAATACCCAAGATGTTTTCATCAACAGAAGAACTTCAGGGGGTTCCACTCGCGTATTTTAATGACGACGATAATGGGAATGCTGTTACCGTCAACTCGGAGCGCTGATCGCCAACTTATTTTTGCCTGAATTTCGACGAAGGCAAAAACCAAGCCGACGACGTGTGGTTTTTTAAAAAGATGGAGCAACATCCCAAAGGGATTTGAACAAGGTGATGCGCTGTCATGTGACTTTTTCAACATCATTCTGGAGAAAATTGTGCGAAATTCGCAAGCCAACACCAGCGGCACAATTTTCCAAAAATGTGTGCAACTACTTGCATACTCTGAAAACATTGACATAATTGGCAGAACGCATCGAGCACAAAGCACATAGAACTAGACCGTCGACTCCTCCCACATAACGGACTTTGTCTACAAGCTGCATGCGGGCCCAGGATTTTTCCTGTATTGGTGCTGTACAAAATCAAAGGAGCGCCATTAACGCACGGATACTTAAAAAATCCTAGACCCATGGTATAGCATGGAAAATCATTGCCACCATTGATTTTGTCATTTCAAACGTATTCACAGACAAGAAATTAATCGGATAGGTGCACGGAAATCGGCGGTCTAGTTTTATGTGGCTTGTGGCATCGAGCTGTCACTGGCGCATTTGCAAGTATGTATTAGCACAGAAGCGCCAAGAGTTGGTTTAGTCGTAGTGATGGATGAGTGCAAAACAAAATATATGCTATCAACAAAAAGGGACACACAAGATCGACGAATCGGACAGAACGTCACGATAAACAGCTATAACTTTGAAGTGGTTCGGGACTTTGTCTACCTCGGCTCCGCTGTTAACTCTGAAAATGACATCACTTCAGAAATCAAGGGAAGAGTTACATTTGCCAACCGCTGTTACTTCGGCCTAAGAAGGCAACTGGCTAGTAGATAAGGCCTTGTCAAGAAACACTAAGCAGACCCTCATCATCCCAGTCCTGCTCTCTGGCGCAGAAGAATGGAAGTTAACAGAGGCGGATGAAGATCTTCTTGGTCGTTTTCAAAGCTAAATTCTTCGAGTGATTTTCGGTCCGGTTTGCGTTGACATGCTTAGGAAGAGGAGATTTAACAGCGAACCCTACGTCGACATCGACTTGGTCAGAGAATTACGTGTCACTCGACTACGATGGCTAGGACACGTAGAGTGAATCGACATCAACGCTTCGGCCCGAAGAGTCTTCCATTTCAACCCGGAAATGTGGAAGGGGACCTTAACCAACTTGGAGTGCGCAATTGGAGGCGATTAGCCAAAGATCGGACTAACTGGAGAGGCGTGTTAGTTGAAGCCCAGGTCCTTCCCGGACTGTAGCCCCACCTAAGTAAGTAAGAAGTATAAAGATAAAAGTTGAATGATGATGAGGGCATTCGAATTGCAATCGGCCGGCGTTAGGTAATAACGCCCGATGAAATAGCGGCCAAATCGATTTGGAAATAAGAAGAACTTCTGCCGATAGGGGGAACAAATTGAGAGAGCTTCGAGAAGCTACCCTACCTGAACTAAGCCCAAATGAACCAAAATTGAGTTAGCGACATACATATACAGGGTTCGCCATCTAACGTTTTTTTTTTCAACTAGTGCTTATTTCACGAATGGTAACACTTAGCTCGTGTCTGATTTGACAGATAATTAGTTTTATCCTTCCGCTGAAGGAATATGGTTGTGTATACGCTTGAACAACGCTGGGAAATATTGCGACATTACTTTGAAAATCATGGTAATGTTGCAGAATGTGTGCGAAAATTGCGTACGGATTTTGGAAGAAGAGAAGCACCGTCAGCTCCGCATGTTCGTTATCTTGCGAAAAAAGTGAAAGAAACTGGCATCCTCATCGATAAACCAAAGCGTGAAAAGCCAAAAACAGTGCGTACACCCGAGAAAATTGCTGCTGTGGCAGAAAGTGTGCGTGAAGCGCCATCAACATCAATTCACCGTCGTTCTCAATCTCAACAATTGAACATTTCGCCATACAAAGTCCAATTGGTTCAGGAGTTGAAGCCAACTGACCATCCAATGCGTTTTCGCTTCGCTAAGTGGGCCTGCGATCGACTTAGAGAAGATGCCGATTTTGCCAAAAAAAATCATCTTTTCAGATGAAGCTCATTTTGATCTTGGCGGGTATGTAAACAAGAAAAATTGTCGCATTTGGGGCACAGAAAACCCGCACGCATACATTGAAAAGCCGATATACGCAAAACGAGTCACTGTTTGGTGCGAATTTTGGTCCAGAGGCGTAATTGTACCATTTTTCTTCGAAAATGGGCAAGGAGTGGCCGTTACAGTCAATGGCGATCGTTATCGGGCCATGTTGAACGAATTTTTGTTCACAAAAATTGAAGAGGAGGATATTGGCAACATTTGGTTTCAACAGGACGGCGCTACGTGCCGCACAGCCGAAGCTACACTCGATGTTTTGCGCCCTGTTTTTGAAGATCGCATTATTAGCCACAGAGCTGATGTCGTTTGGCCACCGCGGAGCTGCGATTTGACACCGTTGGACTATTATTTGTGGGGTGCCGTAAAAGATAAGTGTTGCGCCGACATGCCAGAGACAATTGACGCTTTAAAGGACAATATTCGTGAAGCCATTGGTGGAATACAGCTGCACACAATCGATAATTTTCTTAAAAATTGGACCGATCGTGTAGGCTACTGCATGGCCAGCCGAGGCAGCCATTTGAATGAAATTATTTTCCATTATTAACCGGAAGGATTGTACTTTCAAATAAAAAAAGAAATTTGAGAAAATATTCAGTAGTTTTTCAAAAAAAAAAAAGTTATTTGGCGGACCCTTTACATACTTGAAATCGTTAAACAGTACCTTATTTTTGTGTGAAGCTTAAAGGGCACATTTCCAACTGAAAATGGCTCAAAATCAGCAATGCAAATGGGCACATATACCATGCTAAGCTCTATTGCTAAGTAATAAAGGCTTATCTGTCATTTACTATGTTAAAAAGGCCCATTTGGCTATACATTTTCTACTTATGCGACTTTTTTGCTTAGTGTCATACGATCTTTGTTGGTTAATGCGCCTTTCTTGCTACTTAGGCCCTTATTGTGGTTATCGATCAGCGATCGTCATAACAATTGACGATTGCGGCGATTGATTTTAGCTATTCGTAAGCACAAAATGTGTCCACTTCAAAAAGAAAGCATCGATCAGACATTTGTAATCGACTACAAGCGACTGTAAAATCGATAAATATCGATCGCAATCGACAATCATAGTTCTCGATCGATCGACAGTTGTCGATCAACGATTAACTATCGACATTCACAATAGGGGCCTTAACTATCATGTGCAAGAGTATACTGTGTGCGAAGAGGCATGTTTGAATAGGATCTCACGATTTGAAGGGATTTTGAATTGTGCTGCTCAAGGCACAAGACTTTATGCGACTAAAGTTGCATTTTTCCCCTTTTTTTCTTTCTATCCCCAATATGAGACCACTTTTCCAAGATTGTCCATATTTGCCCCTTTTCTGTATTTCGTTGATAGTTCTTACCATTTTGAAAAAAAAAACACCTTTTTGTATGAAGTACGAAATGTGACAAAATAAATACTTTACGAAACTACTTCACAATTAATTGGGATCTGAATGCGTCCTATTTCTATCAGCCAAAGGTATCAGCTATCAGCTATTTATATCCTATTGTCATCATAAGTTTAGGCATTAAAAATTTAGCTATAACTATGTTCAAAGCAACAATAAGAAAGAACTAGATGAAAATATGCGTAAGCCACTTAACTTTAGTGAATCACTCGTTTTGAGTTTTTTTTTATTTGTGCCATTTGTGGGCAGATTAGTATTGCCCATTTTTGTACGCAAATCCCCCTTTTTGCGACTTTTTCAAAGTCTTCCAAGTCAGACCCGGCTGCGTGAAATTTTTAGTTTGACGAAATCTTTGAAGTGGATGGTCAAAGCAACTTATAGCTCTCGTTTTAACTAAAGGGAATATAGGAATGTTTCAGATTTACGTAAAAACCGACTCGAAAACTGGACTGTTTCACACTTTCGGCGTCAATTTGTAGAGCAAACTACTTTGTGCAGGTAGTCCTGTACCAGCCTCCCTCTTTAGAAGTGGACTGTCAGAGGCTACTAATGGGGGATTAGACAGTTTTGGCCACCCCTTCGCCTTCCCCGAAGACAGACTGCCAGCTGGAGGAACTGATTACATCAGTCAGATTCATTTTGAGACTTTAAACCGTCCGGCATGTCAGGAGAAATTATAGACGGGTAGGTTAAACTGTTTCGGTAACCCTACATCTTGTTCCCCCAAGACAAACCGGGGCCCCTTTTTCGGCACCAAGCCTGCAAGCCAGTAGGGTGGATTGCTTCAATCAAGCTTTTCAGCTCGCACCAGTCTCTCTCTCTCTCTCTTGTGGACGGGTTTGTCAAGAGGTGGTAACTTTATTAATTTTAACCAATTGAATTAACTGCTTCAGTCACCACCAAGACCTCTTAACATGGTATGATACATAAAAGAAATTCACTGGTAGCAATAGCTTTCCTATTTGCAATGTTCGGCCCAACTACCGTCTCCCTTTTATGTGGTATCACAATGGTCTAAGTGCGTCCTCTTAGGAAATCCACCTAACCTAACCTAAAAAAGTTTGTCAACTTATTGCAACAACTCAGCTTAATTAAAGTTTCAAGCTATTTTTTTTGTGCCTATACTAAGTCGCAGATACATTTACTCAAAATAATCACCAAAATTCCTGAAACGTATGCGCAAAATGTGTGGCCTCATCCTACCTAGTAATTGAAAAAATGTGCACGACTGGGTCACACGTAACTTTCTCGTTTATTGCGAATCTCGCAGAATCTCAGAGTCATTTTAGCAAATTTTACGTTTAAAATCATACCCACTCAAGGTGTAATTAATACCGTAAATACATACTACAAACAAACATAAACCTACGTATTAACTAGAACACTTTATTACTTTCAAATTTCAACCCGACCTGACACTTGAAGGAGGCAAGTAGGCGATGAATTTCAAATTATATTGCTATGTTCTCTATGTTCTGAAGTTTTGGACTTTACAAAAATATACCGTGTGTGAATACAGATCGGGATTTGGGTAGTCATTTTTGAGAAATATTTATAAAACGGCAATATTCGAGTTTTCTGAGAATGCTTATGTTGTCTTAAATATGTATTTTGATCAAAATCGTTAGAGCGGTTTTTTGTAAAATTATGCTGACAAATGTTACAATTTGGATTCAAAAAGCACTGTTATTAAACTGTTTACCTGAAAACTGAGTACGACATATTCTTCAAGATATAAACATTACCTAGCAGATATATTTTCATCCAAATCGAAAATGGCGTTTTCGAGATATGAGCAGTTTTTAAAGTACAGTAAAACCCGCTTAAAAAAAACACCACAATGCCACAGTCTTTCTTTCACTTAAACGGGTTTTTCACTTAAACGAACCCCGCTTAAGTGAAAAGAAATTTTACTTAAGCGGAGTCCGGATAAGTGAAAACAAAATGTCACTTAAGCGGGTTTAAAAAGTTCCAATAAGCGTATATTTATTGGGTGAACTCTAATTTGAAGGTGTTACTACAAATTAGAGGTCATCTACTTTGATGGGCTATAATGGGAAATATGGTGAGAATAGACCCCCCTGTCATACAATTTCAGAAATTCAAATGTCATTTTCGAGAAAAAAGAAGTGAAAGTGTTCAAATTGTTTGTTCTGTTCGATTCAATATTTTCACATAAGAGAGTTATGTGAAAATTATAAAATATAACTGAAAATATGTTTCAGGTATCCGGGTTTTTCTCTTAAGCAAGTTTCGCTTAAGCGGAATGTTTTATAGGTAATTGGTCGACAAATACTCGGGTATGAAAAAAGTGTTTCAGATAAGCGGGTTTTTCTCTCAAGCGGGTTTCTCTTAAGCGGGTTTTACTGTACCGGTTTTAGCGATTGGGAAGGACGCATTCATGTTTAAAAAACACAGTTTTTCAACTGTTTAGCTCAAAACTGAGCCAGTGGTATTACTATGGATTTAAGCATTACCTGAAAGTAACATTTTTATTATAATCGAAAATGGCGTTTTTGAGATACGAGCCGTTTTTTAAAATACTATTATTAGGGATTTGGGTGGATATAAAAGGACGCAGTCTTTTTAAGGAAAAACTGAGTTTGCTATTAAGTTAAGAATGACAATAGTACCTTAAAAAAACATTTTTTTTTTACCGTTTTCGAGAAAAAGCCAATTTTCAAAACTGCCGTTGCTGGACTTTTTACCGAAAAACTGAGTATGCAGTCATGTTAAGCATGCTAACATTAACTCAACTATCATTTTTGGTTCAAATCGTTGGAGCCGTTTTCGAAAAAATCTAAATTTAGGCATATTTCGTCATATTTCGTAAAATTTTTATATGGGAGGTACCGTTAATATTAGGGCTAGCTTAAAAAAAAAAAACGTCCCGACCGGGAAGCCTACAAACTCTAAATACGAAGTTTGAAGCAAATCCGTCCAAGCGTTTAGATTCCCCATGGGGTCTGTCTGTCCCAGACATACGGACGGACAGAATTGCGAGACCCACTTTTTTGAGTTCCCCTATGGCCCTATCATCGTAATATCCGAATTGATCAAAATATCGAGTTCGAAATTTTTTACGAAAACAATATCTTTCTCTTAGATACTATACGTAACGTATACGAGAAAGTTAAAAATCTTGGAGACGAGTTGGTGTATGCTCTCTGTACCAAACCATCTCCCGCTACCATAAAAAGTTCGGCAGTTAATCTGTCCAGCAGCTTTGTTGGACTTGAGCTTGATTATTGCTATCCTCGCTTCATTTTGGTCAGGTGGACAGAAGTTCTGGCTTTCATTTTCCTGGCTAAATGGTTTATTCTGCCTAACTGCAGAAATGGTTTTTCCATGTCCTCAGCACCGATTGTGACTCCACTACAAGGTTTTATCGTTCGTCTCTAAAGGTCTCTGTTCGGGTCTCGTTCCCGTGACACGTTCCTTATAAGTTTTGGTAAAACTTCCGAACATTTTGTTTCTGGAGTAGCACCTCTCTATTTCCTCAATCGCGCGCTTTTCATGCTCATTATTTTTTCTCCGAAGAAGCCGATATTCTTCCCTCCGAGTTCGAGCCCTCAAAATATTGTTTATGGATTTACATTGACATTTCGACCGCGACGATCGGCATTTCACAGGCAACTATTGCCTGAGATTCTCAGATGAACTCCCCAGCGAACGAAATCTTCTTCCGGAATAAAATTCGACTAGAACTGCATGTTTTGCTTACTGACACAAGTTATAAAAAAAACTGTTTAAAGCTGATGAACTTGCCAGAAAGGACTCGAAAACCGCCTGAACCTTTCTGCGCAATCCCCAAATCAGCTGTAAATTCGGCTATTAAAAGCTGTTAGCACAACAAGTGTATCTCATATTGGCAGAACACAAAAGCTATTCAGCTGTTCAAAAACAATTAAAAAAGATACCATACAAGGAGGTTATGAAGTAGACTAAAGAAAACCTAACCTAAATATAATTTTGACCCTCTACTAAGCCCAATAGATCTTTAAGGTCGTCGTGCATTGTAGATACACTTTAAAACACTTTTATTGAATATTTTACAACATTTTGGAAAAACAACAATCACAAATAATATCGACTGACAAGAATTATAAATTAAATACAATTTAGAAAATACCTACATTGTTAACCCATTCTGTCACTTACCTATAAACGAAACATACAGGCTGAGCACCAAAATAATGCTTCTCGTTGCTGCAGACATTGTCATCAACTTGGTCGTCGGAAGTGGCTCGTTTCGATGGCAATTTTGATCACGATTGACGAATTTTTATTACCCAGCGATTATCACAGCGCGCTTCAATTATTCTAACAGCCGCACCATACACCATCAGCACTAGAAAGCACCGTGTAGTACATACGTTTCTGTTTCATTGACGAAAACGGTTCACTCTGACAATCAAACTGTCATAGGTATACTCTACTCTGCTCTAAATAAAGCATTCATGAGCGCTCGGTGACGATGCGGTGTTCAGAGTCGATTAGGGCACCCCAAACGCGACGACCGACACGGTGGAGGTTGAGGTGTTGGCTTAACGATTCGATTTAGGGGTAATTTATGGAGTGCGGGCACTTATGTTATGTGTATCGATGTGGTTGAAACTTTTTTTTTATTTTTTTCACATCAAACAATCCCAACCAACGACAACTGCAGCAATATGCATCATCATTATGATCATCTTAATGGGGACCAAAAAAGAAACGGATAGGTGTGGATATCTGACCGACACGCGACGTACCTACACTTTGCACGGGCACGAAGGAAGGACAAACTCTCACTCGGAATCTAAACGGGAAAGCACACAATTAAACTGCGGAAAAGTGAATAAATTTTTAGAAATGAAAATTATTGCAAAGTAAACATAAATCGAATATAAGGCGCAGTTGGGGAGACCTGCTAGGGGAGGAGGTGATTTTGTTACTTTAGATTTTTTTGGCAGATTGCAATTTGGCCTTATTAAAGCACTTGAAACTGAAACTGAAAACGAAACCTTTAGCACGAAGGCAATACTAGACTGCGTGTTTATAACTAGCTTCGTCTGTCTGAGGCGACGTTTTATTCACAACTGAACAGAGTGCGAACTGCGAAGAGAGAAATTATACTGCATTGTGGACGGATGTGTTTGCCGTGTAAGGGTGTCAAGTTCGTAGGTGTGCGAGAGTACAGCAGGGGGTGTATTTTTTCAACCAAGAGCGGGCTTTTTTCCCTGTTGAGTGGCAATGGCAAGGCAAGTGCTGCTGACTGGCACTGTTGGTGCTCAGATTCAGATTTAGGTGGAAAGCTTTTACTCCGGAAGCATACGAATACGAAATTTCCGAGGCAACGCAACAACAATCATAAAGCAGCAGTCTCCTGCACAGGGGGTGATCGTTGTAGCGATATACGTTAAACAGGTACAATAGGTTTCATTTGAGGGTGTTTGCTTGAGCCACCCCTTCCCGCTGAGTGCAAGACCTTTACTGCTGTGCTTTGCTTTGGTTTTCAAGCAGATATGGTGAATATTTAGATACACGTAGTGTTCCAGTGTAAAAAAAAAATTCATCCCAGGCATCTTAAATTGCTCTTGTGATAGATGACAGTCCCGTTCGTCCCGCTTGAAATCTTGACAGAAAGTCAGCATCATACCTCCGAGGAACGGACTGAGTCGCTTTACGCTTGAACAACATTGGGAAATATTGGAAACTTATTGTGGAAACTTATTGTGAGTGTAGCCCAAACAGTGCGTTTTTTGAAAAGAAGTTTTGGCCAAAATGAAGGAGCCACCGCGCTAGCTGTACGCAAGTTCGTGAGACTATGGTATGCTAGTGAACAACTCTCATGGTCACCGTCGTCGTACGGTGCGCACAGGCGAGAATGTGCCTGCTATAGTCGAGAGTGTAAGACTCACTTCACGAGCTTCAACTCGACATCGATCTCAACAGCTCAACATTTCACGCACTAGCCTGAGGACAATTCTGAACAAAGATCTCGGATTATTCGCTTACAAGGTCCAATTGACTCAGCAATAATTGAAGACGGTCGACCATCTGCTTCGCAGTTTGGGCCTTAGACCAGCTTGAATTGGACAACGATTTTGGGGAAACATCGTCTATTTTGACAAGGCGCATTTTTATCGCGGTAGCTACGTTAACAAACAAAAGCCGCATCTGGGGCTCGGAAAACTCGCACGTTATTGTCGAAAAGCCAATGCATTCACAGAGAGTGACAGTTTGGTGCTGATTGTGGAGTGGTGGGACCATTTTTCCTCCAAAATGAGGCTAAGAACAACGTTTCGGTCAATGGTGGGCGTTACCGATGTTCACCGATTTTTTTTTACTGAAATTGAAGGCATGGATTTGGACGACCTCTGGTTCATGCAAAATGGCGCGCCATTTTACACAGCCCATGCCACAATCGATCTTTTGCGCACTAAATTCCCAAGTCGTGTTATCAGTCGTCTTTGCGATGTCAATTGGCCGCTGCGATTTGAATGCTTTGGACTTTTTTTTGTGGGGAACCGTAAAGGATCGATGTTTTGCCAACAATCAGTAAACGATTCAAGCACTCAAGTGGACCCTAGTTCTCCATTCTCCGCCATCGACTTTAAATCATCAAGGGCAATCACCATACGGTTACAGGCGAGATTATGGACTTGATCACAGCAGGGCGGTTGATACCCATAAGGGGCGAACTGGGAAGAATTTTGCGAGGAAGTACTGAACCACAACAACCTCTGTCCGGTAAGAGATCTCACCTCCGAGGAAGAGATCGACGATGCAGTCGAAACTTTAACAGGGGTGCTTTCCAGATCCTTTGAACAATCCTGTCCGAAAAGCGGAAAACGAGGCGCTTCTTCGCCCCCCTGGTGGAGCCCCACGATCGCGGAGCTTCTGCGTAGCTCAAGGTCCAGGTGGTCGACCTACAGGGAGAGCGTTAAAATCGTAAAAAAAGAGATCAGAGTCGCAAAGAAAAACTCATGGAGAACCTTTTGCGAGTCAATTGAATCTACAACAGAAGCGTCTAGGTTAAGGAAAGTCCTCTCAAAGGCACCGACACCGATGTCTTCGTTAAGAAGAGCGGACGGCAGCTGGACCGAATCACACAAGGAGACGTTGGAGATACTAACAGAAACTCACTTCCCAGGATGCACCGAGGTGTCGGACGGCTACGGCAGCCTATGCAACTGGATTGGACTCATGCTAGGCACATGACGGATCAAGTCGCAACTAGGGGACGTGAGTATTGAGCGTAAGGTGAGTAGGGGAACACCATACAAGGTGAGGTCCCCTCACCGCTCATCTGGCTCCTCGTAGTAGACGAACTACTGAAAATACTGGAAAAGGAAGGCTTCATTGCGAGCGCATACGCAGACGTAGTGTAGTAATTCCAGTCCCAGGTAAGTTCACTCCAGTTCTCAGCGAAAGACTCAGTTACGCACTGTTATTAGTTAACAACTGGGTCACGGGATGCGGACTGGGTGTGAACCCATCAAAGACAGAGATCTTGCTGTTTACGAGGAGGAGAGTAATTCCCCCATTTAATCCACCAAGGATGGGCGAGGTGGATCTAAAACTATCAAATCCAGCGAGATATCTGGGCATAATCCTGGATTCCAAGCTCAGATGGAAGGAAAACATAGAGGATCGCATCAGAAGAGTATTCGGCAACACATGGGGTTATAGGCCGCACGTGGTACACTGGTTGTACACCGCAATAGTGCGGCCCATCGTAACATATGGTACAATCGTGTGGTGGTAGCCCACAGAGAAAAAATACCATCTCTCAACCCTCACTAAAGTCCAAAAGGCGGCATGCATTGGGACAACGGGTTCCCTACAAATAACAGCCACCGCAACAATGGAGGTAATGCTAAACCTCACCCCTTTGAATATTTACTGCATCAGTAAAGCGGTCAAAACCGCAATCAGACTAAGAGAGACTGGAATATGGTCATCGAAATTCTATGGGCACGCCTCCATCGAAACACAATGGAGCGCGGCGAAGGAGAAGATAACTACAGACTATCTAGGAGATTCACAACCAGAATTCCGGGCAGAAGTGAATGGAAGTACAATGCAGTTACAGAAGAAGGGGAGATAGTCTTCTATACCGATGGTTCTAAGGTGGATGTTGGTACAGGCGCGGGTATCTTCAGCGAAACACTAAACCTGCGAGAACCATTCCGAATCAACGATGACTGTAGTGTGTTTCAATCGGAAATTGCTGCTATAACCCTAGCAGCAAAGGATCTAAAGAAACGACACATTGCCGACAAACAAATCACTATATACTCTGACAGCCAAGCGGCCATAAAAGCCACGGAGTCAGTCGTGGTGAAGTCGAGGGCAGTAAGTCATTGCAAGAAATACCTGGACGAACTATCGCAATCCAACACGGTGACACTATTTTGGGTACCGGGGCATATGGATATTTCGGGCAATGAACAGACGGATGAGATTGCAAGAAACGGGTCGAAGATGCACGCATCAATGGCCCTCAAATCTGTGAGAACTCCGCTAAGCACGCTCGCTAGGAAGATTAACATTGAAACCTTGAGTAGAAAAAATCTACGCTGAAACAATCTCAACACCTGTGGGCATGCAAATTATGGGCAGAAGTGAGCAAAAAGAGATCCAAATTCATGATCGGACTTAGCCGCAAGTATATCCGCATACTCGTCACGGGGGTCATTATTGGACACTGTGCGATAGGGGTATACACGCGGAAAGGCTGGGCATACTGCATAATGACTTTTGCAGAAGCTGCAGACACGTTGAAGAAATCGAATCTGTTCGTCATCTGCTTTGCGAATGCCTAGCCCTTAAAAACAGTAGACAAAAGATTCTCAACAGCTTCTTCTTCGATGAACTAGAAGATCTGGAGAATGTTGATTTTAAGGAACTCCTGAGATTTCTACTCAAATCGGGGTGGTTCCAGTAGGTCAACAAACCCCACATCCTTCGGTTACACTTAGGACAGGCTGGAAATCTGTAGGTATACAAGAGCTTGTGACTGCCTGTGATGAATACCAAATCTAGGTAACTCAATAAAAGCGGTAAATTCTTTGTCTCCAACAGGTATGAAATGGAAGGTTCGCGTGACTGGACACTATGGACCTAACTGATGGTCTACGTGAAGCTGTGGCAACCGCCACAAGAGCACCCAATACCTACCTACCTTCCATCTTGTTATTTATTTTTGGGCGCTATGCAGTTTTTTGGGCGTTATTTCCAAATCGATTTGAGCGCTATTTCCTTGGGCGTTATTGCATTACGCCGCGCAGATCTGAATTTCTGAATATTATCAAAAAATATACAACCATCAACACTTTAAGCAACCAGGAAATATAATAAATTTGTATAAATGTCTAAAACATATATTTTCAAATATCAAACATCTCTCAGTAGTGTAGCTTAGAAAATATTCATTATAAGCAAATGGAATCACTTAAGTTCCGCCCGCATATGTTCGTTTAGTGGTGGAATAACCTCTCTTGGGATCAAAAATGTTGACAAGTTGAATAGGTCCAAAAATACTTTATAGCGATCACTGAAATAATTCCAAATAAACCATGTACGTTCCTCAAATGTGAAACATTTCTCTAAACTAACCTCAAAGTGGACCTTAGATATTGGTAACCTGAGGAGCCACCAGTTCCCAACTGCTGCGAGCCGATCATTCGCTGCACCATCATCACGTGGTTATCTATGAAATGTGATAGCGTAAAACTTTATTTTGAGGAAACCTAATTTACACTTTTCTCACTCACATCTCCACTTAGTGATCAGCGAATCAATGTCCATCAGCAATGTCAGCAACTGATGAGGTTGACTAAAGCGCGGTTCGTCTCTGTAAAATGTGATCATGATGGCTCCTTGCATTGCCTTGTGGCTAAATCGACGATCGCCACGTGACACCATCGCTAAATGAACTTCAGGATCAAAAATACTGCGATATACCTCGCGACGTTTTTCAATGTCCATTAGGCGATAGTTCCTTGCACTTTCTACCTTCTCAAGCTGTAATTGTAAAACATGTCAATGTAATGATACCTGCAATATGTGATGTACTCACCAAAGCGTTTTTTTCTTCTTTGCCGAGGAAATGTTCCACGCTCTGTTGGAACTTGTGCCAAAAATTGAATCCATCCACTTCCAAGCCAGGAGTACGTTCTAACCATTTCTCAATTAGATCGAGCAGCGATGGCTCATTCTCAGAATCACAAATGGCGGTAATCGCCGGGTTATCGGCACCGAACGCTTCCGAATATCGTTGATTGTATTTGACGCGATGTTCAGATTTCACTCCCAACTTGTTTTCAATAAGACGGAATTGCAGGCTTTGAAATCCCGATGCGGGAGCTAGATAATTACGGAACTCCATGAAGTCTAGGGGTGTCATCGTTTCTAGTATCGGAACTTGATCCACAAGAAGCTGAAATATTGAAAGGTCAATAAGTTACTTCAGATATCTTTGCTGTCTCGAATACGAAAGGCATTCCCATTTTGAATACAAGGTAGTCCAGCCCAAAAGAGTAGACCTAAGCTTCAATTTTTGACATGGAGTTTGGCGAAAGTTTTTGACAGAATAAATACATTGTTTTATTATATTGAAAGGCTCAGTAGTGAACCAATCTTTATGTTTAGAGAATGTGCAGGATGGGCAGTATGAGACTCGTCAAGGAACATCGTTTTGCCTCCTTTTCTCTTCCTTACGGACGATACGGTATGACGTCAAATACTACAACGATGCTTTCACCTTAGAAGCCCGTCAGAGTGAGCACAATGGCGTACATGAAAAAAGAGCAGCATTCCAGAATCTTCGCCGACTTGAAGAAAAGGGCACAAAAAAAAATAAATAATGCGACCTAATTGAGTTAGAACCAAAACCTATCTCAAAGAACGTGGAGGGTAATAACAATCGACTTAGGGACCCTCCACAAGCACGGAGCGAAATTGCATCCAAGAGGCAGCGGTCTCAGAATGGATGCTCTCAATGCCTCAAAGATTAGTAAGGGCGCCACTTCGGAGCCCCAACTCCTGAATGAGGTCGTAGGGGATCATTTAGTATTTATTTTAACCCCTTCGGGTAGGGGTAGGCATACCTGTCGTAAGAGGCGACTAAAATCCACGTCTTGACTTGACGTAAAACCTGTCAAAAAGTATGTCGGATAAACCAGTTGATGATATTACTCCAGGTGGTACTCGCGAAAAAGAAAATCCATCCGCGGTCTTTTCGACTCCGGTCGGGGCAAGGATTCTGGAGGCCCCAACCAACATACATACGACGTTTCTTTAGGCAATGATACAGGTCCGGGTCCAGTGCTCGCTTCTGAAGATTCCTGCGGTTCACTATCTGACTCGTTCGGAAAAATGGACTGGATGGAGGGAGAAAGTGGCGGAAGGCTTTTACCTAGTACGCCTAATCTCTCTCAACATAGTCGGGCAGTTGATCGCAGTGCTGCGGCTGATGGTTTGGGAAGCATCTGCTGAACGAACACCGAAAGCTGCGCAATCCGATGGGCTTCCGAGTAAGAGCCAAAGAAATAGGAGAAGGAGAAAGGCTTCGTTCGCGCGGCGCAAAGAGGCTCAATCAGCTGAAGGCGCAAGCGCTGAGCTTTGTCCGCTTCCGGTTGCAAAGGGGGGAGGCACTTAGAAAATCGATTGCATTTCATATGCATCTTACTGTTATGGGATTTTTGTAAAAAAATAAATATGATAAGATAAGTCAGTTTGGATACAAAATATTAGTCCGTCGCGTCCCCTTAAAATTAAGTGAAATGTCAGTACAAAACAACAAAAATTTGACAGAATTAATAACACCAAGTTTAAAAGGGGGATTTTGTACCATAGAAATTTTCTCTAAGTAACGTCTTTTGGAGTAACGGATTTTACCACAAGGGATTATGAAACAGTGGTATAAAACAGCAAATTATGTTAGGGCTTTATTTCCATCTGATGGTTGTTTATTTTTGAGCGCTATGCATTTTTTTGGGCGTTATTTCCAAATCGATTTGGGCGGAGAGACCACGCAGAGCACCATTGACTTTGCCTACGACTCTTTTGGTATGATCTGAGTCTGACCAAGACAGTGACTTATTAAATAATACGCCAAGATTCTTAACAGTATTTTCAAATTTAATGACAGTATTATTTAAAACAACAGGATGGAAAAATGAGGTGTCAAGCTCATGTCGGTATATAAGAATGCTTTGCGATTTCACTGGATTACTGATCAACTTGTTTTCACTAGCCCATTGGGCAATGTCATCAAGATCATGATTCATAAGATATATAGCGTTTTTCAGTGAATCCAAGGGAAAATGCATATAGAGCTGTAGGTCGTCAGCATAGATGTGACCGAGGACGGAACCTTGGGGTACATCCCTGTTCATATTGAGAAACTCAGACAATTTGTTGTTGACAAAAACAGCTTGAAAGCGCTGTTTGATATAAGAAGACATAAGATTTGTTGCTGTTTCAGAAACATTAAACAGCCTTACTAATTTGGATATAAGGATATCACGATCCACCCTATCGAAAGCCTTAGAAAAATCAAGAAGTGTCATTACCGTTAACTTATCATTTTCAATTGCAACACGAATATCATTTCTGATTTTTAGTAAAGCAGTGGAACAGCTATGGCCAGCCCTAAAACTAGACTGAAAAGGTGTAAGAAGTTGATTATTTTCAATATAAGCTTTCATCTGCTTAGCAACCACTGTTTCAAATACTTTGGGGAGAAATGGTACAATTGATATAGGTATTCCGGAACTTTACAAGAGGGTTAGCTGTTTTTCAGAACTGAAATTACTTTAGATTGCTTCCAAACCAACGGAAGATTGAAAGTGGTAAGAATAGTACTAAATATATAAAGGGTCCGCCAAATAACTTTTTTTTTTTTTTTTTGAAAATGCTATAAAAAAAACTACTGAATATTTTCTCAAATTTCTTTTTTTATTTGAAAGTACAATCCTTCCGGTTAATAATGGAAAATAATTTCATTCAAATGGCTGCCTCGGCTGGGCATGCAGTAGCCTACACGATCGGTCCAATTTTTAAGCACATTATCGATTGTGTGCAGTTGTATTCCACCAATGGCTTCACGAATATGTTTAAAGCGTCAATTGTGTCTGGCATGTCGGCGCAACACTTATCTTTTACGGCACCCCTCAAATAATAGTCCAACGGCGTCAAATCGCAGCTCCGCGGTGGCCAAACGACATCAGCTCTGCGGCTGATAATGCGATCTTCAAAAACAGGGCGCAAAACATCGAGTGTATAGCTTCGGCTGTGCGACACGCAGCGCCATCCCGTTGAAACCAAATGTTGCCAATATCCTCCTCTTCAATTTTTGTGAACAAAAATTCGTTCAACATGGCCCGATAACGATCGCCATTGACTGTAACGGCCATTCCTTTTCGAAGAAAAATGGCCCAATTATGCCTCTGGACCAAAATCCGCACCAAACAGTTTTTTCTCGGGTGAACGCACTGTTTTTGGCTTTTCACGCTTTGGTTTATCGATGAGGATGCCAGTTTCTTTCACTTTTTTCGCAAGATAACGAACATGCGGAGCTGACGGTGCTTCTCTTCTTCCAAAATCCGTATACGCAATTTTCGCACACATTCTGCAACATTTCCATGATTTTCAAAGTAATGTCGCAATATTTCCCAGCGTTGTTCAAGCGTATACACAACCATATTCGTTCAGCGGAAGGATAAAACTAATTATCTGTCAAATCAGACATGAGCTAAGTGTTAACATTCGCGAAATAAGCACTAGTTGAAAAAAAAAACGTTAGATGGCGGACCCTTTATGTAGTATGAGGTAAAATAACAGGCAGTAAAATGTTCATATAGTCAGGGTGAATTTCAACAAGTCCCATGGCTTTGGATTTGATGGAGAAAATTGCGTTTCCCACCTCGAAGACATCTACCGTTCGAAAAGAAAAGCTCATGTCGTCAGGTAAAGCAGTGGTGGAGACAGCGGCTACGAATGCAGAAGTTGTGGGTGATAAGTTGGATAAAAATTTGAAGTTCAAAGCATTAACGTCTACATCCCCAAGATCGCTGTAATTTTTCTTGCAAAGTCCCATATTCTTCACATCCGAATCCGACCAAAGTTTTTTTCCTGATGACATGTTACTAAACTTTTCAGCGTAGTAGAGACATTTTGACTTTTTAATCGCAGTATATACTTTATTTCTGATAGTTTTGAAATCATGGTAAAGCTCAGGAGTTTTGAATAGCTTCCATCTTTTATACATGTTATCCCTTTTAATTATAAGCCTTTGTATCGAGTCATTTTGCCAGAGAGGGGTATCAGTCTTGACCTTCTTATGCTTCAGCGGGACATGAGGAACACAAAATCAGTCGCGAACACTGGGAGATTTGGGAGACAAACATATACCTTTATCTTTTCTTCCAGTGCAGGTCCGATCACTGTAAGTCAATGCCTTTGTTATGGGTATAGGGGCAGGCATGACGACGACAACGTGTTTACTTTTACTAAAGCTGCTACATTAGACGGAGGCTAAGGATGAAATTCCATTATCGGGCCAAGAGCCGATATGTGTAATAAAACAAGACCTTTTGCAACCTACAAAAATGTTAGGTCGACATTATAGTCCTCATCCAAGAACCGTGTCTCGTTGGTATAGCGGGATTGAGGACATCAAACTTTTAAATTCTTAATGCTGACTCTGCATATAGTAACCAACTCTCCATCTATCGCATTGAAAAACTGGCAGTACCGAAGAATAATTATTAACATTTTGAAAAGCTTAAATGTAAAGCTTTCTCCTATAAAATTGTTTAGAAAGCCTCAAGAAAATAAATTTGGATGGATTAAATTAGCTATCGAGCCAACCTATTTAATGTTCCCTGAAACAATCTCATCGTTTGAAGATATTGACTTCTAGACGACGAAGACTACTTCTGCCATGAATGAATACTTTGCAAAGCTGTGCCCTGGACACACTATATGGGGGATTGACTACAGAGTTAAGCTCACTGAGAAGAGAAAGTAGAGAAAATTATTTTACAAGACAAAAATAAAAAGATCACTAAAGTACAGGGACTGTTACAAGAAATGCCTTACGGACTACTAAAAGGGAATTAAAACAACGCAGAGAAACTGCTGCATTGAAGAAATCAATCAGACAATCAGAGTAAGGAAAATCCTGGCAAAGTCTCCCTCTATACCTATCTATGTGAAGAAACTCGATGGAACGGAAATACAGAATCACTTCATTTGTTTCTAGAAATCTATTTTTCAGGAAGTACCGCCTTGACTCGAGACCGATTTCATATCGAAGCGCAATTTATTTCACAGAAATGATCTCAACATCTTACTGCTAGGCCAGATCGGTAGGTATAGTGACACCTCTACCATTCCATCTTAAGACTATAGACAGACACACGTTCACAAGATACTTACCTTCAAAATCAACACAATTCTATTGAGCCTTTTTAAAATCTCCAACGTTTTTGATTCCTCAATTTTTTCTTCGTTCAACATTTCCCGAATCGAATCGAGCTCGTAAATGATCTGCTTGAACCAAAGTTCGTAGGCTGTGGACATACAATTAAATCGTTTAATTTCGGCTAAAGCCATTTTTTAAAATTATATTTACCTTGATGTGTAATAATAAACAAATGCTCATCGTGAACCGGTCGATTGTCCTCTTTCGACAGCATACACTGCGCTGATAGAACTTTATCCAGCATCAGGTATTCACCATATATTTTGCCAACTTCGGTTCCCAAAGGTATGCTGTTATCATCATGGTTGGTACTGCAATAAAAGAGAGGATGATACGATAAGTGAGTAAGGAAGACGACAGCCGACACAACAACACAAGTGAGGTGAAGTCATACAACCTCACTAAAATTTAAGAGGCTCTAGAAGTCAGATCATTTGATGATGTGGAAATCTTCGGCTCTAGGCTGAACCATCTGAAGAAAAGTCCGCCAAACAAAAAGCTGAAGAGAAAAAGATGCATCCAACAATGACCTCAGGTTTGAGAAGGGAAAATGGCCATTCCCATCGTCAAAGACCAAGGCTCCCTCACAGGAAAGCAGCGAGCTTTCTTGGAATGCGGCAATGAAAGAATAGCTAAGAACGATCTTACTGGGTCTATACCTAGAACCACGTCAATTATTGGAGTTTTGGGAAGCTCGGGTAATAAGACCGAGAGCAAGACTCAAAACGACCAAGGAACGATGAGCTCACCTGGCCAGCTCTGGACGCAAAGCGATCCAAGGAGCTTCTTCGACTTAATAGATCCACCATCTCGAAAGTCGTTAATGTGATCTCCGGGCACTGTATATTAGGCAGACACGCGCAAAGGCTCGGTCTGCCATACAATGACTTCTGCAGAAGCTGTAGAGACGAAGAGGAGGACGAGTCCGTTACTCACTTTCTTTGCAGCTGCCCTGTCCAATCTAAGAAAGGCTTACTTAGGAAAATATTTTCTCAATGATCGCAGTGATCTAGGTAACACCAGCGCCGCTAGCATTCTTAGCTTTATAACCGGCAGCAATAGTTTACAGTAAAGAAACAGCTCCCCAAATCCCAGTGGTATGCACAATGGGCCGAATAACGGCCTAAGTGTTTCTCTCATAGAGAGCCATTTTAACTAAACTAAACAAAGTATAAATAGGGCGTTTTTTGAAAATAAGTTTTGGCCGAAATGAAGCAGCCTGTAGTACGCAAGTTTGTGCAAAAAGTTCGTGAGACTGGTATGCTAGTGAACTACACTCATCCCCGCAGTCGTACGGTGCCAATGCAATCAGAGAGAGTGACAGTTTGGTACTGATTGTAGAGTGATGGCATCAGTGGACCATTTTTCTTCGAAAATGAGACTGGGAACAACGTTTTGGTGGGCGTTACAGAGCCATGTTAACCGACTTTTTTTTACTGAAGTTGAAGACATAGATTTGGACGACCTCTGGTTCGTGCAGGAAGGCGCGCCATGCCACAAAGCCCATGCCACAATCGATCTTTTGCGCATCAAATTCTCAAATCGTGTTATCAGTCGTCTTGGCGATGTCAATTGGACGCCTCGGTGCAGTTATTTGACCCCTTTGGGCTTTTTTTGTGGAGAACCGTGAGAGATCGATCTTATGCCAACAATCCGGAAACGACTCAAGCACTTAAGTCCAATTTCATCCTAGCAATCCGTGAGCTACACCCCGAAACCATCAACAAGGTCTTGGAAAATTGGAGTTGTGAATGCGCTACTGCGAAGCCAACCGAAGCAGCCACTTGAATGACGTTGTGTTCCATAATTAATGGGAATGTTTGCTCTTACTAATAAAGTCATAATACATGAAGCAAATTCAATTTTATTAATTTTATTGCATTTTTAAAAAGAAACTTGTATTTGGCCCACCCTTTATATTTTGATATTATATTATTCTTTCCAACATTTTGTATAACTTCTTCAAGTATTTCAAAATTTGTACAACATGTTTGCTTTTATCTCGAAAATTATTTCTAATGGTCAAAATAGATTTGTGTTTATTTTTTGTTTCTAAAATCTGGAACAAACAGCAGCCATAACTCAAAACATAAACAACATACAACAAACCGTATTAAATGCAGAGGCAATCAATCAAATTTCTCAAGAGAAGCTGCGCAAACTGCAAGAAATACTAGATTCTAGATTCAATTTCAATTTGACTTTTAGCGGCTTGCGGAATGTTCAGTTCATTGCACTGCGAAAATGCTCGTTTACACTAAGTTTACATGTTTTTTTTTATGGTATTTTTAGGAATTATAGAGTCAAAAAATAAAAACAGGGGGCTGGATTTAAAGTCAAAGGCGAAAAAACTCCAGGAGAAAACAAAAAAACAGTCGGCTGGATTTGATTTTTTTTCCAGTCAAAACAGAAAAAATCCAGTCAAATTTGTCTGAAAATGGTCAAACTGGCAAGACTGGTTGTAAACCTAAAAGTGCTCTGATATTTTTGATATTTTAATATCTATAGTTCTTTCATAGAACTTTGACAGCTTTAAACCCTTTCTTCAGCTAGTTATCTATCATTTCAAATGTATGCGTATATCATTTTCCCACCTACGTGATTTAGCTAAATCCACTTGATTCTTCACAGAAATACTCCTGGGCCAATACCTAAGATTGTTTCAGTTTCCGTTTATTTTTAGAGATATACAATTTTGAATGCATTTTTTGTATGGGAGGTGCCACGCCCACTTTGTCAAATTTTGACTAATATCCTGGCCCATCAGTTAATAAAATTGTATGTAAATTTGAACTCAATCGATTAAGTGGTTTTCGAGATACATATACGATTTTGAATTTGTATAAACAAAAATAACGACTGCAGCTCCCTCAGGAACATGCAACACAATAGCTGTCCATGTGAAAAACATAGCAACTCCAGCAATGGCCGAGTAGTTCGAAAGATAGCCCCTATACCCCCGTTTCCCCTTCCGATATCTTCCAAAGTATCTAACTAACCTATTACTGATCCGGAGGATGTCATGTAACCAATACAATGTTGAAATAATTTTTAAAATCGGCCTTTTAGTTCCTGTATACGCATCACAAATTACTTATGCGAAAAAAAAATTACAAAACATGGCTTACACTAAGCCCCTTCCAGGATAAACCTTAAAAATAGATTGGTTAATTTTTATTTTTTTGCTTTTAGTGCAGTACCTACTTATAAAAGCGTTTTTTTAGTTTTTTAAACTATTATTTTATTTTTTGCTTTTTAGTGCAGTTTAATATCTATATCTACCTACATACTAACAAAAGCTTTTTTTACTATTAGTTTATTGTATTGCCATAAAAACTGAAACATTAGCATGCAAAATTTCAAAGTCCTGATCAATTCAGTGGACATAATAGGTATGTATTTCACATAAATGAAAATTCGCGACAGGTATGGTTTGATCGATTTTACTACGCGTACCTACCTATAAACTTTCCAAGCTACAGATCTCAACTATAAGTATGTACTTGTACATGTATGTGCATACCTACCTACCTATTTACGCATCACAAACTCCTATGTACGTACATATATGTACATAGTTTGTTTTATCCATATCCATTCCCTACATCAAATTCAACTACGCCATACATAATGATCATACATTCTGAATGCCCGCCGCAGCGACAATTCTATTTTTAGAACGCAAATAAAACTACCCTTCCTAAGCACAACTGCAATCGAGATAACAATTTTTTTCGCATTTGGCCGAATAAGATCTATTTTCAATTTATTGTATCTTGCCCTATGGATGGACTAGAAAGATGAATGTTAGCTCAAAATACTCGGTAAAGTATTGCCTAAAAATTAAAATGATTTTTTAAGTTGGCCTACATATATTTATGAGTATAATGGCAAGTTGAGTGTAGTAAGGTAAAAATAGAAAAGTTTGAACCCCCTTTCTTGAACCCTTATAGGACGAAACGGTACAAAGTATCAATTAGGTATGTAATAGTTTTGACTTATCTATTGACATAAAAAGTTTCAAGTTAATACGGCTAATGGATCATGTGTTATGAAAAAGCCTCCCTCAAAGGGGCAGGGGAAGTCAAAATCCAAAAATTCTTTCTAAATATTGCATTGTCTTCACAACCCAACCAGCATGGAAAATTTCAAAGTTCTAAGTTTAGAGAAAGTGGTACAAATTTGACTTGCAAGATTTTGACACAACAAATTTTTCACGAAGTTAAGTAAAAGCCTTTAAAAAATACTATTAGGTACATGACAACCTGTAAAATGTTAGAGCAAATCACGAACTTAGTACCAGTAGGTATGTACCAGTATAGGTACTTGGTGGTAGCTAAAGTATAAAATTCGAAAAACATATCTGATGTCATTTTCGACTGTGTTTTCCAGATGTTTGCTGCCCAATCAAATATCAATTCCAAATTTGTATGTACTTTTGTTTTAATAGATAGCTTGTCAAACATTAATTTTAATCCAACTCGATTTGATTTGATTTTGATTTGATTTTTTTGCCAATTCATTCATTCATTTTCAATGGTCCGCTTGTCCATTAAGTGGGTCGCGGGTGTAGGTTGCTCAAGTGGACCCCCCATAGCTCTCGATCCTCCGCCATCGACTCTAAATCATCAAGGGCAATCCCCATACGGGTAGAGGAGAGATTATGAATTTGATCTAACCATCTCATCCTGGGTCTACCTTAGGGGACGCCTGCCCGATGGTACGGATTCCATAGCACGTCGTGGAATCCTGGTCGGGGACATGCGTTTAACATGACCAAACCACCGAAGCATGGATCGCTCCGTCCGGAGAAGTAGCTGCTCGACATTGAGTTCCTCACGTATTCTGGTATTTCTGATGCGATCTCTACGGGTCACACCAGCAATACTACGGAGAAATCTCATTTCGGCAGCTTGTATTCGCGATCTTATTCTTTCGGTCATTACCCAAACCTCATGACCATAGGTGAGAGTTGGAACAAACAGCGAATTAAAGACTGACAACTTAGCTTTGACACCAAGTTCAGTCCTCCTAATAACAGAATGACCAAGCTGTCTCAAAATTGACCCAGCCTGACCAATCCTACAGGAAAACTCGGCATTGCTCCTTCCATCACTCGTGAATAAGACCCCGAGATACTTAAACTTCTCCACCTGTTTCAATGGGACTCCACTAACATGCAGAGTGCATTGAACAGGCGTTCTGGAGACGAACATCACTTCAGATTTGTTCACATTTTTTGCCAATCTAAAATCAAAAGAAAATGAAAATAGTATTTTCTAAATAATTTACATAAGAATAATTTGTAAACTGGTGAAACTTTTTTGTATATATCTGGCACCTTCAGAATATCAGCATTCGAAAGTTGAGAGAACTGAAAAAGTCACCGTGGTATTGGTAGCATTTGCACAGCAACATTGAATTTAGGACTTAGCTCTAACGTCGATGTCGATGTTGCTGTGGTAATATAACTTCAGCCATTAAAAAGCAGCCGCTCTAAAAAGTGCGCTGTGGTTGTCAAAGTTGCTGTTGCTGTGCCAATCTGTTTCTCGCATTACAGTTTTTCGCTGTATACTACAGTTTTTCAGTCAGTCGATACAGCGCGAAATGGTCAGAAAAACATGTACAGCGAAAATACGAGAATCCAGCATTTATACAGTTTTTCCTGTAGGAAAAAAAATACTATGTAGGTCCCTAACGAATTCACTCCACGGGTACGCTCTCGCTCTATGCAATGTACACTGGTCGGCATAAGTATTTTGACAAAACTAAAGTTAATTCTGCTTATAATTTGAAACTTACTTCATGTAAATTTTGGCATCAATGGAAAGGTCATATAAATTCCGTTTGAATGATACAAAACGTTCCTTAACCCATTAAGTACCCATTTAAAAATTTTAAAATTTAGAATTTTTGTCAAGGTCTACTTTTTTGACTTTTTTCCCTCGGTCAAAAAAAAAATGTTTTGATGCAAAAAGTTTCTTCAAACAATTCTAATAGTGACAGCAAAAAAATCTATTCGCTAATATTTTTTATGATTTTTTGAAAATTGCTATGACTATTTGAGCCACTTTTTCCTCCTTTTCATACAAAATTTTTTTGATTCAAAAAATCATAAAAAATATTAGCGAAGAGATTTTTGAAATTTTTTTTTTGCTGTCACTATTAAAATTTGTTTGAAGAAACATTTTTTTTTTTGGACCGAGAAAAAAAGTCAAAAAAGTCGACTTTTACAAAAGTTCCAAATTTTCAATGGGTACTTAATGTATTAAGGAAAGTTTTATATCATTCAAACGGAATTTAAATGATCTTTCCATTGATACCAAAATTTACATGAAGTAAGTTCAAATAATGAGCAGAATTAACTTTAGTTTTGTCAAAATACTTATGCCGACCAGTGTAGATTGTTGCGTGTTGTGCAACGTAATTAGAAAATGCAGCGAATTTTAGGTAAATAATAAAATCGCCGAAAACACATACATATACCTACATACATTTATAAAAAAAATTGTTTCCTTTACTCCGTCACTGCTCTGAAACTATCATTAGTGAGTGAACAGGATCCACTCTTTTTATATAACTATATTTTTCTTTGAATAATGTACCTACATATGTAGTTTGTTTTATGCATATCCTATCCATTCCCTATATCTAGTTCATCTACGACATTCATGAGCAATTACAATGTGCATTCTGAATGCCCGTCGTGCTAGTAATTTTGAATTGACATATTATACAGATTTATGAATATAATGGCAAGTTAAGCGTACTAAGGTCGAAATAGAAAAGTTTGTTTGAAAAGATTTATTATATAGGACAAATTTTGAAAAACGATAAATGAGGCATTTAATATTTTTGACTTATCTATCAACATACAAACTTTCAAGTTCATACTGCTAACGGTTCTTGAGACCCCCCTTTCTCGTAGCCCATGAATATATCTTATCGTATCGTTGAAAGCAACTTGAAGCTTGCGCTGGGATAAGGAATCGATATTACAGTATACAACCTCAGCATACGTAATTAAGGGTAGGATGAGACTTATTACAAGTTTCCGTCTAGTGGCAATAGGAGTAAAATCTGCACTTAGCCACAGTTTCCTAAGACATCCATAAATCCTTCCTATTACGTAGTTTATATGGTCGTATCCTGATAAGTTTGAGTTAATAACAAATCCCAGGCTAGTAACAGTATTGACAATCTTTAATTTGAAATCAGAGAGCACGACATCAGGTAGAGTTTGGATGGGTAGTTTTCTTTTAGATATGGGTATAACTTGAGACTTGTCTGGATTTAACAGTAATCCATTAGATACAGACCATAAATATATACTGGAGAGGTCCTCATTTAGGTTCCTTACAAGTTCAGCTGTATTATTAAATGGCCTGGCCAAGTAGAGTTGAACATCATCTGCATAGAGATGGACCGAAGTATGTTTACAGACAGATGGAAGGTCATTTATAAACATACAAAAGATAATGGGACCAATTATTGAACCTTGAGGGACACCCTGCTTCACTGGCAGAAGAGTGGAATAAGAAGAATCGGAAGTTACAGTTTTCTGGAATCTATTTGAAAGAAAGTTTTCGAAAACTTTGTTGCAATTTCCAGCAGAGAATTTTATGGTTAACCTTGTCAAAAGCCTTTGAGAAATTAAGCAGACAAAGAAGTGTTATACATCCGTTATCAAACTCTTTTCTTATGTCTTCTAAGATATTAACCATCGCAGAAGAACAACTGTGGTTAGACCTAAAACCCGATTGCCCACCATATAGGAGGTTATTAAGAGATAAGTGTTCAATAACCTGTCTTGCTATGAGTTTCTCAAAGACTTTCGACAGGCACGGTAAAATACTGATTGGTCTGAAATCAGCAGCAGATGCCGGGGTGTTTTTTTTCGCAACAGGCACAACTCGTGCTATTTTCCAAGATTTTGGGAAAGTTGAGATGGTAATGCAGTGGTTAATAATATGCGTCAGGTGAGAAACAATATAGGGTAAAATCAGTTTTCAAATTGCATTGGTATCCCATCCTCTCCGATAGCATTTGATTTAATAGCTGCGACACAGTTTAATATATCACTTTCGTTGACAGACTCGATTTCAAAACCTCGTTCTAAATGCAAGAGCGAATTTGGATTATCTGAGAGATTAAAATTGATTTTCTCAGTATTGTTATCGAGAAAGAAGTTATTTAGCACATCAGGGTCAATATCACACTTTAAATTACTTTTTGCACTGGAAACACCAATTTGTCGCAGATTACTGCAAAGCCTTTTAGGGGGAAGATGAGTATTAAGTTTAGAGGAGTAGTAATTTCTCTTAGAGTACCTAGTTAGTTGTGTCTCTATATTTAGGTACTCATTAGTCTAAGCTAAATATCTCATAAAAACGTACATATAAATAAATACGACAAAAGTAAAAAAAAAAACACCTTTAAACAGCTCGAACTGAATTTCTAGACTAAAATGTTGTATAAAGTGGAAAACTCTTATATAAGACTTCACAACGAGCCATACCAAAATGAATCCATACCGTTCATAACACTGTCATGCAAGTTATCAAAATAATGAACATAATATAATAACCTAAGCTCTATTTTGGTTTAAACTGATGAATTAAACTGTACTTTATTCAATAATCTATGTAAATATGTAAACAATCAATTAAAGCAACAAAAAAAAAAAAAACTGATCTTTATTATCAATGGGTCACTGAGCGACGTCGTTTGTTTAGAAGCAATTGCTGTTTAGTGTTTAGAACTAATATCTTCGCTGTAGACTATTGTGCGATAAGAAGAATCTATACTTTTATTTTTTAAAGACCACAAGGAAGTAAATTAGTGATAACACAGTCCGGAACGCTACATAATACAATGATTATTATATTAGTCGTTAAGATTCAATTGTTCTGCAATCATTTTGTTCTATGATGCAATTGCACTAAACACAAACACAAATATGTAACATACTCATAGATACACGGATTTCATTCACAAATGTGCATAAAATTCAGAGAACAAGAACTCACCCATTTCTATCGAAAGGGCAGCTCATCTTTCCAGCTTTATCTCTCCCTTGTAGCGTATGATCAATTGAAATTATTTCGACCGTATTCGATGGCAACGCGACTCGAACTGAGATTTTCACTCAATCGAAGATGCTGAAAGACCGATGGGCGATGCGGTAAAGAATCGAATTTCAGTTCTGTTTGGTTTGTGTTACGGAATTTTATGAATGAATGTATGCTCTCAATAGGATTGTCATATAGATCGGGTTATTATACAGCAAATTGCTGTTCCACTTAATGCCATTGATCATAGATTCGTGTATTGTGCTTAGAGTTGACAGATACCACGAAGATCGAGCGGTTAAGATTAACAAGTGAAGATCTGCGGTTGCCTTTGTGTATCTAGGATGATTTTGCGAGTGGATGCTTATGTAGAATAGTCTGTGACTGTGAGTTCAATCGAGATAAACGCAGGCAGTACACGAGGCAATTGATATTAACAGCGTATTTAGTTTCTATGAATTTCTCATTGATTAAACGAGAATAGCAGTGGCATCACTGTCAATATGCCGCCAGACATGGCGCATTTGGTGTACTGGATTTTACAATGTATTATACTAGTACATAAGATAAGATTGTGGGAGTGGAGTTCTCCCAAGTGGATGTCCTTTTTTGGTAGTTTTTTATTTTTAATTTAAATAAGATTTTTTTTTGAGCACCTGCTGTTGATCATATATAATATTATTTCAATTTTGTAATCCTTGGTTGGTTGGTTGGTTGAAAGTGGCTGTCAGCTGAAAACGCCATACCAATTACCAGCATTGGTCCATTGTAATACCACGAAAAGGATCGTGTAAGATCTCCCTACTAGTTGAACCATTTTGATGTCTTTATAAAGCTTAAGAGGCTTCTGATGTCTGTGTTTGTCAGGTCACCCAAGTCGTTGTAATAGAAGGCTCCTAAGTGAAGCTTCCTTCTACGGGAGAGAGCTGGACATGAACAAAGAAGGTGAGGGATAGTTTCCTCCTCTTCCTCATCCATACAGAGGGCTTATTCCCAAATGCGCGGCGGATCGCTTTTCATAGCGGATTGGTATTTTGATATTTCCAAAAGCGATTCGATCCATTCAAAAGCGATAGCTCTTGTGGGGATTGCTGGCAATAAATCCGCCGTCACCTGAATAGCTATCGCTTTTGACAGATTTTGGAAATACAAAAATACCAATCCGCCATGAAAAGCGATCCGCCGCGCATTTGGGAATAAGCCCCCAGCTTCTGGAAATGTCGTTTGCGAAAAGGCCAAGCCTTGCGGATTGCTTACCTATCAGGCAGTGTCCAGTAATGACACCTATTGTAGTGCCGATATGCAATCTGTTGAGAGATATCAATTTCTTAGAGCGTTTCAAATCCAGCTTAGGCCAAATTTGTTTTATCGCTAGACAAGTGGTGCCACTTGTCCACCTAAAATTTGTACTCTCGATAGCATTTAACTTCAATTTTTGTTTGTAAGTAGCGATTGGTATCCCTAAAGTACCTTTATTTGGCAGAATGGGTTGAGTTATTCCTATTCTAGCGAGTTCATCGGCCTTACAATTCCCTGGAATGTCCCTATTGCATGGCACCCAAATTAGGTAAATGTTGAACTGTTTGGCCATCTCCGTAAGAGACGATCGGCAGTCGAGGGCTACAAGAGAAGTTGTAGAGGTCGAATCCAAGGATTTGATGGCTACTTGGCTGTCCGAAGCATCCTTACGACCCATGGAACTTGATAAGGAGGGTGGAATTGGCGTAAAAAACAGAGAAGACATCAGAACGGG